>OX381708.1:26272828-27754435 GCA_947462335.1 Harmothoe impar | reverse complement strand
TGAACATTTTTTTGCACGCTCCGCGCGGACAACCACCCCCCCCCCCCCTGTTGTTAAAAAATGATCACTCCCTAAGAATACAGATACACTGTTGGAAGCAACAGTATCGTCGCATAGTCAAGCATGGCCTTTCCTCATTATGATATTCAAAACTAATTGTAGGCCTAATTTATATTGGGCATGAGTTTTATCATGTTATTGTTTTGCTGTCAGTTTATAAAGAGAAACTACACAAATGTGACATTTACTGGTAATATTAGTCTATATATGCATATTCATAGACTAATACAGGCTTTTTGGATTCCCTAGCAGTATGGTTCTCTTCCCAAGAATACAGAGGGCGATTTGATATGTCTTGGTCGTTCTGCAAGGGCATTTGATAGGCAACGTCCCCTTCCTTTAGAACCCATTGCCCGTTTGTGCTTAATTCTACTCAATGTTACAAGAGACTTTAAAACTCCTGATGTGAGATATAGATGGACGCCGTTACCAGGAAAATAGTAACCCGTAAACATAATAGGCCTATTTCAGGACATTATAGGGAAGGTATTACACAGTAAAAGATACAACGCTTTCTTTTTTTATGACAATTCCAAATATGCTACGATAAATATTCGGTTACAATTTTATCCTAAATTCAGCCCATTTGTTGAAACGTGTGGTTGCCATGGAAACGCTTGTCTCTGCATAACCCCCCCCTCCCCCGCATAACTTCCCCCCTCCTTGCATATACATCAACATGTCCCTTGTAAGTTGTATGATTCCTTTATTTATGTGTGATTTATTATTTTCAGATAACCCTCCTCTGTCAGATGGCTTTGTTTGGGTCTGCATCTTTCATTTAGCACCGTCACCTAGCCCCAGGCACCCAGAAATTATGTAAGTATGGAACATGCACAAGGTGGATGTCTTTATTGACATTTGGATTCAAAATATAGTGACCTATCTTTCCTAAACTTGACTACCTGAACCTCCTGGTTCCGGGGGGGGGGGGTAGTTACTCTTTGATGCAAAGTACCAACTGCGAAACAGCCACAGCTCTTTTGGGTTGTTACCGCAGTTGATACCCATTCCTATACTGAGTACCCCCCCCCCCCGGGCCTGGTTTATGCCTCTAGAACTAGCATAGGCGTCCCCCGTATATATTTAACTCTAACATGTTTATAACTTCACACAGATTTCACAGTAACTAGAATATTGTAGACAGAATTTGTTGATCATGCACATGAATGTAGATCTCCTTAAAGGCGCACTCAACCCAGGACCTAACCCTGCCGAGTTTTGTCTGCAAATGACGTCGTGGGTTTAGTGCGCCTTTAAATTGTCAAAAATCTAACTCCCTTGAGCAAGGTGGCAGAATTTACTTTCTTTAGCCAATGGAGATTGCAGAGAGGACCTACCGTAAATTCCCGCATACTACCCGCATCTCGCGTATAACCAGCGCCCCCAACTCAAGAGAATCCTATAACCCGTTTTTGGATCTGATTTCTAATTTAGTACTGTTTTATAGTGATGAAAACCCTCGTATAACCCGCATCCTATATAGGCATGTCTGGTATCAAATGAAAGCTGAGTTTGGTTCGCGTACAACCCACGGGTAGTACACGGGAATTGACGGTACAGGCGACTACAGGACAGCACTAGTTGGTGGATTGGTGACTGTTGGGGCCACTGTCACTACACAGTGTCAATACACATATAGGTCCTCCAGTGCATGGTCAGTTACTATGTGTGTTTTGCAGTCAGTGTTTGTGTTTGTGTATGGTCAGTCATGTGTGTTGATCAGTCACCATTTGTGTTAATCAGTCATCATCAATGTTGGTCAGTCACTATGTGCATTGGTCAGTCACCAATAATAACCATATGTGTTGTCCAGTTACCATGTGTATTGATCAGTTACCAAATACATTTCAATGATTTTGATCGCCCTGACTATAAGTTGATTGTGATGTGAATCACACGGTCAATCTTTAGTATAAGCCACACCTTTTTCAGGATTAAGCTCACTAGTAGGATTCTCAAATACAACAAAATAATTTCAAATTGGCCCTTCTAATTCTGTTTTGGCATACCGTACCGTCGCGTTTAAGCACCAGGTTTTGAATAAGCGCTAGTCTTGTATAAGAGCCGGGGTAGGGGGGTCTTGAAATATAATAGCACAAAATATAGATCTCGAATAAGTGCCTGTCTTGTATAATCACCGGGGTAAACACCCCTCCAAAGTTACAAGTGCCGGGGCGCTTACACACAACGATATGGGAGTTATGGCTGGTTTATTGCCAGGTTTCGTGCCACACCTGGGGTCTGAAAATAGTTACTTGTACTGTACTGTACTTCCCCAACCTATCTAGATTTACAAGGTTACAAAGATATGAAATATACATATTAGGTGACATGAATGTAAACATGTTAGAAGTAGACAACGACGATGCCACCCAACTAAGACAAGGGATGATGGGTTTTGGACTATTAAATTACATTTGTATACCCACGAGATATGCAAAAAGTCAAACTTGCTTAGACTTATTGTACACGAATGTTGAAACAATTGAGGAAGCAGGCACTATCCAATTTGGGCCAAGCGATCATGATATGATATACGTCACTTCTGGGGTGGAAAGAGTTAAGAAAATAAACAAAGAATTTGTAGATTGTAGAAGGATGAAAAAGTATTCCAAAGAAAATTTAGTCAAAGCTTTAAGGGTATTTAATTGGAATGTATTTTATAATACGAATGATGTAGAGGTCCTTTGGACTATTATATATTCCCGGATTGTACAAGTGTTGGATGTTTTGTGTCCTTGGACGAAATATAAGGTGAAGGTCAACAAGAAGGAGTGGTTAAGTAATGAACTACTCTCTGACCTGAAAGAGAAGGATAGAATAGTATCTAAGGCTAAAAAATCCTAAAATTATGTAGCATTAAAGGAGGCCAACAAGGAGAGAAACAAGTCATCCAAGCTAGTACTCAAAACAAAAGGGAATTTTGTGAGGGACAAGTTAGAAGAACATAGAAATAATCCCAAGGAATTTTGGAGGCAAATAAATGACTTGTTGCCATGTAAGAAGGATAGGAAACTAATTTCGTTGATAAGTACACAAACTGGGATTTTGCTTGATCAGGATAAGGTTGCCACTGAAATCAACAGCTACTTCACGGACATAGGTCCCAAATTGTCAACAGGGAATGATGCAGTGTGGAACCCTATTTTTCCGAAAGTTAATTCCAAATTAGAGGAGTTCACAACAACTGAGGAGGAGGTGGTCAAGCTAATTAAGGAAATTAAAACACACAAATCCTCAGGTTTTCAAGCAATAAATAGTAAAGTAATGAAAGATGCTTTCCAATTCCTAAGTAAACAGTTAACACATCTATTTAAAAGCTCTTTGGACACACAAGTGATACCTGAAGGCTGGAAGGAAGCCACAATAATCCCAATCCCCAAGGATGGTAATTTAACACTTGTAGAAAATTACAGACCCATTTCACTACTCCCACTTCCTTCAAAATTACTAGAGAAAATAGTACATAGAAACATTTCAAATTACTTAGACACTAACAAAATACTAACAGAAATACAGGGGGGCTACCGGAAAGGACATTCCACCATAAAAACTATTGGGTCTTTGACTGATGATATTCTCAGGGAGAAAAATGTAGGGAGGAGCACTTTAGCTGTATTTATTGACCTTAAAAAGGCCTTCGATACTGTGGACCATAGCATCTTATTAAGAAAATGTGATAGATACGGTATTGTGGGAAAGGCTGGGATTTGGTTACAGAATTATTTAAGAGGAAGAAAGCAGTGTACTTTAGCAAACAGCATTAAATCGGATAAGTTGGATATTGTATGTGGAGTCCCGCAGGGATCTATATTGGGGCCATTGTTGTTCTTATTGTATGTAAATGACATTGAATTTATATGTAAACACAGCAAGGTTTTGTTATACGCGGATGATACGGTATTGTACATTAGTGGGAACAATCAAAGGGAGGTAAACTTAAAAATGCAAGAGGATCTGGGACTTTATTATAAATGGTGTCGTGATAACAGACTAACTATGAATAGCAAAAAAAACAAATACATGTGTTTCTCAGGAAAAAATCACTGGAATCATTGTAGACTACATATAAACAATGAAGCTATACATGAAGTAGAACAGTATAAATATTTGGGTGTCACATTAGATTGTACTCTGTGTTATGATAAATTTGTTACTGGTCAACTGAAAACGGCTTCTTATAGAATTTATCAAATGGCAAGGCTTAATGCCTTTATTGATGTACAAACTGCCATTTTAATGTATAAGACATATATATTACCTATTTTAGAATACGGTGACATATTATTTGCTGGTGTGAAAAAGGATTTGTTGAAAAAAAGGCAAAAAGCACAAAACAGAGGTCTGAAAGTAGCACAGAGGGTTGATTATTTAACACCCACCTATGATGTTCACGCAGAAGCCAAATTGAATATGCTGGAAGACAGAATGTATGCACACCAGCTAAAAGAAGCCTACATAAGGAGTAGACAGTGTAAATATAAGGATGACAGAAATCTAAGGACTAGAGCCTGGGACGGTCCCCTTTTAAAATATTTCACGGCCCATAGTGGTGCATACACAAGGAGTCTTGAACACACCCTGGCAGTAGTCTGGAATGATCTGGAAATAGAGGATAGAGTGATTGAAACTCTCGACAAGTTCAAAAACGAGATAACTAAGTTTCTAGCATTAAACAAACCGAAGAAGGTAGTCCTGGACTGAGCCACTTTTTCTATTTCCACCCCCCTTTCTTCTTAATATTTTGATAAAGGTTATAATGTTCCACACACTTCATAATAACTTAACAAAATTACAGTGAATAAAAGGTTATCAAAGTTCATAATTTACAGTGAAAATGATTGATGTAATTGCAAAGTACATGGACAGTGTCACAGGGAAATGTGTAAGAGGGCCACTCAAGGCTACGTAGGTTATGATATTTATACAGGGAACGGCTGCTGCATTCAGATAAGCTGCAAAGCTTAAACGCAGCCCATCACAATATTCTAACTCTCTTGAAACCATGTTTAACAGGACAGGTCTTGTAAGAATTGTTATTGATGAGTATACATGTTACTACTTCTTGTCGATTATGATAAGAGTAGAGTAGACTTTCAGGGTGATATTTGTTATCAAGCTATTACTTGTCGAATATGATGAGGATAGATTTGAATTGTATAGAATTCATAGTGAAAATGATATTATGTTATTTTTTGTTGAACAACCTTCATGATAAAGTATGGCATTATTGGAGATCGGACCCAGAACTGGTCGAGATATGATAAGTAGGACCTTGTAAGAAAACCACTCATGCAAGATGATAAATGATAAATCTATCAAAAAAAAACCTTCCAGATAAGCCAAATCCTATGTGTAGACATGACTGTGTTATCAAATTAAAGGCGAGTTTAATTCGCCTATAAGGCTTAAACATGCAGTTTAAAGTAGGTGTATTGTTGATAGATTGTCTAAATTCTTCATTTCCAACATCCCATTAGAAGCAAAGTTATGGCCATGAAATGATTATCAATAAATCTACACATTTTTTAAGGTGGGTCAATGCCTTGGTGTAACAGTAGCTAGATTGTCATCAAGTTTTTGCCATAAGACCATAATAGCATACACTTTCCAACAAACCTAAGAAAATAGGAGGGTCCCAAGCTGTTTTCTGAGATATTCAAGCCTTAAGTCAGTGTTTCATATGATAGGAGTATATAGTGTTTTGCCACATATGTACATAAGATAGTATTGAAAAGTAGCTAAATATCTATATAACTCTCTCATGATATAGGATTTCATGTTCTCTCTCTAGAAAATCCCTTTTGAACATATGGTCCCAGGCATATTTCTTAAGTTTTTGTCCATTGAAAAAAAAAAGTTGAAAGGAAATAGAAATATGCTAAGGGCTAGTTATGTATGACTTCTGAATGTCAGCCACCACTACAGACTCTATAGCACAGTTGCAGAATGCATGCCTTCATATCCAAAGGTCAATGGTTCTCGCCCCGGTCAGGCAACACGTTTGTCCATTTTAGGACAATTTGATGTAACTTGTTCCGATATTAGATGAAGTCCCCTGGTGATCTATGGTCAAACTCGAGAGTGCACCTGCGGAGAAACCTGCGCAGTGAACAGATGTAGCATCATATTGACCCACCTCAATACATTTTGTCTGTATCTATCAATAAGACTTCGTTTTGAATGGCCTTATAGCATCAATGTATACACACAGTAGTTTCATTTGGCCTGTGTAGAAGACAAATGGCCTGTGTACGATCTCGCTACACAGGCCACATTAGCCTGTGGGCCTAAATTTTCGGCAACACTGAAAAATTAAAAAATTGTAAGAAACACAGATAGTCCTAACCCCCACCCCCCATGATATCAATGCAATATTGCAACAGTGATCTCTTTCCTCAATAAAATGGTGAAATTAGTTCTCAATATTTCCACCAGGTATTCCTGTGCTAACCTCTTAACAAGGAAACCTAATTAGGAGGTCTGATACAGCCTGGGCCCTATAGAGAAGTGATCATGTCTTGGGACTTACAAGCAGAAGATTGTGGGTTCAAGTCACCATAAGGCCGAACAATGTTTTAGCAATGATATCTTATGAGTATAACAATACTGTAAACGTACATTTTTTCGTGCTGTACATATTTTCGTGATTTTTAAATATCCGCGAAAATATGTACAGAGCAAATATTTATACAGTATTGAATCAAATAGCCATATATCGGAAATCCGCGAATTCTAGTACCAGCGAAAATGTCCTTTTTAGCAAAATCACGAAAATTTATACACGCGAAAATATCTACAGTAACAGTAGATAAGTAACCAGTAGTCCTTTACACAGGTGTTCCTCTGTGGCCTACCTGTTAGGCGAGGTCATCAGATTGGAGGATTTACCAGCCTAGGTTCTAATCCACTGAAGGCATGTTTTTAAAAGGGAAACCATCCCCATAACTTCTAACCCACATTGACTTGACCTAATTGACTCAGGGTTACCACCCAGAGTCTTATGCAACGCCTCATGAGGGGTTGCATCAAGATAGTGGAAGTTCAATTTCACATCCAATTTTAAGTAGGAAATCCTCAGCCAATATACAAAAAAAGGGTGAATATTGAAAGATGGGACATTCATCTACATGCTATACCAAGAAATATTACAAATATTGTGTTGCAACCATTCTAAATATTGAATCTAATAAAAGTCACAAAATCTGACCAAAAAGTTGGAGAGAAAAATTAAACTCTTAAGTACTAGATTCGATTTTTGTCTCCATTACGGTCCACACAACTCCAGTGCTAAGTCAATGGGGGGTATCTTGTAATACTAGGTGAGACACTTTTTGTAAGACCTTTTTTTGATAATCCTCTTCAAGTATCTTGAATTATCTTGAATAATCTAATGTGTGGACAGATATAACAGATCATTCATTCGACTTCGTACTGACAAATGTGGAATGTGTGAGGCTTGTGGTGACTTGTTAAGTAGCAGAGACCAATGAATGATTATTAGGGACGAAACTGTAGTAAATGTCTCTGGTAGGGTTGGGGCGTGGAAGAAATCAGTTTTACGGTCAAAATCATCTGCAACACACGCCGCCTTGCGGCCGACCAACACAGGCAAACAGAAACGGAGCTGCTGTTGCCGTTTACGCTCCGACTGGCTCGCTCTTCGGCTGAGACGTAAAATGGCGGTTACGTGCTGCAGGGCGCTGACACCCACAGCCACCTGCTTGCCCACAGCCACCTGCTTGCCCATACCCAACTGCTTGCCCACACCAAGCTGCTCACCTGGAATTTGATTAAATAAGGCATGTGACCTATCAAAGTGGGTCAGTGTTTCCTGGAGATTATGATTCTGCTGTCAGAAATGAGAAATAACATATTCTACTAAAATTAGGTACCTGATCATTGGGAATCAGCACTGTGTGTATGTGGGGGGGGGGTTGTAAGCACTCAATCTCGGTGATTCAACATCAAAACTCACACATATTACACTCACACATATTACACTCACACATATTACACTCACACATATTACACTCACACATATTACACTCACACATATTACACTCAAACATATTTCACTCACACATATTACACTCACACATATTACACTCACACATATTACACTCACACATTGGGGGGGGGGGGGGATTTGGGTAGGTTTATCAATAAAAAATGCCCTGGTTCACATGTGATATCAATCACATATACCATTCATTAATAATAACCCTAACCCTGAGTCATTTGTGATGTAAATCACACGTTCAATCTTTCATATAACCTCTCCCCCCCCCCTGAAGCACATGTACACATTAAAATACAAAATAAAGGGTGTATGTACTCAAGATTTCTTTGTAAAACTAAATAGACCCCCGCCCCTCCCACCCTTCATGGCAATTACCTTATGGAAGGCCCCTACAAAATTTGAGATATAACAATTACTCAAATACATGAGCTCACTGGGAGTGTACATCGCTGTCATTGTTTATGTGTGTGTGGTGAGGTGGAGGGGGTGACATACAGACATCAAAGAGTGCTAATAAGGGGTAAACCTCACCCCCTCCCCACCCTATGTCTATTTGAAAAACTAGTTGTTTTCAACTGTTGCCAGTACAAACAACTATTGTTTCTTCATTCAGATAACTGATCAATTGCATTCCTTTTTCAGGATGCTGGGTGGAAGTTCACGGAAGGACCCTGGGGCTCCTATTCTGAAAAAGGTCAGTCTTGCTGGAGGAGACGGAAAGCATGTCTTTATCCCAGTCAATACCAAAGCTGCTTCACCGATGATAGCAATGCCGGGCCCACAGTCAAGCAAGGGGACGAATGGATCCCAACGCCTTGTTATGGTACGTGGACCTACACCTAACATGGGTTCACCATTGAAAGGCCAATCCATCCTTGTTCCAGTCAATGCAGCACCAGGTGGAAAGATCGTTTCAACAGGAGGCCAGACTGTTGGTTCACCTGTTATCATAGGTGCTGGTAACAAGATGCCTATAATGGGTGGTAACTTCATCAAGACAATGAAAGGTGGACAGGTGATAACTCAAGGGCAATTACCAAAGACAGTTTTCCCAGGAAATGTTATATCATCTACAGATTCGAACAAACCGGTCCTAGTCATGCAGTCACCTCAGTCAACAACACCTGGGGCTGGTCAACGGATTCTAGTTCCTGCACCAAAGGGATCTAAAGGTGGGCCATTCATGATGGTTCCAGTGTCATCCTCTGGATCACAACCTATTTTAAAGACCCAGCAGAGCTTAAAACCTGGAGTCAGTCTGATGCCAGTAAGTATGGGCTCATCACCACAAGGTGGCCAGAAGGTCTCAATAGCAGGGCAACAGTTCATCAGAATTCCCCACCCAGGTGTATCATCCAACAAGAACATGATGCAAGGGAAAAACAGTCCTGTATTTGTTCAATCAATGCAAGGTGGTATGAAGCAAATTAGAATGCCCTCTGGTATGCCAGCCAATGCTAAAACTGTGTTTGTTCCAGACTCAGCTCTTGGTTCAATTCCTAAAGGAGTTCAGCTAATCCCAATATCAGGATTACAATCGCAAGGACAAAAATCAGCGATACAAGTCAGCTCCTCAAATTTAGGAGCCTTACAAGGTGGCAAAGTCATCTATGTTCAGAACACCCCTGGGGCTGGTGGTGGAAAGGTGGTAAATTACAGTCAATTACAGAGGCCTATAACAACTAGCGGAAAACAAATTGTAGTTGTAGGAGGTCCTGGTGGAAAACCTGTATATTCCAAAAGTGGCCATAACGTGGCCAAGACAGTTCTCAGGACAGTTAATACAGGGAGTTCAAACATTACATACAGAAATATGGGTGCATCACATCTGCCCTCAATGTTGAACAAGCCCATCAAACCGAAACCGGTAATTGAAACAAGTGACACATTCTTCAAGACACCAATTGAAATAAAACCCCTTGAAGAAGAGAATGATGATGACCTGGATGATGTATTGAATGCTCTTCAAGGTAATGGACATGTTGACTTAGTTCCGGTTAACACCGCATCCACCCATACGGCACCACCAACTCCTGTAACACCACAGGTCGAGGACTTTGGTTTAAGGATAGATTCTGTATACAGCCTTTCAAGTGATACTGGAGGTATATCATGGGATGAGAAACCAAGAGAGGAGCCATCTGAAGAACAATCTACCACTGTAACTGACAACGCAAGTAAAGATAAGGCAGATAGCGAAAAAGATGATAAGAAGGACACAGAGCAAGACAGTCAAGTTGATACGAATGGAAGACATTTAACAGAAGTGTCTACTCTTTCAACAGAGCCGCTCTTGCCCGAAGACGAACCCTCACAATCAGGGCAGCCTACAAGTAGCCAGTCAGAAAAGACACTTCAGGAAGAGACTGACATGGACATTGAGGATCCTAATGATGATGTGGGCAACAAAATTGAGGAGGACCCTAACCTGATGAGAGGGGATTGTCTTCAGGTCAGATTAGCTCAGCAGGCGGCAAGACAGCTGCAGGAACAGATGCGTCAAGAATCGGAAAGACGAAGTCTGGTGCAAGCTGAATGGGATGAGGACATGGCAAACCAACGTAATAACAGTGGAGAAAAATCGGCAAATAATTCAGATGATGAACAGGATGATAAGGAGTGTAGTTCTGAGGAAGAAATGGAAGTGGGAAGTGAGTGTGAAAGGAGTTCTAGTACTAGTTTGGAAAAGGCCTCAGAAACAGATGCCAGGAAGGATCGTGAGGCAGAAGTTGAACGAGGCAATGTTATTGATGATTTAGAAGATACTGAGGCAAAAGATGAACAAGAGGCCTCTACTTCAGAAAAACAGTCAGATAATGATTCAAAGAAAACTGAGGCCGGGGATGATGTAGCAAAGAAAGCTCTTTTAGCAGCAACATTGCATGGATGTGAGGTGGCAGATGACGATTTGAATGATATGTTTGATGAGCTTATATCAGAATACCTGACAACTCCTGAACGTCCCAAGCCATCTGTTAGAGTACGGGGTATAGATGAATGCAAGGCTTTTATGGAAGATTCTCCACAAAGCCTTGTTACCACAACCCAGCAGTCAAGCCCACAGCATTTGAATACATCATTATTGCCACGCTCGATTCCTCAAATGGCAATGCAGCAGGCAATGCAGCCGGATAGTAGGATGCAGCCAAGGCAATTGAAAACAGCTGCAGGAACCATTACACTGATACCAGTTAAAGTACCTGTTCCTGGCAAGCCTGGGGAAACCACTATTAAGTATATACCCATGCAACTACCTGCTGGGGCAAGTGGTAAAGGGGCAAGTGGTAAACCAAATGCTCCCATGCCACAGTTTGTCAAAATCATGCCATCCACTTCAAAAACAGGCCAGACAAGTCAGACTGTGGCATTGTCAGGAGCAACTGGTGGGAGTCCAAAGTTTGGGAGTCCAAAGTTTGTTAAGATTGTAACCTCAGCAACACCAACAAAGACAACACCACAGGCAATAACATCAGTCAGCACTGCATCAGGTCATTCCTTACTCAAAATGGTAATGCCAACAACTTCAACAAGTTCCACAACTGTCAAGCCATCAAGTTCCACAAATGATGGTGGCCTTTCTAATGAAGACATGGCAAAGGCCATTGTCGGAGCTACACGTAATGTCTTAGGGAAATCACCAGTTCCGGCCAAGCCAAATATTGTCTATGTACAAAGGCCTGGCACTGGCATTATGAAAGGCCCATTGATGAGCAAGATGCCAGTCTTTTTTTCTGGAAAAGCAGGAAAGATGGCAGAGAGAATTATTATTCATCCTAAGACAGCTGGCCCTTCTGATCAGTCTACATTTACTGCAAGTAGTATCTCTCAAAATTTAATGACTCAGACTGTTTCTGAAGTGCCAAAGAAAAAGAAAAAGAAGAAGAAGAGATTAAAGAAATGGCCCAAAACCAAAAAATGTTCTGTACGTTTGAGGAAACTGAACATGAAAGTCATTAGAAATTCTTCAGTTAACCTCAAGCGGGTGAAAAAAGGATTTCTGTTTGAAGCCATTGCTCGTCAACCAAGGCGAGAAGCAAAAAGAAAAGCTACAGAAATGGAACAAAGTCCTGAACAACCAGCAGCAAAACGAGCTAAAGATGATGATGGCCAAGCTCTTCCAATGCCTGTTCCGTCATCTACCTCTCTTATGTCGGTACTGAATATGCCATCGGCCAGTATGGCAGTTGCTGGAAGCAAAGTCCACTCTTTGCTTACATCCAGCGGAATACTTACAGTACCCTCTTCTAAAGGTACAGCAGCCATGTCAGGTGCTCCCACTTTGTATAGAATTATGTCACAGCTACCGTCAATAAGACCAGCTGTTTCAGGGGCTCCTAGACCTACTCCATCTCAGATCCTAAACCCCTCCACTTTAAAGATGCAGTCACTGGTATCTACTGAAAGTATGAAAAATCCTGTCTTCTCACTTCTGTCAAAGTCAGCAGCAGCATTGGGACTGCCAAATCCCAGCGGATCAAAAACTGTTACAAGTTCACCATCCTCAGCGATTACTCTCACACTCTCCTGTACAACGGCTAGCTCACTTTCAACTGCCATAATGTCCCCTCAATCTGTTTGCACCAGTTCTAAAGCGAGTACAATTCTGACGACAACTTGTTCCGCACCTGTCCTGTCTCCTTCAGTTGCTGGGAAATCTTCTGCGATGTCCCCACCAAGCAAGTCCCCATCATCAAAAAGCCAGATGTCTCCGCCAAAGAAGTCCCATTCATCAAATAGCCAGGGCATTCAAAAGACGCCAGAGATGCCAAAAATGCCCACTCTGCTCCCTGCAGGCGCAAGGACAGCGGGACCTGGCCAGTCCTCGGTTAGGATACCAATGCCGGCCCTGCATCCAGCTCCTCGGTCATTGATTGTCAGAGCGCCTGGTCCTGCACTCCAGTCACCCCCAAGACCTCCTCTACCAGTGATCAGGCCCAGGCCTCCAGTGGCAGAACCTAGAATGCCTGTGATAATTCAACCTACAGAACCTGGAGTAACGGCTGCAGGCGCCAGCAGCCAGGGTGGGCTGCCGAACGCGCCACCGAACAAGAAGTACCTACTTATTAAGACCTCAGCTGGACAATTTCTGGTCCCAGTGCCTGTGTCAAAGCAAGGAGGAGCCAGTGGCGCAGCAGGTCCTACTAGCACTACCACTGTAGCTCCAAGCACAGGAAGTCCCGTACAACTACAAGTGAATGTTCCAAGGGGAGGTCAATCACTGCAACCAGCTGCGAGTAGAGCTCCCACAGTAGCAGCAACTCCAGCGGTCACTGTATCCAGTAGGGATGCCGCCAATAATCTCACCCCAAGGACAAGTGCAGCCCACACCTCAAACATCCTTGGACCCATAGCAATTAAGGATGAGCCAAAAGACACTGGATATGACAAATATGAGAAACCACCTGTAGAGGAACCATCTAAAACTGCCATTAAAGAAGAGGAAAAAGGATCTGACGATGAAGGAGATAAAGAGCCACAGGCTCCTCCTGATGAAGCTGATGAAGAGCCACCAGTCGCGGCTTCTGTCTGCCACAAGCAGCGAATAGAAGAACTTAAAGCTCGGCTGAGAGAGCACGAAGAACAGCTACTTGAGCTAAAGAGAAAACGAGAAGACACTAAAAAGATTTTGGAATCTCTAGATAATGAACAGTCAGATTGAGTAATCTGAACTGTTGCAGTCGATTTGTCATCAATGCAAGTGTAAATAGAATAGTAGGTGTTAAAATATGAACTGATTCACAAAGACAGAATGTACTGTGCCAATTGTACCTTTATTGCAAAGGATTGCAGAACGTTGATGTAATTATTTGTGATTCAAATCAGGAACTTATTTGATGAGACATTTTGACGCTTCATGCACACAGTAGCCTATATTACAGTAGGCAGTCTAGATTATTGTAAATGCAATTGTGACAGTTAATAGAGAAAAAGAATTATGTTACCAGTCCACTGTCAATGTTCCTGACTAGAATAATCTTGAGACGTAAAACTTTAGTCATTCCTTGTTGCAACACTGTATATATTGTAAACTCTTGTGATGGCCATGTTTGTTTGCCTATGCTTCAGTCATATGAAGTTGATATCCTCTGGTATTAAGTACCCACTCTCTGTGTAGTTCCCAATCTGTATTGTCATGTCAAGATTACTGCAGTTTAAAAACAGAGAAAGAGGAGTTGATTTAAAGGTGCTTGACACTTCTGCAATAAAGACGCGTCACTATCATTGTTCTAAGTTAAAGCAGACTTGCATTTCATAATCTCTGATATTATTAATAGCCTGACAGATTCATTCCTTAACTGGGTGACAGTGTTTTCAAAGTTGTTCTTTAGGAGGTAATTCAGGAAACTGGTTGTTTGTAACTATTTGATAAAAGTATAAAGTTAAAAATCCATTCTTTTCTGACTAAGACAGATATTTACGCACATTACTTAAATGTCTTAAATAGTCAACCTGATTTCCCCATCAACATAAAATTCTAGTGAGTTTCAACAGATATCCTTAATTGTATAATTAGCATCACCTTAACTGTGAAATGCTTGCTGCCCTCCACTAACAGTTGTAGCTGAACGAGGACCGCCACTCTAGGCCTTTATACAATATAGCGGGTCTCTGTACAGAGACTGCACCATTTCAAGTTTAAGAGATTCCAGATTCACATAGGCAGGGATGTCCCCAAACCTTCCGAAGTTTGACTGAGGAAACAGACATTCACGCCACGCCATGCATTTACTTAATACAGACAAACACCCATTATTTCAGAAGGAACTACAATATGGTGCATGGTCAGGTTCTATATTGTACAATTATTGACTCAGGGTTGATCAACTGAGTCGTAGTGAGGCGCTTCAGAATGGGGTTAAGATTTTGACACCAAATTTCAAGTTTGACGGCAATCCGTAACATGTAGATAATAAGGTAGCAGTTGAGATTTCCTGGGAAAGTATAAGCAGACTGAGGGAATATTTATAGCATAATTTTTCTTTCTATCAATGATGAGATCAACAATGGGTTTTATTAAGGTATAAGTGGGCCATTTTAGGTACTCACTGCAGAGTAGGCGAGTCGGGGGCAGTCTACCCTAATTTTAATATAATTAGATACGAGTTTGTCCAGACTCGGGTGTGTGTGTGTGTGGGGGGGGGGGGGGGGGTGCTCACACTGCTGACCTGACATGCCGTGGTGGATTAGGAACTACATGAACACATTGATCATGAATACCAGTTAGAAGGTGGTGAATAAAGGGCACAGTGATGGCCCCTTGTGGGTACTAGGAGAACCACCTATACTGCGATGTATGGACTTTGGCAAGTTGACATTCCAAATAAGTAGTTGTTCAAAGTAAATTTAGCAATAAGTACAAATGGGTGAATTCTCCTGACTCGTGCATAGACATACCTGTATAATGTATCAGACACAAAGAGGAAGGTGTATCTAATGTTGATGTAACATTGATTAATTGCTACATGCGGTATATCACAGTCATGTGGAATCTTCTGAGGCATGCTGCATTTGAGACCAAAACTTCTGCCTTTTGTTCATAATTCTACCACTATGTGTCCTTGTAATTATGTTCACCCCAGCCACCCAGCCACCACCCCCATCCCACATGCATGGTCTGCATGCTCCGTTCTGCAACCAACGTACCAGTTAGAACTGATTGGGGGTTAAGGTGGCTCGATTTGATGCAATTTTCGTTTACTGCGCCGTTTTCTGCGCAGATATTGTCGCTAGTGTGTCCAGAAATCACCAGGGGACCTCTGTTTAATGTTAGCAAAGGTAATATCAAATAGTTCTAAAATGAACCAAGGAATTTCCTGACCGGGGCGAGAACCATCAACCTTTGAATATAAAGGCATCTATGCTACCACTGTGCTATGGAGTCTGAGGTGGTGGCTCTCATTCAGAAGTCGTACATAACTAGCCCTTGGTATATTTCTATTTCTTTCCAACTTTTTTATTTCAGTGGGCCTGAACCTTAGAAATATGCACGGGACCATATATGTGCCTCTACATGGGTAAAATTCGACACGCGTGACACGGCGACACGGCCCTTTTAAAAAACGACACGTGCGACACGGCCCTTTTAAAAATAGATGGACACAGACCTTTTTATTAGGCTCTGGTACATGCTATACAGATAAAAATCGACACGGCGACACAGCCCTTTTGCTAAAGATCGACACGGCGACCTGGTCAAATATGTAGGTACCCATGAAGAGGCACATATATTCAAAATAGATTTTCTGGATAGAGAACGTTAAGACCAATTCTCTGAGAGAGATACATAGACATTTAGGTACTTTTTATGGCTATATAAAGGCTCCGCATTTATATGTGTATATACTCGTTACTCCCACCCTCTCAAGGCCCTGTTACACGGACGTCATCTGACGTCAAAACGTGGCTGCATCTGCCTTCAAAATTGAGTTACACATTGAAGGCATATATGCCTTCAAAATCAGAACGTGTTTGATTTCAACCGCAAATGCCTTCAACTGCAGATGCCTTCAAAAGTATTGACGTCAGATGACGTCCGTGTAACAGGGCCTTCACCTGTTATCTGGTGGTAGTACTCCAATGTTTTTGTCTCTGATCGGGTGCCGTCTCTGACCGGGTGCCGTCTCTGACCGGCTTTGCCTGTTAAGGTCAAAATACCAACAGCAGGAGGCTAATTATAATCAAAATTATAATTATATAACAACCGCCATAACGTTTTTACAAATCCTTATATATATGAGTAAAATTCTTTTTAAAACACCTTAGTAGTATATAGGAGCATATTCAGCGCGTAAGAAACGGTAGCAAGTAGGTCAGTTGACACTTGCAGAACGGAAGTGACCTTTAAGAGCCAATCAGAAGCTTCTATATGACAGGAAGTGACGTCACTGACCTAGATTAGAGGTCATGACATACTTTACAAGCTTCTGATTGGTTAATATATGTCAATATGACCTACTAACTTTGTAAACACATACACGTGCTATACACCACGTGCTATACACCACGTGGCTTTCAAATGTCAACAATGACATTTCAGTAATACCGTCACATGCAGATGGAATACTAACTTTAGTATTCGATAAATACCGTTGGTATATACACAGATACACGACACAATTTGTTTTTTTCATTCTTTTTTTATTTCACACAAAGCAAAAAGCAAAGCAGTTACAAAGTGAATGAGTTATTGGCACAGTTCAACCCACACCCTCCTCCAGTTTTAGTTTTCTCCATTTCTGCCTTGTCTTGAACTTCTTCTAGTTGCCTCACTCTGTACATGAGCTGACTGATCATATCAATTATTTTATCCATGACATCAGCGTTACTCTTCAACCCGTCGATCACGTCTAATTCTCTCTGAGTGCTGTCTGCAAGTAAGTTGTGTTTAGTACTTGCAGCTTCTTGCTCTAGAGACTTTAGTATAGACTCATGTATGGCTGGACCATTCGATCGGTTAGGTTGGTTGGCAGTTGGAGAAGGTTGTGTAGAGTGTGTTGAGGGTCTTGGGTTCGACATGTTTCTATCAAGAAGTTGATGCAATGAGCTCCACAAGTCTTAGTGTATAAACTTTGTAGTTGTTGCTTGTTGAACGTCCCACGCTTGTCTGACGATTTCTTCAAGAACGCTCTGTGATATACACTCATAGGGGGTAAACCATAAGGATCGAAATAGTACACTACTCCATCACTCTGAACATAGAAAGCTATCCAATGTTGTCCAGGTTGTGTGTGGGGGTGTGTGTTACTGACAAAGCAAGTCAGAGGTGTTGCTTCAGCAGGGCACTCATCACTAGGGAAAGTACCTAGGAAGTATCGTCGAGTGTGAGGGTGTTGGCTAAGAACAGTGTTCAGTTGTGAAGTCTTCATCTTCTCAGGCCATGTGGTAGTCTGTGACTGGTAGTCTGTCAGCTGTGAGTTGGATGTTGTTGTCGTAGAAAGCACAGATGACAGCTGAGATGGCGTGATTTGTAGGGGCGTTGAACCTCAGAGACACAGTCAACTTCCCTTGCTTCACTAAGTTGATGCGTGGGCATTCAGGAGTCCTGTCGGGAGTCAGGTCGAAAGCGAAGACTGTGTACCCTGATTGGAACTGTTCTAAACTGAGACCGCAATCTTGACCTACAGCTAGTAGACCTGTCTCTCTGAACAAGTTCCTGTAAGCTTTCACACAGTTCCCTGCAGCAAAGTCAGTCTTCACTTCATATTTATGGTCATCATACTTCAGACCTACTTCTCTCACTGAGTAGTTCTGGAAGTTGAACGGGTTCTCGCTTTTAGTGCCTGACGCTGCAGTCTCTTTGACTAAAGCTAGTAGGACACGGGTCGGGATCTGGCTTGTGTCGGGTTGAGTCCAACTGTACTCTTGTGACCCTCCGTCTAGAGTGTGTTTAGTGACTCGACACCTCGTCAGAGTGTAGTTGAATGGCCCGAACTGAGGGTTCATCACTGTTTTATTGTGGACTTCAGCTACTTCGTCTCTCACAGTCACTTGGCGCACGCTCATCTCAGCTTTAGTGATCTTCACTTTGAAGTCCAAGTCTGCAGCTTGCATCATGTAGAAAGCTGGAGAGCTACGTTCATATATGAACTTGAACTCACAATGTGAAGGGAAGAGCTTGCACTGCTTGAGGAGGTCGATGTGGGGTCTGATGATGACTCCGTGAGTCCGTCTTGCACTGAACTCTTTCCGGCGAGCAACGAAACCCGTGTTAGCAGCAACTCGTCCTTCCATGTGGCCAGCTGTGTCCATCATCCACTTCTGTAGACCCTTCAACCGAGTAGTCTTGTCGTTCACTTCAGTTCCTACTAAGTCTAACAATGTCGATTTCAGTGCATAGTCTTCATTGTTCCCTGTCACTTTCTCTCCGTTGATCAACAGTTGAACAGAAGAGAAGAGGGAGTGGCCTATGTTGTTCACAGGTGCAGCTTCGTCACCTACTGCTAGACGTGTCCCAGCAGCATCTACAACTTCTATTTCCAAGTACAACTCTGCTTCACTCAAATCTGTGTACAGAGTAGTTGGCTCAAAAGTAAAGTCGAAAGAGTCAGTGTGGTCAGTCAAAGCATTGTTAGTTGTCTTAGTGACTGTCTGACTTTTCAGAATGTCTTTTTGAGTCACTCCTACTGCATGGAGATCTAACTCTCCTACAGCACATGTCTGGCCATGAGGATGTAACAGACTCATGATTAGAACAGTAGTGCTTTATTGCTAGCACGACTCTGCTTCTTCTTCTTGCGCCCTTTGCCTGTCTGCTGCTTAGTACGTCCTGCACGTCGGACTGTCGCACGGCGTTTGGCTGGAGTCGGTTGAGACACTCTGTTTATGTAGTTCTGAGCTGAAGAATGAGCTCTCTTCAATAGAGCTTGGCTTTGACCTCTGACATGTTTGTTTACACTCTTCTTGAGTGGTTTTCCAGCCATGACATCTGAAAGTACTCCTGCACCTGTAGAGAGTAGTGCTGTGCCAGCTGTCTTAGCAACTTTACGACCAATAGTGCTCAAAAGGGGGACAGCTCCTCGCAGTAATCCTGATATGATAGATCCAATACCATGACCACGTTGCCTAGCTACTCCACCGAAAGCTGGTAGAACACCGTGACCAAACTGAGATTTAGCATAGTAAGCACCATACTCCCCTCTAGGGGCTAAGTATGGAGGTGGGCCAAAGCGCTGAAGCATACTGTTACTATATGTGGTTGCTTATAGGCTTAAAAGCTAGTACTACAGTCACTGCTCCACGTTCAAATGGTATAGGACGACCTGTGCTGTCTCTTAAGTAGATCGCGATCTGTCTGAAGCTGCTCTTACTCACAGGTTGGTACATCAAAGGTTGGAAAGTGACAGTCTGTGTGTCACCTAGCAGTGGATTAATGTTTACAACTCTCAAGAGAGGTGCTCTCTTGTCTCCAACAATGTTATGTTTCACTATATCAGAGTATACATACACAGTCTGAGCTCTGAACTTCAAGTCTACTACAGCTTGACCTTCAGTTTTATTCATCAAGAAGACTCCACCTCCGAATCCTAACTGCACACCTAAGTTAACCGGTAGTTGTATCACAACATCAGGGGGTAGAGCTACAATACACTTCATTGTATACCTGTTGTATGTGAACACGTTAGATTTATTGTTCTTGTGGTGTGTCCTCAGTTTCTTGATGATACTAGGGTGTTTCCTGTTTATACACTTGTTCAGATAATTTATGAAGTCACTGTTGTCTTGTAGATATACACCTTGCAGAGAGAAAGCTGTATATGTCCGGACTGCTGGGAATTGAAAAGTGTTGACTAGTTTATCTAAATACTTCAACTTTAATTCTATTTTCACTACTCTGAGTTCTTCCTCAGTCAAAACTTCTGACTCTCTAGTAGTAAGCCCGTTTATGAATGCTGCTTTCTCTGTGTAATTTAAGTTGAGTGAATCTCTCACAGCTGAGACTGCTGCACTCGCACGGTTCTCGGGGTTCAAACCGCGTACTATTCTGTAAGTGATACTGTCTGCACCAGATGGCGGCACTTCTGCTAAAGGGTCTGGTTCAGTTTCGGTTTCGCTGTCCGATTCGACACTAGGTGGCGGCGCAGGTCGCGCTACTTCTCCAGAGCTTGGGTCTGATTCTACACTAAGTCTCGCTGTAGGTTGTCGTACTGGTACTTGTTTAGAGCGTTTGATCTCTACACCTCGCTGTAGACACTTCTTAGCTACGCTGTCGTGTATACTTGAACTTTTCCTATTCAACACAGGATCGTTCGCTGTGTAAGGAAAAAAGTCTGAGCTTCGCTTATGTAGTGCTTCTTGTAGTCTTTTAGCACTCATGACGCTCTTGGGTATAGTTGAGTCTGTTTCACCTTCTATGAACAACAATGTCTCACATTCTACGTTGTACCAACTAGTAGGACACGTTATTTCTTGCAGAGCACACTCCATTGGAGTACTAGAAGATACATACTCAGGTAACAATGTGTTGTAAGTTGTCAGAGTGTTGTCTGGGAAAACTTTCATAGACGAGTTGCTAGGTAGTGTCATTGTGAATGCCATTTTTTCACGTTCTTAGCAGGTTCCCACGTGTTGAACTTATCCCCGTAACCTTTCCACTTGACGTATGCTTGACGCTTACGACCTGAGCCTCTGTACTTCACTACTTCCTCTATGTCGTACCTCTTCCCTTGACGGACATGGACCTTTTGAACTTCAGGCTGGTAGAAAGTTCCTTTTATCTCTTCTCCTAGTTCATCTTTCAGTTGGTATCCTTTAGGTTTGACAGAATCTATAGTGTATACTTCTTCAGTCCAGTTAGGTTCGTAACCTCTGTTGAAAGCGCGCTTCTTAGCAAGCATGCGCACTTTAGAACCTTTCTTCAAAAGTAACTTGGGCACAGTCCTCTTGTCTGGTGGTTGTTCATATAGCCTGTAGAACAGAGCATCAGAGTTCTTGTCTGTGATGTCTACTGGAGCTGCACCTAGTGTCTTATGCACAGTACTATTGTAAGAGTGGACTAGATCTTGAAGTATGCCTGTCCACTTGTAGTTGTTGAAGTAAGCAAAGCAACGCCACAGCTTACCTTGCAGTGTGGCGTTAAATCGTTCAGCTATAGCACATTTCACGTCATCGTTCTCTCCAGTGAACAATTTTACACCCCTTTCTTCTAGATGACTTCTGAAAGTTTGGTTCAAAAATTCTTTTCCTTTGTCAGTCTGGATTTTAACAGGTTGTCTACTCTCAGTCATTTTCTTGTAAGCTTCTAATACATCTACAGCTTTCTTACTCTTGACAGGTTGAGCAAAGCCATATCTTGAGAAGACATCTATACCAGCTAAAATATACTGGTACCCTTTGTTCTCACGTGAAGACTCTCTCATGTCAATAAGATCTAACTGCCATTGTCTATCTATACCCCAAGTCTGAGTCTTGTGTCTTGTGAACCGTCTCTTGTAAGGTTTGTGTCTAGTGTAAGCATCCACATCTTCTAAAGCTTCAGCAATGTTTTTTAAGTCAGTCTTCTTAAAGTGATGGTGTCGCAATTTACTCACGCTAGTGAAACTTCCAGGTTCTCTGACTGAAGTATAGCGATCTACTACAGCTTTCTTCAAAGCTTTGTCCGCCATAACTTTGCTAGTTGACGAGATGTTATACCAGTACCACTCTGTGCAGTATTAGCTTTACGTTTACGCTTTGGTGTTACACTATATGAACGTCTTCTGAAGGGGGAGCCAGTCATAGAACTAACACTCTTGAAAGATTCTTTGTTTCTGACGAACTTGAGGTCTGGGTTCAACCTTTTAACAGCTGCGATGAAGTACTTTTGTCCTATGGGAGGTTGCTTCTTAGTTAGACTATTTTTCCGAGCTGCATCACCTAGTAGATCAATGATGTTACTCCCTTGTATACGCCGCCCGTGCACTACTAGTTCACCACTAGGAGTCCAGTTGATAGTACCTCTACCTTTGTCAGAGTCTGCTAAGTGTCTATACAGATTCATAGCAGTCTTCTGATAAGTAGTAGGTACACGCCTTTGAATTAAAGCATCCATCACCATGACACTTTGTCTACCTATAGGTCCTGTGTCTTCTTCTTCTCTTTCTTCTTCTTCTTGAGACTCATATTCATCGTCTCCACTAGCACCAGGTAAACTTGGAGTTGGAGTTTGATGACTAGTAGTAGAAAACATATCGTCATCATCGCCTGAAGTAGCTTCATCGTCTGCTTCTTCCCCTCTCCTACCTCTTTTGTGACGTTGTCGAGTAATATTTCTAGGGTTCATAGAAGAAGCAGCTCGACTCACAATTTTAGCTTTTTTGTATAGTATAGAAGATTTAGTCATGAGCTGGTTGTATCTACTGAGTCTCTCACTAGTGTTCAACTGAGAGTCATTCAATACTCTAGTTGCTTCTTTCTGTAAGTGACTCAATATCTCCACTAGACTACTGTGTGGGGATAGTTTTTCTCTGACTAGTTGACTCTCATAGAACTGAGTTTGAGGGTCTGGTAGCACAGCTGGAGCAGAAGACGCGAGTGTTGCACTAGGTAGCGGGTCAGTGTTAGTAGTAGAAGAAATGGGGGTGTCGCTTCTACCCACTAAATCAGGTCTCACTAAAGCCATACGTGTGTAAGACATGACTACCGTTTGACAGCTGATCCTATGAGACTAGTAATAAGTGGTAGTGCTACACCCAGTAGTGCACCTATGAAGCCACCTTTCTGCTGTAGTATTCGTCTCTTAGCTATGACAGTAATCTTAGGTTTTGTTATAGCTCTCAGCTGTTTCTTGTACGGCGATAACTTCTTGACTGCGTGAATTGAGTTCGGTGTCAAGGTTTTGTTCATTACATTGACACATATGACACTCATTAGTCTGATCACTTCTTCACTGAGACCTCTCACTAAATGTTGACAGTCTGTAGTACTACATTTAGCTATATGTTTCAACAGAGAGTAATGACGACGTAAAGAAACTAACTTTTGGTAGTAAGCACTTCTCTGACGGCGCTTAAGACTCTCAGCACGCTTACTCTTAGTACTCCCCTTCATTTCTTCTGCTTTTTCCCAGTAGGAATGAATACTACGCTGTTCCAAGGTGTTGTTATACTGTTCCTCACTCTCAAGTTGTCAGGTGTGCTCTGCTTACAGTCCAACACTATGTATGAGTGTTTAGCTGTAGTCTCTTTGTTATATACCTGAGTCAAGAAAGATGGTTGCGCTGGGAAAGCTTGTCTAGATATATAACTTATCTGACTCATATCTCGAGGGTTTTTAAAAATAACTAGATAATGACTGTTCAAACTGAGAGTCCTGAAGTCTTTGTTAGCAAAGAATAAGTTCTGAGTAATGAATATTACATTCATGTTCATATGATGAGAACCTTTGATGAAGAGGTCTTTAGCTATAGGTGCATATTCTGAGTCTAACAAGTCGTCTATGATGAGCATCGAGTGTTTACTATTATCTCGACTAGAGTTGAAAAGTTCATCTCTTGTAAGAAGACCTTCGTTGAATTTCACACCTGCACTTTTCAACTTTTCAAACTCTGCTTGCCACTGGCTGTAGCAGTAAGTTATATCGTGTACTTCAGGTGTGACGAGAGTCTTCACGTTATTTATCACTTCGAATACTAGACGACTCTTACCACACGATGTAGGTCCAGCTATTAGCATAGTGAAAGGTGACTGTAGTCTAGGATCGAATTCAACAGATTCCACAGTGCTAGAGACGTCCATCTTAGTGCAGTGATCAGACGAGAGTGGTCAACACTGGAGTGACACAGCTCACTTTTATGTCTTTGGGTACAGCTGCATACAACCCTTGAACATACATTGCGACGTCGCTGCGACCCATGTCGTCTTGCAACACTTTCATCAGAGCCATAGGCTCAGACGTCTCGTTGTACTTCCAAGCTCTCAGCACTTCATAGACAGGGTTCTTGACAGTTCTGTCAGAAGGCACAGGTTGAGAGATGAAAGCTAGTTCATGAGAAGTCAACCCTAAGTAGATCCCTATGGTCTTCCAGTCTCTAGGGCAGAGCTCAGCTAAAAGAGAGAAATATTTCTGCACTTTCCACTCCATGTCTCCACTCTCTAAGCCATCCCACATGTCATGCTTGTCCATGTACTCACGTGAGAATTGGATGAGGTCCATACGGTAAGATTCTTCCAAGGCGTCTGCTAGTTCCTTCCACCTAGTAGTACAACTTTTCTGGTACCAAGTAGTGAACATTTCTCTAGCTTGAGTTATGACACTTCTCTCACAACTGAGATATCCCATGTCCTTCAAGTTCACTTTGAGGTATGAACCTAACCGTATGTAATCTGATGTCGGCAACTTACTACTTATTTTCAGTAGCATAGCGTCTGGTAAGTATCCTAACGGCTCTCCTTTGAAGAATGATGATACAGGTACTACTAAATTGAAATCTGCCATGATGAGTGAGTGTGTGAAGGAGTAGACAGGCAGGTAGGTAGGTAGAGCGTTGTATGGGGTGTTGTAGGTTAGGGAGAGCTTTTATATAGCTCTTTAGACTAGAATACGTAGGGAAATCGTGTAAAGAGTATGCAAAACGTTCTGAGTTCGAACTCCTCGCCCCCCTATCCATTTCACACTAGAGGGGTGCCCCCACCCCATACACCCTATGCTAATACTATACACACCCCCCACCCCACCCAACTCTATACGATGCACTAACGTTTCACTTTTTTATCAGAGTGTTTACAATAACATTCTGAGCGCTAAACCACTACGATGAGGGGACGTTGTAATATCACGCTCCCACTGACTTAAATAAGTTTTAACTCTGTGTCTGTCTGCTTCAGTGTAACGTTCTAGATACGTATCTGGGATTTTGAAAATGTCTTCTACTTTCAAATCTGAACGACCTGCTAAGTTCCTTTGAAGCCGACAACCTAGCATGTCTATGATACTCTCTAACAAGTAATGTGTCGGCATGTCTTGATTAGAGTGGTACTGAGGATGATGAGGGTTGTTTGCGTAGTGATGTTTCAGCGCTGATTCCCACATTGCAAGGTGGTCAGAGTTCTTGAGAGGTTTTGAACTCTTAAGGCGGCCAAACTTCCACCCGTATCCAACAGCTTCTACAGCTGAAAACTTTGACAAGTCGTGCTTCATTATCAACTTGTCTATACATTTAGCTTCACTCTCATTGAAGCTATCACTTAGCAGAACCCAAGTGTAATACAACCATTTCCTATGCTCTAAAGTCTGTTTGAAATGATTGAAAATGTACTGTAAAGTTTTTACAGTGCATGTGACAGACTCTTTTCTTTCACACACATACTGTAATACTAACTCGTCTTCAGGGTATCTAGCTTTAACTAGCGTGTAGAGGTCGTGAGCTGTCTTCATGATGACGTTGAAAGGTCGTTTGAATGAGTGAGTGCACTTACACGACCCTATATACTCTGAGTGATTTATGACTTGACAACTAACCGTTTAAAACACAGTGTGCATGTAAAATTTTTAAGAAGTAGAGTGACAGTTTGAAGGGGGGTCTCTCAATATATGAGAGACCAGAGTTAGTTTGTTAGTACACCTATACCTTTTTTTCACTTTTTTTATTTTTTTGTGAAGCATCTAATAGACTATTGGTCAAGGTTTTTTTTCATCAGTTAGGGGAGAAGGATTGAGTTGGAAAGGCTGTCACCAGTTCATACAAGACTCCTTGGCACAGTAGAGTAGGGTTTTGACAACGTTGTACAACTACTCTTACAACGTGACAACACCCGTTTGCATTGTGTCCAATCTCAGTCTTGTATGCTCTTTCATACAAAAACCGATCTGAAGAGTATTTAGCACGTGTTATCTTGTCAGGAGCTGATACTGTGTGCTTGATTAAGCCATGTACCATACTCGTAGAGATGAACACGGAATTTCCCAGCTGGTGTGATTCGAGCTGATTAATTTTGAAGTAGGGTTTCGTCCTACATTTTTGAAAGTTGATAGCTGAAGCTACTACACTATGAGAAGTTACACTGTGTTGTAACTTAGAAACTAGCAGTAACACGTTACTCACTACTTCAGATTGAGTAGCTTTCCCAGTAGAACTAGTTATGAACTTCTTGAGAGAAGGACTACTAGCATTTATGGGAGTCGTGTTGTTATGCAGAAAACAATTTGAAAAATCTAAATTTGGAGGTATGTAACTATCTCTGATGTACTCTTCAGGACAATATCTGAACAACTGCTTTTCCTCACCAGTCTCTACTCCACTCTTGACGTCTGAAATGAACTCCCAAACTGACCGCCTGTGTTTAGTGCTGAGTGAAATCGGTAGAGGTGTACAAGCTGCACTGGACATGTTGTCTCAGAGCTGCTCAGTTTGAATCTGATCACAGCCGGTTGTTTTCAACGTACACTAATCGTTTCCCCCACCCTCTCTAGAAAAGTAGTGTTCACAAATTAACTCACTTGAAAGAAAATCTTTCAAATAAACGTCAAGAAGAAAATGTAAACTTCACCTTCAAACTTGTCAATCATATAATAAGTTTAAAAAAAAATTTAGACTGTATTTATATTTTTTCATCTTGAAAAGTGTAGTATAAGATACAGCATTCATGAACGTTCCTTTTATGTTGCAACGCCCCATCCAGCTGACAGCCACTGTGCTATCTGAATAGAGTTCACATTTCCAACTGTTGTTTTTCAACTTTTTTTGTTTTGCTCTCCGCAGAAGCACCAGTCTGTTATGGGTTATCCCGTGCTTATTTATGTAGTGTGGTTGATAAAGATACATTGTATCTAAACTCAGCCTAGTGCTTTACTATAGTGACATGTGCGTATAATTGTCGTACAATAACAATTAGAGATGAAATATGAAAAAAATGTCAGACGTCAAATGTTCGTCTATTGTCGTTCAACAAACGTGTGACAACGTTTGACAATCGTTCTCAGTAAAATTAGTATATATACCCCTTGATTTGCTCAGTTGAAATCAAACCGCTCCTGAGCTGCTCAACTGTGACGACTACTCTACTCTACACTTGCCACTCTACACGCTGCCTCTACTTTTCAACTTCTACAAAACTAACTGTTTTAGTTTAGGATGCGGTCTGCTGGCAACAAGAGCTCTAAGAAGAGTTCTAAAGTAGCTAAGAGCAAGAACTTAGTTCTGGACGTTTCTGTGGAGATACCTCCTACAGTGAGCAATGAAGTACAGTGGATTCATCGTCCAAGTACACCTGAAGAGCAGAGTGCAGCTATCTTGGGGTTACATCACGATCTGGACTGCATGCTGGCTCCTTCCACTGGCGTACTGGACCGTGATGTATCTACGTCAGCACCAGCTTTGAGCTCTACAAGCTTCAGCAACCCTGAACCACCCCAAGATGTCCTCACTTACCAGACCCTGTCACACGTCATGCCCGTGGGCCGAGGCAATGGAGCTCTTCCCACTGCCGCTACTCCTCCAGTCATCATCGACTTGACTGGTGATGAGATACTTCGACCCAGTACGCCAATCGTCATCGACTTGACAGAGGACGAAGTAGAAGAAGGTGAAATCATCGGGCACGACTTGAATGAAGTACTAGATGAGTGGTTCCAGAAAGCTGAAGCTGAAGGACGCAGTGCGCCACCTTCCTCACCTGTCACTACAACTGTACCAGCCGACATTGTAGTGAGGGATAGTGCCGGGTCTGTCATCACTCCTGGCTTGACCGACACTGTCGTCGTCATCAACGGGGAAGCTACAGTAGTCACAGATGAGTACTACTCAAGAGTAGTAGGTGACACAAGTGGTGAAGTGAATCCTCCCAAGGGCGTGACGACTGCTACTAAAAGAAGTCCATCTCCACAGATTCAGCCAGAAGCAGTTGTTGAAAAAAAAAAGAAGCGAAAGTACACCAAGAGTGTGGCTACTGTAGCTGCAGCTGCTGCACGTGCTGCAAAGGCTGGTGTGGGAAGTGTTACTTCCCAATCTACGGTTGCTACTGCTGTTGTGACACCGCTTCCGCCGAGGAATGGATCCAAGAAAGTTGGGTCTAAGCTGGCTAACTTCCGCATAGTCCCTTTGACTGGTGAGAAGTGGCCTAGTCGGTTTGGTTTCCCATCTCAACAAGCTGAAGGTAGCATTGTTCCTGACCAACTCTTCTACCCACCTGGGGATACATGCACGCTGCTTGAAGTATACAAGCTCCCCTTCATCAGTGGCGTCTCAATAAGGCAATATTTGAACAAGCCTTACGAGAGGCGCGTCAACTTACGAGCAAACGACTTCAGAGGGCTCTTCTACCAGAGCAAATCTATCATAGAGAACTATGACAGGATTAAAGAAGAAGCCAAGAAAGGAGCGCCAGCAGTCCAGAACTATCTGAACTACTTAGACAACCCTGTCAAACACACAGGTGTGTTAGTCAACCTCTACAGGGGACAACCTAAGATCCACATCGGAACGTCGTCGTACGTGGAAGAAATGGATAAAGCGCTGCCGGCAGGTCGAGCAACAACAAGCCCAATACACTGTGGGTACACAGTGACTGTCAACACGATCAAAGACATACTGGAACGTGTTGGGCCGATGCTGGAGAGTGACAAGAACTTTTACAGAGGTGTTACCACTTGCGATGAGACTGATTAGGTGAGTGCTCAACAATTAAATTACATCAGTTGTAAGGTTCCTCAACACTGTATTGATAGGGCTGTAAATTCTTTGCATTATCTGTCTGTCTGTCTGTCTGTCTGTCTGTCTGTCTGCTTGTTTGTTAGTCAGTATGTTTTAGTGGAAAAAAGGAAAGAAAAAAAGAAGGAGAGAGTGTATATCTGAAGAGTTTTTAAAATGCATAGACACGTGAATACTATCAGTTGTATTCGGTGTAATGCACCTAGAATTCCTAGACAAGTTACTATACATAACAGTAGTAAGAACTTGTGTACTTCAGAGACTTGCTTGAGAGAAGTCTTCTCTAGTGAAACAGTTTTACCTGAAGAGATTGAGAAAAACTCTCTTTTCTTAGAATATTACAAATCAAATTTCAGATCGATAGGTCAAGGTTTAGTTGTGTTAGGTTGTGTACAAGCTATATATAACGTCAGATTAACTACTTTTGAATCTGATCAAGGAGTGAGTGAGATAGTGACAGCTCTCAGAGCTATACATGAGAACCAGTTATACAGTTATAGAGTAGCTGTGTCTTTTGGTCGAATTTTGACTTGCACTGAAGACGCTGAGCAAAGAGTCATGTATTTTCATGCTTCAGCTAACAACTCTTCAGTTTTTTATGACAGTGAAGACCATCAAGACCCTTACTTCTTAGTTAAGAACTCTGAGAGCTTTGAAAGTTGCATAGATCTATTGAAAAGTAAAGTGAAAGTTGACACAAGTAGACCTGACACAAAGTGGACAGTAGTAGGTAATGTGAATGTGAATCTGACTTATATTAGACCTACAAATGTGTTCTTAGGTAAGTTAGAGAGTGTCCCTCCTAGTTTCAGGAAAAGAGGTATGTTACACTTCCACCGAGACTCTTACAGTAAGAGAGTGTACAGAGACAACTTGTGTTTCTTTAGATGCTTGTCACACCACTTGTATAAAACATTAGATAGAACTGTAGAGCTTTTCAAAGAAGCTTATCCAGACACTTGTCAGAAAAAGTTCAAAGGTATTCTCTTAAGTGATTTAGATAGATTAGAGAAAGTATTCAAAATAGACATACGAGTGTTCAAGCTGTCTAGTACTAATAAAGTGACTGTAGTGCGTAGCAAGCTTTGTAGTAGCAAGAAAGTCTTGAATCTCAACATGTACCGCAACCACTTGAGTCTGATAGTAGACATGTGTAAATATGGGCGCGTGTACAGTTGTGAAAAATGTTACAAAGCATTCTCTTCTAATTACAACTTGAAGAGACACACTGCTGTAACAAAAGACTGTACTAAAGTACGATTTATATACAAAGGGGGTGTGTACAAACCTAGTAGAACTATATTTCAGAAGTTGAGTGAGCTAGGTGTACATACACCTGCTCACTTAAAGATATACCCATATAAGATTGCTTTTGACTTTGAAAGTTATTTTGTAAAGAACGGTGAGAAAAGTTGTAACACAACTTTTGAGTTAGATCATGTACCACTGTCTGCTAGTGTAGCTAGTGACTTTCCAGGGTATACAGAACCAGTGTGTTTTGTCAGAGAGAGTAACAGGGAAAATGATGACTTAGTCAGTCGTGTATTAGGGTACATAGATATGTTAGCTTGTGAAATAGGTGAATGTGTCAGAGAGCGTTTTAAAGTAGTGACAGATCAGCTAGATGCTCTGCAAGCTGAAGAGGAAAGGTTAGAGAGTGCAGCTTTGAAAGCTGCTAAGTTAGAGAAAAGTAAGTATAATTTATCACCTGTCGTCAGAGCTAAACAAGCTCTGACAGCTTATATGAACAGAGTACCTGTAGTAGGTTTTAACTCAGGTCGATATGACTTAAATCTAATAAAGAGAAGCTTCCACACTTTCTTCTCAGAAAGAGAAAAGAAACCTATGACGACTATAAAAAGGTGCAACCAGTACATTGCTGTATACACTGAGCACTTAGTCTTCTTAGACATGGTGAACTATCTAGCTCCAGGTTATAATTACGCTAGTTATTTGAAAGCTTTTTTGAAAGACACAGAGAAAGGTTTTTTTCCTTATGAGTGGATGGACAATGTCCGAAAATTAGATAACACAACTCTCCCACCTAGGAGAAGTTTCTATAGCTCTCTGACTGGGAAAGGTATAACTCAAGCTGAGTATAGAAGCTGTAAAGAAGTGTGGGTGAAAGAAAAAATGAAAACAATGAAAGACTACTTAGTGTACTATAACAATTTAGATGTAGCTCCATTTGTCAGAGCTATAAATGAACATAGCAAGTTCTTCATAGAAAGGAGTGTCGACATGTTCAAAGATGGTTTGACACTTCCAGGTTTGACTTTGAAGTTCCTCTTTCAGAACACTGAGTTGAATGCGACACCTTATGTTCTCTTTTCACATCATGAAAAAGAAGTCCACAACTTACTGAGAAAGAATTTAGTTGGTGGACCTGCTATAATATTCCACAGACACCATCGTAGTGGTATAACTAGAATAAGAGAGCGTAAGTATGGAGTTGAGAGTAAAAAGTGTGATCACATTTTAGGAGTAGATGCAAATAGTTTGTACTTGAAATGTATGGGTGAAGCTCATTGTACAGGTTTCTATGTAGTGAGACGTCACGAAGATGATTTCAAGCCTGTTCTCAGTCAGCAAATCAGTTACTCAGCTGTAGAATGGCTCCGTTACAGAGCTATAGTAGACAAAGTACCTATTTTACATCAATACAACTATGGTGAAGTCAGTGTAGGTAGTCAGCGTATAAGAGTAGATGGGATAGTCCCTGATCGTAAATTGATATATCAGTTCCACGGTTGCTATTGGCATGGTCATACATGTCAGATCAACAAGACATTGATGACTAGTACGAAGGGTCGGGAATGGATAGAAGAGCGTTCTACTAAAACAGCTGCTGTAACTCTGTATCTGAAAAGTTTAGGTTACACAGTAGTAGAACAATATGAATGTCAGTGGATCAAATTACGAAAAAACACTCAGTGTTTGAAACTGAAACCTGAATGGAGTGTTAATAGACCGTCTTCAGCTGGTAAGATGAGTCAAGCTGAGATAATAGAAGGTGTGAAAAGTGGTTCAGTGTTTGGGTTGATTCAAGTAGATATTCACACACCTGAACATCTCAAACCATATTTTGCTGAAATGACACCCGTTTTCAAGAACATTCTTGTCAGCAAAGAAGATGTAGGTGACCATATGAAAAGTTATCTAGAAAGTGTAGGGAAACTGCGCCAACCTCAGAGACAGTTGATAGGTAGTTTCCATGGATCAGGTCTTCTACTAGGTACTCCGTTACTTAAGTGGTATCTAGAGAAAGGTTTAGTAGTTAGCAAAGTGCACTTGTTAGTTCAATACACACCTGAAGAAACTTTCAGACCTTTTGTGCAAGAAGTGACAGCAGCTAGACGGAAAGGAGATGAGAATGTTGACTGCAAGATCTTGTCTGACTTGTATAAACTGTTAGGTAACAGTTCATATGGTAAGACTATATGTAACAAGCAGAATTTCTTGAATACTAAATATGTAAGTCCAGATTTTGCTAGTCGACATTGTCTGCACTGGTCAGTACAACAAGTGCATGACATCAGTGAGAACACTGTAGAAATGTCATCTCTCCCGACTAGTATCACATACGACTTACCTGTTCAGATTGGGTTCATGGTATACCAGTATGCTAAACTGAAAATGTTAGCGTTCTACTACGACTTCTTGTTGAAGTTCATTGACTCAAAAGACTTTGAAATGTGTGAAATGGACACTGACAGTTTTTATTTTGCATTGTCTAAAAAGAATTTAGACGAAGCTGTCAAACCTGATATGCGTGAGCAATACTTCAGAGAGCGCCACAAGTGGTTACCTTCTGAATCTTGTGATAATCCCGAACATAGAGAGACGTACATTCAATGCAGAACACACAACTACCCATGGGTACAACCACCGTGTTGCTATCGCCGCCTGGTGTTTGACAAGCGAACTCCAGGTCTGTTCAAGATAGAGTGGGAAGGAGACGCTATGACATCTTTGAACCCTAAATGTTACATGTGTGTCAGTGAGACAGGGAATAAGACTAGTTGCAAAGGAGTTATCCAGAGGCAGAATAATCTTACTGAGACAAATTATCAGAACGTTTTGAAAACAGAAAAGACTCATGTAGTGACAAACAGAGGTTTCAGAGTTATAGACCATCACGTCACTACATACTCTCAGAACAAGCAAGGTCTAAATTACCAGTACATTAAGAGAATAGTATGTGAAGATGGTGTCAGCACTGAACCTTTAGATATATGACTCTCTCTTTCTGTGTGTGTTTGTGTGTGTGTGTGTGTGTGTGTGTGTTTGTGTTTGTGTGTGATAAAGACAAGTGAGTTGTATCACTCAAAAAAAAGTAAAAAAACTAACAGTATTTTCCTACAGTAAAAAAGAAAAGAGAAAATAGTTAAAGAGAAAAAGGAAAATTTTCTGTGAAGAAAAGAAAATTTCCACAAATGGAAATTAAGTAGTACTAACTATATAGTAAAAAAAAGAAGGAGTAAAGGAAAATTTTCTGTGAAGAAAAAGAAAAAATTTCCATAATTGGAAATTAAGTAGTACTAACTATATAGTAAAAAAAAAAAGAAGAAAAGAGAAAAATTTTCATGAAAAATTTTCATAAAAATGTAAATAATAAAGCTTCTATAAAGAGAAAGAGAGAGAAATTATAGTTGAACATTCGAGGAAATTATCCAATTTCTCTCCGAATGTTTCACCTCAATTTCTCTCCTAGTGAACTATATCGCTAAAAAAAAGCTCGTAAAATAACAAAAAAAAGTGAACTGTATCACACCAAAAAATAAAAAGCAGGCGTGAAAAGAGAGTTGTTACAAAGACGCCACTGACTGATTTCAGACTACTTTACTAAACTCTCTTTGTCCGTCAAATTCATCAGAGAAAATTATTTTTTTCTGATTAGTGTCAAGAAATATATACAATGGCTGACAGCAAGTTGACGTCAAAAATAGACGATATCCTTGACTCTGTCAGTATGTACAGTTCTATATATGGTAGTTGTAGTTCTAGACTTGATGCTTCAGCACCAACTCTCTCACCACGTGAAAGTGAGAAAAATGTTCATACACCCCCACGCATTACAACTCATGTAAAACCAGTGTCACCTCGTAACTTCGACACAGCTTTGACTTGTGGTTGTAGAGGTCATTTCTTCTGGGAGTTCATACCTGTAAATAATATTAGCTATTTTAGAGGAACCTTACCTGATGTTGTTGAGCGCTGTTTTTCCAGTATACATGTGTACAGAGATTTCCATGAAGCTTTCTGGGATGCATACACTCAGTGTATAGAGCAATCCACATTGAATCTGCCTATATTCGTTGCAGATTTCACCATTGCTGTGTATCAAATGCATAACTCTCTGACTTGCCCCAGACACTATGCTAGATACACTCTAGGGAGTTTCAAGAGCTTCATGGAGTTCAACGAAGTGTTACGTGAATCACCTATTATAGGCGCATTCTGTAGGTGTAATGTTCCGATGAACCCTTCAGATATCGCTTACAATGTGTGTTTCACGTGTCTGCAAGCTACTCTAGAGTTGAAAGCTTTGTCTCTCACAGCCGTGTTACAGCATTTCTCGTATGAAGTCAGTTTCAAAACTGATTACTTGAATGCCCTGACTCCAGGTGTGAGAAACAATCGCGAATACTTTCTAGCTCAGTCATTGTTTGATGTGAAACTATCTAAAATTGTGAAGATGGGGACTGGTTGGGTGAGTACTTGGAATACTCGAGGTGTTTCTTGGAAAGGTCAGAAAGGTTTCACAACCAATCGTTCTTTCTGCATCATGTGTAACATTGCAGGGAATGGTCATGACTTGTTTGTGTGCAAGAACTGTACAAAGTATAAAATGTGAATAAAGTAACCAAAATAATATTTCTTGCCTTGTGTTTGTCTTTAGCATGTGACGGCATTACTCAATGTCATTGTTGACATTTATTTCAACCACGTGGTCTTAAACACGTGTCATTGTTGACATTTATTATAAGCACGTGGTCTTCAACACGTGTACAAGTGAAGTAGGTCATGTTGACATTGTACTAGCCAATCAGAAGCTTGTAAAGTATGTCATGACCTCTGATGACGTCACTTCCTGTCATTTAGAAGCTTCTGATTGGTTGACAGAGGTCACTTCCGTTCTGCAAGTGTCAACTGACCTAGATGCACCCGTTTACTACGCGCTGAATATGCTCCTATATACTACTCACCTTGTCAGAGACGGCACCTGGTCAGAGAAGGCACCCGGTCAGAGACAAAAACATTGGCCAAAGGTCGTGAGACACAGCCTGTACAATCCTATCACATGAGACATATTAAAAGTTAAGGCTTGAATTTCTCAAAAAATTGCCCCACATCCCATGTCATCTTTAATAACCTGTCTTGTCCCATGTCGAATTTAAGAAATACCCACGTCACTTATTTTTTCCCATGTCGAATTTAAGAAATACCCATGTCACTTATTTTCCCCCTCCTCATTCCTGTCACTAAGCTCCATGTCCCATCCATGTCGCATGTCGATTTTAAGAAATTGCCATGTTGCTGTGTTAGATTTAGCCATCCACCCCATATGTAGTAGTATAATTGAGCTCTCAACCTGGGCCTAGCCACGCAGCTGATAAATAATACTCAGCAGTCATAAGCCCAAAATCCACGGCGGCAGGAAGCTGCGTTAAAATGGTTTCGCGGCCCGGCCGCGCCGATTTCGCCCCTGTAACGCCGTGGACTTTGGCGGCACGGCCGCGAAAAAGGCGCGGCAGGGCGGCGAAACCATTTTAACGCAGCTTCCTGCCGCCGTGGATTTTGGGCTATACAGCCCAGAAAATAGGGTAAGGTGGCGTGGAGTGGCCATTTACAACCTGTCGATATTTGCCAAATATTGGAGATTATCCAATAGGTTGGGGGCAAGTTGATTACTATAGGACTGTTATATATCACTGGACAGGAAATCATGAAGGAGTCCGATCTTGATTGCGTTTTAATATGAATGTATCAGAAATACCCTAACATTATTTTCCTAAAAGAAAAAAAGATTGAGATCTTAGTGCGGGCCCACACATGTCTGCTAATTTGCCAGCATCTAAACATGCATAATCAAAAGACACAAACACAGTGCTTTATTAAAGAGAATGTCTATTTCACTTGAAGGATATTCTGTGATATTACAATGTATTCAAAGGCTCAGTTGATGTCTATTACATGAACATCGCTCCTTAATAATGGTGTATGGTGATTCATGATTATGGAATATTATAGGCAACATGTTTATGCAGACTGACTCCTAATAGTATAGTACATGCACATTTAAACGAACATAGTTTACAATACATTATATTAGACCTATACTGGTACTACATATAGAAACAATATTTTGGGGATTAAAGGCATATGCATCTGAATAATAATTTCAAACAATTATATCAAAACTGCTGATTTATGAAGGAATTCAACAATCGTCCGAGAGGCCAAGTATGAGTAATATAGAAATAGTATCTAGTGTGTGAAGGTTAACCAGGGAGGGACATAGAAAGCACACTTCTATCCCGGGGCAGCATAAGCATGCCGACCTGTCCATCTCCATCTCTTTATTGGGCGAGGGAGGGGGGGGGGGGGGTTAATGTATATTGTTTGCACGGGTTTGCGGCTGCAATGGTAGTTTTTGATGAAAATCGCTCTAGCCGAGGGTCAGTTTTTCACAGAGATCGCTCTAGCCAAGGGTCACTTTTCACCGAAATTCCCCTAGCCAAGGGTCACATCTGGAGTTTCCACCAAATTTCCACCAGTTTCAAATTGAAACATTGGCAAGGGTAAGGGTTGTCAAGGGTCCAGCCGAATACCCGGGTCAATCTGGCAAACTCCTTTGTAGGCCCAAATACTTGTAATAGGCTAGTTTAGGAAGTGATTTAGGAGGTATCACATTCCCTCATGTTACAAATTGGCTGAAACATCTCGTCGACATGGTGTTACTATTGAACATATCCCCAAGGCAGTGAGGAATAGTTTAGTTAAATGGTCCATGCAGTATTTTGTCCACGGATCACGGTGCCTTATTTAGGGCAGTGCAACTTACCAAGAGCTATCTATGATTAACTTATACATTGGTGGGAAGTACAAATTAGCCACTGGTTTTAACAAGATCTCAGTTTGGAGAGTGAGTTGGCTATAAGGTACCATAGGAAGGTGTGCAACTAAAAGCTTAACCTCATCTTTGTATGACTACAAAAAGGTAGTGTACACAACATGTATCCTAGATGGCACCACCTCTCTGTAGACTATTGGGACGTGCAAAGATGAGAAGACAAGGTCTGACTTTTAGTTGCACACCTTCCCATGGTACCCTATAGCCTACTCACTCTCCAAACTGAGGTCTTGTTCAAACCTATTATATTAGCTCACACTTGTAAAGTTTGACATGACTGATGCACTCAATATGAATCATTTCACATGGCAATATCTTGGTTCACATTGGTTATTTCAGCATTCGGACGGCATCTCTTTATTCATTATTAGAGTTTCCACACGGCCTCTTGATTTCATTAGAATAAGATGTATGTCAGCCTCATAACAGAACTTCGATTCAGCGCCTTCGATGTCCCTGCCTTGTAAACAGGTGCATGCGTAGAGAGTGTTTATTTATTAGATACGGGGAGGGGGTTGGGGGGACGTAAACGTTTTCGACCCCTCTTAGCGGGGGCGGGGGCGGAGGGGGTGTAAATGATTCTGACCTCTCTTTAGGGCAGGGGACATAACAAATTTAGCCCCTTGTTAGCAAAAAAAGCCAGCGCGTTGCCATAGTTGAAAGGGGGGAAATTTTCGGGCACCTTCGCCAGGGGATGGAGGCATGAAATATTCTGCATACTCTAAGGGGGGGAGGCTAAAAAAATTGTTCGTGCCTCCGCGCAAAGTCTCACCACTCTCCCTGTAATTAATTAATGAACACTCCCTTAGAAGGACCTTTCTCTATGAAACGTTACCAGCTGATAATCATATCATTTGTTTAACCATGAACAAAGTCAACATGCTGGAAACATACCATTACAAAGCAATACTTTGACAATAAACATTATATTCACATATTCCATAATAAGAATATGTATGTAATATTTTTTATATGTAGTTCACACATTAATAGGTTTCTAGAGGGTAGAGACATTATGTTCTTCATTATGCGGTACTGTGCGTATATCAGCTTATGCGGGCTTCTTTGCGATACTTCAAAAGTAACACTCTCTGTTCGGCAGAGCTGATAGAAACCACATGAGCAGAAAACCTGTCCCATGCATGCATACAGACGTGGGGCTGCAGGTCAGCTTCATAAACTAAAATTAACATGCAGGGATTACCTACACTGTAAAGAGTTGGTTGCCATTTTTGTAAGTGTACAGTATATTCTACTGTAGGTGTACAGTTTACAGTCACTATTTACAATGTAGGGCTTTTTATCATGACTTCGTGGTCTTCATGTAGACCTATAGACCGATGCAGCAGGAAAGGGTGACTTTCGGAAAAGTTGATAACGTTTTTGAACATTTCTGAAGCCTGACCGACAAATACATGAATATAAATATAACCTCAAAATCCAGTATTAACAGACAATAATATTTGAAGATTCTGCTAAAGCCGATGTAAATGCAACTTCATTATGAAACAGTCACCATTTCCTGCTGCATGGATCTATAGTATATGCAATTAATGTTTATTCTCACTGAGCAGGATGATACACTATAAAACACATTTTTCTCACTCTAAACGCTAGTCACTGGCTTTGTAGTAGGCCAGGTCAACGGCCTTAGTCCCTGAAGCCATCTTAAGTTGCTACTGGCTAATTTATGCAGGAGTCAACATACACCCATAGCCTGTCTTATTAGCTGCCTCCCGCCCTCCATCCTGATCTAGTCCCAGTGACGCACAGGGGAGTATGTCATTTACTCTCATATAGTCTGGTGATGCTCACTACATTAGTCATGATATATAAATTAACTGAGTTGATTCATCTATGGCTGAAATGCTTGACCATTACCCACTAGTCCCAATCCCCTCCAGGCAAATAGGTAAGAGGAAATAACAACCTCCAAACAGTAACTGTTATCACCAAAAGTGTCAAACGATATGTGAATGATGAACAGAGGTGCCAAAGGTGACATGGAAACACTCCAATAGTGTAGTTCAATCTGCCATAATGCATGTATATATTCTTAGAATGTACTCGCCCTTCACCGATAATATGTAGGATAGATGGTTTGTTTTCATTAAATGGACAAAAAAACTGCCACTATGTACAATCAGGGGTAGACACCATAAGCTTTGTGTTAAGCTTTAGGCCATCAGGGCTCTTTTGTTCTTCTTGTTCCATCCTCAAGGGAAAATGTACAGGCCATAGCATAATCATATTAGGATTGATTTTGTAATTAAGTGACGTCTGTGTGTTGGAATTGCCAAAAGCAATTCGTTTCAACTACATGCAATTAACGATTACAAAGTGAGAATATTAGAGTTAGCATTACAGCCTCTCAGTATAGTTGACATTACAAAATACTATATTGTACAAAAGTAATATTTCAGCTTACTGGAATTGCCTGGGAATCTGGGCCGATGTGCACACAGGTTATTTTTCGAAAAGCCCTCAAGCCTAACACAATGACATATTGCCTTTAGGGCCAGTGTTATCCAGAGTCTTATGTGTCTACCCCTGTATACTTTAAATGCATTATACAGGGATAATAGGTATACTGTACGAATCACATGTGACAGATGGCCCTCGGGGTGCCGGGGGCCTGGTCCGTTTGTCATAAGTAGACAGGGTTGCCATGTACCACTGTATGACTACTGCCCAGGGTGCTGGACACCACTCCAGTGGTCGGGTCACAGGATACCGTGGAGATTCTCCTGGAGGGAGTACCTGCTGTCATCCCCATCCCTGAAAGGCCAGTCCCAGGGCTCTCATGCCCTGCCCCACACCCTCCACCACCCACTTCACTGTACACCTCCCCACCAGGGATGGGCAGGGGGTTCAGGGTGAGGCTACAAACGGAGGATGGGGTGCCAGGAGGCTGACTTCCGGTCGTGCCGGAAGTGGCGGTGTTGGTGGGGCTGGTGGGGCCGGGCGTGCGCTGTAACGTCTTCCGGCACTTGGAGCAGTTGATGACACGACTGCCCCGCCGCCCAGCGGAGGAACGAGTAAGTTGTGATGAACACCTGTGGGGTATAAGGGAAAATTCCACTTGTAGGAAAAGGATTACACCCATAGAAAGGGGAAATAAAATTAACCTGAAATGGGTGCTAATTCCAGATGTACACGACATGTCAAAGTGAAAAAAACACCATTATTGTAGGAGCCTATTTAACTGCTTTGTATAAGGTAGCAAAGTGGCAGGTGACGATATAACCTTGTGGTTGCGTTCTTTTCTAACGGTTAACTTTTCCCCTATTATTCTGGGTGACTGCGACCAATATTTAGGCTCATTTCTAGGGTTAGGTGCGGGGCATTGACCCATTAATTTGACCCTATATGGAAAGCAATAGATTCGCCTTAATGATATTAGATTTGCTTTTGGAATCGATGAAGCAACTACGATATTTGATATTGAAACTCCGAATGGGATGAAACCAGAAAATGAAATCCAAACAATGAAAATCTTACATTGAATATTCAAACTCAGTGGTTGCCATTTAGCTTCCATGCCATTAACCTTCCATGGAGACCTACACTCTTGCCAGGAAGGTTTAATATCTAATATCAGGAGAATTCCCAGTATTGCTAATTGAATTGGATATGTTAACCCAAGCATAAACATACAGAACAGAGAGAACAAAATAATAGCCTGACTGTATTTTATATACATGGCTGTATGTGGATGCGGTCCATTGAGCATACTCTCCTACTGTGAGTGAAAGTCAGATAATGATACCCGTGACTAGCTGCATAAGTGTCATAAGCCTGAGAATTGTAATTACCCATGCTGGCGCCTTACTGTGACCTTGGCTTATAACACTTATACAACAAGTCACTTGTACCATATATGGTATACTACAAATTATACTTCGCCTGGGTGTTTGGTCTATTGTTCTTACTGTAGATTATACGGGATATTCTCCTCTCTCAGACCACCAGCTGACCTGGAACAGCCTGGGTGGAGTGACCTAGTTCACATAACCTCCTCAGGAGGTTATGTGTATAACCTCTTCAGGAGGCTATATGAACTAGGTCAAGTCAGACAGGAGGTTATGAGAACCGTTTCTCTTTTAAAACCATGCTTGTATTGGGATTTGAACCCAGGAGCACAAACCCTGCAGCCTGCAGTCCTCTGTTCTACCAGGTAAGCCATCGGGGCACACCTATGTAAAGTTCTTATATACCTAAAAATCAACACGCTGACACGGCCTATCTTGCTAAAAATCGACACTGCGACACGGTAAAAGAATCGGGTACCCATGTAGAGGCACACCACTACACTAGCAAGGCCTGCCTGTCAGGTGCATGAGAAGATATCTTATTTATGTTCCAAAAAGCAGGCCAGCACAGAGATTCCTGAAGGGAATATTTTAGGTGAACTATTCCATCTTTGTTATTAGGCCATTGTAATATAACATTTTTTTGGATACTACAAAGGATAGAGGATGGAGTTTTGCTAAAAAAGGTAGCTTAGTAAAATGGTGCCTCGGTCGGGACCGGAACCCACCATGTTCAGACTACAAGTCGGCGGTGTTACCCACTGAGCTAGCGAGCCAGTCAATAATCTGTGTAACTTAATATGTCTATGAATGAGGTCAGTGTTGAAGGTGGATGGGTGTGGGTTCGAACCCCACAGTAGGGACCTTTAGCAAACCCGACGTAGCTCATTTAACACAGACGTATCCTATGCCTTCAGCACTGCTACGTCTGCATTTAATGAGCTTTTACGTGGTTGCTAAAGGTCCCTAATGTCTCATGGAATGGAATTTCTAAAAATCATGTAAATTTTTCATTTAGAGATGGATATATAACATTTTTTTGCTCTACTATTGAGAATGGGTGGAGTATAAGTGAGTAAAACGTTTTATCAAAAAAAGGTAGCTCAGTGAAAGTGTGCCTCTGTCGGGACCGGAACCCACAATGTTCAGACTACAAGTCGGCGATGTTACCCACTGAGCTAGCGAGCCAGTCAATAATCTGTATAACTTATTATGCCTATAAATGAGAACAGTGTTGAATGTGGACGGGTGTGGGTTCGAACCCCACAATATCTCATTGAATGGAATTTCAAAAATCATGTAAATATCTAATTTAGAGATGGATATATGACATTTTCTTGCTCTACTATGGATGGTGGGTGGAGTATAAGTGAGAAAACCTCCTTGGACCTGTAGAATATGGTACATAACCTCTTCGGCTGCGCCTCAGAGGTTATGTACCATATTCTACAGGTCCAAGGAGGTTTTCCATCACATAGACCACTGTAGGGCTAGTTTACCTGGCATGCACGAGGTGGCAGCACTGTAATGCCTCCAGCCGGTCGCTCTTGTCGCCCATGGGTTTGTTACACACCCCACAGAAGAGGTCCATGTCGGCCAGCAGGTGGCGCACGTGGAGGCCTGACTCCTCCGTCATGGCGTCGTCACCCAGAGACCGGTATAACTCCTGCATCCTCAGGTGGCAGCGCAACTGGTGCATCTGACACATATAGGTTAAATTAAGAAGAAACAATTATTGAAGTGACCAAAAAGAGAGATATTTCAGGTAAAATATGCTTTGGAGAAATGTGAAATTTAAGAAAGATATTCCTACATATGAGTACGGTACTTCAAAATGTGTAAACTGCAGGAAAAAGCTAAATGGCGGAGGAATCCCTTCTCTCCCCCCCCCCCCCCTGGCATGTATTCCAGGGTACAGAAGGTGAGCCCACAGGCCATCCTGCATACTCATGAGAGCGTGCTTCCACTGGGAGAGCCATCTGCAAACTATCAGATCCATGTACTACTAATAGGCCTACTGCCGCACCACTATCGATAGAGTAGTATATGGAAGTGTAGCGTTGGCTCTGGCTAAATATTTCACAATAATATCACAACTCACCTTGTTTCCTATACTATGAGAGAGATCCAACGCCTTAGAGTTGTATTCCAATGCCTGCCAACGAAGATTAAGTAAAATTCAAGGGACCGAAACTGAATTATTTATGCAGTTCCTAGTACAGTGGAAATAAAGTAAGCCTGTCGGCAACAGTAGTATGCCCTATTTCTATAATTCTACTTCTGCTGCCCACTTGTAACCCTCATCTTCATAAACATGTACGGGCAGATAATTGTGGTGGTAGGGCTATATAAAAATTGGGATTTCTAGCAGGCAGTTACTCTGGCGTGGCTATTACTGGGTCTTAGATGCCTGTCACCAGCGGTGGCTTTAAAAGTTATCGTATCGTATCAGGCAGTAGTATTATACATATGAGTTACCAGCGAACAGCTGTTGTAGTAGTATATCGAAATGTGGGTTACTAGCAGGCAGTAATAGTATAGGGCCCTTTAGATATAGGGGTTACTAGGAGACAGTGGTAGTAGTATAATTATCGAAATGGGGGTTACAAGCAGGCGGGAGAAGAAGTAGTATATAGAAATGGGGGGCTACTAGCAGACAGTGATAGTAGTATAACCACAGAAGTAGTAGTATGTAGACATAGGGGCTAGTAGCAGACAGTAGTAGTAGTATATCGAAACGGGTGACACACGCAGGCAGGAGAAGTAGTAGTAGCTAGACATGAGTATGGCAAGCGATATGTTCACCCCGATATCGGAGTTTTTAACTCCGATATCGAAGTTTCTAGCTCCGATATCACAGTTATTAACTCCGATATCAAAGGTATTAACTCTGATATCGGAGTTATTATCTTCGATATCGAAGTTAGAAACTCTGATATCGAAGTTAGAAACTCTGATATCAAAGTTATTAACTTTGATATCAAAGTTATAACTTCGATATCGGAGGGTGAACAAATGGCTTGCCACACATGAGGGTTACAAGCAGGAAGTGGTAGTAGTATATCGAAATTAGGGATAAGAACAGGCAGGAGAAGTAGTATGTAGTATAGGTTAGGAACACTGCCATGTCGTGCACTCTACCAGATGCTAAGAACTGTATTAGTGGCTGTGGGCAGAACCACCTGGCTCCTTTGGCAAATACTGCAGGTTTTTCAAACCTGATGACAACTCAGCCACGAAGGAGGGGAGCTTGCATGCAAGCAGGCTAAGACTGATATTATAGGTTGCATGCTACAGGAGGAGCGCTACAAGAAGCTTGACCAGAAGCAAGAGCTGGTTGAGATGTACGAGGAGCTATCGCGGATGAGGTACATGTAGTATATAGAAGCCCAGCAAGCAACGGTACGTTGGGCCAACGTCGGCAGGTCGCAAGCAACACTCTAACGTTGGCACAACGTTGGTCTGCCAACGTTGGTACAACGTTGGTAAATTTACGTTGTACAAACGTTGGCAATACTCCCAATGTTTTGCCAACGTTGATACAACGGAGGATAAATAATGTCATTCCAACGTTGGCATAATGCTGTATCTCCAACCTCCACCAGATGGCATTGGAGGTTGTAAGAAGATACTTTCCCCAGCAGATACATTATCTCTCTCATAATTGGCTAATAATTGGGGGTCATGGGTGTTTTATATAGCATTTGAAACCAAGTATGTTCTCTTTATAATCCATTGTATTCCTTATTACCACCTTTAATATGTTATATAAAAGAATCCTGGCAATATTCCGATAAGGACACCTTTTTGTAGGCAATGACAGGTAGATAAAGTGTAGGGAAAGGATAAGAATCTGTATCACTTCTTGGCCATTCAAGCTGAGATTAAGGTGAAATGAAAATAGAGAAATACTCTTAAATGATGATTGTTCACAGCCATTAGGCCTATATGATGAGCAAACTATGTTCACTTATTCTCTCCAATCACACATTAATAATCAAAGTTGGATAAACACCACAAACAAATGTCATATTTAACCATAAAGTGGTAGGGTAGACGTTGGCACAAGGTCAATATCTGACGTTGGTACAACGTTAAGCCAACGTCATGCCAACGGCGACGTTGGCGACGTTGGCACATAGTAGAAATCGCCGGCCAAAAGGTAGTTGTGACAACGTCAATGTCCAACGTCATGCCAACGCCAGCTAACGTTGAACCAACGTTGGTACAACGTCAGAATGCTAGCTGGGAGTGGTGGTTACTAGCAGGTAGTATATAGAAATGGGGGTTACTAGCTGGCAGTAGTGGTATATAGAAATGGGGGTTACTAGCAGGCAGTAGTGGTATATAGAACTGAGGAGTTACTAGCAGGCAGTAGTGTTATATAGAAATGGGGCTACTGGCAGGCAGTAGTGGTATATAGAAATGGGGGTTACTAGCAGGCAGTAGTGGTATATAGAAATGGGGGTTACTAGCAGGCAGTAGTGGTCTATAGAACTGGGGGGTTACTATAGGGCCCTAGGGATACCCTCGTTCCACCTCCATCTATCAGGGGGCGCTGGTAGCATAAGCTGGTTTGAGCCGTGGGGTGGCAGCACAAGTCGTGACCATATCAAAGAGGTGGGGGGGGGGGGGGCGGGGGGAGGTGAGGGGAGGCGAGGGGAGGCCCATACAGAGCCCCCCCCCCCCCCGCCCTCTCCCCTTCACAGGTCCGTACCTACACACCTAAGCCGGCTAAGTAGGCGGGGGAGGCCCTGACATAGCCTCCCCGCCCCCCCCCCCCCCTGTCCTCTCCCCCTCACCGGTCAGTATACACCTCAGCCAGCAATATCAAAGGGGAGAGGTGGGGGGAGGCCCTTACAGAGTCCCCCCCCCCCCCTGCGCCTCCCCTTGCCCTCTCCCCCTCACAGGTCCGTACCTACACACCGTAGCCGCCTCCCCACTCCACTGTGTACCCCTTAGCCACAGGGGGCGCTACAAGAGTGAACATGCCGCCACCTGGTGTGTCCTTTGTCTCGGGTGACATATTGAACATGGCTGCCGCCACCCTGGGTAGCCTCTCACCCGTATAAGCAGGCAGTAGTGGTATATAGAAATGGGGGTTACTAGCAGGCAATAGTGGTGTATAGAAATGGGGGTTACTAGCAGGCAGTAGTGCTAGTAGTAGTAGCAGGCAGTAGTAGTAGTAGTAGTAGTAGTAGTAGTAGTAATCAACTAAAATGATTCACTTCATTGGTGTTACTATAATTAACAAGTGCACCTTAACACAAGATTGGTAAATGGTGAATCTTAACCCTACACATTAATAGAAATTCTTCTACATACCATAGCCCGCTTTTGATCTATTTAAAGAATAAGTGATGTTCGAATATTCAATTCACTCAGACAAGAAGGATATTTACTCAACCAGAAAAGGACATGAACAAGGAGGCACCCACCTTGCATTCACAGACTTTGGCTAGCTGCCGCATGAGAACCATAGTTTTGGCTAGGCCCGCTAGTACGTCTATCTGTCCGTATCTATCGCCAGTTTCTGCAAGTATGTTAATAGCAGCCTCATACCTCGGATAGGCACGCTGCAAAATATAACAGTATACAGTCATTACCACAGTGTACAACCATAAATGTGAATATACATGGGTTAAGATTCGACACGTGCGACACAGCAACAACGCCTTTTTAAAATTCGACACATGCGACACAGGGGTTTTAAAAAACGATGGACAAATAAAATTCGACATGGCGACACGGCCCTTCTTCACACGGCGACATGGTCAAAAGATCTGGTACCCATGTATAGTCACATAAATCAGCAGACTATAGGAGCCTACACACCTCACACCCACTGTAAGCACCCTTTATTATATCGATTGAACGACTCATCGTGCTTTTTAGGTGATATCCCCGTGCTGATATCTAGTGATATCGGCATGTTTCCGGTGGATATCAGCACGTTTCCGGGGGATATCGTCCCGTTTCCGGTGGTCCTGAGCGATTCCGAAATTTCGTCCCCCATAAAATCCGAGGTTTCATGGAGACTCGAACATGCTACATCAAGACTTGAAGTCAGACGTGCTAACCACCACGCCGTGGAGGCGCTGGTAGAGGGAGGTGGCGAAACAAGGAGTCTACAGGCGGATTTCCAGCCCTGTAGGACCATTATTTACCGAGTTACAGAAGAAAAGACATTTTTTGGTATAATTTCTTTGAAAATCAATATTTTTTTCTTATTCCTTTTTCACTATAAAAGTGGAAGTTGGACTTAACTTACCTATTCGTTAAAATAATTCTAGGGGCTTGTTTTCACATACATATGGGCATTTTAAAAATGGTTCGTTTCCACCCTGATTCGATCCGGGAACCCTTGGCGTATGAGGCGCACACGCTGGCACCCATGCCTATCCGGCTGTGGTAAATGCGGAGGGAAACGCTGGTTATAACTTAGGCTAACCGCGCCCCAAGCTGGCCCCCTTACAAATTCTATGTTAGACTCAGTGTTGGAGATTGAAAGCATGACGTAGCCAGGCTCCACCAATCAGCGAGCAGGGTTGGTGGGAGGTCAAAACAACATGGCGCTACTGGTGTTCGAGTGATATTCAGTCAATAATCCTTCAAAATGGCGAAATTAGGACGTTTTATAGGTAAATAAGGACATTTGAATGGAATAATCGTATAATAAAGCTAATATTGTATGGCTAACGGGCTCACTCGGGGTTGTATGCCGATATTGAGCCATACAACCCCGAGTGAGCCCGTTAGCCATACAATATTGGTTAAATATTTCATGCAGAGAGTGTATAGCCATGCCCTTACCTGAATGTCGTTCTTCCTCCTGTATATATCAGCAAAACAACACAGACACCTGGCCTGCATCAACCGGTCATTCTCCGCCAAGGCCATCTTCAAGGCATCCTGTAAATAAAAGATAGCATGGTTGATATACGGTAATACAGGTGTGTAGATGCAAACTGACAAATAGCTAGATGCAGACCTATGAATATAGACTGATATAGTGAGGACTATGTTCAAAATAGCGTTGACCATATCAGTGAACTTTCAGATTTTGGGGTCGGGGGTGGGGCTGCCTAGAATAATGACATTGTCTATTATTAAAGCATAGTTGTTGGACACTGTTAAGCAACAGTGCTAGTGAAGGACACATGACCAAATATCCACGTGCCAAGAGCAATCAAGTCCCGGATACCCCAGTCTGTCTCCATCACGTGCATGTCCATGGCTAGTCCATGGCCACCATGGTGACTGAGAGTGAGGCTGTAGTGACCAGGGAATCCCCCATTACGTGTCCATGGCAACCACTCAGAGTGAGGCTATGGTCATGGGATTGCGCCCTTGCTGTGTTTGCTATGACAGATGGTGATAATGGCATGGGGTTTGGCATGAGTGGGAATTCTGTGGATCCCTCCTCTCAATAGGAATTTTTGGCGAATTCTTTTAACATTCAGTGGCTCAGATTATAAGGTGTATTCACAAATTGGAGAGTAGTAGGCACTGTAGCCTATAAATTTCTACCTGAACACCCCCATATGCATTCACAGGTGTTGTCTTTGGCTATAGCCTATCTGTTTCGCTCAAACCATTTGAGGTGGCATGTTTGGACTGTGAGCAGACCAAGAGTTAAAAAGGGGCCGGACCAGACCAAACACCTTCAACATCGGGCTAAAATATTATGATTGCCTTTGAAATTGAACAGTGATTTTGCAGGTCAGTGGGTAGGCAGGCCTACTGGGGCCAGGCCTGATGAAGACGAATAGGAACAGCGGGATGGCAAGGGAGGTGGCCATGAAAACCTTTTATGGTGAACATATTGCCAAACATTCTGACAGATAGGATCATCATTCTCCGAGAGAAGTCAATATACTTGTTCAGGCTTCACAATGGTGAACCGAGAACGGGCAGTACGGGAAAGCCTAGACTGTAGCCTGTAGGCGACACCACCACTATCTTAGACGCAGGAGATTGCATTTGCATAATCACATCATAAAAATATATATTTACATTTATATCCAAATCTATCTCTCAATCTCTGTCTTTCTCTCTCCGTCTCTGTCTCTCTCTGTCTCTCTCCGTCTAGGCTATCTATCCCAGTCAACATTGCTTAATGGGGCCCATATGTGTTTTACCTGGGCAAGGTGATTTGCTCACCCTGGGCTACCAGTGGGAACCCAGATGGGTTAGTCCGGATTCGAAGCGTCCAGCCCTAGCCCAGATATTATACTGAGTGCCTACCGAGAACGAGATTGACATAATCTTTCATCCTTGGCAGAAATTTGACTCCAAAATCTCAAGAAATCCATCCGTTGAGAAGGGATGTGGAGGGGGGGGGGGTGTAAGTTGACAGGCCAGAAATGAATGGGTGAGTAGGGAGAGGGATGGTGATTGGATATTGATTCCCTCAGCATATGGGGGTTAAATAATCCTACTAAAATGTAGAATATCATGAAATTGCACCTGGAAAGGAGTGCTAGATCCAGTACGGTTTCCCAATATAGCGCCCCTGACCCTTATAATGACTCAGTTCTCCACCCGCCATATTGGATCTCGTGACATCTCGTGGGCTCACGTCCCCTGCGTGAGGAGGTAAGAAAGTGAGGCTCATTTCCGGTCAGTTCCGCTCTCACAATCACACGTGACCCAGCAGAGCGAAGGTTAGAACAGTGAAAGTAGCTCCGAGTGAAGTACTTCTCCGGCCAGTCTTTGATAGTCACTTACCCGAAAGTGAACCTGTAGCACTTAGGGTCTTTAATCTCATTCCTTCGAACCCTTTACCACACTCAAGTTAGCCACAGAGACCTTGAGGCGCAATCTCGTTATAAAGGCATTGGTTGACATCTTTCTGCTCAATGAATTTAACTGCAGTTGGAATTACGTTAGGGGGTAAATACTTCACAGACCATGCAGAAAAGAAGGAATTAGACAGGGGAAAATATTCCTTTGATTCCTTTTTATGTAAAAGGCTCAAGGATGTTTAGGCCTACTCTTACTCCATTAAATCATCATACTTCCTTCTTTATACTTTATAGGAGAAGATACTTTAGTAAAATATGCTTTGCGATACTTCAGCCCTGGAGAGAGGTCATGAAGTCACATCCATCGGTCACAGGACTTTGTATTACACTGCCTGCATGGACCACAGGAGGTCATTCTGCATTGCTCTTTGAACTAGGGACCAGAGAAGGGATAAGAAAAGACACCAATTCCATTTTGCTTCCACACACAGATAGTTACCCAACTGCTCCCCATGCCTATGAATGTAAATCATAGCAACAGAAGCTTTATACCTGCATTGTAAAGCACCATTCTGCTTATATGTATGTATGCATTATTCTGGGTTAGATATCCAGTGACCCCATTCCCTCTTGGCTATGCGAATCCCTATATGCCGAAATATATTCACAGGGTAGGTAGAGATGGGTGGTTGGGCATATAGTACAGATGTATGATAGGTTGGACGTCAATAAAGCGCTTCATTTCTTGTACCTGCATATGGGCTGTATCAGAGAGGATAATTGAAGGATCCGAGAGAGAAAATGAAATGGGGAAATGACAAAAGAAAGATAAGTTAGAGTAAATGGAATAGTATTGGCATATACTATTATCAAGTTTGGAGATGTGGCAAGAAACCCGATCCTACTCTGCATAAATTTCACAGCCAAAATAGATGACTGGTTAGATCATAGCAGATTGAAATCTACACTTTGCATGTGCACACATGGTATTGGGATATTTAACCAATAATGAATGACAGAGTCACGAGGGGTTGTATCGATGGATATCGGCACGAGTGCGAAGCACGAGTGACGATATCCATCTATACAACCCCGAGTGACCCTGTTAGTCATTCATCATTAGGTTTATTATACGATTTGTCGACTCAAATGTGATTATTTACCTTAAATTCGGCCTATTTTGGCCATTTTGAACGATATATAGTCGTCTTGTACAGAGGATGCAGTCGCCATGTTGTGGAAATCTTCAGTAGGGGAGGTAAGAGTTAAAGAATACAACTGTACTCCCGCGTCGCCACCTGCCGTTTTGGTTACTAACTGCTCCCCTGTATACTTCAATATAGGCAGGGTTTACCCCCCCCCCCCCCCCATGTACCATGGCCAGAAATGCATGGGCCCTAGCGTGTTCGCCTTACACACCAAAAGTCCCCGGATCGAAACTGAGGGGAAATGAACCTACTTAAAAAAAGGTATATCTTTTAAAAAACAGGCCCTAGAATTATTTAAACGAATAAGTAAGTAGAGTCCAACTACTACCTAGATTATAAAAAAGAAAAAGAAAATTATATGGATTTTCGGAGAAATTACATGAAAAAGAGTGTTTTCTTCCATAACTCGCTCTGTAGACTCCTTGTTTTGTACCCTACTATTAGGCTCTAACACGTTAAGGGGTGGTGCCACCTGGTGGCACACAGCAGATCTAAATGGTAGGACAAGAACGGACTGAGCCTCTTTGTATAGTCTACTTGGGACTCTTCTTACTGTGTATTTCTGATTAATCAATTTATGGTTTATGCATGCATGAAAACTGTATATCATCCTGTATGCATCTACCAAGTCATTTTTTTAAATTTCTTATCATAAAAATGAAATAAATAAGAATTAAAAAACTAAATTCTGCTTGGAGAGTGACCAAATAACTGTATGGAGAGTAAAACCATGCAGGTAGGACAGAGCCAGTGAGTCTAGCCTCATTGTTGGTAGTACACTGAGTGGATGCTGTTACTACAGACAGGGTGGGCATTTATCAGGTGTGGTCACTCAGGAGGACCCCTAAAAAAATGGCCATCCCTTTAACACTTGGGCCCAGAAGTGTGTACAGTGGTCAGCTGCTGGTAGGTGTGAGTGCTCTACACACACATCCCTACCCTCCCCCATGCCAAGAAAGCTGTGAAATCTCGCCAAAGGAGCGAGAAATCTTGCCAAAGGAGCGAGATTTCATGTCCTACAAGATGGCTGCCCCCATCCAGAGGCTCCACTGGGGCATCGTGTTAGAGCCTTACAACCAGCGCCCCCACGGCATGGTACATAGAGCGTGCGACTTCAAGTCTTGGGGTAGCGTGTTCGAATCACCATGAAACCTAGGATTTTGTGGGGGGCGAAATTTCGGAATGACTCCCGTCAACCGGAAGAGTGCCGATATCCACCGGAAGCGTGTCGATATCACTAGATATCAGCACGGCGATATCACCTAAAAAGCATGATGAGTCGCCCGATCGTATAATAACAATTCTTATGAAACATGTTTGATTTCCAGGACACATAGATTATATAGTATCGTTTTCACAATCGTCAACACAGTACTGTCTATACTGTTACACTATATAGTTTTAGAGGTCCTAATCACTGTTTATATCATCATTCTATTCCTAAGGCTGCCAGCCTCCGGTGACAGGATGTGTAACTTAATCGCTCTGTCAATATCCATTGCTCTCATTTTCACATATTGCATGCCCCAAGGGCTGGGAAGCCTGTGCAGTGCTAGACATATATGGTTACGGCAAGTTTCCCAAATCATAAATCTCAATTAGAAGCATGTTTCTAGGACTTCTACCCCCTGGACATCTACCCCCTGGACATCTACCCCCTGGACATCTACCCCCTGGACATCTACCCCCTGCCATACCCCTTGGACATCTACCCCCCAGGACATTTACCCCCTAGGACTTTTACCCCCTTGGACATCTACCCTCTGGACTTTTACCCCCTTAGGACTTTTACCCCCTAGGATATCCACCCCCATGGACATCTACCCCCTTGGAATTTTACCCTTTAGGAATTCTACCCCTGGGGGACATCTACCCCCCTCCACATGCCCATATGGTTGAGTCACATCGTGTGGAGGGGGTAGATGCCCCGAGGGGTAGAAGTCCTAGGGGGTAAAAGTCCAAGGGGGTAGATGTCCATGGGGGTGGATATCCTAGGGGGTAAAAGTCCTAGGGGATGAATGTCCCAGGGGGTAGAAGTCCTAGGGGGTAGATGTACCAGGGGGTAAAAGTCCTAAGGGGGTAAAAGTCCAGTGGGTAGATGTCCAAGGGGGTAAAAGTCCTAGGGGGTAGATGTCCAGGGGGTACTTGTCCTGATACCAGAAGGGTTCCAACTGCATGGTCAATAGCCAGAACATGACTGGAACCGATGTATTGCTAATGCCTCTAATAAGATGTATTGCTAAAGCAATTGCAAATCACTTTAACCACTGATTGTATTGCATTTGATATTGTAGGTATGCGTATTATATGAATAGTTCCGATTTTCCAATTTCTGTGATCTATTGCAAATTTAATTACACATGCAGTGAGTGTTTCACTTGGAGGTGCCGTAAAACGTCGCGTATAAGCCCGGCTTCTACGCGAATCAGATCGCCAGTGCGACTTATAGGATCGGCACAGAGTCAGGGTGCGGCTTATACGCGAGTTTTTGCTCCTATAGTACAGTATAAAAGTCACAAGAATTATATCGCTGGTGCGGCTTATAGGATCGGCCCAAAGTCGGGGTGCGGCTTATACGCAAGTTAGGCTCATACGCGAGGTTTCACGGTAGTAGGTTTACTATACTGAGGCGTGGAAATGAAGGAAATGACATGGTACAGATTTTCTTCTTTAGTTCTTATCGCTATAAAACAAGGAGCCTGGAGGAGAGGAGAGGGGTGATGAAATCACATCCACTGGTCACATGACCTTGTATTACCCTGCCTATATGGACTACAAGGGGTCATTCTGTGTTGACCTTAGAGCCAGGGACCAGAGAAGGCATAAGAAACGATACCAATACCGTTTTGCCTCCACAAACAGATACCATAACCCAGCTGCACATCCATAAATCTAAATCATAGCATCAGCAGCTTTATAACAGTGCCATAAAGCACTATTCTGTTAACCCGGTAAGTGTTTGTATGCATTATTCTGGGTCAGATATCCCCTGAGCCCCTTCGTCTATTTTATTCAAATCCCCATATAATTATTATGTTCGCCGAGTTGGGCAAGGTCTTCTGGTCCTGTTTAAGTCACATATCAACCATTTTGTTTGGGGACGTAAAACATTGACGGGTCTGTAGGAAGCACGTAAATATGTTGATCATGATGAAATAAGTCTAAATTAACAAATATTCAGGGATCTGAAAATATGTATTTATTTTGAAACAAGAATCCAAGAACAACAGCTGTGATTTAGATACAATTTCCAGGAGGTCCTCGCACTGAAATCAACCCTTTCCTCTCCCTACAAAATGGCCGCCGATTCTTTCCACTATAGCGTAGGTACTTCAGTACTTATTGGTAGTGGGGGAGGGGGGGGGTTAACGTTAGGCTACACTTATTGGCGGGGGCCTGGAAAAATTTGCCCCTCTCTACCGGCTAAGTAATGAATGACTCGTCCCTTAGCTTCAGAGGTTTTAATCACCATAATACTGCAATGTGCCACTATTGTAAGGCTACCCCGCGTGACAGGACCGGTAATTCAAACCCCTGTCAAGATTCATTGCTCTCATTTCTTTTTTACATAGTACATGTCCCAGGGGTGGGAAGTATGTGTGGTGCTAGGTATGACTATAAGGCAAGTCCATAAATATCAAAAGACTAGTCTATGAACTGTTTGAGAATGTCCAAAATAAGATTGTGACCAATAGTTTGCCAATATAATATAATATGCCTCCTCTATATGGATAAGAAGTATTCATAGGGTGTGTCTGACTTTCAGCACTCTGACTGATACAGACTGCTGAGACTTGTTTCCAGGAGTATCCATGCAGCCCACACAGAGAAAAGAAACATAGTCAAAAGGAAGTCCAGGTTGCTTCAAGAATGACTCCCCTCTTTAGGGGAGCGCAGGTCTTTATGTGACTCCCTTAGGTGAGCCAGGCAGCTATGTGACTCTCCTAGGTGACTCACTTAGGTCGGCCAGGGAGTCATCCAGGCTCCCTTAGGCAGCCTGGTCTCCCTTAACGAGGAGGCACCCTGGACTCCCTTTTGACTCTGTGCATGTTGGACCAAAGAACCGTTGGACACCATTGGACGCTTTACTCAATAAAGCCTATCATTTGATAATACATTTTTAAATGACAGAGGACAAGAGAATGGCAAATGAATGTATAATGTATTTATATCTTTAGTTGTTGACGAAAACTGGCAAACGAATTAATACAACAAACGGTACTGACAGGATATAAGGAATGGGAAGCACCTATGAGAGGAGGGTTATATTAGCATTCCGCGGGTGGGACATAACTGGTATGTTTACACCATGTCCAGATAGGAGATCAATAACCTATCATTATCTACCCCACTCTGTCATTTGAGCCCCACCTACCATCATGTAATGTCCCCAGAATGTGTCTGAGGGCGCCATTCTCAGAGATGCCTGACAACTGCTGGACAACCGATTTTATCCCTCTTCGCCGTGGGACTATTTTATGCAGATATGGCGGAGGGATCCGGCAAAGCACCAGGACTGCGTCGTTTTACGGCGGGTATCGGCGATTAGGGAGTCCCCTGACGGCCAGTGTGTCGGCGATAACCCCTCTCCAGGGGAGTGGGGGTTGGGACTTCGGGAAGGGGGTGGCTGCATGGTGGTTGGAAGTGATAGTCCCATTGTTCAAAGGTCAAGCATTAATACTGGCTGTGGCTGGGGTGATGTGACGACGTATGGCACACGTAGTGCAGGATAAATCACTAACTGCAGTTCTGGCAGTCAGTCGGCATTACCATGCAGACTAGGCCTACTGCCGTTGCGTTTACTGTTCAATAGGAAGGACAATGATTCACCTTAAAAGGAGATGGTCTTCACGAAGTCCATGTGCTTTAGGAATATATAAGTCTCCCAGAAGATAATTGCAGGGACATTTCTACGTCATCCAAGGGCGCAAAAACATGGCTGCTAGAATTTAGGGAATTCGAACTATAGACCTCTCACAGTAATAAACGGGAGGAATAATTCGTCGAACAAGAAGAATAAAAAATGGCAATTGATAGATTGACTGCAAAGAACTTATATACTGCAAACGGAATAAAGATACCATTTAGAGATCAAAAGCCTTGACATTATATTTGTCAAATGTTTAGATAGAAAATGTCTATTTTGATACTGAGATCACGAGCTTTCCACTGATGTGATGATTTCATTAGTATATCCCTTCTTGAGTTCTAGCACATTTATGCGAACTTAATACACTACAATGGACATCTACGAGTATAATAATCATATCACTGGGAAGCTCATCATCTCGATTTTAGAGCTTACATTTTTGTTGGAGGACCCTCTGCTCACTTGCCTGAACACGGATGTTCGTGCATGAGTTATTCATGCTCAGAGTTGGATGGACGATAGGTCCACCCTCTCCTCACACACAAATGAATGTTTAGTTCTTACGCCCCATTTTCGGACGCTATAGCCTATACACTATTTTACAGCACATAGACGCCTATATCCTCTGTACATATACCCTCAGATTTAATCTACAAAGTGCCGAGGAAGATAAATAACGCTTTTCCATCCACTACACCGAACGCCATTATACAGAAACACCACTTTTAGTAAACTCCCCCAACCAATGCTTCCTCATATGGAATAGGTATAGGCAGAACGGATATTTGATAGCTGCTGGGGCGGCTAGAACCACCGACTGCATATTTGGAGGGGATCCCGCTGGAATGATATGGTGCCACATTGTGAACTGCCTCATATTTGTGATAGGAAATTGATATGACCCTCCTAGAATGTTAAGAGAGCGCAGCTCTGCCAAAGTAAGATATATCTATAGAGGTATGGTCGGTGAACATGCTGGAGATCCCACCAGCAATAGTTGATATCCTATTTTATATTGAGGCCAAAACGCAAAGTGTGTTTCTAGTAATGGAGGCTAAAATAATTTTCATATAATACTTGATTGCTTTCTGTGTAATACCTGTATGTAAATATCTCAGCTTTTCTGTCCATGCATGTTGCTAGACTGTGATAATATCCTTTTTGATTCACACTGTGTTTCAATATTTGGCATATTCATCATCATCCTGAACTTGCGAATTTCCAATGATATACAGTTCCCTGACAAGGGAGACTGCTGTAGACTCTACACTGTTAGAAGTAAGTAGTGTTCCTGTACAGCAACTATTTGGGGCAACTTTGGTTCCAGTGAATTCTGCTGTAGACCTACAGTAGAATATACTGTAGACGCAGACCTGAGTTCTAAAAAGGCTCACATATTCAACATCTTGGAGATTTGAACCCCCAGGTTCCAATCCATAGTCCTGAACCATGACCACTACGCCAGTGAATCCTGCATGTCAGGTGCATTGAAACACCTCCTACTTATATGTGAATGGTAATGAGGTCAACACAGGATCCCTGGGGACAATTTTAGAACTAGACTGTTCATGTCTTAAGGGATAATATGAAAATTACCCAATTGCAGAAATTTACTAATAAGGACTGAACTACCATTAGTTGAAGTGTAATCTTGATGGCCTATAGATGTTTTTCAAAGTAAATTTTACTATCTTTCATGCAGATTGTTGAGATACATTGGTCTTATCCTCTGCATATTTTCAATAGTAACATTTCAGTGTACCAAAATAAATTATACTTTAGAATTGCATCAGGAGAAATGTAGTTTGTGTGAGAGTTTCCTGCCGGGACTGGAACTGCTGACCCTCAGACTACATCTCCCACGGCTCTACCGACTGAGCTAGAGGGGCAGTCACTATGTAGCCTGCATCAGTGGGCTTTTGAAAAGATCAGGTCATATTTGAGCTGTGGAGTATGGTACTCCCTTCAACCTCTCTGCTCTCTCTCCCTCTGGTTGCTGGTTATGGGATTCGAACCTGCATCTACAGTAACAGAATTGTATGTGTACAGCAAAAGTTGCTGTATTATCTTTTACAGCTAAAGTACTGTATAGTTACAGCACATATTGCTGTTCATGAACAACAACTTTTTACAGTGTAGGAGTAAGTGCTGGCATCAATGCAGCCTTGCGTCTTGTCATTTATCTTGTTTGCAGCTCTTAGAGTATCGCAGTGTGCTATCTTTCGGACTTCTGATATCAATTTTAAACGTTTAAAAGTAAGCCTCTTTGCATAGTTTACTATCAGTGCAACTTCTGAAGTTGACGTCAGGATCTGCGAGTTAACTCCTGATAACCTTCTAGGTAGTAAAAATGATGGCAACCACACACGATCCATACAGACGATTCATATCTTACTCCCATACAATTTTCTAATACATTCATTTAGTTAGCTAATGTATAATCATACTAAGGTGAGCAGCCAACCAGAAAAGATAGTCTGTGTGCCCCAACGTGGAGCATCCTTTCTATAATATTACTCAAAAATCATAAAAGTATGTGACATGAAACATGCCTTTCTGTGCCCTTGACGTTAATTAGTTTGGACTTGTTGTACTTCTTTTGTGACTTCTGGGTTGATAGTAATGACTTTCACACAATACCAGCCGAGGGTTACAAGCTGAGTCTACATGGTTGGCCAGGTTTGAGTTCAGGATACACTAAACTTGCAGCATATTCTTTACGGCTTACCCAGCTGATCACTTGGACACACACTAGAGTACACACACGCGTATGCAGGACATGTACTCAAGGGAAGGAATCTCAATCTCTCATTTCCTTCCCGTCCTTTCTAATTAGAACTATCAATATCTACCCCCACAGTCCACTGTTTACTTTGATTTCAATTCACACTGTAGATTGGCTCTGTGCTCTATGTGTATGTCAGCTTTCTGTACTTCATCTATATGCAACTGGTGCCCTTCAAATCCACAATAGCTGCACAGCCAAACGGATGGAGGGTGAAGGGGCTAAAAAGGCTTCACCAGCACAGTTCATGAATAATTTCCACCCGCTGCCATGGCACCATTTGTCACTGCATCTCACAAGAGGCGAGTCATTTGTAAGCAATTCGTCATGCCCATCCGGCTGCCACCATCAAATTGAATGTTCGCAGATCTAAGTCGCACGCCGCCCACTAAATCCCAGCAAATTAACCCGAGGGCGGCCTTTCTGTACCACTGCAATAATTGCGTTTTTTTCTGCCGCCTTTTTCTGGTGGTGTTGGTTAGTGGTTGGTGGAGCTCTTTTGGTGTCATACGTATAAACAATGCTGAGGGTGTGGAAGTGTCAGTTGTATATTAAGCGAGGGTTTAAACACGACATTTGCAATCCAGTATGTTTTGTTCTTAATGGTATGCCAATTATCTAGCCATGACTATTCACATTCGGGCTAGTGATAAAAGATAATATTCTAGTTTTATATTCCTTCTTCTATAGATCTTCTGCTGTTGTACCTCATGGTATATGTACAGACGAGCATGCCGCTCAGTTAAAGCCTGTTAGTGACTGGCTCTAGAATCTGCCTGGCTTTCAGGTGAGAGTGCTTTCGGCGACAGTTACGCTCACTTTTCTGAGGGTGTGTCTGCCAAGAAATAAATAAGTTAGAGTCTGAACACCCGCAAGGTTACCCTCCCATAAGACAACACTAGGCTTGTCTTATTGGCAATGTTAGCTGCAGGCTTTCGCCTATTCCAAGTGACAAAACTAGGTTCATCAAATTCACAACTTTAGAAAAGTTAACCCTTTAAGGGTCGCGAACTGCTTTAAATCCTTTCCTTTGTCGGCATGATGCATGAATGCAGCCCTGGCGAGTGTCTGCTCACTGAGGATACCGCTACTTTTCCAGTTTACAAAGATAGGCCAGTGCACGCTCTTTGTATAGTGATGATGCAAAGCTGTATGATACTAGGGCTATAGCTATCTAACTTTGAATGCCAGGATAGGGTGTACCTAATAGCAAAGGATCAGGTGGTCTCTACTATCCAATCAAAACACACCAAATGTTGTATGGGCAAGCAAGCAAAGAAGCAGGAGGGGAATTGGAGTGAAATCTGATCACCCAGACATCCTTTCTCTTAGCCTCCTGCCCCACAAAGACCCTGCCTAATTGAATCATTTGGCTGGAATCCCATACCCCTTGATGCCCAACGGCGGATGGACAAAAGGCGGCCGGAAGTTGGCAGTTGGATTGAGATTGACTCTCGTAACGGGTTTCTGCCTGCAGCGGATGGAAGCGTCCGAAATAATAGCTCAGCAAAGGCAAATAGCCCGATAATGGATGTGGTCTGCAGGATGGGGTGTCGTTGGCGGCACTCAGTCTATGGAAATTAAACGAAAAGACCGTAACGGTCACCAAAGCGTTTTATCATCGAACGTCCGGCCGAGTGGCTTTTATGTTGTAGATCGTTCTGCCTACTTCAAAACCGTCATCCGGAAAATTTGGGGCTTCAAACAGCGACCTGAGGTTATCCATGTCCCATGATTCATCCTGTTCTAAATCCTAAATGGAGATAGGGAACTTTCAGATGGGCAGTAGGCGGTGAGCTATAAAACAAGGCCAACGTAGGTACCAGTGTATAGTATATATGATTAAATGTATAAAGATATATTTTCTTCTCCACCTTAATTGTATGTACACCCTCAGAAAAGTGAGAGTCCTTGTCACTAAAACTACCCTTACCTGAGAGTCAGGCAGCCTCAAGAATGACTCCCCTCTTTAGTTTTAGCGACAATGACTCTCACTTTTCTCTGTGTGTATGAATATCTCTAAGAAATGGAAAAAAATGGAAGTAAAGTTTGACGTCTCACTTCGCTTCCTAAATCCTTCACGTGCTCCCCATCGTTTGAAGACTCTGTTAAGCATTCTAATAGTTATAACCGACCCGAATGCATGACCTATGATATTACATAAGATAATTGCATCCGTTGCATGATATTGAGTCTCTCATGCATGGAGAGGGACGTGGGGTGTTCAAGCATTGACCATGGGTTCGCTGCTGGACCACTGCAAGTCTCAAAACCAAAGTTGAGGAGCAGATGTGTCATTCAAGGTGGACACACACCCCTCTTCTGGCCGCTCGGTTAGCTTAGTCCAGAGATAAACCAGGTGCGTGTCAGGTTACATGATCTGAAACTCTAGAGTAGATATAAGTTGTTTTTTCCTTTTTTAATTTCCCTTTACTAAGGCCTCAAAAATTGCCAGAAATTAACTCACCAACTAGCTGACTAGAGCCTCGACTCATGGACCAATGGTTTTACAAAAGCCCCAAAGTAGCCTAAAATGATACAATTTTTCAAAATTCGATAAAAATGTCTTGGATCGGCCCTGTTAAGCTAGGAGTTAGCTCGGTGACATGAAACACACTGATGTTGGCCTTATTCAAGATGACACATCACCAGCAGCAGCTCTGCAGTATGTGTCAGAGTAGATGTGAAGGCATCTATTGTACTTCAAAAGCCTACTTAACAACGTTGAAGTTAGTATTAAGCCTATAGGAGTATATGAGCCACCTACTCTTAATCTACAACAGACCCCAGTCAAGTTAAGGCGTGCGAGTAAACGGTGCAGAAGCTGACACGTAGAGACAGGTAGGCAGTAAGGTTGGGGCTCCTTATTGGGGCCTGTGGGGACAGCTGCACATGTGAGAGATGTGTGAGCTGCATATTAATGAGTATCGTAGTTAAATTGGAGAGGTTCTACTAGTAGTCTCGCTGTAACAAGGAACACCCCTTACAGAGTACAGAATAAGCTGGTCTCCTTTATCTGCCTATTTAATAGGTATGCCATGTAGAATAGTTTATTTAGTTGTTAGGTAGAGCCAGCTCTACCTAATGATATCCGAATTGTAAGATACTCCTCACAGTAATGGTTATATTCTTGCTACCTGTCCAGCAGCAGTCGCAGTGAATGAAGCAGGGACCTGCCTCAAATATAGTGCGGGTTGGTGTTGAAGCCAATAACCTCATAACGTAGTCCTCGCATGAGGCAAATCCCAGTGGGCACAAAATTTAGTTGAACATTGAATCAATGTTGGATCAACATTGAATCAACATTGACAACCATTTATCAATGTTGATTCAATGTTCTGTGCCCACTGGGATGGACTGTGTACTGAAAGGAACTTTGGGGATGAAATGAACGTTGGGGATGAATCTGAGTATTGTGTTAGTATCGATGGGATCAATAATCCATGCCCTCCTACTACAGACCTACAGCCTTTTCATTTGATATACAATATGTATGCGCGATTATTATATTTTGCAGAACATCACCCTTGCATGATGTACAACATAATTATCATCTTATTAGGAAGATAGCACATTGAGAATTACAATATTATTATGATAAACTGGCAAGGCTCATCTTGTTTCATACAAAGCATTATTTGAAAAGGACATTCTATAAGTAAATTTAGATATTTTAATATTATGACAGGATTATGCAGTCAATACTGGCTTTACACATGGGAGGTCCTGTCACAAGGCACACAGTATAAAAGCTACAGCTACAAGATCAGCAAAACCCTATAAACCAATCCTTATCGGCTCATATGGCTAAGCGATACATTTTTCTCTTGGCTTTGAAGGAGAAAAATGCCCTCAGAATGGCATCTGTCCCAGCTGCACATGGCAGTGGGCCCTTAAGATAAACACTTAATCTTCCCAGGAGACTGTGGCTGCTTGTACCAAGAGTGAGACGTCGCTTGTGACGGTGGCTTGCCGGGGATAATCATCCATCCCATAATACCCCTATGGCTGCGCATGCGTGAAGTGGCTGGTACCTACCGCTATCCCAAATCCCCTTACTTCTTGCTCCCATTGCTCACTCTGCCATAAGATTAAGCATCTTACGTTATAGTGGAGTTGGGATACGGAGAGACGTAGGTCTAGATTTCCCCACGTATTAACCACATTACGCCTTGTTTTCCTCCACACAAAGTAATCCCAGGGGAGGCTATACTACTCGCCCTGTCACCGCATCCATTGCTGTTAAATAAACTTCATGGAGAACTACTTTGCTGCTGCTGGTTGCTCTTAGGCAGAGCAATTAGCGGACAGGTAGCGACGAGTATGAATTGAGCCAAAATTGACAAAAATAAAACCCTACATAACAGCGATGGCTCTTGCGATCGGGCAAGTGCTACACCTTGGTTGAAGGGACTATTGTCAGTTTTAATTCATAATCAAAACTGGGACATTGCTTGTACTTTTCTCTATTTAAATATAAGTCATCATAATCTAAAGACGAACTAAGTGTTATCCGAAATGCACAAGAATTGGACAAAGCCCAAAATTGCCATGGGCAAAACAGCTACTAACATATCATGTGGAAACGCAGTTAGGTTGGGGCAGAGATCCAGGTGATCAACCAAAACAAAGTTGGGCAGTGATAGCTGTATGTAGAGTGTTCCAATCCTGCTGCTTGTACCGACAAGCACTCTACTTCCTCAGGATCAAACGGCTCTACGTTTACGACCATGTTGGCTATGCATAGGGTGCCAGTGTTAATTAATGGCAAATGGCGTAGACATACTTTTAGGACCGTCTCCTTATAAAAGAGATGAGGCTCTGCTCACTGGCCCAGATTATATTAGCTCTAATTAATGGTGTTGCTACCGTGAGTGATTAATAAAGCCATCCTCTTATCCTGACGCCTCGGCAGGAACACACTTTGCTTAATGACACTAAATATGTATGGATGGCTTAAATCGTTTGATTGAATTTGATATCCTTTTTAGCTTTCAATTTACTGTATATGATACAATACTATTGTTAAAAACTATAAAGGCATCCCGGAACATATTGCCAGCAAACAAATTGCTTTTATAGAAATAACTCACCTAGACAGTCAATGCTTCCCCTAATCCTTTACGGACGGCAATGTGCATTATTGTATCACGTCATTAGGCGTCATGATGCGAGTAACTTGCCAGTCCTACACGTATCATGCCAATCCTACAGGGCTAAGACACCAATGCATTAGCCTACCGACAAGTTACTTGCTGGGACTACATTGGTACATAGTAACGACAAATGTCATCCTTTTAACGACATGCCGTCCTTAAAGAGTTAAGTTGCTTTTTGAGTACCACCAGATCCCCAGAAGATTCATGTTGTCAGATAGAGTTTGTGTCGTTGTTTATCATGTGAACCTAACCTCATGATGGATTTGTATCGGGATTTGATAAACCAAAATGCCATACATTGGTTCATATCTATGTTATATATTGGAGGGCTATAGCATATCTATCATTATAATATATTATTATTGCGGGAGATTCAGAAACTGTTACATAGCAAAGCACTATTAGGAGAAATGAATATTATTTGACACAGGACTTGGGTCCTTGTGACCCTCCTTTTCCCCAAGTTTATACTTTGTTTTCCTCCATTATTAAAGTGCATAAGTAGACTTGCATAGTCTAAAATATCCCAAACGGTAGCATTTTGAGCGATCCATCTTCATTTGTAGAGAATTGGACTTGAAGGTGTAACCCATTAGCGGAGCCTCGAGGTTCATGTGATATCATGATGCACCAACTCGAAGTCTCTGAGTAACTCACCGGCACTACATTGTTTCATCAAGCCGACGCTTTGGTCATGATGTTTGAATGAAACACCGGTGATTAGTTACTCATGGCTGCTGCATTCATGCATCATGCATCATGCATCATATGACTCTGCACTAAAGAACTATTTGCTGCCCCTAGGGGGTTAAGGAGCTTCCAGTGTTCTACATTTGTGGATCAGAAGGTCACCGGACCACAATGATATATGACCTGTCTGATGTGAGCAGACAGGTAATGCCCCAAAGACATGGCCATGCACATGTTGAACTGTAGAAGTCGTATTGTGCCTGCATGATCTCACTATTGAATTCAAGTAGGCTATTTTCAGTTGAATCTAATGTACCAATACATCATAAATGCATTTATTATTCACATGTGACTTATTATCACCAGTGGTCTGTGCTGTAGCTTGTTTTGGTACATTCCAATTGATCAAACATATATTTTGGCCATAACTTCTTAGTTCATATATCAAACTATCAACTTTCCTATTGTTACTCATTTTCAGCTTTTTCAGATGAATAGTGTTATCTTAAAACTAATTTGAAAGGCACTGTGCACATTATGTTATGAGACCACTGTATACATTATATTATGAGGCACTCTATAGTGGAAGAGTTGAGAACTGGTGCTACATTGAAGACTCAAGTCCAGAGGTACATAACTAGTTTGACTCCTCAGTAGGAGTCAATAAAGTTGTGACTCTTCTGCTACGGGAGTCAATATGCAATGACTCCATGACACATAAATATAAGAAAATGGAAGGGAGTCATGAAGCTCATATATAATGTGAGTCACCATACCATGGAGTTTAGCTCAGTTGACGCCTGTGTTCACTCTTTTTCCATTGTTTTGACTCTATTTCTTTGCTCTGTGCACTATAGTATAGGCTAGCCCAATTATCGTCTCCCTACCCAGCAATGATTCCGACCCAACAGTACAAGGTGATCCACCAGTACCTCATCACTGTTTAGTAGCTATAGGCTGAGGGTTTAAACAGGCGAATGGTCTTTTAAGTGCGGGGGTAAGCTGGCAATAGAGCGAGTGTGGTTGGGTGGATATGTAAGAGGGAGTTGAGAATGTGTGTGTATAGGTGTATAAGAGAAAGGGCAAGTAGGCTAAGTGTGTGAGATACAGTGAATTGATTAGTGAGCATGAATAACCAAGTGAGCAGGTAGGTGAGCGTCTATATTGAATTACTGTATGACCTAATGGGTGAGTGACAAGATGAAAAGGTATAGTGAACCATCTGGTTAGTTTACTAGTTAGCAAGTCAGTGAGCAAGCCATCTAGTGGGTGAGTCAATGGGTGGCTGCAGGAGATAGTCCGAGAGGTCGGGAGACCGAGTCCGTATTGTATGGGAGAATAGGGAAATTGAGACTGCAAGATGGATAGGATGGGTCCCTGGAGAGATCATCTGTGATAATGGTATTGGACAACGGGTAGAGTGAAAGTAGCCGAGCTCGAGGTCTACTTGGATAATGTGATCTGCGGGGTAGACACTCAGCAGACCCTCATGTCCTATGTTGAGAGGGGAATTGTATATCAGCCGGCCCATTTTGGTATTTTTAAAAACTATGTTCGGTCTTTTCAAATGTAACCTATATACTATTTGGCTTGTTGTGTTTCACTGGATGCTACTGTTGAATATATTGTTTGTTTGTAAAGTGATATGATGCATCATGGTGGCTTTGCAAATAGCATGATATAACTAAGAAGTGTAAGGTATTCTCTAAATGAAACCATAACTGTCTAGAACTGTATCTATCAATTTCAACTGAATTTGAGCGCAAACCCCAATAGGAATACGTCAAATTTAACATCCCACTGGTACAATATTAAGTACAGTATACTATTAACGAAACATAATTTCTTAGATTCTTGATGATTAGGTCTTGACCGACATCTATATGATTGAAATTGTTGATGCGCAGCAAAAACCAGTATAGACCTACTACGACCAGTTTACATAATGATGTCTCTTAAATCCCTAATGATACGCGAGCTCATGTACTGATCCGGAATGCGTTATAGAGATATCAGCATCATTCCCCTCCCCCGATTTATAAGCACAGAGACATACGGGTATATTGATTTTAAATAATCGCGTTTTCTGCCCAGAATCCGTTTATTGACACAACTAAGTCCCCAGACTCCTCCCTGGTTTGTGGACACGGATTTGGCGGAATCCCTTGTTTAGTCTCCTGAGACCCCAATAAGCCTACTGGTATAGGGCATGTGTTCAAAGGGGGCTGGAGGCGGGCGGGATGGAGGGAGGGAGGAGAGGTTCGACGGGTGTACAGTATATAGGGTGGGACCCTCCATTATGAGGAGAAGTGACGGAGCGACTGAGTGAGCTATCAGGCAAGATGGGCAGTGCAGGCGGTTTGGGGGTGGTTCAGACAAGCACGAAGATCAAAATTAAAGGCAGGTAACAGATTATGAGACTAAGAGCATAATTATGAGCATATTTTCCCCCAACACTTATGGGGTTAGACAAAAAGGGCTGGAGCTCTGCTTGTTTGCCGGGCATGGAGTTTAGGATTTATACTATAGGGATCTTGATTGGCGAGACAGGTTCACTTTACAGCACAGCAGATTGAGATGTAGAGATCCCCTTTACAGCTAACCTGATCCCGGTTTGGTTCAGCTTTAATCTGGCAGAGGTCGCTAGTGGGACTTAGAGCTGCTTAAGTGTAAATCCGGGTTGGATTGTAGGACCCCGGATGTAAGCCTGCCCGAGTTCCGTTTCACGCCACCAGGAGGCTGAGTCTGACTTGTGGGTCTGTTTTGGTCTAGTTGGAGCACATCTAATTTGACAGTATTAAGCCTTACACATATTGGCCGAGGCGTAGGAGGCACATTTTCATTTGAGGGGAGAGGGGCTTTAAGTATTAGTTTATGTATGATAGTTCATGCACTCAGCTTTAATATAGGGATTATATTGAAAAGCAGCATTAGTTCTGTTTGGGGGCCCATGCACCACAATTTTTCTGCATGGAAAAGGTTTTTGGGAACACAAACATAATTATTCACCCCTCTTCCTTCGTGATTGTTGTCCCCCATTGCGTACACAATTTTGGGCACTATGGCAGCCTATTTGAACAAGCCCCTGCACTCCAAGATGGCAGCCATCACTACAGAACAGACTGCAGTTAGGTTGCCCTCCTGGTGTTTTCTCTTGACAGAACTAAGTTGCGCCTAGACAGTGAGCTGCTCACAGAGGGGGCTTTACGCATGCGTGACGGCTGTCACCATCTCTATATACAGCTCTGGCCGGTGAAGGGACCCACGCACGTGTTCCGCGGTCCAATGGGCCACAAGAGCTAGGGCGGCAGGGGGATTGGGGGAGGGTAGAAAGGGCAGTGACCAGCGAGTTTTGACACGCTCACGACCAACTGACACGGCGAGCTGCTCTGTATGAGTAGACCCCTCTACACCCCTGAGACGCTTCTTTCATTTCACATGGCCTTTGGAGAAAGTGTCAGCATTGATACTCGGTGGAGGGGTGGGGTGGGGGCATATCCCCATAGATGATATCACTAACTGAACTACCCATCAAACTACCTTCCCTCCCCACCTATTTATATATCCACATCCATCTATACTCATGCGTTCTGTAGTCCCCTCTGACGTACAGTCTACGTGCTCTGCCAACTGCAGTGGATAGGCATAGTGCAACTGTCACTTGCACAGCACACACGATACAAGTAGAGGTCAAGGGGATGGTCAAGAGCTGTTCACCGTGGAGGAGTGGGGTTCAGGAGGGCAGGGCCTCCAGAAGTGAGTAAGCGACCTAAGGTCGGATGAAGGGGCTCTTGATAAAGGCAGAGAGGCGGCAGCGTTTGCTGTGTTGGTAAAACTGTGGGACGTTGTTAGATCGATCTGGATCTCTGGTTAAAGTTGTATTCAGGTTAACAGGACCTCACAGTCACAGTCAGAGATTTACCGCTTCGCCAACAAAGAGACAGCAATGTAATCTGCGTCTGATTATGCCCACCGTCCACTGGGCCCTAATCGGCCTAAGTTATATGGGAAATATATGGGCTCAATCAGCCGTTGTTCCCCAGATGGTGGCCATAAGGAAACGTTATTAGACCACTATCACTATGAAGCACTATCAATGTGTCAGTATAGTGAGTAGTATAAGGGATAGGTACATTGTAGGTGGCACTGCATTGTTTCAGTATAGTGAGTAATATAAGGGATCGGTACATTGTAGATGGCACTGCATTGTTTCAGTAAAGTGAGTAGTATAAGGGATCGGTACATTGTAGATGGTACTGCATTATTTCATTATAGTGAGCAGTATAAGGGATTGGTACATTGTAGATGGTACTACATTGTTTGAGTATAGTGAGTAGTATAAGGGATTGGTACATTGTAGATGGCACTGCATTGTTTCAGTAAAGTTATATGGGAAATATATGGGCTCAATCAGCCGTTGTTCCCCAGATGGTGGCCATAAGGAAAAGTTATTAGACCACTATCACTATGAAGCACTATCAATGTGTCAGTATAGTGAGTAGTATAAGGGATAGGTACATTGTAGGTGGCACTGCATTGTTTCAGTATAGTGAGTAGTATAAGGGATCGGTACATTGTAGATGGCACTGCATTGTTTCAGTATATAGTGAGTAGTATAAGGGATTGGTACATTGGAGATGGCACTGCATTGTTTCAGTAAAGTGAGTAGTATAAGGGATCGGTACATTGTAGATGGTACTGCATTATTTCATTATAGTGAGTAGTATAAGGGTACTACATTGTTTGAGTATAGTGAGTAGTATAAGGTATTGGTACATTGTAGATGGCACTATGCATTGCCTTAGAGTGGTGTCAGAATAGTGTAAGGGAATACTATATTGAAGTTAGCACTGTGCATTTATAGTGAGTAGTATAAGGGGTTGGGACGGTACAGACGACAACACAGTGCATCGTTTTCTCCAAGGATGCTGAGTAGAATAAGGGAGTGGTATACTGTAGAAGGTATAGTAAATTTACATTGTGTCGGTATAGTGAGTAGTATAATGGGTTGATGCATTCTACAATTCATTATTGTTTCACTTTGGTGAGTAGTATAAATATACTGATACATCCTCAGCAGTATCAAATGTATTCAACATGCTATTCTGATCGTTGAGGGTAACCTTTGTGTCCTTCAAAGCCTTGAAATAGTTGGAACACACCATTTCAATGGGCATTGACCATAAGAAAGAGCTACATAATACTGTTGTATTCTTCATTTTGCTATCCTCCTTATGCTTATGCTATGAGTCGATAAGACAATGCAGGTAAGCACCAGTAAAGAGATACTATTTTCTTTCTGCATTACATTTGCGACTGAGCAACGATAGCATAAAGGAGCTTTTGACAGATGTGCTTGTTATCATATGGCATAGTGGGGATGGACTCTTTTGATATCATCCTATTATATAGCAGCAGTCAAATGAAGCCAGTCAAAAGCATGAATGGGAAGTAGTGGGTATACACAGACTAGGTCTGTAGCTTCCTGCTCTGACTGAGTAACGACAAGAGGAGGGGACATAAACAGACTTTCCCAATCCGGACGTCCTAAAGCTTCCCATTGCCCCTCATTGTGCCTTATTTGTAAAGCAGCTGGCATGCCGGAGGCTGGTGTGAGGGGCTCTTGTGGGAGCCATGAGGGGGAGGGAGGGTTAGCAGGGATGGGTTGGGGTAGGGAGAAGGCTCTGAGCGTAGCCTCACTGATAAGAGCCGTTTGACACTGTCGGCATACGAATCTATGGCGGCCAGTGGTGGCGAGGGATTGGGCGGAATGGGAGTAGGAGGGGGGGGGGACATCACTAGTGATAAAACCACAACAAAGTCGGTGCTGATTGTCCAACAAACGACCATCCTCACTACAGCAGCTACTTTCTGCAGCCTTTTAGTTCTGGTGGAAAGTAGAAGGCGTGGGGGAACATTGGGATGGATGGCAGTAGAAGTGTTAGGGTATAACAGGAGGAGAGGGTGGGGGCGTCCAAGAGGGTAAACATAAAACTGTTGGAACAGGTTGATACTGGAGACATATATGTATGTATACACTGTAGTAGGCATAGCTGGAAGGTTGTAGCTACAGGGGGAAATACAAAATGGCCTGGCTGGAGTATTCAAGGAGAAACCTGGGTAAATAATACAAAGTCCCAGCACTGCACCACCTTAGTGTGATTTATAGAGAATGAGAGGGTGGCTAACTTGGGGAAGGAGCTTGGGATGGGTACATAGGAGCCAAGAGGCTGCCTAAGGCCTAATATTCCTTCTGGAGCTGTGGCAAACCTTGTAGGACACAGGAATGCTCTCCAACCAGGGAGGCCCAGAGACAACACATGAGTGGCACACAGGGAATGCACAAGATTTCTCATTCCAAGATACTGGACAAGGAAGACACATTTGCCTCCTCTGCCTCCCACCATCTATCATTTTGTATACTTGCCTTTTTTTTCTTTTTTTTATCACCCTCTCCCACACACCAATTCACACTCCACCCTCCATACGTACGTACCCCCTAGCTCCCACCGTCTCCCACATAAATCAACGTTGAAATCTGAGATGGAGGGATTGTGGAGAAAAGCTCACGTTGTATTAAAAGCATAAAAGCATCACTTTCCTTACTGTTTATTTGATTTGGGTAGGATTTCATGGCGTTGAGGAAGTAATAGGAGTTGTGCTCCTAGTGACAGTCAAGACACAACTGTCTGTATAGATTACTCAGGCAGAACACGACTGGTAATGTGTGCTACATGCTGTGTAAGATGCACATTACTGAGACATGCATCCATTTCTGTTCTTCTCTATGTTATAATGTTACACTGACAAAGTATTTCTGTAACAGCCTAAAAGCCTCTTTTCTTTATCACTGTCACCTAGTCAGAGCATCCCTATTTAGTGACACAGGCACTTCTGGTGAAGAAATATGCGAAAAGGTTGACACATCCTTTTATTTGTACCTTGTTCTAAATATTACTGTTTGTTATGATCAACCGAAAGTGACAATCAACGATAGTATATAATCAGATGTCAGTGTTATATCACCCCCCCCCCCCCCGAGAATTTATCACTACAAGGTGATGCGATCTACTACCATTCCTGATCATGGAAACGTGTATGATGATATTGTTGAGTGCTATAAAATGGTAAATATCAGCATGTTCTTCAATCTTTCGAACGCCGGTACCAAAGTGGCAGGTTAAAACATGTTTAACAGGTATAACCATATTACCGCTAAGGATGCTCATAATGGTGGTCTATAATAATAATTGATCCAAAAAGCACATTAGATCTGAAATCTTTCTCTGTGATGGATCAAAGCCATGTGTTTCAGGCAATTTTCTTACCAATATGTTATGCATTTTGCCAACCCGTTAGTGTCGTATTACTTTTAGTTGGTTAAGACTTTTACAATTCACTAATACTTTTTCCTGATATAGATGTCACAATTGCATGATCATTATGTCATTTTTATAGAAGTGTATTTTAGATGTATATATGTAACCAAAAATGGATCATCAACGATTTAAGCAAACGTTAATAATGTTCACCTAGTGCCAGACACTTTGAGAAAATGCAGTCTCACTTTATTCAATCAATAACCTTGCCTTAATATCCCTAGGCCTGGGGTTTAGGGAACGTGCATCTATATAGATCCTAGATATTGTCAAGTTAACGTCCAGCCCCTAAAAGGTCGGTATAAACAAATCAATTATCCGGGTGGAGGGGCAGACAGAGGAGGCTGAGATTGACCTTTATTATAAATCTGTAGAGGCTGAGGCTGTGGCCACTACACTGAGCAGCTCTGAGTCGATGTATCACAGGAGCATCTCCACCCTCAGCCTCCCTGCCATATCGACCATGGGGCACTTAATGCCCCAGCCACCATTTATCTCCATATGGCCGATAAGAAGACTACCCACCCAACTACCCACGACCCCTCCTTGTTACTCCCACCACCCACCCGCACACATCACATCACCCATTTCCCCATCTCTCCGGCCGAGGAATGAGGAGGGGGGTTACTCACTCTAGATGACAGTATCTGCCGACTACCAAACTACCGCCCACCTAAAACAGGAGCTACCAGACCACTGCCCACATAACTGTACAGGACTGCCCCCTGATTCTTTACAGATAGTCAACCGGCCCCTGTTATTTCAGGGACCCATGTAATACTACCTTCATTTCCTGATGCAAATAGTACAGCAGACCTGTATATTATTGTTCTTCATACATTTTATTATTCACAACTTACTGAGACCCACTGACTGCCCCCTCCTGTACAGTTACCACCCCCTATTTTTGAGGGTGCAGAGAGTCACCACCCCCTAATGTTGAGTCCCACTGCTACTGCTTTCGTGAGGGCATTTGGAGGTGGGTAGTCATTTCATATATGAGTACCCCCCCCCCCCCCAAGGGCTCTTTGGCTCCTGCCTCTATTGCTACATCTGCCTCTGAAAGTTTGTATGTCTAATCATTTTGACTATCTTCATTGTCCCTTGTGTCATGAGTTTAAACATGTTTACGATATGTTGCTTAAATTACTGAGAATTTACGAGAGACACTTGCATACCCTTGAAAATGCATGTACCGTATTCGACGTAATAAGCGCACACCCCCTAATAAGCGCAGACTCCCTGTTATGGGGCGATTTTTAAACTAGAAATGACCAAAAATATCTCAATTTTTTACCCCAATTAAACTCTTAACTACTAAAGGTGTCCAGGATAATTTTTTAAGCGCACTGTGCGCTTATTACGTCGAATACGGTATAACATATAGAACCCGCCGTTTTAATCACATATAAATGTATGCCACTACGGGACTTCAAATTCACTAAGGTATCTCTTTTCCTCTTTTCTTTCTTTCTTCCTTCCTTTCTTTTTTTTGTTCATTCTTTCTTCCTATGATTCATCCTTTCATCCTTTCTTTCTCTCTAGCATTCATTCATAGACTCCTTTTATCTTGTCCACCTTCCTCTTTAACCTCCCCATCCGGATATACAGTCCCCGACATGCTGTATCAGAAGGAGCTAAACCGACGACGTTATCTGAAGGGAGATCTGATATCAGCTATCATCATCCGGAGATCGGGCAGTGACATGGCCAAGCATCCCCCCACCACACACTGTCCATCCACTTGTGATGGCCATATATAGGGCATACTATTGGGGGAGGGGGGCTCTAGGGGCCACAGGCTGGGAAATGGGGGTAGGGCGCCGCCGGACATCGATCAGAGCTATGTCCGGCGACACCAGCCCCCCTCCACGTCTGCTACCGCCCCCACGTGGAAACCCCCACGTGGACCCCCCCCCACCCCCACCCCACCCCACCCCATCGTGGCGCCCACGTATAGGTGCACTGTAAACAATGAATGCAGAAATACGTAGAAGATATGGTCCAAATGAGTCGCTGTATGTGTCATAAGCCAAGGACAGGATAATTGTACATGGCACCAGCCGAGGATGATAATCATTGTCTATACCTCTATGGCTTATAACACATGTGCAGCTACCCATGCAAATCCATATCTGATTTATACTCAGTGACTGGTTTGTGATTGGTTCGTATATGTTATACAGACAGAAGTTTCTTTTGTTCTCCCAGCCAGCTGCGGTGTAAGTCCTTTTATACTGTAAACCTGCAGCAAATTGTACTCCCCATGTACACTAATACCGTAGTATCATCCTGTAAATCTACAGTAGATTCTACGGCTCAGCTACATTTACTTCTAACAGTGAAGCCGCCATCCCCTCTTACCACACACCCCCGTCCACCAGCCTGTGAGCTTCCTATGTCACTACGGCTTTATCCCAATTGATTTTGCGTTGCGTTATGCCCCTATCCCTCACCACCGCATCCTCTCTCACTTTCTCCTCTGTCCCCCTCCCTACTTTATCTCTGCCTCTTTTTTGTCTTCATACAGCACCTCGTCGATGATCTATCTTCATCAGTTGCCACAGGATGTTCCCGACTTAGGCACTTCTCATTCTACAGAGACATCACATGAACCATGCATACACCCCTACTTTACTCTCCATGTAGTGTGAGGCTGATACGGGGCAGGCTCAAAGCTAAAGTGCACTTTTTGTCCCTACTCCCCTGAGTTGTTTGTCTCGTATACAGGTTGTGTAATCACTAGAAAGGTGATCTGTTTTAATTTCTGACAGGTTTGACATGATAATCTATGCACGGAGAAGCCTTGGCTTAGTTAGAAAGGGGAGTGGATGGATAGGGAGGTGAGCTGTAGGGCCGCCCTCTGACTGCTAAAGCGACCCCTATCGGTCTTATTCGTCCCCGGATGTGACCCGTGTCACGGCCCTTTTGTTCTAGTATACCCAGCTATACCCACACTAACCGTCTAGGGTATATGCTTGAATAGGGAAGCTTACAGTTACCTCTGCTGCTACATGACAAAGGCCGCCACGTGTATAGGTATCGCTGTGCCATGATATCACCGTTGTTTGTTTGTCACATTTGTCAGGGTTTTAGCAGGAAGAACAAGCTCCTGCTGTGGCCTGATTAATTGTATGACCTCTGAACTTTTTATCAAGAAAATCCAAAAATGTGTGATATTCCTAGTTACTGGAGGAATCAGCAGGTCATCTGTACTACCTAGATTATCTGCAGTTTCCACTATAAGGATAAATGCTACACCCTCTTTTCTGTGTGTGTACATGTTTAAGACAGCATAGATTTCATTTAGAAAGATATTTATGTCTATCATTATAATGATTCCCATGTAACATGATGAGACCTAGTTCATACCCCATTAAATATCGCCCATGTTGCTCAGTCCACAGCTGTGTTTGCCCTCCATGAAATCAACAGCTGGTGAGAAGGAAACCGCCAGTTCTGTCTGTAACTGTCATGGAGACAGCCTGGCCCCTCACACCTTAGAATACAGATATAACTCCAGGACTATATACGTGCCAACAAGTCTGCATAAGGGCTGTGTATGGTGCCCTAAACTACATTCGAATCGATGGTCAACGTAAGAGTTTTAAATAACTCGATTTGCACACCTGGGAGTGGGGTGAAAATAAAACACACATTGGGATGACCTACGTCATGTTTATTCACCCCACGCAGTATAGGCCTAGGTACAAGTACTATCAGGATACACCTGTCTAGCCTAACAACCCACTGCTATAATAGCACCCCATTAGCACAATATATTATGCTTGAAGAACAAGGGGATATCTTCTTCTTCACGCAAAGACAGGGACCCCCCTGGTCCCCCAAATAGATAGGTAACCCTATGCCTTTCCCTAACTGTAATCAGAAAGAACTAAGCTAACCCTAACCTCTACCCTAACCATTGGGCAGGTATCCAGTGTAGTTGGTTTCTTAATGAAGCATCCCCTGGCGGACTGGGGGATGATCAAGCAAGATGGCTTCTTACAAAGCAGAGTCCCTCTCTATGGTTGAAGCACAAGATATGGCCAAAAATCTTATGCTTTAAGAATAAGATATTGTGCTAATATGGTGCACCCATTCTCTTCTTCTCCGCACTGTAGCATTTCTACTAGATTATTTTACCTAGAATATGAAAGTCTTTAACTCCTGAGTCTCTTAACCATAGCTTGATTAGCTTGTATGCCCACTCGCGAAAAAATCGCCTGCGACCTCCCATGGGCGTGCACCAGCGTTTTCTTTTGGGCATATGGCTTCCGGTATGCCCAATGCCCACTCGTTATGTTTTCCTCGAGTACAACCCCTCTGTACCAAATCCCCTCTCCTCAGTGTTTGCCTTCTTTTATACGCCTCTGCCGACCTTCCCTGACTGACTCCCCATGCCATTCTGCCTAACACCAGCCTGGTTCGCTGTCCCAATTCGTCACTCCCAGGCCGGGATTCGGCGCTCTTTCTGCTCGACCACACACGGGCATTGTCTCCTATCTTATCTGGCTCCTACCCGGGTACCACCCCCTCCCCTGGTCCTACCCCCTATTGATCCAGGACTAAATAATAAATGGGGACTCTTCCCTTTTCCAGCACATCAAGGAGGGTGTAGGACCAGGCTGTGGGCTGTCCTTGACAGCCAGACGCTGACTTTTTGCTCGAGAAATGGAGGGGATGGGGCAAGGAAATTGGAAAGCACCGGAAATAGTCTAGATTGGAAGTCCTAAAGAGGTTTATCTCTTTCAGTGTTGAGGTTGGTCTAACCATGGTGAGTTTACTCAGCCATATTATGATATCAGCCATACATCAGAATCAGCTGATGAAGCCCAATGAAAGGGATGGATGCTATTAATGGTCTTTGCCTCATTCTTTGGTCCACAACAAGACTTTGGCACCTTATTTTTTATCCCCTACTTTAATATGAGCATGTCTAAGTTTCTTGAGAATTTCTGGGAGTAACAAACAACAGAATTTAAATCAGTGTACGTAAGGGTTAATAGAAATGGAGAGATAAATCACCCGGGATCGGGTGGATCAAATCACAAGTAAACATTATTGTTATAGCAGCTGCCGAAAGACAGATCCTCTTTCCATCATACATATACAGCCATTAAAATCGATATCAGGTATTTTAAGGCATATTGAAGACTAACACATCCCAGATAGATCACACTACCCCCAACTGAAGCCATCGTTCTTTAGCTAAGTTCATATCAATTAATTAGGCAATGTAATTGGCCCAGGTTTTGGGACCCTTAACTCCATACCCTATTAATGATAATAGTGTAGTTTAAATTTTCTCAAAGTATGAAGGCAAAGGTGCGACAGCAGGGAAGTAGTACCCCACTGCAAAGACAAAAGTGACCAAAGCCTTTTTTTGTAAGGCCAAAAAAGAAGAAGGTTTGTTTCAGGTAACATGGCAAGAAAGTGTAGGGTCGGTAGGTCGATTTTTTTTTTCTTTTTAACTTTTTTTTTCTAACATGAAAGTACTACCCGCTCTCTCCGAAGACCCAGAAATTGACCCAAAATGGCTATAAATAAGGAAATTTCTTCAAAATTGCATAAAAAAATCGTATGGTCGGCCCTGTTTTGATAGGGTCGGTCAGGTGACCTGAAACAAACCTTTTTTTTTGGCCTAAGGATGCTAATCAATCGCCGATAGCTGCGACTTTATTTTACTTATAGCCACCTCCTCGTCACACAAGTGCCACAAGATCTACACCCTCAGAAAAGTGAGAGTCATTGTCGCTAAAACTACCCTCACCTGAGAGTCAGGCAGTCCCCTGAGAGTCAGGCAGTGCCTGACTCTCAGGTGAGGGTAGTTTTAGCGACAATGACTCTCACTTTTCTGTGTGTGTATCTGTGTGGAATCAGGTCAGCGGGGCAGCCTTATTGAGCATGATAAACTCCAATATGATCACTTTTTGAGATACGGGCAGTTCTTTTGGGTAACTTTGGATGAGTCTTTACAAAAAGCTCAGTGGAAACTGAGAGGATGAGAGGGAGGTAAAGAGACAGACGGGTGGACAGTAAGCACCAGTAAATAGGGGAAGTAACAATATGGTAGAAGAGATTGGCAAGGTTAGTGGAGATGGAAGGGGGGTAAGTGGGATGGGGAAATGGGATTGGAGCAATCAAGCATCTTCAGTGGGCTGGAAAAAAACTAGAGGCAATTTGCAGCGCAATCACCTCATGTTTTCAAACCAGGAATCAAGCAAAGATCGAAACCTTTTCCACCCAGTGATAGACCTTTAAAACGAAATGCATCTTCCAAGCCGAGGAAAAAGCACCACCATGGTAATGGACCAACAAAGACTGTGGCTGTCCAAGGTTTGTTGCCTTTTTGTGTTCTCACAATGGCTGTTGGTTTGCTAAGTGGAAAGGGCTGAGGCAAGAAAGAGAACTGATAATTGTGACAGAGTTGGGGCGCTACAACATTGATGTCCTGGGTGCTGTTTCTCCACAATGTGCGGACGTCCATATTATACGGAAATTGTTTCTGCTCCTCAATTTCCGTATTTTCCGGAGCTTCACATTCAAACATGGACGTCCACATTTATATGGCTAAGTACGATTTGTAAGATGAGAAAGTATTCTATTAATCATTTTTATTTTCTCCACAAATTATGGGATGTGTTTTCCGCAATTTGCGGACGTCCATACTTTGTGGAGAAACAGCACCCTGATACTGGGAACACATTGCCCACTGCCTCAGGCATTCATGAGATCAGGAACCACTCTGAGCAACTCATGGCTACAATGGGAGCTGCTCATAACCAATCACATTGCAGCATCTTCTGTTACTAATTATGATTTTTTGTCCAAATGGGAATGTCTATGTCAAATTCTGAGTGATTACATTCTATAAAAAAGGTCACACTGTCTCAGATCGTAGATGGAGTTTCATGTTTCCCGTCTTGATCGGTTCATATAACGAAGGCGATCCTTTATTAGATAGTGTTATGTTATCAGACTTATGATCATGGTTCCCTGCCATAATAGTAATTACAATGGATGTAGCCAACGTAAACATGACTATTTATGGTGACATTTTGAACTTATCATATCTAAAGCGCTATCAATTAGAATACATGACAATTGGTCTCTTCCAATTAACATAGATTTCGCTGGAGGTGATTCCGATCTGGTATACATAATTTGATAATTAGAGATTATTTTAAGACACCTTCAAATATGCTTTTATTCATTCCCATTTGGTTATTTATTTTTGCAACATTCATGTCAGGTGCCAATGCCTAGGAGGATGCACATCACCAAAAATCCATTCCAGTTGCCAATTCCATCAAGATGTGCACCAAGATTCAACCATGAACAATTCATCGGATGTGGCCTGTCAGTGTGGGGACACACAGGGTAGGACAGGGGAACACCCTGCAGCTGCCTGGGCTGCCACTATCCTTTATTGTAGAATTAAATCTAATATTAGAGTGTGGCGATAAGGGGGCCGTTGAATCTGGCGCTCACGAGTGGGAAGGGGGCGTCTGAGGAGACAGGGGAGGACAAGGCCCAGACGTGAGGTGGCAGTCAGCAGATACTTGGGAGACAAAAGAGAGATTGGGCACCCTTGTTCCATATTGCTCCTCTGCCCCATGGCCCTTGTCCTGACATCATGGGATGTGTAATAACCACCGATAACTGACATACCATGTTCAGGGGTGACATAGCTATAGGGAAAGTGTATCCTGGACATGTGGAAATCTCAAAAAGTATTATGGCATGATTCTAAACCACCTGTCTAATCCTTCTTGAATGCCATTTCAATAACCAAGCCGTTTATATAACTTGACATGTTATACCGTTATCCTTCAGTTTAACACTACATCTAAGCATCAATCAACAATGCTCTGACACAAACAAAAATACTGCTACTGCTGTATTGACAGCTTTAAAACACTAGTTACTGGAAGTTATCAAGAGAGGATAGACAATTTTCATCAGCGTTGTCCCAGGCATGAGCCTCTTAGAGTATAATAAATACTATCACAAGTTAATGGACAAATTCTATTCCTGCACTGATTTTACCACTACATCACAGCAGAGTCAATCAGAGGTAATGCAGTTCGCCTCTCATAATATTAGGATTCCCATAAAATTTGCCCATTTCAATATTACTGATGTCCCCTTTGGGATTAAACAGACTGTATCCTCATGGTGCTACGACTAGAGACGGATAGGATCGGCCCATGAGCATAGATGCTGGAATCTAAGTATTTTTCTGAAACTTTCTTGTGATCCTTCTAAAGGACCTATTTCAATGCTAGTCATTACATGGCTCATACCTCCTCACTGGGATATAATTGACTCAGGGTGGTACACCACCCAGAGTCTTATGCAACGCCTCATGAGGGGTTGCATCAAGATAGTGAAACTTCATTTTTGAGGGTGAATTTTGACATGAGTTCATTGTTCAAAAAATGTAAAAACTTGACAGATGGACAGATTAGACACTCATGTTTATGGAACATCAGTCACTTATATCAATATTCACCTCTAACCATTTGAAATATTGAAAATAAAAAACGTGACCAAAAAAAACAAAAAAAGTGTTTAGAGAAATTAAACTCTTAAGTACTAGAATCGATTTTCGTCTACATTACGGTCCACACAACTCCAGTGCTAAGTCAATGGCAGGTATCTTGTAATACTAGGTGAGACACTTTTTGTAAGACCTTTTCTGTGTGTTGTTCCTGCATTATCTTTGAATATCTTGAATTACATTAATGTGTGGACAGATACAATCTAGGTACAGGGGTGTGAGCAGGGGAGGCTGGGGCTGATATGGCTGGTTGAGGGGTATGGTACAGACCGGTGATTTTTGACACAGGGTCCCCCTCCTCCTCCCACCAAGGGTGTGCGTGTACAATACCGCAACTGACGGCGGAATCAATGTGTAAACGACAAAACTGAAACAGATATCGTCGCTGTTTACACTCTGATCGACTCGATTTTTGGCAAAGAAGTAAAGTCGAGGAAGCAGGCAGCCGGCAGATGGCCCCACACCCACCTGCATCCGACACCCACCTGCTTGCCCACACCTACCTGGTCGCCCACACCCACCTGCTTGACGGAAATGTGAAAACATACTAGTGTGACACATGATTTGAGGGTAGTTTTGACTCGGGAATATGTTTCTGTGGTCAGAATCGACAAATAATTCAGTGTTCCTGAAATAATATTTATAGATTCTGTCTTTCAGTCAACCATTTAATCACTTTATCACCCTCACCCTGAGTCATTTGTGATGTTAATCACATGTTCAATCTTTGTAGGAGGTAGGGTTCAACCTTAATGCCTATCTAGAGCAGAATACACTGGAGGAGTACTGCCATAATGGGAGGTGAGAATGGGGGTCTCAGGAGGTGACTGTAGGACTAATCTCCCTGAGAGGAACCTTTACTATACCTAGTATTAAGTGCTAGGATGCCGGGAGATATGACCAGCTATAGAAGCTTCCCCTCTCCTTTTCAGTCTCCCCTTCCATCTCATATCCTGGCCATGCCAACTCCAAAAGCGGCCTGGGAGGCCGGGGGTCAGGTGTCACACATGAGGTGATTATAGGAACTAGGTGTCAGGCACAGCCTGGGTAGAAGCCTGCTTTCCACATACTACTCACTGTGTGCTGGTAGTGTTAGGGTAGATTCACCATGAGTCGGACACATACCTTGAGACGGACACTGATATTTCTTATTACTCCCGTATGATAAGAACTGTATTGGTGATTTATTGGGGGAAAAAGACACTCAAATTTAACCATTATTCACAAATGAATGAATTAGAATGTTTGAATAAGCACAAATTCAAGTGTCCGTCTTAAGGCATGTGTCTGACTCAAGGCGAATCTACCATAAGGGCCAGGAGCCCATTCCTTCCACTCTAAATAGAGACCTATGGCCGGTCTGCATGCTTGCCCTCCTTTGCACATGCTCATTTGATTGGGACATGTCTTGGGTTGACCGTTCACAGTTAGGTGTAGATAGCACTGTGGTCAGTACAGTAGTGGCCTGAATGGTCAAATCCCCACGGTCATTCCCCATATACTCTTCTCGGAGACCATTCATTAATGCATTTAGATCTATATAAGGATATATCCCATTCCTCGGTATGCGCGGTCATCTTGACCTTCCATCTCGTTGGATATTTAGGCAGGTACCAGAAACACACATGATTTACCAGTAACTAGCTGTGTTTCAAAATATCTGACTGTGCTAGTGACATATCATATATGTTGATATACAACTATTCACTTATTTAACAACATTCTCATCTTTTATCACATACCGTCGAGGCATACGTATAAGTTATGTACTTTAAGATTAAACAACAGACTGAACCAGGGATGCAAATATCCAGGCAACTGGTTCAGTTCCTCTCTATAGTACGAGCGATGGAGATAAGGAGGAGGCATGATGCATTATGTCGGGTGTGCCTATATTGGTATGATTGTGTTGATGCCTGTATGTGACATGTTGCTGTGGCCGATGGACAGGGCCCATGCCCACCCATATGCTAAAGCTGATAACAGAAATTATAATTGGAGAAGGTGGCACTGCAACCAGGGGAACGGCTGTCAACGACCAATCAACACTTATTGTTATTATATCCCCTCTTCCCCTGTCTCTCCCCTCTCCCCCACCCAACACCATCCCACAAACAAGCAGCTCACGCTTCCCACTCGCACTTTCACACCCAGAGCCTGGGCCACAAATCACAGGCCCATTGACATCTACTTTTATTGCTTTCCAACAGGCAGCACCAGGGAATGCAGCCACGTTGGGCATGCACCAAGATGCACCCACCCACACCCCTCCTCCAAAGGTGCTAAATAACAGGGGGCCGTTACTCCATGATATCACAGCATGATCGATATTAATATTTTTATCGGGAATATTCCAACTCCTTTTCATGCCAGTAATGTCACATAGGGTGAAGGCCTAGTTACATTTAGGCATGGTTTTGATTATCCAAAGAATCCAAATGTAATAGGCAGTATACTTGAGCAACACTTTCATTATTTTAGTTTAGAATAACCTTTCTATTGTAGCGCAACAGGCCCCTCATAACTCCTTCTGCTGCAAACTGCAATTTTCTGACAGGCAATAAAACACATGGTTCTTATCGTCCTAAATCGAAACAGATGGCTGCAGTGTCACTGTGTTGCTCCTATGGAGTGGAACCTGCATAGTTAAGTACCCTATCCACAGCCCTGGAGGCGATGTTAATGATAACAGACGCCTCTAAATTGAATGATAGACGCCTTTCCAGCTAGCAGAAATTTGGAGTAGAGGGGCGTCAATTAGGGGAAAGCGTCTGTCGATAGTTGCTGGGGTAGTGACATGACGTCAATGTCATGTTGACGTGATGTTCCACTCAGCTGTTATCTATTCAATATGTGTTGATATGGCACTGCTATGTCTTAGTCTCATGGTATTAGAATGGGTTACTGGCAGATAGTATCCAAATTCTAATGTAATCTCCAATTTTGTGGAAATACTCACTTGGACTCCCTAAATGAAAACCATATAAAAGGCCCCTTGTGATAACTTATTGTTCTCTATCATAGACAACAATTTTGGCCGATTACAATATTACAGAATGTGCCAATAGAAAATACACGATAAAAGATGTGAATGATAACAGTTGTTCTACAAAGTAACAACTGTTCTACAAAGTAATCTATTTGGCTTGGACTTCTAGAATAAGTTTCTTGAACCTTGAAGGGATTTGCCTTCGTCCTATAGGTTATTGCAATTCTATGAACCACCGAGTTTTCATTTTGATCAACTCTGCAAAATAGATAGTTATAGATAGAACTCACTGATACTAATCATGAATTGAACTGTATTGGTGATGAACATCCATATTTACTATTTCACTATACCTCTACAGAGTACACAATGCACAGTTAGTGATAGCCATAGCGTGTTGGTACCTGGTGCCCACCTAACACTAGTTACCACGACCACATTAGTCCTGCACGTATCTTCCCACATCAAGGCATGGGTCCTGAGCAGGGACCCTGAAGTCTTCATGGGTATAGTGATGTTACTGGTATGGACTTGTTCCCGCAAACTCTATGTGTAACCTGGCACTTGCTCAGGAGATCTTGGTTCTGCTCTCGCAATGTAGCCTGTTCCTGGTAAGCTATCGTGTGTGGATCTCATGGTCACTGCCTAAATCTCACAAGAAATTAAGAGCTCAGAACTAACATGGCCGCGCACACGGAGCCACCCGAATCATCGCTATAGGCGACTGTTCACCTAATTCCCTATGAAAGTGACTTTATTCAATGAAATTGCATTTCCATTGTTTTTCATCCACTGGTTTGCTTCCAGAATGCACTATTGGTACAAGTAAAGAAATGGCACTGTGTAGGTATACAACCTAAGTCTTACATAACAGCAGGGGTAGCAGAAGCAGATGGATGGGGAGGTTCTAGACTAGTACTGCATGCCCCCTGATCGAGCGATAATAGGGAGTTCTGTGGTGTATAAACGAGGCGCGACGCAGTGGCCAAAGTCATTAGAACCATGGCGGCTGGGTGATGGGGGTGACGCAGCCACGCGAGCACTGGATGCAGATAGGCGACCTTGGGCGTCCATTGTAATTGCCTGCAGTGGCAAGGAACCAGTGAACATGCAATGGGTGAACGCTGGGCCTCTTGGTGGTGGGCCTCCTGGATTTGGGAGTTTAATACAAATGTCTCGTATCAGGAGGGCACCGATGCCATGGATTATATGGACATTTTACAATACGTGTAAAACAATTGGTAATTTCTCGTTCATTTGGTTCGCACATGTTTATTACCTACATGCTGTTATCTAAAACTGTTAATCCCATTAGGTCTGCTGCTCATATTTGTTAAATTTGCCGACAATGTGTACGCCTTGGATATAAGATATAGACAAAATATCAACCTGCTCTTTCTGACGGCGGAAGTAAGGCTCTGGAAAATGACAATCCCAATTTTGATATCAACATTTTATCGAGTCTATCTTCAACGATTAATCCAAGGCGCGTGGTTGTAATCACAGTTTGAGGTATTAACTTTCACAATTAGATATTCAGTTTAATATCTATCTTAACTATTATCTATGTGAATTCCAACTTCGTAGGTAAGACAAGTTTGATGCTAAGCTTTATACATGTCCATTGCCAAGGAGAGGATTAGGGTGGGGATCAGGTTTCTCTGACTTTCTTACAGCTCACACAGCTGTCAAGGGTAGTTGCAATCTATCAAATGAGGAAGTCATGTCGTGCTCACATGCACGGCATGTCCATAATCATGCTGCCTACGTCTTATGGACTGCATGATCTATGATGAATTAATTTGAGGCAAAGAAAGGGGATATCGGGTGCGTAGGATAAGGCTGCATGCGTGGTTGGATTTCAGCAACCTTAAACCTGCGGATTATAGGGCCCTGGATGGGGGTGCACATGTCGCATTGCAAATTCAAGTAATGTCCATGTCATCGCTGCTAAGAAGCTGTGATGTCACATGTAGAATTAAATACCATATGCCATGTTACTTATCTACCTCCTTATGTCATTAAGATCTATGTAACATGTCAAATTCAAGAAATGATATGGTGTCAAACTTAGAGGTCTGGGCACATGGTTATGCATGAAGAATAAGCATGTACATGTACATATTTTATACTTGGATCTCATTTGAAGCCATTGAAATGGAATCGCACTGGACTCTATTGGATGGTGTCCTTCTAGATAAGATTCAGCAATGACACGAGAAAATGTCTTGTGTACATGTTGAGAATGTCTTCTTTGTTCCATTTACCAAGGGATCACGAGTCATGAAACACCAATTGTATTATATAGCATGATATATTCCCAGAGAATTATGAGGGTGCCCAAAGTGTTTGAGTGACATATTCAATGCATGGTAACATGCATCTTTCTTTCGGGTTTCACTTGTGCAAATGATGAGGAAGTCCTGCGAAGTAGGCATGGGAAAATGTCTTGTATAGCTCTCGAGGAAAACTCCCCACATTTTGTCAGATCTCTTATTTTTGCTGATTAGGCTAATAAACATCAAAGGTTCATATTGATAATTGATACATGGACATGCAACTCCAAAGACTTTCATGTAGGTTCTTTCATATGGAAATATAATAATGTTGTATAGAACTCATGCCATGTAAATACCTTACGCTTTTTGCCCTGACACGATATAGATGGACGTAACGCGATATCAATAACACCTTATGACTCTATAGGCCCTATCAAATCACTGACCAGAGGTCGGACATTGCAGGTATCTACAGTGCTTGGATACTTTAACCAAGAATCTATTAGTGGAGCCATATGAACCATAAAGATACATATAGAGAGGGTCATTAGCATTGCAATAGGTGTCCATTTTCCTATCAGGGTACATTACCCAGTGTTGAAGAGGATGAATGGCTGAGGTTGGGCCCTGGAGGTACACTGATAGTCGAAATGCTCCGGGCCGCAGTCTGTAGTGGCTTTCCCCAGGTTAGTGATGGGGATATTGGTCAAAATGATGAACTGATATTCAACGATGACTAAGGCAAAACAAAATAATATGGCTTTCTGGAGTTCTAAGAGTATCTGTGTCGGGGGGTGCATACTGCCAAATGTAGAGCAGATAGAAAACTAGGGGCCCTTTGAATCATTCCCCACGTTTCCCCTATTCCTTCACCCAGATACTGGTTCACCAACCCTCTCCAGCCTACACTTCAAGGCCCCCAGTGTGTATTCTTTGTCTGCACCTTTAAGAATGACACAAGTCAAAAGAAAATGAGGAGCGCGCGATAAGATTTCTGCCCTCATGCACACATTCTGACATGTCACGTGACGCCGGTTGTGGTTGGACGTAAAAATGGCGCACGGAAAATGGGCTTAATTGAAGCTTTAAACAATTGTTAAAACGTGTCCTGTACAAAAGATCGCCTGCAGCTGGGAGCCTTAAAGCAAGGGTGGAGAAAAAGAGGAGTGAGATCTTAACAGTGGCTGTTGGCTGGGTGCAGTAATCTTAATCAAAGGAAAAAAGTAAGGCACCTCGAAGAAGAGAAAATGAAATTGTAACAATCAAGTGAATCAGAGATGATGGAGCAAAAGTGGGAATTGGAATATTTCCCAGAAATGCTGAAGATTTCTATTTTACTTTGACCATTTTACTTTTCTTTGAAATGGCATTTATCAGTATTATCTTTGATATAAGAACCAAAACTGATGACTAGATCTCACACAAACTGATATTTCCGATAAGGCCACATTTTCCCATGTGTTAATTGGCCTTGATCTCAATGCGGCCCTGTCCTATCTGTGGCAGCCTGTTTGTATGCTGGACATCTCCCACCCCTTAGTGCTGGACACACTCAGCATACCGAAGAGAGGCCATCCCGGGGGCTATCCCATCAGCCCGGCCATGGAGGTCTCACCTCTATGTATAAACGAGTGCAAATAGCCGCCCACACCTCTGTCATTACAGTGGCGATGTCCTCTATACAAAGCAAGGAGAGGGATTTATGTACATTTATATGACTTTAAATCTCACCACCTCTCCTATAAAGACCGAGAGTACCTGTCCTCGTTGCAAAATGACTCTTACTGGAGGTGTAGTAAGAATCGGGCTTGAAAAAGATATCAAGGACCCATATGTTTATGTAAACTATTATCACGTAATAATCTACTGGAGTTCAGAAAAAAATCTATGGATTGCTGCAATTTTCACCACTGACAAAATCACACATTAAAAACATCAAAAAAGAGAAAGAAGCATAGGAATCAGAAAGAAGACGATATTGGGTTGCGTTCCCACCTCAGCCGCCTTTTCTGGCAAGGGGAAGGGAGGGAATTCGATTTGGCCACATTGAATGTCAACCACCGGCGCCCTTCTCCCCGGGTGAAGTGATCATTTCCATATGAAAGGCATTTAGAGGGAACCTCTTGGAAGCTGATGTGTTTGGCGCCACGTAGAAGTGTAGTGGCACCGTGTGGGATCTTATGACAAAGTAATGGTATTACTTGGGGTAATTCCAGCCGTCTGCCGCTTTGTGGCCAGGGACGGTGCACATCTGACGCCGCCATGCTGGGATAATACATGGATTACACACGTGGGGGACCAGCGTCGTGAAGTGAAATGTCGTCTGCTTTCAGGAAGAGGGAGTTCTAGGAGGTAGCGTTTAGACAACCATTATTGATTCAATAACCACCGACTAAGCATGCTCCCTACTCATAGTGTACTCATCTCTGAAAGTCACTCCCACCCTACTCTCCATCCCACAGCCTCCCCCTCTAAGATTCCTAACCGTCTACATAACTTCCTTCATCCCTCACTTCTCTCATCTTTCACCCTTAACAGCCTTGGTGTTATATGATATATTCCAATCTGGTGATGTAGGCCTGCTCATCCATGAAAGTCACCGCATTCTTTATCCAATCCATTCCCCTGCTACATTCTACATTGCCTCTCCCCAATTCCTCAACCTCTGCATAGTTATCTTTCATTCTTGTAATCATAACATATAAAAGCCCTGCCTATATGCTCTCGGATCATCTAGATCGTTTCCTTAACATTACATTTATCAGGGAAGCCCTTTTATCGCAGATGCTCTCTTAGTTCCAAGGGTCCCCTTTATTCACATGACCACAACGTCCCCTTAATTCTCACTGGTATTTTCCACGTATACCGCTCACAAGAGATTTAAGGTTCTCCACCCTTGAATTGGTATAAAGGATTGTCAATAATAATATTGCAGAAACCAACCTCACCTTCAAACTCCCCCTGGCCACACAAACCTCCCCAATGAACACCCTGACTAATATACCCCAACCCCATCCCCATCCACCCACAACCACTTTGATTCACCAAAAACGTGTAATTGCACCCAAGACGTCCCCTCGGTTACCAGACGGACTCTGCCCTGTCATTGCCTGTTCAAAAAGGCTCTTTACTGCTGGGTGCAAAGCTAGCTCTAACACTCTAAGTGGGGTGGTAACTGGCTGATTGGTTTGTTTATAGTAACCGTAATGCCTTGTAATGTGCTGAGACGCCCTTCACTGATATAGTCTAGTAACAGGGGAGTACATGGTTCTCGTCCTACCAACCATTGCCTTCTCGGTCCATCCTTTTTGATAGCTCTTGGCGCTGTAATTTTCTTTTCACATAATAAAAGTATTTGAGGTTATTTTCCAAGCATGGCGCTAACAGAATCGAAGATTGATGGGGCGTCTTTATTGCGGCAAAATTTCCCTTGGGTATGGCCTTATGATTATAACTATTGCTCACCAATATTAAGGCTATATATAGACCGGGTAGTCTGCATGTGAGGGAGATTCCTGCACCCTGCATTAAGGTCCCTTTCTGCAGATCACACACACTTCATAAATCGAAATTGTTGTTGATTATGTCATAAATATATTCAATAGAGGACATGAAGGAATTTGAAAACAAGCAAGCAACCCCTGTGGTACCAATACTAATTCAAATAAAGCCAGAGGCTTTGCTAATCTAACATTGATCGCCTGTGCACTTGACACTTCAAACAGGGATGTGTCAGGGGTATTGTCAGAATTCTTCAACAAGATAATCACTATTGTGATATAACATATAGTGACTCCCCATAATAGCAACCTTTTATAGAAGATGGTAAATTCAAAGAGCTTTACTGCCATGATGGATAGATAGATTGTTTGTGGGGCTAACGGCAATGTTACCAAGTGTGTTTCACATATGGAAGGCGGACGGGGGCACAAATACACCATGGACGCTATTAATGAACAGATCGCATGCTTAATATACGTTAACCATAATTATTAGATATTACAATGACAGTCACAATGGGTATTATCTGTCAATACTTGTTGTAGCACAGTACTTTCGATGCCACAAACGGTAACAACTGTTTGTTTTTCTGTGGCGTTACAATTGTGGTACTGTTTATAGCGTTTTACTTTTCTGTTGTAAATGTAAGCAACTATTGGCTATATTACTCAACCCTTAATGTAACCACATCAGTGATAAGATATTTGTTAATATCAGTATGATTAACTGTAACCACTTTTCACCCTTCCACCTTCCTTTATTCTTATGGATCTATTGTATGACTTAGTTTCAACCATCAAAGGGGAACATCTATATACGGTATGCCAAGTGAGGTATGAATAGAATATCAATATAATTTACACAGAATTTCTATTCTTTCAGTTTTATATTTTCATTGTTAACGCTAATTTCTCCATTCAACACTATCATCATACAAAAAGAAGAAGCGTTAAGTATGCCACATTTATACTTTAGGCTGTGTCTCACGACCTTGGGACAATGTTTTTGTCTCTGACCGGGTGCCGTCTCTGACCGGGTGCCGTCTCTGACCAGGTGCCGTCTCTGACCAGGTGTCAGAAAAAGGTGTTTTAAAAAGAATTGTACTCATATATATAAGGATTTAGAAAAGCGTTATGGCGGTCGTTACATAATCATAATTATAGTTATAATAAGCCTCCTGCTATTGGTATTTTGACCATATCAAGCCAAGCCGGCCAGAGACGGCACCCGGTCAGAGACGGCACCCAGTCAGAGACGCCACCCGGTCAGAGACAAAAACATTGTCCCAAGGTCGTGAGACACAGCTTTTAACCCTCTAAGGGCCGCACATTCATTTGTCGTCATATCGCATGAATGCAGTTCTGCTGAGTCTACTCGCCATGTCGGCATTCATGGATCATACTGACTCTTTGATCGGTTTGGGTGTATCAACCCCGCTGCATTTATACAACACGTAACAACTGACAGAACGTAATATACGCGGCCTTTAAATGGTTAGATACCTCTTCATCTGTCATTAGATCCTGAATGTACCAGATCTAAGTATAGTGTAGCAGTAGCTGTAAAGTGATTGATGGGTATCTTTGTTCTTGGTAATGTAAGGTGTTTCTAAGAGGGCTGTAGATCTATGGCACACATATGGAAGGCAGCACGACACATACAATAAAGCATTTTAGCTGTTTATATTCTAGACAGAAATATCATAACTAAGAGATCTAATCTGGTAAAATGATGTTTCTAGAGCCTTAGCCTAATGGTATGGCTCAAATGGCGGCTTATTCTAATGAAATTATAAACCACTTTAGATCATCTATAGAAGAAGACACATACCATAGGACAAGAAGTTGTACCAAAACTTAGCACTTACCCCAATATGGAGCAAGATGGAGAAAAAGAAGCCAATGGACATCCACACACACATATATATATATATATATATATATATATATATATATATATATATATATATATATATATATATATGAATAAATAAATAAATAAATAAATAAATGAATATATATATATATATATATATATATATATATATATATATATATATATATATATATATATATATATATATATGTAAGGAATACCCTCCTTAATTGCAGGGAGCTACATACTGTTGTAGATTTGTGTATTCACAGACACAAAGCTGTATTTGTTCAGCAGTAGGTGGTAGCAGTATTGTCCTTCTGTAGGGGTCAAGGCTCCAGCAGTGGGCAAACATGGCTTCCTACTAAGTCCTCATAACGCCTCTCCACCACCCTCCTCTTCTATATACAAACCCCACTATAGACGCCCAGGCACAACTATAAGAGTGCACTATACTATGTGTGTGACAACATAAAGCACTATTCTAGGGAAAATAGCTCAGCAAAATTAGGATCATTTAAAGGATATTATAGATAATCATATGCAGATGCTAACATAAATGTTTACCACAATAATCTAATATGAATGTTTTCAGTTTGCCTTTTGCCTAGGATTAGATAACAATTGATGAAAAAACAAATGTCAAGTCATCTACAAATATCTGAAATGCATACTACTCTCCGAATGTTGAATTTAGAGAACGTTGAAATAACTACTGTGTCTATTGATAGTTTGAAAGTATCATTTTAAGGTGCTTAGTGACAGGCTCAACTGCCAATCAGAGAAATTGTTGTGAATTGTTAATATCGACTCAAAGAACGGTCAATAAAGGGTTTCCCCCTTCCTGTCCAACTGCCTTCTAATCTTTTGCTAGAAGTTAAGGAGGAATTGGCAATGGGAGTGAAGGAAATCCACTATTATGCCTTTTTCATTTTCAAAATACCATTAAACTGTAGTGCAAGTCAGTATTCTTCACCATGCACATTAAAACCTCTCCTTCATTTTGCCTAATCTTGCTTAGGATCGTGGTGATGTCCATCTATAGTAGTTGCTTGACCTCTACTGTGCTCACTGAAGGAAAAAGGGAAAACCATTGGATGCCTTTTTTATACACTGCCAAGAGTAAGGAGGGGTGCACATAGCTCTTCCCTTGGCCGCCTGATGGAAGTGGCCTGCACAGCTGGAGGAGGCAGATATTGCCCTTTCCACAGGGCATCACCACAAAACCCCATTGTGCCGGGTACTCCTGAAGGGGTAATACCACAGCAGGGCTAGTTTAATTTTCCTACTCCAGATGACGGTCACTGTAGCGTTCAGCTTTTAGGACTGCAAGGGCAATGGGGTTGATGGTAGAAGGGGAGGAGATAGTAGGGAGTGCTGGGGGAGAATGGGTAGACACTCTTCATCAGGGTGCTCTGTGGGGTGAGGTCGCTGCTTCTGATGCAGAAGGATGGAGATAACAAGAAGGTTGCAGCATGTTGTGCCACAGGGAAGGCATAGTGGCAGTTATCATGTGGTAGATGAAATAAGGTGTTTAATCTTGTATATATATATATATATATATATATATATATATATATATATATATATATATATATATATATATATATATATATATATATATATGAGAGAGACAGGCAGACAGACATACAGAGACAGAGACAGAGACAGACAGAGACAAAACCAAATGCTGCAATAACAATAGCTTTTCAATAGTAAATGGCATTACCTGTCAAACTATTGAGATGTTCCAATGTTCTATAGATTAGCAGACAGGGAATGATATCTTTTCATCAATACACTGTGTGGAGCCGACAACATATCGCTTGGTGAAGCCATTTACAGTATAGTATCAAAGATAACTGTGACAATGTTTCGCGAGCACGAATGGCATTACGGTATTGCAGTGCTCTTTGCTGTACCTTTCCTCCTGCACCTCCTGTGCCCACCAATGGGCCTTGGTGCATTCTGCTATATGAGCTCATTCCCATCACGTCAGGTAACGGGGCGAGGCCTTACAGGCGTGTGGTATACGAGGACTTCTCACGAGTTCTGATTGAATACATACATGAATAGACGTATCGGGTACTGTGGCTCTAGCGCATTTGTTACTCTGATTATCCCTGTAGATATCTTCTACAAACCTCCTTCTTGGCGGGTATCGGACGATACGATATTCAACAACCAGCACTTTAAGGTATACCCCTTCCTCTTACATAAACGTCTGGGAGCATTCTCCTCCCAAATCCTCAAGCTTTGAGAGGTATTCTTTCAGTGATATCCCACTCTCTTCATGCTATCACTTACCCTGTCTATCAGTGGCCGTGATACATCTATTCTCTAGCTATCTGCCTTCAGCCAGCTCTAGCTCTAGCTTTCAATCGCCCATCCACTGACAGTATACAACCTTTGATCATCACAAGCGGCCTTCTCACAGCTTCATCGGGTTAACTTTCTTTCTATCTGTCTGTCCGTCTGGATGGTTTTCTGTCTGGCTGTCTGCATGTCTTTCTTTCTCTGTATATCTCTCCCCGTCTCGCCCTCAATGTCTCTCCCTCTCCCCCTCTCTCTCCATACTTCTTGTGCCATCGTCCTCTCTCTTTCCATAAGTCTATCTATTGCCTATACAATTATTGTTGTCACCCTTTGTCTCCTGTTACTACAACAGCCTTGAGGCATGCTGCACTTCCTACACCAGCTTCCTACCAGCCACCAGCATGACTTGCTTTCTTTTGCCTAGGTATAATCCCTGGGGGGAGCTTTGATGTCAGAACTGGGTAGTAGAGGTCCTTTTGATGCTTCATGCAGCCAGGTGCCCAGTAATTATGTCAAACGGGTACACAAGGTGGCGCTGCCACATGCCATCTACTGCCCAGTCTCGCCCAACACGATATTCCACGCGGCAACTCCCGATTGTTGCGCCTATAAGTATCTAAATAGCTTTTTGGGCATTTTTCTGACCAAGAATATATGCATTCTATGATAATGAATAAGGCTTAGGTAGTGCCGTTTGATTCAACTCCCGTGATAATATTTGATGCCACATCCTATAGAGGCTAGGATGTATGAAGGTAAGCATCTGCCACTGTGATGGCAATTCCTATGAAGCATAACTCTCTTGTATTAAGCAATGGAATCACATGATTATTGCCTTCCTTATCTTGGCGTACCCAGAACTACGAATAAGAACTTGAGACACTCTGGTTGCTTTAATTGTCACCTAGAGTTACCTGGTGTATTTCCTCAGTTTGGGAAAGATACATGAAAAGCTATATTCATCAAATTCTTTAAAATGCATGATATTATATGATATACGCTAATTCCCACTTCAAAGATGCAAGAAATACGCCAGAAATGAGAAAGGTGCGTGACCAATTTTAACAAAACTCTAATAGTCCTTAGATCACGAATAAAGGCTAGATCTTTCGGTTCGGTCTATTGGCAAATCATTTAGACAAGGCACGTAAGACCACAGCTTCTAACACGGCCTACCACAACCCCGTGTCGACCAAAACAGCACTCAGGTGGGGGTGTGCTTGTACCCTAAGGTGAGTATTGCGTGCCTGTCCCCACTCCCCATACAGCCCCTGTGGCAGTTAGTTATCCTCAACCTGTGTCTCTGCACCAGGCTGTACTCTCCTGTGTGAGGAGGGGAGAAAGTGAGACTATACTATTCCTACGGGGACACAGGGCCCATTGCCAGTTGGTACCAACTGCATGAATTACACTGAAGAGTTGGTATGAACCCATCAAAGACGGGGTTGTCAATTGTGTTGAAGCTCAAAATTAAGGGCTGTCGAAAACTGAAAAGTTCAGTCTCTGGGGCTTTTAAAATCTTTAAAATTTCATACATGATTTGAGTAATCTATATATAAAAGCAAAACAATTGAATGCTAAATTGAAGAGGGCAGATTTTTAGGGGATGTCAAATGACAAAATAATAGAACTATCTTAGAGTCCAATATTATAAATAGGATTTGACAGTACTAAATACCCCAACTTACTACATTTCTCCCACATAAGAAATAGTGGAAGGAAATTTGTCATTTTCAAATATGAACACACAATTGGGGCAGCGACATAAGTGAAATCACTGTGGTATCTGGGGGTAGAGTGGCACACCCTGTCTAACCCTCCTCCGGGCCTCCCCCATGTGCGTGTCCCCGCCTGGAGGGGAGTGGGGCTTATATAGGCCTGCCAACCCATGCCACTGTATGAGACCCGTGGTCGGAGAGGATTGTGGTGGAGAACGGCAGGTAGAGGGGAGAAACTATTGGTCATGGGGAGGAATGAGGAATTGATTGTTGTGTTGTTCTGCCCGCGTAGTTACTGCATGGCCTCCCTCTCTCTCTCTCTCTCCCCCTCCCTCCCTCCCTCCCTCCCTCCCTCCCTCCCTCCCTCCCTCCCTCCCTCTCAACCCCTCTCTCTCTTTCTTTCTTTCTTTCTTTCTTTTTTTCTTTCTGTTTATCCCCACAAATTTATCTAGGGCCTACGCGTTGACTACTGCCTATACCTTAGGCTTAGGGAACGTTCAACAATTATGTAAACGTTTTTGGGACATTTTCAGGACCAACCCACCATTTTGTTACTGTTTTAAACAGACCAAAAGACCCCTATAGCGAGTGAGATATTATTATGACTGCATGGCCCACTTCATGACATTGGCTGAATGTGTCCTTGAACAGTAGACCGTCATGTTTCATCAGATTACATGATCAAAGAGAGCAAACATTGGTTGGAACAAGGATATACTTGGCAGCAATATTGAAACCATAATATTTACCCAGCCACCGCACACCACAATCATAAACTCCGGACCCTGGAATATCCCATCAACTTCCACAAGCTTAAGTCTGTTTATCAATCACGGTCCACCAGTCCATAAACTTAAGACTTTAAGGGTATCATACTGCTTCAATGCATCATGCCCCTTTGTCGGTATGAAGGATGAATGCAGCAATGTAGAATAACTCAACACTACAGCATCCATGCATCATGTCGACCCTGCAGGGTTGATATACTGCAGAACGGTCGGTATCTTCCCATGAAGTGTTGTCAATACTGCGTTGGTACATCATGATGTCAAATGTACGCGAAGGGCATCATGCTGTTCTTAAAGGGATAAGACTCGGACTTGAATTGTTTTCATCAAGTACAGGAAATGATTGCCAAACAGTCTCAGGGGGGATATGGGGCACTGATCGGGTGAAGTGGTTTGCCACTCAGTTTGTAGTCAGGGCCGACTTCTGCTCCTGGAAATTATTATTGTTTCTGATCAATAAAAGAAAATGTAATTTTTTCCGCCAAGGTAAACAGCGAGGCAATTCATACGCGTAGGCAAACAGGCATGGCGGCCGGAAACAAAGGCGGAGTGAGTTTGGTGAGAAGGGGGCATAGTGGGTAAGGGTAGATGGGTGGGTATGGGGGTCGATAGTAGGTCTAATCCTTAATGGATGGGAAGATCAAGGTTTGGAGGTAGAAGGAGAGGCGGTGCTAAATGATATGAATGGTATTACCGCTGAGTTAAAGGAGCTGCTCAGCGAGCTGCTCAGCGAGCTGCTGCCTTCATGGGTGTCTACCTATATAGAGCCTATGGTAATACATGGTGTCTTAAAATGAGCCACTGAAAGCTGCAGGTAAACCCCGTATTGGGATCTGACGCTCATCTAAACAGGGACGATGGCGTTTCCTTTTATTGATATTATGCAAAAGTCCTCCTTAAGGCACTTTCTCTTTTCTGGATATTTTGATAGAAAAGAGATGGCAGAATGTTCGCGATGAAAACCAGACACTCTTATGCCTAGAAACTACCTGAATTCAAGTATTCTATTGACACCATCCATTGTCAAGAGTGTTTACACAAATCATAGTTTATTATGATGTCCTTTCTACGTTAACCCTATTAGAACCCCTTTGACGATGAGGAAAGCGAGAGGAGGGTAATTTTCACTTATGATGTTGTATGCACCAAGTGTAAAAGCTGAATTCCACATTGGTAGTTCCACCAATTAGTGCATAGATATCACACGATAACTTGTTTAGGTACTGCAGAACTTTACATTATTCATTTTAAATGCCCTCACGAATACACTGCCCCAGTGATGCGATAAGCAACTGATAAGGAGAAGTTCCCAGTAAATAAGCTGAGTACAGTTATGTGTGAGTGTCAAAACAAACAAATTCACACCCACATCAGCTCTCCGTGCACACAAATAACAGAAAACGGCCATTTCCCAACGTATTCAAATTGCATCTACGCTCAAGATCCTTCACATTAATAACCACAGTCAATAAATACTCTGACAGTTGAATTCTCTCCTAATAGAATTGTCAAGCACACTATTAAGTTTGGGGAGGTCCAAAGTGATCATCTGTGCTCGTGAATTAATATTGATCTTCCATTTGAATGTTAATACTGGGAGTGATGATTCGAATAAATGAATGATTTGGGAATTCAGTGATATTTGTTTCCCATGGTGGATTCTACTATTTCATGAATATCTTCTAAATACAAATTATCCTGAGAACCTTGGTCCTGCCGCGGGGAATTACCAATTAACTCAAATGGAAAGGCATGGGGGTCAGATCTAAGATCTAAATCTAAATCTAAAAAGGTCAACTAATATGGACTTCAGTCATAGTAATTCCCATGTATATTAACCAGTCTGATAATATATCTTGATTGTCATTGTCTTAATTGACTTGTCTAATACGCCCTAGGGCTATACTAATCTTAAGTTAAAGCTGGCTCCGAAATCAGCGTAACATCTTGCATAATTTGAGTTAATGAAGCAATCTACTCCTGAATACAACTATAATCATAAAGTAATTTGTCTGCAATCCATTAATCCCAAACGTGATTATTAACGATGGTAGCGTTGGGTTTCAGCTAAAGACATTATCTGTGATGTATTGGATGCTAATAGACCATAGCATTCTTCAGGAACGTAGATTATCATAATTCGTGATAAGAAACCTCTGTATGCCATTGGTATGCCCGATAAATATTTGCAGGAAATACGCAATGTTAGAGATCACAGTCTGTATTCACCAACGTCAATTGCTCATCAAATGAAACCCCTCTGACTATGAGTCGCTCACACCTCTGTCTACCTCCTAAAGACCTGTGTAAATATTGAAGGACCCAGTCAGAGAGAAGGGCCAAGAGGGACGTCCCAACCCGTGCTTTATGTATGTCCCTGCCATGGCCGATGGACAAAAATTAAGGAGTCTACGGAGTCCAGTACTGCAGGGTTTACTCTCTACTTGGTCATGGGCCATAGGTCTGGTCAGCAGTAAAAGTGACTGTCCATTCTGCCAACATGAGGGATACCTTGCCTTCTGGTGGATATCTGCAGGTCAGGGGGTGTACTGTTGGCATCTGGTGGTAGCTGGAGGTAATCTTCGCTCAACGCAGGCAGATATGGGGTAGATTCACTACGAGTCGGACATATATGGATGTACCTTGAGACGGAGACTTGATTTTGTGTTTATCCAAGCAAGCTAATTTCTTTGTTTGTGAATAATTCTAAAGTTTCTTTAAAAAGAAGGAGCACTAGAAGTCATATTGTATAGTGTTTGTCTCATTGTGTCTGTCCGACGTATATACTTATAGTGAATCTATCTTACTCCTTCCAGCCATGCATGTGGCCCATGCTTCTTAGTAGAATGTTTAAGGGGTATACCATTACTATTTATTTGTAGAGAAAACGCAGTGCCATTGTGGAATTAGTAGAGCAAGAAAATGAGAGTTGATGCTTTGACAAACTGAGTATTTTATCTATTATGAGAACTGATGTCGAGCTAATAGAAGTATAGCACCGAGTTCATGATAATCGCAAATATTTATATGAACCATTTCCACTCAGTAAGCACGAATCCTCCTCTTTATATATAAATATATGTATATATATATATATATATATATATATATATATATATATATATATATATATGTATATATATATATATATATATATATATATATATATATATATATATATATATATATATATATATACATACATATATATATATATATATATATATATATATATATATATATATATACATATATATATACATATATATATATATATATATATATATATATATATATATATATATATATATATATAGTATCATATTCATCTATCTGGGAGTAACTCTAACCTACATCAAAGAACCATGGGAATAGCTCCCTCATATCCAATCAACTATACTGATATTTCTGACTGCACCCCCCCTACCTAGACACATTGACTATAGACCTTGATAAAAACCCTTGCCATTCATGAAAAAAGCTTTGCATGATGAACGAGGAAATGATAGACTACCAGAGTGAGGTAGAATATTGCAGTGATCATTTTCCCAGCTCGGCTGTAGTCTGACGATGTGGACACTAGGCAGGAGGGGACTATGTTGGGACTCACACCTGCTCGACCCAGGGCCATTTGTCTTTTGAGCTGCTCCATACGGCTCGTGCCACCTAGCCAAGAGCTCAACATGCAATGATCAATCCAATAGGTTCTGCTCTTTGCTGTCATTACCACGTGCTCAGTCAATGGAGGCAGGGGTGAGAGGAGATAGAAGGGCGGGAGTAGGATGAGGAATTGAAGCCATTTGCGTCCTTTATGGGTGTGGTCAGGGGTTGGTCAGTGAAGTATAGGATTGGCGGTGTGGGGTGGGGACATGGGCGTGCAAGATGTCAGAGGAACGTTCACTAATACTCATTGTGAATTGAGTTATGTCTCTCACGATAGGGCACATTAAGCTGTCTTTAATTATGTGGTAGAAATAGGTGTGTGTGGTGTTGGTAGGGGGGGGGGGAGTTCTGATTGCCTCAGGCTATTTCAGCAAGTTATATTCAAAATGATAATTTAACAGGAGGCCCACTTCAGGAATGTGATCAAAACATGCCTCTTCCATTCAATTGATAAAAGAGGTCATTATTCACTCACTGGTCATTGGTCGGCTCCGTCTCATTGAATCAGGCGCCATGACCCATGTGAAGGGTGGGAGTTTTCCATTCATCAATTATCTAAACGAGTCTTAAGCAGGTAAGACATATGGCAAGATATATGGATTTGACCAGGGGTTATACATAGATATCAAAAATTTCAAATGAGGTTTCTTGTTGTCAGTTTAAACCTTCGATATATATATCTGATATATATATATATATATAAATATAGGTATGTGTATATATATATATATATATATATATATATATATATATATATATATATATATATATATATATATATATATATATATAGGTATATACATGCTATAGTGGACAGGAGAATGCAGTTGTGTAATAGAGAGGAACAACTCGGGTCCATATGTGAGGTGCTCACCGGTTTCAGGCATTGATTTAGCTCACAGTTGAGATGAACACATGTTGACAGCCCTTTAATAAATAGGTTATAGCTGAATGGAGTGGGTGGCCAGACACTACAGGGCACTGACCGTTGGGCAGTCCCCAGACTCCTCCCCTCCATTAAAGGTCACAACTAAGTAAAGTAGTATATGTACCATGGAGGGTGGGGCTTCTATGAAGGGACTAGTAACTTCAATATTTCTTAGATGTGTGCTTAGGACATTTCCTATTTGAGCGAACTATCATTTCTGTACAATGAATGGTGAGGAACGCGAGGAACACAATTTGATAAGACGCTATCCATGGGTTCTATTGAAACAAAGAGGTTGATGATGAATTGGCATACGGCGATGGGGATTGAGCTAGAGATACTTCTTGGAACAGAGCACACATGTCATTATTAGCGATATCTAGGTGTATCCTGGACCATTTACCAAGCAAATAAGTGTGAGGTTGTGTCGGCCTAGGCCATACCCAAGCCAATTCAACAGGGTTGGCTTGGGAATGACCAGCTCACCCTACTTGGCTACTGGTTAGTGGACAGCCAAAAAGCCATTTCCTAGAATAGAAGCCAGAGGTGCCGAAGTGGCAACATCATACGTACCTCACAACACTCCATAGCCTCGTCCAGTTTGCCCATTTTCCTATACGGATGTGCCATGTTGAAGATGGTCATCCTGTGAAACCTAGAACTGAAGTCACAAATCTTGAAGCTCTTGGCCAATTCAGCTGCCTTCACATGGTAGGCCAGGCCTTTTTCATAGTCCTTCAGGGCTGTGAACAGTATCCCCAGTCCACTATATACCTGTAACTCCAGTGGGGGATCCTCATGCTGTTGGGCCACCCTTAAGGCCTGATCATAGCTATCTAAGGCCCTGGAGAAATTTGAGAATCCAAAGTAAGCTTGGGCTAGCGTTAGATGAATATAGCCTGGTACTCTGGGGTCAGAAGGTGCGTTTTGTAAAGCATGGCGGCAGTATGAGGCCGCTTTGTGGTACTCACAGAGTCGCTCATTGCTCCTGGCCAGGTTAAGGTAGGCTTCAGCTCTCAGGGCACCACTGTCAGCATCGTTAGCCAGGTCTATCTGTTGTACAGCAAATGCCAGCATGTCTCTAAATCTGCCAGCGTCGCCATGGGCAGCAGCCAGGTAGCCCAGGGCGATGAAACGCTCCCTGCGTCCATCGAGCTTCTTGAGGGCCCGCCTCCATAGCTTGACAGCGTCATGGAACCGCTGCTCGTTGTAGAGACGCAGTCCCTCCTCCATGTCCTTCTTGGCCAGACGCTGCCCCATGCCAGTGGCCCTCCGTGTGTAACCCTCCAGGGTGGAGGACTTGTCCCTACTCCCCTGAATACACCTCCTCCGTCTGTTTCCTATACAGGATGGTATACCCAGTGTCTTATCTAGCCCTCCTCCTGTGGCCCTTAAAGCCTCTGAAATCACCCTTTGTAGATCCTCTTGGTGCTGAACAACGCCTTCCTCCAGTGCCTTGATACTGCAGCCTACCAGGGTGGTTAGGTGAACCAGGCTGGGGGTCCAGGTAGAGGTGCTGATAGCCCAGGCACCAAGTGGTCTCCAGTGGCCATTAAACCCCTGCCTAAGGTCCCGCATCAGAGAGGGGATTCCTCCACCACCTCTCCCCCGCGGGGAATGCCTCCGGGCATGTGTGACGTCCCACTATCATACTATATGATATAACTTGTGGATTTCCCTCACCTCGACTTCTGCAATGAGAACACAAATGATCACTGAATTACAGTAAAATATCGATCGCTATGAATCTAGGTAGTTTTGAGTTTCCCTAAACTATCCGTACGTCTATAGAGCCACTTTTATTTGCCACCTTTTGTTGTTTTGTGTTATTTACTATCTCAGTTAGAGGTATACCTCACCCCCCGTGGGTTCCTAATGTCTAGAAGGCACTGCCTTAGAGCAGTCGGACCACCTCATATGACACAACTGTCTCAAGGATTACAAGTAGGGTACCATGCAACCTGATATAATCCATCAGATGGTCTATATGACATAACACCCGCCGACCAGTCCAATGCTTGTAACCGCACTTCAGGGGCAGTCACACATCCTCTACCCCCATAATGATAAAAGTGGCAGGGAGGAGAATCCCTGAAGCATGATGGGAAGCCAGAGAAGGCAAATAAAAGGGCCGCACACCGGTAACCTGTCGCAAACTGATACTAAACCCAGGGGTGGTTATCTGCCTCTCATCAGACCCCCACTGCACCAGCCCCCACCCCAGGCACGCACCCCATCACTAAGCTGCTCACAGGGGCTGAGTGAGCTGCTAACAGCTGCTCCCTATACTGCTCAACCCTGGAGACAGGCTCCTTATGTGACCCTGCCTTAAGGGTTCCTGTGGGTCCCAGTAGGTGACAGCCAATGGCTGTGGTGATTAGTAAGGTCCACACCAATGTGGCCATGCTCATCTATCTGGAGAGGAGGAGCACGGAGCAGGGGTAACGGAATGAAGGGAAGGGATTCAAGGAGGGAAGGGACAAGAATTGGTACTGATGAGAGAGTGATATTGGAAGAGCAGTTAAAGAGGGCAATGGAGGGAGAGAATAGGGGGAGAGAAAGAGGTAGATATGGGGAGAGGGATGGGGGTGATTACAGAGGGAGGAGAGTGAGAGTGAGACAGGCAGAGAGTGAGGATCAGTGAAGGTAGTAGAATTGGATAGACAGCATGTCAGCACGGCTTGGTTATTGACTCCCCCCATGCACCTGTTCACTGAGTATATACAGGTTTTCAGGTGGTTTCTGTGGTTAGGTTTCAGGATCCACAGCTGCCCACACAGCAGTTAACACAGAATAACGAATTCCTCCACACATCACACTATACATTGGTGAATATCAGCTGGTGCACATACTGAAAGCAGTACCACTTGTCTCGATCATACACTTAATGGTGTAAACATAGAAATTAGCTCCTGCCTAACATAAGTGTTCCCACAAGTGCCTGCAGTGGCAGGTGGAATCTCTTAACCCAGGAGGAATCGTTTAAGGCTCTGCCCGCCACAGGTAAGGCTGGTGGGTGGCCCTGTGGGGTGGGGTGTAGGTATTGATGCCTAGATGGCAGGTGTCTCCAGTGTTTATCTCACCTGAGGACAAGGTTAACGTACCATGGTATAGGCAGAACACACCTGTCCCCTACAAATAGATTACATTGAACATCCTAACTATGAATTATACGAGAATCCAGACATGATTCTGAAGGTGGGTACTCAAGTATGAGTGTACATGTTTTCTTAATGCATTGGTGTTATTTAAGACCCCCCAGCTTACCCCAACCAGTGATAAGATCTATTAATTAGCTAAGCCCAAGGCACAACACACTTCCCCATCTTAAACCCGCCACCCACCCTACACAAAGCCCCGCTCAACCCCAATTCTTGGTGCAGGGGCAGCAAGTGGTAGGCTTTTAAGGCTATGTTTGGTATGTTTCCGGTCGGTGCCACAAGGGCCCATTAGTGTAATTTGTCTATATACCTTTATACACCTTGTGTTATTAGCCGTAGCTCCAGGGTGTTGCTATCCATTTTCCTGTTTCTGTATAATAGATCACACCTGCGCTGGATTCCTCTCATTTGTCGTCTGCTTTTTATAATCATAGAATCCCACTGTCACAGTGATTTCCTGACTGAGAGGTATAGTACAAAAAAGGAATCATCTTTATATAACACAGATAAATATTCAATGGGTATTAGCCTTGGAAAACAACCAGCAGTCGAGTATATAGCTGTCCACCAGTTCCATTGTTTAGTGTTCGATTGTAACACAGATATCTGTAGTCCATGCTTTCATGACACTAAAACTATGCCCATGGTTGCACCAAGTTGTCATCATAGACCTCCCATGCTAGTATTTCATAATAGTGATCCAAATCCGCTTGGCTATAAATGGGAACACATTGTAGTCTTTTGGTATAAGACCACTGTGCAGTTCATTACTAAAGGATGTAGGCAAGTTTATCCTTAGCTGTCCTCTGTATGGGATAGGTGACTGTTGGCAGTCATCTACTGTATGCATGCCTACCTATACGTAGGACAACTAGTTGACAAAGGCCATGGTTCCTCACGCTTATACTATAGCTTTGGTTCCAATGTAAATCATCCAGTAGTGTAGTGAAGTGTCCACTCCATTGGTACTGTTGGTGGTGGTGGTGGCTGGGGTGTCAACACACTAAGCCATTGCTGCCCACTCCTGTTGGACACGGCTCGGTGTACGTGTGTGTGACACAGTAGTCAGCAGCTGGGCCGGTCCTCCTCCAGCACCCAGCCTCCAGCCTCTCCTCCAGTCACTGCAAGAGCACAACTAAAAGCCGCTCGTGGTACCACGCCACCGTGGAGGAGGGGGTCTGCAGGGAGCGGCAGGCAGGCAGGCGTCCCCTCCTGCAAGTGGTGGGGTATGGGAACATCGGCTCCCAGTGCCCTGGTTGCCTGCCCGACTGCCAACTCTCCGCGGTGTTCCTGGCCAATCAAGCAACTCCTACTATTGGGAGCCTACATGGGATACTGCAGTTGGAGGGAAGGGGAAATCAGGGGGGGCGGGGGCAGGGGGGGGGGTGAATGAAGTTAGGAAAGTGAACTGTTAAAACATTTGGAAATACATTATAAACCTAAACACATTTAGGTTGATGATAATTATGCTTAGCTTTTGCGTTTAAGTTTTCATGTCTTTAAGTCTTTAGATATATGAAGTGTTAAAAGCCTTTGTGCTCAACTTTTTGCATGTTAGGTTTTGAAATGCTTCAACTATAGGTACTGGGGTATATTTTTCAAATTCCGTAGATTCTGTATTTCATTATGCCACGTTATTAGCCTCATGATGTCATTTTCAAAACATCTTTATTATCCCCCTATTATGTGGAGAAGTGGAAAGTCAATCATCAAAACATGAACGGTTGTGGAAGCAAATTCCTACTACAGAAATGCACAGGGGTAGCTTTGAGAAATTTGCACGAATTAGGTAAGTAATACTTTAAGCTGTAATTCTGTAAAACCATGTTTAGAGAGAGACTTTTCCTCATGTGGCCATTAACGTCTGCTTAAGCACAGTTGTAGATTTTAGATGGTATCCTAGCCATGTCAGGGACTGAACAATCTGATTAACCCAGATGGTCAAATCAGTAAACTGCTAAAGGCAGACTCATTTTACTGCTTGTAGCTGCACTTTGAGGCCAGGGCATTGCATATCTAAGACTAAGAGTGCCTACTTACTAGATGCACAAAGTTTTTACATTGATCATTATGTGCGTACTAGGAAATGTTAGTAGTCCAAATTATTAGTGGGGGGGGGTGAATGAAGTTAGGAAAGCCCGAAGGGAAGGGAACTATTAAAACATATTAGTCTTGTCCCTTATTTAGAAATACATTATAAACCTAAACATATTTAGGTTGATGATAATTATGCTTAGCTTTTGCGTTTAAGTTTTCATGTCTTTAAGTCTTTAGATATATGAAGTGTTAAAAGCCTTTGTGCTCAACTTTTTGCATGTTAGGTTTTGAAATGCTTCAACTATAGGTACTGGGGTATATTTTTCGAATTTCGTAGATTCTGTATTTCATTATGCCACGTTATCAGCCTCATGATATCATTTTCGAAACATCTTTATTATCCCCCTATTATGTGGAGAAGTGGAAAGTCGGTCATCAAAACATGAACGGTTGTGGAAGCAAATTCCTACTACAGAAATACACAGGTGTAGCTTTGAGAAATTTGCACGAATTAAGTAAGTAATACTTTAAGCTGTAATTCGGTAAAACCATGTTTAGAAAAAGACTTTTCCTCATGTGTCCATTAACCTCTGCTAAAGCACAGTTGTAGATTTTAGATGGTATCCTAGCCATGTCAGGGACTGAACAATCTGATTAACCCAGATGGTCAACTCAGTAAACTGCTAAAGGCAGACTCAATTTTACTGCCTGTAGCTGCACTTTGAGGCCAGGGCATTGCATATCTAAGACTAAGAGTGCCTACTTACTAGATGCACAACGTTTTTACATTGATCATTATGTGTGTAATAGGAAATGTTAGTAGTCCAAAGTATTATCAAGTTTGCGTATGAGTATAACCATAGTACATTTGTGGTAGATATTATGTGATAACACATCCAGAGGATGTCATAACATAATGTTACATAGAATCCATCCTAAATTGCTGAGGAATATGATTATGTTTAGGTGAAATGGAGGCCAATTTCAGCGGTAGATTAAAGTTCATTATTAAAAGTGGATTTAGTTATGTAGGAGGTTAATAAGAGTGATTCTACTGAGCTAAGTTGAGCAAATGGAATTAAACTATGATTTATAGCCTTGACATTGTCACATGCACCATAATACTAATTATAAATACCACAAGTCTTTCGGTGTCTAATTGAATATACATAGATAAACTTGTATTCATTTATCACACGCTGGGATGCATATAATAGCATACGTACCATCTAATATAATGTGTCAAGCTTTTACTGAGAAATTCCTCAGGAACTGCATCATGGCCTTATATGAACTGAAATAACCAGTACTCACACTAACATTGCAACTCTGATCCAAATATCAATTTGTTGCTACAACCATCAATCTTATTTCCCTACTGCAATAACCCACGCTGCAGCAACATGCATCGTGCATTCTACACGGGCCACTACCCGTTATTCAGATGTGTCCTGTGCCCAGGGTCCTGAGCCTGGCTGGCATGTATGGACCTTACACAGGATCTGTGACCCCTTACCATGGGGGGAGGCCATGGGGGAGGTCACACCAGTAGCAATGTGATGTATGCAGTATTGCTTTCAATACTCACACCAGTGGCGGATACCCTTTGCCCTCCACCCTCCACCCTTCCCCGTCCCCCACCCTTCAGCCACCCTTATAGGCCTTGGGCAGGACACGCCTAGGGTCTGCAGACGGAGTGGCTCTAGGCGGAGGAGCAGCTCAGGCGTGCGACTGGAGCTGATTGATGTCTACTCCCAGCCGAGCGTGAATCACCCAGTTAGTTTGTGGGTGGAGAGTGGAGGAGGCTAGGGTCCCGCAGACTGCGGACGGAGAGTGAATGGATCCTGGTCAGTACCTGGTGGATCCGATCTCAGAACTCAGTCTGTGTTTGGAGAGTGGAGGATACAGTGATGTTCTGTGTCCAGGGTGTGACCTGGGCGGAGAGAGAAGTCGAGAAGCTATGGCTGGCCATGAATTCATTTTTATTACATGTCGTTTTCCTTCTCTTCGCCAATTTGTCATTTTTTCGCAGTATGGTGCCCATACTTGTGCTTTAGCGTGGGGGAGGGTGGTGGGATTCATTTTTATTATTTCAATCGTCACTAAAGAGGATGATTATACATCATCATAATTAAAGACAACGTGATCCTCATGGGAAACGATTGCAACAATAAGCAGTATAGTAACACACTAAATACAGAATGATCTCGTTGGAATGGCTCATCAAAGATCTCGTGCCTTTGAGCCACTCGACTAACTCTTTAAGGACGGCATAATACATGAAGCCCTTGGTCGTCATGATGCATGAATGCAGTCCTGTGAGTAACTCGCCAGAGCTGCATCAAACCGACCCTATGGGATTTAGGCAATCCCGAAGGGTCGGCATGATGCGCCAATGCAGCCCGGCAGGTAACTCGCTCGTGCTGCATGGGTGCGGGGGAAGTCAGAGGGGAGTTACATATAATATGTCAATGGATGAGTTCTTTTTGGGTCATTACCTAAAGCTATAAACCTATAAGCTGCAGAGGCATTGGAAATTCGAAAAATGACGTTGTGATGGAGTTTCGCATAATTATCTTTCCAAAAATTTGAAATTTTACCTGGAAATTAGTGCCCAGTGCCCCCCTCTGTTCCGCCACACATGTACTAATTTGCTATAGTATTTTGTTAGCATTACCTAGGCGGAGGCTAATCCCTCCCAGCGCAAAGGTTTCTAATAATGATGTGTATTTAAAAAGGCACGTCCAGTCCGGGTTCAGACTGGACATAACAAAATAGGCCTTAACAGCTAGATTAGCTTAATTTCTCTTTAGGCACTGAGGCAACACCAGCTTAAATACAAGACCAGGTTTTTCACCTTTGTGGTTGCAGAATTATGATGATCCTTAACCACAGACACTAGAGCTCTCTTAGAACTCTCTTAAATCACACAACATTGTAACAAAATGGGATGTTCTAAAAAGTCGAATCTATTCCCGGGATCCAATTATGTGTTGGCTTCTGACTGTTTGATTTTCTTATAGCAGTATGTTATAGACACGCCATTTTTCAATGCCTGTAAACTATTACTCATATAAAAATACGAGAACTCAGCAAACGGCATTGAATATCTAGAGTAGGGTTTTTAATTGGTATATATACTAAGGCCTATATTTGAGTGCAGGTCCATGTCAGAACCGAATCTCTCCTGCTTGCGTGTTCCCATTTGTGAAGCATTCGGAGACCTCGTCTCTCAAACGCCTCCATGAAAACCAAGACCCCATATATCATGATGTCCACTTCCTCACTCAGTCAGAGCTCCCCGCGTCGAATTATGGATCATAACACCTCTTTTTTAAGGAATGCCTTCGACGACGAATTATCGCTGATTTTAAAATGGAGCAATGAGAGTGGTCCATCAAGAGGCAGCTGCCGTCTGACTTAATTAAGTACCAGTGAGGGGACTCCTTGAACTAGTCGCACCTCTTACTTGCTGCCAGACACGTCAAAAAATGATCCCATCATTAGGTGCACGCCATGCAGGCAGGCCCACCGTGCGGGGATTTTAGTCAAAGTGACACAGGTTGAAAACAGGTTGATAAACACATCTACATGAGGATATAATCCTGACTGCCTCTCATCAATCAGAGACATGGGTGAGGTGGTGGCAGTTTGAGTTAGACTGCAGCTAAGGGGTTGGTTATTATTTAACAAGGTGGGATGGGGGGGGGGGGATTTATGGGTGGTGGTCCAAGATCTTTAGAATCCCCCTTTGTACTATATAGTGATACACTATAGCCTTTTGGGACTAAATGTTTTACTCCTACTTCCTCCAACTGGGTCAATTATATTTTACACACGCTTATAAGGTGTTGACGTTCTTTACAACCCAAAGAAATCACCCACTTCTCTCTGTTGATAATAAATGACCACTCCCTAAAGGGAGTCGGCGGAGGTGTTTTACCTATAGACATCTAATTATAGACTACTACTACTAGGCGTGACAGTAGTTCCGGTTAACTCCAATTGGGGTCAACACCTCCATCGTGGAACATATGGGAAGTGACTGAATGACAGATAGAAGAAGGGAATCATGAATGTAGGAGCTAGGGGTGTCTGTGTAGTGAGGTGGGATAGGTAGGGGGAGGAAAGTTAGGGACATTGTATTGAGAGGGGAATGGGCAGTAGTATACTATAACGGGCTAGCCCCAGTGCCCCTGCCACGGTTACCAGTAACCAACATCGGGTTACAATACAGCAGAACGAATGAGGAGAGTATTGGGGTATTAGAGCAGGCTAATGGACACTGGCAGGGTGGGAGATATTTCCATAGTTTACAATAACTTTAGTTAATGTATGTCTTTCTATAGCTCTAGATTAAGAAAGGATGATGAATGACTGCCAGTTGGATAGGAGGCGTCATCAATTTGTGCATTAATAAACATGGACGGAGTTTTGTTTCTGAGGGTCAGGCTAGTCCATGTGCCATACAATGATGAATCAATAGCCGGATGGGGATCCCAGACCTGCAGGGAAATGTGTTCCGCTATCCGACATCTGTACACTGTTAAGGTGGATCGCTACCTCTTGAATATGGACACACTGCGCGGGTATCTGCGCATATAGCTTTAATGTATCGGAATTGGCTAATATTACAGAATCTGATACATATATATGCTGATTAAGCCATGTTGAAAAATTGGGAGATTTCGAGAAAAATTGAGTATTTTATTAGACTTTGCATAGTTGATATATTTAAAGCTAGTGATATATGCTACTTTTATCAAAAGTTAGAACATTGAAACTATTTACCAATAAATCATTATTTTGAGTTTATAACGTATTTTATTTCATAAGATGATTTTACAAAATATGATACAGTACAAAAGACATTCAAGTGTATGTCTGTCGGGATCAATATGGTTCATAATTCAGTATAGTACAAAAAATATAATATAGCATGGTGTGAGTTCACAGTCATTATTATACATGATTACACAGCAGAAGTGAGATCTATGATCATATGATCAGCTCATTTTGGCACATACAGGTGCTATTGAGTGATACAGTCATTCAAGGTGCGTTGATCGATAGATACTTAAGTCGACTCCAGTAAGGACACATAGCTGGGAGGTCGTCACGCAATATGTTTCAAATTCATGACCGGATACAGTGTAATGAGTGGATTAGCATTTGGCTAGGAACAGGGAAAGTACAGTTGGCTTTGCTAATGCCTTGAAAGCATCTCTATCATGGGTTAGCCTGCACTTTGGAGATAGTTTGTTCCACAGATCAATCCCGCGGTATAACGGGCATTTACGGTAACCAAAATTTAAGGAAGTGGGGTATTCAAGCAGACCTGTATGTTGGCTTCTAGTGGCCCTCAGTGTTTGTTTGAACATTAGTCCAAGGTCCTTTGGTGAGTGGCCACTTCCATATAGATATTTGTGCAGCATCATTAGGAGTTGCATGTCATAGCGCACGTGGAGGTAGTCGACTCCAGATTCGTGATGAAGGTCAGATACATGGTATTTTATGCGTACATTTAGGCTTATTCTGAGCCCACGGTTCTGCATTAGTTGCAGCCTTTTGTGTTCGGTTTTGGTTATACCATTAAAAAGAAAACCACAATATTCTAACACAGGCATTATAGTTTGTTTATAAATTAAGATAGCTGTTGATTTAGACACTGATTTCCTAAATCTTCCCATCATGAAACATCTGTTTGATGATGAGCTAACAGTCTTACTGATGGTTTTAACCAGATTTATATGACTATCTAGGATAATACCCAGGTATTCATAGCTTTCACAGACCTTTAGAGTACTGTTTCCCATCTTTATGACGGGTGGTTGATACACAGCAGAGGGGGGATTGAACAGTTCAATTTGGGTTTTTTCTTTGTTTATGCATAACCCACTTTTACAAAACCAGTTATACACGCTCTGTGCATCTGTTTGCAGTTTAGACTCGGCAATATGTAGGCTACAGGATGATACATAAAAAACAACGTCGTCGGCATACATGATAATGCGACAATGTTTTAGTACATTAGGCAGGTTATTTACAAAGCATATGAAAAGCAGGGGACCTAAGATGGACCCTTGGGGTACTCCATATTTAAGTGGTAATAGACTTGAGGTGGTTCCATTACACATTACACATTGTGTCCTTTGACCTAGGTAAGCAAAGAGCCAATCAGTGTAGATCGGCGGAAGATCAAGAGCCCTCATTTTTTTTATGAGTTCCAAATGGTGGACACTATCAAAAGCCTTCCGCACGTCCAGGAAACAGGCTAGCAGGTGTTCTCCCTTATCCTTAGCTTTATAAATATCATTGACAAACTTGAACACTGCATCATTAGTTCCCCTGGACGCGCGGAAGCCGTATTGATCTTTGCTAAGCAGTCCTCGGTTTTCTAGGGAGGCATATATATTTTCATAAATAATACGTTCCATAATTTTACTAGGGGTCGGTAGGAGGGAGATGGGTCTCCAGTTTCCAATATCCTTAAGGTCACCGGATTTTGGGAGGGGAATAACTTTTGCCGCAGCCCATTCCTTCGGAAAGGAAATGGAATGGAGGCAGTGGTTAATAAGTGAGGTTAGCTTAGGAGCTAGTATTAGTAGGGCATCTTTTAGTACAGTAGTTTGAATGTTGTCAATTCCACTGGTTTTATGCACATCAATGTCTCTGACCAGCCTCAGCACAGTGTCATACGAGACAGTAGTGAGGGGTGTTTCAGTGTGAGCATTAGAGGTTGGCCAACTGGTGGTTGGCACCTCTGGTTTATCACCGAGCGAGCAGAATAACTTATGACCTATGTTAGTAAAAAACTCATTTATGTAGGGGGGAACCTCTCCACCTCGTAGTTCTTGCCCAGTATCTTTGTCATTCAGCACAATGTCAGGTTTACTTTGGCCAATTTTCCCCAGTAGAAGTGCTAGTTCTCTCCAGAACTTAGTGGGGTTTCCTGAGAGTTCATATAATTTACGCTTGAAGTAACTTTCTTCAGATACTCTCGTGCGGGCATTAATGTCACGTCGTGCTTGTTTGGCAAGTTCTAGGAGTGTGGGATCATGTTTGCCCCCAGTGCAATATTCCAGCATGTACTGGTTGCGCTCATGTATGGTTTTCATATATGTCCTTTGTCATCCATGGCTTACCCAGGTCGAATGATATAGATCTCATTAAGTTACTTAGAATAACTAAGGTTATCAATTGTAGCCATTTTCTACCCTGATTCTAACCATTTTACACTTTATTTTTAGCTTTAAATTTAAGATTTACACCGATTTTGCTATATTTTTGAACTTCAAAGGCCAAAAAAACTAAAAATATGCCCGGGACCCCCTATCAAAATCACTTTCACATGTTTGCAAATGATCTGAACTATTTTCTGAGAAAGTTAAAAAAAATTCTGTTTATTTTGAATGTATACCATTTTTAGCCAATAAGGCTACAAAATAATAGCAATTTATTCCTTTTCTTTCTCAAAACATCATATTTTTACCCAGAATGGCATGGCATACAACTGTAAAATTAATTTTGCAGTAAAGTGGAACATATAGCCATTTCACATGTGAAGTTTAATATTTCTGTGCATAATGGTTGATGTTTAAAAAAATTATTTAATTTTTCAATTTTTTTTTCTCATTTTTACAGAAAAATTTAAAAACTTTAATTTTTCAAAATTCTGTATTTAAAAAAGTAGGTCGGGACCCCCCATTTTTCTTTTCATTTTCTGTTTCTATATGATTCAGACTGTCTGTAGAAAAAAAATAGAGACATTCTGTTAACTTTGATCGAAGGGTAGCGACCCACCTTAACGGTTAAAACCTAATGCATCTGTGCAGACCTTCATTACAGATGTACGGGAATGTGTGGGTGCTTCCTCAAAGTCAATGTACATTGTTTGGTGCTGGTCCATTCTGTATGTACGACCGTGCGTGATCGTTATCACACCCTTTAATATCTGTGCCATCGTGGGTGAGTATTTATGGGGGTGCAGATGGGTCCCCCTTGGAGGTCGGAAAGTCGCCGAAATTAAGGGGTCCAGGTCACAAAGTCGCTTTTTTGGACCCTCTATCCTATTGTCATTTTTGTCCAAAAGTCGTTAGGTCGCTTTTATTATTGTATTAGGTCGAAAGTCGCCTCCAGAACGGCCCAGGTCGCCAGGTCGCTTTTGACCCATCTGCAGTCACATTTATAGATATATGCTCCATAGTATACACATATCCAGCACATTCTTCCAAATGTGAAAAAGGATTACACCTAATTGTTGTTGCCACTTTGTATCACGGTATGAGCTGATTAATCACAATTAGCCCTTCATGGGAAATAACGTAAGAGAGGAGCCAATTCATCAATTAGCCTTCACCTGAGAGTCTGGAACGAGAACAGGGAGGTGTCCTTGGTGCATGATAGTAATGGGAGGATGGAACATCCAGGGGCTGCAGTCCATCTATGAGCTTCCCAATAAGGCAATGGTCACAAGAGGGGGGATCTGGGACAGTGGGTTGGAAAAAAGCCTCTGAACTATAATTACGCGTGGACATTTTTGCTGAAAGGGGTGACATTTGTGGCCATTCCATCAACCTTATATAGGCTATAACTTACATCACAGTTGGTCGAGAAAACCAAAGAAATGGACCAACTGCATATTATATACATGGCTGTATGTGGATTAAGCACACTCTCCTACTGTGAGTATAAGTCAGATATGATACATGTGACTAGCTGCATAAGTGTTATAAGCCTTGGACAATGGTAATTATCCGTGGCTGGCACCTTGGGCAATTACCCTATCCTTGGCTTATAGCACTTATACAGCAGGTCACTTGTACCATATCTACGACCTAAATAATGATTACTCCCTAAGGCACCTCCTGGGGCTATTGACCTGATTGAGGCCAGACAAAGAGGCAGGTACCAACCTGGCTTAATACGATAACGGATCACCGGATGGTCCTGCAGGGGGCAACGTCCACAGCATGTGTTAGCAGCCCTGGATCCATTACCCTCCTCCTGTGTTCCCCTCCTCTACCCCCTGAGTGACACTGGGGAGAAGCTCGTTACCAGCCCCTAAAATATCTCCTGCAAGGGATCAAAACTGCCCTACAGCCCTGCTTCTACTATAATGGAGTGGTCATCCTATCACAAAGGTGTGGGGAGATGGGGGAGGGAGGGAGGGGGGTCGTCGGTGGATCTGACTCTGGAGCGCCACTTAAGAGCTTGATAAGATCAAGCAAGAAATAATCACCTGTAACAAGGGTTTTCTTTACCCCCCGAAACAAGCAGGCTTGGATAGTAAGTTCCATATAAAAACGTGTTTACAGCATTTCTCCGGCAGTGCCAGCTTGGCACTATTTAGATTTGTGACCAGTGAGGTCTCACAGTTCACAATAACCAAAGACGATCTGCATATCGGTCGCTGATAGGCGCGGGCAGAGATACCCTGGGGATATGACCGCAAATTCATATTGGCTGCCCCTGTTGGACCAGGTTGTGAGTGCACAGTGCGCATTGGGCCACCACATGTCATGTTACAGCATGCAGACCCTTTGAATTGACCCCTCCTCCATTGTAAGACATGGCCACTCTGTAAGTAGGCTTCACTGGAGGACATAAGCGGGGGTTCTCTCTCTTCTCCAGCACATGGCTTACCCTGAGGGATGTGGATGCCATAAGTATCTTGTCGATTTATATTGTAATGGTATTATGTTGCAGCCTTCAGGGAAAGAACGGTTAGCTGGTGTGTGGAAGGGAGGGACAACATAAATCAAAGTCATCCATTGTTTGAACATCCTTCGATATATATCCCCCGAAACCTTATGACATGAAAAGCATGTCTATTGGCATACCTATAGGATGGACGGCGGTTATCACAGTCAATATGATTTTAAAATGTGATTCAACACCAAATATAAGCAATTTTAAGTGTTGGAAACCATTTATATGGCATGATCTGTGTAAAAGTCCAACGTCCATATAATATGTGCGTGCAGGCCTATTACGCCTACAGGGTGCAAAGTAATGAGGGAGTATTCATCTTCAACTGCAGGACTTTCTTGTGAGTCCCGGCAACTCATATTATCAATCATAACTTCTCTCTCCAGCCGTCGTCCTTCTTTTGAAACATTGCCTTTTTGGCTAACAAAACAGGCCACCCAAATCCCAACCAGAGACACTCTGTGTTTTACTGGCCAGAAGGGAGTTCGGACAGGATCCACCAGCTTGTGTTTTATTTGAGGTTTGGGGAATTTTGCCTTTCCCACAAGCCAGACACCACCGCAGTCCTTTCAACAAAGTCACTATCTCTTAATGCACTGCAAAGTATTTTATTTTGGTTTGAAAAGCTTTTATCTGTTTATTGTCTCCTATGTCCGTTAAAGAACATTCTTGTTATACCAAAATGAAATATCAGTTATCCAGAATATCAAAATTTGGAAATATAATTAGTTATTACCCGGGCTGCAGTTGAAGGCAAGGCACCAGAGCACTACAGTGCCATTTCAAAAAGGCAATTCTCTTTGGAAAGAAAATTGATACATTCTTTCCCCCATCCCATAAAATCAGCTGGTTAACCATGCAACTGCACTGTAAAAAGTTGTTGTTCGTGAACAGCAATATGTGCTGTAACTATACAGTACTTTAGCTGTAAAAGATAATACAGCAACTTTTGCTGTACACATACAATTCTGTTACTGTAGATGCAGGTTCGAATCCCATAACCAGCAACCAGAGGGAGAGAGAGCAGATAGGTTGGAGGGAGTACCATACCCCACAGCTCAAATATGACCTGATCTTTTCAAAAGCCCACTGTTGCAGGCTACATAGTGACTGCCCCTCTAGCTCAGTCGGTAGAGCCGTGGGAGATGTAGTCTGAGGGTCAGCGGTTCCAGTCCCAGCAGGAAACTCTCACACAAACTACATTTCTCCTGATGCAATTCTAAAGTATAATATATTTTGGTACACTGAAATGTTACTATTGAAAATATGCAGAGGATAAGACCAATGTATCTCAACAATCTGCATGAAAGATAGTAAAACTTACTTTGAAAAACATCTATATGCCATCAAGATTACACTTCAACTAATGGTAGTTCAGTCCTTATTAGTACATTACTGCAATAGGGTAATTTTCATATTATCCCTTAAGACATGAACAGTCTAGTTCTAAAATTGTCCCCAGGGATCCTGTGTTGACCTCATTACCATTCACACATAAGTAGGAGGTGTTTCAATGCACCTGACATGCAGGATTCACTGGCGTAGTGGTCATGGTTCAGGACTATGGATTGGAACCTGGGGGTTCAAATCTCCAAGATGTGGAATATGTGAGCCTTTTTAGAACTCAGGTCTGCGTCTACAGTAGATTCTACTGTAGGTCTACAGCAGAATTTACTGGAACCAAAGTTGCCCCCAATAGTTGCTGTACTGGGTTCTGTTTCTCCACAAATTTGTGGAGGTCCGCAAATTTGCGGAGGTCCGTAAATATGCCTCCATAAATTTGCGGAAGTCCGCAAATTTATATGGATGTCTGTATTTGTAGGCTTAAGTACCAAAAGGCAATTTCCGCATATATTTGCGGAGCTCCGCAAATTTATGGAACCAAATTTGCGGAGCTCCACAAATTTCCGGAGCTCCGCAAATTTGTGGAGAAACAGGAGCCAGGAACACTACTTACTTCTAACAGTGTGCAATTTAAGAATTTGGTAACAGGAAATAAGATAGCACTGGTGTGGCATAGACCTTACGCACCAGAAATAGTAACCTGGCAGACGAATGTCGCCTTTTTAGACTAACTATGAAATCCGTGAAGTAAAAACACCCGAAATCGGATGATGGATTTGCGCATGCGTCGTGGGGAATTGTGTGTAAACCACTTCCGGAGAATATCATTGCTGATAAATATACCCCTGACTGTCCGGCTGTGGCCTCTGCCTGTCCCTGTCTGCCTGATATCGGTAATATGTGGCCGCTTCGGAGCCCAGGGAATCGATGGAATCGCTGACCTGGCCTAAAGCGCTGCCCTGACAATAGAATGAGGCACATAGGGTGGTGAACGTCTGCCTGTCGCATGGGCAGATGGTGTCATTTGTTTTACAAACTGCCCTCCACTATATGCTACAGCCCTATAGAAGATAGAGGGAAGAGGGGCTGTAGGAGAGGCCGCCAAACTAGTATAGAGGATATGTCTACATATGGTCAAGAATGGCCATATTCACTGCGTCAGGATAAACGTTGGTCTCTTAAAATCAAACTGTAATGTATTCAAATGTAATTTAATCAAATGTAAGTTAATCGTACCCTGAATAGTAAGACAATATTTTCCTTCGAGACAGCACATACTAGTAGGGATTGATGTTAGCCATCATTCTGTACTCCCTGTTAGCGTGATCTAGATATTTAAATTGCTGAATAATATGGGATCTGATTTAATATGTATACTTTAGAACTGTAGTATACATTTTATAAAACTCGCGTATAAGCTGCACCCGACTTTGCCCTTATCCTATGAGCCGCATTAGCGATCTGACTTGCACACTAGCAGCGGCCTCTAGATCCGCAAGGATTTACGGTATATACATTATATTTTTGCTGTCAAAATTAATGTATCAGCCACTTGAGCAGCTCATACTGGAATACCATTATAGTGGAGCAGCTCCATGTATCAGCTGTTACTGGCATGTCACGCACGGCCTATATGAGCAGGTCACCGGGGCTGTCGTGAGCTACACAATAAAGAATCCCCCCACGAAGGCCGGCTGCTTTCAGAGACAACATTTGCATCATCGCTGATCGGGGATGGTACTGTTTGCTTTTAATTTGACAAACGACACAGTGAACGCTCAGTACTCATAATTTGTTGCTGTATCCAAACAAGGCGGTTCATCGCACAGCACGCATTGCCATGACCTCGCAAGAGATAGAGATCACCCTCTGGATATCCAGGAAGAAACCCATTGCTTTTGAGAAGATTTGTAAGATAATTACTGCTCAGGAGCAAGATGATATTACCGCATACCGGTAATACAATTTTCTTACTTTATCGATACTGAGTAGTCGGCCAACGTGAGACATATGGCAAAAAAGAATATCAATGGGGTATCAAAAGGCTCATCATACGTGAAGGATATTGCCAGATGAAGATAAGCAGCATATGGGAAGTACTGTTAGGTGGAGGTAAGCAGTATATGGAAAGTGGGGTTAGATGAATATAAGCAGTATATGGAAAGTGCTGCAAGGTGAAGGTAAGCATGCAGGATATGGAAAGTGGGGTTAGTAAGGGACTAATACATGAAAAAGCAAGCACGGTGGTTATCCACTTTAGGCACTGATTTTGAGTGCCTAAAGTGGATGACTATGGTATAAGTAAAGGTAAGCAGTATATGGAAAGTTCTGTTAGGTGAAGGTAAGCAGTATATGGAAAGTGGGGTTAGATGAATGTAAGCAGTATATGGAAAGTGCTGCAAGGTGAAGGTAAGCATGCAGTATATGGAAAGTGGGGTTAGTAAGGGACTTATACATGAAAAAGCAAGCACGGTGGTCATCCACTTTAGGCACTGATTTTGAGTGCCTAAAGTGGATAACTATGGTATAAGTAAAGGTAAGCAGTATATGGAAAGTTCTGTTAGGTGAAGGTAAGCAGTATATGGAAAGTAAGGTTAGATGAAGGTAAACAGTAGGGCTTATGTGACAAATGATGTGTGTGTGGTGGTAATAGTATTTGTAAAGGCTCGCAGTCTGAAAAAGCAGCTGGTAAATGAAGGAATGCAGTGTATGAAACTAAAAGTAGAAAAGAATTTGGTGTAAAGCTTCCAAGATGAGAATATCAAAACTCCGTAATCGGTGTCCTTGTTGATGTGTATTACAATGGAAACATGTTTTCATTCCACTGAAGAATCAAACAAGCCCATTGATTTAACAAGAGAATAAGATGACCATTTCTTGCTCACATTCTGTGACGTATATATATATATATATATATATATATATATATATATATATATATATATATATATATATATATATATATATATTATGATGAAGTAAATAGCAAGGTGCTGATACTTTACTTTATAAAGCTGCTTCCAGCCATAGAACGAATTGATCAAGGCATGCGGATTATTATTGGTAATATGTTTTGGCCTATTCCAACAATTTCATATTTCTAGTCAACCAGCAGCTTGTTGAATTCTGACATGCTAATAATAAGTCCCAGTTTATTTCGTCTGTAGGCTATAGCCAATGACATTCAACTGGAGGTGAACTACACGGCCCCTTCCTGTGATTAGTCGTTATCCGTCATTGGAAACACCCCTCATTATTAGCTGCACCTCCTTGTCTTTCCTGGTCCTGCACCATACTGGGTTAGGTCAGCCTCATAGGTTAGGTTAGCCTCCTGGGTTAGGTCAACCTCTGTTCACATGGAAGACAAAGAAGGCCGAAAGCTATCAGGACTGACCAAGGCAGAGGGTAGGGATGACTGAGGCCCCTAGGGGTTAGGGGTTAGCAGGGTGAAACCTAAGATGCGGATAAGAAAGTAAGGGTCGAGCTCTTTGGCTGCCAGGCAAAAGAGTCAAAACTAAATGGGATCTTCAACATGAGATCCCAGTGACAAGGGCAGATGGATAAAACAGCCCTATTACTACATTTCTAATAGTGTTTTGGTTATCATAGAAATATTAAACCCAATTATGGTAATTATAATCACTTTTGATAATGATTAGGTAATCAGAAGACCGACACAGTGGCAAACACATTTAGTAATTAATCATCCTCATTCTCCAATATCGAGTTGATGTTTGGAGTATTAACACTTAATCTGGGGCTTAGAAATAAAGATCTCTCTGAGGTCGGGTCAAAACCATTACTTACGGCTAATCTTATCATGCCATGATCTATTGGCACTAAGAGCGAGATGTGGTTTTATAGCCATTTAAAAACATTACCCCTGGAATCACCTGCACCAATATGTTTCAATTGAAGCCATCATCCCTGCTCATTTGCATACAGCCAGGGGGTGCATGCCTACTATAGGCGTGGGAATCTCATAAGGGTATCAGTATCTGTGCTAAAGGGCCCACTTTTATTAGTCCCTATCACCATAACTATGAGACCCCAATGTCTGTGAGAGGGGGGAGGAGAATAAACCTTGGTTATCACATTGTATGGGGCTCTGAGTTATTACTTCATCATCAATACATATCTATATATTATCATAACACTGCGGTTGTAAATATAATCATTGGGCCCTGCATATGAATATTAGACAGCATATTGTGGCTGGGCTTTTACTAAAGTCTCCTCTATTTACCTCATACTATATTCCAGACCTAATCCCACACCAGCAATAAAGCTATGAAGGCAGCCATGCATAGGAGATATGCTGATTAATACTTAGGATGGTAATCGCCATCCGTGGGCTCTCCTGTCCACCCCTCATCCAATTAGCTGTCGCGTGTCATCATTGATTTGTGTAACATCCCCTATCATTGGCCACATCGCACTTTCCACCCCCCGCTGGAGTCTTGCGTGAGCTCACAAGGAAGTCTGCCGGAGTGCAGGCTGGATTTTCCCCCTCATATTACAGAGCGGATGTGGAAGGCTACAATTTTACTTACATTGGTCCACCATTTTTTCTATTCCCTGCACCATAACCCCCTGGACACACGCACACTCACGTCTGGAGATATTCTGTACTTCTTACTTAGTAAAAGAAAAATCAAGTTTTAGCGTGATAGTAAATCTATTGTTTATCACAGAACAATACATCTATCTGCTATATCTTAAAGATAGGTCTGGATAAGTGAAGTAAAGCATTCATGCCACTGCCTTTCAAATAGCCAGTACATCCAACTCATCAACAGCACCCAAATAATGAATGCTTCTATGCTATTTTCCTTCCTTTTAAGTTATGAGGAATGGAGATGTACATATGTGAATGATAAGTTAACTGTTATATCCTTCATGCTTCATGCTGCTACTGGCCTTGGCTGTTAAAAACATGTTCATTACTCTCTGTGCTAGGGGATAAAGAGTGCTGGATCCTCCAGGTCCGCCCCGCCCATTACCCCATCTATCAGACGGAGGTCCTGCAGAGGTCAAATGGCGCTTCCTGCCACGATTGCAGCGTGAACAGGGAGCAACTGTGAATAATGGGAGGACAAGCTTTTAGGTCCAAACAGGTGTTATGATTATGAGTTTGAGGTAAACCTTGTAATTATAGATACATTTTCTTTTCCTGTTGATCTACTTGAAACCAAATATGCATGGCCTTTTCGTAGCAACACTTTTACACGGATAGCCTGCCGTCCATTTAGCTACAGTACTAAATAGGTGCAGCACCACTCCCTCCTATAAATTATCACTAATCATCTTCACACCCATAGCACGATGCCATGGCTAGATATTCCTGGACACTCCCGTCCCCCATATTCTAGCCATCAGTTCTTAAAAGAATAATTATAATGGATACACACTGTTTTATCAGCACATTTGCACATGACATATCTTCTACCAATCAAAGGAAGGATTTATGGAATTAATAGAATCCCATAATATAGTTATTGTATATCCAGACAACCAGACTATCGGAACATGCAGCATTAGCTGTATCATGATGGAATGAATGTAATATGCTCCACATAAATGTAGCTGTATCTTCCAGTAGGGAATTGCAAAAATATGAAAATATAAGTGTACCGTAAGCAAGTGGGCAGTGGGCAGTGGGCAGTGGGGGGGGGGGGCAGTAGGCAGTGGGCAGTGGGGGGGGGGGGCAGTGGGCAGTGGGCAGTGCGCAGTGGGCAGTGGGCAATGGTTGTCATGACACCCCATGATGTGGCGCTGCATCTCCTTAAGGCTTAAGGACAACTACCAGGAAGGGCCACCAGAGACCAAGTAGGTGGAGATATGTAGTGCCTGGACCTGCTGGAGGGTGAGCAAGGTCAAAAGACGCCGAGTAACTCAATCAATATCCACAGACGTAATTTCCGTCACAACACAACCCAATGGTTATCAAATCAGACAGGGGGATGTCCAATAATGAGCTAATAATGCACAGGCCATGCATGGAGTGGCATGGTTTGGGATTTTCAGGAAAATGACTTAGACATCAGCATTGGGATTGAATTACATCTTCCCCAAGTGCTGGTAGAGATTACGTATTCAGGGCAGGGTGGGAGATGGAGGAGACTGCCTCAACCAGTCACACCATTGGTACCAAGCAATATATTGGTGTCACTGGTTATGGCCGATTTGACGCGAAGAGTCATCTCCTGTAGCTCACAAAGAAAGAAGATGAAGAGCAGACATTACAATAAGAATCAGAAGAGTTGAAAGTTGTGGAATATTAGTGTAAAATGCTAGCTATAAATAGTCAGAAGGACTTCCGTGAATGTTACAACACAATCGTTTTGCAGAGGCGTAGGAAGCATATCTTCATTGGGGGGGGGGCAGCTACAATCTATAAGCTATAATCATGCACCCTGTTTCAATTAATATGAAGATGGACACGGAGCTATAGACATCCAATTCAGACACCAATTATTGACCCGGATATCAGATCTGTTAGGCCCTCCCAAGGTCAATCTAACCGCCATTTTCTAGCCAATTACTCCCCCATTACACCCACCACTTTGACATCCCAAATCCCCAATTCATCACCCCTTTTAACCCAGCATTTTCCATATGGCAGCCTACCAGTCTTTTACAATACTTGGCAAAGCTATATCTGTGATCTGGCTTGAGCTACTCAGTTGGTTTGGATTGATCTGTGAGTGAACTAATCTGTGAGTGCAGACTTCTAGTGTTTAGTCTGCAATTCTTATTTATTATCAGAGAGGGTGTCTTTCAACATTAACTTATCTCCACACATATCTACTAATTGGAGAACACTTCTGGTTCACCCTAAACCTCGGTGTAGGGTACCATTGACTACTATGCAGACATAACTCTGGTTCTATTAGTATGCTAAGCAACAAGCCTGCCTCTGCATCACACCAGGGCTGTGAGTTCAAAATCGTATCGAGAGGGGGTCCTATCTCAACATACACCAGGTAGTCTGATTCTTAAGTGCTGAAAATATCCACAGGGTCCCGCCACTAGTCTTGATTAGCCATTACAGTAGATCTCAGAATAAACGGCGGCAGACAGGAGGGAGATGCTTTTTTATTATGAATAATGGAATACCTCCATCATTTAACTCGATGCCACTGCAATTTGGGGCCATACTCAAACAGACATTAAAGAACTATTTGTGCTTTTCCATTCCCAACTAATAATTTGACCTCAGCGGAGGACATTCAAAAATAAATCGGTTATTGATCTATTAATAAGCTACCTTTGCTCTTGATTTTAAAACAGCAAAATGCAATTATGTGACACTACATTTGATAGTGCTTTTCCCTTTACTTGTTTTACAGTATTTAGTGACTTGGGATAGAAATTGATTCTCGACAAGAAAAAAAAATCTCACTTTGAGTCCTTGATTAAGAACCAAAGTTTCACCTGGATAAAATATGAATTATTTGAAGTGGGAAATGCATGGTGTAGGAGCATTTTTGAAAAAAGAAATAGAAAATAGCCATGGATATCTGTAGACATATTGTGTTTATAGGTAAGGTCCCATCTGCCACTATATAGGGGAAGTATCCCTAGTAGCAAACACACTGTGGCCCCGGACGGGGCTAGACTGTGTTTGCAAGTCTGGCCCGGAGTGGGCTAACCGACGGGCTCCCGTCGGTTTAGGGCACTGGGCTTTGGTCTGGCCCCGTGTGGGCTTCCCATGTTGGGCGCAGATCGGGTTTTGGACGGGAAGCCCACTTTGGGCTCAGATCAGTTTTTGGACGGGCTTCCCACTTTGGGCTCAGATTGGTTTTTGGACGGGCTGAAAGTGGGTTCAGATCGGTTTTTGGACGGGTTGAAAGCGGGCTTAGATCGGTTTTTGGATGGGTTGAAAGCGGGCTAAGATCGGATAATTATGGGTTTTTAGAATCTATTCAATCATTCTCCAATGATTTCTTGTATTTGTTGAACCAGATATCCTAGGTCCTGCTAATCAACCCAAGGCATAATCATACTCTTCCTACCCAATAATGGAAGTATCAAGCAGGCCTATTATCATCAGGTTTGTCTATGGTGCACATTGGCCTTCAAAGCCATAGTTCATACCTACATGGGGCACATGAGTCTTGTATTAAGATTGTAATGCCACAGAAATAGTGTTTACACTGGATAGCTGCTTAGAGAACCTCCTTTTCATCATTCAAATATATATTCTATCTTATTTCCAAACTGTGAGAACATCTATTTATTGTTTCCTATTCTACATCACTTTAACATTTTATTGTATTATTATATAATGTCAATTTCATCTGGCTTTGTTGGAAAACTCTAGATATTGTATAGTAGTGACATCTGGTGTCAATCATCAGAACTATTAGACCAGTTGCCCTGTCCAAACCCAACCTCAGCACTCATCGGCCCGGAGTGGGCTAACCGACGGGCGCCCGTTGGTTTAGGGCACTGGGTTTTGGTGTGGCCCCAAGTGGGCTGCCCGAATTGGGCTCAGAACGGGTTTTGGACGGGTTTCCTGTCATCTTGCCAACATGAACCCAAAGCGGGTAGGCCTCTTTGAAACTGATCTGAGCCCAAATCGGGCAGCCCGCTTTGAAACTGATCTGAGCCCAAGATGGGCAGCCCGATTGGGGCCACACTTCAGCCCGGCAATCTGCCCAACATGAAACCCAGCTCAGTTTTGCCCGACTTCAAACAGCCAATTCGAGCTAAAACCAAATTGGCCCCGTGCGGGCTTGCTACTAGGGATAGCACACACTGTAAATAGTTGCTTGCCAATTTTGTAGGTGTACAGTAGATTCTACCGTAGGTGTACAGTTCATTGTAGGTGTAGAGTAGAATCTACTGCAAATCTACAGTAGAATCTACTGTAAATCCATTCTACAGTGGATCTTACTGTAGATCTGCAGTAGATCCTACTGTGTACCTACACTAACTATTTAAAGTGCAGGGTAAAAGAATGGCTATTGGCCACATGCTTCTGTTTTTCACTGCTAGTCCTGTCCCCTCCAGGGTTAGGTCAGCCCCATCTAGGAACCAGATAAAAAAGGCACTGCTCACATGGAAGGCAAAGACAACTGGAAGCTATCAGGACAAAACCAGACAAACGGGGGGCTGCGGGTCGCGATCACCCAGGTCCCCAGGGGTTTGGGGTTAGCAGCGTGCAAAGGGTGGAGAGGGAGGGGAGGCTCTTCTAGCTGTCAGGCAACAAGACCACAACAAAATAGGGAGCTTCAGTAAAGTCCTAGCAGCAATCTAAGATAGATATGGAGTGTGCATGCACCTCGACATACATGCAGCACTCCTGGAGGTTATTTCAAAACGACTAATTCAGGCTAAGCCTATTTACAATGTTTTGGTCTTGTTTGGAATCGGTTTAATAGGCATTTAACACATGGTGTCACCTGCACCGATATTTACTATTGAACTCATCTCCCTGCCCATTTGCTTACTGTCAGGGAGTGCATATAAATATACCTTCTCAGGTGTATGATTAACATAATCTATGAGTGTCTTTATTAGCTGTTATCATTACAGCTTCAAGACAGTCAGTGTCAGCAAGGGGAAAAAAAGATAACCCTAGGTTATCACTGGTATATTATTAATAATTTTGAAATACGAGAAGGTAAGATATTGCTGGTAGTGTTATGGGAATCTCAAACTGAAAATGGTAAAGAAATGTCTAGACGTAGCATCCCATAATGAATACTAGAAATGGTTTTGAAACTGATTTATTGAAAAACGTCCTTATAAAATGTGTGCCTTTTAAAAGTATAGATTTGGTTCTAGGAGGAATCTCAAGGTATGTTTTCAGTTTCATGTCCAAAGAGGCAGCTATGGCTTGGCCCCAAACACTACATGCCAAACTTGTACCAGTTCTCAGTAAAGCCTTGAATTCTCCCATGCATAGGAGAGTATGTTGATTAATACCTATGATGGTAATTGTCATGTGTTGCCTCTCCTGTCCACCCCTCATCCAATTATCTGTCGCATGTCATCATTGATTTTTGTTACGTCCCCTATCATTGGCCACATCACACTTTCCACCCCCTGTGGCAAGTCTTGCGTGAGCTCACAAAGAAGTCTGCTGGAACGCTGGCAGCATTTCCTCCCTTACATTATGGAACAAAACTAGGAGCCTGCAATTTTACATACATTTGTCCATGACCATACCTACAGTGATACAGGCCACAGAACACAAACACGCACATGGCTAGAGAGACCTCCAGTACTCTTTAGTAAACAACAAGACGTGAAGGACTAGAGAGTGATAATAGATCTGTTGGTTATCACGGGACAAAATCAGATACCCCTGTTTTACCATTTGATATGAATGTTAAGTGCACAACACTAGCTTTTCTATGATGCCCTTAATGCTTAAGGCTAGTCCTGGGCTGGCCTATCAAACACCTCTTCATTACCTGCTGACAAGCGTCAGGAGACCCCCAGAAGAGGGGTGCCCTCTGCCCTGAATGCAACTTGGACCCTGAAAGCAACTATATACAAGCTCATAATGAGGAATGACATATTCCAAAACCAAATATGACCTTCTTGCAGAAGTCAATATGAAGAGCTTTGAATTGACATTTTTATTACTTTTGCTGGTAATAGGAACTGGAAGGATAATTGTAAGAACTAAAGTGGTTATAGTTCATAGCCTTTACAACTAGATGGCAGGGCAGTAAAAGCAGCTTGGCATGGCCACTGGACAATAGAAAGCTATGCAAGTATTTTCATTGTCTTTGGGATCAGCCTTCCCAGCTAACAAAAGAACGTTATTTTACGTCAAAATAACGTTATAAAACTTCATATAACGTCATGCAATAGTAAGGAGCCTTAGAGAAGCGTTATTTAACGTTATATAACGTTATAAAATGTTGTATAACGTTTTTTGTTTACTGGGTTGTCTTTTCAGTCGCCAAACTAAATAAGAAAAGCACTTTTACCCTTCCTATCACTACCATTGCTCATTAGGAATGGTGTAATATCATTGTCAGATTCTTGAGTAGGCTTATAACTCACTCTCATTAACACTATGGTGTAATGCATCCCCTAAGAGATAAGCACCCATAGGGGCCAGCTGAGGCTAAGGGAGGTGGGGATATGTATAGGGATCTGGAGGGAGGTGCACTGGTTACAACGACAAGCACTAATAAGAGCTGATAAGACTGTTACAAGCCTGTGCCCTGTTTGTCCCCTATTTGTACCCATAGTAGTATGTCTTATCAGTGGGTTTAACAGCAACCAGCCAAATGAAAAATGGAGGACCCACTGAGCATAATTCCAGATTCCTATAGCCTGGTCTTTTCAAAGGGCACCTCTATCAATACTCACAGACTTAATTTCCGTCATGACACAACTCAATGGTTATCAAATCAGTCAGTCACAAATCCAATGATGTGTTGAACATGCAGGCTATGGGTGAAGCAGCATGAGTACACACATTTAAGAGACAGAGAGGGGGTTATACTTCAGATTGTGGGTTGAGATAAATTACTTTTTAGGCCAATAGTCTGCTGTAATAATTGCTCTTTTTTTGGGATCAAGCCGATCAAATAAAGGGCTCTAGATAGCCAATCTGTATGTAACTCATGCCACCTATGTCAACTTTTATTTCTATTAGATTTAGTGAATTGTAGTGGTCATAGCCCTAGCCATTAAGTTCTGTACATTTTAGGTTAAGTTGTATCTCGCCTCCCTTTAATCACTGCTGGATATCACCTGGTCAGACAGCCAGATATAGACTAGGAATAGTAGGATAAAGGGGGTATAAAAGATCTTTATTCTGTAGCGTTCGCCATTCAATTTGGTGGCACTGCAATATGAGGCGATGTTCAAACATTAGAGCTATTTAACATGTTTAATTTCAACTAATATAAGTTGACCTCAGTGGATGACGTTCAAAAACGATTGGTTATTGATCCATCAATTATCTACCCATTCTGTTACTTTTGAATTGGCAGAATGTAATTATGTGTCACTACGGCTGACTGCTTCCATCACCGGACAGTCCTTATCCCTTGAAGTAATTACATTTTTAACAGCGGTTTGTGATCAGGGATAGAAATTAGTTCCTGCCAACAAAAGAACTTAACACTTTTTAACCTTTGATTGAGAACCAGAGTTTCAGCTGAGTACAATATTTCAACTATTAGAGTGAGTTAAGTGGCTTCTTCAAGTTGTGAGCACAGAGGCTGATACCCATTTCCTGCCATTCTTAACCATTACAGTGATGCCCTATCATGTTTCACTGTTGTAAATATCAGAGTGTCCAAAATAATAGTTTGTTCTACACTCTTATGTTTTTTTTAGCTTCACTGCACTTGCTGGCACGTTTTGTTGTGATTATTTACCATCTAACATGGATGGAAATATTTCTAGATATTATGATAAATAATCATTCAATACATGTTTTCCTCTACTGTTAATAGTACCATTGTAGATGGATTGAGGTGGTTATTTATCATGCTAGTAACACAGATATTTAAACAGAGAAAAGAAAGGCATACCATCCACCTACAGACCATTTTTCTCCATTTCCTGGTTGGGTGAGTGCGTTGATGACATGCTGTTTACCACTGCAACCAAGTATGGATCATTCTGTATCGTTCAAAATGCATTTCCCAGCGAGTGAACCTTTTCTTTGTAGAGGGAAATGTCACTGAATGACTAGCAAATTCCCAAACAAATGCACTTGCCACCAGCCCTCATTGCTGCTTGAAGATAAGGATTTATCCATGCCATGGTATGTTTAAGGATATTTTACACCACGTCCAATAATGTCCACACTGCCGAAAAGGATCTACAGTCGGATGCCACTAGGGTGTACGACTGGTTTTGCCGTAGTGGGCTTTGTATTCATACTGGTAAAACCCAAATTGAGCTGTTCAATTCCAGTGGGGTTAATACATATGTGCCAGTTATCGATATGGGCAACATGCACCTGAAAACCTGCACTAGTTATGAATACTTGGGCATCATTATTGATGACCAACTAACACTTAAGTCAACCATCAGCAAGAATATTAGTAATGCTTCCAATAGAGGTTATATGTTGGGGGCCATGCGCCGCAAAATGTCACTAGGAACGGCACTACTAGTTTATAAACAGACAATACTCCCTGTCCTCGAATATTGTGGTTACTTGTTTAATGGGGTAGTAAAGACACAGCATAAGAGGTTACAACTTGTTCAAAACCGATGTCTTAAAACTTGTTTAAGAGTGGAACGTCGTTTTCATACTGATTTGTTACATGAAAAAGCCATCATTGATCTACTATGTATAAGATATGATCTACAGTTATTGTTATTACTACATAAATATATGTATGATGGTACTCACTGTCCAGAGGACCTTGGTCTATGTTTCTCCCAACCGAATGCTAAAGGTAGAGTTACTAGGTCACACAATACTGGACTACTGACATGTCCCCCGAATGCCAGTACTGGCTACCGTAAAAGTCCTCTCTATCGTGGTATCACCCTATGGAATTCTCTAAATGCTTCCTGCCGTATCATGTCGGACAGGAAAACCTTTAAAGTTAAATCCAGGTTAACCCTGATAAAACTGCATGCCCTTGCATGTAACTCTTAGTATACCTAACAGGGTGACAAAGAGACAAGTCTGCTTGTTTGTTACTATTCTATGTTTATTATGTGATTATGAATGCTCTTTTGATTATGTTCGTGACTGTGTATGACAGTATTAACATTAATGTTTATAATGCCGCCAAAGTTATGGGTTGGCACTACAAACTTTCATTGCCATGCTATACCATATGATTGCTAATCAATGCAAGCGATTGAATCTCATCTATGACTACCTTAAACACTCTGTATGTCTCTTGGAAGCTATATTATTAAGGAATTGTATTGTATTTGCTAGTGTAAATTAGCAAGCAATCAATACTGTGCACGTCAGATAGAAATGCTGCCGAAGCACAACCTAACAACTTGTCAGTAGATGTATAATCTCACCAATACCGGTCTGCTGTCCGTTGTTGCCATCCACTTTATTAATATCCATATACTTTTAATAACAAATGTAATCTTAAACCAATGCACGTCATTGATTGAGTCCGATATCGTTTATGCATGAATATAACTGTGCTTATATCTTATAGCACGACCAATTGTAAACGTGCTGTAGGAATAAATGTGGTACCAAAAACCACCAATGGCGCCGCACTGTGATACACCCTGATTGCCTATATGTGACCGGGGGCTTGTACGCAAGGCACACTATGTAAAGATTTGATCATCAACATACGTAGGACGCAAGTCCTTTTGAATGTATCGTTTTCTTTGTAAAATCACTCTGTGGAATAAAGAAACGTATAAACTCAAAATTTGTGCAGAAGCAAATTAGGGAGAATCTGATGTAAAAAGAGGGAGTATGGTTCAGGTTGAAGTGAGCCACTTTGGTCATTTTAGTATGTTTCAAGGCAAAGGGAAAGCCTAGGCAGGGGAGTAGAGCTTAGGGCAAGGTTAGAGCTTAAGGTAGGACAGTATATCATGACGACGAAGGTTGCTTTCAGGTGTCATCACCCTGAATCGGATGGTTGTAGGTTTACTGGCCAAAAGTCCCTTATAAACTTTGTTATTTTGTGGATTTTAGCCCATAAGGGAGGGAAAGTAGGGTTGAATACATAGTTATTTGGTATCAGGATGAGTAGAAAGTGTTTTTATAGTCCCGAAAGAAAAATTCATCTACTCCATATAACCAGTGTAGGTCTATGGAGGTGAAACTGCCGTGCAATGTATTCATACACTGCTTAAGGGGTGCCTCCACCAACGACCGTCCATCCGTCCGTCCATAAAATCCATCCAAAAAAGCTGGTATCTTGATTTGATGGACGGATGGACAAAACCCACTTCCACCAACGACCGTCTATCCATTCCGGCCATCAATCCGTCCAGTTTGGGGTCTAAAATTGGACGGATTGATTGACGGAATGGATGGACGGATTCCGTCCATCAATCCGTCCATCAATCCGTCCATTCCGTCCATCCCATATGGACGGACAGTTCTGTTTTCCGATGGAAAAGTGGACAGACGGAAATATCAAACTTTTTTTATATTTCCGTCCATCCATTTTTCTACAGAATCCGTCCATTTTCTGGTGATCTGTGATGGACGGAATGGACGGATTGATGGATGGATTGATGGACGGAATCCGTCCACCCAATCCGTCCATCAATCCGTCCATCAATCCGTCAATCAATCCGTCCAGTTTTTGACCAGAAACTGGGCGGATTTATGGACGGAATGGACGGACGATCTTTGGTGGCAGTGGGTTTTGTCAATCCGTCCGTCAAATCCGTCCATTTCCCTGTTTTTTTGGATGTTTTTTATGGACGGACGGATGGACGGTCGTTGGTGGAGGCACCCCTTTAGGCGTCATGGTACAAAAACACTGCCTTGTTACCATCTGTGCAAAATCTAGGCTGACTTTTTGGGTTAGCTAAAATTTGGTATAGGTTCCGAAATAATGAGAGTTGTAAGTGTTTCAAATGACAGGTATAATCTGGCCGATATTGAATTTTCTGAATGCGGCCTAGGACTTTAGGGTGGTGACATCTTAAGGCAACATATCTTATGTCCTTTAAAGGGTTGGGTATCTATCAATATGCAAGACCCTACTTTATGCACACTGTATAAAGCGAATTAGCTCGAATAAAACATTGCTGTTGTATGTTTCTGAATACTATTTGATTCGAATTATAATAGTAAAGTACACTGCTGGACGGGTTTCACTTAATGAAAACAGTGCTTTGAAGTCAATGTATTTTAATTGAATTCAATGATAATGTAAAGGGCAAACATGTTTTGATGAAGCAAATCTCATACCTGTAGATCCCATCACATCATTGTATCTTCTCCCGTATTTCTTCAATTGTTGTACAAAAATATTTTTGAATATCTTTGACATATGGATGTACTCCCAAAATATAAAACTAAGCCAGTGAGTAAAACTGCAGAAATTGTCATGGCAGGAGAGAGAGAGAGAAAAAGAGATCACTCAGAGTTAAATAGTGTGGACAAGATGAAAGTCCAGTCCTTCAAGGCAGTGAGCGGCCAAACCAACAAGGACTAAAGGTCACCTGTGGTTACTGGAGGACATAACGTCCAATCTTAGGGCCTGCCTCTATTCACATACCTCACTTTGCTGCTGATAGCAGATGAGAAGCTCTGTGTGGCTCACAGGAAAACCAAATCTATCGCGGGTTGGCACTCTCAGAGTAGATGTGAGCTTTTCACGCTATGCTGTCTCCTGGGGTGACACAAGGTGGCACGAATGGCATCTCATGGGGGTATTGTAGTCCATTTGCCAGTCACTTTCCACTAAAGTCCATACAGAACAAAAGAAGGGTCCAGACAGAACAAACATCGCTTTGTATATGGCTCACATTTTTTAAGAAAGAGGGAAAGAGCTAAGATGGCAGCATTATTATGGGACAAAACAACAATAGAAAGATGAATCTCATAGGGAATTCCCTACAGAATTATTACACTTGCCTCTAGACCTTACTTACCAGCAGTATCAACGGATGGTTAGATGATAGACTACTAAACCACTCGTTGGGCAGTTGTAGACCGGAAATCAGCAGCTCCTCACTTCCGGTCATGTGACCTGCTGACTCTATCACTCAGAATGACACCCACGTGACGTGACTGGTCATGTGATGTGGGTACGGTCAGAGCAGGTAATGATTTTACTCTGACAGTGACACTGAGGGAATGAGACTGCCATACAGATGGAATGGGTTTGTATCTAGTCAGAGGTCCCAAAATCTATAGGATTTGAATGAATGTGCAAAGATGAATGGATGCTGCAAAAGTGTGGATGAAGAACGCCATATCTCACACCCCCTTCAGCTAATTAAATGGACTTTTAACAAATATTGTCACTAATTATAGATGAAAGAAATACAAATTAACAGTTAACCACTGAGGGTTATTTCACTCAGGACAGCCTCGTGAGCATCTTTTATCATCTTCTGATTATCAACTTTCTATTGTAGTGCATATATGGGTTTAAAGTAGCAGAAAACAGATCAGTGGGAGTGTTTCTGGACTCAACTAGAGAAATGAGGCAATTCTCCAGAGAACTCTCTCTGACAAAATCACGAGTAAGTGTACCAATTACCAGGTGGAGTGCTAGAACAAGCATACAGCCTCGTCAGTATTTCCAGGCAGCACATTGATGCAGACTGTCCAGGCTGGTTTTTCAGGCCAGGAACCTTTACAGGCAGGGTGTTTGTTCAGGTTGTTCACACTCTCCCAGAACATCATCAGCCTAGTATAGCAGGCTGGGGCTCAGGCGTTCACACTTTCTTCCAGCAGATCCAGCTGCCATATCCTGCTCTATTTGTGCCAGACCAGACAAAATACAGATTTAAATCTTGTAGTTACTCATAAATGCAATGGACCATGTACCTAATTTGTCTATAAGTTGTGAGGTAACATAATTATAGATCTGTATGCTCAAGGGGGCTTCACTTTCTTTTTTTGCAAATATCATATAAAAATCCCAAATATGATTATATAAAAGCTATAGTAAAAACACAGTGCTGTAACAGAACAGTCCTGAATACCAGGCTGAGCGACCTGTACAAACGGGTGAGTGTGTTATGCAGGCTGTTCTGTAAGTCTAGGTAGTTCTGTACCTGATTGCAGTTAAAGGAAAACCTAGATCTAGATCTAGAGACAGTTATTTCATTTATGAGCATTTTAAACGAACAATTTTGAACTAAAGTTCCACACTTAAAGGCCCAGCGCCGCTATATACAGCGCTGAGTACCTGTCCCGACTCCACTCCGACTGTTACTGGACGTGCAGTAAGATCTGCGGGTTTAAACTCTAATGTCTTTGTAATCTTCTGAAGTGCAGCTATACTCTTGATAAGATATGTGAACGCCATAGACCCTCAGTCAATTTAGACTCCAATTGCCGCTCTGGATGTCTGTCTGATTCTACCAGAATCGCCCGACTTAGCCTACTCTACCTAATTACTCCCCTCTCCCACCCACCACTCTTAATTATATCCCCAATCCCCAATCCATCACCCGTTCTTTTCACCCAACAGTCGCTCAGTGGCAGGCTGCCAGTCTGCTGCAATAATTGTTTTCGGATTGAGGCGATCTGTGATGAAATAAGGGGCCTGAGCTACTCGATTAGCGCAGACTAATCTGTGACTGACTCACACTACATCTTTATTCAGTGTGCTACTTAGGCTGATATACTCTGTATAATTCACAAACATTCACTTTCATGAGAACCTTTAGGGCATACAAGAGTGCACCTTTTCTATATATATATATATATATATATATATATATCATATTCTGTACTATCTCCTTTACATGGGTGATGAGGGTATATATCACCATACACCTACCAAATATGACGTCATTCTGACGTATTTAAAGTAGATGCGTGGAAACATGCGCAGTGGTCCCGTTTTCAATAATATCGACCTACCTTAAACAAATAATGCAAATTCAACTCAGGAGCAACTGTAGTAAAATTAGTAAAAATATTAGAATAATACGGGAAGAAGGCACGAAGGAAACAAGCTTCAGCTTAATAGCATATGAACTACTAGTATATAAAGTGCAAAATGGTGTAAGTGCACTTTTTGTAAATAATGAACACTAAAACAGCTAATAACTCGATCAGGCTTAATTGTAAATAGGTAATGGTCTTTTGCTTTCAATCATGTTCCACTGCTGTAAATGTCAGAATGTGAAAAATAAATCATATAGACCTATTTCCTCAATGGCCTATTCTAAGTTTATATGCAATCGGCGGTAGTTTGATATCAAACGTGGCCATTAAAGGCATACACTGTCCATTATTTCTCAGCTTTCTGGCTGGATGAGTGCTGATTACTGTTGATCACCACCTGTATTACTTTCGTCTGACAATATTGTTTGCAGCCCTAGTCCAGAATGGATCATTCCAGATGCATTTTCCAGGGCAGAGGCCCCTTCTTTGTGGTGGGAATTGTCCCTGAATGACATCTAAATCCCCCACTGAAGTTATCCCCCACTGAAGCGACTGATCCTCGGTGCTGCTTGGTTGATTCATCAGTACCTGAAGAAAGTTGAGGAATACCAGGAAGAGTATAGCTCAGAGTACAGGAACAGGTTAAGATATGAAGGCATAGTCAGATTAAATAAGCAACTGAGGGACACGCAGTAGCTTATTGTAAGGGGACAGTTCAAGGCAAGCTAGTAGGGGAGAGAGGGGCACGTTGACCACCTGGGCACGTTGGACCATATACTCTATATGCTATTCCTTTAGGAATTTTCCAGCAGTTTGCCTACTATATCACCCCCTTATATAGACAGTTCAGAGCAGCAACGTCATATTTATTTGGGATGCTGAGGAGAAGCTCAGAGAACATGAAAGATTTAACCACCCAAAGATTTTATTTTCAAAAAATCTAAATAAATACGAAAAAGCGACCATACTTGCTTTGCCATGGGTCGTCATATAGCGCAATGATATAAGGTAACTGTCAGGAAAAAATAAATGTGCATAAGTGGCTCAACGTGCCCCTCTCTCCCCTACCTCAGCAATCCTAAGTAGGTGTTATGTTACCCATTATACAATGACTTATGTAAAAAACTAACAAAGTGTATAATAGTGTAAAGAAGGACAGTATGTAACAAATATTAAGCTGATTGAAAAATTTAATGGATAGTCTATTCTCTGCTGTTGTGAACCACAATGGTCTAGGATGAGAAACTCCCTAATGGAATATCACAACGAGAAGCCCAGAAGACAAAAAACGTCATATAACGTTATATATCGTTTCTCTATGGCTCCGTATTGTGGCAGAACGTTATATAACGTGAAAAACGTTATTTTAAAGTTAAATAACGTTTTTTTCTTAGCTGGGAGGGGATTTTCCCCTGTCTAAAGCAGTTTGCACCTAGTCTCCAAAGCAAAGGACTGCAAGTCCATCCACGTCACTGAGCTATGCTACTGGGAGCAGTGTCTGCCATGTACGATTGTGACGTCGGCACTCATTGGCGACGGTGGGACGTACGGGCGCTCTGATTGGTCAGCTCAAAATACCGGAGGAAAAGCTCCGGTATCTCACCTAGGCCGGGTTCGCGCGTCAATCCTGGGAGTGCCCTAGTCATCTGAAGCTAGTCTGAAGTCGTTCATGTGTAGGTCCAGTCTGGTCTAGTGTCCATATGGCAGGCCAGTGGACCATACATTTGCCCATTGCTAATTGCCAATTGCCAACTTATGGGTCAATAGAAATGCATGGATAAACAGAATGAATATAAATATATATATGTATGGCTTTTATATTTACATCATATTATCATATATCTACATATATCATACATATGTATATATTTTGGGCATGCATATGGCTAATGGCAATTGGGAAATTGCAATTGGCAAAGATGTGGAGCACTGGCCTTCCCTAGCATGAGTTTTGGGCATGCCTGCACATTGATATAACCCGACCTTGAACCCCCTTGACCGATCTGGAATGGACTGAAACTAGACTATAGCTCACGCGCGAACCCGGCCCTAGTGTGCGGCAGACTCTGGCTCCCAGTAACATAGCGTAGCGAGGTGGATGGATTTGCCAGTGTTTGCTCCGGAGACTAAATTTGCACCATACATTTAGTGTAGCCACAGACAAGGGTTCTGGTTATTCTTGTGGTAAAGAAACACTTTTGTATGATCTATAATTGGTCTTCTGGATGCAAGTAGAGACGAAATAAGGTAGGATTGTCCATGAACTGTGTGGGGCATTACCCACTCAGAGTCCCATCTTGAGTCCCTCATACCCCTACCCCTGATTTGCTCTTTCATACAGGCTCCTCCTCATTGAGGAGCAGGTCATGCCTACCTGAGCAACCCATGAGTGGTTCTACCATGGTTCAGGGTTCAGTTTCATATAGGGGGTCAATTCCGGCACCTAGAGGGATAGTGAACAGCAATAACCTTCTGCATGTGGCACCATAAAATCTGTCTGGTACTAATAAAGTTTGTTGAGCCATGTGTCTGTTTGCTTTGGGATAGGCACCTCCCTCAATCGAATATCCCACCGATAAGGACATTGTCTGAAGCAGCGAGCACCAAACACTTGGTCTAGCCACAGCTCAGGTATTCTGACATTCTCTTGCCATAGGGATACCTTTACATGGCCCATAGCTGGTTTACTAGTTGGATATAGAGTAGATAAAAGTGAGACAAGATAGTTTTGCCCAGGAGCTCATATCCCACGCTGATCCTTGTTCACATTGCTGCCACCTCATAGTCCCTCATACCCTTAAGCTGCTCCCGTAGCCTCCACAGGAAGTCAGCTTCTTGAGTTGCACATCCCTCCCTGCGTGATTTGTGAGGAACTCCATGGTTCAGTATGAAGCATTTATCAGTGTCATTCCTGGGGTCCATCCTAAGAAGCCTTGTCATGTTAAGGCCAATGCTATTGTCCCAGCACCCCAGTCACAAACTATGGTTTACCCTATCACCTCTACCTCACCCATCACACATGCCCATATCACACCTACTTTCTACTTGCCCCACCACCTTAATATACCTAGGTTTCTACCTCATTTTCTGTTACATTACCTGACAACCATACCGTAAGCGTATAGGGATATACGCTTCTGCCTATACCTATGATGGCAACTAGAGAGATAATTGTGTTAACTTAAAAAAGAGTTAGATATATAATGTTTATGTTGAGGTCTTTGAAGTGAATAACCGCCCCCCCCCCCTAGCAAATCTTGCATGAGCTCAAAAAGAAGTCTGAACACTGAAAAGAATACTGACCAGTCATCAGCATTTCTTCCCTTTCATAATGTAGAAAAAAGTAGGAGCCTGCAATTTTAGATACAATTGTCCATGACCATACCTACTCACGGTGATATAGGCCATAGAATTGACACTAATACGCACATGGCTAATGAGAAATCCAGTACTTCTTTTAGTAAACAAGACCGGAGAGCGATGATAAATCTGTTGGTTATCACAAGGCATTATCAGATATACTTGTTTAAGCATACTTATTAATTTGAATGCAGATACCCTCAATTATATGAAATTCAAGCGGAAAAGAGTGATCTCCTTGATACTACAGGCTAATCCAGGGCCGGGCTATCAAGCACCTCTTCATCATCTGCTCACAAGGGTCTGGCGTGAGGTCGGCAAGATCCACTACCTCATCTATCAGTGGACCCCCAGAAGAGGTGAAATGATGCCCCCTGCCCTGAATGCATCTTGGGCACTAAAGACAGTATGGATAGTGGGTAGAGAAGGTTTTTCATTATTGGACTTACAATTACAGCTCATTATGATGTACTGTTTTATTATGCAAATGACATAATATTTTAAAACCAGGTATAAATCATGACCTTCATGCAGAAGTCAATAGCTTGGGAGTGACACTCATATCATAATATTTCATGGTAGTAGTAACTGGAATAGCAGCATCCTAACTTGTGATGCCTTTTTGACAGTTCCTCTAATGTGCCCTTGGCTTTGGTCTTGTCCCTTAAGTGACTGTACTAAATAAGTGGAGCATCATTACCCCTTCCTATCACCACCATTCCTCATCAGGAATGGTGTGATATCATTGTCATAGACCTATACCTCACTGTCACTCACACCATGGTGTAGTGCTGCATCCTCTTAGAGATAAGCACCAGCAATGGTCCAGCAGAGACAAAGGAGGTGGGGATATGTATAGCCTGGTCTTGGCAGAGGGTGACCAAGGTCACAAGACCATCGAGCAACTCAATCAATACTCACAGACTTAATTTCCGTCAGGACACAACTCAATGGTTATCAAATCACTCAGGCACAAATCCAATGATGTGTTAAACATGCACAGGTCATGGGTGAAGTAGCATGAGCAGACAAATTTAAGGGATGGAGAGGGGGTCATGGTGGGTTCAGATATATTTCAAGAATTAATGGTTGAGACATCAACATGAATTATGTATTCCCCCAGTTTCAGTAATCAGGGCAAGGTGGGATATTTAGGAGACTCCAACAGCAAAACGTACCATTGGTACAGAGCAGCTAATTTTAAATGGAATGGTGAGGCCAAACACTGCAGAGTAGTGATGAAAGGATGTTATGGGTTATGGAAATGGTGGCTAGATTGATTTAAAGGCGTTATTGAAATACAAAATGATATCAAAGTTTGTATGGAAAGGGGGGGGACAAATAGTGTTATACTTACTGCTTAGGAAAGTATGTATAGTGCTGGTGATGATCTTCAAAAAGGTTTGAACTTCTGAATAAAAGTGTATACTCACTAACCGTTTTCATGTGTGTGTGAAATAGGTATTCCTCCTGCTTGGGCTCAAACATTTTTATGGTGCCAGACTCCCAATTAGGCAGAAATGGTGTATTTTTCACCTATATGCCGCCAATTCTAGGAGTGTTTGCAATATGGCTAAACTACCTGGAATTGGACGTTACCCAGGCCCAGTGCATTCTAGGTAATTAGGGCTAAGTGCCCTGAGGAAGCATTGATGCATGATTGGATGTTGTGCTCTATGTACACACTAGGGTAATCCAATGAAATTGCCATTCAGTGACTTCCCTCTGGTGATAGGGGATAGCCCCACTCTCCCAGTGGATTTTAAATAAGGATTACTCCCCAGATTACATCAAGTAACCAGCTTACAGGAAGTTTTGATAAAGGACTCAAATCAGCCATGTTTTGACAAAGCAAAATATTCACCACCAGCTCAGAGGGGAAATGTCTAATTATGAAGCAGTGTGGAGGATATTTACATCAGAACTGCAGCTGGTATGTAACACAAACAATAATACATGTATTATTAGGTGTGTGTCCACTATACGACAAGGAAAGTGGACGATTTCAGGTGTTTGTCGTCCAGTAGTATATGCATATCTGGGAATATATTTCCTAGATATATTTTACTTTAACTGCAGGTAGGCTGTGTCCATTAGGCTTTATAAATTGCTGCCCAGACTGCCCAGGGCAAACATGGACAAGATATTATAATAGAACAAAGAGCATATCGCCCAATTTCTGCACTTAAAATCAAACATGTTAGATATTCAAATGCCCACTCTTGTCGTCCATTTTTGACCCCTGCAGATTACTATTCCACTTTTATATTTGAGAATTTTGTCATCCAGCTGTGTCCACAGGGACACAAAACATATATTTCATATTTGTATTCAAATTCACGTTTTGATGGACGACAAAGGGCCTGATATATGCTAGTGGACACGGGCCTATAACCATTTGTGGAAAGGTGAGGAACATAATAATGTATATGGCCAAGATTTGACTGTGCCAGGGCCTGGACTACTGTAAACAATCGCGCTGTACATATTTTCGCGATGTTCGCGGAAATGAAAATCCGCAAAAATAAGTACAGAACGAATATTTATCCAGTATAGGTACAGCACTACCATATTACAAAATGTGTGAATTTAAATATCCGCGAAATTGTACTTTATAGTGAAATTGCGAAAATATACATGCGCGAAATAAAGTATGTTTACAGTATGTGGCTACACTGGATCTCTAGGCAATGCTCAAAAATGCAGCCATAATGCCAACCCAGTTCCCTGTGTGATATCCTACTAGAGTCAACACACACACAGTCCAACTAGGCCTACATCCCCCACCACCCACCACTCCTAATTATAATCATCAATCCCCAAGCCATCAAACATTTTTTATCAGGCTCTCAATTTTAGTCTAGTAGTGGGCTGCAATAATTGTTTTTTTTAATCAAGGCAATAAAAAAAAGGGTCAAGAAATCCGATTTGCTTAGACTAATCTGTGAGTAACTCATGCCACTTCTATTTTCAATGTGCTTATAGAAGATATCATTACTCAGCAACTTCTGTATTTAATCATGTTTTAAATTAGGTCTTATTAGAGTGGATATAGAGCAAAAAACACCTTTTTAAGTTCTGCTGTGCCTCTGCAGTGGTCCTAGCCAAAGCCATTAAGATCTGTACATTTTATGTTAAGTTGGATCTGACTTGCCTTTAATCACTTCTGGATATCAGCCAGCCAGACATAGATGGGGATGAAGGAGGTACAGAAGATACTTTTCAATGTGTGGGGTTCACCATTCAATTTGGTGCCACTGCAAATTGAGGTCATGTTCAAACATTAGAGCTATTTAGAATTTTCCATTTTCAACTGATAAGTTGACCTCAGCGGATGACATTCAAAAACAATTGGTTATTGATCTATCAATTATCTACCCATTCTGTTAGTTTTGAAATAGGAGAATGTAATTATGCGTCAATACGCATGACTGCTTCCATCACCGGACAGTGCTTATCACTTGAAGTAATTACATTTTTGACAGCGGTTTGTGATCAGGGATAGAAATTATTTCCTGACAACAAAAGAACTTTACATTTTTTTTGCCTTTTATTTCCCCAACGCTGAAACATGCAAAATAGGGAAACCAAACAGCCAATATATTTTCAACCCGTTGAAAAAATATGCGCGCATATTTGGAATTCTCCGCATGTTAAAAACTATAAACTTTGAAAAGAGTTTTAGTAAAACCAGTACCGGGAAAATATCAATGTTTTATTGGGAACCAGAGTTTCTGCTGAATACAATATTTCAACTATTAAAGTAAGTAAAGTGGCTCCTTAAAGTTGTAAACACAAAGACTGTTTATAACCTTTTTCAGCCATTCTTACCCAATGCATTACAGTAATGCTCTATCACGTTTCACTGCTGTAAATACCGGAGTGTGCAAAATATATCATATACAAATAAATCATGCAATTATTCCGTCACTTACAGTCAATTTAGTGGTATGTGTTCTATACTCATATTTTTTTGCAGCTTCCCTGGACTCACTGGTGCATTTTATTGTAATAATTTACCATTTAACATGGATGGACATATTTTAATATCATGTGAATTACTATAATCATTCTGTGTGTGTATTCCTCTACCGCTTATGGTACGTTGTGGATGGATTGATGGTCATTTAACGTGATGGTAACAAAAGTATGAAAAAGAAAAAAGAAGAGCCAACCATCCACCTACCGACCATTTTTCTCCATTTTCTGGCTGGGTGAGTGTGTTGATCGCCACCGTTATTGCTTTCATCTGACAATGCTGTTTGCCACCCCAGACCAGAATGGATCATTCTGGATTGTGCCAAATGCATTTTCCAGGGAGTGAACCTTTCTTTGTAGAGGGAAATGTCACTGAATGGCTAGAGAATTCCTGACCAAATGCATTCATGGGAAAAAGCCACTTGCAGCCATCCCCCTCACTCCTTGAAGATAAGGCTTTACCCATTCCATGCTACGTTCAAGGCTATCTGACAGAAGCACATTATGGAAAGTAAAAAAGCTCATGGCAGAGGGAGTATGGTTCTGGTTGAAGATAGCCACTTTGGTCATAGGGCTGTGGTTTAGGGCAAAGAGACAGTTCAGGACGTGGGGACTATGATATAGGGCAATGGGACAGCTCAGGCCAAATCTTGAAAAAAAATGCTTGTTTCAGGTAACATGGGAAGAAAGTCGAGGGTCGGTAGACAAATTACTGCACTCTCCTTTGGTTTATTGCACAAAATTGAGTTGAACAGCACCATGACAGTGAGACTAAAAGGCAACCAAGGTGTGGTCTATGTCAATGCCATATTCTTGGTAGTCAGTTTGGTATGTGAGTGGCCACATTAGGCCTGTGTCCACTATACGACAAAGAAAGTGGAATATATGGTCGTTTTGACGTCCAGAAATATGCTCATATCTGGGAATATATTTTGTTGATATATTCTACTTTAACTGCAGGTTTGCTGTGTCCACTAGGCGTTATAAATTGCTGCCCAGACTGCCCAGGGCAAACATGGACAAGGTTTTACAATAGAATAAAGAGCATATATTCCAATTTCTGCACTAAAAATCAAACATGTTAGATATTCAAATGCCCACTTTTGACGTCCATTTTTGACCCCTGCATATTGCTCTCCCACTTTTGTATTTGAGAATTTTGTTGTCCAGCTGTGTCCACAGGGACACAAAACATATATTTTGTATTTGTATTCAAATTCACGTTTTAACGGACGACAAACGGCCTCATATATGCTAGTGGACATAGGCCTATTGTCTGTTTGCTATAACATTGGTAACCCCATAATGGAATATCCTGCCGATAAGGGGATTTTCTCCTGCATACAGTGGCGGGCACACGGCACTTATTTGTAGCCACAGATAAGGTGTTCTGGGCATTCTCTTCTCACAGAAACACTTATATATGTGATCTATTGCTGGTCTGCTGGTCAGCAATAGGCCTGTGTCCACTATACGACAAAGAAAGTGGAATATATGGTCGTTTTGACATCCAGAAATATGTACATATCTGGGAATATATTTTGTAGATATATTCTACTTTAACTGCAGGTATGCTGTGTCCACTAGGCGTTATAAATTGCTGCCCAGACTGCCCAGGGCAAACATGGACAAGGTTTTACAATAGAATAAAGAGCATATATTCCAATTTCTGCACTAAAAATCAAACATGTTAGATATTCAAATGCCCACTTTTGACGTCCATTTTTGACCCCTGCATATTGCTCTCCCACTTTTGTATTTGAGAATTTTGTTGTCCAGCTGTGTCCACAGGGACACAAAACATATATTTCGTATTTGTATTCAAATTCACGTTTTAACGGACGACAAACAGCCTCATATATGCTAGTGGACACAGGCCTAATGGAGTAGAAAAATGAGATGAGGTAGGTTTGTCCAGGAGCTGTGGGGGCATTACCCACCCTGATCCCTGTTCACGGTGCTGGCGCCTCCATGATTCCCCCATATCCCATGCTTTGAGCTGTTCTCCCAGCTGCCTCATGAACTCAGCTGCCTGAAGTGCACATCTCTCCCCAAGTGATTTTGTGAGAGACCTACATGTTCGCTATGATACGGTTCCTCCATATTCAGTATAGACAGTTTGTCCATGTTCAGTATAGATTTTTCGGGTTTGCCAGACGCGCCAGCGGCCCGGGAACGTAGTGACCTGGCGCCGCCTTTAGGCGGCGCCGGCAAACCCTATTAATGTTTTCGGTTTGCCTGGGCACTGCATGGGGCACTGTGACGTCACAGGGCGGATTATAACAATGAAAATAATATTGTGTGTGCGGCAGGTTCACATTTCAGCAGCCGAGAGAGGAAGTGGCTTGGGCAACAGGCTGATCTACGTGGTTAATGGATACCGGTTAATGCGGTTCAAACAACAACCAAAAGACCTTAAAATTGTGGTAACGAAAATGATATGATGGGCGGTGCAGTGATGTGAGAGTGATGACGTCATAAGCTAGGCCACTTATCCCAACGAAAATCCCAACGGAAATTATTCTGATTCAAATGTTTTGTTAGGAGATTGCTTTGCTTGTCATCAGCTCACTACAGACACACTGTAACCATGATGTTTGCAACAAAACCCTACGTGTGCATGAAGGAAGCTAGGCCCAGTGCGGTGCCCCGTACGCCGGGCCTGTAGGCAGGGACTCATCTCCATGACAACATCGCTAAGGACTTTCTGGGGCACCGGAACGCACGCTCTGTCAAGTTCCCGCGCTCTGTGCTGTCCTGAGGTTTGGGCGGGGGAGGGGGTAGCCCGGGGGGGGCCACTCTCATATTTATGGATACCATGTGCGTACATCACCCTGAATTGGGACCCCTTTTACCGGGACAAAAATCCACCAAAAAATCCCCCTTTTGGCGGGATCACCCCCTAAAATGTGAAAAAAACAGCCCCCTTTTAGCAAACCCGACCGTGGTCAAAGGCACATTTTTCTTGTTATTAAACCGATCATCACATACAACAAGTGATACATGAAGGTCTTCCCGGTTAATTTTGCAGGGGTAATCCATCCAGCAAAGTAGATACTTACAGTTTCACATATGCTTTAACAATTTTAGATTGCCTTTTGGCTCCACCTGATTTTGCTGCTTAGGCGACAGTCTGATACTTAACTACATGTGAGCAGGCAAGCAGAAAGGATAGTCCCCGTTGGGTTAGTTCTGATTTTAGCCACCAGGGGGCGCCACTTTGGCTTAAAATGGAAGAAACAGGCAAAAAATGCTTTATGGTAATTTTTTCTGGAGAATACAATAGGATAACTCAAAACATTCCATTTTTGGTGTATAGCTTCTATATTTGATGGAAAATGAACGTTTTGAGGCCTAAATGGGGGTCCTTGTTGATATGTGTTGCCATGGCAACAAGATTTTCATTCCAAAAAGAAGAAATAAATTTTCCCATTGATAGAATGATTCATGAGGATTACTATGGTCAAATCAGAATGAAATTTCCATTCCTAGATCCAATTTTATGACATAAAGAATGAAAATGTATAATAAATTTAAATTTTTCATAATTATGCTAATTAGATAGAGAAATCTTGGAAAATAAGAGACTTAGGGCTTATTGGGAATTTGGATAGGGCAATGCCTATACATATTCATTAAGCTATTTCTCAAAAACTAGAATTGATACCTTTTTGTGTAATATATCACTGGAAAGCTTATGACATAAATTTTAAAGTTGGCTTTTTGCTCGGAGTATCCTTTTCCCTTGCCTGTACACACATACAAATAGATGATGTTTACAGATGAATGAGATGGTACAACGTTTTATGGTTTAACTGCTGGTATCCAATACTGACTAGGTTAATGTAGAGGTGTGAGTGTAGAGGGGGGGGGGACAAACGTCATCGCTACAATCCAACAAGATGAACTGGTCTAACATCAACATCCAAGAATCAGTATCAAGGGACCACTGATATGTATAATCAACTTTACCACAGAGCATCAAATAATCTATCCTTCACAAAAATATACTTTATAATACTAGTTCTTTTGGTTCATGTTACTGTTTTTTCTCCTCACTGGGAACACATAAAAAACGAGGTTTGGCTGTACGTTTAGCCTCCCATCGTCCCTCTTGTTTCTTCTAACCGCCAATAACTTTTCTCTAGTTCGTCCATGTTTAGTATGAAAGGTTTCCTCCATGTTCAGTATATATTATATATGGACATAACCAGAGGCCTGACCATGCTTAATAAACCCTCTGTCCCTGCACCACGCAACTTACCCAACTCTGGGTCATCTGTTAACCCTCTTTTTACTCACTACTCAACCCACCAGGGGTAAGTAGCTAGGAGAATGAGTTACCAAGGTGTCTTTACCTTTTACCTTTTCAGAATCTTGACCTTCTATGAGAACATAATATAGATGTAGTAAGTGGGTCTCCCTCATGAATGGCTTTTCTTGAAATGGCCGCTGAGTAGAAGTCTCCCGCTGAAGCTCCCCTATAAATCCACGGATAATTATCTTCAGAGCCACAATGGGACCACTCAATTGACAGTGAATGTTTATAAAGGCATACTGACTTGACAGATGCTCATGGAATTTATCTTGGAATTTTCCTTGTGCGCCGATTGTGAGTTATAAATCGACGATACCGACCGGCAAATACGGCTGAGCGGTAACTAAGGATATAAACAACGCGCACCTACCCTAGCAACTGTAAACACGCCCGCATCGGAGTACACAACAACATGAGTAGGCAGCGAGGTAAACCGTCTCTGCTGAGACAGGATTTTGCAGACTCTGGCGAACCTATGGATGTGAAACCACGACCTAGAGGTAGGCCCCCAAAGAAAAGCAATGGGACTAGAGCTCCTGGGCGATCGGATTCGGTTAAGCGCCTGCGTCATACGAGCGATGAAACTTCACCTGAAGCAGTGGCGTCGGGACGACTATCGGGACACCGATCACCCCAACGCGTGACACGCTTCCAAAGTGCAAAACGGCAAGCAAGACTGTCAGAACTGGGAGCTACAGGTATAACTCATACTAATATGTCAAATACAACAGATTTTGACTCGGAGTCACAGACGGGTTTGGGTTATGGGAATGAAGGTTACTCTGATGAGGGTGATGCGGAATCATGGGCCACCAATAGTGACACAGAGGAGTACCATCCTACTGACCGCAGCAAATACCCCTCCCGTAAAACCTCTAAACCTCGTTTTGGCTTCTCTGATCTCAAAAGAATGATGGCAAAAAGCAACAAAGACATGAAACGTGGTTTTGATGATATTGGCGCCACTTTAAAGTCTACCAACCAAGCTGTCATTGGAGTAACGGATAGACTAAACAAGATGGAGACAAAGTCAAAAACACACGCCAGAGAGACAAGAGAGGATCTGAGGATGATTAAAGCTATAGCCGAGGAAGCCAGAGACGTAGCACAATCGGCTGCTGAGTCATCTCAAACTGTTAAACGTGAGTGGGAAATTAAAAAGATCTCTCCAACATACTCACAAGCAATCAGGTCAAATGATGGGACTGATGAATATAGGTCACCTAAACGCTTCAACCTGATTGTAGAGGGACTGCTAGAGGAGGAGGAGAGCAGCCCCCTTGACCAGGCCTTACAACTGTTTGATGCAATGAAAGTTGACGCCGAGAAAACTGAAATAACTATGGTAAAGCGCATTACGCGTAGGAACACTCACCAGGAGGGCCCGAGACCTCTTCTTATATGCCTCAGTACCGCCTGGCGTAGAGATGAGTGTCTGCGAGCTAAATCATCACTGGCTGAGGTAAATGGATGGAAGAGTGTTTTTGTCAATGCTGATGAGGATGAAAGCACTAGGAAAGTGAAGGGTTTCTTAAGAATTGTTGGGAAACACTGTCGTGACAACAACCTAGCTGAAGTGGCTATGAGGGGAACGAGTATAGTCATAAACGGCACTCTGTACAACGGACATGACCCTGACTCAATCCCTGACAGATATCAGCCACCCTCATCACGTTACGGTCATCATCAACGACCAAAGAAAACTCACCAACAGCAGTGGTCTCACAAGAGTCAACAACAAGAGCAACACAGACCGTCCTACAACCGACAACCACATGAGGACTACCATAGAAGATCACCAGACAACCAAGGTGGCAGTAGAATTAACAACAAGAGGACCTCCCCTCGTACCCACATCACCACAAGGTTAAATGAGATGGCTGGTAGTGAGTATGAAGGCCATATGACTGTACTGAGGAAGACTCCTCCAAGAAATGTTGTTAACCCTGATATACAACAAAGGTCTTCCAAGAGTAATGATCATTATGTCAACCATAATGGACGCCAGCAACAAGCACCAAGACAACAACCATCACAGGAATATCAGATGAAACCCCAACAGGGCAACAGTACCAGGGTGAAGTCCAATGTGTCCAGTGTCAACCGTACGGGTCACTCAGCTGGTGCTGGAACCCCACCCCCACCCCCTCCTTTGTATATGAGGGAAACAGAGGCCGGTATTGTGTTCTGTGGGGAAAAGTGTTACCTCAGCAACCTATACCCCTGTCGTATAGAGCATGAGGGTGTGATTTTCAACTCCAGTGAACAACTGTATCAGTGGATTAGATGCAAGGAGACTGGGGAAGAAGTGCTGGCGGATAGAGTCCTGAAGGCACACATACCCAATGAAGCGCGTGATATAGTACAGGGCCTAAAAACCACGTCTAAATGGAGACAACACCGTGTACAGGCAATGAAACTATGCCTATCTAAGAAATTTCGTCAGAACAAGCGCCTTCGCAACCTGCTCCGTCTAACTCGAGATGTCCCCATAGTTGAATGCGGGCCCGACAGCTTCTGGAGCAGTAACGCGAATTACGGTGATAGGTGCCACGACAATGATGAATACACAGGCGAAAATATGCTTGGGACGCTACTTGTCGATCTCCGAGCAGTTTTCCAGACGCACCATAGACTGAAAGTGAAGGGCACCCGACCAGAGAATCGGGGGGATCTGACTGACGTCACTGCTCTCGTGGACGGCGAGAACGGTGAATGTGGGTCACCGCCATTATCCACCGACGAGGAAACGGAGAGTAGCAGCCCACTTCTTTAAACACTGTCAATATGAGAATTGTGGATGTTGTTGGTGATTCTAGAGTCAGAGGTTTAAAACCCCTGCTGCAACGTCAATACCCTGGAGTACGCAATGTGTCCATGCTACCTGGGGCAACTATTCGGGGGCTAACCATGGAGGTTGGACTAGTGCTTGGACGACCCTCACCCCCCGATGTCATAGTCATTGTTGGGGGTATCTGCAGTATAACAACCAAGGACCCCCGCACTAGTGTCATTTCACTTAGAATCCCTTGTGCCCACCATACCCTGCAGGAAATTGGGCCACACTTTGGCAACCTGATGGCGAGTGCCCACCAGGCTAATCCAGATGTGAAGGTGATTATATCGAGCATCTATGGTATGGACCTTCGACGTGTCAATCACCTAAACAGCAGACACCCAGAACAGAGTGTGTGTGACGACATCATCTTGCACATAAACACCAAGATCGCCAAGATAAACCGTGAGTTTGGTGTACTGACACCTGAAACTGAGCTACTATGTCACTACCTGGATGACAACAACGAGTACAAGCAGAACTTTGATGGCCTTTACGACGGCTGTCATCCTACACTTGACTCCCAGAAGTACGTGGCAACACGCATCAATGAATGTCTGCGCGACAATGAGCGTCTGAACTACATCTAAGTACATTCCTAACCCTGGCTGATGGGCCTGGAGATGGGTCCAGACTGTGACATAGTTTGTGATTATAATTATAAGGCTGTGTGTAGTTGGATCAGTGTTATCTAGGCAATGACCCGTCGCGATTTGTAAAGCCTGAAAGTTGTATCCATAGATTTATATTTGTTTTCAATGAACTCCTAGTCCATAGATTTATATTTGTTTTCAATGAACTCCTAGTCTGGACTGTATTCGTCTATCAGGTTCACTGTGAAAACTTTCACACGTACTATTGAAACTTTTGAAACTGACTTAATGCTAAAATACCGGTATTTAAATGTATTGTTAAAATATTAATTTACACCTTATCAGTTTATGCCTCATTAATGTGATTATACTGCAAGACTATATTGCAAATGTGTATTTTGAACCCATGTGATATTCCACCTGATAACTACCGGTAACTGTATGCAAACACAGACATGTTAATTAATGTTTCTCAGATTTACCAGTGTTTGATATTGAACGACTTTATTCCGAACCCATGTGACTACCGGTAATTCTGTGCGAATATTAATACAATATTGAATACTCTAAGGTACCGACCGGTGTGTCTGGAACTTAATAGTTAAAGGTTGATCCATTTATGTCTAACTATGCAATATTGACATGTTGTTAATTTACAAACTATCTCCTGGTGATCAATTTTCTGATGTGCCTTTTGGTAGATAAAAACTTAATGGAATTTAATTTAATGGAATTTAATCTAATTAAATGGAATTGTATCAGGTACTATCTATGCACGGTCTACAATACTTAGTGGTCTGGTTTATTGACGACATTTGATGTTTCTTCTCATTATACTAATCATTTGTGGTAATGGTTATGTATTTAGGGTAATGTTTATAATTTGTGATTGGAATTATATTCTTGGTCGCTAAGCTTTGACATAAGCGTATAAAGCATGTGGATATGTTTCCCTCCACTGCTGAGTGATTGATTGATTGGTCCTTTATTTGTGTATATTATCGCTGACCTGAGTAAATTTAACCCTACCGATGTGATAGATCTCGGCTTACCGGTATTAGTCACAACTGAGAGTGGTTGTAGTGTGAAAAGGTTGGCTTTAAAATTGAAAATTGAAAATTGAAAACAGAACAAGGGGTAGCGTTATCTCAAAAGTCACTTGATCTAGGTGAGCACCCAATAAGCTAGCATATCTCAGCAAGCTATGGTCAGTCCATAGTCATTAGATTAAGTTACTAACTGTTACATGCACGGTCCCTGTTAAAGGTCCTTCTCTGCCGATTAATGTAGGTTGGTAGACCTGGGCTGGACCAACTTAGAGTACCACCCGCAAAGATACTCTGTATTCTGTGCCCTATATCATTAGCGCCTGAATATGTTCACTCTAATTAATTATTGTTTTATGCATTTGTGTTCTTCTTTGGGTAATGGTGGGCCGAGTGGGGACAAGTGGGGCGTAAGAGTTTCAATACATGTATAATAGCTTTGATAGTCTGAAGAGCATTAAAGGTCTGAAGATCATGACCATGAATGTCCAGAGTTTGAATGATAAACATAACTACTTGCAGCCTATATTATCTGGTCTCGACTACATAGGTATAACCGAGAGTTGGTTAAAACCCCAAGTACCGGATGCATATGTACATATACCTGACTTTACTATTTTTAGAAATGATAGGAGTTTTGCAACTAGAGGCGGTGTAGCCTGTTATGTGAAGAACAAATATGCTCCCTACACTGAGATTTGTGAGGAGTATTCTGTCAGTACCCCAGATGTTGAGTGTCTGTGCCTGCTAACTAAGTTTCCCAACCAGAAATATCGATATATTTTGGTAGTCTACAGGCCACCCAGGGGTAATGTGAAAACCTGCTACGATAAACTCTTGACTTTTGTCAAAAATGATTCTTTTAAAAACAGGGAGTTATGGGTGCTCGGAGATTTTAATGTCAACACAAAAAGTAGGAATTGCATTAAATTTAAACGCATGAGCAGTTTTCTCCGCAGAGCAAGATTGAATATTTTACAGTCGGGCCCTACTTATTATCATAGGTACGGACATTCTAATATCGACCACATATATACTAATTGTACACATGTTTCAAAGGTGGGTCTGATTGATGAGTTAATAGGGGACCATGAACCCTTATTTGCTGTTAAAAAGCAAACTAATATCCCAAAGACCCCCTATAGGGTAATCAACGGCCGATCATATAAGAATTTCAATGTGGAATTTTTCACTGACTATCTAAATTTACAAAACTGGGATCAGCTGTTTGAGAATCATGGCCTGGCTGATAATTATGATTTGGTTATCTCTACGATAAATGAATATCTTGATCAACACCACCCTATACGTAGTTTTCGAGTGAAACCAGATGATCCGTTTTTTGATCATGAAATAATAAATCTCATTAAGATTAAGAAACGCAAATTGAGACGGGCCCGAAGGGTTGGACCTGGTCTGCTCAATGAGCATCTCATTAGAGCCAAGCAGTTAATGGCACGGATAAAGGGGCTCTTGACTTTAAAACGCCGACAGGTAATTACGGCTAACCTAAATAAATATAGACATGATCCTAGGAAATTTTGGCAGGTAATTAATAAAATTTGGAAGGGGGAAAGGGTTAATAATGTCATGCGCCTTGTGGATGAAAATGGCGACACTGTGAGCTCTACAGACGTTGCTGATTTTATCAACTCTTATTATATAAACATTGGTGAGACTTTGGCGGCCAAGTTTGATAGTAGATTGGCCAAAAATTTTGATGTACCCCAGTTAGACTCTGTCTTCAATTTTACAGACTGTACTATCAAAAATGCTTTAGACTTGGCTAAGGTTATTAAAGTAGGCAAAAGCTCTGGGATTGAGGACATAAGAGCCGGTATAATCAAAACTACGTTGGTAAATAAGCCGGCTTTACTTAGACACATGATAAATCAGTCAATGAATGGCTCGCCTTTACCACCAAGCCTAAAACTGGGTTGTGTAGTGCCTCTGCCTAAGACAGGTGCATCAAGTGATGTGGCTAATTGGCGCCCTGTGTGCTTACTTAATATGTTCAGCAAACTTATTGAAAAGTTTGTGCACAAACAATTGATGTTTTACCTGCTGTCTAATGATATAATCAGTAGTGAACAGTTTGGGTTTATGCCCGGTCGCTCTACCGGTGATGCAACTTTTAGACTAATACAAAATCTTTATGAAGCCCGTAATAGGAGTGAGGTGTCGGCCATCTTGTTTTTAGATTTAAAGAAGGCGTTCGACACCGTCAATCACTTGTATCTTTTGAACAAATTAATGAAAATAGGTTTTTCTGAGGATTGCATCACTTGGATGAGGGACTATCTACAGGGCAGGTTTCAATCTACTTTTGCAAATAATATGCGTTCAGCCCCAAGGCTGGTCACCTGCGGTGTTCCCCAGGGATCGGTTTTGGGTCCCTTATTGTTTATTATTTATATAAATGACATAGTAAATTGTATTCATAATGCCTCATATTTCCTGTATGCGGACGACCTCGCTATAGTAGTTAATAATAAGGACCCAGCCATGATTAGGGCCTTACTGCAGGATGATCTCAATAACATTGGAGACTGGTGTTTTACTAATGAATTAACAGTAAATGTAAAGAAGACACAAATTATGTGGTGCTATTCAATTCGTAACCCTGTGGACTTAACTGGCTGTGAGCTCACACTATGTGGTGAGATACTTAAAGTCGTGTCCAGCTTTAATTATCTAGGAGTTGTAATAGATGTAGACCTCAGTTTTAAAGCACATTGTAAAAAAGTAAACGGTATGGCTTTCTCTAGATTTATTCAACTGGGTAAAATTATCAAGAATATCGAGGAGGCCACTGCTATAGATATTTATAAAACTATGATACTTCCTGTGTTTGACTACTGTGACTATATTGTGGACAGTGGCCCGGTCACTTCCGTGCGAAAACTGCAAACTATTCAAAATAAATGTCTCCGTCTGTGTAAAGGTATTATTCGTGCTAGGGATATCAGAACTAATGCCCTGCATACTGAATGTTCCATAAATAAATTAGCTGTGAGGCGTATCAAGCGTCTAAGGATACTTATGTACCGCTGGGCTAAAAATGAAAATAATGTTGTTGCCCCAGTGCGAGTGCTACGAAATAATAACAAAATTAAACTCCGTGTGAGTAGACCTATACTTGAGTCTTATAGGAACAGTCCACTATACAGGGGTGCCTTAGCTTGGTCATCTCTAGAGAGTGCGACCCAGCACTCACCTACATTAGATAAATTTAAAGCCTGTCTGTAATTGAACTGAAATGATGTAGCTGTAAATTGTAAACTGTGATATGCTCTCTGATTGAGCCCAAAATGAGACCTAGACTTAAATTGCTGTTTAACATGGTTACTATCCGCGGAATTGCTATAGAAATCAAAATATACATGTGTGTATATAGCTTTGCGCTCGTGGAAACCTCTTGTGATACATCACTCTGTACTCTTAGTGAGAGGCCTTACTACTTGTGTGTTATCTATGGAAGAACCAATTGTATTGTATTTCTCTGATTTATTTGTTACCTTGACTGTATTATGAAGATCATCACTGCTATGATTTATGGTCAATAAAAACTTTTCAAACTTCAAACTTCAAACTTCGTGCGAGTGATGTACTTCTGGTGAACAGTTAGGGATCCTTTATCTAGCTATGCGGTTTCAAAACTGTTAAAAACAAAAGAATAACTGGGGTGGAAGGTATGAAAGAAATTATTGTTTTACATCAAAATGTAATGACTTCACCATTTAACTTGGCGTCACTGAAATTTAAGGTAACATTAGAACAAGCATTAAACAGCTATTTAAGATTAATCCATTCTTTAAAAAAAACCAAAAAAACTTGCTTTAGCAGAGTTAACAGTTATTGATCTGTCAATTATTTAGCATTTTGCTTGCTTTTAAAGAAGTGGGGAGTGCTTCTCCCTAAATTTAATTAGATTTTTCACAGTGGTTACTGATTAAAGATAGTAATTAGTTTCTGAAAAGAAATTAATTTTCACGCTTTGGTAGTTGATTAAGAACCAGAGTTTCAGCTTAATGATGTAAAAAGAAATGTAAATAATAACTCTAAAATAGCTAACAGCCATTGATTTCAACCATATTTAAAAAGATCAGGCTTGATTATCAATAGGTAATGGTCTAGTGCTTTCGATTATGTTCCGCTAATTTAAATGTCAGATTGCGCAAAATAAATCATATACACTTATTGCTGAAAAATACACATAATATATGCCTCCCGAGATAAATATGCATGGTATGGCCTACTCAGTTTATATATATATATATATATATATATATATATATATATATATATATATATATATATATATATATATATATATATATGTGTGTGTAATTCACTAGGACTTTTATTAGAAATATCTGTGCATTGATCTACAGCGATGGCAAGAACTTAATAGGGATATTATAAACAGTAAACATTGAAAAGAGGAGAACATAATGAATGGTTATTTTTAATTGTCACGCAATTCAGATGTACAGAGTGCAGTTTAATATTAATGGAAGTCAGCCAATGGCCATTTTCCTCCATTTCCGGCTGGATGATCAGGTTGATCACCAACGTTATTGCTTTCATCTGACAATATTGTTTGCAGCCGCGGTCCAAAATGGATCATTCCAGATACATTTTCCAGGGCAGTAGACCCTTCTTTGTGGTGGGAAACATTGCTGAATGACATCAGATCTATCCTCCACCAAACTTATCCATGTGGAAAAGCCACCCCCCTTGGTTCTGCATGAAGATGGTTGATCCAAGGGTATCTGGGGGAAGTTTACTGCAGCCACAGATAAGGTGTTCGTGGCATTCTGCTGTCACAGAGACAGTTTTGTATGATCTATAGTTGGTTTTCTTGGTGGAAGTAGACCAACAAGATGAGGAAGGATTGTCCACGATCTGTGTGGGGCACTACCCACTCAGATCCCTGCCCATGGTGCAGGCACCTCCTTGAGTCCCTCATACCCCAACCCCTAAGCTGCTCCTCCATGCAGGCTCCATCCCATGGCGTCAGCTCCATGGGGTTCACATGCTTCCTTGAGCAACTCACGAGTGGTCCTACCCAGGGTTCAGTGTCATCGAGAAGGTCCATTCCCATGAGCCTGACCATGGGCCATCCTATGTTATTATCCTAGAACCCACTCCCACAAACAGAAGTCCACGATCTAACCCTTACCTCACCCATCACTTATGCCTATATATAGCTTTTCTTTCCTCTATCTCCATTCCCCAACACCTTAATACCCAGGTGTCTACCCCATTTTCTGTTAGTCTACCTGAAGTTCCTCTCGTTTCTTTTACTACAAATATATGGCTATGTGCCTAGATCTATATCTCTCTCGTTGTCTCTCCCTTCATTCATTTAATTTTACCACTCTCCTTCCTTTCCAATTTGGCCTGAAGTATTACCCCCCCCCCCCATCCATCACTTGTATTACTGGAAAGGCTTTTTCAAATCACTGAAATGCATAGTACAGATATGCTATTATGGCCTTCCTGGTGCTGTCACAAAAGTACAAATGGTGCATAAGGCTACCTATCGCAACATTCACCTTTTCAGTGCGGAAACTAGTATGGTAGTCATTCATTCCATATATATATCCATCTATATTATATATATATAATACATATATCATATTATTATTATTATTATTATTATTATTATTATTATTATTATTTTATTCCTCCCGGGCTTCACATAAAATGCCATCAGACCCATTGCATAACCCCTCACACACTATACTGGTGCTAGGCACTAATGGAAAGCACCTTATCAGATTTGCAAGTACAGAGGACATGATTGTCCTAGGGCCGGGGTGTATCTTTATCATGTTGGGCCACACCCATTGGGGATGGCTCCCAAGCCCATCCTTATCTGATAGTGTTTGCCTAGCTGTCTCTGTCTACCAGCAGATACCAGGGCTCTGGTCCTACTTCCCTGCATGTTGTGAGAAGTAAATTGACAGTTATGGCTACTGTTTTTCTTTCTGAGAAGGAGACTTTGAATTCCCCCTAGTAAATTGGCAGTTATGGTCTTCTTAAAAGGTGTTTTCCTTTGGTAAATGGGTGTCTCGGGGGTAAAGGTATAAATATTGATATTATGTGAATTGTATTACAGTCGTCATGATTTGGGATATCGAACAGGGGACAAGTGGCAACCAACAATGTTGATTTCTCCCTTTTAGAATAAACATTATATCTACCACAAACTAGGCAACTATGTGCCCAGATGTCCTGGAAAATTAATGTCAGTTTTAGAGGGTATGCTACCTCTCACTAAAATTTCCAGTACTAAAGTAGCCATAGTCAGATACCCTGATCAGCTTATAGGATTCTCACAAGGTAGGGGGACTGCTTATACACAAGCCAGGGTTATACATGATATTTATAGTGATGTTTTTATAGAAAGGGTTAGATGGTATACGGATTTCCTGTATGTGAAGGTAAGCATTTTCAACGTGGACAATAATGCTCCGCAGAAAAATATAAGAATCAATTAAAATTCTATTGAAATGGTTGTAATATTCCATATTGATTTTTTTATGTCTATTGTATGTATTTATTTCATTTGATTCATTTGTTGTAAACCACATACCCTTTAGTAAAACACACATCATCCAAATGGGTACAGCAGCTTGAATCAATAGTGAGAACTAGTTAATCAACTATGATCAACCAGGCACGTTGACATTAATTCTGTGTTGAACCATTTTTGTTCTGACTTAATAATTCTGCTTAGAGAAAGTCAATTTCTATCCATAATGGCATACAAGGTTGAAAATCACTCATAGCTAAAGAATGTTGACAAGATCAAAGCCCTGTCCTTTTGGGGTCATCCCGCAGTGATCGGCCACACCAACAAGGACTAAAGGTCACCTGTGGTTACTGGAGGACATAAAGCCCCATCTTAGGGCCTGCCTCTATTCACATACCTCACTTTGCTGCTGATAGCAGATGAGAGGCTCTGTGTGGCTCACAGAAAAACCCAATCTATCGCGGGTTAGCGCTCACAGAGTAGATGTGAGCTTTTCACGCTATGCTGTCTCCTGGGGTGACACAAGGTGGCACAAATGGCATCTCATGGGCACTCCAGTCACCTCCCACAAAATTTAATACCAAAGAGTCCAGATAGAACCAGTGCCACTATGGGTATTATACATCAAGTAGTGCCACATATAGTGAAGTTATAGGGAATCAGCTTAGATATTATGAGAAAAAACAATAATGGAATGACAGCAATCACTTCCAAAAACTACATGTGGATAAACAAAGGTTCTTAGGAGGTGAAGCCGAGTGAGATAACCCTCTGTAGTGAACCATTTGAGTGTTCCTTTGCGTTTATTTCATGAAATCATTCTCTTCATTGAAAAGACACTTCTTTTAGTTGAAAAATAATAAGATTTACTTTGTCTAATTGTGTAATTTGATGGGTTGATAGTCTGTGAGATACTGGACAGGGCTACCTACCTAAAGGGGGATCTAAGATACAGCGTTCTTCAGTCAAATCAATGGGACTGCCATGTTCCCATATAAAATAAAATATGGTTCTTTAGTCCATTCACACCAGAATCAACGCATGCCAGTGCTAGCTCTCCTAGGTGCGCGTACAAACGTTAAGAGCGCAATCTTAACCTAAGAATTAAGATGGTCTTAATTGTCTTAAAATTAATACTGTCACTCCTCAATCCCAGTGGGCACAGAACATTGAATCAACATTGATAAATGGTTGTCAATGTTGATTCAATGTTGGATCAACGTGGATTCAACGTTGGATAGAATTTTGTGCCCACTGGGATAGAGTGCGCCACCCATCTCAATTATCTTAAAATTAGTCTTAATCTTATGTTAACCTTATGTTAACCTATCTTAATTCTTCATTCCTGGTATGCCCTAACTACACAGTCCATTGTAGGATAGGCTAGTCGACTAGTATGTAAAGGGGGGCTCTGCCCCCCAACCCCCGTTTTTTTCTTTTTTTTCTTTCTGGGTAGATTAAGACATTTTAAGATGTAATACTTGTGTATACTGTGCTCTACACATTAAGACATTTTAAGATGTCTTAATTAAGATTGCGCTCTTAACGTTTGTATGCGCACCTAGGAGAGCTAGCACGTATTTGCAGAATCAACACCTGACAGATGAATGGTATACTGAGACCGGAAACCAGCAGCTCCTCACTTCCACTCATGTGACCTGCTGACTCTATCACTCAGAATGGCACCCATGTAACGTGACTGGTCATATGTGATGTGGGTATGGTCAGAGCATGTAATGATTTTACTCTGGCACTGAGGGAATGAGACTGCCATACAGTTGGAATGGGTTTGTATTATTGTTGTTAACGGAATGCAGAGATATGTAGGATCTGAATGAGCTTGAAGAAGCGAAACCTTGTGTAGAACACCGATATCCCTAGCTACGCTCCCTATACACCCAATCTCTCAGTCACTATAGTACCTAACCTAGTTAGTCATTTTTTGGCTCCCTATACGACCAACCTAAGTAAGTTATTATTTTCAGGTTGGTCAGTACTGACCAACCCACCTTAGTCTTTCAATGTCCAGGGGGAAACACTGAGTGGTCATCGTAGTATCTTACAGTTGGCACCAACTATAGTGGTATACAAATACAACACACCAATGATGAACCCAGGTTAGCCACTACTGACTGACCCCTCAGTTATTTTTGAATATAACATTGCCATTGTGACTAACACACATTATGACAAACCTAGGATAGTCTGTACTGACTAACCCTTTCAGCTTATGGCTTTTCAGTGAAGCTGCGGTTGATACCAGTCAGATCACCAGTGCGGCTTCTAGGATTGGCCCAGGGTCGGGCAGCGGCTTATACAGGAGTTTTGCCACTATGGTGCAGTACTCAAGTCACCATAATCAGACCTCTGGTGTGGTTTATATGATTGTCGCAAAGTCGGGGTGCAGCTTATATGTGAGTTAGGCTTGTACGTGAGGTTTTACGATAAATGCTGAAGCCCCTGCAGAGGAATAGGAAATATCTAGAATTGGTGTATGCGCAATGAAGTATATAATTGTGAGCAGCCAAGCAGAAAGGATACTCCGTGTGGGATGAGTTCCGATTTTTACCACCAGGGGGGCGCCACTATGGCCTTAAATGAAAGAAAAAGGGTAAAAACTGCTCTAGGGTACTTCTTTCTGTGGAAACAAATGGAAATACACAAAACATTCCATTTCTGGTGAAAAGCCTTTATATTTGGAATGTAAAAAGAGCATTTTTATGCCTCAATGAGTGTTCTTGTCGATAATATTATGTGTTGCCATGGAAACATGATTTTCATTCCAAATAGTAAAAATTAAAGATACACCTTGACAGAATGATTCATGGGGGTTACTATGGCCAAAACATATATAATTACCATTCCTAGATCAAATTTTATGACTAAAAGAATGAAAATATATGATATATTTCTCATTATCATCATTATGCTAATTAGATAGGGATATCTGGGTAAAGCTTATTGGGCTTTTTGATAGGGCAATGCCCACACATATTCATGAAGCCATTCCTCAAAAACTAGAATTGAGGCTGTGTCTCACGACCTTGGGACAATGTTTTTGTCTCTGACCAGGTGCCGTCTCTGACCAGGTGCCGTCTCTGACCGGGTGCCGTCTCTGACCGGCTTGGCTTGATAAGGTCAAAATACTAACAGCAGGAAGCTAATTATAATTATAACTATGATTATATAAACAACCACCATAACGTTTTTCGAAATCCTTATATATATGAGTATAATTCTTTTTAAAACATCTTTTTCTGACACCTGGTCGGAGACGGCACCCGGTCAGAGATGGCACCCGGTCAGAGACAAAAACATTGTCCCAAGGTCGTGAGACACAGCCTTGATATTTTCAAGTGTAATATATCACTGGAAAGCTTATGACATCAATTTTAAAGTTGTCCTTTCCCTTGGAGTATCTTTTTCCCTTGCCTCTACACAATGATGTATGTCTACGACCCGCACAACTACTACCGTATCATAATCTAATACCATACAACACAAGCCAAGCATAAGAATTAAATTGGCTGAGAGACAATACCTGATATGAAAAGTAGAAGGTCAACCTACCATTAACAAGAACACTTTGCGATCTGGTTAAAGGGATTTTCTGATTATTGACGATTGGCATTGTATGAAAAAGGTCTGTATTGTATACGATTTATTGGTGCAAAATAAAAAATCCAAACTCAAACTCATAGGCCTAATGACCCACCACCCGATCACCGTAAATGTTGTATGAGAGCAGAAGCCCCGGCAGAGGTAGAGGAATAGGAAATATCTATTATGCACAATGAAGTATATTATTTTGTATGTAGATAAGCCTGACCCACCACCCCATCACCGTTTCCTATGACATATATATTATGGTCTTTGTGGAAATTCTAATCTATTCTAAGATATATAATGTATACATTACTATCATGTTCCCATTGACTGCAATTGTATTTATGATAAAGCACCATGCACATAACATGTATAAATTCCATAGTTTAGGAAACAATTGATAATGTTCTCATTAACTGGTCATCACTATGGTCCCTTTAGCAATACATTCTCAAAACAATTTTGTCAAATAATATACACAAGAGGTCGCCAATATTCTTTATAGTGTCTAATAAATTAATTTAGAGGCTAGCACCTAGGTAATCATGTGATAATTATCGAGATGAGACATAGTTGATTATATTGAATACTAAGTTTCTTCACTAATAAATACTCTCCATATGATCGTTTGCATTTAGCGATGCCCACCCCTTTTACCAATGGTTACCAATTACATAATATCACCAACCACAATTAGTGTGTTATAGGGGAAGAACCAACCCCGACTATAGACATCCCAAATAATAAGTATTCACACGATATTTAATTAGATGCAAGTAACCTTCCGTACAGTTGGATTCGAGTCTAGGCCAGGCACCTGTGATAGCTGGGTTTAGTGCTCAAAGTGGCTGCGAAACTTAAAAGCCACACCCTCAGATGGCAGCACGTGCCGGAATTGCTATAGCCCCCTATGCCTACTATGGCAAGCCAAAGCCAGGAGTGGCTCAAGATCCTGGGGGCCTCCCCGGTCCCTGCACTCCCCATGGTACAGGTACACCACCTGCGTTCCCTCTTCTCAAAAATACCCCTAGTTCCACGGATTTTCATACAGAAAATTACCCCTTTTAGTGAAGTAAAAATAAGTGCCTTTTTTGACAAAGCGCTGACATTTTTGCAATGCATTTTTTCTCCATGATTAAGAGAAATCGGTATTCAAAAGAATTGATACATGTTCATTGTACTTCATCGTTTGTTGACTTTTAATGAAAACAGCCTAGATGAATTTAGATAAGATAAAATTCCAAATTCAGTGGTTATCATCACACATTGATATTCTTCAAATAGGAATATTGAAGTGTAGTTGATGTGGTCATCCTATTTTTTTGTGCAGTCTTCATTGGTCCCTAATAATAAAATTAGTGGCCTACAACAAGTTCATTGTACAATTCAATTTCAGAAAGTCAAAGTTAAAAATACCCCCCTTTTAAAAAAAATCGACTGATTTATTTAGGAAATAACACCCCTTTTTCTCAATTCATGGCAAGTGCAGGGACCCCCCCCCCCCCCCCCCCAACCGTGAGTTGCGATGCGATGTTTTATTTTGTAGACCTAGCCTACTTTGGTGTTTGGTGGACGGCAACCCGCGTATGGCAAGCGATATGTTTAAAACTTTGATATCGAGAGTGAACAAATGGCTTGCCGCAGGCGCGCGGCAAAATACCAAGTCCCGGCGACGCAACTGCCTGAAGCTTTCTCTCTCTATTCCGCCATACACACGGATTGCACCACACGCCAGCCGCCGTGGCCGTGTGCTGTAGTCGCGCTGCAATTCCTTGCGCCGTAAGACCTATAGCGAAGTCTCGGATTTCTCCGTATGGGCGGCCATGTTAGTTCTGAGCTCGCAATGTATCGTGAGACTTAGGCAGTGACCAGACACTCACACACCATAACGTCTGGGCAACAAGCTGCAGCACGAGAGCAGAACCAAGGTCTCACGAGATTGCTGGTGTCAGTGTAAACATTGCAGCTGCGGGAACAAGTCGGCACCAGTTAGAGAGCTATAGGTAGGCACTTACATATATTTTAGGACTTAGTCCTATGCATCTGATCTATTGACATCTGGATAGAGCTCATAGAATTAAGCAATTTTGCTTTTTGAATGAAGTCTCTATCTCTACTCAAAGTTGACTTATCAGCGATCAAAGATCGATAATTAGCCCCATTGTTCTGCCACAATTAACAGTACTTAATAGTTTAATTATGATCCAAGTTTCGTGATCAATTAACCTGTGGTCAAGAGTGCTTGAATCACTTAAATGACTCCCTCTCAACAGATATTTAAGCTAGCACCTTCAAATAAAAAGTAGCTTTAAAGGTCATTGAAAATCGGATGAGCTGATGTGTTTCCTGACCTTGGTCAAGGTCAAGGTCACCTCAAGGTCAAAGGTCAAATTTGTGAAAATAAAGTACCGTAAATTCCCGCGTATAACCCGCATCTCGCATATAACCCGCACCCCGACTTTGAGAGAACCCTATAACCCGCACCAGAGGTCTGAAAATTGCGATTTTAGTACTGTGCTATACTACCAAAAACCCTCGTATTACCCGCACCTAGACTTTGGAAATTTTGTAGTACCCGCACTGAGGGTTTGGTTCGCGTATAACCCGCGGGTTATACGCGGGAATTTACGGTAATTATAGTGATATATGCGGCTATTTAATATTATTTCTTATAGGATATGCTTACTGGGTAGATGCTGATAGAGCCTTTTCTAGATCACTTCCCAAGGTCAAGGTCATCAGAGATGTGCAAAACATTAGCCGACAGGCCTTTTTAACATATTGGATTCTTTCCAATTACTACAATCTATTATGTTTACTTTGCCATCCTTTTCACAATATTCAAGCCTAAAATGCAATAAGGGAGGGTTCATTATTTATGGCCGGGGGGGTGAGCATTTGAGGGGGGGGGGGCAAATTTTTTGAGGGGGAATCAAAGGGGGGGGGCCTTTTACCCTATTCTTAAGGGGGGGCCTTTTTTTAGGGGTATTCCTAAAAATGCCACGAATTTAGTACGTTGAAATGTCGCGAATTTTGGTAACAGCCTGTGTTATAGTTTATCAAATTATGTCAATATTTTGTAAATTTTCTAAAATTTTCCTCAAACTCCCAGCAAATTTCTCACTGCATCACTTTTGACACTCAGAATAGCCCACCGTTTTGTCAGTCTTCAAAAAAGTGCCGGCCTCATGTAAATGATCACTTCCTTAATTACAGGTATTGTACTAGAAATACTAGAAAAACCTCATACATGTATTTTAGTGAAAAAGCCTGCACGTTACTTTACAACAAATGAGGAATCGGGGGGGGGGGCACTATCCAAGGGAGCACATACTTGCAAAGTTGCATATTCCCATGGCATAGGGCCGCTGGTTAAGGCCAGCAGTTACAGTGTTAAAAATGATCACTCCCTTATTGTACTAGAAAAACTTTTATTAGCAAAAAAGCGAATGTGCACAATTTTCGGACTGGGGGGGGGGGCGGGGGCTTCGATCCCTCGGAGGGGGGTTGAAATAATTGCCCCCTGTTGTTAAAAATGATCACTCCCTTACTGTACTAGAAAATTTATATTTTGGTGAAAAAGCGAATATGTGCAATTTTCGGACGGGGGGGGGGGGGGTGAAATAATTGCCCCCTCCCTTACTGTGAATTCTTAGCCAACCACCACACACACTCCCCCTACGAATCCATCCTCTCACATATAATACCCACATTTAAAAGACTTGTATAAGGACATTTTTATCTGAATTTGAATAGAGTGAAATCACCCCCCCCCCCCCAAAAAAAGTGCCCCCCCCCCCATGATCCCATCCAACTCATGAAAAAAATGGTCATAATCCTCCAATGGCAATTCCACCTTATATTTCCCACTTGTAGAGATGGATATGATAAAGAGAAACCCAAACCGTTTTGAATACACAGTTACATAGTAAGGATTTTGTGAAGCTTTCTGTCAGGAATTGTGAGGAGAATATAAACCACAGTGAAGGCTGGCAGAATGATGTAACCCCAACTTTTTCTAGACCAGTTTTAACAGCAGAATGCAACGAAACTAACCTCTACATCGACCTATTACATCTTCACATCGTAAACTGCATTCAAAATCATGCAATATCTTTCTTTTGAGATTCAATCGTGTTTCACTTAACAGTTGTTGGTGAAAATTCATTCATTAGGAAGCCCTCGTCAAGATCTTTCCAGGGATACCCTAAGTGTCACAATCCCCCTGTAAACAGCTTCAGAATGAGCTAGTAAAAATATGAGAGCTGGAAACACCCCAGTTTCAGTTTTATCACAGTTTTCACACCTACGGCGGCAGACCCGCACACAGCAGATAGGTCAGTGCCTACTATAGTAGGAGGGGGAGGATACACTAGGTGGCAGCACCACGCACATGGCTGCTGTTAACTGTGATCAATTGATATCCAGACCTATATGATGACCCTCAGAGATTTCTCATTTGTGTGGGCCATGGTGCTTAAAATGATATAACTTTCCCTCTGATTTCAAGATTTAAGTGCAAGGATCCAGGAGATATAATAAGAATATGTATCCCAAAATAGGTAGCATTACGTAGATGTTCACCAATAATACACATATTGCACCTCTATGCATTTATGAAAAAAAATATTTCAGCATATTACTAGTATTGGTACCTAAAAGTATGTGCACTGAAGTGTGCATTCCCCGATTTTCAAGGCCCTAGCTACCTGGGAAGTCCTTAGCCATCAGCATTGGAAAATATCTGTATAACATTATTCTCCCATAGGAATCTGCTCCCTTGAAGTATGATCCCAATATATCAAATACCAATCAATGATACACTGTTACTAGTACTGGGATTTGTAAATATAATATTGGAAGTTGCCAAAACCCAAAGGAGCTAGGTCATAGATAATTGCCAAGTGCTTAGCCTTATCAGTTAAACATTGGGAGTGTTAGGCCAGTCAAGAGAACAGCCTATGTACATTGGAGTTTACTAGGGGAAGTCACTGGTCAGGGATACCTCAGGTGCCCCACACCAGGGGACACTAGTGCCCCATAACTTCACCACGGGCCTCATTGACCTAGCCCATTAGCCATACCTGGGTCTTTCGGTAGTGACCCCTGTTGATTGGCAATGGTACCAACATTATATATCTCAGATCACCAAATCAAAATCCATTCACACTATAGCCTATATGTGCAAAATATGCAGATGTGGCATCTTCAAGTAGGAAAATCTCAGGTTCTACCTGGTCTAGAGCCGAAATGTAAAAAGGAGAATACTTCCCAATGTAATATCTAATGATCTACCATAATTAGGAATACACCACCATTGACCTAATTTTATTCGCCCCTCCCTAACTATAGGTCCCAATACTCATGTCCTGGCTGCATCCAGCATTCATGTGGGCCTGGGGTGGATGCCGGGGGTGGAGGGGGGGGGGGGGCATACTAAAGTCCGATCACAGGCTATAGGCCTCTACCGGGATCGGACTTGTTCCTGTAGCCACGGTGTTTACATTGACATCAGCAATCTCGTGAGACCTTGGTTCTGCTCTCGTATTGTAGCCTGTTCCCCGGAAGCTATGGTGTGTGAGTGGCTGGTCACTGCCTAAGTATCACGATAAATTGCGAGCTCAGAACTAACATGGCCGCCCATATGGAGAAATCCGATTCATCGCTATACTCGGACGTTAGTATGGCTAGGGATCGGACTTTAGCATGGTTAGGGATCGGACGTTAGTCCCGGGGGGGGGGGGGGTCACTTGGTATATTTTGAATACACATGTCTGCGGCTGGCAAGGGTACTTTTTCTACAAAATTCCCCATGACAAGGGTCCACTTTTCAAGAAAATTTGCCATGACAGGGGTGCAGTTTCATGAAAATCCCCATGACAAGGGTCTACTTTTGAAGAAAATGTCTGAGATTTTACCAAAATTTCCCATTTTTCACTAAAACATCACATTTGCACCAGAGTGAATTTCTCGAGGAGATTTTACTAAACATGGTCTCTTTTATTCCATTTTCCCCCAAACCCAGGAGTTTTTGGCCGAAAATGCCATAACAAGAATAACATTTTGAGGTAAAAATCCCCATAACAAGGGTAAGGGGTGTCGAAGGTCCAGCCGCACACCCGTGTCCAAAAAAATTCAAGTGCCCCACCAGGACGGTAGTATGGCTAGGGATCAGACGTTAGTATTGTGGCTAGGAAAATCCCTTCCACATCAATGTGGAGCATATAGATGGGAGATGAGACGTCAGATGTAGTACTTGGTATCTTTTATTTATGATAATATTAATATCAGAGTACCAGTCACTAGGGCTCCCCAGTGAACAACAAACATTCCAAAAAAGTTTTTAACGTTTGCTGAAAGCTAAAAAACGAACGTCTGTTTTCAACATTTTCTTACATCAAACAAACATTTTTAGACGTCTATGAATGTTACAAGTAGGTTGAGATATGAATGTTTATTTTTCACATTTTCTAACCAAGGGAAAATATTAAATAAACGTTCATGAATGTTTGTACAGGTTTTTAAATGAACATTCATTTTAAACTTTTACACACATAGAAAAAGGTTCATTGAACGTTTTTAAACATTTTCTTCAGATCCTGTGACCATGTGGTTCCCTATTATCACCTAGGATACATTATAGTTCTGCAGTATGCTTGGAATATACATCATTTTATCATATGATATGTTGCCATATGGTGCTCTGTATGTCATATTTTGTATATTCATTGATACCAACTCTTATCTTTGTTTACATCTTTCACAAACTAAGCATGATCACAAAACAGTGTTAACTCCCATAGGCAAATTAAAATGGGTATTGTTACTTAAATAATATTAAAAATTCAAAGATGTAGGTCTTAATAGAATGCCAATATATAAATATGTTGGAATATGTTGGAATATTTGTTGGTATATGGATTACTGAATCCTAATTCATAAATATCTATTTTGGGATGCAACCAATGTGATAGACATAGGAATTGCCATATATCTAGACCTAATTCCAACAACTATACCCTTTCCATATATTTGTTTCATCTTCATGTATATTTAATATATCTTGTTATCTTAGTTAGCCTGATAAATGGTTATGGGTGTTTGCAGAAGCTGATAATTAGTGTTTAAGTTTGTTTGTGATTTAAAAAACGTTATAATAACGTTTTTTAACGTTTTGAATAGTACCACATCTTTACACTAGGTGGCAGCTTGGTTCCTGAGAAGATATATTAGATAGGTTCCATTCTTAAAAGCTGTCCAAATGAGTGAAAATACTAGCAATCCTGGATTAATTAATACATTCTACCAATTTCATCCAGTCTAAATCTAAATCTAAACTTGAACTGCAGATAACTTCATAATATATTTCATAAAGTAGCTCTTATGGCATAGACACCCATTGTGTGGCAAACCCACATACATATATCCCCCTGGCTGTAAGTGTTGGTTTGTACCAGTCCTAACTAAGAGTGGATTAAATTGAATGACGTTATTTGCCCCTCATATGTGGACTTAATGTCTATCAAAATGTGGAGACATAGGTCCTCAGCTTGCCATTGATTTGGAAAAAGATGAAAAATTTGAACTAGTTTTATTTTACAATCACCCACAATCCTATATACATTCTAAAGCTCTATACTGGTTTTGTCCGGTGCAGTACGGATAATGGATTATGTAATAGGATGATGTGCACACCTGGGGGCTTTGTTGCCCGCCTCCTGGTAGCGCCTTAGCCGTCTCGATTAGGCCCGGGTGCTATATTGGCTAGGGGTGTGCGGATTAGGCCTAGGCCTACATGATTGTTTGTGTGTTGACCGGTTATCCTTGGGGTCAACATATTGTTCATTGTTTGTAATTTGGAGTGTCCGGCCGGTGCCTCGGTGTCTGGGGTGCCGGCCGTTACCTTTGTATAGGGAGGTATGGGTCTGCTTGTGATGTATGGATTAATTATGCATGGGGGAAAGCTTGGCTTGGTTAAATGAGAAATAGGTGTGAGCAGGCAAGGGGAAAGGGTTATCCAAGGAAAAAGTCGTTTTTAAAATTGATCTCGCAAGCTTTCCAGTGATATATTACACTAAAAGATGGCAATACTAGTTTTTGAGAAATGGCTTCACAAACTTGAGTGGGCAATGCCCTCTCCAAAATTCGAATAAGCTCTAAATATCATAGTTTCTGCGATATCTCTATTTAATTAGGATAATTAGGATAATTAGAAAATTATCATAGATTTTTCACCATATAGGGCATAGATTTTGATCTAGAGATGGGAACTTCATGCTGTTTTGACCATAGTAATCCTTGTGAATCGTTTTATCAATGGGCTTCTTTATCCCTACTAATTGGAATGAAAATCATGTTTCAATGGCAACAGATATCAACATGGACACCAATTTAGGCTCAAAAACATTCTTTTTACATTCCAAATACGGAAGCTTTTCACCCAAAATGGAATGTTTTGTGTAATTCTATTGTGTTCTACAGAAAAAAGTAACCTAGATCAATTTTTAGTCTATTTCCTCCATTTTAAGCCATAGTGGCGCCCCCTGGTGGTCAAAATAGGTACTAATCCCGCGGGGATACCCCTTTCTGCTTGCCTGCTCACAGGTATGTCTGACGTCTAGGTGTACTTTGATGAGCATATGGATTGAAAATATGTATAAAGTATCATGCGTATTACAAATAATAATAAATATGGATATTAATAATCATAAATCATAACTATGACGTAATATGATGTAACATTACGTAATACATTGGATAAAGGTGAAATAAGGGGTTTTGTGCGTGACAGCATGGCCTGTGCTCGGACGTTAGTAGGCCTATGGTCTAGAGTCATGGGGGGCCGATTGTCATAGGGCCTATTGTCAGGGGGGGGGGGCAATCGTCATGTGGCTAAAAGGCTGAGGGCCTGTTGTCCCAGGGCCGATTGCCAGGAGGGCCCCTGGTCCGGACGCAGCTCGACCGTTAGACGCCTGAGACGTTACCTCAGGTACACAAGCCACAGTCTACCTCAGGTACACAGGAAATAATCAGCCAATCAGAATCGACCTGCTGCTGCAGCAGATGCATGTGTTGTGTCACTTAGTGGTTGGGTTTGGTTGGCTGCTGTGTACCTGGGGTAGAGTAGGCTTCTGTACCCCAGGTACACAGTGGCTATCCTTCTGTACCCCAGGTACACATCCTTCTGTACCCTAGGTACACAGCATGTCATACAAGAGCATTCCTTGCAATTAAAGTTTAGAAGAGAAACACATGTGTAGTAGCCCTAGGAGTGTGGATGTGTACCTGGGGTACAGTAGGGATGTGTACCTCAGGTACACAGTGGTCACCTTGCGTACCTCAGGTACACATAGGATTATCACTGTGTACCTGTGGTACAGTAGGACACTGTGTACCTGAGGTAGGCCTACAGTACAACCACTGTCTACCTGAGGAACAGTAGCTAGCATGCTCACTGTGTAGGCCCTACCTGAGGTATGGAAGGTGACCACTGTGTACCTGAGGTACAGTAGCTAGGATGCCCACTGTGTACCTGAGGTACAGAATGAAAACCTGAGTTGTGGTTTCTGTAACTTAGTGTAATTAGGCCTACTCAATTAGGCCCACTAGTAGTCTACTGTACCTCAGGTACACAGCACAGCCAAACACACCCAACATAGCAGCTGCATCTGCTGGTGCAGCAGCAGGTGACTCCTGATTGGCTGATATTTTATTGTGTACCTGAGGTAGCCTAGCTGTGGCTTGTGTACCTGGGGTAACGTCTCAGGCGTCTAACGGTCGAGCTGCGGTCCGCACACCCTTCCCCGGCCCTGCTTTAGGTCAAGAGATGCAAGTGGTGCACTTTGGGCCGAGGTACGCTGGATGCGTGGTGCAATGTTTGGGTATTCACATTTTATGAAAAACACGGGACCCAGTTTCAGCTGTCAACTTCCGGTCTTTCAGCTGACAGGAAGAGCTGAGCTTCTGTGCACGGAAATTATAACATGTTTCTCTTCACTTTATTGGAAGACATCTGATACGAGGTTTCCTTTGTAGGGTAAAGGACTTGACGGCGATGGGGGCTGACCAGAGTGCTACGGGGCCGCAGCAGCTGCGGTCGCAGCGAGACGAGGACCTCCCCATCACGGCCTATTCCATCAGCAAACCCATCGATGGAGGTGGGTCTCAACTCTCACTCTCATTCATTTTAGTACTTTTTAGTTTAGTCTCATTCTCAAAGTTCAAACTCAAGTCTTACTCTATTCAGGGATACATCTTCCCGTAGCAGCGACTTACAGACGTGAGCTTTAATTTGATACCAAATATGCCTTTAAATAGTAGAATTAAAATATTAAGGGAATGATAATTTTTCAACAAGAGGGTGGGGGTGGGGCTGGGGCTGGGGCTGGGGGGTAGGGGGGGGGGGCGAATTTCTGCCGCCTGTTAAGGGGCGACATTTGCCCCGGTGAGGGCCTTTGAGTTTGAGTTTGAGTTTGAAGCCTAGTCCAATATAGCTACCGGCACGGTAGCCTAATGCACTGGCTTTTTTCAGAAAAGCAAGTGAAATGTTTTTTTCTTTGTTATTAAATATGGTATTGAAAGGGGTCCATCTCTTTTGACGCCCAATAGATGTGGTCATCCTATCTAATGGAGTTAATGGCTTAATTTGACATGCGACATGGAGCTTAATAGTGACATGAGGGGAAAAAAGTGACATATAGGGTACCGTAAACTGGGGTGACTTTGGCTTCCCGGGGTGACTTTGGCTCACTCGGAAAAAAGTGTTATTTTGATATCTAGACATGTTCCAGATGCCCCCCAACTGAAGGAAACTGCATCAAATGACTTTGTTTGTGGCTAATTGAATATATTGTAATTTTTTTATTCTTTCAAATTCAATATTTCACTAAAAAATATTTGAGGAAAAAATTTTTTTTTTTTTACCAAAATTATGAAAATAGGGCAACTTTCATGTGGGCAACTGAGGCTATCACATATGAGGAAAATATATCCCCCCAAAATTAAATATAATTACAATGGTACTTTGGATCCATTGAAAATTAGATAAAAAAAATATATTATCATTGTGAAAATACACTTCGATGATTTTTTTTTGGTTTTCCTGTGAAAAATGGGGTGACTTTGGCTCTTACGGGGTGACTTTGGCTCAAACATAAAAATTTGCTGCCACAAGCCCTGGAGAATTCAATTACACTTCAATAAGGAAGATTATTATTTTAAATGTATATTTATATCAATCCTTTGTCATAGTGAGTGTTTTCTACATTTTGACAATGTAGGCATATAAAATTCATGGCAAAGAAAACGTGTGCCATCAAAAAAAGTCAAAAATTCAAAAATGAGCCAAAGACACCCCCGCCTTTTTGGGACAATATTTTCAAAATTTGGATTTTTTTCACCCAAGTGTTTTTATAGTGTAATCATGTAGCAAATAATCAAGTTCTCTTTTGAAATTAGCATATATATATTTTTTTTTTTTTTTATTTTTTTTTAATTATAATCATCATTGCATTATACCGTGATCTTCCTGATTACATTTTCCGTACCGACACGCAAGAGTTTTTGTTTGTAACCTTATTGATATGTGAGGAATACCATTTTTGAGAGGGGGTTTAGAGGTTACAGAGTTGGAAGAGCATTAAGGGATAGGTAGAATTAACTGTACAAAAATATGACGGTACATTTTTGCTGCATGTGGCAGACTGTCAACACTTATCCTAGATGAATATACATAGATGGGGTGAGAGAAAGAAAAAAGAGATAATAAAATATGCAGAAAATAGATAAAAGGAAAATGCTATTTTATAAGGTTGGAAGTTGGAATTAAACCGCATATGATTATATTGTGCCTGCAGGACTTGATTTCTAAATTATGACATCACCATTTAGGATTGCCTTCCTTAAACCTTTAAGGTTTGTACCGTACCAACTTTTGATTCTAGTCTTAAATTGATATTTGGATTCTGCGTCCTGTACGTGGGGGGGGAGGGCATTCCAAATTTTCCCACCTGTATAGGCCGGACCCTTTTTATAGAAGGAGTATTTGGGACGTTTAAGTTTGAAATTTTTTTTGTGATCGCTCCTAGTCCTAGCAGGTTTATCACTCTTAGGAAGCTTTTTAGCTTTCCTGTACATAAGAGTGGCGAGAAGTTCTTTTCTCCTTTGGGCCTGAGTGGGGACCTCACACAGTTTGTGAAGGTTTACAACTGATTCATGCCATACTTTTACACGGAGTATAGTTCTGAGGAATCTGTTTTGAACTTTTTGAATGTCACTTTTTAGATCTTCATTACAGGCTTCAATTAGGAATGAGCAGTAATCAAACTTGGGCATGACTGCCTGCTTGAAAACCAATATAGCAATATCAGTGGACATATTGTCACGGAGATTGGAGAATTTAAAAGAGAGGAAGTTTGTGTCCCTGAGGCATTTAGCAGCATGCTTGTCCATTTTCATCGGCCTGTCCAGATCAGCACCAAGGTAGACAAAATGCTGGACCAATTCAATGGCTTTGCCCTTTATGATGGGCGTGGTCGGGGGGCAATCAGGGAATTTGTAGTTTGAGCAGTACCATGAGAATTTTGTTTTCTCTTCGTTTATGGTCAGTCCCAGAGTATCACACGTGGAGATGACCTTGTCAAGATCAGATTGAAGAGTGGCGAGGGCAGTAGTTGGGTCTTTATGGCTTGCATAGATCGCAATATCATCAGCATAAAGTTTAAAACCAGTTTTGAGACTTAGTTTGCCAAGTGAGTTTATGAAAATTATAAATAGGGTCGGGCCCAGAACTGATCCTTGGGGGACGCCAAAAGTAACGTCCCTAGGGGTTGATTTTTCCCCGTCTATTACCGTAATTTGTTTTCTATTACACAAGTAGGCTTGAAGCCAGGAAAGGACTTGGGAATTTAGCCCGGCACTCTTCAGTTGATTTAGGAGAATAGAGTGGCTAACACAATCAAAGGCTTTTCTGACATCAACAAAACAGGTTGCAGCAACCTTGCCCTGATTGCGTGCCAAAAACATATCTTCAACAAAATCAAAAATTGCACCAGCAGTGCTTCTACCCTCTCGGAAACCGTGCTGTGAGTCAGATAGATAATTTTGGGTGTTAAGAAAATCAGTTAAGTGGGAGAGAATGAGTTTTTCCATAACTTTACTAGGGGAGGGGAGGATGGAGATGGGTCTCCAGTTGGAAACATTTTTGAGATTTCCATTCTTGGGTATGGGGGTAACTTGGGCATTTGCCCATTTATTAGGGAAGGTGGAAGTAGAAACCGAGTGGTTGAAAATATGGGTAATCTGGTCTAGGTTACACAGCATGGCGTCCCTAACACATCTAGTACTAATATGGTCAAGGCCAGATGGCTTGGTTGTGTTTATACTACTTATGCATGATTCAACAAGTGGCTTGGAAAAAATTGGGCAGGCACCATCTACTTATACATAAGTATCATCAGGGGGGACATAGGCAGGTTCAGTAAGGCCTTTATCTTGGAAGAGTTTTGCCCCGATTTCACTGAAGAAATTATTGAAATAATTTGGGGCATCTTGTATACTTTCTGAGGTAACGGGATCTTCAAGTACCGGGATAATATTTACCTTGGGGGTTTTGAAAAAACTGTTGACTGAGGCCCAGAATTTTCGTGGGTCCATTCTAGCCGCAATGAGTTTGTTTTTAATAAAAAGTGCTCTTGCCTTATTTATTTCTTTAGTGATTAAGGTGCGGAGTTATGTCAAGATTTTTATCCCATGTGGCTTCAATCCATAATATCCCTCATAAGCACATAGTTGGCCTTTTCCCCCAGGCAAAGATATTTTGAGCCAAAGTCACCCCAAAGCCGGGGTGACTTTGGGTCACATTAAAATTGGAAATTTAAAAACCTTCCAATGGATTTTTTTTTGTTTTATATTTTTGAGCCCAGTGAATTAACGTATATGCATAATAATATACAGCAGTCCAACATTATAGCACTCCAATGCACTATATGGATATATATCTAAAACTGGACATCGACATCCATGTAACAGAATCCTTCCAACAGAAATCTATATTTAGTAGAAGTAGAAATCCATGAATATCTATATGAAGGAGAACACCATGTTCATGCCTATGAATATGTCTGTGTGTATGTTCATTTAAAGATTCAAGATTGCAACCATTCATTGAATGCCACCATGCTTTCAATGTAATCTTGAATTGCAGTTGCAGTAATTTGATACTAATAAAAAAAAAATCTATTCCATTTTTCTTTCATGAACAGTTGGCATCCCATAGATTCAAGATGGCTATCACTCATTGAATGTCCCGATGCTTGAAATGCAATCTTGACTTGTAGTTGCATTAATTTGATACTATCAAAAAAAACAAATCCTATTTGATTTTTCCTTCATTCAACCCATTCAAGATGGCTACCATTTACTAAATGCCACAATGCTTTCAGTGCAATGAAGAATTATAGTTGCATTAATTTGTATAATTCATATAAGGAAATTTCTATTTGATACCTTTTTCAAACACAGTTGGCACCCCATAGGTTTAGGATGGCCACCATTCATTGAATGCCACAATGCTTTAAATGCAATCTTGAAATGTAGTTGCATAAATTTTATACTGTTAAAAAAATCCAATTTAGTTGTTCTTTTCATGAAGAGTTGGCACCCATAGGTTCAAGATGGCCACCAGTCATTGAATGCCATAATGCTTAAATGCAATCTTGAATTGCATTTGCATTAATTTGATTCTTAAAAAAAATACTTTCTTTTCTTTCTTTCATGAACAGTTGGCACCCCATACATTCAAGGTGGCTACCAGTCATTGCATGCCACAATGCTTTAAGTGCAATCACAAATTGTAGTTGCATTAATCTGATACTAATAAAAAAACTAATTCTATTCTTTTTTTAAATTCATGAACAGTTGGCACCCCATATATTTAAGATGACTACCATTGATTTAAGATGCTTAAAATGCAATCTCGAATTGTAGTTGCATCAATTTAATGCTAATAAAAAACAAATTCTTATAGATTTTTCTTTCATGAATAGTTGGCACCCCATAAGGTGGCTACTATTCATATTAATGCAAATACAATGCTTTAAGTGCTAAATTACGAATTGTAGTTGCATTAATCTGATACTAAAAAAAATAAAATATTCTATTTGATTTTTCTTTCATGAACAGTTGGCACCCCATAAATTAAAAATGCACCCAGCACCCAGGTCAACAGCTATATACGGACACATGAACCTCCCCTGCCTGTTCTCCTTCAATGCAGAGTGAAGTGGGTGGGAGGGGGTGACCATCAACAGTGCATAAACACTTTGATTGGATGACAATGCAGTTTTTATATTACAACCCTAAATTTGTGCAACGAAAATCATCAAGAAATACTAAGTATTTTTTCCAAAGAATAGCTTTTCTAGAATGGCTCGATACTCAGAAATCCTACTGCGAATAAAAAAAAGTCAAATTCTGATTCTAAACACCTGAAAAGTGAGAAATGCTGGCATTCACGGTTTATGTAGGAAATGTACTAAAAACACCAAAAATATGCAACAAAACCCTAATTTTCTCAAAAACTGTTCAGTAGGATTTTTTCTAACTGAGGTTCCAGTGTTTTCTACCCTCATATTACACATTGGCATAGAGAATATATTGGCACCTAGTCAGGATTTTGCCCTAGAAGCAATCTGTGAGGCAAAAAACAGCCAAAATGAGCCACTGGTCTGAAGTATAAAACTGGGCATCGATCACTATAGAGCTACAAAGAGAGAGAATCGATGTCCAGTAATAACAACCATAAATGTTATAAATCCTGGCATTTCACAAACCTATAGAATGAAACATAGCAAAAGTGAGCCAAAGTCACCCCAGTTTACGGTAGTCTTTGCGAAAACTTTTTTGGCATGCAGGACAGTCGGTCCTGCAGCTAGCCAATTTTGCAGGACTGGATAGATTTCTGCAGGACCGAATACCAAATTCAAATTTTTGCATAATATTTAGAATAGAATAGCATTTATATGCTGTATCATTTGCGAATGATACGAAAATAACTAGCGTAATGGTTGCCGGGTCTCGGCGGCGCTTTATGTGACGTCACAATTGTTATGATTCTTTACCGCGTTATCTTTTGTCGTTGAAGACGATCACTTTTGTATCCGTGGCCGACCAGAGAAGACCTTTGTAGAAGAATTTCAAAAACTTACATTTTTTTCTTTTTGTGATTACTAGTATACCAAATTCAAATTTTTGCATAATATTTAGAATAGAATAGCATTCATAAAAGAAAATAATAACAAAAACTTGTTCTTATTTGCCTAGAATATTAGAGTGCACTCTAGAACTTTTAACTTCACTTCTAGTTGGAATATTTGAAAAATTCTTTCAGTTTCGGAAATCCTAGAATGTGAAGGACATCAGGCCCTGCAACACCACTCATTCTGCCGGACCAGAGCCATTTTAGGCAGACATTACCACTGTCCGGCACGTTTTGGCAAAGACTGGCCAGGGTATTTCTTAGAATCAACATGGGACAGGGCAGGCTCTTAAAGGCGACATGGGACATGGGAATTTAAGTGACAGGTGACATGGCCATTTCTTAAAATCGACATGCGACATGGGGACCCCCGGCCCCCCCCCCCCCCCATCTATACCCCCTATCTATAAAGTATAATGACCACACGATCTGGTCATCCTATGAAGATAGGATCACAGGGCAACTGCATGAGTGCATGCTTAGGCTAAAAGTTTTAAGGGAGTGTTCATCTATTAATTACAGCGGAGTGCTGAAATTTTGCATGGAGGTGCAAAAATTCTCCCCCCCCCCCCCCCACCTTGAGAGCGCTCGGGATATTTCGCCCAGCAAAAATTACTCCCCCCACCCCTTTTAACCATAGTAACGCGCTGGCTTTTTTTTTGCCAAAAAGGGGCATCGTCTTTTTACACCCAGCCCCCCTCAAGACTGGTCAGAATTTATTATGCCCCCCCCCCCCTCAGGAGGGGTCGGACATTTTTACCCCCACCCCCTGTAACTAATATATAAACACTCCCTAAGAAAGTGTGATTGATTTAACAGCAGTGAGGCGATGGGTCCTAAAAATAAAGAAGAATCTATTCAGGCAGCATGGTCAGAAAAATAGCTAGATCTAGTGGGTAGGTCTAGAAAATTTTCTCTATCAAACTTAGAAAAATAATAACCCCAAAAGTCATCCAAAATATACGGAGGCATAACAAAATTAAGTTATAAAGAATTAGGATTAGTCAGGATACCTGAGCAATTTGATCTACATGTTAGTACATAGAAACATATCTACAATGTACTTTCAGATATGTTCAAGTCCTCACCTCGTTTGACACGTGGCAAAGCAGCCGCGGCAGCAAAAGAACTTGTAACCAAGGTGCCCAATCCAGCAGCCTCGGCCATAGAGGCTGCTGTCAAACATGATATTATCGTCGTCGCAGAAGGCAAAACCAACAGGCGGACTGATGCGGAGCTTGTACAACTGGATGCCATCCCAATGTTCCTCCCTCTTCTCCGCCAATCCCTCAATCTTCCATTAGCCAATGACCAAGAGGTAAAACAATGCATTGTTTTGTATACATAAAAATCTCTATAGATCAAATGTCATGTAGACCCTACATTGCTGTTACTCAGCTATGAATTCTTTATAAAGATGCCAGTCAAAGATATTCCTATATAGGCCTATATAATGTTAATTGTCAGTCTTTTTTCCCTTGTACCTCCCTGGTATTGAAAGGGGCCGAACTCATTTTAAAATGTGTTGAACATAGAATTACTGTCATGTCTTGAGATGATATGGGATGGTGATGACATAAACATGTCGGAATACAAGACAAACAATAGCAGTTGGGATGGTTCTTCTTGATATGAACTATTAAAGGAAATTGAAAAAAGAGTGGTGTATCTAGTATTACCATTTCATAATCTAGATCCTGGAGCGTCTGGATGGGCGGCAGGTGCTGCAGCTGTGCACACGTTACCAGGAACACCTTCGTCAATGTGCTGAGGCCGTTGCCTTTGACCAAAATGCCCTCTGCGTCCGTGTTAAAGAGGTAGGTCATCAGTAATGTTATTACCCCTCAGTGTCCATATTAGAGGGGTAGGTGCTCATTAAAGGAGCCTGTTAATATCTGGGTATTGATTTAGACAGATTTTAATTGAAGATTTTTTATCAATTTGAAGAACTCAACTGCAACCAGGGAACTAAATTTAACTGTGTCTTTTTTTTTAGTAAACAAAGTCCTTTCTCTGTGGCTGTATAGCACAGCAATGTATTACGCATGTAACCTCCCTCTTCACCACACTGACACTGATGCCTCTATTTGCCACAGATTGACTTTGCCATCAGCACACTGTACAACAATTTAACGGAGCGACAGAAGAGGTTTGCCAAGTACGCCGAACAAATACAGAAGATCCAAGAGATGCACTCGGTACTTAGTAAAGTGCGTATGACTGTGGATCAAACAATCCCCTTAATGGAAAGACTGAACAGTGTGCTCCCACCCGAAGACCAATTGGAACCGTTCAATATGAGCACAGCATCCGCTAAACAGTCCTAGTCAGGTCTAAAGAGCTTTGTGTGTGTGGGGTGGGTGGGGATTCAATGATATATATTAATGTGATATATTGATCTTAAGGTATGCTCTCAGTTACGTTAAGTGTTTGGCGAAGGTATCATCAGACCTTAGCCAATCAAAATCCAATAACCTACATCATGCTGTGAAGGGTGAACAAGGTGTATGTGAGTGACTTTGGAAAGGATTAAACTGAAAATAGGAGAATGAAATGGTGTATTTACTTTCATTAGTTGAGTAGTTATATCTCAAATCAGATTATTTGTCACCGGCAAATAACTGGTAGGATACATGGTTTAGATATGTTAAAGAGTATCATAATGCATTTCATTTGTAATTATTGTATATTTTTGTATTTGTTGTACATAATGTATGAAAATTGTTTGTAAATTTCAATAATGTTAATCAATGTATAATAAGTATTAAAGAATGCATTTTTCACTTCCAATTCGTTATCTTTTGTGCCGTATGTAATGCCGATATCTGGGTATTTATCTTTTTGTAAAGAAGAAAGTTTGATATGCGCAACATGCACTTACAAGTATTATGAACCTATTTTTAGTAGTCGAGAGTTTATGTATCACCCCCTGAAACTGGAGACTTTGTCATTTGTTTATCTATGTCATTCTCCTATATTGCTGGCATATTCAAATAATATATTTAGGGCTATGCAATCTCTGTTGCTATTAAGATAAAGTAGGTTTAAAGTATTTCCCTGTATTTTGCTTTATATACCAGTGTGCATACTAAATATGTATTGCGCAGAGGTCTAAGGACATGCGATGGGAAAGGGGGGAGTTCAGAGATTTATAAATCTTTATTGTACACAATGTCATGTACATTATTACATTTTGTTTGGAAACGGCTGTATACAAGACATAGAAAAGCTGAAATAAAGAATAAAACAGACCTGCAAGACTTCATTATTAATGAATATATCTTGTGATTTACTGATATTTTACAATGTGTTGGGATTATGAAGCATGGTTACATATATCCTCTAGGGAGTGGTCACCTATAAACATCAGGGGTGATAGGTTTGGGCGAGCATAGTCAATTTCTTCCCCTAAGGCGAGGGAGCTGAAAAACTTTGCTGATATATGAATATATTTGGAATATCCTAACCCCCATTCTCATTCTCACTTATTACGTGTTTACAAAATTGTTATCTGTACCCATAACGAGTGTTTGTAACATTTGCATACTTGTAATATCGGTACATTGAATAGCTTATTGTAATTTTCCCATCCACGTACCTGCAATAGTAACTACAATATCTATAACTCTCATCCTCGTTAAATATCTTATTTTTATCATTGTATATAGCTGTCACGTGTTCGCGACTACTTAAATGTAGCGAAACCGTAATTTGATAGGGGAGAGCACCTGAAGTGTTCATTATCAATAGTTTTAGACTATTAGTATTATTTATTATGACCCCCAGCAGTAACTTCTCAATGGTTTCAAACGGCCTTATGTTTGTTACATTTACCTAACACTAGGTGGCTGCACATGCAGTGCTATTTTCACTATTTTCAGCATTGGCTGAGTTACTCCAGCATCACCATCCTAGGCCCCTCACCCTACTCACTGCACTACAGACACCAATATCTCATATTGCCATCTGTATAGGTTGGATCCTCACATGATGCCCAGGTGGGTTATGAACTTGTGTGTTAGCTGATAGTATGAACTGTATGTTAATGGTGATGAATTCTGACTCAGGGTTAGGTTTAGGTTCAAGGGGCATGTATGTTTAATACAACTACTGGGCCGTCCCACCCTGCTGTTGCAGGAGCTACCTCTGTTGGGTTATATAGGCCATGCAGGTATTCTTAGCTGTAATAGACGCAGTTACCCTGTAAGCATCTACATCAGTTTACATGTGGCACTGTGCTATACTAGGGAACCTGGCTTATAGTATTATAATGGGGCACTTACTGAAGGGGTGTATGGATGGGATTGTGTTGTTTTTTTTAGTATTTTTTCTTCTTTTTTTAGGGGGAGGGGATATATCATGATAATTTCATTGGAACGATATAGGCCTGCAGCGATTATATAGTGAGCAAATGGATATAGTGTCATACATAGTGTTATTGCTAATTTTGGTTATCACTTTGTTTTAGCAACTGGCGGCCATGATGCGGTTTCCCTGATAAGCATCTTTCTGAGACGATAAATTGAATCAGTGTTCCATCATGAAGTAAGTTATAATAATTGCCATAGCAATCCAAAATGTATTTGATATGTTATGTAAAATAAGTAATATATTTGCAAGATGCACGTTGCTCAAATAAATGTTCAATGGTGCAAAGTTTTAATTTTAACTAGGCTAACTGCTAAACTATAGATCTAATCGCAACTCTTTCCTTGGGAGATCCTTAGTGAGAATTGACTTTGGTTAAAAGGTGAAAATGGGCCTGAGTAGCGGCACTTCTTTAGGAAGATTCTGCAAACGATGACCCTTGCTAAAGAACTTTTGCTATTATAGGCATTTTGGTGAAACAGTATACCTTGCCAGCCGCACATATGTGTATATCAAACATAGTAGGTGCCCTATGGCTATGATATTTTTAGTACTACATTGTGTATGTCGTAAGCAATACCAATTCCTATCATGACTCTCATTCCCGTTATTATTCAGTGTGATAGATGCTGTCAAGAACAACAACTCGCGTATACTGGAGCTATTGGTGGCCGTTCCAGGGCAGAACTTTCAGGACGAGTTAGACCTAGGCCTTCTCACTGCTGTTAAGGCAGGCTATGAGCAATGTGCAGAAATACTTCTCAAGGCAGGAGCTTCTCCCAACTACCAGGACAGAGCCAACAATATAGCCCTGGTGATTGCCTCAGAGAAGGGACATTCCAATTTGGTGAAACTCCTCCTTGCTGCAGGCGCTTATCGTAATGTTGGACAGGGCGGTCCTGGAACTTCCCTTCACTATGCTGCAAAGGCTAATAACCTGAGTTGTGTAGAGGCCCTCATTGTGGGAGGTGCTATTGTTGATAGTAGGGATAGCATGGAGAGCACTCCCCTGATTGCAGCTACCAAGAGTGTGGCCATACAGTCAATGAGGCTACTCATCAAGGCCAACTGCAATCTCAACCTGGCAGACTCTAAAGGGAGGACTGCCTTGCACTATGCCTGCCACAAGGCCTTGGCTGATGAGGTATTACTGGTGGCTGGAGCAGACCCCAACCTACCAGATAAAGATGACAACCATCCTATTCACATGGCGGCCACTGAGGGCTTTGACTCTGTTGTGATGAGACTGCTGGAACATGGCTGTAACCCAGACGTCACCAATTGCTTCAAGAAGACTGCAGCGCACTACCTTGCTATGAAGAACCACTGCAAAGCACTCAATGCAATTGCTCTCAGGGGAGGGAAACTGAATTTGGTTGATACAGAGGGCAACACCCCTCTAATGTGTGCCATCCAGCGTAACCGACCCGAGGCAGTGAAACTCCTTCTAATGGCAAACTGTGAGCATAACACATCATCAATTAAATCCACCACCTTGGGTTTGGCCAAGCCATTGACCCTTTCATTCCAAAAGCGCCTGTTTGATATTGCTAAGCTGATGGTTTTAACTGGGGCAGAGCTATCCCCAGTGTATGAATGGATCAGCGGTGTTGAGGCTGAGAAGAAGAGGAGGGCGGATGAGCTTGCTGCTAGACCTTATGTGGACAGTGATGAAGAGGAAGATGAGGTAGATGAGGAGCTCGAGGAAGCCCTGGAGTGGTTTAAAGAATGGTTACACAAACCTCACTCCCTCCAGCAGCTGTGTAGACTGTGGATAAGGCACCATATAGGAACCAAGCTGCTTAGTGTAAAGCACAAGCTACCAGTACCTCCAGCAATGGTTGACTACATCACACTAAAGGAGGTGGAGGATCACCATGTAGATAGCTACCTCATATAATGTGTTTCCATCATCATGCTAGAACTATTAATACTATACCACACGATTGTACAACAGAGATTACCCCATGGGTAGACCTACAAGCAGACATCTTATTTTTTTGAGATACAAGATTTGCTATGCTTATTAAGTACTGGAAGGGCCGTATTCAATGACCCCCCCCCCCTTAAATACAATGTGGTCATATTCAATGGGCTCAGAAAAATCTTTCCTTCTTTGAATGGCTTCAAATGAAACATTAACATTAACAGCAAATACCAACTACATTGATACAGCTCTGATGTATTTCACTTGTGGGGACTGGTTGAATGGGATTCTGCCTCAGTCCCCACTCATGAAATACAGCTGTGACAATATCAATGGGCGTTGGCATTTGTCCATTTATTTTTGGAAATACAAGATCTCCTATGCTTAAGCACTGGAAGGCCGTATACAATGCCCCCCTTGAATACAATGTGGCCATAAGAAAACGTAGTTTTTCCTTCATTAAATGGCTTCAAACCAAAAAATAAACATATATGCCAACTACATTGATACCACTATCAGAGTCTCTGATGTAATTCACTTGTGGGCGCTGGGGCGCATCCCACGAAGCCTGCGGCTTCGTGGGATACTGCCCCAGCCACCACTCGTGAAATACAACAGAGACGGTATCAATGGGCGTTGGCATTTGTCTATGTATTTTCTAAATATTCCTAAACAAGTATAGAGGAATGCATGTCTACAAAGTTCTAAGTGGCACTTACTGAAATGTCATACTTTCTTTCTTTGATCCCTGATAACCCTATTGCATAATAAATAATGTCTATGCTGAATAAGCTTTAAACATCCTTTATTCAACATTCAATTACAAAACATCACTTTAGATGAAACTGGATTAAAATTATCAACAACGGCAATAACAATGTAACTTTATAAACTTGCATCTGTCCAAACCTCTGACTCTAGAGTTTTGAATTTAAGTATTACATTAAGCACGTAAACTGGCAAACCCCATTTACACATCATAAATCCCTTACATTCAATATACATGTGGAAATCAACATTACAGGTCCCTCTAACCCTATCACCACTGGATATCACCACTGGATCCCTTGCTGGGGCCTTAACGTATGGCCAAATTCGTCCTTATTGTGGTGAAAGGGTTTAAGCGACATTATCGACTCTCAAAAAGGGCATTTGGGGACATTAAAAGGTCAAATCTGTTGTGGTGCGTGTGTCCCTAGACGCCCTTTTATCCTGTCATCGCGTATACAAAGAACTAATGTAGCAAGTCAAGCACATCATCCGGTACTAGGATTATGGCATCATGGTATATGTACAACAATATTATAAATGTGGTGTAAATGAAATAAATAAGTGAACAATCAAACAATTACAATTTAAATGCATATCATGCGATTCTGTTTTTTAACGATCTATATATAGAGATCCTATACGCAAGACGCGACTATTCATATAATGAAATTAAAAACGTAAATTACAAATAGTATAATGACGTAATACCAATCTTAAGAGTTAGACTGGTGGTACCCCTCCAACTATGTTAAACAATACATTATATGATAATATTTTCAAATCGTGTAAGAATATAAGTTTCTAAAACAAGTGATGGCAATGGAACTTTTGTCAACATTTTACATAAGGACTTTAAGCAGATAATTAGAAGAATGTAGCAATATCATAACAGTTTGGTCATTGACTATAGTCAGGCTTGCCCCTAAAAAGCAAGGTCTACATTTGGCAATCAAATTAACAGTGATGACTACATATGATAGTTGCATACAGATCATAGCGATTTTATACTATATCTCTTTGACATTGACATGATTACCTACCCTCCATTTTATCGAAGTAGAAGAGATTAGAGATCTCCTCATATTAAACTATCCGTGTGCTATCACAATTATTTAGTATAATATCGGCGACCATCATACTTAATGGCGAGGCAAGTAGTATGTGTACATGTACTAGTGTATGCTTCAACAGTAACCTCTCTCACATTTCAACCCTACTTAAAGGCGTATACACGTCCTCCCTGCCACAACCAGGTCACCATGCGCGACCCAATGAATACCATACAGACATAAAGCAGTTTGTGTCTCTATATGTCCCCCTCCCCCGTTATTATGTCATTTTGACTTGGTTTAACCAAGGAATCATTTATAATCTCTGGCGTATCCAATTCCTTTCCCGATTAGATTATCCCAGTGGGCGTCTGTTCCCGCGTCTGTTGCATAGGTGATCCCTTAGGATCAGACAGATAGGTATGTGTCATTAGTTAGTCCCCTTTAATGTACCTGGATCCGAGCCATTCTTTTTGGATCAGGGTCGCGTCCATAAGCCCCACCTAGCTTATCATGGTCGCCATAGTGGACTCCTGCACTTCCTTAATGTTAAGGGGTTGGATCCTGCGGTTCACCCACGATGGAACACTGGAGGGAGAGCTCCAGGCCAGCCTGGAGTTATTGAGGATCATAAAGGATGCACCAAGGACCAGGGCCATGGCCGCTCCTACCTCCAGTAGGGAGAGGAACTGAGCGAGGATGTAGACGTTCAGTAGGTGGACTCCCACGTCAAAGGCAGTACCAGAGATGACGTCCCACTCCCAGCGCTTCTGGGTCTCATTCGTCTTCACCCAGTCCAGGGAGCTCCAGCTGATCACCTGTTTTGTAAAGATAAAACTGAACTAGATACTTGCATAATTACATTTAAAGAATTTAAGAATTCCTGTAGTTGATATCCCATTATGACTTTACGTGGCATGTCAAGTGGGCTTTCTGGTGAGAATATTTGAGTATGTCACAATTGTTTTAATTTACCTATGAATCTACCTATATTGTTTTGATTGTAAAATGTATTTTATGATCCTATTGGCTAAGCTTTAGGTTTTTGGCAGCTTTTCTTTTCGTGTTTCACAATGAAGACAATAATATTATAGGTCAAATTTTCAAAGAGATGAAAAAAGTTGGAAAGATAGGATTCTCCCTTAGAAAGGCGGCCATAGTTATGGGTGTCCTTTCTTCAAATGTCAATAAATCAAAACCCAGCACTATTATATGAAGTATAGATGTTTTGCTGATATTACATCATCACATATCAAACTTCAAAATCCCAAGAAGTTGTCGTTCGATTAAAGTTGTCTGAACCCTCCCTTATGGTTATACTTTTAACTTACCTTCCTGGTGAATTTATTTTTGTTCCATGTAAGGAAGAAGAACATGTGTTGTGCCATTTGTAGCAGTGCCAGCCATCTCAGTTTGCCCGTATACATGAAGGATACAGTAAAGACAGTCAGGGTGTCCACCAAAAAGTAGTACCGGATCTTAACCAGATCCTTTCGCGGCAACAGTCGCAGGCGGAAGAGGACGGCCGTGTGACCAACCACGTGGTAGCATTCCAGTGTGAAGAGGAACAATGCGATAAAGTTGATAGTTTGGGGGTAGATCTGTTGGACGTCCAGCGTCTCCATCATTTGGCTGAAACCCCGCATCCTGAAATGAAGAGGAGGTCATCTTAATTAATTTCAGCATGATGCACAGAGGGGGGGTGCAGATGGGTCCCCCCCCCCCTGAGGTCGGAAAGTCGCCAAAATTAAGGGATCCAGGTCAATAAGTCGCTTTTTGGAACCTTTATTCTATAGTCATTTTTGACCAAAAGTCACAAAGTCGTTTTTATTATTGGCTTAGGTCGAAAGTCGCCTCCAAAACTGATTAGAGCTGGTAACCTTGTACATGTCAGTCCGGGAGCCTTATAGGGCACACCACTTCATCGGTACCCCTACACATGTATATCATTGTAGCATCAAGATTTAATGTCAGAATTATATTTCGTGAAATACTTGCTTAAAACTGTAGCATAAGCATGATGTATTAGATGTAGATACCCAATTTGTAGAAATATGAGAAAGTTAAATCCACAAAAGCTCAGATGTTCCTCTCTATAAGAACTAATGTGCACTGAGGGATCTTTCTGAGATCCTTCCTCCTTGTGAGACATTGCACTAAAATGATTTAGAGAGAGTAGCTGGGGAGACAGCTATTGGAATGGTTATATAGAGGGGTAAGGGATAGAAATTACCAATGTGATCCTTAAATTACCCTCTCTACAAAGGGAGTAGTGGTTCAATGACTCCCTTTGCCTAGACTCCCTTTCTGAAGGGAGTTGCAGCATGGACCTGGACTTTGTTTGTGGCAAGGACTCCCTTTTGACAGGGACTCCCTTTTGACTCTGTGTCTTCTCTCTGTGTGCTCTTTCAATTGCAAGCCTAGAAAAGAGAGTCAAATAATACGAGGTTCCCCTTACTGTGAGAGTCAATCTGACTCTCAAAAAGGAATAGTTTTTGCGACATTATATGCCTCTCTCTTGTAGGGTCTAATCTTTTTAATGGGGGTATAGATGGGAGGGGGGTACCGATGTCGCATGTGAATTTCAATAAATGGCTTTGTCACATGTCGATATTAAGAAATGTCTCCTGTCACTAACATTTTGAGCCTCATGCCGCTAGTCCCCATGTCACATGTCGATTTTAAGACCATGTCGCCATGTCGACTTTAGGGGTCCACCACCATTATAAATTATGGGGAATACACACCCTGCAGACCACATTGAATTCACCGACAACCCCCTCCCCATTGGACACAATGTCAAATGACATATGATGTAGAATATCAATTGCTCGACTTTCTTATCACCAGCTTATCATGGGTTCAAGTACCTAGCTCAACGGTTATCCTTGGATATCTCTTGATATCGATAAAGAGGACGTCCGAGTGAGTTTTTCAATGCATTTAAGGGTCAATTCGGGAAAAAATGACCGAATTTCTTTTTTAAAAGCATAATATTATTACACTGGTTTCGAAAGCCAAATATGCAATGTCTAAACTACGTTAAACATTTCCCTTTGTAGACACCCCTTCTTCCGACAGATTACAAGTATGGTTTCTAACCCTTTTTTGGCTGAGATTGGGACCTTTTTGCGCACATTTGCTACACAGTGCAGGTTCATGATTATTGGATAATCTGATGCCTTAGATGAGAACCGCAATACCAGCAGGGGGTGCCCAGATCCAGCAAAATCCCAAGTTCAAGGTCATTTGGCTGTTACCAGAGCCTTTGGAAGGATTTGGGAACGAGAGTATGTGCCAACATGAAATCAATATCACCATCTACAAGCACACTCCTATGGGGACTAACCGAACCCGTTGCCTGGACATTTACATACCTGGCATATTCTTAAAATATGTATACAGCTCCCATATTCTTAATCATAGATAATATGTATCAATATGTTAGAATGTTGTCTAGTTGATAATAGTATTGCATCTTTTGTAAACCCCCTCTTCTTTCTTTTTCTTTGTTAAACTGATAACACAACTATAACACCTATGTACCTTATTAATTATGCGATGTATCAAACCAGCGATGTGCCAATAGCAGAGTTTGATATCAGAATTCAATGCATGCATTGGCTCATTCCTCATAGGTTCATTGGCCAAAATAATTGAATTACTGTGTTCTATCAATTACAATCTGAGCGAATCAGTCACCTTTAGGTATGTTTAAACGTCAATATATATATTGCGTTCCTAACAATAGACCCTTCACTTGGATGAACAGTGGATGCCAATATATATATATAATTTACAGGTAAGCCATGTTTGTGATTTATTGAAAAGAATTTGGGCAAAATGAAGTAAGGGATTGCAGGTAACTATAATCTGGTTAACAGCGGATAATTCAGTCAATAGCACACAGGTGGGTATGTACAAGGCAACATTTTGAATTGAGAGACATTTACATAAATTTACAAGAATGTGCAACAAGTGCTTTTCTAAGGATGTGTCAATCTCAGTGGCATAGGAAAATTGGGGGGGGGGGGGAGGGGCAGGGGAGCCTGCCCCTCCCCCCCCCCCCCAAATCACAGAGGAGAGAATAAGTTTGGGCTCCCAAAAATGTCCCTAGACCCTATAATATAATACACACATTTCAAAAATCTTACCTCTTCCATATAGGAAAATGGGGTGAGTAGAGTGGGTTTGGCCTTCAATCTCACTAAGTACTCACTAGTGAGGACTTTTGGGTGATTATTTTGATTGGGGCGTGGGGTAGTACCCTGGTGATCTTTAATGTGATCACGAGTGAGGACCCAGGTCATCAATATCAACCTCAATTATCAGGCCTTTAAGAGTATGCCTTTAAGAGTATGTTTCAGTCCTCACAAAAAGCCATGTAAAACATATATGTATAACTGATGGCTGTCAATCTTCACACTTCTAAGTTTGGTTTCAGACACATAAATGGTGTCTTTGTGTATAGATATTTATAGTTTAGAAAGTTCTGACCTAATTTCCAATCAATTCACTTGACTTTAAACTGTGTTGATTGTCTTCATATATCCTCCAACGTGTAAACACGTATGAACAATATTATTATAGGGTTTAATCAATCGATCACATGGAGCAGGGGCTATATCTTACATTGTTGTCCCTCTAGTGGCAAGATTATGTCCTCAAAATGATCATCTTTCCTTATTAATCACCTTAGGTCATGATCACCCTAAGTCCTCTGTCGTGAGTACCTTCATATGAGCCTGGGTTTTCAGTGTATTACATATATTCCAATTTTATATATTATATATATATATATATATATATATATATATATATATATATATATATATATATATACATATATATATATATATATATATATTTATATATATATATATAAATATAAATAATATATATATATGATATATATATAATATTATGCTTAAAATGTGTTAACACTTTAAGTCCCCCACTGGGCCTCTTTCTACGCCTCTGAATCTGCTCTAATAGATAGGGGGCCAATAGATATCGCAACCGAATTATCACAATAGGCACAAGTCAACGCCCGATGTCACAGAGAGAAACCGAGTCATAAAGGGAATCCAGGCTATAAATAGAGAGGCAGGGCTCCCCTTGGCTCCATTTTCACACTGTCTGACTCCCTTCCTAATGGCCCGGACTCCTTTTGCATTATCAGGATAAGATTTACCCTACTAGGTATAGTAGCATCATACTTAAAATGGTATTGTTCGGTATGCTCAGATCTCTAGATCCATGTAGTTTGTGACATTGATAACTATAGTAATACATAATATCATTGTCGCATCAACATTTAATGTCAGAATTAAATTTAATGAAATGATTGCAGTAAGTTTAAAACTCTAGCATATGAGCATGGTATATCAGATAGAAACCCACTCTGTAGAAGCATATGATAAAGTCAAGGATCCAACAGTACCAATGTGACGCCCTATTCCAAAGCCATATCATCAATGACCCTCTCTTCAAAGGAGGTCCTAGCTCAGTGGCGTTTAGACATAACCTACACTCTGTTTGTGATGAGAGTCATGATAGGGAGTCATCGATTTTGGGATGAAAAACTCAAGGCTCAATTAAGGAAGTCACATAACTTTCTGTTAAGTATTGACTCCCTTGAAAAAGAGAATCAGACAGAGTAAGAAAGGGGAGTCTTTCGGTGACAAGCCTGGACTCTCCCTAGAATCTATACAAATGGGGTAGGTTTCACTATCACAGCAAAGTGTAGATGGTAGGTGGGGGGTGGTAGTTTTGAATACATAGCTAGTAACGGGAAAAGAGAACTATAGGCAAATCAAAAGTTGTGACCAAAAGTTTTGAAGTAAGTTTTGTCTCACCTCTACGTATACGTCTGTACAGCTGCAGAACACTATAACACTAAATGTAGTCCAACAAAAACTAATGGTACAGTGATCCTATGCCCATACCAGCTTGGCCCATGTATGTCCACTCTCAGCTAAGTGTAGCCCACAAGTGACACTGTATACATGTGGTCTATTGACCTCCCACCACTCCCCCACTCACAGCACATAAACAGGGACACACCTCCATGGTACATACATACATTAGCCTGTTGACAAGGTCAACCTCCAGTAAGCTAGCACACATGGACATATAGTACAGTATACTAGTCCCACCCTCCCACGACCTGGAGGTGTTATTTCAGGTCTAACCCAAATTCATGACTCTCCCCATGTGGGTCACTGCCAAGCATGTTATATTGAAGGCCAGTATTGGAATCTGGAGGATTAATGATCCTAGTGGGCTGTATACAAGGCGAGTAACCGGCTAGTAATGTCATTCAAATGCAGTGCCTTGTCATTGCATATACCCCATACTCGATATTTGACATCACAAATAGATTTTCAGATTATAGTGGATATGCTTGTCATTAGTTTCAGGAAAGCATATATATATTATATATAAAGAAAAGAAAACAAAACGATCCCCCCTCATGCACCATTATGATAATATAACCAACTATCAAAGTCATGTACCAGGCGTGTGGAATCCCAAATGAAATCGAACATTTACAACAATAAAAATGAGAAGAAAAAAAGGGGGTGTTACAGTCTTACATGCTGTGTAGTACTGTCTCATGACAGTATTACCAATATACATTTAATATGGGGGATATGCAATGTCCAGGCACTGAGTGGGAACGACCAAACGAGCATACACAATTACTCCCAAGAGCAACAAGGTGTTTTCAAAATAAAAGCTCGTTGGCAGAGCATATTGGTTCTAATCCATGTTGCTAAAGTGGTGCATTGGCATTCTGCCATATACAGGCCTAAGGTATATGTATATGCACATAATGAAAATAGGGAATGTTTACATATGGCGTCACTTATTTTGGTATTTTTTCCAGTCGCCCCCACCCCCAATCTCCTATCACTATTCTGGGCATATTGACCTATACAAATGCATGGTACAGATCACGTTTTGCCACTGAACCCAAATACCCCCCCCCCCTCCCAAGCAGGTGACGTCATTTGTAAACGTACCAATGCATGTTTTCTTTATCATTATTATTGATTTTAGGTTCATGGTGGGGGATGAGGTCGTGGGGAAGGGCATTATATGGCCACTCCATTATTTCACTCTATCATGTACATGAAATACTTCAAGATCACATATCTTCAGCTATACTTGATGAATCACATGTGCACACTTCACTCGTGAACATTTGGTTGTAGACGACATCATCGATCATGCCTGGGGGGCATGCATATTAGCTACATTGTAAACACGTATACCGTAGTGGCTTGAATAAGTGCAGGAGTCCCAAATAAGCACTGGTCTTGTATTGTATAAGCGCAGGGTAAATGGGGGTATTGGAATGAAAATGTATATCATTTGTGCATCTTTAATAAGCACAGGTTCTGTATAAGTGCAGCGGAAATGGTACCATCTAGATTAAAGCTCAGGAGCGCTTATTCAAGCCACCACGGTATTCTAAATTCAGATTCCTCTTAACCTTGGCCCAGCACAGGCTTATACCAGATGATGTAATATGCCCTATAGCAACGGATAATAACTGGTACAAAGTGGCCAGCTAGTTGAAGGTGCACATGTCCTGGACAAGTGCACATATGAAATCATATATCCACGAGCTATAGCCACATTGTATCTGCTGATGTCCCAAAATAGGCCGAGTGAAGGCCACATTGTATCTGCTGATGTCCCAAAATAGGCCGAATGAAGACTTACAGGTCTACATGTCCCATGTCATGTACACAGGTATATTTAACATATTCTTGTGATATTTAATCCTTTAAGTGACGCATATAGCTTTAATGTGGCTCCAGAGGGGTAAATAGCGACCTGGCGACCTGGGCTTTTTTTCAGGCGACCTGGCGACATGGTACAATAATTTAAGCGACCTGGCGACTTTTGGAAAAATATGTCTGTAGCAAAAATGGTCTAAAAAGCGACTTTGTGACCTGGGTCATTTAGTTTCGGCGACTTTCCGACCTGAGGGACCTTTAATGCCTTTTGTCATCAGGACGTATGAATACAGTCTTGGCGAGTCTATAGTCATCATAATCATGTCGACCCTCTAGGACGCACGTGGGGACGAACTTGCCAAGTCACTAGACGCCACCCATTTTACCTGTAATCTTAAAAGACCCACTTTTCCAGTAATCTTAATCAGTTTCCAGGCCTATCCTCTAGATGGCACCACTGTAAGTTGGTAACAATCATTGCTATATATATCGGGGGCTGTGCCCCCGCACCCCCCTTTTCTTTTACTCTTTTTTTTCTATTTCTTTTTAAAACTGTAACAGAACTATATAACCGAATCTATTCAACACTAAAGGATGGGGTGGTTAGGACTCAGGGAAAGGAAATTCATACACATGAGAGTGCTTTTGGCGACACATGCCTGACTGTGGTATGTGAGTCCAGGTGACTCTCACTTTTCTCTCTGTGTACACATGCATATATGTGCAGTTTACTGTGCAGGCCACCATGGAAATTGGCCACCTTAAATGGTTTAAAGTGGATGTGCTGGTACCATTAGTGCCTATGGTCTTAGACCCCTAAATTCGACATGGTGTCATGGGCCAGGAGGAGGAAAAAATAGATAGTAACATAGGACATGGGCCAATTATTAAAATCGATACGGCGACATGGGCATTTCTTGAAATAGACATGGCAACATGAGCATTTATTAAAATCGACAAGGGACATGCGGAACGCCCTCAAAGGACACAAATACACACCAAGGGCCCGTATATGGCCAGGGGTACTACATGAATTTTATTCTCCATGAAAGCTACTGGTACTCTTTAGGCTGAATGCATTGGGACAGACAATACTAATTAATATTTGGTGATCACTCCGGCCCTTCTGCATCATGTTGCTCCTGTGGTCTCCAGAAATAAGAACATACGTCCATAAACCCTGTCTGACGCAGTCACAATCGTACACCTACAGGGGAACGTTTGCAAATAACACCACCTCTTATTTGCGGGGGGGGGGGGGGGGGGGGGGGCTTTGGGTTTTGTGACAATGGGGGGGGGGGGGGGGAGGGGGGAGGTCTTGAAGGTTATGTAAGGTGTGATACAGCTATCACCAGGGCATCAGCTCGCATGGGTCTCTATTACACATTCTGCTTTCACTTTCAGCATCCATGAGTTGTTTGATCATTGTGACGATGTCACTAGGGAGGGTGTAGTTGGGGGGAGGGGGGGGGGGGTCCTAAGGGAGTAATCATTTTTTAACAACAGGGGAGTGGGTGGTAGGTTCGGGGGGGGGGGGGGCAAAAGAAATTGGACCCCTTGACCGGGGGGGGGGGGGCAAAAAAATTTGGATCCCTCTTGGGAGGGAGGGCAAAAAATGTAACCTGTTTTGAGCCAAAAAGCCCGTGCGTTACTATGCTACACAGGGCCCGTACGCAAGCCGATTTTCGGCCCTAAGGGGGGGAGGGGGGAGATTTTGACCCCTTGGCCGGGGGGAGGTGTAAAAAATTTTGCGCGCTCATGATCACTCCCTAATAGGCTAATGTCGCATGTCGATTTTAAGAAATGGCCATGGTGCATGTCTATGTCGCTTAGGCCTAATAGATAACCGGGTAAATAACGCTCATGTCCCATGTTGATATTAAGAAATGTCAATGTACCCTATCACTAGGCTATATAGGTAAGCCTAATATAGGCCTAGGCCTATAGGCCTAATAGGCTACATGGCCTATATAGGCCCTAGGCATAATAATAACATGTGCAATATATCACATGTCCATGTGCAATCGGAGTTATTATGCTGTCCATTGAAAGAATTAGAAGTTTATAGGGAGTGTTCATTTATTATTTACAGTGGGGGGTCAGATTTTTTACGCCCCCCTCCCCCTCGGGATCTCGAGGGGTCGGACCTTTTTATGCCCCCCCCCCCCCCCCCAACACCCCCCCCCCCCCCCCCCCCCGTAACTGATAAATGAACACTCCCTAAGGCCAACATACTGAATATCAAAAGCCTATCTAGGCCTCTCCTACCTACTGTGTAAGGCTCGTCTAGACCAAAAATGTATAGACAATCTGACATCATAAATAATCATAGTATAAACCTGCCTTCTCCACCTACCTCCTTGTTAGTTGTAGCCTACAGCCGACTGTGACTCGTGTAAGGTCTGTGTGCTTTGTGTGTGAGTCGTGATAATGTAGGGGAATGTAGGCTACGTCTGGTCGGTGTTCTGGGTTTGTAGGCCGTTTGTAGGTGGTGACCGTTTGGCGCAGAGCTCCAGGGGAGGGTCGTGGCCAAGGGATCCAGTGTCGGGGTGGGTTGGTCCGTTAGCTGGCGAACGCTGGTGGTTGAACAGAGAATGAGTGCATGCCCCGATAACCCCCTTGCCCGCCCCTCCATCCGCGCAACATAGGGCCATGTACGGGGGTGCCTGTGTTGCATATCGGATTTAAGAAAAAAATAAAGCCCATGTAACCTTTAATAGCCTAATAATAATAATAATGTCCCATATGACATTTTAAGAAATACCTCACCTTCCCAAGCTTTCCCACCACCCCCTCAATATCAATAATGTCGCATATGGATTTTTCTTAAAACGCCTTGATCCTGCCATGCTGTATTTAGAGGTCTGGGGCCATAGAAGGACTCGTCCCACAAAGGAACTAAGGACGTCTGGCTACTAAAAATGAAAGAAATGAAGTGAGAAGAAAACAAATAACCTAGATCTAGGCACTGCATAGGCTGGAGGGGGCACTGGGTTCTTGTCTAGGTCAACGGGTATACCGCCATTGGCTCGTCTAAACGCCGGGTATTCGAATACGTGCCAGTGTTGAATAAACGCGGGGTACGGGGGTATTGAAATAGGTTTTAAATTTAAGCCTAGTAATTATCTTGAACAATCGCCTGTCTTTAAGTGCCGGGGCTACAGTGGAATGCATAAGTAGGCGTGCGCTTAACGAGCCACTACGGTATTAAAGTGGCATAATCACCAAGCGTAGGTAGGATATCCCACTTTACAATTCTAGTGCTGGGTCCAATTTTTTAAACGTAGGCCTACGCTAGATGCACACTTAAACGTTTAAAAAATTGGACCCTGTTCTAGTCTGACCGCATAGTAACCGGTTAAGTCCGAGGGGTGAGAATGCCCCTTTAAAGTTCAGTATAATTATGATGTTAATTTTAGGGGGATACGATTACGACTGTACCTTGACATTTATTTCAAAATACATGGGGGGGGGGGGGGGGGCTCTACAACCCTCCAGAATTTGAAATCCGTCAAATTGGTAAAAGAGCATTAACTCTTTTAATGAATGGCCGCATATAGTGCCCAAATGTACTTTATAGGCCCCTATCCTGGTCCTACTAATGCATGAATGCAGCTGCAGTAGACCTGCTGCATCATGTCGACCCCAGGGGGTTGGTACACCCCCGAAAGGGTCTGGATGCAGCAATGTCGAATTACCCATCATGGATATATCCATGCATCGTGACGACAAAGGACCACGGCAAAGAACACAATGCATTTAAGTACTATGCACCATTAAAACGCTTTCCCTGCATCAAATTGTTAAAAGAATTAAGACATAATCCTTTCTTAGATACCGTATTTCCCCGTGTATTAGCCCGGGCTTATACAAGTACTAAGTGGTAAACTGACCAGGCTTATACACGGGGCAGGCTTATACTCGGGACAGGCTTATATTTCTTTAGCTGTAGAAACACTCTGATATCTTCTTACAATTTTCAGAATTACTTACTTATCCGACACATTTACTGGAACATATCTTATAATATTCTTACCAATTTAAACTTTATTTCTCTTTAAAGAGCTAGGGATATCAATGGAGTAAATAGGGGTCACATAGCCGAAAGAATTATGTAAATACTCCAAGTAGAAATGGAGTTATGGCCTGAAATAGGATTTTTTAGTAATCATTTTAGTAGGAGACGGCACCCAGTCAGAGACGGCACCTGGTCAGAGACGGCACCCGGTCAGAGACAAAAACATTGGCTCAAGGTCGTGAGACAGAGCCTGGTATGAAGATAGTAAAAAAATGCTTGTACCTTGGCTATGACTTTAGTAGGATGACATTGACATTTGACAGCTGGCCATGGTTTAATCTATTCAACTTACCTCTCAACTTATAATGTCACGTTGGCGTTTTCGCCTTATCAACTGGGTTATCAGCTGATTACCTCAGTATGCACCCACATGCTTGACGATAGGCTGAGTATCAATAGTGCAGGAGTTCAATAGATAGGCCTACATCATAGAACTATGCCCTATAATGTGAACCTATGTATGGTTGACTAGGGGACTGGTAATTTATCGTCAAAAGGGATGGGGTTGGGGGTGGGGGGTATATTCCAACCCCTCCTGAGTGTGGTATATGAGTTACATTAAACATTAGTTTGTCGACTTCAGTGCACGTGTTCCGAAGTGGGTGCGGGGCGGGGTGCGGGGCATAGACTAGGACTCTTTGGGCCACCTGTCTACAATGATAAGAGGGATAACAACATAGGACTCTGTGTTTGATTTTTTAAGTACGATTTCTTCACATTTAGGCCCGTGATATATTCAGTGATCAATGAAAAGAGATAATGATTACATTGATATGTAAACAAGGAGATGAGTTCAAGAGTTCAGGAAGCCTGGCAAAGGTTAAACACAAACAGTCTTCAGTAGTGTCCTTGTATTGTTCATATGGCTATGTGCATTTAGCATATATATATATATATATATATATATATATATATATATATATATATATATGTATATATATATATATATATATATGTACTGGATATGGAATATTACACATCCTCTGTTTGACTAGTTGGCATTAATTGATCTCATTAAATCATTATCAAGAGCACAATATAATATGAGGTACAACTCAACGACAAACCACACATTATTTGTAGGCCTACACATGACCACCTCAGGTAAGCCTACAAGCGATTTTTGGCCATCTGTGTTGATATGGCACTGGTGGATACATCAGTGTGCAAAGGAGGTCAAAGCTATATGTGGTCCATTCATATACAATTGAGGGGGAGGGATTAATATTAATCAGAACTTAGTGAGTGGTCTAGATTTCTGAAAGCATAAAACTTGGGAGCCGTACTCCTATCATTAGTTCTACGTGATCAACTCATGACAGCAATATTTTGTATAGGCCTATTCCGCATTAGCGAGATACAGTGGCTCCACCTGATAGGAGTATTTGTAACTATAACTAGCTGAAGATGGTACCTGTCATGTCCAAAATAGGAAGTTTTAGGGGTCGTAATCTGTGAGTATTGTGAGTATGTTGTCACTAGCTATGTCACTTGTCCAGTATAGTGTAGTGGTTAGGACAGAGGACTCACAATCCAGGGACCTAAGCTCAAATCCCTCCAAATCCTATGCCTAAAATGGGAAAAATCCTAGAGATTTATGTCTTATATATTTTGGTTGAATTTGTAGAAGTGAGTACTAGTCTTGAGAATTTGTTAAGACTAAATAGAGAAATATCAAGAGTGTGGTATTCTGTTTCCATTCCCCTACAAAAGTAATTGACTTTATTGCTATGTATTTGACCGAAAATGCTTGGTTTCCTGTAGTAGATAATTATATGAAAAAGAAAACAGTTTTACCTTTGAATGGAATAGTCACCAGATATGGCTTGGAAGGGAATTGAGCTTAGGTTCTCTGGACTGTGAGTCCACTGTCCTAACCACTACACTATACTGGACACAGGTGACAAAAGGAGTGTCCAAATACCTGTACCCAGATTGTACCCTAATCTCGGCCACGAGATTTGGCTAAGCTGGTTGCTGTAAGTAATGGGAATAGACCTAGAACCAGTGGAAGTGGTGCTGCCCACTGATCATCTCGCTAATGCCCTATAGCAACTTCCTACACTGCCACATCCAGCAATAATTGACTCGCTCCTATTGATAGTTAAACAATATGCAATATTGCAATACATTGCTCTTGAAGAAGTTTTAAGAGCATAATCAGGAAATGGTCAGCACTGATTTGGTATTTACCCACTCTCCTCACTAGTTTTGCAAGACATTATTATACAATTCTCTAATCCCATAGACCTAATAGCTTTGATTAATAATACATATGTGACACAATATGCGAAAAAGGCCCTTAGTGCAGGGTGCACTAAGGTCCCTTTTCCCAGGACATGTCACATATGTGATAAAGTATTTCAAATTGAGGTACCAGCACGAGGGTTTCCCTGTTTATAATCAGTCCGCTTCGCTGCACTTGTGTCTGATGTGCTCAGTGGGGTATCCAAGGTGCTCTGTGAGCTGCTAGCCTTCCTGTTCATCTTACGGAACTCCTTCAGCACCTGTTTGTGAAGGACAAAACTAACAAAGAGCATGATACCCTGTGAGGCATTCAGTACAATGAAGACAATCCAGAGGGCATCATGACCAACAAAGGCTGCCACAAAGCCAATGATCCAGGAGACTCCCATAAGTGTGAAGAGTCTGATGTAGATCCAGATTTCATGTGAGGTTTTATCTGGTGCTGATCTGACTGTATTACTTAGAGTTCTTCTTAAGTTTACCACAGTCACTATGAACAGGACGGTGGTGAGTAGAGTGAGGAGGGCCACAGGAACACCAAAGTAACACAGCAGAGCATAGCGCTGGTTAAACCAGCAGATATTGGTCCCAAAACCTGGCTTAAACCTAGAATCCAACTCTATGTAGTCTATCCCGGTAACAATTGCAGCTATGCAGGCAGGAATCATCCAGCAAGGTAGGGCATATTTAGAAATAGATTTGTCCAGGTCATCCACCTTGACAAAACTCGCCGATGGCCTGAAAACTAGCCATGTGTCAAAGGTTACAGCAGCCATCCAGAAGAATGCAGCAAGGAAAAAGAGATAAGTTAGTATCCCAAATGCTGAACACACTCCCATTACATTGAATCTAGCAGTAGCGCCACCTAGAAGAATCATTAAAAAGGCAAGGCACAGGGAGAGGCACAAGTTAAAATGTAGCCTACCAGCAAAGCTGTTATAATAAGGTATCTTGAACTGCAACACCAGCCTGATAACAAGACCTATGATGGACAATGATAGCAATATGATTGTCAGAATACCCAACACCTCAGATACATCAAGGAGGACCTTTGTAGGATCAGTAGAATCAGTAATACACACCAGGGCATCTGACCTCACAAGTCTATACCTATCTGTTGTGTACATGTTACGTGACTCTTTAACCACAAGACTGTCATTAACTATTTCAAATTCATCATTTGATAACTGGACCCATACACAGTCAATAAAGAGATCTTGGTTCATGGAAATATTATTTCCAATGGCTATGACAACATTACCGATGTTAACCCCAGATCTGTACATCAGTAGAGTCAATTCCTCTTCCAGAAACAGAAGGGCCCTCTCAGAGAAATTATCCAGGTCTGCCTTGAGGTTAAATGTAGATTTCTTTTGAAATAGAAGATGTAACCCTATTATGAACCTAATGTTGTTTTCAGGCAGGTGGATTGTGTTTAGCGTGACATTTAGTTGGTCCTGATCATGTAAAAGAGGTATCAGGCGACTTGTGAGACTGACAGTAATGATGGGACCCTTCTCTAATCCTTGCATGACTGCTTTGATGTCATTGGTAAAGTTGAAGGACACCATTGCAATAGCCTCCAACAGCAGTGTCCTTGGAAAACAGGTGTCTTCTAATATACGAAAATCCTCAGGACAGGACACCTGACGGCAGTCCTGTATACTAGAAAACCACCTGCGCCCAGGTGGGCATGCCTTTCTACCCACTGTCAGTCCCTCTGCTGGATTAAAATCAAACAACAGTGACAAGGAAAATGTGCCAGTTTCTCCTTTGGGTAAGGTGATGTAGGTTCTAAGTCGTGCACATTTCAAGTTGGCTGTGATTTCCCCATTGCAAAGAGCACAATAGTAATTGTCATGTGGTTCACCATCTCCATGAATGTAGTCTATAGTGTAGGATTTCTCACATAAGTCAACTAATTCCATATTATTGCAGTCAGATGGACACTTTTTTCTGTCTCCGTAGCCTCCACACGACACATCTCTGGCAGGGAATTTCTTTGGAACAATATAGAACACCTGACAACTCTTAAGATAGAACTCAAGTTTATCTTCACTGTCTATGTTAAATGTCTCATTACTTGAATAAAGAGATGTGTCAGTTGGTCTGCAGTTGAGTTTAGGTGTCCATGGTATCACCTCAACTACACCATTGCATTTTGCACATTCATAATTGATATAGTGAACACCATTGCGGGAGTCTACAACTGGTATGGCCAGGTTGGGCTGAGTGATTTCATTGGGTCTTGTTCTGTTACAAATCAGCCCTGTTTGGCCACATACTGAGACAAAATTGTACTTTGTAGATGCAGGTGTCACACCTACAAATCCTACAGTGGCTAGCTCATTAGATGATGATGTTTGGACAGTGAAACACTCAGTTCTGCCATGTTTAAAATTACTTCGTAATGAACTGCTTTTCTGGAACTCAACAGGGCAGCTCTTCTCAAAATCCATGCAGCAGTCGCCGTAAGCCACACACCCAGGGTCACATGAGCAATAGAGCTCAGTATCAAAATCTGTAGTGCTCCCACACCTGTCTCTACACACTGTACAGTTGAAGAGGAGCAGTTCAGGGACCAGGTCTTCAGCAGCACAGTAAGTCCTTGGTACTAGCGGAAGTGATGCCTGGGTGGCACGGACCTCCTCCATTGGTATAGGGTTCTGTCCTGAGCAGCAGGGAAGGAACACAAAGTGGAGAAGGGTGGTCGATAACAATAGTATTGGCAGCTCCATTGTTGTGAGGATATCTGAAACAAACAAAGTATAGAGTTGGTTTGTGAAGTTAAATTGCAGGACATTCTTACTTTCCTGTACATAATTACAATGTAACTATCGGTATACAGTGGCGTAGGAAAAGGGGGGGAGGGGCAGGGGGGCCCGGGCACCCCCCAATCACTGAGAAGGGGGGGGGGGCTGAATATGTTTGATGGAGCTAACCTTGCCAAACAGCCGCCCCCCCCCAAAAAAAAAAAAAAAAAAAAAAATTGTCAAAAACTGTAATATAATACACACAATTTTCAAACCTTACCTCTCCTGCATAGGAAAAAGTGGGGACCCCAAATCAGAACTAAAGGGGGCTCAAATACTTATTTTCCATACACTCTAATACAAGTGTGTATATGATACATCATGCATAAAAATCAATACTTAAAGTTGGTTGGAGTGGGGCCCCCCTGCCCCCCCCCCCCCCAATAAAGATTTGCTTCCTACGCCTTTGGTATACATAATCAATTTATTTACCCCATCCCTCAGCCTGAGACAGACTCGAAAAGAATAAATCTACTTTCTAAGCCTTTTTTTTATATTCAAATAGAATGTAGCCAAGAGCAGCAGCTTGCTATCAGCTGATTGTACATTCTAGTTTTGACATTACCCCATAGGACTAGCATTCAACTCTTGGCATTGAGTGACTAGATCCGGGAAAAGCAAATTTCCATGGTCAATCATAATGGTATGCATGCCAAATTTAGTATTTCTCATTTCAGACTTAATAGTACATGTCCATAGCAGCCATAGGTATTCTGCATTAGCGAGATGATCACTGAACAGCATCATTTTGTCTGGTACCAGTACTCTTTCCTATGCTAACTATAGCAGCCAGATGGTTAGCTGAAGCTGGTTCCTGTCATGTCCAAGATTTGAAGTTTCAGGGGCCATACAACTTTCAGTTATTTGCCTCCATTGTGGGTACTTATGTCATCTGTTCAGCTTGGGGGAGTGGTTAGGACTCTGGCCTACTACTTCATGGGTCATGAGTTCAATCCCATGTCAATGCTATTTTGTCTACACACATTTTAAATATATTTTGGTAGGTCAGAAATCCCGATAGTATAGAATTTGGTTGTAAAGATCCTTTACACAAGATAAATAGTCATAGTGTACAATAAAATTGTTTTATTTTTAACCAACTAGGGATCCTGTAGTCTTGGTATGGATTTGAAAATAAGGACCCCTGGATTGGTTGGCCAGTGTCCTAACCACTCCCACAATTTGGACATCTGACATTAGAGATATTCAACTACCAATGATTCAAAAATGTATGACCCCTAAAACTGTCTATTTTGGACAGGCCAGGAACCAGCTTCAGCTACAGGTCTCACAAGGGAGAATCACTGCATCTCGCTAGTGCGGAATATTAGGCAATCCTCATTCTTTGTGACAGGATATTGGATTATGCTAGCGCATCTGGCAATTACCGGATAATCAAAGCTACACAGCTTATTATGTTGAGGTCTATTGCACCTGTTATTGCTCATAAATTAATATAATGTGCGCTTGTGTTCCTATGTGTACCTTGACTTTGAACAACTACCGATTGGGAATATCAAAGAGCCTATAATTGTAGTTTAATGGGTTCCTCTTGTACTCACAAGGGGTCACCACTGTGGCTTCTATGGTATATAAATGTCATAGGTCTCAGTGAGGGTAATCCCGCACCAAACTGACAGTCATATACGATTCTGGTCAGAAGTGAATACTGCAGGGGCACTGAATGGTCCATAATTAAGTTGGAAATGATGCCAATATTATGAAAACTTGTACACATGCTGCTGAATGTCTGCCAATTTCAATCAAATAATAGGAAAGGGATTCTCAGTGACTTTACATTTTTTTCAAAGGCTAGATTGGGGATCAGTGAAAATGCAAATTATTCAGTGCAAATTCAGGCGGAATTCAGGTGGTTTTACGCTACAGACCAGTGCTCAAATTTTCCGTGGTGAGTAGCTAATTTTGGTTGGAAATGTTTTGTAGGAAAGATGTATCTTTTAGGTCAAGGGTGTTTTTCAGAAATTGTAAATGTCCTGGTAGCTGTTATTGCGTTTTCCGCTATATTAAAATATATAGTAAAAGGATTTCCTTCGCTGAGACCTAAAGCAAAAGGGCTATTACCATGGAAAAGTTAAAAACCCGTCAGATTGATTTGTTTTTGCACTGGTTATCTACAGAATAATTACTTTTGCAAAATCTCATGGAATATTTATGACTAGGTCCTTGAAATGTGAAAAAAAAGGAGGAAATTCACAAAAATATTATTGTCGGAGGGTCCCCGCAGCCGGGCCGCAAGTTGATTTCAGTTTATAGCCACTGGGGGTAATTCAAAGTAATTTGATATGTCTTATTTATTTTTACATTAATCATAATAACACAGGTATGTCAAAATCATGTAGTATCTACAGTTTGTAACCAGTTAAGGGCATAGAGGGAGCAGGCGTTGATGACTTTTGAAGGCTCCACGGTGAGTATTTAGTTAGAGGCTGGTACTGTAAATGGCATATCTGCTACTACAAGGACAATCTCCACCGTATTTTTTTAAAGTGTACTTTCTAAAAATCATGAAGAAATGTAGAAAAACATGAGTCAATGGCCTTTCAATATACTCTAAAGAATCAGTCCTGGCATGACGTGCGAATAATGTCTATTTTTATGGTAATTTTCAGGTATTTTTCCATATTTTCCCATAATTTTTCCACCTTATGACCAGAAATCTAAAGTATTGGCACATGTATCACATAGAGATATTCTATGCAAAGATCCATGTTGGATTTGATGGTCCTAGAGGTACTCCTTGCTGTGAAAATAGCTAAAACATGGAGGAGGGGGCGCTCTCGGCCCAAAGCGGGAAATCAGGGTGATTTTGGGCCTGAGTTTGTCCAGGAAACATCAGCTTATCTTGGTATACAGGAATCCAAGGGACATAAAACCTCAGGGCCTATCTATAAACATGTATTGGGTTATAAAAATCACAATTATAGACAATAGAAAGCCACATCCCACTTATAGTAGGTCTCAGTGAGGGTAATCCCGCACAAAACTGACAGTCATATACGATTCTGGTCAGAAGTGAATACTGCAGGGGCACTGAATGGTCCATAATTAAGTTGGAAATGATGCCAATATTATGAAAACTAATCGTAATTTAATACATACGATTTAGAATTGATAATGATACGAACAGGAATTGTTTACCTAGTTTACAAGGGAAATTTACACTCATCACCAAGCTAGCACCACTTGTCATATTCACGTAAATATTACATAAAAATGATGAGAAACACGTCAGTTTAGGGTAATGAGGTTCAATATTAGTCATCCCAGCAGAGATGCCAACCGTAAGGGGGAAAACCACACGTCAGACGTATACCCTCCACCTCCTCACTGAGCGATACGATGCTACGTACTGTATAAATAAACAGTATTTTTCTTGACGTCATAGTGATGAGGTACTTTAATGTATAGTTATTGTCTATATTGAATATGAACTAGTAATACTACACAGTTAAAAGAGGCGAGCAATAGCATTAGAGCTGTTTATTACAACAACCACGTCTGTCAAAAGGCCAACTTGATTTGTAATTTACACATTCCACAAAGGCATTAATGTGATATAATATTATTTATGTGGTATATATGATACAAGTGACTCGCTGTTTGAGTAATACAAGCCATGGACAGGGTAATCATCCAAGGCGTCAGCCGCGGATAATTACCCTTGTCCAAGGCTTATAAACACTCATGCAGCTAGTAACGCGTATCATATCTGACTTACACCCACAATAGGAGAGTGTGCTCAGTGGACCGCATCAACATACAGCCATGTATAATTATGGGTGTGGACCACCAAATTCGACATAGCGACATGGCTATGTCTTATAATCGACAATCTACATGAGGCCTAGTGACATGCGCTGTGAGGCTCAAAAAACATAGTGACAAGTGACATATGAGCAGTTCTTAAAATCGACATGGGACATGGGCATTATTAAGCGACATTGATATGCGACAATGATATTTTTTAAGATCGACAATCGACATGGGGACCCCCCATCCAGACCCCCATGTATGTAAAATACAGTCAAGCCATTTCCTTTGTTCCATCAGCCAACTGTGGTGTAACAACTTTTAAACAGACTGAACATGCGTAAATGTATTCTGATGCGTTGGTAGCTACCACTATCATAGTGGTACTGTATTTGCAATTCTGTGCTCGGATGGCACGTGGGGCAAGTGTAAACGAGAAGCTGCCTCAAAATTAGGGACAGGCCAAAAAAAGATTAAACCCTAAAACAATTTTTACTCCCCTTATATCTGTTGCAGTATGCGATAGGTATTCCAAATCAGTTTTATTTTTGTTTCTAACTTGATTAGAAGCTGAGAAAAATGGATTTGAAATGTTTCATATGGGGAGTGCATCTGGTATATGAAACTGTGATTTGGGACTGGCTCTCTGCTGACAGGCAGACTACCACAAGGTAGGGTGTCTTAGCACATTTAGTGATGCCAAAGGTGGAAAACTACATTTGAATGAGTAGGTATGTGGCATAATGGAAGAAGGATTAAGACCATGTGGTAAAATTGGGATACCTGGAGGAATGCATAAGACCCTGGAGGTAACATCAAAACATGCACAATGGGTATGGAAAATACTCATTTTGGAACATTTAGAAGAGATAGAGAGACACAGAGATGGTGATCAAGCAGGATATAAGTTGGATAGGAAGACCTGGGAGTGATGGTCAGCCTAAATAAACTGATAAAGGAGTCACCCTGGAGGTAGCATCTGATACCATCAGTTGGGTTTGTAATACATGGGGATGGGGGACCCTGGAGGAGGGATGAGGAACACTGGAGGTACAAATAGGGGAGGAATAGGGGACCTGCAGGAGGGGAAAGGTTGAGATGGAGGAGGGGTGGGGGACCCTGGAGGAGGGATGGGGGACACTGGAGGAGGGATGGTCATAAGGGTACAATGTATCAAAATCTATGAATAGGGCCAATCATCTCAGTATAGTTTACCATATTTGCTATTATGTAACAATGTGGTACTATCCTAGAGCTTACAGGCGGCAAATCAGTGTATAAGGAGCTATAGATAGCTAGTTAGACACCAACATTTAGATGTCCTGGTGCTTTCAGGTGCTTTAACCTAAAAACCTAAAAAACGTAGAAATGCAATAGCATGTAATATAGAATTACCCCTATGGTGCGGTGAATTTTGGTGATTCAATATTTGATGTCAATTTGCAGTGTTTAAATGGTGCCATTATGTTATTAAATCACAGGGGCCAGATAACTTACATAACTGTGATAACCTTTGGTCTCTTCTTATAGGCCATCTCTTTTCTTCCAAATGGATCACATGACATCACACAACTCCCAAAATGAGGCTCACAGTGTGGGCCAGAGTGAGGGGGTCTCCCATGTACATGGGGAACTCCCTCTGTACAGCATTCATAGACCCTCGTACTACGGAAGCCGAGGAGGGCCATAGACATGCACTATGTCTCTAAGTGATCTCATATATAGTCCCTGGTACATTAGTATACACACAAGTAGAATATGCATGTCTGCATTGCTGTCAACCCTAAAAATGTGCTGTCAGTCTGTCAATTTCTGTATTTGACATTGCAGTCAGGGAGAGATATCTGCTGTCTGTCTGTCAACTACCTTTAGTAAAGCTTCAGACAGGTATTCTTTAAGCCTGGGAGGTGAGAGTGTTATGGAAGAAGGTATGGACAGGGTCATGGCATGGCATGGCAGGGCAGGGCAGAGCAGGGCAGAGCAGGGCAGGGCAGGGCATGGTATGGCAGGGCATGGTATGGTAGGGCATGGTATGGCAGGGCAGGGCAGGGCAAGGCAGGGCAAGGCAAGGCATGTGATGGGATAGCATGACATGGAACATCAAAACATGGCATGGTGGGGCATAGCAGGGCAGGACAGGGTACAACATGGCATGGAAGTATGTGGCATGGTAGGGCAGGGTGCTGCAGGGTGTGTCATGGTCCAGTGTAGTATGGCATGACAGGGCCTGACAAAACTATGGCAGGGCAGGGCAGGGTACTGCTGGCAAGGCAGGGCAGGGCAGGATAGGGTAGGGTAGGGTAGGGTAGGGTAGGGTAGGGTAGGGTAGGGCAGGGCAGGTAGGGCAGCACAGGGCATGTTACTGCAGGGGAGGGCAGGGTGTGGCATGGTAGTGGGGGTGGACCCCTAAAATCGACAGGGCGACATGGCCTTTTCTTAAAATCGACAGGTGACATGGGACTTAGTGACAAATGACAAGAGTAATAAAAATATATTGACAAGTGACATTGCCTTTTCTTAAAATCGACAGGTGACATGGAGCCTAGTGACAAATGACAGGAAAAATACAAAGATAGTGACAAATGACATGAGCATTTCTTAAAATCGACAGGCGACATGGGGACCCCCCATCTAGACCCCCATGGTATGACAAGGCATGACACGGCATGGTAGGGTAGAGCAGGGTGGGCAGGTTGCTGCAGAGCAGGGCTGGGCATGGCATGTCAGGGTGGGGCAGGGTGCTACAGGGCAGGGAATGGAAGGGAAGGGAAGGTTGCTACAGGGCAGGGCAGGGTGTGGCATTGCATGGCAATGCAGGGCATGAGGTTGCATGGTAGGGCATGGCAGGGCAAGGCAGGGTATTGTAGGACATAGTAGGGCATGGTATAGCAGAGTATAGCATGGCAAGTAAGGGCCGTGGCATGACATGGCATGACAGGATGCAACATGGCCTTGTCTCTCTCTGTCTCTGTCTTTGTCTCACCCCGTGTCTCACTCGCTCTGTCTGTCTGTCTATCTCTACCCCCAACCCCCATCTCTTTGTACCAAAGACTTCTACAAGTCTACAGGGATGTGCTTTGTACGTCAAATTGGGCGGGATCACCCTTTACTCACAGCATGTTGCATGAAGACCTCATTCCATGTTGGCATCATAATGCACAGAACTGCATTAATGGATCATCTTTCAGGAGTGTATCAAGCTCATGTAATCCACATGATGCATACTTGCAGCAATGATGAGTTAATTGCTCTGGTTTCAATCAGTATATACGATTGAATACCAAAATGGCCAGGTCTTCAATGCATTATACAGTCTGTAAAGGGTTAGATGTGTATCAATGTGTTGCCATAGAGACCGGTTGCCGGCAGCGGATACAGACAGACACCCATCAAGCTTGGGATGGACACCTATGGGGCGCCATTTGTCAACATATGTGACATGTGCTGGGTGTGGTGGCATAAGTGGCCCGTCTTTTTAAAAGGGCTGTGTGCCCACATATACATGTACTATATAAAGTGTAGGAAGTGCCTGCTGACCCCCTACCAACTTGAGATATATCCAGATACTTGATGTACATCTGGGGGTATGTCACAAAAATTTTGGCCATTTTCAAGACCCCCTCCCCACTGCTTTGTCACGCCTTTCCCCATAGACCTCTATCATTGGGGATGAAGACCCTCCCCCCTCCTACCTGATGGGAAACCCCGGGGAATCACCCCAACTTAGTCTTGGGCCAAAGGACCCGGCCAAAATAGTAGGCCTAGGCCTATGTGTCACAGTGAAAAACATTTGGCTCCCAATTGACAAATAGATTTGTGGATGCAGAGTGGGAAAATCGAGAAGATGAGTAGTGAGACTATGGGGCCGTGTGTATAGCCTATAATCTATACTCTAGGCCTATCAATATAGGCCTATGGCAATGCCGGGGTCTATCTTGACACTGTTGTGTGTGTAGCCTATAACAATATAGGCCTATGTCGTCACTGTGTTTACACGATCAGCACAATAGGCCTATGTCGTTGTAGACTATATTTTATTTGGCTTTATATACAATAAATGCCTATATATGTATTTACATACCGGTATATATATACATATAAATATAAATATATATATATATATGTGTGTGTGTATAGGCCTTTATAGGCCTATAGGCCTACAGAGGAAGTTTTGTAATCAAGACAAAAAATATCATGAGAGCATTGATGTATTACACGACCCTAAAAGTACATGCCACAAAATAGGGAGTTTAGGAACCAACAGCACCCCATAGAAAGCTGGTGGGAAGTGATGTAAGCACTGTGGGAACACGTGGCTGGGAAGGGGTCTGGCAGTGTGGTCACAGTATGAGGCTAACAGGGCTAACCATCTGGGGTCCTGGGAGGGCAAGTGCGGGGGGGGGGGGGGGGGGGGGGGACTCCCACATATTTTGAAACCATGTGTGAGCAGGATTTCAAGGGAAGGGGTACATTTTTGGGCCCTAGGGACGGACTAGTGAGGGGTGCTTTTTTCACAATTTTGCAAGAAAGGGGTTACATTTAAAGTCTAGTTTTATGGTCAGTGAGTGGTCATTATTCTTCCATGGGGGGTGGGGGTCTTTATCACATTACTATAGTTAAAATAGGGGGAAGTAAGGGTCTGATCCGTCTCATGGGGGAGGGGGCGGAATTAAAACCCTCTCATGAGTGAAGCTGACCTCTACTCTACAGGGTAACCCTATAGAAGGGTATATCTTTTTTTATAGTTACCCATGATTAGGGTATTTCTTTTGCTAAATTTCCTTTGAAATATTTATTTTCCCCTGTGATTAGGGTGCCAAATTTCGGATGATGGTCACACATAGTGACTATAAAAAAAATAGGGAGTGCTCCCCCCGCCCCCTGACAGCCTGGGGCCCTCTTCCACTTTAGTTGGTGCAAATTATCATTGGTGACTAGTTCGTGTCACTAACAGTAGATGTCTCCCCTATCGGTCGTCTGGCTACGGTTAGTTCCCATATACGTGATGCACACGCTGATTGGTGGAAGTTCCCGAATATTCTCATTGGCTGGTCTAAAAATAATGACAACATGGCCATGTGCACAGAGCTGTCAGAATTGTTTAGATATAGTTAGAATCTTTGACACTCCCAAATTACTTGCTGGTATTCCTTAAATCACATTCCAATGGTTGTATGTAGTCCAAAATAGACGGAAATCTTCTGAAAAATGGCCATTCAATAAGTTGACAGCTAGCCTTGTTTGTAAACAACATTTCGAAATCCCAACTGCCATGTCCGAAAATGTTTTCCGATTTTAGGATAAGATGTACCCATGACAGGCCTTGTTATGGCATAATCTTATAGACCATTGCATTCTTAGATGGTTTAAATCGGGGTTGATACCTTTTTAGTGAAGAATACTAAATTTTTGGTGGTAAAATCAGGGGACTACATTTTGTACTGTATGTGCACACAGGCTAAGCTGTAATAGGTCGCGCGATGATACACTCAAAGTCACGTGATACCCGTCAATCTTCATTCCTTATATGGGAACGAGTTGAGCCAGCAGAAATAGTAGGAAACCTTGGTATTTCAAAATGGCCGCCGGTATGTTGTTCCAAACGCTACTATTACACCTAGCGTTAGGTCTCCAAACTAATTGGTGACAGGAAATATATAGACATGCTAAGGTCCTTGGGACAGGGAGGAATATAGGATAATATAGACAATAAATCCAGAATGTGAATGAGTACCCTGCCCTACCATGTAGCACCATGCCTTGTCAGGTGTGACATAATGGCTTGCCCTGCCCTAACTGTTCTCTATTGCCCTTACCCTAGCACACCTTGCCCTACCATGCAACCTCGTCATGCCATGCCACACCCTACCCTGCCCTGCCCTGTCATGCCCTTCCCTTCCCTTCCCTACCCTGTAGCACCCTGCCCTACCCTGCCCTACCCTACCCTGCCCTCCCCTAAAGCAACCTGCACTACTCTGTCCTACCATGCCCTACCATGCCCTGCCCTGCCCTAACCTACCCTGCCATACCCTACCCTGCCCTGCCCTTCCCTGCCCTTCCCTGCACTACCCTGCCCTATCAGCCCTGCTCTACTCTACCCTACCCTACCCTGCCCTGCCCTGCACTACCCTGCCCTATCTGCCCTGCCCTACCGTACCGTACCCTACCCTACCCTACCCTGCCCTACCTGCCCTGCCCTGCCCTCCCTACCCTACCCTGCCCTATCTGCCCTGCCCTACCCTACCCTACCCTACCCTCCCCTGCCCTGCCCTCCTGCCCTGCCTGCAGCACCCCGCCCTACCATGCCACATACTTCCATGCCATGTTGTACCCTGTCCTGCCCTGCCATGCCCTGCCCTGCCATGTTTTGATGTTCCATGTCATGCTATCCCATCACATGCCCTGCCCTGCCCTGCCTTGCTTTGTCTTGTCTTGCCTTGCCCTGCCCTGCCCTGCCCTGCCCTGCCACACCATGTCCTGCCTTGCCTTGTCTTGTCATGCCTTGCCTTGCCTTGCCCTGCCCTGTCCTGCCCTGCTTGCCTTGCCCCGCCCTGCCCTACCCTACCCTGCCCAGCCTTGCCACACCATGCCCTGCCCCCGGCCTTGCCCTGCCCTGCTACACCATGCCCTGCCATGCCATGCCATGCCATGCCATGCCATTCCATTCCATGCCATGCCATGTCATGCCATGACCCCATTCATACCTTCTGAAGCTTTGATAAAGGTAGCTGACAGACAGACAGCAGATCTCTCTCCCTGACAGCAATGTCAAATACAGAAATTGACAGACTGACAGCACATTTTTAGGGTTGACAGCAATGCAAACATGCCTATTCTCCTTCTCTATATACTAAGAGACATAGTGCATGTCTATGGCCCTCCTCGGCTTCCGTACACACCATGGTGCCACCTGGTGCTTTACCCGGTCCCTATCAAAATCCACTCAGGTAGAACGTCCAAAGTCTAAATTCTAAAACTGCCAGCTTAGACATGTGTCTTATATAAATAAAGTATACACTTACCTTGTTGTTTCCTCCCTAGACAGCTATTTTTATCAAACAGTTGTTATACAATGTGTTGTGTAAAACTAGCCATAACAAGTCATCTGCCACCATCCAGCTAGAGATGCTAGTGGGTTAGAATAACAATAACCGCCCTGGAGCGTTGGCTACCTGTATGTAGGTCTATTTGCCTATGTGTCTTTATGCACAATAGAGGTGTATATCCTAGCTGGCCCCGTGCTCGGCACTAGTAAGCTGCATTCTGGATACAGGCTAACACCGACTGACGCCTTTATTAGTTTATATGCCTCACACTGGTGGGTGTGGATGACTGTGAGTGCATGTGGGGCCCTTGATTGGGGGGGGGGGGGGGTCCCCATGTCCCATGTCGATCTTCAGAAATGCTCATGTCGTCATGTAGATTTTAAGAAATGGCCATGTCGCTTTTAAGAAATGGCCCATGTCCCATGTCACTATCTATTTATTCATCATGTTCCAAGTCACTAAGCCCCAAAAAGGCCCATGTCGCCGTGTCGAATTCAGGGGTCTCGGGCCATGCATGTGGGTGGATTGGGGTGTAGTCAAGAGTACATTGGATGTGTTGGCAATCCGGTAATGACCGCATGACTGGATCACTTTGTGGTAACTATGGCAACAGGAAAGGATATGTATAATTCACCACACTGGGTTTTGTATGACAGGGCTGAAATCCGCAAGTCTACACAAATTGGTACAAGTAAGGCTATTATAGGTATTATGCATATTTTATCGTACTATTTAATGAGCTATACACATACATGGGGATTCCGTATTGTCTACCAATATAATCAATAGGCGTGTGATTTGCACCCAGGGTGTCAGGCTACTCAATGTATTTCCTCTGCTTTGTGAGCACAGTATCCACAGAATGTAGCATAAAATTAGATTTTAATGGACAGATGAGGAGAAAGGGCCTTCCGAGGTGAAATGTATGTTTTGAAATTGAAGTCATAAGCTTTCAAAAGAGGTATCATAGATGGAGATATCACTTTTAGTTTTTGAGAAATTGCTTCATGAATCTGGGATGGAGCTAACCTTGCCAAACAGCCAATAGGCTATATCTCTTGTTGTTTTAATTGTATTCCTGTATCTAATTATCCTGACTTTGAAAAATTTCACTAATTACTGTAAATTCCCGCGTATAACCCGCATCTCGCGTATAACCTGCACCCCCAACTCAGAAAAATCCTATAACCCGTTTTTAAATCTGAAAATTAAAATGTTAGTACTGTTCTATAGTAATAAAAACCCTCGTATAACCCGCACCCTACACTGTAAAAACAGTGTTTAGGCTGTAAATGCGCATGTTTAGTGGCTAAACACATTTCTAAACACTATCTTGTCCCACATTTTTAAACACTTTTTTCCATCTAAACATGTTTAATTTCTAAATATGTTTAGATAAAACATGTTTAGTGTGCAAAATGTTTAGATCTAGTAGGTGTTTATATGTATAGAGTTTAGACTAAGGAAGGGTTTAGATATATAGTGTGTAGAACTGTAGAGTGTTTACATGTGTAGTGTTTAGAATTATTAGGCATTTAGATGAATAGCATTTAGATATAGTAGGTGTTTAGTTAAATAGTGTTTAGGTGAAGCTGATGTGTTTATAGTGATTGTAATGTGCATATTAGGATATATTATCGGTCCAATTTATCATCTTATATTATTCAGATAGCCTGGAAATTGTAGTATTTTATAACACTTTTATAGAGTGTCATCACATATATTACATAGCATCCATACTAAGTAACTGGGAATGTGTACAACAGAATGATAGAGGGAACATTGCTATATATTTTCTTATGTCCCATAGAACAGGTGTCCCCAGTGGTTATAGCTTTTCTGCACATCATTTCTATTAGTCTAAACCCCAAATCATAGACCTCCTTTTTGCATAATAATGGCCATATATTCCCATATTTGAATCACTCAAATGATATGATCCTTTGTTTGTTTATTCAAGGATCAGCTTAGAGATGGGTTGGGAAAGTCCATCCATCTACTTAGCTGCCACCTGGTGGGATAAAATTGTGTTTAATATCTAAACACTTAAACATGTTTAGGTCTAGTGTTTAGATGTTTAGATTAAATGTGTATACGTCTAAACTGATAAAGTATTTAACATGGTTACAATCTATATGCTAAGTGTTTAAACAAGTATACCAATTATGACAAACAGACACAGCCATGATCCAGTTTTAGGCAAAATACTATATTTCCTTGTTTATTAACTGTGCCCCAAATATAGGCAGGGGATCACACTCCATTAATCACCACTTTTCTGGTTCTGACTTTGCTTGTAATTGGAGTACTCATTTCTGCAGATTTTCTGAACTTTAGAGATACACTTTGGAAAAGGCCAAGCTTATGTTTGGATCATAAGTATTAGAATTGCATTTCAATAGGTTATAAAAAGCTAAAGATAATCGGGATAATGATAGCAAAATGATTGACATACTAGAGAAAAAATGTTCCACACACTATTTGGTATCTAAACACCTCACTGTTTAAATGCTGAACAGGCGGTAAACATAATGTTTAAAGGCTAAACACAAAGAAAATGTATGTTTAAATAGTAAACACCCATCTGCATAAGTGTTTACTTTCTAAATGTCTAAACACATGTATGTCTTCGGTGTTTAGGCATTTAGAAATTATGTGTTTAACATGCATAAAGTCTGTTTAGATGTCTTAAGTGCGTACAGATTAAACATGTTTAGCTTTTTTGGTGTTTAAAGTTAAACACTGTTTTTACAGTGTATATAGGCATGTTTGGTATCAAATGAAAGCTGAGTTTGGTTTGTGTACAACCCGCGGGTAGTACGCGGGAATTTACGGTACCTAACCACTAATTTTCATACTTTTTATCATAATACTTGATATAGAAATGACATTTGCATTCTGTTTTCAGTATAATAATCCCTATGAATTTCTTTATCGATTGGAATTCATTCTTTTTCTATTTGGAAGGAAATTATGGTTGCCATGGCAACACGTTTTAGGAAGAAAGCCTTATTTAGACCTCATATTGGCTTTAAAACGTTGCATTTACATTCCAAATATAGAAGGATTACCCCAAAATAGAATGTTTTGGAGAAAAACATCATTTTCTATGTGAAAAATCACCGTAGAGCAAATTTTGGCCTGTGTTTACATTTCTGGTCATTGTGATGCCCCCTAGTGGCCAAACCCCAGTACTAAAAATCCCTCCTGGATGTACCTTTCTCCTCAGCTGCCCACTTAAATATTTGTTTTTTTTTGTTACAGAAGACAGAGCTATGGGCCTATATGTGTGAAAGTTGGTAGTTCACTTCCGGTTCATGTACGATTGTACAGGAGTAAGAAGGGTTATCTAGTGAAAAACAGATACTTGTGCCCCAAATGGAAGTATATCCGAACGAATTACCAGATCATGAAAAATGTTTTTTATGGTGAGAGTCATCATTTTTCAATGAAATGGTGGAGTTTCTAAATATAGGGGGTATTTTAGCACAAGTGGATACACTCATGTTGGGGCATCGACAAGAAAATCTCTCCAATCTTAAAAGCGATATGTAATCTCAAAATCGATAATCTCATAATCAAACGCAGAAAAACAATAACAAAACAACGTTTTTGGGCATTAGGCCTATCTTCTCACCTGGCCTGTTCACTATATCTCTTGACCCCATTTCAGCCGGACATAATTACACAAATGTACCCAACCTGCATGCATGACACTCATGTATGGAAGTGTCGATTTTGCCTCCCCTTCTTTTGATTGGCCATGAGCTGAGACAGCTGTAGGGAGGAATCAGCATAGTGGCAGGTGTCTGTATGACAAGAGGTAGAAATGGAACCAGCCTCCGACCCCAGTTGGACTAATAGGGACTGGATGTTTGAGGCTGAGGTGGAACAAGCTTATATAAGTCAGTTTTGTGCGAGAGCTTTTATTGAACAAATACAAATAACATAAATATGTAAACAAACTTCCAAGGAGAAATAATATGCATTGTATATTGTCTGGGACATATTAGCCCTATAATGGTATGAGTCAACATGTAGGCATACATATATTGGTAGGTCCAGTGCACAAGCATTGCCCCCCCCCCCCCATCTTTACATCATAATGATAATACATTATCATAGTATCATATCATTAGATGCATAGGTAGGTAGAGTGCACAAACTCTACTTCATAACATTTGCCATAATCATGCTGAACTGAAAGACCAAAGAATGCGGACGGTCACAGGAAGCGGTTTTCTACTCTGGCAGGTACAGTGCACCAGCACTGCCCCCCTGTAGTAACGGAGGAAGACGTAATTATAGCTATTTAAACCACAGCGGAGGGCTAAGACAAAGGAATTCACACCTTGGTTATTTTCACTTAGACTCACATAACCTGACAGCTGTGGTTTAAAACAGATAGACCATGGTTATGTGAGGCTGACTCAAAATATAACTATAGTTGAGTGGCTGGCACCCTTATAGCATACATTAACTAGCATACATTATATTACCCCACTATGCATAGGTTGTAATACCCAATACCCCTATCATATAAATTGGCGGTACATTGCATAAGCAATACCCTCCCCACATTAACTATTGCTTCAACAAAGACTGCTAGGGTCACATTGCAACACCAATGGCCCTACCTTTAGTCTCTATACAAATTTATTATTTATTAATTAATTTATTTATTATAAAGCGTATATGACTAGTTTAGCCACATTCATAAAACATAAGACTGGTAAGGGAACCAACCTTATCAAAACATTCCTCCCTACCTCTATTGAAAATAAACGACATTCGGCTATGCAAGATACACTGTAACAATAAATTTGTCGCCATTTTAACTTTTTTATGTATTGCAGAAATATACACGACTACCTAAGAGGCGGGTCATCCATTGCCAGTAGTGGGTAGGAGCTTCCTGGGAAGGGAGTGCGTGCATCATTGAAATTAAGAGGGTGTAACAACTGAATATATGGCCCATTTCATTCATTATAGCCACACATTATTCCACTTGCATGCATAGTTTTCACGGGTGGTGGTGGTGGACAACTGCAGTAGGGGAGGGTAAGGAAAATATTTTAGTCATGAGAAAACATCCAAACCCTCCTTATCCAGCAATGAATGACTCGTCCCTAATGATATCTATGTTCAATACTATGATCTAGGCTACGATGCTGCTGATGGAACATAAAAAATTAGGGAAATGACTTCACATGTAAACATCCCTCCCTACCCTAACACATTTTCCCTACACAAATATATAGGCACGGTCAAAGTTTAGTATTATGACTTGGTTTTCCATGCTTATGCTCATTTTGCATTCTCCCACTGGTCTCTGATGTGCTCGGTCGGATATCCGAGGTGTTCTGTGAGCTGCTAGCCTTCCTGTTCATCTTACAGAGCTCCTTCAACACCTGTTTGTGAAGGACAAAACTAACAAAGAGCATGATCCCCTGTGAGGCATTCAGTACAATGAAGACAATCCAGAGGGCATCATGACCAACAAAGGCTGCCACAAAGCCAACGATCCAGGAGACTCCCATGAGGGTGAAAAGTCTGATGTAGATCCAGATCTGATGTGAGGTTTTGTCTGGTGCTGATCTGACTGTATTACTTAGAGTTCTTCTTAAGTTTACCACAGTCACTATGAACAGGACGGTGGTGAGTAGAGTGAGGAAGGCCACAGGTACACCAAAGTAACACAGCAGAGCATAGCGCTGGTTGAACCAGCAGATATTGGTCCCAAAACCTGGCTTAAACCTAGAATCCAACTCTGTGTAGTCTATCCCGGTAACAATTGCAGCTATGCAGGCAGGAATCATCCAGCAAGGTAGGGCATATTTAGAAATAGATTTGTCCAGGTCATCTACCTTCACAAAACACGCCGATGGCCTGAAAACTAGCCATGTGTCAAAGGTTACAGCAGCCATCCAGAAGAATGCAGCAAGGAAAAAGAGATAAGTCAGTATCCCAAATGCTGCACACACTTCCATTACATCGAATCTAGCAGTAGCTCCACCTAGAAGTATCATCAAGAAGGCAAGGCAGATGGAGAGACACAGGTTAAAATGCAGCCTACCAGCAAAGCTGTTATAGTAAGGTATCCTGAACTGCAGCACCAGCCTGATAATAAGACCTATGATGGACAATGATAGCAATATGATTGTCAATATACCCAACACCTCAGATACATCAAGGAGGACCTTTGTAGGATCAGTAGAATCAGTAATACACACCAGGGCATCTGACCTCACAAGTCTATACCTATCTGCTGTGTATTTGTCACGTGACTTCTTAACTACGACACTGTCATTAACTATTTCAAATTCATCATTTGATAATTTCACCCATGCACAGTCAATGAAGAGGTCTTGCTTAATGGAGAGATTGTTCCCAATGGCTATGATGACATTACCAAGATTGACCTCAGATCTGTACATCAGCAGAGCCAACTCCTCTTCAATAAATGTGAGGCTACTTTCTGAGAAATTATCTAGGTCCGACTTGAGGTTAAAGGTAGAGTTCTTTTGAAATAAAAGATGTAAACCAAGGTTAAACCTAATGCTGTTTTCAGGAAGGTAGGTTGTATTTAGTGTGACATTTAGCTGGTCCTGTTCATGTAAAATGGATAATAGGCGATGTGTGAGACTGTCAGTAATGATGAGACCCTTCTGTAATTGTTCCAACACTCTTTCTATGTCTTTTGTAAAGTTGAATGACACCATTACAATCACCTCCAGCATTAATGACCTAGATAAACAGGTGTCATCTAATAAACGTAGATCCTCAGGACAGGACACCAGGCGGCAGTCCTGTATACTAGTAAACCACCTGTGACCAGATGGGCATGCCTTTCTACCTACTGTCAGTCCCTCTGCTGGATTAAAATCAAACATCAGTGATAGGGAAAAAGTGCCAGTTACTCCATTGGGTAAGGTGATGTGGGTTCTAAGTGCTACACATTTTAAGTTGGCTGTGATTTCCCCATTGCAAAGAGCACAATAGTAATTGTCATATGGTTTGCCATCTCCATGAATATAGTCTATAGTGTAGGATTTCTCACATAAGTCAACTAATACGGTATTATTGCAGTTGGATGGACATTTTTTTCTGTTTCCATAGCCTCCGCACGACACATCTCTAGCAGGGAACTTCTCTGGAACAATATAGAATACCTGACAACTCTTAACATAGAACTCAAGTTTATCTTGACTGTCTATGTTAAATGACTCATTCCTTGAATAAAGGGATGTGTCCCTTGGTCTGCAGTTGAGTTTAGGTGTCCATGGTATCACCTCAACTACACCATTGCATTTTGCACATTCATAATTGATATAGTGAACCCCACTGCTGGAGTCTACCACTGGTATGGCCAGGTTAGGCTGAGTAATTTCATCAGGTCTTGTTCTGTTACAAATCACCCCTGTTTGGCCACATACTGAGACAAAATTGTACTTAGTATATGCAGGCGTCACATCTACAAAACCTACGGCAGCCATCTCATCAGATGATAATGTAGGAACAGTGAAACACTCAGTTCTGCCATGTTTAAAATTACTTCGCAATGAGCTGCTCATCTGGAACTCGACAGGGCAACTCTTCTCAAAATCCATGCAGCAGTCCCCATAAGCCACACATCCAGGGTCACATGAGCAATAGAGGTGCACATCGAAGTCTGTAGTGCTCCCACACCTGTCTCTACACACTGTGCAGTTGAACAGGAGCAGCTCAGGGACTGAGTCACCATGAGCACAGTGGGTTGTTTGTATTGGAGTAAGAGATACCTGGGTGGCAAGGTCGATGGATGGCTGGTTCTGGCCTGAGCAGCAGGGGAGGAACTGGAGGTCAAGAAGTAGAGTAGATAACAATAGGGTGAGTAGCTCCATTGTTGTGATCATATCTGAAACAACAAAGTATTTTTGCACGTTAAAGACATCAAATGGCGGTTTAGATGGGGGATCCGGATGTTGTATGTTAATTTTAATAAATGGCCATGTCGGATGTCTATGTCGGTTAATAATGCTCATGTCCCATGATGATTTTATTAAATGTCCGTGTCCCCTGTCACTAGCCTTTTAAGCTTCCTGTAGCATGTCACTAGGCCCCATGTTGGATGTTGATCTTAAGAAAAGTCCATGCCGCCTTGGCGAATTAAGGGGGTCACTGCCATTTAGATTGCTGGAAATTCCGTCTCTTATATCATTTTTGTTAGATGACAAATAATTTTTGGTAGATAAAAAAATTGTACTCTTCAGAATTTACATTTCAGGGCTACATAGATTCCAACTGACACACTTACACAGGTGTATGCTTGAACACTCACAACTATCCTCCCCTCCTCATACGATGGCAGTTCAAGCGAATATACAGACAGTTGTAGGCCTACTATATGGAGCGAGTGAAAAGAGGTGTGAGGTTCTGAATGTAAAAACAAAACAAAACGTGTGCATTACGGTGATTACATTATTACTCTCCCAGGAATTATTCTATTTCAGTAATTTGAACCATATCAATAGAATTGAACAGAAAGTAGCAGATATACTATGTTTGATTGCAAAGAATATCAGGACACTATGCCAGATGGATTGTTAAAACCACAAGCCCAAATGAAATAGTATGTTTATGTAGTAACCCAGCTATTCGGCCTGTATGATATAGTTACCAGTCTAAAGAAGTTCAGCACGCAGATACAGTAACTGTATGCCGGAGGTCTTCCCATATGAAAGGGACCTAAGTAGTCTGGAAGCCTGGGTTGTGTTAAACATGAATCCCTTATCCCAGCAACTGGTCCTCGGTCATAAAGGTGAAGCCGAATCCAGGCCTTTCTCTTAGAGGTCAGGAGCCTGGGTCACCCAGCCCAGGTTTTTTTTTTCAAAATTGCAAATGATCAGATTAACATTCATGAGTGACGGTCCAGAAACAAAGGTGAGAGCCATTTTCTTTAAACAATTTAACTTTCTTGTAATATCTAAAATATTGTGGGTGCAAAGGGCGGCAAAATCGCGAATAGCCTAGAAAATACCAAATTTGAAACACACCTACCTATACCCCACCTGTATCTTAATCATGTCATGGGCATAGAAGTCCTATGCACTATGCCTATATGTACTTTCCAGGAGCAGATGTAGCGAGGGGCGGAGCATAAAAGAACAACAGAAAAGGGATATACTGGTTAGAAAACCACTAAAAAGCTTTCATACCTTGAAACTGCTTGCCATTGCCATGCCACACCCCTGAGATTATCGTCAGTGATTACAAACTATTGCACTGAACAGGTGACAATGCGGCTTTCCCCCATAGTATGCATTATTGCATTGTCATACTTCAATGTCATATGTGTCCCGCTGACCAGGACCCCACTCCTCCTGCGTGACATACTTCACGAAAGGAATGGGGGGGGGGGGGGGGGGTACCAATGTCGAATGTCGATCTTTAAAAATGGCCATGTCGCATGTCAACGTCGCTTAATGATGCCCATATGCCATGTCGATTTTAAGAATTGCTCGTGTCGCCTGTCACTATGTCGATTGTCGATTGTAAGAAATAGCCATGTCATCATGTCGAATTTGGTGGTCCACACCGATATACATGTAAATAGGGACGTTGGGGGTTAAACAGGTGGACAGGTGAGACCCAAAGGAGTTCACACATGGTTATATTAATTATGTAATTACATCGTATACATAGCCGAGGGCACCAGCATATAAGACACCAACTAAGTATAGATAGTGACAACCATGGACTTGCACACTATGGCTATGCGCTATATTATAGCAATGCCTATGCTCCCAAGGGAGCTAGTCTATATGTATGACACAGCCGCCAGGAAATGTATTAAAAAACACAGTCATGTATCTTGTTTTGTAATTATAATATAAGCCTACACTTACCTTGCTGTTGGTAACACTAACCAGTGTCCCACAGGAGGGATCACAAAGGGGTGTAATAGGAATATCCTTTTGGGTAAATAGGGCACATTTACATGGATATCCGTGGCTGCCGGTACATAGGGCCTAGGTTTAATCCAAGGACGTCAATGCTTCTGAGGTGTTGTCTATAAATGGGATAATGAGGGTAGAACGCTGCAGTGACCGAGTAGGGAGACCTACCATGGTAACTGCAGTTACCAGATAGCTGATGGGGAATTCCCACTGCGCACAGGGAATTAAAAGTGTTCTTTTACACTGTATTTATGCGGCTCCAGAGGGGTCAAAAGTGGGCTATTGTTAATGTCCTATATAAACATAGCGTTTTAGTATACTTAAATGGGGTCCAACATTCGCCTTCTACGTTCCTACTCTGTGGGGTGAACTAGTCAGAGATAGGCTTCCGCCCAAAGATAACGCAAGGGTAGTGAGATCCAGCTTTATTTGATGTTATGGATGTTATAGTATACATAGAGCACTTTCACAGGTTATATTATAATCACAGCCTTCCCTCCATATATATAGAGATATGTACCTCGTTATTGTCAGTTAGCTCCAGGGCTTGCATTGATAATTATACGCGACGGCCTTAGTCAAGGCAAGGTATACATATAAATATCCAGCAGGATTCCTTTGGGGAACCCGGAATGTGTAAGTCTCCGTTCATTCAACTAATAAATACCTTCAACCCAATATCAGTTAGGCCATTATGTGTCCCTGTCATACTCATCAACATGCCCCGAGGCCGATCTTATACGCTTCTCTATGATACCGGATAGTATGATATCTGTTCTACGAGAACACAGGTGCAATCTATTGGTTACTCTCCGGTCACCACTATGGATCCGGGATATACACATACAATCAGTTTCCAATTCATCAGGTCGGCTAGTTTAAACAATTGGCTTTCCAACTCCATGCTGATAAAGCCGATATACTGTATCACTAATTCCATGGTTCTCTCCGGAATGCAGGACTATACATATAACACATGCATCAAATATCCAACATACAATTCCGGTGGCAGTGTTGTTACGTAATATCTCCAACTGAAATGTTACACCTTAATTTACAAATTCCAGTGATCCATATACTCCAATGTTTAAATCACAGGAAACCACTGTTAGTCAATGTTAAACCGATGTTAAACCTTTAGAACCACACACATACTCCTCAGGAGTTACACAGTGCCATCTGGTCTTCTCGATCGTACTCCCCAAACGCTCACTGATAACTGACTGCGCATTCCCTTTCCCCTGGCTTATACTCTATTTCTTTTACTCCCATTTCAGCCTCCCGCGGATCAATGTTTAGACCGCCTCCCTTCATGATCACGCCCGGCACATATCGATTGACCGTCGGTGTCATCTCTCATCCTTCATTGATCAACAATTAGGCGGCCCTACTTGAGACCATCCCGATGCCATGATTCAGGGACCGACAACGACCACCCTCATTAGGCAGAGCCCTGCCATGACCATGCTGTGTTCGTGGTTCAGGGGCCGGCAATGACCACCCTCATTAGGCAGAGCCCCTCCATGACCATGCTGTGTTCGTGGCCCGGTCTTCAGTCTCCGTCGACGTCTACCCCACATGCTGCTCTCGTGGCCCTGGTTACCCGTCTCCACTACCATCTACCCCCCACGCTGTTCTCGGAGGCCCCGGTCGTGACTACCATGCCCACATGGATCTGTGTCCCGACGCACAGTCCCATCTGCCTGCACTACTTACTCCCATCGCTGGGTCCATGTTCGCTACTCCCCGTTAGCCCTTTTGGTTCCAGCCTATCTCCCGACCTGGATTCATCCCGTCGTTATCTTTCCTACCAGCTGCTCTAGCCCGGATCCTATTTTATTTGCTGCTTTCCTGTTCGGGTTGTAGACCCTGACCACGAGCTGAATATATTCAATCCAAATAACTTTGACTCTTATTATGACCAAGTCTACCGTTATAGGACCTTATGACATTATTCATATATACTTTATATTCGCTATTTACTGCGTGGCCCGCGTACTGGATTTGCCCGATTTGCATGTGACTTGATGTATGCGACAACTTTCTTTTCTTTTGTTATATTAGCCTCACTGAATTGCATCTTAGTGTGTACTACTTCCCCCCATTTATTCAATGTTTGTCTATCATACCCATACATATTCATACATATATATATACAGCTTCGCCCATTCCCGTACGTTATATTATACGTTATCTGTCAGTCAATAAACGCGTCCCCCAAACCTTTTTTGCTCTTCTTTAGTTTTCCACTATAACCCAAAAGCGACCTGGCGACCTCGGCTGTTTTCTAGACGACCTGGCAACCTGGTACAATAATATAAGCGACCTGCGACTTTTGGACAAAATCGTCAATATGATAAAGGCTCCACAAAAAGTGACTTTGTGACATGGGGCCCTTTTCGGCGACTTTTCGACCTTCGGGGGGGGGGGGGACCCCTCTGCACCCCCATGTATAGGCCTACAGTATATGACATCAGGGGCGGCGGAACATACTGAAAGTTGTGGTGGTCAAAACTCCAAAAATACAAATTTTCGTGTATTCCGTGCACTTACTAAGATCCACGGAAATATGATGTGCGTGTAGGGATGTGTAGGGATGGCCCTCAGATTCGGGAACGGAGCCTACTATTAGAGCCAAATGGCTGTTTGAGGTATATACAACAGTAGGTAAATGTGATGACGTAGAGAACATTTTGCTAAAATAAAAATTCCTAGGGTAAAATGTTTGGGGGGGGGGGATATAATCTGTCTCCCCCCCCCCCCCCCAGCCTGAAAGTTGGGGGCCGCCCCCTTTATGGTGTAATTGTCTGGAAAATTGATGTCCAGGGGTTTTAAGAACAGGCTTACTATGCTAACTGTTTTGGTCTACAATGACAAGTACTATGGTAACTGTTTTTGGTCTGCTGTATACGACTACAATGCCATCATATATATATATACAGCCAATGGTATCAACTATAAATACAGTGTAATAATCACACTTAATTCCCTAGACATAGTGTAATAGTGGCAATCCCTCATGAGCTATCTGGTAGCTGCAGTTACCATGGTAGGTGTTCATAACTTTGGGTTTGGGTGTGGGTTTGGGTTACGCCGGGTAGTAGTGCTAGTTGGTGCATATCAGGAGCCACATTTTGGCAAACTTGTCCCCTGCACTGCCATAGGTGGTGACCTGCATACTACAAAACGCCTTATAATGATCCAACAAGTTCCATCGACAGACATGATCTTTTCTTACTGCAGCAATGGATTGACATTAATGGGATTGCAGAGACAGACCACCCTCCTATAAAGGTCGGAAAGTCGCCGAAATAAAGCCTGAAGGGCCCCATGCCACTATTTTAGACCATCGTAGCAAGGATATGCAATAAACGCCAAAACTCATATAGACTATATTGCTTGTGTTATTATCATTGCCTAGGACCAGCGTAGTATTTATGCCAAAGTTCTCTAAAGGTAGCCAGGTCTTGAACTTGAATTTTGCTGGGTTTGGGCAATCCCTGCTGGTAGGTTGGAACCAGTGAACAGGAACCAAAATGCAGGTTCAATGTCATAGTGGTCGTCACCAGAGCCTTCCTTCGGAAGGATTTAGGAACAAGAGTATATAGGGGTCAGTCTGGTCGCCCTGTGGGCGCATCCATTGCTTGATCTGGTAACCGGCGAGATAAGCACTGATACAGCAACCACAATGGGTCCAGGCTGTTACATAATGCACCCTAAAAATTCCGCAGTGAAGGCCAGGGAATTATCTCATTGGTTGATAATCCATCCAGCTAGACGCCTATACCCCTCTGCAGCCATGCACTAGACTAGTCTAGACCTAACCCACGGTGGAGGGGTGAGGCAATATGAGTTACCAGTCGGTGCTATTTATGGGTGATTGGGGATCAAACAAAGGATAGCAGACAGGTAGATTCAGGTAGAACCTATACCAGTGAGGACCCATAGTGCTCCCCTTACCCCAAGGACAGCCAGGGAATACTGTTGGTTTGTATGATCCCCATGGGTGTGTGGTCTATATAGGCCTACTGCAGCATGAAACTACCCTGTGCATTGTTTGATCCCCAAAGGTTAAACCCGCAGTTCTTACTGCACGTGCAGTAACAGTCAGAGCGCAGTCGGGACAGGTACTCAGCCGTATATATAGGGGCACTGGGCCTTTGCAGTGGGGCCGATGTTCAGCTTTCTGTTCACCTGGGATACACTCCCAGTAGTGTGGCTCCAGAGGGGTTTTCGGCGACCTGGCGACCTGGGCCGTCTTCCAGGCGACTTTTCGACCTTGACCATTAATTTTTGTGACCTGCGACCTGCTGTTTTCAAATGGCCATACTGTTATATAATAAAAAAGTGACCTGCGACCTGGATATTTTTGCAAAATAAGCGACTTTGTGACCTGTAGCCCTTAAAAGAGGCGACTTTGTGACCTCAGGGGGGGACCCCTCTGCACCCCCAGTAGTGTACCTCAGATACACAACAATCTGACCAATCAGGAACCAGCACCTGCTGCAGCAGATGCATCTACTGCTTTCCAAGATGGCTGACTGGAAGTGTATCTGGGATAGACTAGGGGACGGAAGTGTATCTGGGATACACTTGGGGGACAGCAGTGTATCTGGGATACACAAGGGCGCAAAAGTGTACCTGGGATACACTAGAGGATAGAAGTGTCAAATTGACCATTCACAACTTAAATACAGATTGCCAAGATCTACCCATGATTGTAGAGTACTGGGTAGACAATGCATAAATGATCACCTTATTTTATTCAGGACCCCACTATTCTGGTATCATGTAAGATACACATCTGCCTGTGTATTCTTAATGAGTGTATCCCAGATACACTTCCATTCTTTAGTGTATCCCAGATACACTGCCGTCCCCTAGTGTACATGTATACCTGGGATACACTTCAGTCTCCAAGTGTATCCCAGATACTCTCCATCCCCTAGTGTATCCCAGATACACTTCCTCTCCATGTGTATCCCAGATACACTTCCAGGTCAGCCATCTTGAAAGAAGCAGATGCATCTGCTGCAACAGCTGGTAGCTTCTGATTGGTTAGTTTCTTCTGTATCTGAGATACACTTCTACAAGTGTATCTCATATAAACATAAAGCTGAACATCGGCCCCACTGCTGGGCGCTTAAGTCAGATACTCCCTTCTTAAACCCCCAGCGCCCCTATATATAGGGCTGAGTATCCCGACTGCACTCCGAATGTTACTGGCGGGGCAGCAAGTTCTGCGCCTTTAAACCACAGCAGAGGGGTAAGACAAAGAAGTTCACACCTTGGTGATTTCCACTTAACCCACGGTGGACGGCTGAGACAAAGGATTCGCACCTTGGTTATTTCGCATACCCGCGGGTTAAGTCACATAGACTACACCTGGCCAGGGTTTTTCCACATACCCACTGCCCACTGGTCATGGACTCGGTGTATGACACCTCGTCTTGATCCTGTGGGGCAGTGGGTAGATGTAAGAACCATGTCTATCTAACAGATACCCTTACATAACCTTAGAGCTGTGGTTTAAAATAGTTAGACAATGGTTATGTAAGGGTAACTCAATATATAACTACTGTAGAGTGGCAGGCACCCTATAAGGGTGCAAGCCAGTTTACTGTGGTTACTTTGAGTTACCCTTACTTATTTGGTTAGCATGGCCGCAGAGTAGAGTCGGATCTGCTAGTCCGACACATCTGGTGCTACTGCGCCAGACTGCAGCTACATAGAGATCCTATAGTGGGAGTTAAAAGGGTGTTTTTCTCATAAATGTACTCACTGTCAGTCCCTCAAAAATTGTCAATCCTGTTCCCTAAAAGGTAATCCACATGTCCAGCATACTAATACTGCTGTAAACATGTCAATGTTAGTGTATGTTACACATCGTGAGGGGAGAAGTGGTGGGAGGGGTGTCCCAGAGGAGTGGAGCTGACATCAAACAACGCCAGGATTGGGGGTGCAGAGGGATCCCCCCTTGAGGTCAGAAAGTCGCTGAAATTAAGGGGTCCAGGTCGAAAAGTCGCTTTTTTGGACCCTTTAATCTATAGTAAAGTATATCCAAAAGTCGCCAGGTCACTTAAATTATTGCCTTAGGTCGGAAGTCGCCTCCAAAACAGCCCAGGTCGCCAGGTCGCGTTTGACCCATCTGGACCCACAGGATTACAGATCTATTTATGTATTAGGAATACCTTGTGGATGGTGAACAGGTGGGATACATTGAGGGACATGTGGCGGGAAGCATTAGACTGAAGAGTGAATACTTCCATCAAAATAGCTACTCTGCCAGATTGGCAGAGTGACTTGGTTAGCCCAAAGGCACATGGTTTCTACCCCTGTTACTAGGCTCTGCCGAATCTTATTATTTACTAGTGTTAACTTCATTACATTGTGATTAGCTTTGTAAAATGCTATTTTGAGTCAACTCCAGCAGCGTGATGGTATAGCTTTATTAACCGTATAGTACAATATTCCAGTGAGTAGAATATTATAAGATATTTATCCAATAATCAGTGCAAAAAAATGGAAAAATCTTATAATTGACAAAAGAGTATCATAAGGCCCATATAGTGACATGCGACACGAGGCTTGAAAAGATGGTGACAGATGACATGAGAAATTCTTGATATCGACATGGGTAATGGCATTATGTTTAAGCGACATGAACATACTACATGGCAATTTTTAAGGCAAATACGGGATAGCTCTTCCAGGTGCGCAGATAAACGTTAACAGCGCAATCTTAATCTTACATCTTAAAATGTCTTAATCTAAGGCAATCCTGTTTTCAAGCTGGCCCCAACTCGTCCTCAGACACATTCGAGCGACATCGCTGGTATCTGAGGGGCCATGACTGCGTCGCAGCTCGACCGTGAGACGCCTGAAACGTTACCTCAGGTACACAAGCCACAGTCTACCTCAGGTACACAGGATACAATCAGCCAATCAGAATCGACCTGCTGCTGCAGCATATGCATGTGTTGTCTCTTTTAGTGGTTGGGTTTGGTTAGCTGCTGTGTACCTGCGGTACAGTAGGCTTCTGTACCCCAGGTACACAGTGGCTATCCCTCTGTACCCCAGGTACACAGTGGCTATCCTTCTGTACCCCAGGTACACATCCTTCTGTACCCTAGGTACACAGCATGTCATACTAGAGCATTACTTGCAATTAGATTTCTAGAAGAGAAAACACATGTGTAGTAAGCATATAGCCCTAGGAGTGGGGATGTGTACCTGTGGTTCAGAAGGGTTAGAATGTGTAGAGCGGTTTTAGCTTAGGTCCTCTGCATCATGAATCCACCATGCTAATCACTACTCTATGAGGGACAGGTGACATAAGGAATGCCCAGGTACAACCCACTCACAATACTCACACCCTGTTTGTACCCTAATCTCGGACATGAGATTTGGCTGAGCTGGTTGCTGGTGACAAGGGGGATACAATTGGTACCAGAGCAACCCCTTGTGGCAGCATCAATATCTCGCTAGTGCCTAATAGAGTTCGGAGCAGGTCAGTAGGCTCGGAGCCGATATGAACATGGGTCTTTGCCCTATCACAGGTACAAAGGAACCAATGAGTTCCATCGGACGCTGGCTATATATAGGCAGCCAGCCTGCGCGCGCACACACAGACCGGAAGCCTATAGCGACCTCTATCCATACCCCAAGACCGGAGTAGGTGCTGCCACCTACTGCCGGGCTGAATAGTTCGGAGAGAGTTCGCAACCCAGTGTCCAACAGAACCCGCTATATGAATAACCCAAACCCTAGCCCCTACAATAAGGTTATCAAGACAAGGGTTGGATGCCACCTATCAGTCTCATCTGTGGCCATTGTTCACAGGTGTGAACAGTGGCTGATATTAAACAAATTTACCCTCAATGCACTGCTCTGGAGTCAGGGGACAGTTATACACTCGTTTCATCAGTGATGTACAGTAGACCTGTCTCGACCTGGCCAGATTACCCTGACTACAGGGGCAGATCGGGTTACCCACTTACTTGGTCAGCAAAGGGAGTTGAGAAAACCCCCACCCCACCTTGTGGTGACAGGACCAGACACTGGAGGAGGGATACTTCCCCCAGAGATAAGATTTTCAGGCCTGTGATGGGGTAAGCTACATTTAATTAGCTTGGTACCCCCTATGGGCCGTTTTTGTTTATGTTACCAGTCAACACCCACACCCATTCACCCCCCTCTTGCACCCCTCCTCTTGTTATGGTTCTAGCTTCAGCAGTTATAAGGACACTCATATTTATCATGATCTAAATCATTTTGACATAAGATATTGTTCCAATATCAGAGGCCTATATACTTACACTATTTCCCTCTAGACATGAGACATTTCTAAGCCAGGGGAATATTATTTCTATATGATTATAGACATACTGTGAGTGGTGTCTCTGCCCCCATGTTAAACCTATGGGGCCCAGGGGCAGGGTGAGGGGTTAGCCCCTGTAACCATCTGCTCTACAGGGGCGCCCCCTTGTGGAACATGGCTGATGAAACAAGTGTATAGAAGATGGCGGCTTCCATACCATGTAGGCTCTCTGGACAGTCCTCCGTGTAGAGCCTATAGGCTATTTAGTCTCACATGTATACAACACGCTGCATGTTTTATAGGGCTGAACATTGCACCTGCATCGGTTCGTTTGAACACATAGGATCATTACAAATATACCTTTTGTTGACTCATAGTGGCTCTGTTGCTAAATCAGCCATTCACGGGACGAGGCATGATTGATGTAAAGCAATATGTTATGTAGAACTGGAGGTTGATCTGCAAAGTACTCTGTAACCTTTAAACAGATGGTTATCACCTCATTTTGTAGCATTTATCTTCTCAAATAAAATGGTTGATTTGATTATATAACCATTCATGGTTTTGTGAATAGATAACAAATATATTCAGGACATCATCATTTATTATAGACCTGTCGGGCCTCCTACTCCCCTTTCACTATTACTAGTATTAAGGGCACCTCCCTCATATTAGGGTGGCCGGACCATTTTTATAAAACCATATGACATAAACATGATGCATATCTACCAATAGCCCTAATATTCACATTTCCAAGACTACTTTTGTTATGATGATGCAACAAATAGGAAAGTAGCCATAGTTGTTTGAATCTACCTCACCCTGATAAACCTTCTGACAGAACTGGTGCCAAGGCCACCATGAGTGCTCAAAGCAGTCTTCTTACTGTACTACTATGCCACCTGGGGTGGACCTACTGAAACAATGGCCTTCATGCTCCATTGCACCCCATAGACACAGGTGCTATACAGTGCTGCCGTCTGGTATTGCACCTTGTTAAAACTGATAAGAACACCTCAGATCACCCCCAGGAGATACCCTGTCGCTGGCTGTCGGTAGGTTGTATCATTTCCATTCCAAATGCATCATATGCAGTTGATTTACCTCTATCTCCAGTATCTTACCGTAAATTACCAATTAAAGATTTCTATTTTAAAAGTTGAGCTACACTGTAAGAAGTAAGTACTGTACACCTACAGCAAAAGTTGCTGGCAACTTTTGTTCCAGTAGATTTTGCTGTAGGTGTACAGCAACTGACTTGCTGTAAATTTACAGCAACATCTACTGTAAATTTACAGCAACTTTTACTGTAAATTTACAGCAACTTCTACTGTACATCTACAGCAAAAGTTGCTGGCAACTTTTGTTCCAGTAGATTTTGCTGTACATTCACAGCAACTGGGTGCTGTAAAGTTACAGCAACTTCTACTGTAGGTTTCATATTGTTGTTCTCATCAATTTATATCAATTAATACGCATGCATGGAGAGTACTTTCCTGCATAATAGTTCAATCTCAGCTAGGATAATACACACTACACAATGTAATGGTTTAATCCTGCTTCAATACAGCTGAACCGTATGTGATACCAGCTTTTGCCCAGGCCGGGCACTTAAGCATTTAACTTTTCCCACCAATGTGGTGTCTATTCTATACTTTTGCTGTTTTTTTGTATTATTCAACACAATTGTGCAAATATCAATACACTTTATGATAACTGCATTCAGTCTCTCTCATCCATTCTTATTCTACGATGTCTTGAGAGTTTGTGAGGTTTTATTTGACTCGGGAAAGGGTTGGGTGGAATAGTTAATACAGAAATGGTCTACTGCTGCCACCTAGTGGCGGAAATCTACAGCACAATGTACTGTTAATGTACAGCAACAGTGCCGGAGACCCAATTTACAGTACATAATGCTGTAATTATACAGCAAATAGTGCTGTAATACAGTCAACTCCCTCTTAACGGCCACCCCTCCAGTGCAGCCAATCCCTCTAATGCAGACAATTTTCATAGTCCCAAACATATTACAATGTACAGAAAATGACTCCCTCCAGTGCAGTCACCCCACCAATGAGGCCACTTTTTCATAGTCCCAAGGGTGGCCACATTAGGGGGATTTGACTGTACCAACTATAGCAATAAGTGCTGTAAATGAACAGCACATTGTGCTGTTTAAATACAGTAACTTCTTACAGTGTAAAATGACCATTTTTAGATGGCTTATCTGAAGAAGATAATAGTGTGTAAAGTAAATCTAATACCCCCAATGACATACCTACATACAAGACAAGGAATGTCGATTAAAAGGGCATAAAACCATAGACATACATAACACGACAATATTTGTCTGCAGGATAGTAATACGTCAAATCACATGGGAATTAATGAGATACATTAACAGGATAATTATCACAAAATCCATTTAGTCAATGCACATTTTATAATTAATATAGATAAGTACCTTAAAACACCCAACATAAATAGACTAGTGCTCATTTGAAATCCCATGGAATGCATCTAGGCCTACATAAGTATGAACCATTTCCTGTTCAACATTATGATAAACATTGTAGGCCTCCATCACCCTGCAAAAAATGTATGACGGGTGTAATAAACAATTTAAAAGAAATGTCCATAACTTAGGCTATAATTCTCTGGCATGTTCTACATATATCGTGAACATGAACCTTCTACGCATTTATCTTGAAAACTTTCTTCAATGACTCTGCTTCGCATTATTAAATATTGAGGTGAAATAATTTTAGGTGCAAAGTTGTGTGCTCTCTGCCAAATTTGAGACAAATGTGTTGGTAACATTTTATATGTTGGATGTATGCAGAGGCAATTAGGGCCTATGCAGATGATGTAACATGCTGCCCTCTAGTGTAACTTTTACACACTAAGTCTTGTGTAGGGTACAGTCTCGTGTAGCTCTCACCAAGATAGCCTCCTCCAAACTCTGAAAACGATAAGTTTTTTTTTATAAATTGCAATGATCAGGTGATTCTTGTGTTACACACGCCATATTTAGACCAACGGTAACGTATAAATAAGTTTACACCCTTGATGAACGGCAGTGCAAAATGGTCATGGTCTACACACATTTTATAATATTTAAAAAGAATTATACACGGAAAATAGAATTGAGTAGGTTGTAGGCCTACCTATGTGATAGCCTAAGCTGTTTATTAGTGACATTTCAAGATGGAGTGGGGTAAACGGCCCATTTGGGGTAAAAGGCCCATTTTGGTTAGGGGGTCTGCCTCATTGCTAGGGACTCCAGAAAAAAAAAGAGAAATATTAAATTATCAATTCTATTTCTTCGATGATGTAGAATGTGAGAGATGTAAACTAAATCTTTTGGAAATTTCTTTCCATCTATTATTGAAGCCAAACAATCTTCAAATAGGTGTAAATAAAATCCAAGCAGTTCCCCTAGTAGTACATTTCCTATATAATTGTTATCCTGCCTTGGAGTCCCAGTGCACCTGTGGGGGGAGGGTCACAGGGTCTGCCATGCAGGTGAGTGGGGCGTGTGGGAGGTAGTTATGTAAGGGGGTTGGAGGGCATTTGAAGTACTGGCCAGGCTGGGCCATGATTGACAGACCCTCTCAACATGATCACCCATTATACTAGTATAGAGTAAACCAATTGTCTTAATGACCCAATCATAAATATTATGATGTTATGGTCTAGGAACAGGTGAGAGGATCCTCTGATTGCTTCCATTTTTTAACATGATATAACAACATATTGGATGAGATCACAAACTGAAAAGCAACCAAAAGCATTCATAAATTCATAGGATTTTGATATAATCTATCTTATCTCCCAAAAATTCAGCATCTTTTCTTAGCTGCAGTCACTTATTATAGGGATGGCTGGATAGGCCTTTCTCTTTTTCTTTTCTCTTGACTGCATTTCTGGGTGATAACCTAAAAGTAACAGATAGAATAGAATAAGAGAGGAGTTTCATAACAATGTCTGTGAGGCACAGCTGCACCAAAATACTTTACTGCTGTGTGCACTGTGTACAGGGGCTCTTGAGTCCCTATCATTGCACTGAGCTGTGCTGCGATTGGGCAGACTCCCTCGACGTCGTGACTTGGTCTAGGGGCTGCACTAGCCTTGTTGTGGTTAAACACGCATTTAAAGCCCCAGCCACACCTAGGGTAAATGTGGGTAATATTGCGCACCTAGTGACAATATTACCCAAATGATCCTCACTACTGCAGTCCAGTGTAATAAAAAAAAAAGAAGAAAAAGTATGCAATTTAAAATATAAAAAATTCAAAAGAAAAAAATGGAGAAAAGATTAATGTAAATTTCAACCCCTTGTCTGGGAGGTAGGAGCCTAAAAGTCTAGCTATAAGGGAGTGATCATTTTTTAACAACAGGGGGGGTTGGTGGGTTGGGGGGGCAAAGAAATTTGGAACCCTCTTGGGGGGGGGGTTAAAATAATTTAACCTGTTTTGAGCCAAAAAGCCAGCGCGTTACTATGCTTCAAAGGGCCCGCGTGCGAGCCGATTTTCGGCCGTAGGGGGGGGTGTAAAAAGGAGCGCGCGGAAACCCACCACCCACCCAGGGCCCTGTTGTTAAAAAGTGATCACTCCCTAAATATTTGGGTTATAGCTTATCGTTACAACTGGTGTTATATCGCTCACACCATTGTGTTATATCGCTCACCCATTGAAATACATAGACAAAGGTCCACAAGACTACAAGTTTTAATCTGTTGGCTGGGTTATTTCACGCGTTGGCCCTGGGCCTTATTTCACGAGGCCGCAGAAATAACCCAGTCAATATAGGGGAGCCCTGGGAGAATTGGGACACTAAATTAAGATCATAACATTTTGCTTGTGATTTCTACAATGCCAATAATAACCAAATGCCTCTGTTTCATAAAGAAAGGCTACTAATAAACCTTTCATTTGGACTATTTAGATTTATCCTAGCCTGCCATGATTCCCTTCTAGGGCCTTTTGAAATTTTGAGAAATTCCAGGGAGAACTGGGACACTTCGAGGAGAACTGGGACACTACCTGGGGAGAACTGGGACACACCAGGGAGAACTGGGACAGTGTAAATAGTGTGATTATTAACCAATGAAACATCATTTTGCTTTGATTTAAGTTCAATATGATCATATGTAACATATAAGCTTCAGTCATAGGTCTGAGAGGAAAATAATTAAAGCACAATAAATCTTCACCCGGAGTGTCCCAGTTCTCCACAATAGCCAAGAGTGTCCCAGTTCTCCCTGCAATGAGTGTCCCAGTTCTCCCAAGGTTGAGATTTTTAAGCAAAATGTTAATACAGTTCAAAATATGCTTAACTGTGTTTTTGTAAGTAGCTGGTCATTTTGCCATCTATCAATGCTACATAATGCAACACAAAAATATTTTCTCATCAAAAGGTAACACTATGTAAATTGAATCGTCCGAGACCTAGAAAAAAAACCTTTTTTTCCTAAAAATGTTATTATCTGTTATAGGTCTAAGTATAATAACATCACAGAATTTTTTTTTATCATAAAAAACTTAAATATTATTGGCCCAAAAAATAGCATCGGTGGTTAGGCCTATGCATTAAAGTTATTGGTTATGGACAGAATACACAGTGTCCCAGTTCTCCTTTGTCCCAATTCTCCCAGGCCTCTCCTACTAAAACGAGTGTTCCTTTGTATTTATTTTTATCTTTTCGGATTCAGATTCACAAATTTTATCATTATTTGATATAGGCCTATTATTTTTTTATTATCTATTAAAACAGGTGAGCGATATAACAACATGCCTGAGCGATACAAGCTCTATGGGAATTAGTATAGAAACTGCTGATTTAGCAAGTAGGGGAGACCGGGGCAAACCCTAGACTGAATATCGTCTTTCAACGGAGGGCGTTTACAGACTGACTGTGATGTATTGGGGTTTCTTGGGATGGCATATGGACGTAACAATGGTGGCCGCTATTTTTTGGACCTCAAACTGTTTGAAGACAAGCTTGTACTAAGTATAGGCCCTATTAAGCTTCAGGGACATCTAAATTGATGAAACCCGCATAGATAAGACTTAGATCTATCTAAATATGTATTACATGATTACCAAAAGTCAATATTCATTGAAACCCAGAGTTTTGAAAATATTTCCCACGAAACTAATGGGGGTCGCACAGTAGCCCTACTTCTACAGTAGGGCTACGAGAGTGGCTAGGCAAACCCCCCCCCCCCAAGAGGGATCCAAATCCCCCCCCCCCACCGGTCAAGGGGTCCAAATTTTTTTGCCCCCCACCCCCCAAACCCACCACCCCCCTGATGTTAAAAAATGATCACTCCCTTACCCTTACCTACCCTATGCAAAGAATTTCCCACATTCTACTCAAGACATTTTATAAAACATGGCCACTTTTGGGCCGCGGTACCGTTCTACCCGAGTCCCGTGGAACGTGTTCGAACTATTGCCACATTTGGTCGGCGGTAGATTCGGGCAAGGCGCTCGTGTCGGCCTCGCGTTTACCGTGGGGTGCCTCGAGACCAGCCAAAGAACTTGGCCTAACGACATGGTCCCACTCAGTCAGTGGAGTAATTCTCTAAATGACTCAAGTCAGACTTCATACCAACATGGATACAATCATAGAGAAACGAATGGAGGATTTGTGTAAGGCATAGGATGTTGTGGAACGCATATCTTTGCAGATTTTGAGTGTTGACTGTTGTTTACAACATTTTGTCATCATGGCACTACCGACGTTGTGTGAGGTGAATTATGACAAGAGTGATGTTTGGGATGATCCAGCAGACACAGTGCCATATCGGTATCGTTCATTGTCAGCCAGGGTAAACAAGGACATTCAGAATGGATTTATTCACAGGGATATTCCAAGTGCCGCAAGCTTCTACGAAATGCACTCCTATTACAGAGTTCCCTCTGCCGCAACAATGTCTATGGTAAGTAACTAAGTTGCAATTCTATTATAATTAGGGAGTGATCATTTTTTAACAACACGGGGGGGGGGGGGGGTTTCCGCGCGGAGCGTGCGAAATTTTTTACACCCCCGCGGTCGAGGGGTCAACATTTTTTACCCCCCCCCCCCTTACGGCCGAAAATCGGCTCGTGCGTGGGTCGGTCTAACGCGCGGGCTTTTTGGCTCAAAACAGGTTAAATTATTTTGACCCCCCCTCCCCAAGAGGGGTCCAAATTTTTTTACCCCCCCCCCCCCGGTCAAGGGGTCCAAATTCTTTTGCCCCCCCCCCCTGTTGTTAAAAAATGATCACTCCCTTAAAAGACCTCACCTGGGCCGGGCTATTGAAATCCCATGCTAAAAGCTACGGCAGGCCTACGAAGCATGGGGCCCTTGATGGGGGGGTCCCCATGTCGCATGTCCATTTTAAAGTGCGCCTTTAAAAGGCAAATTGCAAAATTTTGCGGGGGCCTACGGCCCCAAGACCCCCATTTTAAAATGATTCCTTCCAACCAACACCCACCACCCTTGAAAATGCACTAGACTTTAACATTTTGTTAATGATTGATATTCTCAATGATTTATCATCTCTGAGACATGGGGTTTTCCTTAGTAACATGAGACATGGGCATTTCTTAAAGGCGCACTCAACCCAGGACCTAACCCTGCCGAGTTTTGTACGCAAATGACGTCGTGGGTTCAGTGTGCGTTTAAATTGGAGAGTGGTTTGAAACAATTGTCGCTGTGTCGATTTTTAGCAGAAGAACCATGCCATTGTGTCGATGTTTAGGTATATAAGAACATAGAGAAAATTTCCTGTGGGTCGATTTTTACCCCTAATAGATATACCTGTGTCCGTCGATTTTTAAAAAGGCCTAAAACGGCCGTGTCGCCCGTGTCGATTTTTACCCATGTAGAGGCACGTACATGATCTTTAGAAAATTTTGGAATTTTACACTTTTTTCGCCCTCCCCCCTCTCAGGAGGGGTCGAAATTGTTACATATTTGGGGAAATTTTTAAATTCTTGAAATAAAATTCTACATTCTGGCAAGTTTTGAGAGCAACATAACATTCTGCAAGCCATGATGCTATTCAATCCATGTCACTAAGGCCAATGTCCCATGTCGGAGTTAAGAAATGCCCCATGTCCCATGTCTGATGTCACTAGTAGGCCTATGGCCATGTCCCATGTCGATTTTAAGAAATGGCCATATCACCATATCAGACTTAAAGGCGCACTGAGTTGAGGACCTAGCCCTGCCGAGTTTTGTACGCAAATGACGTCGTGGGCTCAGTGCACCTTTAAATGGCCATGTCGCCATATCGATTTTAGGGGTCTAGGGCCATATGCATAGGCCTAGGCTAGAATAACCTGCCGTTCCATACACCTTCAATAAATCAGGCAGGCCTACCTCAGGCGTAAAAAATTCTGACTCCTCTTGAGGGGGGGCGTAAAAAATTTAGCCCCTTTTTAGCAAAAAAGCCTGCGCGCTCCTATAGTTCAAGGGGGGGGGGGGGGTTCGGGGAGGGGGGCGGGGGGGGGGGTTGGGTAAAAATTGGGTCAGATCACGTCGGGTCGGGCAAAATCATGTAGGTGTGGCCGGGGCTTTAGTTACAGGTAGGGGGGGGGGAGCATAACAATTTCCGACCCCTCCTGAGGGGAGGGGGGGGCGTAAAAAAATCTGACCCCTCTTGAGGGGTGGGTGTAAAAAATATAGCCCCTTTTTATATATAGCAAAAAAAGCCTGCGCGTTGAGCCCCGGCCACACTATGCTGTTTTAAGCAGATCCGACCCGACCAGACCCGACAATCGGGTCTAATTTACCTGGCCGGTCTGATAGAGTCGTGCATGCCAAACTCTTCCGACTGTCAGGTCTGATCTGGTCGTGTCTGATCGGGTCTGCCCAAAACAGCGTAGTGTGGCCGGGGCTTTAGGCCACTCCAAATAATATCCTTGTTTCTCATCACCGCGCGCGTCACCAAAATCGTCCTTTGGGGATATATAGGCCTATATATATTTTTTTGCAATTTTCAGTAGAAAACATGATTACAAATGGGATAATATGGGCATATTTGGTATCAAATGAAAGCTTACAGGGTTGTGGATCCAATGAGCTAGGGAAAATATGAAGAGCTTGGATGCAACACGACATATCGCCATCCCAGAATTGAAGGATATAGTGCTTTTAGTAAAGACACCCTGGGGTGAATTTTTATACTTCGGTAACAGAGTGCATACTGAGTAGATCCTAATGATATGAAAAATAGTAAATCTTAAAAAAATTGTTTGAGGATTATATTACACTCTCCCTTATCTTCATTTTTGTCCGATTTTGTCCCTATTTCTAGAATATTGTTTATGTCGTTTTGCTAATCCATAATATATTGATTGCTCAAATATGAATTTGATAAAGCTAACCCTAAGCCTAACCGTAACTGTAATCAGAAAGAACTAAGCTAACCCCCTACCCTAACCATTGGGCAGGTATCCAGTGTAGTTGGTTTCTAATGAAGCATCCCTGGGGGATACAGGGGAGTCCCTGTCTGTGGTTGAAGCATAAGATATCCCCACAAATCTTATGCTTTAAGAGCAAGATATGGTGCTAATATGTATCTGCAATAAGCAATGCGCCATAGGGAATTTTGATAGGGACATATAATAGCCTCTTGTCTCTTGGGTGTACATCTATCAAACCATGGTCATCTGCTTGTCATCTGCTTGCACAGGAACATGTAACATTGGAGCAACAAGAGTTCTAATCTGAACTAAGGGTGCTGGCTTCTCCAGTTGATCTCTTGTAATCCTCCCCAAATGACCCTTAACGATACCACCGTATATCCTACTATATTTACTCCTGTGCGCCCAACCATGGTATGTATTGCCTGAGTTTTTCATGTTTGCCCTCTTGCTGGAACATTCACAAATGCACGCTAGTTTAGGAACTGCTGGACATGTGTACCGTGTGTGGAGTTATCACTTCTATGGGTTGGGTTGAAAGCTAACAACGTTGAAATTCTCCAGGCTTCAGTAGAATTATGCTTGGATAGAACCAAGAAACTGTGGGAGAAAGGTGAGTGAATTTGCCGATTGGAACCACCTTGGGGAGCCAGGGCCATTGTCAATGTATTGAATAATCCAGAGGAAAGCAGGGATGGCTCGTACTTTGTAATCTGTGGGGAACCCTAGCCCTAGGCACACATATTTTTCTCAAGGCAAAGTTACAAAGTATTATGAATAGTTCAAATCCATCGATGTTAGAAGTAATCTTTCCTTATGTTTTGGTCTTTCCAACATGCCTATAGGCTATACATTGATGCTATCCATGGTATGGAAAGTCTTGCAACCAATTTTGAGGGGCAGGCAGGTGAATGGCCATCTCAGAAATCAATGGGCCCTGCCACCTCAACAACCTCATACCCACATGTTTGGGCCCTTGGTATTTACCCCTGTAGAATCTATTTCATCAATGTAGAAAGACAATCTCCTGGACTGGACTTTATTCATTGAGGGCAATCCTAACCTATATGAATGATCATGTCTGTTCATATCTCAAATCAGCATGGTATGACCTTTCCTGATAATGGGCCTGATCTCTCAATATTGCCTTCCTAGCTGTTTGCCTTCCGGCCTCCCCTACCCTGCAGACTCCCTGCAGATTCTTTGCCTGTATGCCTGCCTGTCTGCCTGTCTGCCTACCTGCCTGCCTGCCTGCATGTATGCCTGCCTGCCTGCCTGTCTGCCTGCCTGCCTACCTGCCTGCCTGCCTGCCTGCCTGCCTGCCTGCCCGTTTACTTTGACGAGGGAGCGCTGTTGAATCCCTCCACCCCTACCTCCTTCAACTCCGTCCCACCCTTCCTTCCTGTCTGCCTGTATGTAACCACGATTAGGAAGCACTATACATAAAGTATCAGCTTAGCATGGGGCAGGGTGGTCCCCTTCCCAGGCTATGTATGTATACCTAAATATGGGCCCTATGTAAACACAGTTTCTTATGCATATTTATGAATCCTTAATGGTCAGCAACAGTTATCGATTCATCCAATACAGGCAGGATTGTTACGCCAATTCGGCATTGTATATGTGTGGGTTGATAGGTACAATGTTGCCGAAATGACGCCGGCATAGAATCGTAATGGGCAGCGTGAGGCCATAAAATTCTAATGGTAAAAGAATTTATAAGATATTTCTACTAGAACCAAAGTTATAACCATATAACTATAATGAGGATTCATTGAATGAATTTAAACATTGATATGGTATATGTACATACATGCCTACATGTATTGATGTGGCCTGCGTGAAGGGAAAATAGCCTGCATAAGAACCGGTGACGCACATTTTAAGTAAAGTTCCAGGCTCCTATCATATATGTAGTGAAGCGTGAGTGGTGAGAATGAAACTTTAACATTTTCTTACATATTAGATATCGCTTACAGTCATTCCAATTTAATGATAGCCCAAGGATAAGGTAAGCTTTCAAATATAACCACGACTATTAACTACCAATTTGCAATTTACGAGAACACCAACAGATATTGTCCATGGGGCATTTAACTTGATTGGGTCAGTGTGTAAGGCATTTCAATCAAGTTTTTCTGTCTTATGTAAACTTGGCTGGACTATATAGTGTATAAGTATATTTGTGTTATGATTTATCAGGAGGAAAGTGGGCACAGTCGGCATTTTAACATGGGCACGCCATATTTGTACGGTTTATCCATGTGTGAATGTTTGTTAACTCCTAGACAGACTGGTTTGCTTCCTGTTTGCCCTGGGCAGCGGACTGGCCCTTGAACTTTAAGAACTGCTGATCACTATTTGGGATGTTAAGGGTGAATTCCATCAGTATAGGCTAATCATAATTGAGCCAACGCTGCTTCTAAGACATGTTATTTTCTAGATGACTAAACAATAGAGCAATGAGGTTTATAAGAGAAGTGAAAGAAAAATAAGTCCACGGAGTTCAAGTTCAAGTTCATTAGTTTAGAATGTGAAAATCTGATTTCTGTGCACATTGTATGCTCTATATTTCAAGACTCAAGATTCAAGATTCTTATTCATGCTAAATCACGGTTTACACTGCGATTTTCAGAAGATGAAGATGGAAGAGCACAAGTATTGACAGTTTGAATAATGTCACATTTTGCTAGTAAAATAAGTTGGGTCTGAGACACGGCACAAAGAACTGTTTCCTAGATAGCGATATAACATTTTATAGTCAGTAAACATTTATATATAGGAGTGCTGAGTGTTGGTTTACTCTTTTTTCAAAATCAAGACTTCAATATGAGCCACCCCCAACCTCAAAAAGAAACCAATATGATCCTCGGGATTGTCTCAGATGTAGAAACGTATAAAAATACAGAAAGAAAATCAACTAAAAGTTGGATCTTTTCAGCAACCTCAGACAGTCAGCCTCAGTTATGGATCCAGGGTGGACATTGGTGTCTGGGTATGTCATAAGTGCGATATAATTTTCGTTGAGTTACCTGTCAGACATTAAAATTAGATACAGGTATCATCAATGAGCCCAATATATGTAGGCCAACGTATTTTCCAAATTCCACTGACGCTTTCCGACGAGTCAAATGGAGGAACTCCTTAAGACTATGGGCACTGGGGCAGCGCCATTGGGAACCTCACAATGGCAAATAGGCCTACATGTATACATAACTATATATGTAGATAAACAGGGTTGAGGCGCAGTAGAGAGAGTGCCTCTTGTTGGGTTTAGCTTGTGTCCACATGCCTGTATACCTGGGCCTGTGAACGTTGGTATTGAAGCATTATAAACTTAAAGGTAAGCAGAAAGGCATGACTTGACATACTTGTCTTGCTAATTACCCTGAAGTTGTGTACACATTTAAAGGTCACCATTTGCCATGCTTTCCATTCCTTCACCATGTTCATATACCTACATTATTTATAACACTCCCTGTGTCCCATATCACAACCCCTTGTGTTCTATTAAAAGTAAATGGAGTCCAGCTATCATGAGGATAGACATTCTGATATCTCATTTCATGAACCTCAGCAGTTATATGCCCTCAATTTCTTGCATTTTTCTGGCAGAGATATCACTTTTCCTACTTTCGCAGAAATTCCCACTTTTTCCTTGGAATTTATGTACTTCTTAATTCTGTAGTTAATTTACAACAGAAAATTGACCAAGATAATCAGATTTTCTAATTTCTGTTAACCTAGGAGTAGCTTGATTGAGGTCCTTCCACAGTGAAAATGACCATACCAGAATGTAGAAAGTACAAAACGAGCTGAATCCTTCATCAGGGAACAAGTCTGAGGCTATATGGTTTATCAGGCCCTTTCCATGGGATCTGGCAAAAAAGAAATACCATGCTAAATCATATGAAAAGTGTAACAATATCTTTGACTAAATATCTCCTTCTCTATTTTTTCAGGATCTACGTCGGCCTAACACAGTCTTCAGTAACTATAGCAACCAGGGGTTACCACCATCCCGGACGGGTACCATTCCGCCATCATACCCACCCCGTTCTGACCCCCCAGTGGCCCCCACTCCATCTGGGTGTGACCAGTGTGGACCTACACGTGGCGCGACATCACGCACGCGTGAGGCACGGGCTCGTACAGCGCCCTGCAAGTCACTACCGAACCTGGATGCTGCCCGGTTAGGGGCGAGTAGTGTCATGTCACATCAGTATCACCGGTTACATAATGCATCAGTGGCATCATGTCCTGGTGCCACCACCGGAGCTGGTGAACACCAGCTCCACCGGGACGAGAATGTCAAGTGGGTGCCCGCGCTAAACACCTGGGTAGCCGAGAAGGTAAGTAAAGCTAGTAAAGATAATATATCTACTGTATCAGTTAGTTTTCAGAATCTGTCAGAATATGAATTCCTGGGTCATTCACATTCAGCTTCACCATAAAACCCTGAGTCTAGGTGGCCCACAATCCTGGCAACCATTGGCTCATTTTGATTCATTCTCAGGAGGCTAAGTATAAGTATTGGGGCCTGCCTGGGATATCTTTTTTCTATTCAAAGCAGAAACTGAGCCTTTGTTCTGAAATTACTTTTTTCTAGAGGCCCTGAATCAGGGCTACTCTATTCCAAATGCCCTGTACTACCACCTGTTAGGTTTGTAAAAGATATACAATATACATCCACTGACCTATCAGTAGAGGTCTGGGCACTATATCCACTGACTTGTCACTAGAGGTCTGGGTACTATATCCACTGACCTATCACTAGAGGTCTGGGTACTATATCCACTGACTTGTCACTAGAGGGTCTGGATATTAGATCCACTGACATGTCACTGGAGGTCTGGATACCACAGGGTCTTAGGTATAAGTATTTTATGATCTGTACGATAGAACAACTACTGGCCCACCTACTCAAAATTCAAACAGTGGTTGCAACTCCTCACACACAGCTAGTTCGATCACCAAGTCTATGATAAGAATATCAAAGGGGCCTCAATGGTTAATGGAGGTGGGATGTACATATAGAGGTAATTAGGCTCATCGTCTAGAGCTCTATCAATCTCCTGTCATCAAACAATGTGGTCCCAATAACTAAACTTGTACTATGTCTACATGTATACAATATAATGGGCGAGTGCCTAGATCCTAGACTGTATTACAAGCTGTAAATTCTTTGGCACTTAAAGTGTCTCACACCAAAGATAAGATCAATGGCACTTACTCATTTGGACTTAAATTAAATTCCTTCAGTGGTACTATATTAATTCAATATAATGATTGAACATGCATATGCTAGTGAAGAATATAACCTCTCACGTGAGATTTAGATTTTATTTTATTTTAGATTTCATCATGTTCTTGTAGGTAGTTTTTGATAACGTGAAAGACCAAATGATAATCTGATAAAAATAGCTTTACTACTGAACTTGTTGCTGGACAACTAGAACTGTTTAGTTGAGCCGATTTCTTGTTCATTACTTTGAACATACATAATGGATGTTTCTTTGTTTTTATCACCTGTGAACTCGCCCGATCAGCCTGGCCTTTACCCTATAAAGAATAGGCATGTGAATAGGCTTCCATACCAGACCCTGCCAATTATCTTTCTCATCGCTTGCAAAATGTCACCTGAGTTTTGGAAATTAGGGACCATTGAACCCATTGACCTCTCATGATAAAATTCATAACAAAAATATTGCAATATAAATATAAATAACAGCATGTATGCAACACACTTGAACATGTACAAAACCACCTGGGGAATAGGACATGGTTATTGCAGTGTTGCTAATGATTAAATGCTTAAGAATATCAATCAATTTCAAATTATTAAGAGTGTTTATTTTGCAAAGTCAGAAAATATAAAAGTATCTCTGAATACAATTACATTTGATTCATTGGATCACACGAAAGGTTGGTAATTACAAATGAATATTGTTCAACATATAACAGTTGCCCTAATTCAACACATACCCTTTGGATTTTGATTTCAATCAAATATGTTGCAAGCTCTTTCTAGTTTAGTCAACATGCTTCAAAAACTTTCTCGTTCGCGTTTACAAACTTTTTTAAACATCGAAATAAATAATCCCTGGTTAAATGCAAGTTCAAAATATGTTTCCCTCTCTGCATCTAACTCACCTTTATAGCCTCAGGCACTCAGCATGGGGTGATTAACCTTAAGCACCCTACCCCCATGTCCCCTCCAGCACCTCCCCCCCCCCGCCTCACCGCCCCAACACCAACCCTACACCCCCTCTCAGATGACATTTAGCTCTAGCCAATGTCTAAGTACTCAAATCGATCAGCAGGGTGTGTAAACCGACCTGAGTGTTAGCATAGAGTCAGCGGAAACGGGGAGGGGAGCAGCTCAATGGGCAAACACCACCGCCACAAAAGGCAATGAGGATTAGCATCATAGGCAAGCAGATGTTGGAACATCTGAAAACAATTGGAATGATAAAAATGATAGATTTTAGAGACAAGGAGATTGTGAAGGATACATTACAGGATGCAGAATTTAAAGGTTGGAAACAGACCTCTTACTACTGGTTCTATAAGGGGCATTAACGACGCACCACGTGGATATGCCAGTTCATCCAGGATTGAAGCATTGCAGACAGTTGCTAATACCTTACACAGGAGCTGGAGGTAATGCATTTAGCACAAACCCCATACATTGCAAAGTGTATAACCAGACAAGTAGACTCAAATGGTTTGCACTAATGAAAACCGACGTATGGGAGGGATCTCTAACCCAAATAACATTTTATTCGTCACTACAAATTAAAGAATATATGACAAGAGCTTTTGCAACAATAAACTCTAATTGGGATGGATTCCATGGACATCTTCTATGAAGAAGGATCTCCCTCCAATATTGGCGCTCTTTTTGTGAGAAAGCAAACCTTGTTGTAAACGTGATGTCCGAATATACTGTCTGGATAACATGGCATTGATAGAACACTTTAAGTATGCCCTGTTAAAGGGTGTAGAGACGTTCTTCTGGATCATGGTTGCACTCATCGTTCTAGCATGCCGTGACTTCCTAAAGAACATTGTCATTGGAGAATAGAAGAAACGTTTGATATTGCTATTTTACACAGATATAGATTATGTTGCTTCTAGTTATACATCGTAGACCATCATAAGTTAATAAATAAGTATCAAGGAGGTATATGCCCCTGCCAATAGTTAAGTACATGTATATGCAAGAACAGGAATGAGAATAGATTTCAACTTTGTGAGAGGATGGCAGTCTGGTAGGCTAAAGGGCTAGTCAATAGCAAGGTCTCAAATGGAAGAAGCAGATTCAGTCCCAACTATCTAAGCATATACTCCACTAACCAGTTGACAGGAAACTGATTATCAATCCATGAACATTCATTTTCCAAATTCCTGAGTGATGCTGGTGTTGGCCAGACGTGGTGTTTGGTAACTAAGACCACCAATTCCCAAGAGTATAATATGACCTAATGGCAGGGTTGGATAGACTGACCAAGGCATAGTGTTACATGGGCACAACCCCATCACTAGGGGATGCTCAGTACATCGGGGTAGACCAGACCATACATAGGTAGTCAGTGCACCTCCCTGTGACCGTTTCTACATCCCAGGTTAAACCCTACAGAATGGAGATTACCCATTTTATATATGATAACAGACTGGATATGTACCATGATCCTCCGCTGCCGCTGTGTTGGAGGATACCCATATCATGATGATGTGACGGTGACAGAAGATAGGGTGGATTTAACATCCTTAAGTAATCCTAACAACAGCAGCCTAATCCCATTCATAGACTATGTGATGGAAAATAGCACCATTTGTCCAAGATATTGTAGACAATCGTTATTGTATATTACTAATCATTGCCAGTGTGAGTAGGTGGGGTACTGATTGAAACTCTTGATTAAAAAAACGAATTCCTGATTGCTACTGGAAAGTAAATTTCCACATCACTTTCAGAGCTATTATGAATACAGCATATACAAAGCCCAATCAAATGTATTCAAGGTATATTGCTTTCAAGGTAGATTGGAATCCAAAAGGTCAAGGGCCTATACAGGTGCCCACATGTGGACCATAATAAAACGTCGTAATATATTATGCATGTCTATATTTGAATGATTGATGGAACTTGGTCACCTCCTCTCAAACTGATTGGCACCTCGGCCTAAACCCTTATGATACCAACACCTATAGCAAACCTTATCATCTCTCAATGAGAGGGGCCTTTTTGTATGATCATCTCCCATTGACATGTTGACTTTAGTAAAGCCTTTGATAGCAGTTGGGATCAGTGGGTTAATCCAGGCCCAAATTGCAGGTCTTTAAGCTGGATAACCCTGGTCGAACATACAATGGAGCAAGGGTGCGAATTGGGGCTCTATGGGTAGGGAGTTGTTTGGTATTCAAATTTTGGATCCTTCATAATGTGTGTCTATATACTATTGATTTGGATCTGGGGTGGTGAGCAGTTTGTATACCTCTAGGTGCTATGGAGACAGCAGCATATATCCATGGTTCATTCAGTGTAGGGTCTGACACAGTGGACACTGGACTAGAGATGTTCAATGTCAGAGGATCAGATACCTGGATTACCACCAAGAGGACGGGAGCAATCTATTGCAATTTAAAACCATTCGAAACACCATACCATCTGCACAGAATCATGCTTGGGATCTATCAGTGACTTTGAGAAAACCATGGAACTGTATTTATGAGAGCAAGCTTATATATCCCAGGGGAGGATGCTTTTGGTATGCTAACAGTGCACCTGCCAGTTACTGGAATGATTTAAGTGTACCAACCTACATGGTTATAGTACCAGGGTAGACCAACCTCTAAAGCTGTGGGGTGGCAATTTCCTAAATATTAGTGAAACATTGTCAGAGGTAATACTGAAGAGGGCCTTTAGAAGTATTAACTATGAGGGTAAATGTGAAGAAGCAATGGATGCTTCCTAAAGCGCCCTATATGCCGGTGGTTAGGATGCATTCTGTGGAGGGCTTCCTGACCCGCCCAGGCATCCTTCGCCTGCCGGATAGCCGCAGTTCTACATCTCCTCCTCCATCCTCTCCGGTCGACTTCCGAAACCAGCAGGCTCTCTCTTCCATTTCACGACTCGCTGTGACCCATCGCTGCTTACTGTATGCGCCGGACCTATACAGCAATATTACCCATATCTACAAGGCTAAATCCCTGTCAGACCTCATCCCCAGTAACCTGGATGAGGTGCTTCCTGCGCTGGTGCAGTGTCGGTGCACACCGGTAAGATGCGTACCAGATGAGCGACATCGCTGCCGGACCCCTAAGGGGAGACGAGACAGACCCCGGCTGTACCGACAGCTGACTGTGCCACCCGCACAGAAGGCCCTCATGTACCGGGAGGTCACCTCCATGTCACGACTAGTGGTTAGTATAAGATGTACCCTCTTATGTAGCATGTAATCAAGTATGCAGACCTGATAAATTGATACTACTTTCAAGAGTGTGAGTGGCAAATAAGGCAATCAGACAAAGTGGGTTTTTCCTGATGCATGGTTTAAAAGAAATGTTCTATCAATCTAGTTCAGGTACACAAGCTTGTATCCAAAATTAATTTAACATCAGAAGGGAACCGTGTTAGTTTCTAACCTGTGAAGTATTAATAGGAATCAATGCTGTGCAGTATGGACGGAAGCCTAGTGTTTGATGTCTATGAATGACTGATTTTACGATCCAAGAATACACCAATGTTTTCACCAAAAATAATTGCAGCAAGAAATGCATTTCCTAATTCAGAGTGGAAGCTCAGGGGGCTTAATAGAGTTTACAGTGCATTACATTCTTCCAAATTCTCTGCAGGAGGGCCATATATATAAAGATGCAAGGAATTTTGTGGATGGTTTCCAGCAAGTCGTTCATGTGGCTTCAACTGTGGCTTCTCATCATTAAGTATATTAGACATAGCATTATTTATTCCCATATTTCATTTTAACCCCCCCATCTTCCCTGTATAAGGGTATAGGTCCTCACTTCACTCCCGAATCTTGCTGTACGGGCAGCAAGATGGTTCCCTTATCAAATGATAGAATACTTCAAAGCCATAATGCCGCACATTTAACCTGCCAAAATGCGGGGTTTTCTTCTAGAATAGAGGACCCAAACAGTCACAGCCTCGATTCTGAACTGACAAACCTGGTATATGTGTACAATATAGCCATACACATGCATGTATATACCAAGCCAAGTACATGTACTATTATATATATATATACATTGGAGTCGTTTTTGAGACATCCACTCACTGACCACCATTTTATATATGAATTTATTGTGCTTACGGGTACTACCACTACTTAGTACTTAAATCCACTTAACGGTGCAGTGTTTAGAATTGATAGTGTGCTGTATCATGTGTATGAAACCGTACGAAGCCCTTATTTACATATACAATCTTTTCCCCAATTCACTGTGGCCAGGTCACTTTATGACTCATGTAAAATTAGAACCACCCGAATCTCAGGCAATATATAAGGACTTCTCATGTTGCTGCTACTTTGCTTTCTCATATGTGTTCCAGAATTACATTTATATTACTAGCAGTATTATTTCCTCCCAAATTCTGTTCATGATGATATTAAGATTCTCAGGCCACAATGCCGCATGTTAAAACGAAAATGTGCCTAGTGGTGTGTACATTGGCATATCTACAATATAGCCAAAAACATGCATACACCATAGATAAACAAAGTCCACCATTATGAACCAAAACACTTTTCGTTTTGGGAAATGTTCTGCACATAACTGCCCCACATCGGGCTGACGAGTGGCCATGTATAATATATGTAGTGCTTGATGGGCTTAGCTCGAACAATAAAGCTTAGCGGACTAATCCCACCACCCCACTGGTCCGTGTATTAAGCCTCCAAAGGCAGGTCACACTTAACTTGTTTTTATGGCGCTAGTTTAGCAGCGAGTCCATGCCGCGGGCTGATCTTACACAAGCCTATACCCCAACACTGAATGCTTTGATGCAGCAGGGGCCAGACTGTTGTAGTCTTTGGTAAGGACACTATGGTCTCAACAGATCCGTAAAGTGCTGTCTCTATAACACCAATATTAAGTGATGGACACTCCCAGTCTTCGTGAACAACCGGCGAACAACTTTAGATTTCCACAGGACTGGATACAGTTTTGTATAGAATTTAGGATGATATATTTGAAAAATTCTTTCATTTTTGGAATGACCAGACTATTCAGGTTCTACACCGTTGTGATCATTTGCATGGGCCCTGTTCCATTTAGCGCGGGTTTACCCCTCCGCTATTATTACAGCACAGGCGCTTATTCAAATACCAACTACGCACTGAGCGACTCATTAGCGCCTCTGTGTAGTTCCATATACATCTGCGGTGGCACCTACTGTAACTGAAAGTCAACATGTGTAGTCTGAGAGTGACGACCACACTCACCCCACCCTGCCCCATGTTTATGCACAACCCCTATGTCTAGGCATACATGTCCACACCAGCTATTGTTAATGCATTAGGGGATTTTTGACTTAAACCCTTAGGGGATTGCAGTGATTTCCAACCCATAAACAACTTTTTTTTATCCATTTGATAATACACGTATGATATTATTGCATCACTTAAATCATGGACCTATATATTGATTTATGCCTTAAATATCCTAAATAATGGCAAGAAAATGTGCTAATAATCCCCATTTAGGATTTGTCAATTCTCAAAGAAAGAAAGGCACATTTCTAATTCGGAAAGAAAGTCGGGAAATCATGCACTACATTAGTCACTGCAATTAGCACAATAATTCTTTTATTAAGATGTGTGCCAGGTATGGGCTCTTTGTGACCACTCCCTTAATGCATTAGATGTGGCAGCCCCACAGCGCCGAGCACACAACCCCAGCGTTCTGCTGTATTTTCTGTTGCTCCTACCTATTAGCGAGAATTAGGCTGCCATGTTGTAGTTCTGTGTCTGTGGAGTACATTAGGTGTTTGTTGTGTTGATGGCTAGAGGATGTATTTATAGTCTAGAAGTTTGCCATTCACCGATTAGTACTGATGTCGTGTATGGGCATGACACCAATGATTAAGAATTAAGAGATACACATACTTACATTCTTAAGGGGCATTCTCACCATACATCTATACAAGCCATTTCAATCAAATAATGCATTATTCTAGGCAACAAACGGATGACACGTCCCAAATTACCCCAGTAATATCATGGTATTTCTGGTGCATCAGTATTTATCAGGCCACACATTACTTAGAAGCCTATGTGGTTGTGTGCAACCCAACGCATTGCATTTGTACCAGAAAATCCTAGTTACAGTTTAATAGGACAAATTGATAGGTACATTACCTTGATCGCCCAATCCCTAAGCCTCAAAATTAGGATAATGAACCGCCCTGATGATAATAGTGTTACGAGCACAGGGTTCAGGGTACACGAGGCACAGTATATTAAACAGCCTATAAAGGTTGCACTCCCTTCTAGAAAATGTAATTCATGACCGCTAGATTAAGTCTACCACATCACCAACAGGCATGTAGATCCTTCTTACCAGGTTGATAATCGTCTAGCTGTGGTGAGCAAATGTGCCAACTGGACCTCTAGGTCATTGAGTGCTACTCGCTATAGCCCAACCCATACAGCACAGCCATGCACCACCACCACTCCATTTGACAGGAGAAACTAAAATTGTGACTTTTCTGAAAAATAATCAATTCTGATGAGAATCCTTTTAAATGCTATTCCAGATTTAAGCCTAAGAACCCGATCAAGAGATTCAGACATGCAAACAAAATTTCTCTATTATGCTATATTCAATAACGCAATTATAATATCTACCTACAGCAATATTACTGAACTATCAATGCAATTTTATCTTTCAATGCTGGATAGGAATAAATTTTAGCAAGCAGTTCCCCGAACAGCGAAAGCTTCATCGCGGAAATTAACACTGATTAATACCTAACCTAAGCCCACTTCTATAAGGCCAAACAAAATAAAAGGTGTGTTTCAGGTTACATAATCTGAAAATCTAGGTAGGGTTACTGAGCATGGACTGGCTCACAATGGCGCCGACTCATGAATGGACTATCAACTTGACCCTGAAATAGCTCCAAAATTACTTTAAATTGAGATATATTATCAAAATTGGGTAACATTTTTTAGGGTCAGCCCTGTTTTGCTAGGTAGGGCGGGTAACCTGAAACACACCTTTTTTTTTGGCCCAGAGATTCATGGGGTTTCTACAGTTTGATATCAAAGGTCAGATTCTGGTTAAAAATGTAATCTTTTATATATAGGGAGAGAGATCCGATAGAAGAGCATTATTTTAACTTATTTAACAATCATTTATAACCTGTATCCTTCTCTAGTAGGCCTATTACACACTGTCTGAACGTAATGCAGTAGTGCACATATAGTATTATACATGCAATGAGGCTACTGTGACTAATTGACCATTGCCACCTAACCATAAGCACCTACTAACCACCGATTTTGAGTTATAAACCCATAGGTACTTCTGATAGCTACCGTAAATTCTCGCGTATAAGCCTAACTCGCGTATAAGCCGCACCCCTAACTCTGACAAATTATATAAGCCGCAGAGGGGGTCTGAATATTGCGATTTTGGTACTGTAGTATACTAATAAAAACTCTCGTATAAGCCGCACCCTATATAGGCATGTTTGGTATCAAAATAAAGCTGAGTCTGACTCGCGTACAAGCCGCGGCTTCTACGCGAGAATTTACGGTACTGGCAGTTTCAAGGAGACCCATCCATGTACCATTGCTATTAAGGCCCGACCGCACTGTGGATTTGATTCACAAACATTGAAACTTCTGCTAGTTAAAAGACTTTCATGGCCACTTTTGGCTTTAGAGAAAGAGGAAAATTAATGTATCCTCGAAGTTACATCTCCAAAATGATATTTCTATGTACTCTTGTTGTAGATTCTTCTTAAATTCCTTAAAAAACAGCTGTGGTTGGGCCTTAAGTGTGAGGCCGTGCTGGCAGTAGGCCAGTCCATGCTGGTAGCCTATTGGTATAACAAGCAGGATGATCGGATTAGGTGAGGGCTCAGCTGAAACAGCACCACCCTAGTCTAACACCACTGTATGTATATATAACTATACAGTTATACATACCTCAGAAAGCCAACTTTTGTAACATAGCCAGCTTTATGATTCTCGAAGATGCCTGCAGGTTATGAGTTAAAGGTGCCATATATATGTATGAGCTCTTTTTTGTATATACATACATATACCTCTGATTTGTTAAGATACTACAGATTTTGTGCATAATATAGTAAAAAATTAAACTCTTAGAAATATTTACTAGTTTTGGACTAAACAAGTCTTACATTCAATACTACCTACTTCCGTTATATATCTATTACAAAGGTAATTCAGTCTTTTAGATATCAGGGAGGGAATAATTCTGTTTTACTCCTATAGATTAAGCCTTAACATGTTAAACATCGCAGGTACGATTTTGAAGTTAATGATTACACAAAATAGTTATACTACATGTAATTGATTTTCATTTGTTAGAAATGGGCTCTCAGATAACCATAGTCTGATATGTAATAGATAAATAATGGTTATGAAAAGGTATACAGAATTAACCACAGCTTTCTGGTGGGGCCAGATGAGGGCGAAGCCCAAGTCGCCCTACCAGAAAGCTGTGGTTAATCCTACTTACCTTTTCATAACCATTGTCTATCTGTTTTAAACCACGGTATGCAATATACCCAAGGTGCGATTCCATTGTCTTTGCCCTCCACCGTGGCTTAACTATTAATGATGGGACTCACACCCACACCCACCACTTTGTATTGCAAACTTATCTTCAAGCCTCTCAGAATATTTAGGACCATAATTATTAGCAAATTCATCTTTATCAAATTTATTACGACCATTTGCAGACCAGGGGCAGTATATACATAGGATAAATAGTCATAACACAATAAAATGCGTTCGTGCCTCTAATCTCCCATGCCTAAGTCAATTTAAAACAGATATAACCATGGAACCCCCAAACAACACAACATGCACGCAAAGCAATAATCCGTGAGCAATGTATAACACCCCTTACATACTACACCCCACCATAGAGAACCGCACAAAGGTCTATTGAGTTCCCTGTGGACCTTGGTAAAGCCAGTCCTTTTATAAGCCCACTTTAAGTTTTAGAGTCAAACCTCCAGGGTGGTATCCTTTATATACTGGTGTGTAGGACTTGGCACAGGGAGCTGAGTTGGGTATATATTGGAAAGGCCTGATGTTGGGTTGGGCCAATAGTCTGTAATTCACGTGTATGGGAAGTGACTAAAGTTGGCTGTAACTTACCTTTATAAAATCGAAGTGTATTGCCATCACATTAATGATTATTCAGGAAAGTCATGGAGAAGTAATGGGTTTGCAATTCATGAATGACATTTTTCCCCCAAAGCATTGATTATTTAAAATCTTTACTCTAGAATACCAACATCACATTATACTTTGGTCAAACAGTGGATTCTTATTCAAAAATAAATCACCATATCGCACATATATATATATATACTGTGATATTTGATCAGTAAAAGCTTCATGTTTGACTATTCTAATGGATGTGCAAAGGCAAATACCCCTCAGCAGCCACTCTAAATAATGGTTCCCATTTTACTTTCTAGAGTGGCATACCTTTCTTAACAAATCAAACTGTTTTCGCACCCATAGGTAATTATCCTTACGCCACATGACATAATTGTTGCTCAGAGTCAGTTATGTTTAGCAACTTAAATGCTTGTCCATTGCGCAAACAACTTCAACGTCCTACAAAGTGTAGTGATTATAATTAATACCCCCATTAATGATTAAGCTACTTATTTCTTGGGATCAGGGGTTTTCCCCGGCGCTTGTTACATGCACAGTTTGATTTCCCTCTTCCTACATTATCTTGATCACCCAGAAATAGAAAACTCGCCAAAGAAACATTGATTGCATGTACCAGAAATTTGTATTCAGTCCATGAAAATGATGAAAATGAATAATAAAGGTCTTTGTTTAATTAAGTTTTATACTACCGCGGTATGTAGTCTTGCAAACATGCAGACATGATATGGTATAATATGGTTCATGTTACTCATGAGTCATGTTCTATATCTATCTGCTCTCTGTTGTTCTTTAGTTAAGTTTTATACAAAGGGTGTATATTCATCTGCTGATAACTAAATATGGCATCATTCATACTAATAGCTAATAGTCTGTGTATAATCATAAACCCTTTGTGTCACATTTTATTGTCAGGAATGGTCAACATATGGATAACTTCTTGTGGCAGTTCCGCCAACTAAACTCCCAGTCCTCACACGAAATCTAGGTCTGAGTTTGAAAGGCATGCTTATTGACCCTGTGTCTACAATCAAACACTACTTGTATGACTGGACCTTAAGGACTCCTGCTCCACAGGCCACTAAGCTCTTAATGAGCTCAGACTGAGCCCATGCCCCCTACTCCATGCATCCCACACACCTCGTCTCAGCTCCTCACCTGACCCTGACAATGGCCAGCAATTATTTATGTACATTTTGTCAAATGATTATTACCTTTATGTAACATCACGGGATCGATTATGCCTCATTCAATGTGTCCAGGAACCTTACTGTACCTACAAAAGAATATAAATATGACTCCTTTAATTGTCAGTGAATCATAGGGATATAAACTAGAACATGCAACCAGAATAGAACTCTAAAAAACACCTAAGCAGTTGATTCACTGCTTTCCCCTTGCTACTAGTTCCTTGCCCTCTCATTGCCTCAAAGCTGCCCAATTGCTACCTTTCTGCTGGTGCTCTCTCTATCACATATCGGTTGCGGTGCCAGTTAACCTCATGATGATGAGTTGGCATTAATGGTCATGGTGTTAATACTCAGCTGGTGGGGAGGTCTTTGCCAAATAGCTTTAAATATATAACCAGTATACAAAGTTGTTAGTAGCAAATACATTGTTTGGTAAAAAGCACCAAACAATTGAATTCTGCCCTTCTTTATCAGTTTATATTCCTGGTGCATAATTACGCAAGGCAGTCTCTACTCCTATTACGCACGAATATGCTGGTTTGAGATACTACAATCTTCATTTCGTTAATGAATAGTTAAATTTTGAATATTCAAGCACATTATGTGATGTATGCATAACAGTAAAGATCAGTACAGAGTTGTATTATACCCCCTCAAGCCGTATTACACCCCTTAGTAAAAGAAAAGATAAAGGGACCAGGAATGGACCCTTGGGGGACACCAGCTTCTTCGTTGCACACTTGGACATTAGGCATATCAATCAATCAATTAATTGTAAAGAGAAAGGTCTACCATAGTTCCATAGCTCTAGATTTCTGTTATCAATGGCTGTATAGCATTAGTGTAGTGCAAATATCTACCAAGGATAAGCCAGACTATATATTTTGTGTACTGTGTCAAATGCCTTTTTCAGGTGTATAAATTTTGCTGTTTTCAATATTTATTTCTGTTTTCTCCATAAAGTTGAAGCTACCCCCACCCCCCACGCCCTACACACACATTTTTCCTGCCAGAGAGTTTTGGCAGATTCAAGGCTAATTGATTAGAAATCAATCATGCACTGTTTTCTACTTTCATGATTGCCTTATGTGGTAATTGCATTTATTTAGTTTCATATGTACATAATTATACGTTCCATAATTTTCTTCCAGAATAACAACCCAGTACCTTATGTGACGTTTGTCAACTCAATGAGTCTAAAAGACAGGGGACTAACATCAGAGACAGCGGTACGTAATTTTGTTTCTATTATAACAGGATTTGTGACCATGTAATGCTAAAACAGAATGGCTGAGCCTGACAAATTAATTTAATAGGGTATGTTTATTCAGTTGAATAGAACCAAAGTTCAGCAGAAGCGCCACAACTGGCCTTCAATTATAAATAACCAGTCATCAACCATCATGCAGTTAACATCAACAAGGGAGAGTGTCCTTCCTGTAGCTATTAGGCTGCGGGGTGCCCTCAGCAGCGCTGAGTGGTACATTTTCACTCCACTTGAGCTCCAAATGAACTGCCTGTACTAACATAGGCACCACAGCGCCCCCTGCAGGAGTCTTACGTACCACTCGCGCACCACCCCGCGCCAACAATGGCTACACTATACTTAAGTAATCGGGGGGGGGGGGATGGAGGGAAATTGAGATATTGCTGCCCACATCAAATAATGACATACTGATTTTAATACAGAAATAACCTAATTTCCCAAATGTAGAAACAACCATTGATGAAATCAACTGTCACTATGAATCCTACAGATTACAGAAGAGGAGGTTCTACGGGCATCTCAGAATGGGCCTTGTGGAAGGTTTCTGTCCCACATGCATCTACAGGAGGATGCAGCCAAGGCACTGTTCGCTCAAAAGGTATGTCACAGAGTCAAAAACTCTTGTCCCTTAGTTACACTTCCTCCCCATATCCCAATTAACCCACACAGGATAATCACCCCTTGATATGTGGTATGTTTAACCCACATGTTTGACATCAGAATAATCTGAACAAATCTTAACCAGTTTGCTAAGATGTCACCGGTAATGTAGATATAAGTGCCAGGGATGTAAACATGAATACATAAAGACTTCAAGCTGGAATGCTTTTTTTCCACAGATGCTGCTACAGGCACCCTAATATCATGTGTCTGTGCATGATTTAATAAATGTCTGAAATAATCTGTTTAAACATCTCACAGCAAGCACAAATTATACGAAAGCGCCGCTTGCGATATGAGAGGGATGACAAGATGCTCACTTCACGTTCCCAGCCAGTTATCCCAGCAAAAAGTAAGAAAATATCTTTTTTCTACTATTTTTACCTTTCAAATTTGCTGTTTATAGCATCCTATAGTATCTTATTGGATTTTTACCATATATTCAAGTGCATCTCACTAATGAAATTATTTTTGACTATCTATGGTATGTGGTAGATGCAGATTTGGTTGTCCAGTTTGATGGAATTTTTGTAGGAATAGCTTGCTTGTGTAGTGTAGACCCGATGATTTAGTTGTTGAAGTATGTTTAAATGTGTAGCTTGTAGTATTACATAGATAATGCATTAGTATTTATCAAATTAGAATACTATTAACTTTTATGTTATGTATATCTAATTCCCATCCCCCATGTACCCTGATTGGTTGAGACTGGAATGGGTACCATATTCGACATAGTAAGCACAGACCACCCTAATTAATACCCAGAATGTTCATTTTAACCAAAAATGAGCCCATAAGTTTCAGGTGATGGGCAATTGTTCATAACTAAAACCAGGTGCAAAAATTGTGTTAAGTACCGATGTATGAAGTCGAATATGGTAATTCATAACAAATTAACAGATGATCAGTGGCATTCTGACATTAAGTATCCAAACTAAGTATGAGAGTGGCTCGCTGCCTTGAACAGGCCCAACTAAAGTGCGATTTGAGCGGCAACCGAGCCCGCCACCTCCTGCGCCACCACCAGCCCCTGTTAAGCCACCCGTCAAGCCATCACTGCCCGTCCAGCCACCAGCACCACCTGTTAGGGTTTTCACCAAACCCCGCCCGGCACCCCCAAAATCACCAACGCCACCACCACCTCCACGAAGACGCACTCCAACACCAGAGCCAGAGTCACCACCTGGTGAGAAATTCATGAATGGCAAGGAGACATATTTAGTATCCATTTACTTACTTACTGGCTTATCTCATTGGGTCAGATTGATATTTGTTATTTTGATTGTCTGCTTGTTGCATTAGTTGTAAAAGGACCAATGTAGTTCAATTTAATGGTTGCATGTTTGCATGGTGGGTAGAAAGGAGGTATAGAGGTTTAAGATAGGTTTAAGTAGATACTATTGGTTTGCAATGTGTATTTTAATGTCATGCCCTTTTTCAGCCAAGATTTGGGGAGTCAATATGTGCCAATATAGTCAAGAATATGCTTCGGATCTGATGAAATGAAAGTGTATAATAGCTACCATCTGAACAAATAATCTCATTAAGGCCTAAACAAAAGTTCATTCTTGTTATTCTATCCTAGTTTTATTTCTAAAATAAACATGATGTTTTATATAGAATACTTTATGTGTTATTCATAAGAAACATAAATGAATACATGATTTTCTGTAATTTAAAACTCAAATGATGTTGAACAGTACCTGAAGACCCAGCAGAGGACCTGGTTGATAGCATCAGGGATGCATCCCTCAGGGAACCAACGCCCAAACCACCCACCCCGTTACCGCCGACTCCACCTCCACGCACACCAACCCCTAAAATACCCACACCACTTCCGCGAGAACCCACTCCACCTCCAAAACCACCCACACCATTACCTATTGAAGGTGAGCATGCTTTTGGTTCTTGTTCCATACTCTTTATTTAATATTTGGATTCTTTGAAGTGCTTGTTCAAAAATTATTTGATATGACCTTGTGTCTATAAAGGGCAGAATGATGGTTTCAAATATTGTTTCATGAATTGATTTTGGGAAAGTACTACTAGGTTTGTTATCCCCTAATTGCTGAACAGCAACGTAGGTTATTTAAATAGAATGGTTGAATTGTTTAATTTCCTTCGTATTATTTCTCTTATTTTTTACACACGTTAATTCTGTCACATTAACTTTTTTTGCCAAAGCATATGCAAGTTAGCAAGCGTTCGCACTAAATATTTGATCGTATAGAAATACACTCTAGGGGAGATTAAAAATAATTCCCAAATATTGAGAAAGATCCATCTAAATCTTTTGAGAAAAAAGAGATGGACTTCTCTACACGCTTCTAGTTAGTTTTTTCTCCACGCTCTTCAAAAATACTAGCTGTCTTGAAAGTATTTCTGTTTTATTGCTTCACGCTTCTTGAGATGCTTTCTTTCTATGTTTTTCTTCCTGCTCAAATCTCTTGATTTCTTTCAAATTTCTTTTGCAAGACTTCACTACCTTTTTAATGTTTTAAGGAAGAAACAAAAAGCTCAATCTTTCTATTAAGTAAAGGATCATATTTGGGGCATTTCCAAAAAGGTTGTATGGGTCTGTGGTATGTGATAAGGTAGAGAAAACTGTTTACAGATTTTTCACTTATTCTCTAAATAATGAAGTGAAAAAGTCGAAAAAGAGTAAGTATAGTTAACATGAACTTGCGCTTTATACTTGCTTATCGTGTAAAGCGAAGGGGGGGGGGGGGCTGTAAATCCACTGTACATGAGAGCTTACCACTTACAATGTGCAGATATAGAGGAGACTTGCTGTCCCACTCCCATACCCCAACCCACACCGCCGCCACCGCCAAAGCCTGCACCACCTCCATGCTTGCCGTGTCCAGGTACCAACTGTGGCATAGTGTGTGATACATGTAACATGCAACATATGACCAATATGTCTAATGCAGGCCCTTTTTCCATTAATGTTGATCAGTGTTCAGAATGTTGAACAGCCCATTGAAACAAAACTAAAATGTCCAGAAACGCTCTCACAAAATGTATACACCGTACTGTTGTGATATATTGCAACGGTACGTCAGTTCGAATTTTATTCCTCTATCGAGTGCAGTGGTTTTCCGCTTGTCATTTATTTTTGCAGCATACTTTCTGCAATATCCCACACATTTCTTTGAATTGATTTGCCTTATTTGATTCTGCATCTGCATTTATGATATCTCAATTGGGAAATTGGCCTAAATAGAGTTTTAGCACTTCTGTATGAAGACATGTCCACATCTTGTGGTGTACAGTGGATCCCCGTGGGTTGTTTGGACAGCCTTAAGAAGTGGTGCCTGTTGAATTGATGAAAAATATGCATCGTCTTCGTTGAACAGCTATTTTCGATTAACCAATTGGTTAATCAAAAATAATCGAAAAATCCCGGCACAATTAACATGCCAATTGGTGATTTTAAGAAAATATTTTATTTAAATTTTGGTCATGTCGAATCACAATGAAAACTTTATTTTCACTGACGTCAGCAAATGCTTAAAAGAGTTTAGGGTGTTCTTCATGATTTACTGGTTGTTTCTATAGTGTTAATCCTTAGTTTCTCTATATTCTTGTTGCTTGTGATTAATACGTATAAGTGTGAAATACCATAACATATGAGAATCCCTACTGTAATTTACAGTGAAATTTATCTTTTCACATTTTCACTCACACAAATATTACCATTGTAGGATACAAACTGTCATATCAAAATATGTATTGCTATCAATAAGTTTCACTTTTAATATCACTGTTTAACATATATGGTGCAATATCTTCTGTGGTGCAATATTACTGTTTCTCAAAATATTTCATTTATGATTAATTTGCTATGGATCTATTTGTTTTGTAATCACCAATGAATCTTGATAAGAATTGTCTAGCTACTCGTGTTATGCTTTTGTCAGTTATTATTTCTTCATGACTGTCAGATCTGTACATGATACATTTATGTCTTACCTGTTAACATTTATCTCTTTTGTAATATACTTCTGTCACTATTTGTCTTTCTTCTATATGTATGTACATATGATGTGTAATATCTAAATGTGTCAAGAACATTCCTTTGCGCTGATCAGAAACAAGACCAAAACCTAAACCAGAAAAACAAAAACCCCAAAAAGAAAAACCTTCAAAGCCCAAGCCTAAAAAGAAACCTAAGGTAGAGAAGCAGCCTAAGGCAGGTAAGAGCATGAGCCCCTGAGTTACATATAGAAATAATACAACTAAATGGCTGATTCCACCAAGCTGTCTTTTTTCACTGCAATTGTTAATAAATCATGCATGCGAACTAATTCTTCATATATGTCTTGTTGCAACAAAGAATACAGAACAGATAGTAAGAACAAAAAAAGTATTACTATATTTTTGCTTTAAATGTATATCATCTCTTTGTTCTGTCCATCATATGACATTGGAGAGGTCGGTTAGCAAGTTTGCATGAATGACCTTTAAAATTTGAAGAAAATGAAAAGGCTGCGAGTCTACTGTAAAGCCGGCGTTTTTTAACAAGGCCAGGGTTTTCCGGTATTTAAATGTGCTTACATAAATACAGTAGCTGCATATTTGATGTGTAAACAGACAATAAGGTTTAAAAAGACTGCTTTTTGATTGAAACAACCCCTAAGCATGGACTGCTAACCACTCATAAGCATGCCTTCCACCACACTCACAGTGCTTAGTGCTATAAGGTAAAATTGTATGGTGTTTTTATACTAGAAGTAGCTTTGGAATGAGTTAAAATGCTTGCATCCGAAGCTACAGGAAAGACTAATGCATGTTTTCTGTAACCATAAGATAAATTAATATAATGCGTTTAAGTGCATGCTAAAGTATGATATTTTGTCTTTGTTCTTACAAATGAGTACTTGATCTCCAGTAAATGTGCCAAGATATTTGACCAGCTTTATTCCTGCACCATTACTATATGATGTTTAATATCTAAATCTGTCAGATATTACCCGTTGACATCCCTGAAAAAACCCATAACATACAAAAAGAGTTTTGTTAACAAATTGGTTTATACATGATGCTTGAAACTAATTTAATGCTTAAATCAATGGTTTATTTTTCCTAAATAGAAAACCCCTAAACATTTGGATAATCTTATGATTGCCAAAAGAGTATAACCAGCGATATAAAGTACTATACCCGATGGTATAACAGATATATAGACGTGCCAAAATAACCCTGTCCGTAAATAGTGCCCAACCTTTTTGAAACGTAACCTTAAATACAAGGGAAGCCTTCAATGTCCACAGATGACTCAAATATGGCTTGATATATAATGTTTATTATAATAAGTCAAATAGTAGTATTCTAATCAGTAGAGATTTCACAAATCCATGTGTATGAAGAGTCAAAACCTAAAAATGGCATAGTTAAAAGGCATAGTTGAAAGGAATTTGTTGTACAATATAATTGAATCTCCTTTTCTTAGAAGGATATAATCTATACATTTAAAAGTAACAAGCGTAAGTATATGAACTTGAGATGTTTTGAAAAAAAAAAAAATTGATAAAACGCCTGCTCTCCTTCACCTGTGACTTTGCATTGAACTACATCATGGATCTAGCATGTTAATATTCTCCCAATATTTGTACTCATTTAGTATCAAAAGATTTATAGTGTATTTTTGCCTTTCTTTCAGACAAAGGAAAGAAGAACAAAGGTAGATAAGACATTTTTTCTTCCCCTTCTATTTTCATATTATTCGTCCGCTTACATTTAGCATCGAAATTGAAAACTTCATCTCTGTATTAGCACTGAATTAAAGATTTAATTTCCTTAAATAGAAATATTTTACTTCTTTTAATTTGCATCCAATTGAATTTAAAAAGGAGATTTATATTTGTTTCCATTAGAGAAGGCCGCGACACTACCCACAGTACACGTACAACAGGAGCCTCCTGGTTTAGAACTCACTGTACAAGGACATGACAAAGCTTCTAGTGAGGTAAACACAAAAAGAGTTCCACTGAATGACATTCTGATGATCCTTCACCTTATTCGATATTTTATAAATCACATGGAACTCATATTGAGTTACATTCATCTTGTAGATAGGGTGTATTTGATGTTGTGTTTTGTTTAGGTTTAAGATATGTTAAGTCATCTAATTCATAAGGTCATCTGTAGATATTATGTTGATTGTTTTATAGAATTGTTAAATGTTACTTCAGCTAACAAACGAATTAATTATGCCAACAACATTTCATTTGTAATGACTCTTTATGTTAAATTACCCATGAAATTATCAAATTTATATCATTTTGTAACAGATACAAAGGAATTTACTTTTGTACATGGATCTATAATACCAGATCTACGATCTTCATTTGAAATGAAAGTTTAATGTATAGCAAAGTGGAGAGAACATTTATTGATATAAGAAAAAGGAAGGCATGTAAAATATGAACTTTTGTCAACACATTTTTCTCCATAAACTTCTTCATTCTACTAGTTTTCATTCAACTTGTTTTCATTTCTTATCTTTTATTTTATAACATTTTCGATGATAAAAGAGCAACTAATGTATCTCTTATCTAAGCTATTAAAAATGAAAAATATCAAAAGCTTTGTCTTTTAAAGTTATAGATGCATGTATGGAAAATAGTACTGTGCACATTTATGGTTTTCTGGTTGATTGTTAACATAATGTCCTGAATTTTGAGCATAGTATTTTTGGTTGGTGTTTAAGGATAGCTTCGAGGAAATGGAAGTTCCTCCCAAATCCGAGACTCCCATCGACTTGCCACCTGTTGTGATTCGACCAATCACAGCAAGGAGTGTCTCTTGTAGCATTTCGTCTGTATGTGAATTCATGCAGTGATCGTTCCCCCTTGCTTCCTCAGGGATGCCAATTGTCACAAAAATAGTGGTCTTAACCTTTGCAGTACATATTAGATGAAAAAAGTATATCTGTTCACGAATAACTTATAAATTTGAAAAATTGGCATCCCTGCTTCCTACCGTAAATTCCTATGTATATTCTGCAGACTATTCATGAACCAAACCCAAGGTGCAGTTTATACCCAATTGGAATGTTTGGGGTGCAGGTTGTATAAGGGATTTGACAGTATATTACAGTACTAAGTACAAAAAAACTGGCCTTAAGTGTGGGTTATATAGGTCCTCAGATCTAGGTGTGGGTTGTATGCAAGTTACGGCTTATACACAGGAATTTACGGTAATTGCTGAGGTTATAGTGAATGTCCAATCACCATTAATTTCCATTAACTTCTGTATATACATTTCTACTGTGTTTACATGTGCAAGTAGATTTGATTATATCATTCATTCCAAATAGTCCCCTAATATTACTATGAGTTACTAATAGCAATTTAAAATTTTAATCTAAACCTTAATGTGCTGAGTCATTGGTAAAATGAGCAGTATTATTCGAGAGTCACTGTAAAACTCATTCTTTAGCACAACTCCCACTTTAGGATGACACATTTTTGAATAGAAAAAAAACCCAGCTGTCCATAAAATGAGTATATCATCCCTGCCTAAAAGACGACACCATAATTCTGAAAAAGAAACTTATAGGGGTGGGGACACAAATCTGTCACAAAGCTTCTTCATTAGAAGTGGAGTAAAGAGCACTGCTTAATTCACAGAAGCCAACCTAGTCCTCTACCCAGAATAATTCCTAGTACTTTTGATAATGCGTCCATATAGCTGTAAATATACAACCCTCTATGAAAGTATCATAACATAGACTAAACAGTAAATCATTTCATCCTCTTAACAGTTTGATTAATGCAGAAACTACTAATCATAAAATTTCTCAGACATTGAAAAAAGGGAAAGTGTTTCCAATAGCATGTACATCTGCTGGTTCAACTTTTTATATATATGATTATAAATATGACAAACAGTCACGCGGGAGTAAGAAATTGAACACAATAACCCAAGTAATAGAAAGAAAAAAACGAAAAGAATGCACAGAAACAAAGGCGTGTTTTCAGGGATAATCAGCTCAAAAGTCAATAAAAAATCATTTTCAAGCGGATTACATAGAAATGAATTATCGCTTTCAAAATGTAAAATTAACCGAAAGTCTTAAAACATTTAGAATTGAAAGGATTAAACCTGTTGCTTGTTGATATGTGGTTAAGGTGAAATTAACCAGAAGTCTAAAACAAATTTAGATTTGATATAATTTGTTTCACTGTCTGTTTGATTTTCCTTTATAACTTTCATTTCAATTTCGTTATGTTAATATCTGTACTTAGATCCACTCGTCAGACTTCGGGGATGATTCTTCGGTAAGATATTGGATCTTTTGTTGCTTAGAGACACAATGTCCTTTTCGTTGAACAACACCATTTTGTGCCATTTTCAGTTGCCAGCACCGTAGTTTTAAGTTCAGCCACAGCACTGCTTTATTGTTCATCCCCATATTTACAGTTGCATCCTAGTATGATCCCAGAACAAGGTGTATGTTTACCTCCATACAATTGTATCCTAACATTACCCCAGAACAATTTCTCTGTTTACCCATATGAAATTACATCCTAGTATCATCCCAGAACAAGGTGTATGTTTACCCCCATACAATTGTATCCGAACATCACCTCAGAACAATTTCTCTGTTTATCCATATGAAATTACATCCTAGTATTATCCCAGAACCAGTTTATCCCCATACAATTGCATCCTAACATCATCCAAATTGTTTTTGTCTGTTTACCCATATGCAATTACATCCCAGTATCATCCCAGAACAAGTTGTATGTTGTGTGCTATTGGTTTTTCTAAAGATCCTGCAGGAAAATTTTCTTTCACAAGATATCAAGGTATTTTAAAGGTGTATATCAGAGTTTTAGCTTTACAGTTGAAATTCATTTATTGGAGTGGGCTATGTTCGCTGTAACGCTATGAAACTAGGTCAAGCCCACTCTTATATAGTCACCCTGTTTTTTTGTGCAGACATGTTTTGCCTGATCTGTTACAACTTGATGAAATATCCTGTGGACTATTTGAGCTATATCATTCTTTTGCAAAACACCTCAGGTATCTATATCTGTAAAAAGAAATGGGAAAAAAAGAAGTTAAATCACCTAAAATAAGAGATTTCTTTAAAAAACTGAAAAAAAAATCAGATTCTGCCAAAAAAAAGTGAATGTTGGGAGAATGTAATTTTCTACATGATTTCAGTATTGTACCATTTCAAGTATTGTTCTGTTGTATTCCCTACTAAAAATGGTGATAACTCATGTCCTTACTTTGATGAAAATACTTTGCATGAAAACAGTATTTTGATGTGAAGTTTGCATTTGCTTCGCGTATTTCTCATATCTGCGGTCGCGGATACTCCCAAGCTGGCCCCTGCTCCTATTAGTAACTGTGTTTTGTGCGTCAATCTCTTATTCATCGTATTCCGAAATTCATTGATATGTGATGAAATACTTCGTTTTGGAGGCTCAGACCTGTCCCATTGTCTTTATTTTCGAATTCTAGGCCGAAAACATGTGCTGGGGGGGTGGAATGGTGGCTATTTGGACCAATTTGAGCAATTTTATCGATTCGAAAATTGAAAATTGATACATCTTAGCAGCGGCGCAAAACTTCTATATATTTCCTTGCCGCCTGCCGCCAAAATGGCGGCGGCTGCAGCGTGATTTCTGAGTGTCCAATCAGCACACAGCTTAGAGGTCACGTGATCAGTAGAAATCCAACATGGCGAGCGCCAACGTGACATTCGGAAATTGTTGTTGTTTTGACAATTTTCGGCGCGCCGACGAGTCTATATTTGATGAATTACTTCGTTTTGGAGGCTCAGACCTGTCCCATTCTCTTTATTTTCGAATTTAAGGCCGGAAACATGTGCTGGGGGTTGAAATAGGGCATTTTTTTCGCTAATTTGAGTGTATTTATCGATTCGATTCGATGCGAGTTGACGCCCGCCATGTTGGATTTCGTTCGGTCTTTCTACATTTTTTACTTATATCTCAGGATCGACTTCGTTTTCAGGGTTAAGACCTGTCCCATTGTCTTTATTTTCGAATTCTAGGCTAGAAACATGTGCTGGGGGGGTGGAATGGTGGCTATTTGGACCAATTTGAGCAATTTTATCTTCTACAAAACTTCTATATTTCCTTGCCGCCTGCCGCCAAAATGGCGGCGGCTGCAGCGTGATTTGCTTTTGACCAATCAGAAGCCAGGACTGAGGTCACATGACTTTGTGCCGCTACTAAAATGTATCAATTTGGCCGCTACTAAGATGTATCAATTTGCAGCCGCTACTAAAATGTATCAATTCGCTGCCGCTACTAAAATGTATCAATTTGCTGCCCCTACTAAAATGTATCAATTTGCTGCCGCTACTAAAATGTATCAATTTGACCTAGGCTAGGCTATTGAAAACAAAGAGGGGGGGGGGGGGGGGCACCGGGACTATAATCAATTCTCTCAATGTAGGCCTACTAACTATAGCTTGGCCTATTTTATTTATAGCCCCCCTACCCTCGCTGAAGCCAAAAAAAAACACAATTTTTTTTTTATTATTTAGCACCTTTTCTGCCCGAGATCCTCTTTTATAGCACCTTTCCTCCCCAAATTCCTCTTTATTAGGACCTTTCCTGCCCCTAATCCTCTTTTATAAGGCTAGGCCTACTTTTAGCTTGAGGGGATACCGCTTTTGTCATTAGAAAGTCAAATGGATTATCTAATTTGAGTACAGTACGTTGTTTCTCATTTCTGACAGCAGAATCGTAATCGCCAGAAGAAGCTACCCTAATTTCATATATTGGAAGTCATGTATAATCGAATTCCAGGTGGTAGCTGTAGGTGAGCAGGTGGCTGTGGGAAAGTAGGTGGCTGGGGGCGAGCAGGTGGCTGTGGGCGTCAGCGCCCGGCAGCGCGTAACCGCTGTTTTACGTCTCGGCCGAAAAAGCGAGTCGATCAGAGCGTCAGCAGCGACACCATCTTCGTTGCAGCTTCGCTTCGAGTTCGACGTGTCGGGTTGGCCGGGGGGGGGGGGGGGGGGGGGGGGGGGGGCGGCGTGAGCTGCAGATGATGTTGCCTCCAAAGCCGATTTTGCCCCCAAAACCGATTTTGAGCCCCAAAACGATTTGACCCAAAAACGATTTTGAAGTTCTCCTACCCTTCCGAAAATCGGGCTGATCGGAGCGTAAACAGCGAAGATATTTGCAATTTTCGTTTTGTCGGATTATATTGGTACTCCGTTTATCCCGTTCTCCCTTTCTCCCTTTCTCCGTTTATCCCGTTCTCCGTTTATCCCGTTCTCCGTTTATCCCGTTCTCCCTTTCCCGGTTTATACCTTTCCCCGTTTATCGTTTATCCCGTTATCCGTTTGTCGTTTATCACGTTCTCCGTTTATCGCGTTTGCCGTTTATCGCGTTCGCCGTTGATAGCGTTCTCTGTTTATCCCTTTCTCCATTTATCCCGTTCTCCGTTCATCCCGTTCTCCGTTCATCCCGTTCTCCGTTCATCCCCTTCTCCCTTTATCCCGTTCTCCCTTTCTCCGCTTATCCCGTTCTCTTCCTAAAATCTTCCTATATAAATTCAATTCCTATTGGGACTAGGCCTACTTTTAGCTTGAGGGGATAATAAAATCTTCCTACATAAATTCAATTCCTATTGGGACTAGGCCTACATTTTAGCTTGAGGGGATAATAAAATCTTCCTATATAAATTCAATTCCTATTGGGACTAGGCCTACTTTTAGCTTGAGGGGATAATAAAATCTTCCTATATAAATTCAATTCCTATTGGGACTAGGCCTACTTTTAGCTTGAGGGGATAATAAAATCTTCCTACATAAATTCAATTCCTATTGGGACTAGGCCTACTTTTAGCTTGAGGGGATAATAAAATCTTCCTACATAAATTCAATTCCTATTGGGACTAGGCCTACTTTTAGCTTGAGGGGATAATAAAATCTTCCTACATAAATTCAATTCCTATTGGGACTAGGCCTACTTTTAGCTTGAGGGGATAATAAAATCTTCCTACATAAATTCAATTCCTATTGGGACTAGGCCTACATTTTAGCTTGAGGGGATAACAAAATCTTCCTACATAAATTCAATTCCTATTGGGACTAGGCCTACTTTTAGCTTGAGGGGATAATAAAATCTTCCTACATAAATTCCATTCCTATTGGGACTAGGCCTACTTTTTTAGGCCTACTTTTAGCTTGAGGGGATAATAAAAGTCCGAAAAAAGTCGAAAAAAGAGGATCCACTCTCGACGAGATTATTTATGTCCCGCGACATTCGACTAAGAACACTACATTTTAGCCCTCAAGCCCTTCCTTGTTTTGGATCAAAATTACAATTAGGAAAATTCCAAGATGGCTGCCAAGATGGCCACCAAAAACTCAAGATTGTCTGATTTCCTTGTGTGATACATGGATTTTAGGGTTATCTAGGGTGTAGAATCCATATTTTGGGTCAAAATCACAATTTGGAAAATTCCAAGATGGCCGCCAAAAAGTCATGGTTGTCTGATTTCCTTGTGTGATACATGGATTTCATGGTTATCTAGGGTGTAGAATCCATATTTTGGGTCAAAATTACAATTTGGAAAATTCCAAGATGGCTGCCAAGATGGCCGCCAAAAAGTCAAGATTGTTTGATTTCCTTGTGTGATACATGGATTTCATGGTTATCTAGGGTGTAGAATCCATATTTTGGGTCAAAATTACAATTTGGAAAATTCCAAGATGGCTGGCAAGATGGCCACCAAAAACTCATGATTGTCTGATTTCCTTGTGTGATACATGGATTTTAGGGTTATCTAGGGTGTAGAATCCATATTTTGGGTCAAAATTACTATTTGGAAAATTCCAAGATGGCCGCCAAAAAGTCAAGATTGTCTGATTTCCTTGTGCGATACATGGATTTTAGGGTTATCTAGGGTGTAGAATCCATGTTTTGGGTCAAAATTACAATTTGGAAAATTCCAAGATGGCCGCCAAAAAGTCAAGATTGTTTGATTTCCTTGTGTGATACATGGATTTCATGGTTATCTGAGGTGTAGAATCCATATTTTGGATCAAAAATACAATTTGGAAAATTCCAAGATGGCTGCCAAGCTGGCCACCAAAAACTCATGATTGTCTGATTTCCTTGTGTGATACATGGATTTTAGGGTTATCTAGGGTGTAGAATCCATATTTTGGGTCAAAATTACTATTTGGAAAATTCCAAGATGGCTGCCAACATGGCTGCCAAAAAGTCAAGATTGTCTGATTTCCTTGTGCGATACATGGATTTTAGGGTTATCTAGGGTGTAGAATCCATGTTTTGGGTCAAAATTACAATTTGGAAAATTCCAAGATGGCCGCCAAAAAGTCAAGATTGTTTGATTTCCTTGTGTGATACATGGATTTCATGGTTATCTGAGGTGTAGAATCCATATTTTGGATCAAAAATACAATTTGGAAAATTCCAAGATGGCTGCCAAGCTGGCCACCAAAAACTCATGATTGTCTGATTTCCTTGTGTGATACATGGATTTTAGGCTTATCTAGGGTGTAGAATTCATATTTTGGGTCAAAATTACTGTTTGGAAAATTCCAAGATGGCTGCCAATATGGCTGCCAAAAAGTCATGATTGTCTGATTTCCTTGTGCGATACATGGATTTTAGGGTTATCTAGGGTGTAGAATCCATATTTTGGGTCAAAATTACTATTTGGAAAATTCCAAGATGGCCGCCAAAAAGTCAAGATTCTCTGATTTCCTTGTGCGATACATGGATTTCATGGTTATCTAGCGTGTAGAATCCATATTTTGGATCAAAATTACAATTAGGAAAATTCCAAGAAGGCTGCCAAGATGGCCACCAAAAAGTCAAGATTGTCTGATTTCCTTGTGTGATACATGGATTTTAGGGTTATCTAGGGTGTAGAATCCATATTTTGGGTCAAAATTACAATAGCTCTCTAACAACATAGCCCACTCCTTTAGTTAACATTAGTGTTACTCTATAGTAGCTATAGTTTTAAACCACTATATATTTTGTTCAACTTCATGCAAACTTTTGCTTTACCCAATGATATATCTTAAGAATTATATTGTCAAGTGTACACCCTCATCACTTTTAACACAATCAACTCCTCTGTAATAAGTGAGATGTGACCTCATAGGAAAGGTTATATACCTATTCCTTTGCTTTCTCTGATGTGACACAATATTGACTGATTTTCTTATGTTCATCAAGTTTTATCCCCCATCCCCCACCTTCACTACCTGTTTCTATCTTAAACCTAAAACAAACCTTGTGTTGAGAGAATTATCTAATACATGTACCTGTCCCTAACTATAAGTATAACCCAAACTATTATTTCAGCAAGCATGATAATCTGCATAGAGCTTCCTTGTGCTAGTGGTGACACAATAAGTGTATACCTATCCACTGACTCTGTCAGCACCCACTGTTGGTTGACGTTCCTTTATACGTTTGTGAAAATTTCTTTTCCCATAGACTGGGACACCACCACCTGGAGGTCGGAGGGACAAGAGAGTTAGATGGCGTGCCGCACCCAAGAGTAAGATGGCACCAGAAGAAGACGCCTCATCAACACCCTCACCGCGCATGCCTGTGTTCGCCAAGCGGAGAGTGACAGATTGGATTTGGTCCTCTGACGATGAGGACTTTTCCATACAACTTAATCCTGGGGCCCGAGAGCGGGGTGAGTAATTTGATCTATAAAATACCTCTTTTAATTTTATTGGTTTTGTACACATTTTTATTTCCATTCTCTTGGTTTTACATGGATAGATAAATATGTACATATTTTGTTGTTATGTCACTAGGTTAATAAGTAGTAGCACTACTCAGATTAAAGTCAATTATCACTTTTCCCTAATACTCTAGTTTTGAAATGTTAAGTTGCTTTTATATCAAGTATGTGTTTTTCAAATATGATGGCATCCTTGATCAAATGTAGAAACTTCAGCATGTTGTCATGGTTCCACGACCAAAAGTTTCTCCCAAACAAGAAGTCGACACTCCAAACCTGGTACCATGGATGGTGAGAGAGCATTGAGGTTGAGAGAAAGTATTTTGTCTGAAGTAGATACTGGTACCCCTTTAAAATATGTAGATGTTCTATATCATATGATCAGGTGGTTTTTATAGTTAATCTGGATATGGTAGATTTCTAGGTAGCAGTAAATGGGTTTAGAAGTTGCACCATTAATATTACACCGCTGAGGGGTTTTAACTTTTTCTAATATTATGAGACTTATCTCATTTCACATACAGACATTGAGTTATTAATAGCGTTTTGGATTTTGAACTATTTCCATTATTTTAATATGCATAACTCATCTGAATACACATGCAGTAGTTTAGTACCACCACCTCTCTACCATCCCACTCTTAGTACCACTCTAGGACCCTCTCTCATTTAGAAAATTATTTCGACTAAAATTAGATAAACATTGTTCACAACTTTTGAAGTCAATAAAAGTTGTAACTACTAAACAGTTATTGTAGTTCTAACTCTAATATCATGTCGAACAACTTCTTATTCTCTACTGTGTTCTGTATTATATCAAAGTTTAAGTACTTGCAGCGTACAATCAAATACAATACGAAGCATTAAAGGTGATATCTTTTACCACTTTTACAAAACATTGTTGTGTGGTCAATCTAGTCGGTTCCCTTGAAGTCTTCCAATTTTAACATATTTAATAAAACAACATATCCATCATATCCTGAAACATATTCCACATGTATTTATTCAACAGAAGAAAACTCTTCTATGGATCCGCTACCATCGCCATCGCCTCCACCCTCTTCCCCTTCACTTCCACCGCCAGTTGAGGAGAAACCAAAACCCCCACCTAAAAAGAAACTACCGGTGAAGCCAAAAAAGAAGCTTTATGGACCAAAGAAGATAGACAGATCTTTACAAGAGCAGATGGAAAGGGATCGCCTTGCAGAAGAGAGGCGCAAAAAATTGCACGGTCGGAAACAAAAGTCAGTCATACGTCTCACATCCAGTGGATCCGAACTTGATGGACCAAGGTTTGAAGATTGTAAGTAAATGTATTAGACAGTATATCTTTGGATATACAGTGCATACCCTGCTGCTGCAAACAAAATTTCGAGCGGAAATCATGCCATTCTCGTGTCAAAACTCGAGAATTTTTCTGGAATGTTTTTTGGAAATTTTCCCTGTCATTTCTTGCAGTGAAACTTGCGAAATATGCTTGTGGCATTTCTGGTTATTTGCAAGAGTAAAACTCGGGAAATACATGTCCCCATTGAACATTAGGAAGGCTCACCATTCTCAGGAATCTCCTTTGCATATATTTTTGGCGAAAGGACAACCTTTCGCCAAAAATGCACACATTTCTAACTTGTGTCATTCTTGAGTTCTGTTTGGAGGGTAGAATCAGTTCCCAGAGAGAATAATTGACAATGAACAATTACCATAAAGGCTACTCACAAGCCGACCCACCCATTCTGAATTTTTGGAGGCCTGCATTAGACCCTTCCTTTCTGCACATTTCTACCATCATACTATCAAGTTAGCATGTAAATTCCATGTGAAAAATGTAAATTAAAAAGACCCCCCGCTTTTACCATGTTATGGAAAATGAAATTTTAAGAAGTGTATTACATGGCTGATTCTCACCATTCCAGTGCAACTGGCCTATTTAGACATTGGCAGGCTGTAAATCTGGAGAAAAAGTATTATGTTGATGACTACTGCTCTTATCAGATCGGGGACAGATAGGGCTACAAGGGCAACCCCGGTTTTGCCCATCTAATATCATTATCAAGGGTGTGGGAGGCCAAAAACAGCCAAAAATGAGGGGTTTTCATCAATTTTTGCAACGGATGAATCTTCTACCATGTATAATGAGCAAAGTTGAAGGCTCATGAAACAATTCCCATATTTCTTATATAGAATACCAATGAAAGAAATGCTAGAGCAGCTTGAAGAATACATTGTGTCTACATTTCCAGGTATTGAGTGACTGAATTTGACTGTGTAGTTTTATGAGGAATCGAGTGATGCATGATAACACCCCCTATAGCTTTCTCCAGAAATAGTGAACAATCTAACCAAAGGTTGCTATGCAATACATAGTACCTACATATATCCAAATAAAAAATAAATAGAGAAAATATTGCAAACACCTGGCAGCAGAGCCAAATGAATTTCACATTGGCAGTACTGTGTACTTTTATGAGGAATCGAGTGACACAGTATCTATTACAATAGCTTCCACAATAATAATATTTAACTACTCATTTCATACATCAAGTACATCTATAATAAGGTGAATAATATACCAAAACAACAGAGTTCAGTTGTTTCCCTGAGGGATGCTAGGGTACTCTATGTATGTACGGAAGAATCGAGTGACACACAAAATCGAGTGACACCTAGTAAATATGATTACCATAGCTATCATAATAATTAGATGTAACTATCAATTTTACTTGTCAATTATGTCTATGATAATGGGAACAATCTGTCAAGATGACAGACTTTAGCCATGAATATACAAGGTGGTAGGGCTCTCCATGTATTTACGGAAGAATCGAGTGACGCACAAAATCGAGTGACACCTAGTGAATATAAGCAGAGTCAACTTCCTCTTTACAACCATCCCTCTCTTGCAACCATCCCACCACTATGACCATATTTGAAAAGTACTGACCAGTTTTCCCTTTGTTTAATGTAAAAAGAATCCCTTTAATGGGACCACCCCACTTTCCAACCTTTCCTATGTCAGTACCTAACTACGTTTTCCTCCCTCTAATGTGATCACTTTGGCAGGTGAGTAGATCCAAGAGTACATCCAAATAAATGTTCTTTGATGTTTCCCTTTATAAGCCCCTTGCAGTCATGTGACCAGGGGTCGGAAATCAGAGCTGGGGAAATGGTTTGGAGTAAACCAAATTACTTTTGACCCTGGGGAGACACACACATAGACAGTAGATAATTGGTATCAGACCTTGCTATGGTATCCCACAATCCAAGTATTCACTTGACCAAGCTCCAGTCAAACCCCCACCCGCTCTTCATACAAGGGTAAGTACCTAGGTGTCCAAGCTCAACTCCAACTGTTGCTGTAGGAGCACTGAGATTAAGGTCTTTAAAACCTGTGCCCTGCCCTTTGCTAAAGGTCCCAGTGCCACATACTGCCCCCCCCCCCCCCCCCCCCCCTCACACACACTCCTTCTTCAACCTCTACATGCGCGTCCTGAACAAGGGTGATGTACATTACCACTCACTGTAAGGTCCCCTTGTGAGAAGTGGGGAAAGTACACATCTCTAAATTTCGGGGAGGTTTACTGGTTTTGTCAAAAAGAGCACTCTTGTCTGTATATTCTTGCAATGATGATTAAAGAAGTATTTAAAAGAGTATGTTTGCACTTGTATATTTTGGTTTCATCATTTTGTTCAAAACCTCCGAATGTGAACTTTAACTACTAGTCCAAAGCCTATATCCAAACTTCAATTTAGCCCTTTAGGGGCCGCTCTAGCAATCTTTCCAACTACTGGTGAAATTACAGATCAATATGTCTTACTAAAGCTGGCACTACACAAGGGCTTGATCCATTAATCCAGGGATGGTATTTCTGATATATATGATATACAGTATCATTTTTTGGGTACTGACAAGAGAGAACTGCATACATTATTATGTGGAGGATCCTATTTATAATAATAAAATTGATTATTTCTTAGCAATATTTCCGCAGCATTTATATTTGAAAAAAACCCGTTGAGGAATCGAGTGATGCATATCAATAGACAGCACATGAATGATAGAAATAACTATGCAATTCATATCAGCTATTAACCATGGCTATTATCTCTTACATTGTGTCTGTCAAACACATTTTTCTACTAGATATAGTTATTGTACATCTCCATCACTATGAGCACAGAAAACTGTTTTATCTACTTTGGCCAAAATATCAAGTATAGGCAAATAGAAACACGGATCCAAGCAGATCTAAATACCAATATCAGTAATTTGGCAATGACCTTCATACCTGATGAAATATAATGTCTATAGATGAGAATAAATAAGTAGATTCCCCTAGCAAGGTCCATAGTAATGTTTTATTTTTCAACCACTGTGTATGAGTCTAATGAAGAATCGAGTGACGCATATTCACAGCTATTGCAAGGATACTGGGATTATTGGAGAGCCTTTGCCGATCTAGAATCTGATAGGGGCTATATTTCACTATTTATTGCAGTAGGGTTTGAAAATATCAAGCAAGATTCAAGGGTGTACAGCTATCTGGAAGATAGTGTAGTAAAAGTGGTTCTTATTTTCAGCACAGCAAGATTCCACACATTTCTCTCAGTAAAGAAAAAAGTAACAAGATATGTCACATGATATATAAAAAATAGTATAGATATGACACTCAACTTCTTCTGTACAAAATATAATTATGTACTAGGGCAAAATATATATCAAATGCAGAAATAAATTATCTTACTGTGAGAAAATGTGCGCGTCACTCGATTCTTCACGATTTATTGACAAGGTGACTTTGTCCGGTTACCATAGCAACACTTTTCTGAATTAATGGTGCCTACTTTGTAAATAGTTGGCCCAACACCTCTTCTATACAAAGGCAAAAGGATTTTTATCTGCTCAAATATTTGGAAATTAGGCCTTTCCATGGTTAGTTGCACTGGATTGGTGAGAATTAGCCACATGGTTTATGTCCATTGTGAATCATGAGAATCAGGATCAATGCGCCTCATATGCATGCTTTCTCTTCCAGATGGCTTCTTGGCAAAATACTGTATTTTCAACAAGGAAAAGTTGGATATGTACAAGAGGATCTTTGATAATGTAAGTCACAGTTGAATTATATTTCGCTATATAAGTATTCAACGTTTATTTCTAAGATGTGAACACATTAATTTGTATAGACATTGAAATGACTGTCTCGCTGTTTATAGCTCTAGTATCTTGCATAACGTAAATGTGTATACTTAGATGAGATACTACCTCATAATTTATCATCTATATGCATACATAAGGCCGCTTAAAAAAAATTATCAGCTTTGCGGATACTTTTCTGAAAAAAGTCGTGAGGGCGGGAGGCTTTTTATTTTTATTTTTATTTTGTTTTTGGTTGATGAGGGAGGTCCTTTTTTATTTTTATTTACTCAATATTGTTTCTAATGTACTATTTGTATATATTCCCATACAGAAATCGAATAGAAATAAGGAATAATATGCTACGTAAATTATGTTTCTACACCAAATAATAGCTGAGATATGAACTTCTTTTTTTTTGAGGGAGCATTTTTTCAGCTGATGCGGATTTTAAAATAATTTTTTAAGGAAAAATGGAATAAAAAGCAGTGATGCGGCCCCTTCTAAGTGATGCGGGCGGTGTCTGTAAAGCTGATAATTTTTTTTAAGTGGCCTAAGGTACGGGCATCAATAGTAAGTACTTGAAACATCTTTCAGTATTGAACATAGTGACATGATTTTAGCAACATTTCAATGTTGAAAGTTTGTATTATTGGTACATAAATAAGTAGCTCTAAGGTTATTTATATCAGTGTTAACCTTCTTTTAAATCTCATGTAGCAAGGAAGCAAGGTGAGTAGTAGACAGTAGGAATATAGCATTTGTCAATTAAATAATGCTCTTCAAAACCATTTCCCCACTGAATAGTAGATTAGATAGGATGGATTGCAAATTTGTATTAGATAATAGATCTTTGGTCCTTCCGTTGGGGGTTACTCCGCAGATTTTGCAGTAGAGTGTCAGCTGAAATCTCAAATATTTGAAAATCCTCCAAAGCTATTAAAAGCTGTTACCCCTCTGTTTAAGGTTGCCAAGTCCTACTTTTGGTATGGAGATATTAAACCATGGAGAGGTCTTAAGTCATATGTCTAAAATATTAAACCTCTGTGAGCAATATTTCTGCATAAAAATCCACATACAGTGAGTGGGTCACTTGAATATTGACCGGCCATGAATCTGGGTATTAATATGCCTAGACTCTCACAACACACAAGATGGCTCCTAAATGGTCCCTCTTCCAACGAGACTGAAATTAATTATTGTTTTAGTTACCATTAACAGATTTTGTTCAACTCCCACACATGATATAAATGTCTAAGCCCTTGCGCCCATTAATAGTATTCTGTTAAATATTGCGTCAAGATTTATCAAGTGTTAAGATTGTAACCCAAAACAGATTCCGAATGTAACTTGTTTCATAGATACCAGGTAGATAATGGTTTGGTGGTAGAGTGTGGATTAGGTGTAGTGGGTAATAAAAAAAGCACAATGCCATGGAATGGAATAAAGTGGGTTCTTAGTTGGTTTTACTTTAGACTATTAACAATTACTGGGCTAGTCAGTTAATTCCCATAATCAGTTAATTCCCATGACTAAACTTAAGCATTATGTAAAATGTAGGTACAAAATGACTTCACCCACAATATCATAATTCATGGATTCCTATTTGTCATGATTGACTTCAAATGATATATGAAAATGTGTTGATTTTCTGTGTAACTGGCCTATTATGATGTTAGTTGTGGTGTATTCCGTTCTCTGTGTGGCAATGTATGGTCAAAGAGTTGATAAATCCAAAGATGACCCTCCTGTATTGTGTTTTTCTGCTCGTAGATCGATGAGGAAGGACGGGGTTGGTTGACGGGCGAGGAGATTCAGTTGGCACTGCGCGTTGTTAACAAAGCGCTCACAGCAGGAGAACAGCGGTATCTCACACGTGTAGGTCGGCCTGCAAAGGCTTTGGTCAAGATCTATCTATTGCCAATTTCAAAGTTCAAAGTTCTATGCACATAGGAATTATATATGACATATTTGAATGGGTTTTTATTTCAACATGTATGTTGCGGCCTGCGATGAACAGTTATAGACAATATAGATGATAGTGGTGATTTTAATGTCTTTGATTAGATCCTAGAGATGACTGGCTACAATGCAGATGATGGTGCTGATTTTAAGCTGTTCTCTGTCATGGCTGCGCTCTCGCAGCGCATAACCGGACTTGAGTAAGTCTTGTTTATGTGGTTTCACACATTTTTATATATTCTTTCTAAAGAGAAAAAAATAAGTAGAATAAAAATCACCTATTACATTTTTTTCGTATTGTAGTATATCAAAAAGTAGGCAATATATGTTTTGTACCCCATTGCCATTTCATAATGTATAGGTTTTGGAGCTCTAACAGTTGTATCAAATCTATAACAGTACTTGTAATTGACCCAGGGGTACCCTGGGTTTCTGTGAGACGGTTTTCCTACAAAAAACGTAGATTGGTCAGCTGACTTTGAACGTTCGCCCTGCCTTTGTTTTTTGTTTTTCCTGTTCGAAATAAAGCTAAAGTTCTACTGTGGAACAATCTGTGTCCCCCTCTTTTTTTCAAAATGTAAAAAAAAAAAGAAATTCCCCATGAAAAAAGCCCCTCAAAAAATGTCAAAAACAACCTGAAAAAGGAGTCTATCTGAACTAATGCTGAAGATAGGCCAGTGACCTTGAATCCTGACTTTAAAAGATGCACGTTCACACAGACACCCATAGAGCTCAATGCTAAAGAGGATGTGAGACGTTTTTATGAGACGATTTTGGTATCATTTCAACCCTAAAGAAAGGTCAGTGGGGACCAGGTGATCTGTAAAGGCCAAATTAGCTGTATAGACATGCATTGCTTAGAACAACTAAAGTGTATGATGGAGGTCCGTGATGGAGGTCCATGATGGAGGTCTGTGGTGGAGGTCTGTGATGGAGGTCCGTGATGGAGGTCCGTGATGGAGGTCCCTGATAGAGGTCCCTGATGGAGGTCTACCAACTAGTAGGATTATATTAGTTGTTATTAGAGCCCTGGGTCACATGTGATGTCGATCACACAATCAATCTTTGTATAGTGTTCATTAAGAGAAAGTAGTGCTGTCTCATTGTTGATTAAATTTTTCATCATACCTTTTCCTCAGTGAATGGTTGCGACTAGCTATAGATAACATGGATCTCCAGCAACTAGACATGAAGATGTACATGTGCAAGGTAAGATTTTTCCAGCTTTGAAGAACTTAGACAATCCAGGCAGAATTATAAGACTTGATTCATCCATATATCTACTTATCCCTGTTCAAGTGACTGATTATCATCTACTCTCTACCCAGTGGGCCCAAAGTTCAGTTTAATGTTGAATCAACATTGGGTCAACAATGAGTCAATACTGACAACCAAGTTTTCAAATATCCATTCAATGTTCTATGCCCTCAGTGGCTAGTTGTGAACCTCATCATCATATTGAGACTACCTTAATTCAAAGTGCATTTTTGATAGAAGAGCTAGGGTATACAACAATGGTTTTTGGTAGGTTTGAAAAAAGTTATACGTTATACATCAATTTTATTTCTGCACAGACAATGTGGGAGTGCAATGTGGATCCTCATTCCAACAAGATGCCCCTGGAACACTTATGTGTGGAGCTCCGGGCTGGAGGTGTAAGTGCCGAACATGAACAGGAAGTCAGAGAAAAACTTGGCCACTTGGCCTCACTGGACCTACTGGACTTCCTTGCCTATATCCCCCTCTTCATCGTCATCCATGAATCTGTGATCAGTAATCCTTTTGATGTGACGCGCGACAAATAACCATATACAACTGTGATTACTTAAATAATTATGTACTACATGACTATGTTCTACTAGTCACGAGGGATTATTGTTGTTGACTCAGGGTAACTGAGTAATACTAAACGACTCAACCAAGGTTTAAGACGTTTTTGTTACATAGCAGAATGTCTGTCATTCAGCCTGTATGACAGACAGACATGAGATGACAAAAAAGACAGATTGGCAAGGTCGGGGGACAAATGTTTCCTTCGAAAAGAAATCAAATATCTCTTTTTTTCAATATGATATTGAACTGCGATCTTTCGACATGAATTTCTCTCTTTCTCGTAAACTCTTAACTACTGTTAAATTGCTACCCTCTAAATGAAAGTGCCATAGGGTTCAATGTTAAACCAAAGATAAAAATCAGATTTTCAGCCACACTGCCTTATATTTCTCTCTTTACATGCAGGAATGTCATCTTGTACAATAGAAATACCCTCATAAACACAGTAAAACACCATCTAGTTACTTTAATTTAAATTTAAATTCAAGAAAACAAAACAGAGAAGACACTTCTCATAGTTCCTGTTGTTACCGTAAAGCAAAGGGTGGCCCCACTACCACTTCTTGTACACTCCAAGAACTCAATGACACAGCACGAGAGCGGCAGCATAAAAGCAGTGCAGAGCGAAATTGTACCACCAATATCTTCGCCGTTTATGGTCCGACCAACTCGGTTTTTGACGCGGCCAGAAGGCGGTACATGCCCGCAGCCTGCAATTGTCGCCCACAGCCACCTGCACACCCACACCCACCTGCTCTCCCACACCCACCTGCTCACCCACACCCACCTGCTGGCCTCAAATGGAATAACATACATGTATGACACATGACTTGAGGGTACTTTTTAACAAGGAGTTCATTTCTGATGCCAGAATTGACCAATGAATGATTATAAGGGAGTAATATATCTAAGTACATGATAAGCTCCAGATCTAGCTTACCCTGAGTCATCTGTGAGGCCACTCACACGCTCAATCTTTGTATCCGTAACTGGCAATATATAAGGAGACTTGAGGTTGATGGCAATGCTTTTACGATATAGCACTGCGAAATCATCCCTACATATTTTCATACATATCATGACACATGCTGTCAAAAATGCATACTCACCCATATTAAGTGGTCAGTGGAATTCGATCAAAATGCTTTGAGTCACTGTTTCAATGCACAGTTGGGTAGGTCAGAGTGAAGGTGGAACAAAGCAGTGTACATATATTGTATGATCATATCTACACTTCCAGGAATGCTGACACATAATTAAATATATTACATGAGCTGGTCCTCTACGACATCCTGAGAAAAAAAATTACAAAATCAGAATATGTAATACAGTATCTTTGCATCTTCTCAGAAGTGCATTTTTACAGGTTATTGTCTCTTACATACTGAACATTGCTCTGCTTGTCTCTAATTGCAATTGATGCTTTTAACATTTCACCAGATCATACTTATAACCAATATAGGTCCACTTCATGATACAGACTGTTTAATTGTGTACCAAAGGGTTATTAAGAAACAACAAGTCAGAAAGAGCTTGTATATCACTTTTTACTATTGTATATAAAATCATTCTTAAAGTTTTGAAGAGGAGGCAACTGAGAAACAATTATGTCACTGACTCTGTCAACGACTGGTAGGTGGAAATGTAAGCTTCCATTGAGGGGATCTCCACATTTGTTCACAAATGATGTGTGTCCTGACGTCCTTCTCGTTATTGTCAGTGTTCAAACTTTTATCGCAATTAGATTTGGCCTGGTTAAACATTCACCATGCATTACTGTACACCATGTTAAATGTATACAAAATTATCCATGCATTACAGTATTAAATCTATATTATCATTTCTTCATTACTTTTATTCAAAGTGTAATATATGCACAGCACATTTAGTATAGTTGTGATAATCCATTTAATAAAACAGCATTTTTATATTCAGTGAACTAGAGATATTAAGCATTTACAACATAGGTAATTGCCATGCAGGAGCCACTGTATTGTACATATATGTATAAAAGAGGATAACGAGAAATTTTATGTCTAGATTATTCTTACTATAACTGGTATCAAATACCAAATCCATGTATATTCCATGTCCCTATATGTTACTAGGATCTATTAAAATTATGTTACCACAATCTATGAACTTCTCTTTGTTATCCAGCTGAGAATAAGTATGACCAACTAAATGATTTAATACCTGTGTATAGCCCTGCTTCCACCAACGCGACGTGACGAATCAGTCCACTTTTTGGACGGATCCGTCAACCTTTTGGACGGATCCGTCAACATTTTGGACGGATCCGTCAAGTAACGGGTCAGTGGAAGCCAATTTCCCCGTCATCAGCACCCAAAAAGTGTGACGGATCCGTAAAACTCAAAATGGCTTCCACCGGTCCGTCGGTCGACGGATCCGTCAACGGACAGATCAGTGGAAGCAGGAAAATGGAAATTCGTCCGTCAACGGGTGGCGGATCCGTCAAGTGACGGGAATGTCCATTTTCCTGCTTCCGCTGATCCGCCCATTGACGGATCCTTGATCACTTTTATGGGTCCTTATGATGGCTAATTTGGCTTCCACTAGTCCGTCCATCGACGAATCCGTCAAAACAGGTGACTGATCCATCAAATATGGAAGGATCCGTCAACGGACGGAAAGAGTGGAAGCAGAAACGTGACGGATCCATCAAAATCGGACGGATTTGCCCAATCCGTCGACGGACAGAGAGAATGGGGTACATGACGGATTTGTCACTTCGCATTGGTGGAAGCAGCGCTAGTGTCACGGATTATATCATATCGCTTGTAAAAATAAAAAGACACAACAAAACCCTCTGGTATCCAACACGTGAGCGTCACAGTGATGAGATACGATGCTAACATGCGTAAAAGAGTTTACTCACCTAGTGGAGAGTTCTCTCTTCTCTGCAACTCTTCACTGAGCCGCAGAAAAAAAAACCTACAATAATTCCCCTTCCTAAACAGGCAACCTAAAAGACGTCTCAAACTGGAGGCCCATATCAATCCTCCCCATTCCGAGCAAAATAATGGCAGTTTAAATGGTCCACCTCCCTTAATTTTAGAAGAATCATTATTTTCAAAAGCAGCAGTACGGCTTCAGAGAAGGGTTTAGTACGGCAGAGCCAGTTGATTTCCTAGAGGATCTGTATATACTGTAAAATAATCAATATGTGGTCTCTGCATTTATAGATGGATCTATAAGAACGGCTTTTGACAAAATTATATTATTATTACAGCATTTAGAAAAAAATGGTATGAATTGGGCTGTATTACTATGAATACATGCATACCTTAAAACAGGTTCCAATCCACAAGCAGAGAAGTACAGTTTAGAGTCCCACAGGGTTCAGTGCTTGGCCCTACACTGATTACGTCCTTCATGAACTCCAAACCTACAAATCCTATACACACCTGTGATCAAACCGATGATCTTTACCACTTCACCACTTCAAGTTATTGTGCAGTCACATTAAGATACTTACAACGAGATGTAAGTGCACTAGACAATGAGTTTGATGACCTAAGTTGACTATAAACTATGATAAGAACAAAAATAGTATGGTTCTGCCCGAAAGATAAATGTGTATGTTGTGCAGATAGAAACCTTTACCTCGTCGACCTGTCGACTCTTAACTACCAGAGGTGGAATCTTATTCCTATTTTGGTGCCACTTTGGACCATACACTAAACATTATCCTATTCCTAAACAATCTGGTGCGCATCACAAATATCATGTATTTTAAATACGGCAAGTTTTTATAGCTGAGATTTCTATTATTGATAGAAAATGGTAACATATTTTTCAAGCAAGCCAGATATTAGCCTGCTATTGCCCTATCATACCAGACTCCTGTGTACAGATATGCATAAAAAGAGCCGCCAAGTTATTCAAAATAGGAAGCAATGCTGCATAAGAAGTGCCAGGGTATGGGACGATTCTATATAATCTACCTACATCGCCTCTGAAATTCCTCTCTATGCACCAAGGAGGAAAGCGCTGCTCATCATGTCCCTAGTATACAGTAAAACAAAGAAACCCCTCCCCTAGGTGCTGTTTCGCCACAAATTTGTGGACTTCTGCAAATTTGTTTCCATAAATTTGCGGAGGTCCGCAAATATATATGGGTCGAGCTACTGACTTATGTAGGTATTCAGCTGGGGAAGGACAAATCAGAAACCTCAGGATATGTTTATACAAGTTTATTTTATTGAAAGGTATATATCTTGGGTCCATGAAATCATCGCCAGTACACTTCTAACCCTAGCGGTTCAGTTTTTATGACGATGTGAAGATTTCAGGCATTTTTTGTGTTACTCCGTGCTTTTAAGTACGGGGACCTCTCATTTTCCTCTTAAATACAACACAGCAACTAATAATTACGTTTACAGCATGGCACAACATACATCTTTAACCCCAATAAAGATTGAAATCACAAAAGAAAAAAGTTTCTGAGATATGGGCCTGTGAAATTTGGACTTTTTTGAAAAATTTAACAGCTCTATCACACTTCCCAACCTTTACTCCTACTTCTTCAAAAGGGGTCATACACTCTTGTTACTTACTCAGTATCATCTTCAACATATCTACTTTTGTGTAAAGCTAGCTTTTTAACCCATTCCCCACTTTCCACAGTATGGGCCTGAATACGGCTAATATCCATACTTTAAAGCACGGAATATAAGAATAAATAGGAAAAGAAATATGAAATTCAGACGATTAATTAAGGGTGCAGACTATCAAGAGGGTTGGTAGCAAAGCAATGAAGTAGTTAAAACTTAGATGTATTGGGTATTAGCAATTCTGTGAGTCATTATGTTTTTCAAGAGTTACTTTGCGCTTTTAAATCCAGGTGAATTTTCAAATCACCCACAAATTCTAGATATGGGAGGCATAGAGTAACAGGAGAGAAAGAAATGGGAATTGTTACTCTGTGCTTTAATGTTGTATCAAATATTCATCTGTCTCTGGAGCCTAGAGGATTGGATTTTTTTGAAAATTTTCTTTTTCCAGTATAAGGCCCACGTTACCTCAACACAAGGGGTAAAATGGTTATGCTGTGTTATCTCTATGATTACTATGTGAGAACACAAGTGTACAGAGGCGTAGGAAGCAAATCTTCATTGGGGGGGAGGGACCCAAGGGGGGCCACCCCAACTGGCTTTATACATAGGATTTTAAGCATGATGGCGCATATACACACTTGTATTTGAATTGTATGAAAGAGTAGTTTTGAGCCCCCTTTAGTTCTGATTGGAGGCTCGCTGCCCCCCATCCTTATCGTATGTGGGAGATGTAAAACATGTAAATGTGTGTATTATATAATAGGGTCTTGGGAAATTTGGGGGGGGGGGGACCCAAACATATGCAGGCTCCCTCTCCTCTGTGATTGGGGGGGGGGGGCCGGGCCCCCTGTCCCCCCCTTTTCCTACGCCACTGAAGTAATAACATAGATTGACAATAAGTGACAAATTCACAGCAAAAAGTCTACAGTAAAAAATAATAAAAAAAACATCAGGGTAAAATATCTTGAATCCATCTACTATAACATAGGCCTATTGGAAAAAGTTAATTGGGATGGGCTATTGATTCCTCAGATTAAATGAGGGGCATGTAAAACATATATTTGTGGAGAAACAGCACCCTAGGGATGTTGTAAGATGTCCAACTAGAATTGAGAACAAGTTAAACTATAAGCTGTCCCACAATATTCAAAAACGTAGGAAAAATGCTTTGTATAGCAAGCTAACGACACACAAAAAGCGGAGAGGGAAGTCACCTTCAAGAGCGAAATAAAAACTGTATGATTTATAATGAAGAGTGGGATAACTGATTAAATTGCCTGCGCCGACGGCTGATGGTGGCACCGCCTGCTTAGTCCTAGTGGAACCAATAATATATAACTACCAGTTGTCCAGTTTTCACCAAAATGTCCTATCCTGTTCTGTTCCCCCTTCCTATTTCCATAAGAATGTCGCATTTTCAACAGAACGTCCAATTACTTACACTTATTTTCGGCGAATTGACCACCATCTACTCTACTTAGTAGCCTTCCCACCACAAAAAGAACAAGGACTTTAAGACAGACAGTTACTTCGGAAGGGTAAAGAGTTCTCCCTATATAAAGCAAAGCCCTATCAGGGTAACAGTGAACTCCCAAGCAAGTAAGCAGGGGTTAGGGTTTCAAGGTCCAGTCACACACACACCATAAAATTAAGTAACCTCCATCTTCTCCCCAGATCAAACCCACCCTCTCCAGTACCCTATGTAAACACCTACCACTCCAGACCTCTTAAGGCTTAAGTGACTAGTCAGTAGACTTGTGAAGGTCTTTGCTTATTGTCCAAATCGATGTTTTTCATACAATAAAACCCAAGCTTCACAGCATTGATCACATTATAATGACATTGTTTTTTCCCTCAAAGGGTCCATACTCCATGCATGGTGTGGTCATTCGGAAAAAATTAATTCATAGGCGTGCAGCCAGTTATGATATCCTTCAGATAGAAATTATTATCTAAGCCCTACATGCAGTATAAGTAATGTCAATGTGACACTTGTTGGAGTAATTCTGATTTAGTAAAGGTCCCATGCAGGGAGAGTAAAAGACTCCCAAACCTCCCAAAGGTGCAGATCGCCTGTGGCTGTTTGCGCTTCCCAGAGTATCAAATTCAAATTTGTTATCATAAGGAAATTGCTCCCCTCACAAGGGTCGAGTAGGGCTGCCACTAGTGACCTAAAGCTAGTCTGGGCTAGTCTAGCTGACCAGTACTAAGAATGTAACCCCTATGTATACACAGACACATAGGGTGTGTTTGGGGGTAGTCTACATGAGTGCATGTGGAGGCCGCCATGGGAGCAGTACGTGAGCTGCTCAGTGCTGTATGTGTACTGATCCTACTCCTCCAGGGTACAGCTACCGACTCCTCTACACCCAGGGGTGGGGCATCAGCCAAGGTGCAACCAAGGACAAGAGGTAAATACAAGATCAGCTATAATTGCTTTGTTTCTGTGTCAATAAAGTCATGACCTTGTTAATTGGAGTGTGTCTACTGGTGTCGAGGTATACGTGCCAATTCAATGCATTTTCATCAGAAATGACCGCGTTAACCATGCCTAAGCTTCTTGATACTAGTACATGTATATATTTGCAGATATTTAATTTGATCAGTTGTTGATATAATATTATCATCAGGTATATGTGTCAAACTGTGTCTGATCTATCCCTGGGATGTACTGACTTTCCCTCACTGTAGCACACATGTTCCCGGGACATGTTCACTACACTGATATTCCTAGGCTCCCTATACGCCCAACCTCTCAGTCACTAGTGCCTAACCTAGTTAGTCATTTTTTGGCTCCCTATACAACCAACCTAGATTAGTTATCATTGTCAGGTTGGTCACTACTGAGCAACCCACCTTAGTCTTTTTAGTTCCAGGGGGAGCCACTGAGTGGTCATCACAGGTGGCCCCAACTAGTGGTATACAAATACAACACACCAATGATGGACCTAGGTTAGCCACTACTGACTGACCCCTTTGGTCAATTTTGAATATAACTTTGCCATTGTGACTAACACTCATATGAACAACCTGGGTTAGTCTGTACTGACTAACCCTTTCAACCTATGGATTTTCAGTGTACCTCTTGTGGGGCTTATAATGTGTTGAGTGAGTGGCTGTGAGTGACTTACTTCGAACATGTTTTTATCTCTCTGCTTCCCCCAAGCCCGGAGGTGGGGGGAGCACTCCTTTGGATTTTGATACCATGTGTGAACACGATTCCAAAGGAAAGGGTTTGTTTCTTTACCCTGCAGGCACGGAAGGCGAGGGCCCTTGATAAGGGGTGGATTTACGGCATATTTCGGGAGAAAGGGGTACATTTTTATATACCTTAATTGCTTCTTAGAGGGTAATTTTTACTTTTATTTGCTATATTTCTTGGTCACCCTAGATACAGCAGGGATAATCTAGCCCTTAATGAAGATATCTTTTCAGGGTCACCCGTCATTAGAATATACTTTTCAGGGTCAACCGTGATCAAGTTCAGTTTCTTTCCTAAACTCCCCTTGAAAAGGTTATGGGTTTTAAAATGTTCTCCCCTTGATTTTCTACCAAACTTGAGGTGATAGAAAAAAGTGCCCCCCAGGCCGCCATATAAACCCAGGCTGGGTGCAAGCAATGTAGGCCACGTGGTCACTTTGGATGCACGATGATACATAAGAGGGGAGGAGGGGGGGGGGGCGCTTATAGCAGTAGGCCCCGGTAGGGATCCTATGAAAAAATATACCAAGAAATACTCTGGAAGAAGGAATATCAAAAAGGGAAAGACAGAAGGAAAAGGAAGAAAGGGCTGATAACAGCAAAAGAGGGGACTCATTCATCTGTAAGATGCCATCTTTTGTATACCAGACTGACTACCCCCGCAACATTAGTTGCGAAGACTTTGATGTATCATTTGTTGTATGTGGTGATCGTTTAGATAAAGAAAAAAAGAGAAGAAAAAACTATGATGGTGAAACTATAACGGTATCAGCAAATTGGTGGTGTAGAACTTTGGCAACTTTATATACTCCCACTACTTTATCAAGGTCTTGAAACCTGACCTCCTGCCCTATAGCGCTCAGCACTTAACAGAAGAGGTGTGGATTGGGGGGGGGGGGGGGTGTCAGTTAGAGTTACTGGATGTCACACTAGTTGACCCTCCAGACTTCAGTCTGGCTACTTTATATTTCTACTGGGCCATTGGGATTAGATCCTGTTTTAATAGGATTATATGCCGCACTGGATATTGACATCCCTCGCATATATTCTCAAACTACGTATACATTGCATATTCTTTGAATAGTATGTAGTGAAATGTTAGTATGTTGTTATAGTATTGTAATTATCGGACCCCTTTTCTCCATTAATTGATCAATATTTTCTCAATAATTCTATACGATTTAGTGACCCTCTTTTTTATGTAACAGTAGGTCGTGCAGGAGGGGCCAGACTGGCGGGTCTGACAAGGCGGATCAAGGTGCTGGAGGGTCGGGTAGACACCCTGGAGCAGCAGACCTCCACGCTCAACCTGGAGGTAGGTTGTTCTCATGCAATCAAAGATCTTTTAACTGCATCCAAGCATCCATTTTCCAAATCAAACACCTCCTAGTTGCCTTTTATTTAGGACAAAGCTAACATAACTTTTAATATCACTAGTCACTGCAGTTGTCTAGGGGATTGCACCACACCCCCTCCCCCTGCACACACACACACACACACACACACACACTATCACAGGCAAATTTAGTTAAAAAACCGGAGATATACACAGCTCTTATTGATGATGTATAAACAGTCAAAAACCAAGGGTCTTCTAATCCCGGAGGGGAGGAGAAGGACACGCGGCGACCATAAAATAAAATTTAAGACAAGAGTAAACACATATGCTAGTACGGACAAGAGTCCTATGTCGAGGGGAGTTAAGGCCTGGAACCTACTACCAGCCAGTACCCAAAAAATAAATACCACAGCTGCTTTCAAACATAAAGTGCGGGGAATAAAACCCCCTGTCAACAGATAACACACAGACGAACACAGTTTTTGTTACAACGCCGAGTCGAGCGGTCATGTCCGGGTATTATATTTTATTTTATTGTATATACTGTATTTAAAAACGATTCTGTGTACATAGTATATCTCTTGAGCTCGTTGGCCATGCATGACACATGGCAAGGCTCTCACCCTTATCATTGTAGTGCTAAAATGTAAAAACAGATAGTTTAGTATCAAACTTGGGAGGTGGCACTTGTCAAGACAAAAATCCCTATCTGTCCCACCGATAAGTGAGGATAAATCCTGGACACACATGTGAACTGTTAGTTTAGGTCTTACTGGACCTACCTGTGCGCTAAGGGTTAACTTTACTTTGTTTAATATGACCATGTTGGTCTTGGATTACTTGTATTGTAATACGGCTCAGTTTGTACTTACCGGTATTTGATGACTACACAACAAATACGCATCATTCATTTGAGTTAGGTTAACTCTATTATGCAATCATTTACTAGGGCATCTGTCAGGACACAGTATGACATACTAGAAATTGAACCGGGAAATACCCGCGTTCTTGTAACTAAACTAATATATGGAATCTGCAACTGCAGTATCTGTCTTGATGGACGCATGTAAGTCTTAACATCTGACTGATCTCTAAATTATGCAACTTAGACTAAAGGTCTCTCAACCCTAGATGTATTAATCTATGGTAACTGACATGACATACAACATTTATTCTCAATCACTCAAAAGGAAAAATTGTACGGGTGCTGACCATAACCCGGGTTGCCAAAGGTCGATCATGTGTATTTCTGATGAAGAGGCAATAAACAATCTTGAACTTGAACTTGAACTTGAACTTGAAATGCATACACACACACATGGATCACCCCAATTAAGTGGGGACCTGCATTTATTCAATGTTTCAAGTATGGAATATAATTGCAAATATGTCCTCTATCAACCTATAGTACGGGGGGGGGGGGGGGGGGGGAGGTTAGGCAGAGGGAAGGCAATTTAGCTGTGCTAGGTAAAAAGTTGAAATTTCCATATGATTATTCCAATGCCTCTTTGACCATGAAATTCCCAAAGGCAGGCTCTGTTGATATGACTAGGGCATGGAGTGTCTTGATGTCAGAGGCAGCATAGAAAAGAAGAGCTCCTCTCAAGCTTTCAAACGCTTCAAAAATCAAGTCAATCGGACCAGCGGTTGCTGAGAAATCTAATTTTGAACATTTTCGGGAAGAGGCAAAAGTTCTTCCCGAACTTGATTCGCTTAGAACGCGTTAAATTTTATCTCCTGAACCGTGGCTCTCAGAGACCCGGGAGTGGGTGCAAATCAAAGCTAGTCTCAAGGGCTACCTGCTTGAATTTTGGCGAGGACGGGGCTTGAACTAGCAAACCGTTTTGCCATCACACACCCGATACACGCACCTATACATGTTTATGCCGGGAACTGGGGACTCAGGATATGTGCTGGCAACTGGGGACCATGCCTTGGGACGGGTTTGGGAGCTCTGCAACACTACTGATTGCATTGTCTGGACTTCTAAAAACATAATATCACTCGTGTGAGCGGCCATATTGGTTACTTGTATGTCTGGCATAGCATCGGGAATTCGACCTGGAACAGGGTACTCGGCAGCCTTCTGTGTGTGGCAGTGTGTGATGTCTCAATCAAGTGGGGACTCAAGTCCCCGGTTAAAGTTCAAGTCCTCGGTTCCAAGGTCATTTCCTATCGGGAATTCCACCTGGAACTGGGTACTAAGCATCCTTTGGTGTATGGCAGTGTCTGAGTATGAAAAGTGGTGGATTTTTCATTGCAACTGGGGACTTTTGCCGAAACCGATTTTTAGGTATCACAAAGCTATTTCCTTCCCAAAACAGGTCTCAATTAAGTGGGGACTCGGTCAAGTCCCCAGTTAAGTCTCAAGTCCCCGGTTCTAAGGTGATTTTTCTAATTTGAGTCCCCAGTTATGGGCAGAAACACACACACACACACACACACACACACTTAATTGGATGTGCAACCCCTGAGTGTAACTTAATAATAATTCGGACCAGAACGCAGAATATAAGAAACGCAGAATATAAGAGTACATTAACAGAGTAGAGTAATTTAAATGGCTTCTGTCCTTGTGTCAGAATACAGCCCTGAGAAGAGACCTGGAGACCTGTGGCTGCTATAAGAAGGACTGCATCTACTCTGCCACTGGAGGGAGCCACCGTCATGGTGAGACATGGGCTGCCGCCAGGTGTCTCACCTGTCACTGCCAGGTTAGGGAGCTCGTAATAGCATTTAATACAATCGTTTGAGACCAACTATATACTGTAAAAACAGATATGGCATTTAATATATAATATAAAAGTTTACTCTTATCAGCCCACATGCAAGCAAGTGACTCCCTGTCAAAGTAGCAATTACTTCCACTTTGTACCTTGAATTGTATTTCATATCATGGGATTACATGCTTTAAGATTTAAAATGGGCATTATTGAATTCCTAAGAACAAGTAGAATGTATGAAAGAAAGAACCAATTTTAGAATTTGTAACACCTTTTCAGAATAAGTCGATAACATGCGAAGTTCCTGCTACACCAGCCTGTACAAGTGCACCTGGTAGGTACAGTTATTTATCTAAGCTCTAAAAGATCCACGTTAAGCCAATTGCACATGTAAATTAGAAGAGTGAGTGCCATTAGTATAAGGCCCATGTAATTGCATCTTATTCTCAAACCTCATTTGTAATGCACTGCTGTTTACTTTCTGCCACAGATTGTCCCTGCCGAAACGGTGGAGTATGCCACTCTAATTCTAACCAATGTAACTGTCCTGAGGGTTTCCATGGTAACCACTGTGAACATCCTCCAAGAAACCCCTGCAACTTCCTGCCTAGTGCTGGGAGTTGCAGCGCAATCAGTCTGAGCGGCAAAGGGAGGACTCCATCCACCAGATTCTACTATGACTGGAACAGTCAGATATGTACCGCCTTCGACTATTCAGGTCAGTGTTTCATCTTCTGAAAGGATACCTTGAAAATCTGTTAGCATTGAGAAAAATGGACATGAATAAATTAAACCCCTTTTGTGTAGATCAAGGGGCCTACCATTCATACATAAATCACATGCATATGCACTAGTTTAATCTGCAATCATCTATGTGATGTTGCCCAATAGATCAGCAATTGACTCTAAATGCCATATTTCTCAATATCATACATACAACCATGCAAATGAGATTTTACTCTAACTTAACTATTGGGTGACAAGGTTGTGGAGGATCTGCCAACAACTTTGCCACCAGGGGACACTGCCAACGGGCCTGCCTCCAGGGGGCGTGCTGTGTGCGGCACGTGACACAAGATGGCGGCCCTAGGTCCACCCAGGAGTGCTTGGTATGTTACTATGGTCACTTAGTAGCCGTGGAATAAAACGAGCTGTTCTCAAATCAACATTGATGATCTAAGTCTTCCACATTGTGTAGCATTAGTCTTTCTTCATGCCACCCCTCTACACAGAAAAATGATTGTTTGCCCTTAGCCTCCAGCCTCAACTAAGAGCAATTTCCAATGTTTTGTAGCCTTTTCCCTTCTAACAACATAATTTCACTCCCCACCAAAATATTAGTATAATGGCTTTCTCATATGTAGGATGAAAGCTTGGCTTCATGCAGGGGGAAGGTGCAGATTGGTTCCCCCCTGGAGGTGGTGTCCTTTAACCCTGGAGCTTCGTGTGACCTATCCCCTTGTGGAGGCAGCTCTGTGCCCACCTGGAGGACGCTGTGTTCTGCTGACTGTCGCCCTGCACCATGCCGCAAGCCTCCATGCAGGTATTGCTATAGTTATATTAGTTCTTACACCACAGTTGTCTGAGAGAACAGAAGGAAAGGCCTGTCTGTATATTACATACAGGGCTGTATGTGGATACAAGTCTATTGATCACCCCTTGTATGGTGAGTCTAAGTCTGATATGGATACGAATTTGTAGTGGCATAAGTGTTATAAGGCTCGGACAATGGCAATCAGCCTCATCTTGCATCTTAGACAATTACCCGGTCCTTGGCTTATAACACTTATACAGCTACTAACTCTACACATGCTGTCTAGATGCTATGCTGACCTCTATTCATATCAGCTTGTCTGGCTAGGACTTCTCTTCAAATAGATGATGCATCCCCCAAATCAATTGTTATAGTCATAAACTCATAAATCTATTCACAGGTGTGCCAGGGTAATCAAGCGCAGGGAAATCCGCGACCTATCTCCAGAAGAACGCTGGCTCTTCCAGCAAGCAGTGGGTGCCTTGACCACCAAGCTCAACCAAAATGACAGCAGCACCTGGGAATCTCTTCGGAATCTCTATGCAAGACATATTATGCATGCTTCGAAGCCGCAGTACTTCCTCCTTTGGCACCGTCTTTTCCTTCGAGTCATAGAGCATCAGCTTCAACAAGTTGAATGCCCGGTTGCCATACCGTATTATGATTTCACGACAAATGCGGGCAATTTTGGAAAGGCGATTGTCTGGCAGGCCAATTACTTTGGGGGCGCTGGTGACAGCAGTGGCTGCGTAAGACATCATCCATTTGGGAACTACTCACACTGGTTGCCCTGTATTGTGAGAAGGTTCAACACCTCAGTCCCCATACCTTCAATGCTAGAGGTGGCACATATCCTCCAAACCAAGGACTTCCTTCAATTCAGTAGATCCCTACAGGCGTTAGCGGGCTACCTGCACAGCTTCATTGGAGGCACAATGGGCTCCTCCGCTGCAGCATACGACCCAATATTCCTCAGTATCTACGCCTATATTGACATGCTTTTCTCGCAATGGCAACAGCGACATCCGCAGGGCCTTCATGGTGTGAACTTGTCTGGTCTGCGTCTCGAGCCGTTTGGGTTGACCCTGGATGAGGCACTTAACGATACTGTCCCATGTGTAACCTATGTGGCACCCACAGAAGGATGTCCTTGTAACATGACCCTGAGGGATCTAGAAGGGTTCCAATACAGTGGGTATGATGTGGATGGCTTTGATAGCATTGGATATGACCGATTTGGGTTTGATCGGGAAGGTAAGTACATATTATATTGCTTTTTAGAGCATCTCAAAGTTGTATTGAGTTTGTCAGGAAAAATATCATTATACATCACATATTCAATCAAAGAAGCATTACTCCTGTATAGCTTTGCCATTTTCTAGGTACTGATCATCCCTGGACAAATGCCTGAGATAACACGTAATGGTTATGGCGAATAGAATGCTCCTCACTAACACTATTGTATCATTCTACACAGGTTATGGTCGAGATGGATACAACAGATTGGGTTATGATAGAACTGGGTATGACAGGTATGGCCTAGACCGTGAGGGCTATAACAGAGAGGGCTTTAACCGTCAAGGTTATGACCGCAATAGGAAGCCTGACCACACTGGGGTCTACAATAACAACAACATGGACATATTCTGCAGGAACAGGGTAGGTATGTATCATACTTTTTTGAAGATACAGATATGCATTACTATCACTAACAAATTGCCAAAGAACTTGATAAAAATCGAACATAACCCCACAAATTTTGAGATGCTGTTCTGTAGCACTATTAACTCTAGACCACTGTGTGATATTGTGTGAGTCCATAACATCATATAATACTGCCCATGTGTGCCTTACACACTGTGCACCTCCCTGACACACTGTTCCACACTGAAACAGGCTCTCATATCTTTACCAGCAACTAATCAACTGGATTATTTTTGATACAGGTTTTCAGCCACACCTGCTTTACAGTGCAAATACAAATATTCATATATACATACCCCTCATAGGGCCTAATCACAATGATGGGTTTGATAGGGGTTTGATATCGCTTTATGGAATAATACCCTATGCTTAGCTAAGACTTACTTTGTTCGCAGGGCTTACAGAGACAGGTTATGACCAGTTTGGCTTCAATGTGAATGGTCTTGATCATCGTGGATGTGGCTTCAGCTTCCGGGGGCCGCACACACCAGGTCATGTGACCGGTCTGTGGCTTTGGTTACAGCTTCAGCCACCAGAGGTCCTTGCCAACCTGGGCAGGAGCTGTGCCCCACTTACTGGAGTGGATAGTGGGTGGTGGAGGCAGTGCTGGATACAAGATATACCTGTCATCGCAGGTGAGTTGTTCTGATTATTTCCCTCCCGAAACGTTGGGGATACATGGTTAACTTCAACCATTCATTGCATGAAGTGTGGGATATGTTTATGTATTTTCTTAACCCTTTCAAAAGCCCCATTTAAAATATCATAGACATGCAGCCCAGCACAAAGGTACAGGCTTAAATCTACAGGCTATATACAGAAAGTGAGCAACTTTTTAACCGACTTCCAGGATCACTCAAAAGAAATGTTGCAACTCTGACTATATCAGACTATCAACCCTTCCCTGTAGATGATATTATATTCAGGTATATCTGTTCAAAGTCCCAGAAGGCTTGGTAAATTATCATCTCTTTCTTGCCAGGTTTGATCCGGCCTGTCAGCCCTACCATTGCCCTCCCTCCAGGGCTGTGCTGGGATGCTTCCCCCTACCTCTCCAGCTGCTCCTGTGTGCAGGGACCCGTCTCCTGTGCTGCTGACCCATGTGAGGGCGCCACCTGTCAGGCGGAACCGGAAGCTCGATGCGTGCTCAGTACCTGCGGGGTGTGCGGAGTGATATGGGTGCTGAACGGGAGGCAGGTCATGTGTGAGGAACGCATAGGTGAGGCATGATTATGACGCAAACATTCCTAATACACATTAAAGAACTCACTTTACAGTGGCAAAAAATATATGGTAGGCCTATAGGTAGAATATAGGTATATGAAAATGTAAATATCAGGTTTAAAATTGTCTGTGTGGGTTCGGTAAAAACAGTTAAATATTCTTTTATGATAAAACTGTATATTCAATTTGACAGCACCCTGTGTACCCAACCCGTGCCTCAATGCTGGTTCCTGTCAGCCGTCCAGGTGGCACCACCGGCCCGGTGACGTGACGTGTGCCTGCCCTCCGCATTTTGAAGGAGACCGGTGTGAGACAAGAGCAACCCAGATCTGTCTACTCCCCACAGACCAAGGTTCTGGATAGTGAAAAGTTTTATATTTTAGATAATAGTGATAGTTGAACGTACCTATGTAGGAAACATTTTAAAAGAAAAAGTGTGGCAAAAAGTGTCAGATTCTAAACACGGTTTTTACAGTCCATGTTGAGTTTTGTAATCAATCATTCATTATCATTGTACCCCCAGTTTAAATTGCAAATAACAATTATACACATCAAACCAAACAAACTCTGTTTTTCTAGTGAATATAGTACTGTCAGTAATGTTAAATTTGCGAGAATTATGGTTTATCACCTTTTGCTATGGCATACAGTAATAACTTTAAAGATCATACAATTTGAGCATCTAATATGTTCTAATCCAGGTGACTGCACACAGTATGAGGACAGATGGTACTATGACCCTACCAGCTCCTCCTGTAGGGTGTTCAGGTACAGTGGGTGTGGGGGTAACGGGAACAGCTTCCCCACCCTCCACCACTGTACACAGAGGTGTATACTAGGGGCCTGCTGTCTTAGGAGACAGATACACCAAGGGAGGTATGGATACAATGTACAAGGATTTGATAGGTAAGCCTTCATTTAACTATATTCAGAAATGTATGTATAATACATCAGAAATGTAGCATAAACATAATGCAAGGGTGTGGTATATTTGAAGGGAATGGTTAATTTTGTATTGTGACTTGTGTATCCCTTCCATTGTGTATTGCGAGATCGTGTTAAGAATTAAAGGTACTTATCAGCTGCTTACTACAAGGGCTTTACCCACGAAAGCGAAGTACTGACTTTGGAGTCCTTTAGTCGGCCAACATCAAATTGAAATGAATTGGTATAATTTCACCACATTTACAGGTATGGGTTTAGTAAGGAAGGACGGTCAATTGATGTAAAACATCGGACACACCATAATGGATTGGCATTTGGTGAAGACGTGTTTGACTCCAACGGCTATGACAATCAAGGTACCTGTTTCTCATTAGTGAATGAAGTATGAGACTTGACTTAGACAGTTATATATGCAAGAATGGCTTACATTGCCAATAGAATACTTCATGCATATTCAAAGCCCATTAGAATTCATGTAAATGGCATTGCTCAGATTTACAAAGACTTTAAATGGAATCAAAATCTATGTAAATGTCAGTATTCATGCATTAGTGCATACCTTTTAGAAATCGCCCCATCATTTACACGTGACTATCAAATGTTATTGTAGGGCCTCTTTCATAACATGGGAATAAAACATTTCTATTGCATTCGATAATTTATACATTATAATTGCTCAAATGCAGTAATTTGGAATTTACTATTCCTGCATACCATCATTTTTGAATTCATTGCTCTACACTTTCTCAAACTTCAGCAGTAGATGGATCTGAGTGTGGGTACATTTAAGTGTACATTAGTGTACATAAACTATGAAAGTGAATCTCATCGAACTTCAATCGATCTATTTATTATTTTTATGTTATGTTGTAGGATATGACAGAGATGGATTCAACAAGGAGGGATACAACTCCATAGGTTATAATAAAGCGGGCTACAACCACAATGGCTTTAACATCACAGGATACGACCAGTTTGGGGAATACGATGGCGATATCACATACAACAAACAAGGCTATAATGACAATGGATATAATAGGTAGGCCTAGTCATTGTTATTTTGTAACAACTGCACTGTTAGAAGTAAGTGTTGTTGTTCTGCATTAGAAAACAACATATAACTGTTCTGTTTGAGTATTTTCTACTATAGAGCTGTAGTGGTCGTGAACCAAGTTGACAAATACTGTATTTATGAACATCACATAGTGACAATAAATGCAATATAAACTCAAAAAACGTAGAAGACAAACAGGTACCGATTCGGTTTGCATGCAACACGTCTTATATTTATAGCGAACATTTCACTGTACACAAAGGTCTCAAACATACAACTATCCAATAAGATAGCTCTATACGAACTCGCCCTTAGTAGGCGTTCGAAAATGCCAGTAGAGCTTGCTGGAGACAAGCTTGGTTCAAATGTTTAAACAGGTGGTGCAGAGCACCAGTAGTATCGAATGGAAGTTTGCCTTAAGATGAAATCAGATCGAGATGATTTTCCATAATTTATTGTATTTCCCGCGGTATCAATGGCCCCACGACCACAGCATAACTATGAAATCGTTTTTGGCTACAAAAATGTCAAGTGTTTCTGACACCTCAGTAATAATTGTTATCAATTCAAGTTTTCTTTTCCTTTGATTTCAGAGCTGGCTATTCCTGTAGTGGCTACAACTCACAGGGGCTAGACCCCAGAGGGCACGTCTCTGGCCATGAGTACACATGTAACCATGTGACAGAGCAGGACTGTCACACCAGAGCCACTCAGGGGTATACCGTCTCCTCCTTCACCCCTGGGAAGCACTGTCAAGAGACCAGCTGCCAACCTAAATGTGGCTGTCAATATGGGCTAAATAGCTATTTGACAGGAGATAATGTACAGGTTGGGTGCGGTGTGACAGCTACGTGCAGACACCAAGGAAAGGTAAAGTTCACTTGTACTGCATCACGCCGAAGGAAGGAGATCAGGGATATGACGCCGCAGGAATGGTCTAGATTTCATTCGGCCATTAGGAACTTGTCGTCTGAGAGATCTAATGCGAAGTGGAATCAGTTCACTGACCTCTTTGCTTCCTACAGTAGTTACCTCAGAGATAACCAGCTTCTGTTGCCATGGTTACGATATTTCCTCCACCAGGTGGAAACAGCGCTGCAGGAAGTGGATTGTCAAGTGACCTTGCCCTACTTTGATTGGACGCTGGATGCTGGTGCCATGATGACGTCACAGGCATGGCAGGCCAATGCCTTTGGAGGTGATGGTGGCAGTGTCACTCATTGTTTGCAGAGGCATCCATTTCAGGTGCGTTTTGAATTTTTCACAATTGAATTGAATTGTTACTGTGATATGTCCAATGCATACCGAGCTATTCATATTTTCATCTATCCGGACCTTCTGGTAAGGCCACTCAAAAAAAAAAAGTGGTTTCTCATCACCAAGGTCTGAAAAATGTGACGAGGGAGGCTTTTTTTTTTTTTTTTTTTTTTTTTTCTTTTTACTCGGGGGCTAAAATGTATGGGATGATGTATGTTTTTCATGACCAAAACTACATTTTAGTAGTTAAGGATTTATGGATGTTTAAAAGTAAGGGAAATGTAAGCTATTTCTATCCAACTGCATTACTGGCAGTATTAGCTTTAATTTGATACCAAATAACTCAATACGTGTCCATTTTTATCATATTTGTCATAAAAAATTAGCAAAAAAAAAAAAAAAAATTTCCTCAAAAGCAGATTTTTATGATGCGCACGGTGATGAGAAACCATTTTATTTTTTTGAGTGGCCTAATACTTAGGAGGTGTTATATTTTATGGTCTGTATCATTTAAGATTTCAAGAGTTTTTCTTTTTGATATTCTTCAGGACCCTTACACATCAGGCTGGACTCCCTGTCTACGTCGTCACTTCAACCCTCGAGGTGCACTCCCACATGCCCTCCTAGTCCACACTGCCCTCAGGGAGTCAGACTTCACCCAGTTCAGTAGACAGCTACTTGTTATGTCTGACCACTTCAGACGCTGGGTGGGGGGACACGCTAATACCCCATATGCTGCCTATGACCCTGTGTATCTGGCCCATGCAGCATTTTTAGATAAAGTATGGGGAGACTGGCAACGAAGACACCCTTTGGGTGTTTTTACATTCCCGCCAGAGCTACGCTATGTGCCCATGAGTCCTTTTAAGATGGCCCCTGATGATGTGTTCTCATCAGAGCTTCAGCTATGTGTAATATACGTAGATTTAACCCTTGGGACTCAATGTTTGAAGATCAACGCCTTAGCCCCGCCCCTTACCCATATTGAGTTTGATTCAAATGGATTTGATATAGATGGGTATGATAGGAATGGGTTCGATACCATTAGGTTCAATATACTAGGATTTGGTAGGGATGGATTCAGTCGAGATGGATTTAATCAGTTGGGGTATGACAGAAGAGGGTATAACCGGCTTGGACTATACAGCGAAGGATTTACCCCGCAAGGCCTCCACATAAATGGTACCTCCAGAGTGGACACACCGCATACAGAGAGGTTCTATGACTCAGCAGGATATAATAGATACGGCTTCAACAGGTGAGTAACAAATCTAAGCTCTTTAAGAAATTAATTGTGTTCTGACAAATTGATGCAAATTTCAAAGTGACCAATGGTTACCAGAGTCAGAGTAGGTATTAGTCACAAGCCGACCTTCTTTCCACCTATGACACCTGGATCCAGGCTATATAACTTTTATTTCGTTCTCAGGTATGGTTACAATAGGGCAGGCTTCGATGCATTTGGCTTTAACGCTGAAGGATATGACAAGAGTGGATGTAACTACTACTACCAAGGACCCTTCTATGTCCTCCAGACAGTTGTGCTACATGACATACTTGGGGGCCTCACGCCGGAGGAACTGCTAGAGGTCCCTGTCACTTGTCCCAACCTGGAGGGCATGTCGATCTTTCCACAGGCAACGCTCCCAGAACAAGAACGTCCCACCTACAGCCAATCTTGGCTCCCTGTCCTGCCACATGCAAGGTATTGAATTTTGATTTCTCCTTTTCCATGAGCACGCTTTTTTGTATAAAACAACCCTGTTTAACCATAAAGAAAAAGTACCATGATGACACTGGCTGAAGGCCATTATTATAAGAAGGAGCATGAGGCTTGTCCATGATATCGAAGATCAATCACCCCCTTGTTTCTTCCCCATTGCTTATCTTTACTTCAGGTTGTGCACTCTGCTGCCTACCTTCACGCAGTGTACCGTGGGTGTGGCAGAGACCCCATGTACCACGGACATGTGTACTGAACCCCTCTGTCTGCAACAACCGGAAACTGCCTGCTGGACATGGGGCTGCGGGGGCACCTGTCTTCCGAAATGGTATGACATCACTTCCGGTAGGGCTGTCAAGTGTACAGGTAATTATTCTAATCCCTGCTAACACATTAAAAGTCTGGTAATATCATATTATATTAAAAGCTGTCTATCGTTTACTGACAGGGCTCATTCAATTAAGAGAAAACCTTACTTGAAACTAGAAAGAAATACACCATAAAACTTGACTAACATTAACTAACTTCCTATGATAATTGTATACAATGATGGCAATGTGGTTCCATTATTAGGCTGCACAGACACGTCCGGTGTGATTCACATAGATGCCGCCAGTTGGCGCCCCGACCCCTGCACATCTTGTATCTGTGAGGTAGGCATTCACGAAATAAGTTCATCCCTTTTACCTGTAGTGACCCAGGGAGTTCTGAGACTACCTTCCTGCCTGGGCTTTTATTACCAATTTGTAAATGGTGTGGCGCTGTATTTAGTGCATGGAACTCATCATTATCATGATACCAAACTTACTTCATTCTGTGAGTAGAGGTTTTTACAGCAGATTCATTCAAATACATTCTGTATAGAAGAGTGTAGGACATGACACTTTAAAGTAAGTGTCTTACATCTAAAAGCAACATACATAGTTAATTAAAAAGACTAGCCTAAAACTGTTGCCAAGTATTCCCATCACATTTTCTCCTCACATTCCATGTCATTAGGCTGGAGTGATAACCTGTCAGCCGGACCCAGTGTGCCCCGCCCCTAACTGCGCCAACCCCGTCACTCCCCCTAACGCCTGCTGTCCCTCCTGTGATGGTAGGTAGTATAGCTTCAAACTGATTTGAAGTTTGTAGTGGGTGTTCAGCCATGGTTTCAATTTGGAAACTGCAGTATTTCAATGGGATGCTCTTCTTATCTACCACAATGCTTTAATTACCTAGATATGCGTATATATTATAAGAAACAAAAATAATTGATAAGTATACAGTCATAGTGTTGGCAAGCTATACACCATGTACAGGGCGGCCACTAGAGAGTCCTATTGACAAGACTATGTTAGGTGGACATTTGGAATGGTTGAAATGGTAGTACTGATGGCGCTGGTATGTCTACTTCCATGTATTGACTGAATGCAATTTGTAGCACATGTATCAATCTTCCTAATCTTTGCTCCACCAGCTTGTCAGTTCGGGGGTTCAGTCTATGCTGATAGGACTGAGGTTCCTGTCCTCACCGCTACGTGCCAGCAGTGTCACTGTCGTCATGGCAACGTCCTCTGTGAGCCAATCAGATGTCCTCCTGTACCGGAAATATGTCAAAATGTCACCACATCTCTTGATGAGTGTTGCCCCCACTGTGCAGACTGTGACGTCACGTTTGGTGACACCTGGAGGGACGCTCAGTGTCACCTTTGTGTCTGTAAAGTAAGGAACATCCCTGTTTTTCGACCGGTCATTTTCTGTCAAAGCTTGAAGAACCGATGATTTTCCATTCATTTTACAGTTAAGGTGGCCGGCGGGGATTGTAGTTCTGTAGCAGGACACCAGGGGGACACCAGCGGGACACCAGCGGGACACCAGCGGGACACCAGGGGGCAATTCCACACACTAGCACATGCTATTTCGGATTTGAAAAAACCTAGCTAATTTGGCATGGCTGAGACTAGAACCCCAGGTCTTTGGATTGGAAGGCAAAAGCCATAACCATTATACTATGGAATTTGCTGTGGTTGTATAAGTAGTAAGGTATATTTATCTTGCCTGGTATTGTTCTTACCATATTGTTATATATTTTATTTCAAACATCAGAAACCATGCAAATATGCCCGGGACCATATGTTCAAAACAGATTTTCTGGACAGATAATTTCATACAGAATATTGTGTTGAAGTTTGAAGAAACTGTAGTTACTTTTCAGTGTTATTTCATCCACAAATGTAGGCAAGTACAAGTCACTCAAGCTTTGTGGTTAAATATCTCAGAAACAAGCTCGGGACCCCCCTATTTTTTTCTTATTTTCTGAGAGTATATATTCTTTGGAACATCTGGTATAAATATGGTGAAATCGTAGTTACTTCTAGCCTATACCCGCCGGCCACCTTAAGCCTGTTCTCCTATCTGTCACCCATCTGTCCCCGTTTAGCCCTGTGTTATAGTATAGTTTTACCAACCTTTGACCTCCTATAGCTGTTATAGTGCATACTTTACATTTTACCTAGGAAGGTGTTGTACACTGTGAGAAGCAGCCATGTCCCCCAGTGAGGTGTTCTCACCCGGCTACACACAGTAACTGCTGCCCCCAGTGCAAAGGTAACTGTGCTTCTTGCCCTTTTAATAGAAACATGTCATGATAAAAACGTGCTGCTGGGCCCATAACCTATTGTGAGAGGTCGGTAAATGAAGTAAAACAAGGCTCTCAAGGGGGTTAACATCAGCCGTCATAACTGGATCAGGGTGGTTATTCGATTGCGGATGTGTGAATATTCGGAAGTTATCACGTTATATGATTTGGCGCTACACTTTTACTAAAAATGAGTGCCTATCTGCAACATGAAGTAGATCTACATCATAGAAATTATATTGAACCTTATCATTGTGATGCTGATGACCCTGTTCTTATCGGTACCAGAGTGTCAGTATGAGGGACGCAGGGTGCGTGACGGCCACACCTGGCGCCCTGACGCCTGTAGGACGTGTCGCTGTCACCAAGGTAACGTCAGGTGTGACCAGGTACAGTGTCCGCCGCTGTCATGTGACCAGCCTGTGTACGTCCCAGGACAGTGCTGCCCCCAGTGTGAGACAGGTGAGTTGGATGTGTTTTTACCTTTGGGCTACTACACTATCAGTAATTATCAGTTCATACGGGTACCGGCAATTCCACTCTGACATAATTGATATCATCCCATACATCATTGTCTTCTTATACACGTATTTTATTATACCTAGGACAACAAAGCATACAGCGTTCCTATCTCTTAACTATAGAAGCTGCCGACGGCATATTTGTGGCATAAATTCCGTTGTACGCCACTCCCAGGCCGTGAGCGTGGCGTACAGGCCGTGAGCGTGGCGTACAGGCCGTGAGCATGGCGTACAGGCCGTGAGCGTGGCGTACAGCTGCCCAGCGTTGCGTACAACTCTACAGCGTTGCAGAGTCCCTGGTCATCGCTCGATACGATGACAATGCCGTCTCTCGTCTCTGGTGACAAATTGTCATCCTATCGAAAGGCTGACCAGGAACCCTATTATTGGGCTGGGTACAGAGTCGTCGCCTGTGCTCTCTGCTCTGCGTTTTGAAGGGCCTACACTGGCATCCTGCGAATGCTGAATGGCCGATTATGACCATTATTTTTCTAAGAAATTAGAGATTGAAGAGACATTGAGAGGTGTCCCCCGTACGTTTTTAGGCCTAGAAACGTAGTTACCGGCTCAACGAATAGGCCTACCGGGGTCAGGCAGATCTTTTATAGTGGCTGTGGACCACTAAATTCAACACGGTGACAAAACTGACATGGCCTTTTTGGCTTAGTGAAATGCGACATATGCCATCAGCAGCTTCTATAGTTAAGAGATAGGAACGCTGTATGATTTGTTGTCCTAGGTACAATAAATCTAAAACAACACGCTGTTTGCATACTCGTGATGTCATTCAACTTGTGCACGCCCGGTACCCATCTCGTCCGCTTATGAAGCGGACTCTTGGGTACCGTGACGTACACGCGTTGAATAACATCACTCATATGCAACCCCCGTGTCGTTTTGGCTTAATATGGCATTAACAGTAACATTAGATGGATTGAATCACATCCTTTTTGTAGTACACTGTCAATGGAATTGATGTTAGTATTAATATGGACTTTAAGTATCCACAAAATGCTCATTTTGAAATGATAACAAAATGTTCCTCTCCTGTTGTAGGTTGTGTGTATAGTAAGGCGCTGTATGAGGACGGTGCCATGTTCCTGGCCCCTTACAACACGTGTCTGCAGTGCACGTGTAGAGCCACACGTGTAACATGCCATCCCATAGCCTGTCCACCCACCAATCTCACATGTAACAGCCCAGTGCCACAACCAGGTGAATGCTGCCCATCACGCTGCCCAGGTAAATGGTGCCATCAATTACATGCATGTAGAACACACTTGAGTGTTGGAAAATGTTGCTCTCAACTGTCAAACATAGCTTAACTAACTCTGTGACCAGGATAGGAAATAATGGGTAAATGACAATGTGAGTAGTATAGGAAATGAAAGGTAAAACACAATGTGAGTAGTACAAGAAATGAAGGGTAAATAACAATGTGAGTAGTATAGGAAAAGTATAGTAAATTTACAGTGTCAGTAGTATAGGGAATAATGGGTATATGACAATGTGAGAGGTATAGGAAATAATGGGTATATGACAATGTGAGGAGTATAGGAAACGAGGGGTGAATAACAATGTGAGAGGTATAAGAAATGGGGGGTGAATAACAATGTGAGTAGTATAGGAAATGAAAGGTAAATAACAATATGAGTAGTATAGGATATGAAGGGTAAATAACAAATTGAGAAGTATAGGAAATGAAAGGTAAATAACAATATGAGTAGTATAGGTATTGAAGTATGTCAAACAATGTGAATAGTATGAAAAAGTATAAGAATTGAGAAATTACTAACATTGTAACAAGTTACTTCAAATTTCTTTTTGACTTTTTCAGAATGTGCACAAGGCGGTAGATTGTACCCGCATGGAGCGGAGTGGGCGTCGGGTCGGTGTGAGGTATGTATGTGTATGGAGGGTGTCGTCTCCTGCCGTCCCACCGTGCCCTGCCTTTCTGTACCCTGCACACATGGGGCACCCCCACAAGGAGAATGCTGTCCTGTCTGCCAGAGTAAGCTCTTTTCCCACACACTAGGCATGTATGGCGGTAATGTCTATGGAGACGAGTATAGAAAGGCTACATTGACTTTCAGTATACTCAAAAAAAAAGAGAAGAAGCGTATGAGTTCTAGATTTTTTAGATTTTTAGAAAGTGGAAACCAAAGCAGCTTTGTGTCTACATGATTTGTGGTTTCAACTTTCTTTAGTCTGGAAATTCCAGTACTAATGGATTAAAACTTGAATGCAGGAACGCCAAAAAGGTTTGGAGGAATGAATGCTTTATACACCTCAATCTATCATTTCAGGCTGCTCCTATGATGGGTTGATACGTCCCGATGGTAGCGTCTTCACATCTGGTTCTGAGGACAGCTGTTCTGAGTGCACATGTTCCAAGGGTGAAGTCACTTGTAAGGAACCGCCGCCATGTCAACCAATCAGATGTCGTAACCCGAAACGGCTAGATGGACGCTGTTGTGCAGAATGTCAGGGTGCGTGCCCCACACCTGCTAATTCAATTAGGATTTTTGGCATGAATGCAAAACTTATCAATAAATGGCTTCATCTATGAATGATGTAGGTACCTAAAGTTACAAAAGGGCAGGATTTGTGTATACATGCTGTCAAGTAGTAATATAGAGCTTCAGTTTAACTTTTAAGTCAACACTGCATTACATCATGTAGGCACTTCAATTTTGAGTAAATTCATAAATACATTGAATCTCTACATAATACACACAAACAACCTCTGTTCACTATCATAAAAGTATCAAATACTTTGACTAGGATGTTCCAGCAATGGTGCTGTTTATAAGGATGGCGATGAGGTTCCTTCAACGAAGCACTGCCATAGCTGTGTTTGTCATGATGGTAATTACAACTACACTATATTATAGTATGTCCTTTATATCACTTTTACCAATATTAAATTACCGGAAGTGTCTAAAGCCATGGCGTCTATACTTTCAACAAAAACATTTGCTTGATTAGTCAATCAAGTCAATAGCAAGAATCAACTGTGACCAATATCTTGAGATTCTTCACCATCCTACTTTTCATGTAGGTCGAGTGATGTGCCGTCCTGTGGCATGCGTCCCTCTGAGGTGTGGTGATGTCATACACCTGGCGGGGGAATGCTGCCCTGTTTGTTCCGAATGTCACTACGAGGGGGCGGTGTACAGCAGCGGGCAGCAGTTCACAAGTAGGAGAGACCCATGTCTCAAGTGTGTCTGTAAGGTAAGATATGATGCTCTAATAATGTTAATGTACATGTAAACATGTGTCATATATCATCAGTAATATAGTTTATATGATATAGGACATCCCAAAGACATGCTAGAATTCTTTCTTATGTAAAAATATATTATAAAAACGCACAGTATATAGGAAAGATGAATAGTCGGTATCGATTCAACTGTACATGGCTTCATGGTGTGTATTAAATGTGTAAAGTGGAACTGTTATTTCTGTATTGACATAGGCTCGTGAAGTCATATGCGAAACCATGCAATGCCCCTCATTGTCCTGTGAGTCTCCGCTGCCCCCTACACCGGGTCAGTGCTGCCCTGTCTGTCCAGCAGAGGGGTGTAATCAGGGTGGTCAGCAGTACAGAGAGGGTGAGGAGGTACCTGGGAAGGTATGCCAGGTGTGCAGATGTACTGCTGGTCTTGTCAGGTGTGAAAGAAGGGAGTGCCCTAGTACAGACTGCCCTTATCCTGTACCTGGACAGTGCTGCCCATCTTGTGAAGGTAAGATTTATGTTCTATAATGAAAAGGACAATGTGGACACTGACCTGGTAAAATTGATAATGCCAAACTATGCAACAAAAAACCAATGAATGAACACTGACGAAGGTGAAATTAAAATACAAAACTATAAAATGGTGACAATCACAATATTTCAAATTCTAGAGAAACATTATTTTGCGTATTCAACTGAATCACCCAAACCAACCCATAGTTACATTCTAAATTTTTTTAAAGAGATAAGGACACTGTTGCCTGAAATGCACCTTTATCTTGGCCTTAGCCATTGACTCCACTTGTAAGTTCAACCTTTTTCTTAGGTGAGATAATAACTTTGACCATGTTACAGATGGCTGTGTGTATGGTGATGAGCAGTACCCTGATGGTGGTAGTTTTGCTGACCCACGCGGCGAGCCTTGTTCTCGCTGTACCTGTCTCCAGGGTCACATCACATGTGAGCGGACACCGTGCCCACCTCACACCTGTTCCAGCCCTGCCACCCCTCCAGGGGCCTGCTGCCCTGTTTGTCAAGGTGAATTCAAACTACTTATTCTTTGACATACAAGACAAATAATTTATTGATATCTCACTAATGGGTTATTCATGGGAATTTACTACATGTATCATCAATGCAATAAGTGCTTACCCTTTTACTTCACTACATCATATATTGAACTTATACCTTAAAAAATGTAGCGAAATGTCTCTTAAGTAGATGGGCCGTTCTTGAATGACTCAATGAAAAACTATTTCAGATACTATTCTTATTAAAAGATCTTTTTATCGATTGCCCAGATAATCCAGAATTTCGCTCATTTCAGACTGTCTTTATGAAAACAATGTTAAAAGCAATGGGGAGGAGTTCATATCCAGCCGCGATCCCTGTATCTCCTGTACTTTTGAGTCAGGCACAGTCAACTGCTTCCGGAAGCAATGTCCATCATTAGATTGTCAGAACCCACATCAAGTTCCTAGTCGCTGCTGTCCAGAATGCGAAGGATGCCAGCATTTAGGACGGACAATAAGAGAAAGGGAAACAGTGCCAGGAAGGGAATGTGAGGACTGTCGGTGTACAGGGGGCAATATTGAGTGTAGAGAGCGCAAATGTCCAGCTGCTCCTTGTAGCCATCCAGTATTTGAGGATTGTTGTCCTTTATGCAATGGTAAGTTTTGAAAAGATTACAATTTTTCATTCATTTTTAAAATCTCATGACTTTGTGATCTTCACATCTCAGATCTTAGCTGTTATTTTGGTTGTTTTGTTTTGTCTTGGACTTCTGTATATGGGTCTGGGTTCTTCGAATAGAATGCAGAATAAGCCATCTCACCCCTGAATGATGTACTAGTTTAAATTCCCTAAATGATTCATACAACTAATCCTTTGTACGTAGCTTGTCAGTATGAAGGGCATCTTGTCAAAGAGGGATCCTCCCTGCCAACGGGACCTGATGGTTGCACTGAATGTCATTGTAAGGCTGGGTCTGTGACATGTGGACGTCGTCCATGTCCCCCTGTCAGCTGTGCCCAGCCTCGCCCAGGAAAGTGCTGCCCTGAATGTGAGGACCTTGTGTGTCATTATGGTGGCCAGGAATTAAATGAGGGGCAAACTGTGCCTGTGACTGGGAGACCATGTGAAGAGTGTACCTGTCATGATGGAAGGATCCACTGTTCCAGAGTCCAGTGTCCAGAGATAGATTGTGTATACCCACTGCATGGTAAATGCTGCCCCTCCTGTGCAGGTAAGTACCGGTATACAAAAGATATCAAATACACACATAATATCACATACTTGTCTTAGGATTTACATGTCAATAAATATTTATTATTATTATTGTATTTGTTCAACCAGGGTGCTCTTTTGATAGTCAAAGCTACAATGATGGTGACCATTTCCCAGACCCAAGACGAGACCCGTGTTACCAGTGTACTTGTAGAGGTGGTAATGTCACTTGTGGTCCCCTGCCCTGTCCTCAGCCTGCATGTACTCACCCTGTGACCCTACATGGGGCCTGCTGTCCATCATGTACAGGTAAGGATATGTTATACTTGGTCACATAATTGGACCAATATTTATAGATTTGTCATTGAACAGACCTTTATAATGGCATAACCTGATGGCAGAGGCAGGAAAAATGTCATCCATAATGACTCCAATAATTAGAGATAAAAGGATAGGGCGTCTGGTGATTCTGAGAATTTGGTTCCTTTTAGAAATGGAGTTGCCCACAGGACAAAAGTTCTTGTTATATGAGGGCAGAGTTTTAATTCTAAGTTGGCGATTTCTTTGCATATTTTGCAGATTGTGAGTATGAAGGGAATCTGATTAAAGAAGGATCCTCACTTCCAATGGGTCCTGATGGTTGCTCTGAGTGTCACTGTAAGGCTGGCTCTGTGACATGTGGACGTCGTCCATGTCCCCCTGTGACTTGTTCCGAGCCTCGCCCAGGAAATTGCTGCCCTGAATGTGAGGACCCTGTGTGTCATTATGGTGGCCAGGAATTAAAAGAGGGGCAGGTAGTGCCTGTGACTGGGAGACCATGTGAAGAGTGTAGCTGTCATGATGGAAGGATCCACTGTTCCAGGGTCCATTGTCCAGAGATAGATTGTGTATACCCACTGCAAGGTGAATGCTGTTCATCATGTGCAGGTAAGTATATGCATTACAATTTAAACAGTAACAGGCCATCTGACAAAGGGACCATTCACTTTATCAGTGAAAGGAAAAGGAGAAATAATCTGAACCCAAAGCTTTAATGTTAGTTTTTAAATGTATTTGGTGTAAAGGGACATTTACATCTATTGTGTATCCCTTTGGACTAAATAACCGAAATCTCCTATCCTGAACACATTATTGAACGTTTTTTTACATGAATCTATATAATCATGTCTTACTACATCCCCCTCTTTCCTGTTACACAGATTATTTTCAATATTGTTTTTCTTTCAGGTTGCACATTCAATAGCCAAAGGTATGATGATGGCGACCATTTCCCTGACCCAAGAGGAGACCCGTGTTATGAGTGTACTTGTAGAGGTGGTAATGTCACTTGTGGTCCCCTGCCCTGCCCTCAGCCTGAATGTACTCATCCTGTGACCCTACAGGGGGCCTGCTGCGCAGCATGCACAGGTAAGAACCAGTTAGACTTGATACAAGGAATGGACTAAAATCTAAAGGTTAGCAATTTAACAGTCCTAACTTTGTAACTATGGTTATGATTGCCCCTAAGTGGCTACACTAAGGAACAAAATGAGAGATCTCATGCCATCAGGGAGATCTCTGTATCATTGGAGAGAAAGTGAAGAAATAAAGATATTCCAAGATAGAATTTGGTCAATCAATCATCATTTTATCATTCTACTGACAGATTGTGAGTATGAAGGGCGTCATATCAGAGATGGATTTTTCCTCTCATTGGGTGCTGATGGTTGCACCGATTGTCATTGTAAGACTGGGTCTGTGACATGTAGACGTCGTCCATGTCCCCCTGTGACTTGTCCCCAACCTCGCCCAGGAAAGTGCTGCCCTGAATGTGAGGACCCTGTCTGTCATTATGGTGGCCAGGAATTAAATGAGGGGCAGGTAGTGCCTGTGGCTGGGAGACCATGTGAAGAGTGTAGCTGTCATGATGGAAGGATCCACTGCTCCAGGGTACAGTGCCCTCAGATAAATTGTGTCTACCCACAGCAAGGTGAATGCTGCCCATCATGTGCAGGTAAATACAACGCATTAAATGTGGTTTCCATGAATCATACCTGTGGGTGAAGAGATGAACCATCTACGCGATTTTGGTCTTCAACTGAAAGTTAGATCTTAGACTTATGTAGGGTAATCAGACTTTAAAAAAAACTAACTTGATGTATGGCAGGAAATTAAGTTATCCTCTAAACTACATATCATAAATATTTAATGAATTATCAATTTTGTATGAGATCCCTTTTTTTCTTGCTATAAAGAACAAACAGCTTATTTTACGATATAATTTTTCTACCAGGGTGCACATTTGATGATCAACGATACAATGATGGTGACCATTTCCCAGACCCAAGAGGAGACTCATGTTACCAGTGTACTTGTAGAGGTGGTAATGTCACTTGTGGTCCTCTGGCCTGCCATCAGCCTGAATGTACTCACCCTGCGACCTTACAGGGGGCCTGCTGCGCAGTGTGTACAGGTAAGAACAATATTGTTTAACCTGGTTAGATGGTTACACCAATCTTTACAGATTGGTCATTCACCAGGCCTGTTTTACCTTGTACCTATGTCTATAATGACCAAGTGGAGGAACAAAATGACAAATCTTATACCGTCTGTGAAGTCTCTATGTTATTAGAGAGAGAGAGAGAAAGAAAGAGAGAGAGAGAGATTCAGAGAGAGAGATTCAGAGATTGGCTTAATCAAGCATCATTAATTTTCACTATGCTATTTGTAGATTGTGAGTATGAAGGGCATCTTATTAAAGAAGGATCCTCCTTGCCAATGGGACCTGATGGTTGCACTGAATGTCATTGTAAGGCTGGGTCTGTGACATGTGGACGTCGTCCATGTCCCCCTGTCAGCTGTGCCCAGCCTCGCCCAGGCAGGTGTTGCCCTGAATGTGAGGACCCTGTCTGTCATTATGATGGCCAGGAATTAAATGAAGGGCAGGTAGTGCCTGTGACTGGGAGACCATGTGAAGAGTGTAGCTGTCATGATGGAAGGATACACTGTTCTAGGATCCAGTGCCCACAAATAGATTGTGTCTATCCACTGCAAGGTGAATGCTGCCCTCTATGCACAGGTAATTACAATGCACAAACATGTTGTTTCCTAGAATCTTACAGGTGGCTGTAAAGAGAAACAATCCACAAGATGATCGTCCTCACCTGAAAGTTAGTTTTGGAACTTGATTAGGGTAATCAGATTTTTTTTTTGAAGAACTTGATGTATGACAGGAAATAAAGTTATCCTCAAGGCTAAATATCATTCACATATTAATGAATTATACGTTTTCTATTATTTTTTGTAAGATCTCCTCTACTTGATATAGAGAACAGATAGCTTATTGATTTTTTCAATATTATTTTTCTGCTAGGATGCACATTCAATAGCCAAAGGTATGATGATGGTGACCATTTCCCAGACCCAAGAGGAGACCCGTGTTACCAGTGTACTTGTAGAGGTGGTAATGTCACTTGTGGTCCCCTGCCCTGTCCTCAGCCTGAATGTACTCACCCTGTGACCTTACAGGGGGCCTGCTGTATATCATGTACAGGTAAGAACCAAGTAAACTTGGTTAAGTCATTGCACTGGTCTTTATAGATCGGTCATGCAACAAATCAACAGGCCCGTTCTAACTTTTACCTATGTCTATAATGACCAAGCAGAGGATGAAAAGAACAGATCTTATGCCATCCATGAAGTCTCTATGCTATTGGAGAAAAAAGGCCAGAACATCAGAAATTTGAGAGAGCTTCAGATATAGAATTGGCTTTAATCAATCATCATTAATTTTCACTATTCAATTTGCAGATTGTGAGTATGAAGGGCATCATATCAAAGATGGATCATCTGTCCAAATGTCTGATGGTTGCACTGAATGTCATTGTAAGGCTGGGTCTGTGACATGTGGACGTCGTCCATGTCCCCCTGTGACTTGTCCCCAGCCTCGCCCAGGAAAGTGCTGCCCTAAATGTGAGGACCCTGTGTGTCATTATGATGGCCAGGAATTAAATGAGGGGCAGGTTGTGCTTGTGACTGGGAGACCATGTGAAGAGTGTAGCTGTCATGATGGCAGGATCCACTGTTCTAGGGCTCAGTGTCCAGAGATAGATTGTGTATACCCACTGCAAGGTGAATGCTGCCCATCATGTGCAGGTAAATAGAAAAATTAACATCTAAACACTCACTGGTCATCTGGCCTAGGGAACAATCACGTAATTAGTGCTTGTAACTGGAAGATAAGGAGAGAATCAGATGTACACAGCTTGAATGCCCACATACTGCCTGCCAAGAATAAATGTGATACCTCTCAAAGTAGAGCTAGTAAATACTAACTTTCCCTTCAATTGATTGTGCTTTTACTATTTGTGGGCCTGAGATAAGTCCAGAATAAATGGAAGACTTTTAAACACCAAACCTTGATCTGGTAGATCATTGTCTACTCAATGACGACCAAAATCAGTTTTGAATCAAACCAGCGCCTTCGGTGACTGGATATTGAAGAAACAAATATATAGGGCCTATAATATATATTTGGGAGACTCCTTAAAGTGGCTAGCCCCCCCCCCCCCCCGCCCTGGCCAGACACGCTGGCTACCCCTCCCTCCGCAACTACAAGACGGGACTGCGGGAATGGACAGGGCGGCGTTCCTCTGCACCAGTTAGTGCTTGGAGATATCACCTTAGTTACGCGCGTCCCCATCTACTGGCGCATGACAACCTTACTCTCCTAACAGATTCTCTCGTAGGGTCCGATTGAAAACTTTAGGCCTGGGTATCTCACTTATTTGAATGTTTTATTATATTATACCAAAAATGCTAGATTAAATAAGCATTTACTTTCGAATTTTATTGCAGTTATATCAGTTGATAAGTTATTTTTGTACATCTTAAATGCAGGGGAAAATTGCGGAATTTCGTCTGATTCTGGGCCTCCTGTTGTTAGGCCAACAGTATGAGAGTATTTACATCCTTTATGTTGTTTTCCTTTATTAGGCTATACATTGGAAATCTGAGAATTGGTGCAATGGGGAGAATGTTTATGACATTTAAAGAAATCTAAATATCAATTGAAGTGAAATGAGAAAGACAATCGAGTTAGCTTTGAAAAAAATACATACTTTTGGCTAGCCTCTTTTGGTTTATCTGTTCCTGTCAAGCACTCAAGCCTAATTTAATGGGGTGATTCGCTGGTCCCAACTAATGCCGTTTTATATATAGGGGAACAATATGTCTTCTTGTTGCTTTGCAGGATGTTTTTATGGAGGGGAAAACTACCAGAGCCAAGAACATTTCCCTGACCCACAAGGATCAGTCTGTCATGAGTGTATCTGCAACTATGGGAATGTGACATGCCAACACATCAATTGTCCACAGCCAACTTGTCGTCACCCAGTGACACTGCCAGACAAGTGCTGCCCACAGTGTACAGGTAATTATATCATTATTTCTCCCATTATCTCCTCATTTTCAAGGAGCCATGTCAGTCTAGAGCATAATGATAAATCAGTTGTCCATCCCTACGACATAGGGCCCCCGGTATGTGTAGGGCTACAGGCACTTAAAATCCAAATAATTGTATTGAATATTTTAGTTTTCAAACTTTGTTATCTAGCCCCATGTTCCAATGTTGGAAATGACAACAATTTTTTTTCCAGATTGCAGCTATGAAGGACAGTTAATAAACAATGGTGACTCAGTGTCCCCTGTGAGCTCACCCTGTACTGCATGTCGGTGCGAGGCAGGCACTGTAACCTGTGAGCAACTCACCTGTCCCATCCTGAGCTGCTCTCATCCAGCTCCACAAGCACCAGGCGACTGCTGCCCTACCTGCAACTCATGTCTATACAATGGGTTAGCTTTTTCCTATTATTATTCACAGCTCTGTCATTGATCGACATCCGATCTGGTCAGCTGGTAGACTCCACTATATATCCACTCCCATAACCAGATACTATTTGTTTATTGTCGCTTAAATGCCATTAGCTTTCACCGAGCATTAGAAATGATTTGTGGTGATTTTTTTCTCCTTGCAGAGCTCTGTTGGCCCATGGTGACCGGGTGGCTGACCCTGTGGACGTGTGCTCTGAGTGTGTGTGTGCTGGTGGTTCTGTGAACTGCTCTGTGAGCTGCTCTCCTCCTGCCTGCACCCACCCTGCTCCAGGACCATGTTGCCCTATGTGCCAGAATTGTCTATGGAAGGGTCAAGTTATACGAGATGGCAGCAAGGCACCTGGTAATGATATCTGTGCTGCCTGTATGTGTAAGGTGAGGATATGTAGTGACTATCATTATATTGTCATCAGCTGCGTAAAGGGGTGCAGGGGGGGGGGTGAAACTAGTATGATGCTACCTTTCCACAAGGTAGCATCATAGGAAAGGTATTGTATCATATCTGTCACTATGGCCAATCATTTAAATACCCATTGGCCTCACTTAATTAGACCCTAGCATGACATAGTTATGTAAATGTGGTATCCGATCTATTTCAGGGTGGCAGTGTTATTTGTGAGAGGACAGAGTGTCCTCCACTTACCTGTGTCAGCCATACAGTACCCCCAGGAAAGTGCTGCCCTGTGTGTCAAGGTAGGGAACTCACAAACAATAACATAATTTCCAATCTAATCATCTGTCGATATGATCATTTATACAACGTTTATGATTCATGTTATGGCACCTATTAAAGCGAATATTCGAAGTATACATACTAAAATAGGGAACATGGGAGCATGCTCTAAAGTGGCTATGTATCATACAGCACATAGTATGGCAGCATTGCCTACCTGATATCCTATACGTAGGACAACTAACGCAGTCATGCATCCTCCCTCTGTTGCTTAGGTTGTGAGGAGGGTGGTACAATACAGGAGGAGGGGTCAGTGTGGAGGAGGGAGAGTGCCTCCTGTGAGGTGTGCAGATGTCATAATGGTGTAACAGTGTGCACACCTGCCCCCTGCCTCACCCCCTGCCAGCACCCTATATCACTCAGCCCTCAGCACTGCTGTCCTGTCTGCTCAGGTAGGTACTTCTTTATGTGTTTATATCTTTAAGGATTCAGGTGTTGAAATAGGTTTTGTTGTCTTCTCCCATTACAAGGATTAGTCATTTTGCCACCCAAAGTAGACAACCTTATCCCACAGAGATTAACTAAATTAGGGCTATAGTTGCAGGTTCTCGGTTACAATGTCTGGTGGTTAGATTAGTACAAGGACCAGTTTGGAATTGTAGAACTAAAATAGAGAAGATTTTGAGGTCAGATGTGATCAATTTTCCTGTGTGAACACAATATCATGATTTTCAACATATCTTCCATGTATTTTACTCTTTAGGCTGTGAGTTCAATGGTATTCAGTACAAAGAGGGGGAAACATTCTCTCCCTCAGGCCACCCATGTGATGTATGTCAGTGTCAGGTAAGATGTGTAATAATGTTAACATACTGGTATACCATAATCCTGTTATCCTATTTCAAGAGACTCAATATTGTGCTGTTGATTTAAATAGGAAAATTATTATAGTTCGTGTAATAGTTTATTACAATGATACTGTCCCCAATTCATTGGCTTGTCATTCTCAATATTATGCAAAATGATTTAATCTATGTGTTGAGTTGATATAGAAGTGTGCATTTGTTGTTACTAGGGTGGACATCTGCACTGCTACAGACAGCCTTGTGCCACAGACTACTTGTGTATGGAAGGCCATTTACTGGCTCCAGAGCCTGGCCACTGCTGTGGTACCTGCACAGAGGGTAATATGTGACCTACACCTATAGTGTAGTGTTGTGGTATTGAAGCATGTGTGATACATATATATATATTATCATGATTCCCTAAAAGTTAAAATGGACGCCCAGATAAAAATTATTATATCGATTTCTTACTCTAATCTAACAGTTGGTTATTTTTTTTTGGTGAAAATTTTACACTGGGTATTATTTTTTGGTGAATCTAATCTAACAGTTATAAGAAATCAATGTAAGTCCTTAGTTCGACCAGTCTAGGCTGGCCACTCACCTATTCAGTTTGGCGTGCAGAATATACTATAATGCATGCGTATTAAAAGTATCAAATGTGGATGTCCCACCATTTATGATTAAGCTCATTGCTTCTAACTCCTTTCCCAGTGCGGACGTTGTGTGAGACGACTGATGTTGGGCTTGTGGTAAGGCCTACAGCCGACCCCTGCTTTACCTGTCAATGTCAGGTAAGGATATGAAAAATATGGCATATTCTGGTTATCTTGCAGTTTAATAGTCAGACAGCTGATATTGTGAACAATCCATGTCTGGGAAAGCCTGAGGACAGATCTTGCATTAAGAATGTATTGTTATTATTTAAGTTATAGAATACACCTTAGGGTTCATAATTATAGACTTGAGGAGACATTTGGGATTTTGGATGCTCAACCTTCAAATATACGGTGTGAAAGTAAGAAAAATCACAGTGCCATGAGTTGATACAATTATCCAATAATGTTAAAGCTGTAAATACTTTGCTTCATCATATCCAACAGGTAGAGTTGGCCTTTACATGTAGCATCACAGCCTGCCCCACCCTGGACTGTCCACAGGGCCACCTGGTGTCAACTCCAGGAAGCTGCTGTCCACAATGCACAGGTTAGACGAATCATATACCCTGTAGCTGGTACTACAGAGACTATTCAAGTATTGATTGTTTGAGTCACCCATGTAAAATGGTTGTTTTGACTTGTGGTGCATGTACCAAAATGATATAATATACTATGTACAAGGGCTAGCTTCTATAAGAAAAATGGCCGATAAGGCAACATTCAGGGCGGCACTTGCCTGGGTGAGGCTGGGGACAAGTTACAGGGGCATGGACGACAGTTTTTCAATTGATTGAAGAATCGATTGAAGTAAAAAGAATTACAAGACTAGGGGTACTGTTGTTATTTCTCGGTTTCATGTTTCAATTAAAGGCATAGACCAGAGTCTACGCATACGGCACCTGGTGGCAAAAAAAACCCAGGATAAAACCATATCTCCCTTTTGAATATGACCCAATTCACCTATATTAACCCTTTAGATGCCTCACTTTGCCATTCTACACATCTTGGCACTGTTTTTCTCTGCTTCAAAAAGCTATGCCCTTAGCTATCATAGGTATCTCGGCTGGCTAGAAAGTATTTGAATAAATCCCAAACTGTCTTTATTCATCAATGAATTCCTCCTTTTTTTTTGCTGTAAAATGTATCTTTTGATCTTACGTATAGATGGCTAAGGTTTTGATCACAAAATGTTGGCCCATTTTTTCTCTGTGTTGCATAATGTAGAAAAAATTGACCTTTTTTCCTAAATCGGTCATGGCTCTTTGGTTTCACCTATGACCACTCATTTTTATGGATTTATTGTGTTGCATATAATCTACTCTAAACATCTAAGAAGTTTGGTTGAGATATTATGGGTCAATCTTTCAAAAATTAAAAAAAAACATTGAAAAAATAGGGGCTTTACCATATGCTGTCGTAGTTAAAGGTGTCCTATGTTCAAATGTCGGTATATCATAAACTAGCACCATGAGGTATTGATTTCTTCACTTCTATCACATTTCAAACTCATATAATCCAAAGTGATTTATATCTTCAAAGTTACATTGAGGACTTTAAGTTGGAGCAATCTTTATAAAATACATGTGCGTTTAAACGTTTATACACTGCAGTGTGTGTGGAACCGGGAAGTACAGAACTGATCCCCACAGGAAACACGTGGTCAGACCCTGCTGATCCCTGCAGAAGCTGCCATTGTCAGGTATACACATATTTATTGTATCCATTAACCTTTCCGAATTCATAATCATGAATTTTATTCCAAGTGGATCAGGACAATACACAACGAGAAGATGGTTAAAACATTGCCAAATGTAACAGATAGGCCTATAGTGTTTTATATGACAGTTTATTTCATTACGTATGGATTATTTTGCCCATCTTTTTGACACTTGGAATTCAATCGTAGGATCCAGTGTTCGTTATTTTGATTAAATTAAGTTCAGTAAGTTATTATTTACAGGAGGGATTCCTGGTCTGCAGCTACATCGATTGTCAACCTCTGGTGTGTGGGGAGGGGACTACTCTGTCCATTCCTCCAGGCACCTGCTGTCCAGCATGCATACAGGATACAGAGCTAGGCTGCCAATATGGAAACGTAACATATGAGGTAACTGTCAACTATCATGCATTAAAGTAACTCAAGTAAGAGGGCGTCCATGAATTACATCATGTGGCAGCGGGTTTTGGGGTTCAGTTTCTTACACCTTTCTTCAGATAAAACATTACGCTAACAAAATCAAAATAGCTGGGTCCACTAGCAAAAAGCTTTGTTGAATGAAGGCTCCCTATACGACCAATCTCTCAGTCACTATTGCTTAACCAAGTTTGTCATTTTTTGGCTCCCTATACGACCAACCTAGGTTGGTTAATATTGTCGGATTGGTCAGTTCTGACCAACTCACATTAGTCTTCTCCATTTCAATAAGTTCTAGGCTAAGTTCATTTGAGTAAGGCATTAGCCATATGTTGTTTTGTCTCAGTCATTATTGAATAGCACTTAATCATGCCTGACCAATGTCCCTATGTCAGACTAACCTGGTATTGCCACTTTAGACTTAGGGCTGTGTAGTGGACTCAGCAATGCCTGAGGCCAAAACAACAACAGAATTGTGGCTGGGCTGTATTTGTCTTTTAATTTTGTGATTGTTTTGTATGCAACATACACTGATTATCTTAATAGAATAATAAAAAAATAATAAAATCTCACTTTTCTCACAGTATAACACCAGGTGGCATGTGGATGAGTGCACCTACTGTGAGTGTGGAGCGTCCCGCCAGGTGTCCTGTCGTTCTCAGCGCTGTCCCCCTAGTGAGTGTTCAGCGAACCAATCACCAACACTTGTCCCTGGAGAGTGCTGTCCTGTCTGCATCACAAGTGAGTCATTAGGCCAACTCATTAATGTCACTCTGTCTGCCTGAGGGAACTTACATAGAAAAGGTTCAGGTAACTGTTAAATAGAAAATGCATATATTTATAACCTGGCCTAGTTTGTAACTTGGAATATAATTATATCCACCAACACTGGATTCCTGTGCCTCAAATGAAGGCAAAAGCCCTGGTCATGACTAATCCGTTAAACACATGTGGTTATCTTGAAGTTTTGATACCTATATAACAAGGGATGAACCTGTGGAGTCACAAGACGCCACCCATTCTGTGCGTAATCTTAAATCGCCACTTCTGGCGTACTCACCATTATTAAAGAAGGAAAAAAGGAAAAGAAGAACGGGGGTTGGGGGGCAGAACCCCCCCTATCAACATCAGATGCCATCCATATTAGGACTAGATTGAGTTTCGTTATTAAGATTACGGGAAAAGTGGGGTTTCGTTATTAAGATTACGGGAAAAGTGGGGTTTCGTTATTAAGATTATGGGAAAAGTGGGCTTTTTAAGAATACGGGTGGAATTGGCGGCGTCCAGTGACTCCGCATGCAGGTTCGTCCCCACGTGCATATTATATTGACTGATTGGAATAAAGGCGGGGGGGGGGGGGGTAACTATACAGCTAGACAGACCATGATAGGCCCTTTACATAATTCATAGGTGGTGCTGCCTTGAGACCAGTAGATCAGAATTCACCAATGGTAACGTATTCCAAGCTAATTAGGCTGACTCATTATGGGCCAGAGCTAATTAGTGCAATTGCTGCTGGCTCTAATCAAGAGCGCCACAGCCCATTGGCCACTAGTGCCTAAAGGCAATATGAGGAAATATCTAATATGCTGTGCTCTCACTGTGTTTCCCAACGTTTTTTTTTTTGGCTGTTTTATGTAATCATAAATTGTAAGACATCTATCGCACTGATTCCACCACCATGAACTTTTTCTTAAAGCAAATTTGAATCCATGAGAAGTTAGTAGCCATTGTTTCATGCATGTAGACAGTAGCTAATTAAATCAGCATAGGGGCTTAACTATTGCCTTCAATGTGCTTTAAGCGTATTCAAAGGGAGGGTGATTAGCATTTATGAATACATAGATTCTAATCTGCATACATCACTCATACAAAAAAAAGAAGAAGAATATATTTCAATATTTGACAATATACTGAGAACATTGTGTCCTATGACTACATGACATTACCTTTGACATAAACTGAAGATGACAGTAGATGTTTATTACCAGAGCCCGGCACGTGTACAGCTTTTGGCGACCCTCATTACACAACGTTTGACGGTCAGCTTGTGTCCTTCCAAGGTGCCTGTAGCTATGTCATGGCTGCCGACTGTAATTATGGCAACTTCACGTAAGTAAAAATAGTTTCTAAAGTATGATAGCCATAGTAACTTTATTTTGTGCAGAGTACCTTCTTATATAAAACACCGTTTTCAAAGAACAAGCAACTTGTTAACCGATTTTCCCAAGTACAATCTATAGTAACTTTCTGCAGTAAGTTTGGAGAGCAATTTTTTAAAGTATCAGTGGCACCTTTTTTTACATGTAGACTAACCCAGGTAGAAAAATATCATGATAAATATTATGATTTATCATGCTGAACCATGATATATCATGATATATCATGATAAATCATGATTAATCATGTTTTCTCCCACCATAATTAATCATGATTAATCATACTTTATCATGATATGGCCTCTTGAGAGAGAAATTCATGATTAATCATGTTTTTTCCTACCATGATTAATCATGATAAATTATACTTTACTATGATATGACCTCCTGAGAGGCAAAATCATGATAAATCATGTTTCTTTCTTTTATGATAAATCATACTTTATTATGATATTACCTCCTGAGATGAGAAATCATGATGAATCATGTTTTCTCCCATCATGAATATTCATGATTACTCATACTTTATTAAGATCTAACCTCCTGAGAGGGGAAACATGATTTATCCTAATCTACATAACAATGATTGATCAGAATGTATCATGATTTTTCATGATCTTATCCATTGAGAGAGAAAACATGATTTATCACGATTTTATCTGACCATAATCAATCATGATATATCCTGATTTATTATGATCACACCCATTGAGAGGCAAAGCATGGTTTATCATGATTTCACCTAACCATAATTAATCATAATATATCATGATTTATCATGATCTCACCCATTGAGATGATTTATGATGATTTTACCTGACCATAATTAATAATGATATAACATGATTTATCATGATCTTATCTATCAAGAGAGAAAAGTAGATTTATGATGATTTTACCTAACTTTAATTAATCCTAATATATCATGACTTATCATGATCTCCCCAATTTGTAGAGAAAACATGATTTACTATGAATTTACCTGACCATAATTAATTATGGTATAACATGATTTATCATGATCTTAACCATTGAGAGAGAAAACATGATTTATCATCATTTTATCTGACATGCATCAATCCTAATATTTCATGATTTATCAAGATCTCACCCATTGAGATGGAAAACATAATTTATCATGATTTTTACTGACCATAATTAACTATGTTATAACATGATTTATCATGATCTTATCTATTGAGAGAGAAAAGTAGATTTATGATGATTTTACCTAACTTTAATTAATCCTAAAATATCATGATTTATCATGTTCTCTCCAATTCATATAGAAAACATGGTTACTATGATTTTACCTGACTATGATTAAGTATGATATAACATGATTTATCATGATCTTATCTATTGAGAGAGAAAACATGATTCATCATGGTTTTTACCTGACTTTGATTAATCATAAAATATCATGATTTGTCATGATCTCTCCAATTCGTACGGAAAATATGACCATACAAAACCATGATAAATCATGATATTTTTATAAAATGTCATAAAAAGGCTGGGAGGTGGTGGACGACTGTGGGAGGTGCAGGGCTTCTGTAGCCGGCCTACCCCGCCCCTAGAAAGCTGTGGGAGGTGGTGGGCGACTGTGGGAGGTGTAGGGGTTCTCTACCTGGCCTACCCCGCCCCTAGAAAGCTGTTGGAGGTGGTGGGCGACTGTGGGAGGTGTAGGGTTTCTCTACCTGGCCTACCCCGCCCCTAGAAAGCTGTGGGAGGTGGTGGGCGACTGTGGGAGGTGTAGGGGTTCTCTACCTGGCCTACCCCGCCCCTAGAAAGCTGTTGGAGGTGGCATGCGACTGTGGGAGGTGTAGGGGTTCTCTACCTGGCCTACCCCGCCCCTAGAAAGCTGTTGGAGGTGGTGGGCGACTGTGGGAGGTGTAGTGGTTCTCTACCTGGCCTACCCCGCCCCTAGAAAGCTGTTGGGGGTGGTGGGCGACTGTGGGAGGTGCAGGGCTTCTGTAGCCGGCCTACCCCGCCCCTAGAAAGCTGTGGGAGGTGGTGGGCGACTGTGGGAGGGGGGTTCTCTACCTGGCCTACCCCGCCCCTAGAAAGCTGTGGGAGATGGTGGGCGACTGTGGGAGGTCTACTTGGCCTACCCTGCCCCTAGAAAACTGTGGACCTCCCTGCTCCTACCCTCCTACCTGTCTTAGGGCCGGCTACAAGCCACTCCAGTGCATCCTTCCCGGCCCTACAAGCCCCAGGGTCGGCTACAAGCCACTCCAGTGCTTCCCCCGTCCCTACCTTTCCAAGGCCGGCTACAAGCCACCCTTCTTCTTCCCCCCACCCCTACCTGTCCCAGGGCCGGCTACAAGCCTCCCCAGTGCTTTGCCGCCCCTACCTGTCCCAGGGTAGGCAGTTCCATTGAATATTGAATAAATACCATACATGATATCTAAAATGAGGATTCAATAGAAAAGGCCCATACTAACCCGATGTAAAAAAGAGAATGATGAATCGTTTAGTATTAAATAATGGAGAGCCAACATCTTCAATAGTATGAGTAACTGAGGAATATTGAGTTTAATGATCCGACATCTAGACACACTGAGCAGCCCTTTAATTAATACATGTGCCTTGATTTGCGGAATCTAGCCATACATCTCCCGCCAGGGATTGTCACTTAGTGCGCCCTCCCCCCCTCCCTCCCTCCCCAACCCTCCTCAGCTCCACGGGTGTACAAAGCTGCGAGAAGCCCCTGTCTCTCTGGTTTATGGGTGGGTAAGTCGGGTGAGACAGAGGGAGTGAGTGAATGCTGTGTTGCGCGGGGAGGAGGGGGGGGTGAAACCACACTGTCACTCTATTCTTATTGCAGGTGCTAACGGGGGCACTCCCCCCTCCCCCAAAAACACACTCCACCAGGGTGATGAAAGCTGCAAGTGTCACTTTCCAGTACATCATGGGGTATAGTACAAGTCGCTGATACATGCAGCGATGGCAGTAGCTACAAGCCACCCCACTGCTTCCCCCCGGCCCTACCTGTCCCAGGGCCGGCTACAAGCCACCCCACTGCTTCCCCCCGCCCCTACCTGTCCCAGGGCCGGCTACAAGCCACCCCACTGCTTCCCCCCGCCCCTACCTGTCCCAGGGCCGGCTACAAGCCACCCTACTGCCCCCCCCCGCCCCTACCTGTCCCAGGGCCGGCTACAAGCCACCCTACTGCCCCCCCCCCCCGCCCCTACCTGTCCCAGGGCCGGCTACAAGCCACCCTACTGCCCCCCCCCGCCCCTACCTGTCCCAGGGCCGGCTACAAGCCACCCTACTGCCCCCCCCCCGCCCCTACCTGTCCCAGGGCCGGCTACAAGCCACCCTACTGCCCCCCCCCCCCCCCCCCCGCCCCTACCTGTCCCAGGGCCGGCTACAAGCCACCCCAGTTCTCCCTGCTCTACTGAGAGGCATGTACACCCCATGGTGGTCAATGCAATACTGGACCCTCAGCCAATCAGAAGCAAGTCTCGTTCTGGTCACATGACCAGCACTGTACCCCCCTATATAATGGGGGTGCAGTGTGAGCTCCTCAGTCCACTGCTGTCTGACCTTGGGAACACAACTTCTGCCTGTACCTGCCTACCACCTGCCTACCTCCTGCCTGCCTCCTGCCTACACATACCCATTGAAGAGCTGCTAGATTACCAAGCATTAAGTTTGATAATTAGCTTCAAATGATGTAATCCTAACTCCCTGAATAGAATAATACATATGTCATGACAAAGTATGATAAATCATGATGAATATCATGTTAAATGAATCATAGTTTTTCACGGAAATCATGATTTTTAAAACATGATATATCGTAAATATTTATTACAATTAAAATTTTATTATGATACATATATCATGATAAAACAAATCAAATCATGATAAATATCATGCTAAATAGATCATAGTTTTTTCACGGAAATCATGATTTTTTAAAAACATGATATATCATGATATTCATCACAATTAAATCATGAAACATATATCATGCTAAAGTATGATAAATCATGTTAAATAAATCATATTTTTTTCATGGAAATCATGATTTAAAAAGTATGCTTCATCATGATATTTATCATGATTAAATCATAATCAACCATGATTATATCATATTATATATCATGATAAAGCATAATAGGTCATGATTAAGTATGATAAATTATGAAATATTTTGCCTAATTTCCTGTGGTGAATCATTAATATCATGGTTAATCATGATCATAATCATGATAAATCATGTTAACTTTCATGATATATCATGTTTTAAAATCATGATTTCCGCGAAAAAACTATGATTTATCCAACATGATAAATCATGATATTTATCATGTTTTTTTTCTACCTGGGAAACCAAAGTAACCATTTAACTATTGCCAACCTCTAATGTATATATGGCAACCTCATATCCCAACTTTCTTTAATATCAATGGCAACTGTAATGTATGTAGTCTAACTTAGCCCCTAATCCATACTCCAAATCATCCTTTTTTCAGCGTCATAACACCCATGTAGGGTGCGATGTACTTATTTATGTCACAAATCCCGCATATTTTAAAAATATACACCGTATGCATTCAATCCAGTAATTAAGGACAACTTCTTTAATTGTGTTTTTCAAAAATTAAATTTAAACTGCAAATAGCTGCAGGCATTTTAAAATAAATGTGAGAAGGCAAGCAGAATGGTTGATCCCCACGGGATTAGTACAAATTTAAGCCACCATTTTGATTGATATTTGGTATTAATCGTCTGACCTTGTTTTTGGTAACATCAATGATTATAAGTCCACTGTTAGAAGTAAGTACTGTAGCTGTACAGTATAAAAGGAGGTATTTTTGGTTTCCAGTATCACATACTGTACACCTACACTCACCTACTATAGAACACCACACACAGGAGATTGTGGGTTTGAATCCCACCTTGGCACAATAGGCACTACTGTTGTTTATCAATAAAAAAAAATCTAAATTACACACATGTACATATTCAAATATTCACTAGCTGACATTTCTATGTCAATATAGGTGGAAATGCATGTCAACTGGGTTAAAGAAAAATGAGAAGAAAAACGTATTTCTCATTGTGCCAAGTTTAGACTCGAACCCAGGATCTCCTGTGTGTGGTATTCTACAGTAGGTGAGTGTAGCTGAACAGTATGTGATACTGGAAACCAGAAATACCTCCTTTTATACTGTGCAACTACAGTTTATCTCGCTGTGCAGCTACACCAACTTCTGACAATGTCGTTCCTTACAGTATCGAAGTTCACCATGACGACCGAGGCATGTCTGGGGCAGTGACATGGGTCGGTGGGGTCAACGTCAAGGTCGGTGGGACACTAGTAGAACTCTTGTCACATAATCAAGTCAAAGTGGGAGGAAATCAAGTGACCCTCCCTTATGTGGCGCCCCCTACAGTGTTTGTGGAGAAGAGTGGGTCCACATTGATTGTATACACCAACCTTGGCGTTAAGGTAGGTATCTAGAAAAGTTTAATGCAGGTTAGTTGCTCCCAATGGAGGGGGGCCAATATTTAATGACCGCATATATTTATGAATGCAGGCTTTTAGCATATACCTTCAGTAAATTTAAAAGATAATATTATTTTCGGCAAAATTAAAGATGTATTAAGTAAATTTAAAAGATATATTCAGTAAGATGAAAAGATATATTCAGTAGAAGTAAAAGAATATACAATAAAAGGACACATGACCCAGAAAATTCTGATTAAGACTTTAATGAGGCAAAATGCAAGTTTTTACAAACAAAGGTCTGTTGACCGGGTTATTTCACAAGTTGTCATCCCCTGAATATGTATACATACCATTCTAGGTGACATGGGATACAGGTTCGGGTCACGTGGAGCTTAGTGTGCCGGGTTCCTACCAAGGGGCTCTATGCGGTCTGTGTGGGAACTTCAATGGCTTCCCTCAGGACGACATGACCTCACGAGGCGGCCATATTGTGACGTCAGTAGCCACCTTTGGTAACAGTTGGGTGGTGAGTATGGCTAGGGGTATGGCTAGGGGCGTGTAAGGGTGCTTCTCACCAACTGTCGTTATCTGGGCTGGGATGGGGTAATTTCAAAATGAAAATCGTCTTGTCCTTCATAGAGCATTCATTTTTAGAGTACCAAAAATGAAATGAAAAGATAAAAGCTATAAAATATATTGTTGCCCATTTCTGTCATTTCTGAGCTCTCACAAATTTTCTATTGGGAAAATTTAGCCTGCCAAGCTAAGAATATACTTTCAACGATAATTGGCAAGAATGGCCCGTATATATATGGAACTGTAAGAAATATTTCACAGAAGGATTCCCACAAACCATCTGCAAACCTACACAGAAAAGATATCCATGCTATTTCCATCATGATACCCTATCACAATATTTACACCTTCTCAGTTCTATCATTGGGTTTGGTTCACAAGCAGTATGTGACATGAAATATGAGCTGATTTGTACCAAAAACATGCTGCTTTCCCATGTTTGCAGGTTCCCTCAGACACAGAGTGTAAGGATGCAGCTGACACAGACACCTGTACACAAGCAGGCTACAGGGTGAAGAGACTAGCCAACACCAAGTGTGCACCTATTAAGGTCTGTGAAACCATACCTCACTCCATGCATATGGCTTTAATTTACTTTAATCTACCTTTGAGGAAACATCTTTACAGTACCCTGTTGGGAGTTAAAAAAGCATCGCATGCTTCAGAGGAAATACAATAGCCCCATTCTGACCCCCCATCCATGTGTTTTTTCCTCCAGGGTCCCCTGTTTTCTGCATGTCACCGCGTGGTGGCACCACAGCCATTCTTCGCCTCTTGTGTCTATGATCTCTGCGCATGCGCTGATCAGGACACTTGTCTCTGTGACGTCATGTCTGCTTACGCACGCGCATGCGCTCAGGCAGGCGTAACTATCCAGTGGAGGGCCAAGGGACGTTGTGGTAGGTGTAAATTTATGCAGCCTACATCCTTTTTTTTGCACTACATTATCGGTTTGATAGGAGAAGTGAAAGAAGTGAACCTAGCCTGCTATCCTTAAATCAAACATATTAACAATTTGTTAGGCTCTATATGACCAATTGAGCAGCACATTTCATATAATGAATGCGGCCAATCCATGCACTATATATATGCCATGTTTAACCCCAGCCGAACTTAAAAAAATTGTACAATTGTACAGAAATAATTACATGTATTAAATGCTGTGTCAATTCTTTTGTCAATTACTTATCGTGACTTTCACTTTTAAACGATGGTCATAATTGGCCATGGGTGATAATTAAGTAGGTGCATCCCATACATACTTAAATGGAGGTTTCAACATGGATGATCCTCACATATTGTGTTGTGTGTTACAGCTATAGGGTGTCCAGAAGACCTTGGCCTCGTGTTCGATGAGTGCGGCCCACGATGTCGCCGAACTTGCGAGAACCGTCACGTGACGTTGGGAAATCTGACGTCACAGTGCCTGCGTCCCTGTGTCCCCGGATGTCAGTGTCCTGCCCATCTTCTCCTCCACCAGGGGCGCTGTGTACCGGAAGTACATTGTCCACCAATCACATTTGACGATGAACAATAGGAACAATACTGCATAGGCCGTGCCTACGGGTGGATTTTCCTCTATATTCTGCACTTTTTACACAGAGTCCACTTACTTCTTTCAATACAGATATTTGTCCATTGCCAAATATCAGTTCCTACAATGATGGGTAGGTGGCCCCACACTTGACTGAGTTCTCTTTTCTTGCTACTGATATGGGGACAGCAACACTTGAAAAAGATAGCTATGATTATGAAGCAGTGGAAATCTACATATCACTCTGGCGGGAGAACTCTGCTACAAAACGGCGAAAGATGAATTTGATTATTTTTGGTCAAGTTGTATACATGGTCGAATTTGTACAACGAAGCAATATGCATTAAACTAGGCGTTAACTTGAGTATACATGTACATCACGCGAGTTTCAAAATAAAAAGGTAATATATAAGCCTTATTTCAGACGTTCGGAGATTATACTGAGAATACTCTTAGGTTATAGTGTTTCGTTTACGTATTGAATAAAAGACATGTACTCATTAAAATCAATATGTTGTTATGATTAATCTCAAATAAATGTATCATTTAACTTATCCCACCTGATGCAAATTAGACTTTATACAGCTATTAATCAATCTACCAGATAATTGCAAAGTTAACTTTATAAAAAGAAAATCCTAGACTTACGAAACTGGAATGATGATATTGGGGCGGGGTAGGGCCCGCACCAATAGACAAATCGCCAAAACTGTCTTGCAATCTTTGGTCTTTAGTTGCACCATGAATTGACATAAAAGGCTTTAGTTGGCACGTTTTGTTTGACATTTCATTTTGGCGCTTTTTTTGTCCAAAATGTGTCACGGCCCCGAATGACATTTTACAGGACACACTCGACCTAGCAGGCCAAAGGTCCTCTGGGTGCTTCTTAACAGTTGAGTTAGTTTGCTTTGAGCACTTTATACTATGGTCTAAAACCTAGATTCCATAGAAACATGCCACACTGATAAAATGAAGGGATCCAAACTTGTCAAAAGGTTGTCTTATAAGAAGAGTTTAGGGTCTTTAAAGTGACGGTCATAAAATAAACGAGTTAAAGGTTGTCTATTTGACGAACTGTCCGGTTACCATCCCACAAGACAAGACTAGGGTCATCTAACTGACAATGTTAGCCCAGGCAGTGGCCCATTCCAAGTGACAAGTCTAAGGTCGTCAAATTGACAACCCAGAATAGTTAACCCTTTATTGGCTGCAAACTGCTTTAAATGTGCTTGAATCCCTTTGTCAGCATGATGCATGAATGTAGCCCTGCATGGTGAGTCGATTCGTCAAGCCTGCATTCATGCACCTTTGGAAATGAATCAACAGTTGGGTGAGTATACTTACCAAGGCTGAATTCATGTATTATGATCACATAGAGCATAGCATCTTAAAGCACTATGCACCCCTTAGAGGGTTAACCTGTGCACTATAACCTCTACTTCACTGTAGGTGGAGCTAACTGGGTTCTGCCTAGGCATAATTGTTGTCCATGTCTGTCTATATTTCTGAGGTTTATAATAGCTAATTCATACAAACATAGAGGTATGTAGGTTAGGGGGGATTCCTGCCATATCCCCAAGTCTATATTGAGAGTATTTCTACCCTTTAGTTACAGACTGCTAACACATATGTGGATGTCATACCAATGGGAGTTTCCTTGCGGCTATTGTACCATAGAAATAACCACAAAAGAGGTGTCTGGGCCCTACACATATTTGTTTTGTCTCAATTATATCAAAACATTGATTCCTTTACCTTTTCTAGCATCCCCAATAGATAAATCTCAGGATTCTCCATAACATGAATGTGTATTTCCATAAATATGATTAAAATCAACATAGAAATTATGCAATTCATTCCCCAACTTTATAGAGAATGCATGTTATACTGATGCCACCTACAGGGAAAATCCAGAATCAGACCCTGGTTGACGAGTCTAGGGCTGGCATGAGTCAGGTTTTGGGCTGGCACATACCAAGTGTATCTTCTATCTGACAACTATAGCTAGAGGACCCACTCTCTTGTCACTTAGAAGAGTCTGCAGACGAGTTTACTTTTTGAGTGCACTCTGTATTTAGACTATAATAATTTCTGGATGAATTTGACAATATCCACCCATATTCGAATACTAGGCTCTATGAACCAACATTGTCTGAGTTCAGGTTTGAGTTCTTTATTACTAAATCAACATATTGTACCCGTTACACCTGATTTCAATGTAACGTTAGGCCTACTGCTTTCGATTAAATACGTTTGACTCATTCTTTGTTCCCGTCCATTAAGCATTGTCACGCCACAAAACCCCTTATTTTACCTTCATCAATGGTTTTACGCAATAATACGTCATATTACGTCATAGTTATGATTTATGATTATTAATATTCATATTTATTATTATTTGTAATATGTACAATACTTTATACATATTATTTTCAATCCATATGTCCATCAAAGTCCACCTAGACGTCAGACATACCTATTTCTCACTTAGCTAAGCCAAGCTTTCCCCCATGCATAATTAATCCATAGATCACAAGCAGACCCTTATCCCCCTATACAAAGGTATCGGTCGGCCCTCCAGACGCCAAGGCACCGACCGCTCACCTACACACAAACAAGTGAACTATATGTTGACCCCAGGGATTAACTGTCAACACATAAACAATGCTATAACCTGGACACCCTTAATCAGTATGGCACCGCCAGGCCACTTGAGCCGGCTGGAGACCACCTGGAGATGGGCGACAAAGCCCCCACATGTGTATGCTACCTATTATGTAATCTATTACCCATAGTGCACTGGACCCAGGCTCCCCCACCCGCGGTCGAGCGCACGCCACATGTTAAAGCCATGAATATAAAACTATTCAATCAAATGTCAAATGTATATTATCCAATGAAAACTACTGTTACATCTACTTCCGGTCACATGGGCTCCCCCTCTGCCGGGCACCTGTACTTAAGCCCAGGTCAGTTAGAGGGAAATCAGTAACCATCTCAGTAACACCACCGGTAACATCTATACTGAGCCCTAGTGACTGGTTCTCTGATATTAATATTATTAATAAAAGATACTAAGTACTACAACTGACGTCTCTCATCTTTATGCCCCTCATTGATGTGGAAGGGATTTTCCCAGCCACAGCATGTCACGCTTTTTTGGCCATTTTGGCCACCCCCACCCCCTTGTCATGCTTTTTCCCATACCTCTATCATTTGGGACCAAGACTCCCCGCACCCTATCATATGTGACATGGACGGCCCCTTTCTGTTATGTATGATTTGGGAATAAAGAAGTGTACACCCGAGACTTCAGTACATTTATCAAAAGTTCAGCGACTCAGGATATAGCATGTTGTATTTGAATCCTTTCTCTAGAGATCTAACGTACCAGTGGTATCACATGCAGACTAACAATGTCATTATATCCAGAGGTCGGTGGTATTTGGTTTGTCCAGACAGCAATGCGTGATTCACACAAACCGGGGTATAGAACTTACAAGTTGTCCCGTCCACCCCTGCCCACACTATTAAGGAAGGCCTAGTAGTAAATGTAGCTGAGTAGTATAATCTACTGTAGTTTTACAGTATGCATACACTCGGCATTAGTATATACATGGACAGTAGAATCTATAGAATCTGGTTTACAGTATAAACACACAGTGGTTACCAGTGGTCTTGCTGTACATGACGGAGCCCAGCGTAACGATTAGACTGCCTATCTGATGAACCTTTATGCCATACTCCGTTCTCACAGCAGCATCAGCGTCAACGGCGGCCTTGGCAGTAGCAGCAGTTGTTGCTGCATCAAAAACACTACTGGCAGCAGCAGCAGCAGCAGCAGCATCCAGCTGCTACCATTCATTGCATGGAGACAAAGGCACGCGTGGTATGGGACAGGCATTTGACTAGGCCTGCATGCAGCTCTGGGGTGTGCGGCATCTTCTGGCTGAAATATCAAATTTCCCCTAAATTGAGCGTTGCCTTAAGAATTCAAAGAAAACATGCAGTTATATACGTTTCGGGAACAGATGATACAGCATCTGTGTTTAGATAATAATATATCATCTAATTACGGTATCTAATGATTACATCTTATTGTTACTCCCTCTCTGCCTGTTAATGTCCGCCCCGCGCTACCATCAGCACGTGCGTTCTGCGGCCGCGTGCTGTGCGTGCAGCATCCCGGGCACACTCACCATCTGCAGGCCAGCTGCTCCCAGCGGCAGATGGGGGAGCAGCTCGCCACCTGCTGCCAGTGCAGTCACGCCGCAGCTGTACAGTGGGTGAGCAGCTCAGCAGCAGCAGCAGCAGCAGTGGACTCAGTGCGTGGTCCGACTCAGGCCGTGGTGTATGCCGTGGTATGAGAGGAGGCAGCAGGCAGCTCCCTCTTACTGCTACCAGACCGGTGCTGTAGACAATGCTACTACAGCCAGGATGGGGTGACTAGAGGGTACAGCAGTGCCCCTTTAAGTCACAGTCCGAGCTCACTGGGATATACCGACTACAGGAGCAGGAGGAGGAGGGAGAGCAAGGAGACAGACAGCTAGGAGAGGCATACAGGGAGAGCCGGGATACCCCACAGCCAAGCCAGGTGAGTGAGAGCGTGTGTGTGTGTCAGTGTGTGTGAGTAGTATGGGGTGTGTGCCTCTGTCACGGGCTAGTCTGCTGAGGCCTTAAGTGAGCCTATATTATAACCCTTTCACACACAGACTGTTAGTATATGCCTGTGTCTGGATACCCAGGCCTTCCTTAGACCCCCCGACACCCCCCCTCCCCCCATGCCTCCTTAGGGGGCCTGCCTGTCTGCCCACCAGCCGGTCTGCCTGTCTGTAAACCCCAGGACCCACCTAGTTATCTGACAGTGAGGGCCTAGTGTCAGAACCCTGTCTGACTGCAGTCACGCCCCCCCCCCATCACGTGCCCCCTCATCCCTGTTCCTCCCTGTCTATCTGTCTGTCTCTGCACATCTGTGACTCTTCATATGGCTCCCTGCCATGCATCCTGCTATACCTATACATAACTGCCTCACTCTCCCTCCCTCCTCCCCTCCCTGACTCCCTCGTTCCCTCGCCCCTCCTTTCCCCCTCGCCCCCCAGGCGTTCCCCTCCCTAAGCCCCCCCCCCCCCCGGCCTATCCATTTATCAGTCGCCCGGCAGTGTCAGAACCTTGCCTTGCCCCACCCCCGCCCCTCCCTGTCCAACCCGGGAGTAATTCCATGCTACTACCCGCTGACAGTGCCGACTATGGCCTACATGTCATGCAGATCTCTAACAAGCTCCCTTTGGACCTCTATAACAGCACGCTGCTTGGCATTAAATAATCATCCATGGTTCAGACTGAATGATGGGTTTACTATAACCCACATTGTGTGGGTATAGACAGGTATTTACCAGTCTAGATTATAGACAATAGTGGCCTTTGATGAGAATAATCTACGTAAAACACCTCTTAGTAGAGGGGTTACTATCGGTGCAGGTGGATGTTATCCTAGTAAGTATTTAGTATCAGGAGGAAGTCGTGGACATTACAACATGTCTTGTTATTGACCTGTCTTGGGCAATAACCTCACCTACTCACTTCTCTCACAGGCCTCACCTGGCCTACCCACTAATTATATAAACCTGTTGTACCCACTTTACCCTCGCACAAATACACAATCCACCTGAACTGCATGCACTCAGGTATTCAATTTTGACTCCCCCTCTTTTGATGGGTCAACTGCTGTTGACTCTTCAGGAATGAGAGTCAAACTTGTTCGACTCTCCTGTACAGGTGTCACGTGGGAGACAAACTGCGAATCTGGCTGTCAGAGTCGTGGCGACTCCTTTACTTTTCTGTGTGCATACACCATAAGGTCAGTTTATGATAATGATGATTGGGTTCTCCATTTATCTTAATTGCTATCCTGACTAGTCCGATAAGAGGTCCCATTACCCTATATAGCCTTTGCATGGTCGCCTAACCACACTCTCTTTCTCCAAAGCCTTCCTGGTAGTAAAGCTACCTGTTGCCTCTGCATCACAGGCTGCCCACCATTGATCCGACCTGCTTGAAGGCTATAGATCTAAGCTTACACTCACACTCACACAGACTCCCTCTCTCTCTGTGACGATACAGCGAGCACTGAGCTATAGCAATAGTCTATTCTATCATAGCGTGCATATATTATATTCTAACCTTTACTTCCTACTAATTGCCCTTATCCCAGTTGATGTCATCTTCCTCTCACTATAATCACCATAACAACCCCTCCCCCACCAAAACAGCAACCCTGTAGGCCTACAACCCTGTGTCTTTGAATTCCTCATACTTATTTATGACCTTACCCCCCCCCCCCAAGTCCGCCCTTGCCTCCTTCTCACAAGCCTTCCCTCTCTCTCTATGCCAACCTTTCCCCAGCCCCTTCCACCCTACCCCTCCAACCCCTAACCCCCCACCCCCTCCAGGTGCCTGGTTGCTGGAGGTGGCCTAGTTGTCTCCAGGGAGGTTGTCAATCACGACCCGCCTTGATACGGCCGCACAGCGTTAAAGGCGGGGCTGAGGTGGGGGGGGGGGGGGGTGGTGACTGTTATCATGGATAATGGCTAATACCCAATCTCGACCACCATGCCCCCCATGCCCTATAATTTCTCTCCCTCTTTTCCTCCACTCCTCTCCCTTTCACTCCCCTCCTCTCCCCTACGTTCTCCTCCTCTCCCCTCCACTCCTCTCCTCTACCCCATCTTCCCTCCCTTTCCACGCATCCCCTCCAGCACACCTTTTCCTGCTACCCTGTCCGCTCCCTGTCCTCTCTCCATCCTCGGGCAACCCTCACCTGTCTGCCATACTGAGATCTGAATACACATTGATATATCTAAGTAGAGGCCTATATGGTATCAGATTGGTGGCCCATTACACCGCTTACAGACCGCAATGCCTGCCTGCCCTTGTGGGCTATGGTGCGATGATATCACATTGACAGGGCTGATAAGATTAGGGTAACAGCTTGGCTATGCATGCTCAAGTCAAAGTGCATATTGATTGTTGGCATGGCTTGATGCACACCTGCTGAGGTGTAGAGCTGCGTTTACTGAGCCGGGCTCATGTCGTTAAAGGGCCAGGTACTGCTCTCCTTCTATCTTTCAACCATACAAGGTTCACAGAAAGAAGTAAAGGTGTCAACTGTGTCTCTCACGTGGCTCTGGTAAAAAAGAGAGTCAAACAGCTAATGACTCTGCTTATATGAAGGGTCAACTTGAGTTGACTCTCTATCATCAGTGTCAACTTGAATTGACTCTCTACTATCAGTGTCAATAGCAGGGTCAATAGCTGTTTGACACTCCATTTTTGCCAGAGCCACGTGGGAGACAACTGACACCTTTACCTTTCTGTGTGTTCACATACATGACATGTATTCACGTTGGCACCTAGTAAAGGAGAATTATATAGAAGCAACACTCAGACCTTTGTCTGAAGCTATGTCGTTATCCACTGTGCCAGAGCAGTCCAGTTTTTTCCCAGGAATGTCACACTGTATTGGTGCATGCACATTCATGCATGAATACACATTGGCACGGGCTGATCACAGGGTTAGGAACGCTTCCCCTCATTTAACACTACACTAAAAGACTCATCAGAGCAAATATGTTGAGCTCTATATACTCTTTAGATCTCTACACTGTCTCCATTCCTTCACATACCCCTCTAGCATTCTCTAACCTCTTCCCTCCCCATGCCATTTTTTTCCTCTGTACGTTCCTTCCTTCCTTCCTTCCTTCCTCGCACCCTCCCTCCCACGCTCCCCACTCTGCATCGTCCACATACCCCTTCCATCCGTCCATCCGCTAATCTGTCCATATGCTCATCCTTCCAATGACAGGACGGATGGACTAAATTTCGACCATCGAGTCTTGGTGGATTGGACATAATACGCCCTGTCCGGGCTGAATACAGAGGGGTAAATTAAGCAGTCCAGATTCTTTTCCACATGATACTTTGTCCGCCGAAACTCTGCTATATATAAAACATTTCTATGGCATTTTTAGCCCAATCCCGCCACTCACCCTCTCTCCTTCCAACCCCCCTTCCCCCACCCCGCTTTCCCTGAATGGAACCTAAACAGCAATCACCTGCTCTGCCATCCCTTAGCACTGACACTTGGTCCCTCCCCTGGGTCTTTCAGCGCACTACTCAATACAGCCAACTATATTTAACTTGGGTGCGACATTTCTAATCCTCTTCCTCTAGAGATTAGCTTCCCAGCCGATCCCTAATTATTTCCAAATAGATTCAGAGGAGCCTCATGACAACCAATACAAATTACACCAGACTAGGCCTCTGAAGAACGTGGGCTATGCTTTTAATCTCGACAAGGGATGAAAAAAGAGTTAAATGAGCTTAGGAGTAATTGCCTTTTTTTTAAACTCTTGACAGCCATATATTATGAGACCATGATATTTGTTTTTCTGTACTCTATTGATTTGAGGATCTTCGTCCCAAGTAACAATTGTCATATTAATGGTAATGTGGTTGCAGCAATTATGGGGATTAATTAACATTATCGTTTGGCTCCACTATATACTTCGATTTATGCACAACATGTACCCAAGATTAGGCCCAATATACGGCTGATGTTTTGTTGAAATTTTTTATTTTCAAGCGATGTGTTGAAGCTTTAGTACCATTCATGATGTAAATGACGCATCTGTAATGTCAGGTGCAGGAAACACCAATCGAATGTTGGTAAAATGTATCTGACCACTCTTATACTTGGAATCATTCATATGACCTTCTCTATCCCTCTGCCCCTCTGTCTCTCTGTTTGTCTGTTTGTCTGTCTATGTCTCTTTCTCTGTGTCTGTCTCTCCCTTTCTCTCTTTCTGTATGTATGTCTCTCTACTAGCATTCATATCGGGGGGTCTGTCTGGAGAAATATTATCATTGCGTGCAAACACTACATGCAGGGCTGTCTTTTACGTATAGTATGCAGGGTCCTGCTGCATTTGATACGTAAGATATCATTTATGAGGAAATTGCTATTTGAAACTACGATAACAGCCTCAAAGAATGAACTCTATATCGCATTGACTGATATGTACGCTGAGAGGAGGTTTTCATGAACTCGATTAAATGAGAACTGGTGACGTTTTCATATGCATTGCCATTAACAGGCAAAGGAAGGACTTGGATCTAGATTAACTGAGTTCTGGAAGTACTCGACCCTTGATTGTCAAAGGTAATCCCTGCCTATACAAAAGAACCAGCACACAGGACCCTGTATACTAGAACCCTTTGAGATACTCTGAGCACCACATGAGCCCCTCTATGTTTGTATACTGTCCTTAGGGCACGTCTGACACCACAAATGGCTATACAGGGGTCTACCAGGCGGCTACAATATGATAGAGGCACTCAGAGTGGTAGTACTAGAGAAAGAGGTACATTGTATTGTCTGGTTTGCTCGACATTTTCTCAAAGATGTAGTCTGCTGAGAATAGAGGGAGCAAGGAAGAGAGGGAAAAGGGAGGCAGAGGGGAATGAGAGCGGGAGACACCATCATGGTTCATGGTTTTTTTACATGTCCACAGTGGGATTACTGGACTATTATATATATATATATATATATATATATATATATATATATATATATATATATATATATATATATATATATATATATATATATATATAACATGTATAATATAGACTGAGGCTTTACGGATCAGGCGCACCAGACGAGTACTAGATCTATACAACATATATAGCCACCATCTGACTAGAGCTTCTCTCTCCCCCATCTCTCCTATTCACATCCTACTTTCCTCCCTGCTTCTGCCCCTGTGCCCTATGCCACTGCTTCCCTCCCCTCCCCCTTCTCCTCTCCCCCTGCCTCCCATTGCCTCGTTGCCGTTCCTCCTGGGTGGCTGACATGCCAGCACCAGGGATGGCGTGTAGGGTGTAGGGTTGGCATCGGACTGTGCGCCGCTGGTGCTGACAGGGCTGGTAGACTGTTAGCGTGTCTACTCCAGAAGGCAATACCATTACTTGGGGGCGGAGGGAGAGGTGGAGAGTGGGAGGGGTGGAGAGAGGGGAGAGGAGGGGAGGGGAGAGGATTGGAGGGAAGGGGAGGGAATTGGAGGGGAGAGCAGGGGGGAGGAGGGGGAGTGGAGGGGGAGAGAAGGGGGAGAGGAGGGGAGAGGAGGGGGGGATGGAGGGGAAGGGGAAGAGAGGGAGTGGGGGTAAGGCAGAGGAACGCAGCAGCATCGAGAAAACCAAGAACGGAGGAAGCAATGCAATTGCAAGGAAGGTGGAAGAGAAGGAGGTTCAGGCGGTGACTTTGTAAGGTGGGGGGAGGTATAGAGTACACCATTGACAAGCGTCCACTCTGTCACCCTAATCGCCTGCCACTTTGTATTAGCTAGAACCTTTCTCACTCTGAAAATGCATCGCCGGCAACACCCACCATAGTCCCCCACCCTCTCCACACATGCAGTGTGTACGGGCTTTATAGCTGGTGTATCGTACCGCCTCTGACAATCCATAAATTATGAAAAACAAACTGAATATTTCAAAAGCTATAGGTGCCCTGACATTCAAGATCTGCATTATCCATAATCAAAGATCCTTAATATTTTATAGTTTCCATACTGTGTGGCTATAATAAGCACACAACAAGAAAGGATGACTTTCTATCATCTGTTGAAGAAGGTCAATATTTATATTGTTGTTGCAGCGGTTTATAACATACGTCTTGGTCGCCAACATTCTCATTTGCAAATTGCCATCTCAACTGGATAGTAACTGAACAATGGGATGGGGAGACACCCAAGTGGCTAGGTAAGTCGATGCGAGGGCGGTGATGTGGGAATTGCTCGAAAGCTTTTGGGGAAATGAAATAGAGAAAACTGTACCTCACCCACCCACTACATTCAGAAGCATGCCTTTCCTACACACTACGCCTTATTTTCGCCCACTGCCAACAAGACAATGGTGAGAGGAAGCTACTTTAAGATTGGCCTCTGGAGCATGAGACATGGGCCAAACCCTGAATCACCTGTGAGGCCTTAGGCTGCACCTTAGATCTGACCTTTAGGCTCAGGCCTCAGGTATTTGCAGGTGACCTCATTAGTCTACTTCTGCATTATTTTCTGACAGCCCATAGCGGAGAACGATGATACCTTTTTGTTTGCGCTTGGTTGCCGTCCCAATAATTGTGGGTTGTTTGCCACGTATCGTTAATGGGGATACCTAAAATTAAAAACTAATTAATGCGTTAAGCTTTGGTAGCAGAAAAATCAATATTACAGAAGCATTTGCAGAACGTTCTGTGAGGACTTTGTCTCTGCTGATAACATTTAAAATAGCTTGTTGAGATATTTGATGTTGTCATGTAACATCACTAAAATTATCTTCAGGGGCATCCAAGGTAGCAATAGAGATCCTTTAATGTTATCATCTTTAAAATTATTTTAGGCCTGTGTTTGCCCTACTATTTATGTTGAGGGGTTGGCCATTTAATGAAAGGCGTAATGTATTTACGTCAGATTGAATTCTGCTGCGTGGGGCTATTAGCGGAGGAATGTTTGGTGGCAAGCAAACGTTCTTCCTATAGAAATGATCAGTCTGGTAATCTCGGATCCCTCAATCCTTTTAGGCAATTTAGGTTTAATCTGAAATGCTAAAGACTCAGTTTGCACTTGTGATTGAAAGGCCTAATACCTAGGGGACACAAAATACAGTTCAACATTGAATCGACATAGGACATTCAATATCCTAAAACGCTTCGGCTTTCATGTGAGTTTTCAAAATTGATCAAAATAAATTTATGATTAGGCTGATAAACGGTACTATAGGCTCATATGAGATGCTAGCCAATTTAATTGCAATTCACGAAACCATTCCTATGGTGCGGTCTATTGTACCCCCATCCGACCATGTCCACCGGACATGGGTGTAATTCAGCCTTGCTATAGAGGCATTGCATGATGTGAGTCAGCTGTAGGCCGGGCCCTAAGCCGTATACTTACTGGGACTTACCTCAGCCTCCACTCTGCTGCCTCACTATCAGACACTGCCTGCCCAGGCCTCCCACTCGCCGCTGTACCAATAGCCTCCCGCAATGGGAGGCCACCTCACCCCCATCTGTACCAATAGCCTCCTGCAGGCCGCTACAATTACAGATAGGTAATCTGTGTACAGCCTCCTCCCTCCAGTCACCTCCCAACCAGACCCACACCACCACACACTGGAGGAACTCTCCTGTCTCCTGTGTATGGGGATGCCATTTCTTACAGCTTCTATCCTTCGTTTGTTCACACATCTTTCTCTGCATATACAGCTTCTGGTCTATTTATCTCATCTCATCTCCCTGGATCCCCTCCCATTCTCGCTCTCACCATGCTGAAAGTATTCCCTACTATGGATGAATTAAGAAGCAGATCAATCTCACTTGAATGTGTATCTGTGACGGTTCTCATGCAGTCTAGACACCCTCACCATCAATATTAATGATATTCCACCCTAGAGTACGTACTCACATGTGGCCCAGACCACACCAATCCTTAACCAACAGTATAGGGGGCATATATTATATATATATATATATATATATATATATATATATATATATATATATATATATATATATATATATATATATATATACATATAATATGACGCGTTCTAGTCTACAAATAATCTTAAGAGAGGGGAAACTTTTCCAATTTTCTTTTTCTATTTTCGTATAGCAGAAGTGAAAACTACCACTTGACGGATTATGCACAGACCACCATGAGAGACACTTTATTTGAGCCTCAATGGAAATGCACATTTTACCAGTTTTTTCCACTCTGTTTGAGGTTGCTTATATAATTCCCTGTTTGAGCTTGACTCTAATTCTACTGTAAGGTATATGAGTAAAAAATACCAAAAAATCAAGAATCAATATATTTTCCGTAGGAATTGTTTGTCTTTTCTCTCCTATCTCTGAAACTGGACCTGGCACAAACAGATAAATTAATGGCTAGCCAAAAACTAACTGCTGTCCTCTGCCAGTTTTACTGTTCGACCCGACTGAGGAAAGTCTGCTTCACAATGAACAGTGTATTACTTTAGCCAACACAAGTGTGTAGAACGTTCCCCACTCCAGCACTGCACCAAACATAGCTATACTGCGTGCTGGCAGCTTCTATACAGTACACCCAACTCCTCCTCACAGATTCCATCCTGAAAATGGTACATCGAGCCAACATATTCTGTACTCTGTCCATATAAAAAGACTCTATGTGACATTCAAAGAGGCGTAGGCGTGGAATGACATTAGATATGAAAGCGGCTCGGGAAAACCTTTAATGTGGCTTTTTAGATTGTTTCAGTGACATTCTAAACAGGAAGCATTTCACAGGGGTCGGGCGGGGGGGATACTTCTTTAAGTTGAACCACTCTAGCATTTCCCTATGTAGGGCCTACTTTTCCTTTAATATATCATATACTACTATCGTATTGTATATCCAATGAACTGTATCAATATTGCTCAGGGAGTAATGGAGAAGTGTGTAGCATTTGAAGTTGTGGTCCGAGAAATCCTAGACCACTGAACTCTTACATAACCTATATCACAATGTAATCACCCCTTACTGATATATGGCATTCTTATGCTGACATATAGCCGCCTAACCTCTATGGCTATAACCCCTAACAGATGGCATGTAACAGCCTTGGATAGCTGGCCCACAGGCCACGATGGTTATCGATCATGTAAAGGGTCTTCATGCTTAGCCTGTCCATAGTGTTACCCTTCTGCTAACATAGGCTTGTAGATGGAGGAATGAATACCCAGTGGGTCAAACATACAATACAATGGTCTCCGGCTATACCTGCTATAGTTGATAGAAGATCAATTCTGCATGATTCTGACAAAGAGACATTCCACTTTATATGTAATGAGGTGATATCCGCCATATTTCTCCTATAGAATCTGGCCCCAATTTTATTCCATACATGTAGAATGATATCCACGGATATGATCTTTTCTCTTTCTAAGATGAATGCTGTCAGAGGGAGGAGTAGCTCCATAGAACCTCACAGCTTAGGCTGACCTTCAGTCCATGATATAGCAGGTAGACTTGCACATATTGCCATGGACAGACTTCTGAGTCATAGTATAATGTATAGGCTCTAGTCTAATGTAGATCGTGGCCGATGGTTGGCTACTGGAGGTAGACCAGACCAGCTACCCTGACCACATAAGTAGATTCTGTTTGGTGTCGGAAAGGTAACTTGGCCGTTTCTTTATAATTGCATTGTTTTAAAGAAATCATATAGTTTTACTTTATATCTGAGCAGATGGTGTAGTGTTGCTTCCCAAATAAACTAAGTGAAGCATTGAAAAGTGGTCAATCCAGCTTAACTCAGTATGCTTTCTTTTCTGCCATCGCATGGCTGCTCTTATGGACAGTAGTGTTCCGATTTTTGTTGTTTAAGATCTGAATATAGATGCGCAGCTATAAGGTAGGCGATGATAGTCCTGATGTTTTTTGTTTGTTTTGTTTTTTCTTGTGATTTAGGCTTATTTCACTGTATGCAGTAGCATTTGCTTTCTATAAATATTTAAAGTAAAAGAAGCAGAAGGGCAGGGGCCAGTCAAGTGCTTCGTACAGGGATTCTGATCGCGAGAGCTCACTTTGATTGAACATCTGCTGCAGACGAGTATTCTACACAAACATTGCGAGATCTATAAATTATTGTTGCTTGATCTATCACTGTTGCTATGACTATCTTATATGATTCAAAACGCTCAACTAGGTTACTCAATTAATCAACCTAATCCCTAGATAGACTGCCAATATGAGTATACATTTCCTGTCATTATAGGATTGGATATATCATAATCCTCACCCATTGTATCTGAATTCACAAAGCAGAACTACTTTCTGTAAAAGGAAAGTACACCTGTGTTTGCATAATAACACAAGTACATCATAGATCTGTATTTGTATAGTAAGACAAGTTATGTCCCATTAGATGCACCGACCCTTGACTAAACAGAAAGTACGCCTAGACAAATAAACAGTGGCACTCGGTACTGCGTGTATTCTGGCGCTCACACAACCCCAATGAATACATGTCAGTTTTGATTCTGCTGTGTATACTTCTCATTATTGTGTTACGGTTTCATATGTGCTGCCTGTTCTGAGTGGGAGATCAATAGAAGCCACATTGCAGCTTCTATACGTCCTTTGAGGCTGGGCTGTACTGTCATTTGGGGATAGGGAGAAATGGGTGAAAGTTTCGCATGCAGCTAAGCCTTCATATATAGAATAACTGTCAAAAACAGTTTCCACATAATTTGATAACATTGTGTCAGGCATTCTGAACATGACATTGGTTAATTTGTCATCTTTTACCATTGACGTTGTCTTTATATGAATTCAAATAGTTGCTACCATGCATGATCAGCATGAAGGTCAAATCCCACAACGCGAAAAATGGACCAGAAAGTGTTGATAATTGACTTAAAAACAAGGGGCAACTGTTGCCATTATTGTTAATCGCAACACTTGTCTCATGATTTTATGCCTCTCCAAATCCCACAGTGGTCAATAAAAGGCAAGCAAAGCGTTGCTTGCAAGACTGGTTAAAGGATCTGTTTGAGGGGAGTTACTTCACAGTATGATTTGTCTTCACTATTCCCTTTCAATTAGCCTAGAGATATTTGGAGTGTCCCCCCTATATAAACCAGATCATTGACATATTCCAATAAGCAACATTTTCTTTTTCTTTTTGGGGAAAATAGCTAACTCTATTGATCCTTGCGATTCCCTAAATCACAAGACAAAGGCACCACATTCTCACCTATTTGGGCCTGTCTCAGCCAATAAAGGGCCCAAAATCGGCAATAACACCAATTCACAACATTTTCTGACCCTCTCTCGCGTTGTGGGATTTGACCTTAAGGACTAATAAATTCAAATATAATCAATTACCTGACTGTTAAATTACTGTTATTCTACCACTAGGTGTTTTAAGCACATTTGAGTTTCACATTCGGATACATTTCAAGGTAGTCAGCCGTTTTCCTCTCATGCCAGCATAGGTCAGACTAGGGTGCCGCGGGGTAAAGGGATGCTGCTGTCTGCACATGCTATCTATTTACCATAAAAGATTCATGTCAGCTATTAAGATCTGCCTCCGTGACAGCGTCAGGGTGACTCATAGAGAGGCCGTAGGATACTATCAGAACCTACCTTCTCTATAACTGCCATTATAGAGTGTGCCCTGCACTAACTGCAGACTGGCCTCCTTTAATTAACCTTTTAGAGACTGGCCTCCTCTAACTGCCCTTTTAAAGACTTCCCTCCTTTAACTGCTCTTTTAGAGAATGTCCTGTTCTAACTGCCCTTTTGGAGAATGTCTTGTTCTAACTGTCATTTAAGAGAACCCAGTGGGCACAAAATTCAGTTCAATGCTGAATCAACATTAAATCAACATTGAATCAACATTGACAACCATTTGTCAATGTCGATTCAATGTTCTGTGCCGACTGGGAATGTCCTGTTCTAACTACCCTTTCAGAGAATGTCCCGTTCTAACTTCCCTTCTAGAGACTGGCCTCCTCTAGCTGCCCATTTAGAGACTGGCCTCCTTTAGTTGTCCTTTTGGAGACTGGCCTCCTCTGACTGCCCTTTTAGAGAATGTCCTGTTCTAACTGCCCTTCTAGAGACTGACCTCTCTTCTAGCTATCCCTTAATTTTAAAGAGATTTCCCTCCTGATTGCCCTTTCAGAGATTGGTCAGGGAAGCCACCATAAAACCTGAGGCCACGCCCGTTGCTCTGAGAGGGTTTTGACTCACCTATCACAGGCCTATATCTGACACACCGTCTTACCCACCTTTGCAATCTATTCCTCTCCTCTCACGCCAGCATACTCGTACAACACCCTCTCTAGAGCCAACCTGACAAATTATTTAAACACCCTCCCTCAGACGGCCAACACATTTATGTCTGCCCTGCCTAAAGAGAGAATGTATCACCTCACTTTGAATACAAAATGCATAGAGTATTGTGCTAGGCGTGTGCAGGCAGATGCGGTGTACAGTACGGGAGAGGCCCCAGGGGCAGCAATTCATAAATCATTCTTCTAAAGCACCAACCCCCTGCCTCTGCTACGCTAGGTTACTGATCGAGACTGGGCCTTTCTATCTATAGTCTACTAGTGTTGTAAAATATAGGGTGTGCCACTAAACTCTAATCAACTAGATGTAGCAACTTGTTGTTCAAAATGATGCGAGTGGTTTGTGGGGATGGTGTCACTTCCGACTAGAAGGTTGAATTGGATATTGATGTAGTACTGGTTAGACTATACACGTATACTCTACTCGGTGCCGCAGTCAGTTCTAATATATATGCGGCTGGTGGGTGCCCTATCATGCAAGGCTTTGGTGATGCCATGTATAAAGACAAAAGGATGTTACAATACAGTGTGCAATAATTCTTGTCCTTGCTGCGTGGCATATACGACAATGGGTAGCCAACATAAATGAACCGTACGCATGTCACAGAATTCCATCTGTCATCTCTCACCCGATTGATGTTGGGTGATCTTTTAGGTTGCTTAATTTATTATTTCTAATGGGATTCTTACAGCTACCTCAGTAGTGAATAGTTCGCCAACATCCTCATACAGTTTATGCCCGGGGAGTTGACTTGGATTATTTTTACCGGGATGTGTGGTCATGGGTCTGAACACCAGACCCATATCGGCGTATTCTGATTTCTAAAAAAATGACCCATATTGGCGTTAATCCTGCAGAAAGCATACCCATAGTGGCGTATGATAAAGCAACTTCGAAAAACAACCCATATTGGCAAACATCTTTAATAACAAAGAACTGTAATCTTTATAATCACAATGTCATAGTTTATTATGCAGTAAAAATATCAATTGCAGTTACAAATTCCTATACAATACTTTTGTACATCAAAACACGCAAACCATAGGCCTATCCTGTGGATAATTCTGTCAAAGTTCAATTGTAGGTTGGGCCAGTGTAGCGTGTGACAAAACCTTGAAGCTCTTTCCGATCAACTTCGTCCATTGTGTATTGTTTTGTGGCACTTTTATACTGAAGCTTTACACCCATTATCACAGCCCAGATGCTGAACTCGCGAATGTCAGTTGATTGGTACACATAGCCACGCTTTGTCTTTTTATACATTGCTAGAGTAAACCTAATGTTTGTATACTTGGCACTCTCCTCTAAGCTAACTGGCATCTTATACTCAATCTGACCAGTTGACCCCTTATTCCGAATGCGCAGTACCCTGCCAATCAGGAAGGTATGTTGCTGGTTGCCTTCTACAAGGATAGCACAGTCTTGATGGCGACCAATCGTGGTACGGAAGTCTGCCAGGACACCAGCTTCAGTGTCAGTCAATTGGGTAGATGAACCTCTGCATTGAACACGCCGCAATCTGTCTTTGGGAAGATCTGGAGTGTTATTCAGCTGGGACATGATGGTTGATTTGTGGATTACACCTGCAATAAGATCAATAGCAGATTATTGTGAAATACTATTTCATTTACTAGATCAGTCAATATATGACCATTACTATCTCTATAAAGAATGGGATTTTCACACAAATAAATTTGTATTCTATTTATCTAATAATTGAAATATCAATTATAGGACCGATTTAGTGCTACATGTAATTACTTCCAATAAAATTATAATAATAAAGTCCTGCTTGATGGATTAAGAATATTGTAAAATGATCATTTACCTGCTCCTGGGACAACTATTGTGGCTTGGATGTTATCATCTCTGTCATCAAGGTGTTGTCTGAGGTTTGCTGCTAGTCCGGCATCAACATCACCATGCTCTGAGAAATTAATATTGGCTCATATTTTACATTCTACATAGACTGTGAATTCAGACAAAACAGAGCGTTTTTCATGTTTACTTTAGATCTTTGGCTTTATCATCCATTTATCATATTGACATCATTCATTATATTGAATAAAGTTAATGCCTTGGGTTTATTGCCTACCATGAGATCTACTGCTAATAGACATACCTTCAGGATCGGCATTTAGCAATTCATGATCTCGATCCTCATCTGTCTCAGGTGACATCAACCTCAAGAGAGATCTCTGTTCTTCTTGCGTCATCCTATGCGGCATGTGGAACCAGGCATCTTCCTCACAAGCCTCCCCTCCGCCATTGCCATCATCGTCTCTTGGTACAGCAACATTTACCTGTCTCCTCTCCTTTGGTTTCATACCTTTAAAAACATTGACATCTTTCTATCAACATAACAAATGTGAATGCTAGATGTTGGGAAATGTCATTCTCTGGGCTTTGTTTATATTCAAGAATTTTGATCTCATTGTCTCCTAGTTTAATTATCCTAATGTACCTAATTAGTGCATTCATATATTATAGTATACTTACCCAGTGATCTGCATTTTTCTTGAGCACATCCTAACCCCTCATCCCAAGCTTCCTCTATCTGTTGGTCAGTCGGCCAGTCTTTAAGATTTGGTTTTTGGGCTGGCTGTTGATGCCCTTTGTGCCATATGTTCTCCTGTTTCTTATGGCCCTTGGGGATTACGGGAGCAGATGGACTAGCTCTCATGCTGAGCAGACTGTTCATGTTGGTCTGATTCTGAAGCATGTCTCCAAAGCTATACGTATGTTTGTTCATCACAAACGATCCATTCTGCGAAAAGAAATCCTCGCAACAATCACTGCCACTCATGCTCAGACACACTGGATGCTCTGGGGCATAGTCACGAGAGGCCTTGATGAGGAGAACAGCAGCATGGCAACTGAGAATGACATCTTGAAAACACTGTCTTGTTAAGAAGTTTGCTTGCAAGGTCAGGTTCTCCTGGTTGTAGACCCACCATCTCCAAATCCGCAGGAAGTTCGTCACTGTAGATGCATACTTTACACGAACTAGCAAAGTGGCATCCGCAGAGCAGAACACCTCTACAAACAGCCAACACACTTCCAGATAGGTCCTTGTACCTAGAACGTCATGTGGTCGCACATGGTCCCTTTGAATAATATCTAGGCAGTCTCTGACACTCGGGAAAAAGATACGTTGAGCTGATGCCCAATTCTGACGATCTTGGCGTTCGACATCCTCCTTTCTGAGCCCATGTTGCATCATTGGGAAAAGTTGAGCAACAAGCTCAAGATGGGACATATGGACAAGGTGACCCCCAAGATTAAGGGTTCTTGAAGCATGGTCCAAAGGATAAGTGAGCTTTTTGCCACAATGAATGTAATCTTGGTTGTTGATGCCAATGGAATAGACATTTCCTTGATTGTCTGTCTTTAGCTGGCTAGACACAGTGAAAGTTTCTGCATTTACTGTGTATGCTGCATCTCCATGGTCTCCAAAAGCCTGCATTTCCATGGCCTTTCGCCTCCTTGAGTCCCCATCAGAACCCTTTGAAGCCAGCGGACATCCAATGATGGGAAACACATGCTGCAGGTATTTTGCTTCAATATCCTGCCATAGAGCCAAAGCATCTGCATGCGTGAAGGTATTGCATGTCGCCATCATGAATACGACAATAGCAGGTAGACTAGGATGAAGGGGATTCAGGATTGATACATGGGCATTGTGTGCCATGACACTCTTCTGAAAGAACTCGGTCAAGCGATCATAGCTTGTTTCATCATTACCAAGGATCATGTGGTATCCAGGTATGCATTTGTGATGGGCTCCCTTCAAGCCACATGCACCAACAATGACATCCAGTTTTGGCATCCATTGCAACATCTTGAGAATCACAGTCTCGTCCTGTGAGAGTTCCACTAGAACAGGGGCTTTTATTCCCTTCTTCTCCATGATTCCTTTGAGTACCTGAGCCGCATGGATGAAGGGCTCATCTCTCATTCCGAGCACGATGGGTTGCTGAACTTTCCTGGGACTTGTCATCTGTTGTATCCTTGAATACTGGCTGCATCCCCTCATTGGTTGCAGATACAGGGGTACGGCTGGCAGTTACTGTAAAACAATATGGCAAACCAATTAAGATAATATTAAACATCAAAACTCGTCATATAAGGCCCGGTTATGTGGGTATCAATAGTACATGAACTGCTCAACCTTAGTTTGGTATTTAGTACCAACCACTCCCGTTTAGTACCAACCACTCCAGTTTGCTCTAGGCTAAAAAAGTATACCTTATAATATTCGAGTATTAACATATCTTAATGGTTATTACCACAATTAACACAATATGAAATAGTTTAGCCAATAAATAGTACACATGAATCCACAACTACTACTTATTTCATAGGTTCCTGTATGGAAGTATCACATTTCTCACTACAGAAAGCAGCATACAAACTTGAACGTTCTGTAAAACGTTTTTTTTCCATGTTAAACCCATCAAGTCTATTCATGTTTATGGATATTTTAACCATTTCTTAGTGAACGAGAATAAGGTTAATAGAATGTTAGATAACGTTTCTATGGGAACCCACAGACATGTCAATGTTATGGGCTCATGTTTTTACATGCTATGTAACAGGGTTGCTACACTAACAAAAGGTGGTGACAATAGTTAACACATTAAGAACATGCCGTCCTTAAAGGGTTAAAACATCCATAAACTTGATCATGAATAGACTTTTTCCCTTTTTCACATATAGGTCATATAGGTGGTCTAACCTGGTAGTGTAGTATGCGATTTTAAGGTTCCGCTGCGATGAAATGATTTCCAGCATTGATCACAGTATCCTAGGATACACTGTCTACAGATGAGGGATGCTCTGGTGTCTTCACAGTGGTCGCATGTCTTTGAAAGGCTGTGAAACCGCAATCCACCCTTATAATACAGAAAGTTGATAAGAATTACGTTGTGGTAGACACATGAGGGGTTTGAACACAGATTTAATCATCTTATATCATAACAATAGGATGTAGGCTTATTCATAGCATATTTGTCAGAAAGAAAAAGGATACTTGTGCTGTATGACCGGGAACATATCAATATGTAGTCTACAGTCCAGGGATGATTATATGAGCAGATGGTTTAAGCTAAAATAAATCTTTTAAAATTTCACTATTTATATCATTGCAAATATAGATCTAATACCGTGACTTCAGAGGGGTCAAAAACGACCTGGCGACCTGGGCTGTTTTCCATGCGACCTGGGGACCTGGTACCATAATTTAAGTGACCTGGCGACTTTTGGACAAATTTGGCTATAGTAAAACTAGTCTAAAAAAGCGACCATGTGACATTGGTCCCTCAAGGTTTCATGCACGTCTGATTCGGGATGGTACTTTTTTTGATCAGGATAAAATGACTGGCGCCTGTGTTCTTGAGGCTTTCCCGAGGGTAGAACGATGGGTATCGACCCCTAAAATCGACATGGCCATTTCTTAAAATCAACATGGAACATGGCCAGTTATGTGACATGGGCATTTCTTAAAATCGACATGTGACATGGGCTTAGTGACATGAATAGAAAATTCTCATTTAGTGTAAGCATCAAAGAGCCCCACTCATAACTCTTTATAATTTACGGTGCCCCTACATTTTTACTTATAGTAACACTAGCGATATGTTTTTTTCCTTAGTGACATGTGACATGGCCATTTCTTAAAGTCGACATGGGGACCCCCCATCCACCTCTCCAGAACGGCCCACAGGTGTTGCATGGGGGACCCAAGAGGCATCAAATGCCGCCCATGTAACACCTGTCGGCCGTCCTCCGTACCCTGGAGGTTTTCCCGAGGGTAGGACGGCCTATAGATGTTAAATCTACATCACAAAAACACAATCCCCCTTCTACCATTTCTATATTGAAAGTAGATAAACTTTTCCAAGCACTAATCACTCTGTAGATTTCGTTCTAGACTAGATAAAAACCTAATTCCAAAAGATTTTGAAAGGTAGATGCCGACAGATAGGGACTGGCCAAACGTTCTAGTTACCGAACTGCCTAGTACACATGGCACGGAGGGGGGCCACACTGGCCCCTGTCACAGCGGGAGGTACCTGGCTGCCTGCCGCCGATCACGGCACACACCATGCATCACTGTATCCATCAATTCTGGAATTGATATGCCAGTTGGAACCAAACTCTTAGTAACTTACCTTTTTGTGGTATTTCGTCCAGCATGATAGACAGTAGTCCAGCTCACATTCCTCACAATGGCCTATGGTTCCCTGGGCGTCCTCACATTGATAACACTCCATGTTGGGATGTAGAGTCCGTCAGACAAATACATGAATGTAATCCAGGAATAGAAACCTATACCCAGAGAGGGTAAAACGCTCCCTGCTATACCAAATTAATGGCTAGTTGACTCATTGGATGAGTGTATTGATCTGGCTACAATTTAGGACACACATGGTATTTATGTACGATAGGTAGACAAGTGAGTGGAGGATGGCATGGACAGAGCTAATCTCAGGTCGCTCCACAACAAATTATTAACTCAACTCAGGTAAGAAGGCGGATTATGACATTGAGAGCTATTCCTGACATTTATTTTGTATGTAGACACATGTGGATTAATCATTAGTGACATAGTATTGGGGACCAGGACTTCTCAATTGAGATTGGCCGGCCCACTGGACTCATCTTGCCCCCCCCCCCCCCCGCCAAACAAAACAACACCGACGCAGCTTGGCCTGAGAACCGCCGCAACATTTCCCGGCCCCCTCCGCCGAGGTGTGAATGCCACATGGGAAAGTGAACAACGAGGACGCCTCCCGCCGGCAGTTTCGTGTGCGGCACAGGACTCATGACAGGTGTAGCTCCACTCGCATTAAATGCACATGTACCTCCCTTCTACACCTGCCACCCCCCCCTCCCCCCTTTGGGAATTTTCAATTTGTTATGTCTAGGTAGAAATTGTTGTAACCATATACTTCAAGGCATTAGGCCCCCATATCTCGTCATTGATAGAATTGGTACCTTTAGATGTATAAATGTAAATGAGATGAGACAGGATGCTTTTATACTATAAACAATGGGCCCCCATGTTAATCTAGCTGTGTACCACCCCAAATATCACACCCATAACGGCGTTGACTGCTAAATAAGCACCCTTATTGGCGTACGCCACATCCCTCCCTATGGGCTGAAAAAGGACCCATTTCCGGACCATTTATGACCACACCTCCCGGTATGTTTGGGGCTGAGTCGACTCCCCGGGAGTTTATGTGATAGTACAACTGGCACTTGATCTAATATCACATCTTAATATTGCTGCACAATGATCAACATATTTAACGTGCAGTTTGTGGAAAGGTGATGATTAAGCTCCACTCTCTTGAAATCGCAAGTAAGAAACTACACTGTAATTTGTAAGTGTAGGTACACGGTAGAATCTACTGTAGTTTTACAACGACTGCTACTGTAGCTTTTCAGTACATTCCACTGTGTACCTATACACAGAGAGAAGAAACAGCGTCAAAAGGCAGTCCAGGTTGCCTCCAGAATGACTCCCCTGTTTAGGCGAGTCCAGGTCGCCCAAGGGAGCCACGGTGACTATATGGCTGACCTAAGGGAGTCACCTGGGGGAGTCACATGACCCAGAGAGCTATATGACTCCCCCAGGTGACTCCCTTAGGTCAGCCAGAGAGTCACCAAGGCTCCCTTGGGGGACCTGGACTCCCCTAGAGAGGGGAGTCATTCTGGAGGGAACCTGAACTCACTTTTGACGCTGTTTCTTTTCTCTGTATACATACATTGAATGGGACACCTACAGTGGGTTAAACGTACATGCACACCTACAAAAACAACTGTTTACAATGTAGACCACCGTTTCAATCTCATTGACAGTGTACTACTGCACATACCATTACTATGCTACACTGATAAAATGAAGGGATCCAAACTTGTCAAAAGGTTGTCTTATAAGAAGAGTTTAGGGTCTTTAAAGTGACGGTCATAAAATAAACGAGTTAAAGGTTGTCTATTTGACGAACTGTCCGGTTACCATCCCACAAGACAAGACTAGGGTCATCTAACTGACAATGTTAGCCCAGGCAGTGGCCCATTCCAAGTGACAAGTCTAAGGTCGTCAAATTGACAACCCAGAATAGTTAACCCTTTATTGGCTGCAAACTGCTTTAAATGTGCTTGAATCCCTTTGTCAGCATGATGCATGAATGTAGCCCTGCATGGTGAGTCGATTCGTCAAGCCTGCATTCATGCACCTTTGGAAATGAATCAACAGTTGGGTGAGTATACTTACCAAGGCTGAATTCATGTATTATGATCACATAGAGCATAGCATCTTAAAGCACTATGCACCCCTTAGAGGGTTAACCTGTGCACTATAACCTCTACTTCACTGTAGGTGGAGCTAACTGGGTTCTGCCTAGGCATAATTGTTGTCCATGTCTGTCTATATTTCTGAGGTTTATAATAGCTAATTCATACAAACATAGAGGTATGTAGGTTAGGGGGGATTCCTGCCATATCCCCAAGTCTATATTGAGAGTATTTCTACCCTTTAGTTACAGACTGCTAACACATATGTGGATGTCATACCAATGGGAGTTTCCTTGCGGCTATTGTACCATAGAAATAACCACAAAAGAGGTGTCTGGGCCCTACACATATTTGTTTTGTCTCAATTATATCAAAACATTGATTCCTTTACCTTTTCTAGCATCCCCAATAGATAAATCTCAGGATTCTCCATAACATGAATGTGTATTTCCATAAATATGATTAAAATCAACATAGAAATTATGCAATTCATTCCCCAACTTTATAGAGAATGCATGTTATACTGATGCCACCTACAGGGAAAATCCAGAATCAGACCCTGGTTGACGAGTCTAGGGCTGGCATGAGTCAGGTTTTGGGCTGGCACATACCAAGTGTATCTTCTATCTGACAACTATAGCTAGAGGACCCACTCTCTTGTCACTTAGAAGAGTCTGCAGACGAGTTTACTTTTTGAGTGTATTTCCCATCTGTAACACAGTTTCTGGACAACAGTGTTTAGTATGTAGGCCTGTAGGAAATGTACCAGGGGCCTGCTGGGGCTCAGCAGGAGAGGAGCAGCAGGGCTGAGATTCCCTATTGACTAAATTAAAGACCAGTCAGTGGACGTGCTCTGAGTAGGGATTGCAGGGGGTCTGTAGCATTGTAACATGACCCCACACTGGAGGCCGCCATTTTGAGCACCCAGAGGCGAGTAATAGAGAGCCTCCAAGTTTACTGCAGTATCCTATAGTGGGCACAGATATTTGAATCACCATTGACAAACGGTTACCGATGTTGATTCAAGGTTGATTTAACGTTGAATTGAATTTTGTGCCCACTGGGAAATGTCAGGAGTAGTTTAGAATGTAGGGCACATGCTTTGATGCACAATCAAGACCTAGTAGTGCTAGGCCTACAGCTGTATTACAAATAATATTATGGACACCTGATATCGAGTGTTTTCTGATCACTATACTAAACAGAATGGCCTAGAAATTAGCCCTTGATTGATTCATAACCAATGTTGTCTGCAAAGGAAGATAAGCACATCTTTTTTAAATGGGATGTGGGCTGTAGGAAAAAGAAGGTTGAATGCTGAATGAGCGGATGGGGAGCACACATTGTAGTTGGGGTCATGGTGTCATTTAAAATTCATGAAAACGAGAAAAAGGGGCAACCTATATAATTTTATCGAGCAGGCTTCGGTCCCATTTCGTCACTAGTAGCTGTTATACTATCGTATTCTGCCTGTGTGTCTTATCCTTTCTGCATCGCTCCCTCTGTCTTTCAATGTTTGAAGCAAATCATATTGTGTGCCTCTTCTTTTTTCCTTTTTGTTTTGCTTTTCCTCTCTTGGTCCCTCTCTAATTTTCTGGTCCCTCAGAACGTTATTGTCCTGCCGAGGTGCTGGTAATAATCAGTGGATGGGAGACACAACATTGTGAGTGAACCAGGATTCAGACTGTTGAAAGGCAATAATTGGTTGCCACTTTTTATTTTGTTATCATCCATCATTCATCCCTTTCACATTTTCTTTACATGCATTATGAATTCATTCAAGAAGTATTACAGACCCTGTTTCTTGTGTATCTGTGTGTGGGATTCAGAGATTCATTGTGTCCTCAATAATAACACATTTAAAATGTGTTCCCTGAGCTGTCACTATAAGTATAACCAATTTGAGTTATTGGTGAACAGTGGTGAAAGATTGCTCGTACCTTACAGAGACACTGAATACAAATGGTCATGGGGGGCAGGCGGGGGGCACCCTAACCAGTCTTAAACATTAGATTTTAAGTATGATGACGTTTATACAGGCTTATATTGGACTCGTACACAGAGAGAAGTAAAGGTGTCAACTGTGTCTCCCACGTGGCTCTGGTTAAACTAGAGAGTCAGACAGCTAATGACTCTGCTTATATGAAGGGTCAGCTTGAGTTGACTGTCTACCATCAGTGTCAACTTGAGTTGACTCTCTACTATCAGTGTCAACAGCAGAGTCAATAGGTGTTTGACACTTCTTTTTTGTCAGAGCCACATGGGAGACACAGTTGACACCTTTACTTTTCTGTGTGTATGAAAAAGTAGTTTGGAGCCCTCTGTAGTTCTGATGGGGGGAGGGGAAGTAATTATGCCCCCTCCCCTTTTCTATGTGGGAGAGGTATGATTTACGGAAATGTAGGGTCTTGGCAAATTTTGGGGGGCCCAAACATATTCAGGCCCCCTTTTCTTTGTGATGAGGGAGTCCTGGCCCCCTACCCCCCTTTTCCTACGCCACTGCCGTAAGCCATTAAGGGCGTTTGTAGATGTTCTATCTATTGTAATGGGAAGCAGCTGCCTTCCTTGACTGGTGCCAATTCATACATGACTTTGTTCACCTACATAATGAGTCAATCTGCATAATGAGACACGCTAATGAGAGCTGCACAATGCTCCCAGCCCTTTAACTGTGTTGTAAAGCACAAACAGTCTGTAAGAGAAATAGCAGACATCAGAGGAGGGGACATGTCACCTACTAATCATTAACACTATGTACAATGATACACCGCTGGGTCAATAGGACCCATCTGCTTTTTGAATTGTCAAAATCCTATGTAAATTTTACTACACTGCACTGCAATATTTTGTCATGGATTCCCTTCCACTACATACTCATCGCCCATCATCCCTTGTCTGGTATCTCTCCGATCTCCCCTCCCTTGTCCATCATGTGGTGTTCATTGGCACCGACACTGTCAGAAGTTAGTGTAGCTGGACAATCATTTATACTGTAGTTGTACAATATATGCTACGGTCTTAGCGTGCATGGGCAGTGGAATCTACTGTAGGCTTACAGTATAAAAGGACATATTTTTGGTTTCACTATTTACAGTGTATAACTGACAGTGAATGCTGTTTGAGACGATGACTGTATTAAGAACTGAGACAGGAAATGATGTCATCATTTTATGACTGGAATTTGCAACTAATATACCAGTGGGTAGTATCCTCTCCAACCAATATGCCAGTAGTAGTATGTTAAAAATACCTACTCTATTTAGTACCTGCAGTCTTCTCTAATATATATGCAGCTGGCGGGGTGCCCTATCATCCAGAGGCTTTGGTGATGTTGGGCATACTGAGGTTATGTTCCTATCCAGTATGTAGTATTTATTCTAGCTCTGTAGCATAGCACACAGCAATGGCTTACAAACATAAAGGAAATATGCCATATCAGACATAGAAATCCTACCTGCTATAAATATATATACCCATCTAGATGATCCAATGGTTGATGTAGATGTTTATTCACAGACATCCCTTTTTACCAAGTATATATCGGCCCTACAGCATTCAATATAAACCAGCACATATTAATACATTCCATCATTGGTAGGTAATTAAGCTCTACTGTCGTCCTTGAAAAGAGAATAATGATCTTTTTCTGTAAAGCTTAACCCACGCATCAACATCATTGACAAAGTGCATAATCAACGCTGCTGATTCTCCAATGTCCAATTGGCGAACAACACAGCTTAGTATGTTCAGTACCAGGGGCCTGCTGGGGTCTAAGGGGGAGTGGAGGAGCAGGCCAAGATTTCTTATTGATGAGAATAAAGACCAGCCAGTGACGCGCCCCTGAGTAGGGATCACAGCAGACAGCTAGGGGGATACCCAGAGCAGGGGGTTGATATAATGCTCTAACACATCCAACTGGAAGCCCCCACAAGCTGAAGGGGGGTAGCAGAGCTGAGATTCCCAATTGCCTGCATTAAAAAACATAGCACACTTAACATAGAGTGTTTAGGCCAAAAAAAAAGAAGGTTTGTTTCCAGTAACATGCCCCCAGGGCATAGACCCGGCCGGTCGGATTTTTTAAATTTTTTTTTACTTTCCCGGAAGGCCTGTATGTAGCTCTCGTTATAGGGTGATTTAGTTTTGGGAGTAAATAGTACAGTACTAAGGAGGGGACGGGTTTGGGGGGGAGGTTAAAAAATGTGGACCCCTTGACCAGGGGGGGTGTAAACATTTTAGACCCCTCTTGGGGGGTTCAAAAAAATTTAGCCTGTTTTGAGACAAAAAGCCAGCGCGTTACTATGCTTCAAAGGGCCCGCGCGCGCCGATTTTCGACTCGTGGGGGGGGGAAAACAATTTTGACCCCGCGACCAGGAAAACCCACCCTCCCTGTTGTTAAAAAATGATCACTCCTTGAAACAGCAATTTTCAGACCCCCTGTGCGGGTTATAGGGTTCTCACAAAGTCGAAATTTTCAAAGGGTTTTTCTATGCAAAATATCAATATCCAGACCCTCATGCCCATGTAAATATTTTCGTGGATATCTAAAAGATTTTACCCCTTGCCTGGTGTTCTGGTTATGCATTCGGGGAAATTTTACAGTTTTTGCTCTAAAATCCTCAATAATTGTGCGATTTATGAGCAGTAAAATCTCAATTTTAGCCTCCAAAAAAAAAGGGATCAATACTCAACATATCACCTCCTTAACGCATGGTTGCAAACATCGTTATCTGCATAGCTGCAACATTTTAAAGGGGATTTAAGCACACACTAGGAAAGAGGAGGTACCTAGAATGAAAGATGTGTGAGTCGGTAGTATATTTGAAGTGGGACTCATCGTGTCATCAAAAATGCATTAAAACAAGAAAATGTGGCAACTTCTATTATAGACCATTTAAATATCATTCCCGTACTTACAGCAGTTTATATGCTATCCTGATCGTCTGATGCTATTCCAAACCACCTGATCTCTGGACCTGTTTAATGGTTTGTCTGTCTCCATCTCTGTCTATTCTACCCTACATCCCCCCCTCCTCTCTGTCTGTCTGATTCCGCATCACTTATCATTCTGTCCAGGGCCTGGTAATCACTGGTGTGGAGACACATCATTATGATTGATCCAAATTGGTCACTATTTCTTATTTTGCTACCATCCAGCTATCCATCATTCATCCTTTTACCAATTTCTTTACAATCATTAAGAATTCACCCAAAAGGAATCAGAGGCATTTTTTTCTGAATGTGCCCCACTGGGCTTTCACTAATACAAATTCTAGTTATTTGTGACAATTGCCTTAATCCTTTAGGAGCCAGCATTGTTGTTCTATCTATTCTAATGATAGGTAGCTGTATTCTAATCAGACATGGGTTCCTTCACACTGCATACTGAGACAATCTACATAATGAGAAAGGCTAATGATAGCTGTCACAACTCCCCCCAACCCTCATAATTCTCCCGACCTTCTGCCATTATTCTATACGATCTCTTAACCGTTTCTATCATAACCGTATCAAACCCCCACCGACCTCACATAAAGCACAGAGTACCGGCTCTCGCTCCATCCCTATACTCTTTGCGGAAGGGCAGTAGGAATTGGGCATTTAAAACACACACGATCTCCTACAGTAACAGTACCCTTGTTCTCATGATCACCTCCTGCCTTGCATGCCTCTGCCCGCCTCCTCTTTTGCCCTCCTCCCCCATCTGCATGGCCTAGTACCCTTTGTGCACTCCCTTCATTTCTATAGTGGTATTTCGGTTTTCTCCGTATGAGCAGCCATGTTAGTTCTGAGCTCGAAATATCGTGTGAGACTTAGGGAGTGACCACACTCACATACACCATAGATTGAACGGAACAAGCTAAGTGGCGAGAGCAGAACCGGAAGTGCTGTCCTGTGTTGCCCTGTGTTGCCCTGTGTTGCACTGTGCTTCCCTGTCCTGCCCTGTACCCCCTGTGCTGCCCTGTGCTGCCCTGTACCCCCTGTGCTGCCCTGTGCTGCCCTATGCTGCCATGTGCTGCCTCGTACCCCCTGTGCTCCCTTGTGATGACCTGTGTTGCCCTGTGCTGCCCTGTGCTGCCCTATGCTGCCCTGTGATACCCTGTGTTGCCCTGTGCCCCCCTGTGCTCCCCCTGCCCCCTGTGTTGCCCTGTGTTGCCCTGTGTTGCCCTGTGTTGCCCTGTGTTGCCCTGTGCTGCCCTGTGCTGCCCTGTGCTGCCCTGTGCTGCCCTGTGCTGCCCTGTGCTCCCCTGTTCTGCCCTGTGCTCCCCTGTTCTGCCCTGTCCTGACCTGTGCTGCCATGTGCTGGCATGTGCTCCCCTGTGCTGCCCTGTGACCCCTGTGACCCCTGTGCTGCCCTGTGCTACCATGTGTTGCCCCGTACCCCCTGCGCTCCCTTTTGATGCCCTGTGCTCCCCTGTGTTGCCCTGTGCTGCCCTGTGCTGCCTTATGCTGCCCTGTGATGCCCTGTCTTGCCCTGTGCCCCCTGTGCCCCCCTGCCCCCTGTGCTCCCCTGTGTTGCCCTGTGTTACCCTGTGCTGCCCTGTGCTGCCCTGTGCTGCCCTGTTCTGCCCTGTGCTCCCCTGTTCTGCCCTGTCCTGACCTGTGCTGCCATGTGCTGGTATGTGCTCCCCTGTGCTGCCCTGTGACCCCTGTGACCCCTGTGCTGCCCTGTGCTACCATGTGTTGCCCCGTACCCCCTGCGCTCCCTTGTGATGCCCTGTGCTCCCCTGTGTTGCCCTGTGCTGCCCTGTGCTGCCTTATGCTGCCCTGTGATGCCCTGTCTTGCCCTGTGCCCCCTGTGCCCCCCTGCCCCCTGTGCTCCCCTGTGTTGCCCTGTGTTACCCTGTGCTGCCCTGTGCTGCCCTGTTCTGCCCTGTGCTGCCCTGTGCTGCCCTGTGCTCCCCTGTTCTGCCCTGTGCTCCCCTGTTCTGCCCTGCACTGACCTGTGCTGCCATGTGCTGCCATGTGCTGCCATGTGCTGCCATGTGCTCCCCTGTGCTGCCCTGTGCTGCCCTGTGGCCCCTGTGCTGCCCTGTGCTGCCACGTGCTGCCCCGTACCCCCGGTGCTCCCCTGTGCTGCCCTGTGCTGCCCTGTGTTGCCCTGTGTTGTCCTGTGCCGCCCTGTCCTGCCTTGTGCTCCCCTGTCCTGACCTGTGCTGCCCTGTGCTCCCCCTGTCCTGTCCTACCATGCCGCCCCCTCTTCCTCATTAAGGACCTGACACCTCCAGCGTTAAATCAATACAAGAGGCGCCCTCACACGAGACTCACCAACACCTTGGTTCCCATGCAGGCTCCTCGGTTTGCAGGAATTATTGATGCAGTTATAGATCGGTCAGCCTCCCGTGTTACTGCTGCCAGCCACTCTCTTAGCGAGTCCTCTGCATCTAAATTGGTGTAGAAACTGGCGAATTGGTCCTGGAGAGCGCACGGCACTGATATTCTTTTGCTCCCTATAGGACCAATCTCTTAGTCACTATAGTGCCTAGCAAAACTAGTCAATTTTGGCTCCCTATACAACCAACCTATAGGTTAGTTAATATTGTCAGGTTGGTCAGTACTGACCTACTCACTTTGGTCTTTCCATTTTAGGCTAAGTCCTTTTGAGTAAGGCATTAGCTATATTGTTTTGCCTCAGGCATTTTTGAATAGCACTTGGCCATGCATGACCAATGTCCCCATAACCGTCCTTGGATAGTCACTATAGACTAAGGGCCGGAGCTTTTAGATTATCTGTGTGTTCATGTGTATCGACATTTTTTCCGGATACCCTCACATGCCTAGATATATTTATAATAGCATAGAATTGACTGATAATGTGAAACATATATTTCCTTCAAGTGTTATACACGCCTGCATGTTTTAATATCATTTCAATCATATGTAGCCCAGTGTTAGTAAAGAACGACTTTTGAGGGGTCTGTAAAGACAACAATCCATGTCCTGCATAATTCAATGATTATCCTATCACGGGAGTCTACGTGGTAAGAAGTAGGGCAATATCTGATTCTGGTATGAGTGTCACCTGATTCTCACTTAAGTGAGTCAGCCCGACTCTCCCTAGAGAGAGTTCAGCCTTATGTCTCATTTCCTTTCCAAAGGGAATCAGATGTGTGATTCTCTTAGCTATAGACCGCTAAATTGGTGTTGGAACTAGCGAATTGGCCCTGGAGAATAAAAGTGCATAGTGTATATCGTCGGGTATCACCAATATTTGTAACTTCATTCTAGGTACCTTTACATATCAAGGTACATACTATCATGCAAGCTATTGTTTCAGAAAGGGAGTCAAGCAATGCCTATCTAGTCCTGTAATGTCATAGGAAGGGAGTCAGGGCACAGTTGCTTTCTTTTGTTAAAGCCTTCTGCTGTAGAAACCATTCACTGAATGTCAACATAAAATATTACCCTAGTGACCACATTTATAGGTCCCACGCAGTTTCACGGGCGATTTGGCTTTATTACCTCTTATCTCAACCAGTGAATGTCTTGATAGTGTAATACTGGGAGCCTCTGGGATTCTTTAATTCTATGATTATGGCCGCTATTATGGCCATGATTATGGTGATTGCTGCTAATGTACGGCAAAATAATTGGTCTGATTATGACAGATTACAATAGATCTATCCAACCTGATCTATAGGCCTGTTGATATTCAAATGAATAGATCTAGGTAGGCCCTAAACCCTGCAACCACTACTGCCTTCCTGCTACATTGCACTAATCACAAAAAGGCTGAGGTGCATGCAGCCATGACCTTTATTTCATATCATTTTCAAAACGTCAAAATTTCTCAATGCCCATTATGCTGTGAATCTATTCCTTGACATCTCACTACTAAATTGAACACAGGCCCAGAATTAATCATTCTGGGCCTGTGTTGATGAGTATATAATGTACTCCAATTATATAATGTTTTCGTCCTTGCCACACAACATATTATAGTTGACCCACCAAGTATGTATCACAGTAAAGGTCAAATCCCACAACGCGAGAGAGGGCCAGAAAATGTTGCAAATTGGTAATGTCACCAATTTTGGGGCCTACATTGGCCAAGACAGGCCCAAATCGGCAAGAAAGTGTTGCCTATGTTTTGTGATTTGGGATATTGCAAGGATCAAAAAGGTTAGATATTTTCCCCCAGAAGGCCTAGAAAATGTTGCTTATTGGAATATGTCAAGGTTTCTTGCTATATTGCAATGGTTGTGTCACTGATTAATCATTATCCAAATCCCACCTGATCCATATATAAGAGATTTTGCTCTATGATTTATAATGTCTAGCTATGCATATATTGGTGGATGTAGTTGCAGATATTGTAATTGCATCAATTTTCCTTAAGATTTGAATATTAAAGTCCCTTCTGTTGCGAATTTAAACCCTATACTATGTCAAACATGGCCCAAATCGCAACACTCTCTCTGTCCAAATCGGGTACAGTGGGATTTGGAGAGGCCCAAAATCGGGGGACAAGTGTTGCGATTTACAATTTTGGCAACAGTTGCCCCTTGTTATTATGTCATAATCAACACTTTCTGGCCCATTTTTCACGTTGTGGGATTTGACCTTAAGAGTGGAGATTGGGTGAAGTGGGTGTGGGGTTGTGGTGTCGTGTAAAGAGTATGTATCCATCTGTTGGTCGTATGCCCTGCATGTATTCAGGCTTGGACAGACCAGTGCTAAAGTGGAAATGGGAAACCAGTGTGACCCAGGGAAAGCGGGAGCCACAGAAAGGTTTTGTCTGAACCGGAAAGGTTTGACATTCACTTGTTGATGGATTAGATCTATGCTATACTACCTGACCACTAGCTCTGACACATGTCAGGATCCTGGTGACACATGGGTAAGCAGCCTGGTAGCATGGGGTTACTGAGGTAGGCATCCTGGCACCACATGGGTGAGTGGCTGGTAAGCATGGGGTTACTGAGGTAGGGATCCTGGCATCACATGGGTGAGTGGCTGGTAGCATGGGGTTACTGAGGTAGGGATCCTGGCATCACATGGGTGAGTGGCTGGTAGCATGGGGTTACTGAGGTAGGGATCCTGGCACCACATGGGTGAGTGGCTGGTAGCATTGGGTTACTGAGGTAGGGATCCTGGCACCACATGGGTGAGTGGCTGGTAAGCATGGGGTTACTGAGGTAGGGATCCTGGCACCACATGGGTGAGTGGCTGGTAGCATTGGGTTACTGAGGTAGGGATCCTGGCACCACATGGGTGAGTGGCAGGTAGCATGGGGTTACTGAGGGAAGGGATCCTGGCACCACATGGGTGAGTGGCAGGTAGCATTGGGTTACTGAGGTAGGGATCCTGGCACCACATGGGTGAGTGGCTGGTAGCATTGGGTTACTGAGGTAGGGATCCTGGCACCACATGGGTGAGTGGCAGGTAGCATGGGGCTACTGAGGGAAGGGATCCTGGCACCACATGGGTGAGTGCATGACATGCTCACCCTGAGGGACCCTAGTTGCACATACATAGATAGATCCTGGTAGCATATGGGGAAATGACCTGATAGGACATGGGTCAGTCGCATGATAACACAAGGGCCAGGGCCGGCCGGGTAGCACAGCGGTAGGGAGACTGGCATCCCCAACCTGACAGTACTAGGGTATTTATATATATGTTGCAATGTGCATCAAATTTAGTAAACTAAGAATCCAACCCCCCAAAAACTAAATCGGGGTTTGTTTAACTGACACATATATGTGCCCAGTTTTAGTGCTTATCCGAAAGGGTGGATTCTCATATTCTCTGGCTCAAAAATGAACAAACATGGCAGATTGTTGAAATAATTCCCTCATGCTTATCTCCCACTCGCAGACTACTCCAACCAGGGAAGCCACCGTCAGCAGAGAACCTCACATCTGATTTTGTTGAAAGAAACCATCTTCAATCTTGCCCCTGCTTTTATCCTCTGATCTTCTTTTTTCTGTTTGCGAAACGGTGCTCTCAGGTTGCCGACTGCAGCCGACTGAAGTGTAGTGGCGAGAATCACATGCGGATTAAATAAAAGCTCGGGAATTAAACCCTCTGATCATGGGCGGCAGTGATGGGTAGAATAACACGATTAGGTCTGTCTGTTAGCGGCAAATCTTATTACTGCCCTCTAGTAGCGTGTCTCAGAAGGGAGGGGGTGGACGGTGGAGGGGGGAGACGATGGGGGAGATGCTAGTTACAGTTAGGTGGGAGAAAGAAGAGAGTTGTATGCCCGGGGTTGTATGCAGGGAATGATCGAGGGAAGAACGGCTGCATGGATATGAGAAAGAAGGCAGTGGTAATTTGCCAGTAACACGGGCGGGGTGCGAATATTTTTCGTCCAACCCCCTGGGAGATTCCACATTTTCTAGCACGACCCCCTACTCCCTACCCAGAGGGCCTACATTGTGTTGTCCCATCTAGAAATCCGCTATCCTCCCTGTGATTAAAACGATGACCACTCCCTACGGAGGGGGGGGGGCGATGGGGGCTAGGAAGAGGAGGAGCAGGAGGAGTCGGAGTCGGAGAGGGATGGGTTAGGGGGAGGGGGAGTCGGAGCTACAGAAAGTGATAGCTCAGACAGAGCGCCACCGAGAAATCTAGGCAGAGCTAATCAAGGGACCACCACAGGATTTCAAATCAAAGGAATCTAATGTGTTTGTGCATCTAATTTGCCGTATGGAATTTTAACAGTACTGGCGACTAAGGGGGAGACCAGCCTTGTCCGAACTATCACGCTCTGGAAGTAGGATATAGAGTTGAATTATGCTTTACTTGTGGGTGCACCGATTCGTACAAATTCTTACACCCCGGCCCTCTGTTATTATATATACTTTTGTTTTAGTCATTGAGCATCTGCAGCTTAAATAAATAGGCTCTACTATAGTGTACAGATGTGTTTCTGCTAGCATATGATGTTTACCATATAAAAAATGATATTGTAGGCTGGGTGGCTGGGTGGATAGATTGGAACCTGTTGAGTCCGCAAAACTATGCGCTAGGAATTGGCAGAAAATAATAATATTCCAGATGCCTTCAATGTGAAACATTCTATCTGGTCTAGACGCTCCCCTCAATATATCTAATCTAGACATTTTTGCTCATTTATTTTGGATTCTACATTCTGTTATTGGCAGCAGAGGCTCTGGTGACCTGTAGCATGCCCCTTTCTGCACATTACCTGTACTTTACGAGCCGACTACATTATTAACCCGGCCCATTCATCATGTTCAGGCACTAAAACACTTACTTCTGAGAGCAATAGCCATACAAGGATCAATATTATTAGAAATCAATAATTCTCATCGATCAAATCGCTCCATGTGAACTGTGTGAATTTGTACAGCTGGATCTTTCCATAGGGGTATTGATATTGGAAATAACCTTTTGATAATGTTCTAACCCTGAAGACTAATTCATAAAAGAGTGGAAATTAGGAAGCACGGATGATAATGAATGGCGGTTTTTGCCAGTCAGTGACATATTGCCCATCAAAATGTTTTGTTATGAAAATGGGTGTTGGTTACGAATGTAGTTTAGTTTAATTGAATAAATGACAGTTATCGCATACATGTAAATAGAGTTGCCATAGGAGTACGCCGGTATGATGATTTAATGTACTATTACATGAAGTGGTGATGGATATAATCCCATGCTGAAATTCTACGACAACTGTGTATACTCCCAATCTACATGAAATATATTTGAGAAAATTGCAATATCAATAAATGATCCATATCTTACATACATATTTTTTTATAAACCATTACCTCAAAGCACACACGTTTGCATTCCCATCTATTCAGACATGCTTCATACATGCACTGCATATTATGCTGACATGGAGAGTTGAGCACTAGCTGTGAGTAGTGTAGGAATGCGCCACTTTGAACCAGGCTAACCGCAATACAGATGTAGTCCAAGTTGATACAGCTCAACTTTCCAGATTGGTCCTCTCTCCATCATAACATATCTGCTTAAAGTGTAATGAAAAACTGAATTTGAATGGGATAAAACTGATAGTCACCAGGAGGGGAGTGGGCAATGAATATTTATGTTACAAAATGAGGCATGAGGGTATGAATATTATTGCTGAGTCATCAACCTAAAACATGACATATGTATTGATCTGATATAGATTAAATGTCCACTCGCGGGGGCATACCATGCATATTATGTAGACATTTAAAAACAATGTTTTGCATAATGAACTGCAATTTTAGACATTCTAATTGGAGGTATTAGGTCATATGGTAGACATTATTGTAGCCTAAATGTTCTATTGTACTGTGTTTCTGTATTAGGGGGTTTCTGAGCCTTTCCCACCAGCAGTGCCCATTGCAGTGCTGTAGTGTGGTGAGAACCAGGGAGCCAGTGAATAACGATACCCCATGCTGTATAATATATAGCATGGTTATTGCTTGGTGCTTGGGCATGTTAATCGTTTCCTTGACAGGGTACACTGAATCATAACAAACACTATAATATTGACATACTCACACACCAGCTTCTGTACACGTGTTGAGCCTTTAGTACCTGGAGTAAAGCCTAATCACTAACCATAGACTGACCCAATGTTCAATAGGGACGCACTGTTGCTTGCTCTGCCTGGACTGACATTCTTCGGCTTCCTATACAACTAATCTCTCAGTCAGTTAGTCATTTTTTGGCCCACTATATGACCAGCGTAAGTTAGTTGATTTGTCAGGTTGGTCAGTACTGACCAACTCACCTTCGCCTTCCCATTTTAGGCTAAGTCATTTTGAGTAGGGCATTAGTCCTATGTTGTTTTGCCTCAGTCATTCTTGAATAGCACTTGTTCATGCCTGACCAATGTCCCTATGACCAACCTGGGATAGCCACTATGGACTAAGGGCCGGGGCATTTACATTAGCTGTGCGTGTCAGCATATGCCAGGCCTTGAGAAAGAACGAATAGTCAATAATGCAATACATAAGGGAGAAAAAAACACTGTCAATATTTCGCAACAACTGTTTGAAAATGCTTATCAGTTCAACAGTTGATAGGGTGATATATTATTTTTTCAAATGGCATCCTTTTGTTTAAATCATTGTAGTTCTGATAATAAAGGGGAATTTATTGAAGAGATTGGTAATGGCCGGTTGCATTGTGCTATTGACAATTTCCAGCAGCCTACCCAACGAAACAGAATAGATTTGAGAACACTGTGTTTCTCTCAGCTTTTAGAGTTTTATTTATCAGTTTTACATTGTCGGTGTTTCAGTGGCATTAATGACCAGAGGCGGTAGGAGAAGGGTGTTACAGGACTTCATGAAGATTACATAAGAGGACATGACATGTATTGACTAGAATATGCTTAATTACAGGTGGGATTGTTGGGTGTTGGCAATGGACATAATAGATTGTAGTCTAATGACAGGTAGACGTTTCTAGATGGTTTTAAATGGCTTTTTGTGTCATATTCACATGGAATGTTTTGCCTACATGGAGTCCAAATAAGGCCACAGACGATATGGATGGTGTAGGTAGCAAACAAGGGTAGGGGTAAATGCCCTGTCACATGAACGTATGCTAAATAGTATTTTAATGTAGGACTAACGATATTTCGCCATTTTGTGTGGGAGAAGAGGGATGAAGAAGGGAAGGCGAGACATAAACATCTAGAAATACATCGCCTACAATCTAAAACACTCATTGTAGCAGTTTAGGCTGGTCACTACCTGTTAGCAATACCGATAGGGGTACGTTATATCAAGTGACGTTAGACATCCCGAGCATAACAGTAGGGTGGAGGAGGGTATAGGAGACGAGGTTGCTTAATTCAACTGGTGTTTCTCGCCAAGGAGCAGCCTTTTTATACGAGTTCATTAAGGAACAGAATACTGTGTAAAGTGTATTTCAACAAAGGTATATTGTATTGCAAGAAATGGATCATAAACAAAATGTATCAAACCTTGAACTTTATATGAATAAATACTATTGAAATTGAATTGAATTTGAATTGAAATTGAGGCAATGCATGTGAGGACATGCCAAAGAGAGACAATGGTACAGCAGAGCTCCAGAGACCAGGATAGTAGTGATAGGTACTAGGGATAGGGAGCTAGCTATAGACTGTAACGTGAGGCGGAAGAGCCAGAGAGGGGAGGAGAGGGTTATTGGCTGTAGGTCCGAACGTATGGTGAGATTCACAACCAGGATATATTAGGTAGGGCGGAATAGGTCACCCACGGCAGGCCATCATGGCATGGCAGAACAGTGGGGATCATGACAAAGCAGAATACAGCTGGGAAATGGAAAAGGGCATGCTATAGCTAGATATAGGCCTATGGGGGATTTATGGGGTTATGGCCCAGGAGAAGTGAATGGGTGAGGGCTCGGTGAGGATCGAGGGGGGCTGATCACCATTATAACCCTAGGGCAACAACCTGTGACGCATACTCATCAGCCACTCCATCCTACAGCACTATGAGCAGCTCATGGCTGGAGAACCTCTCAGCTATTGCTCCCGGGCCTTATGTAACAGACCATTGACCAGCTGCGGATCTCAGTGTGAGCATCTACTTTGTCTCTACCTGTCAGCACAATGGGCCTGCCATCATAACATCATACATGCCTGAGTTTAGAGACCTGGCGTGTAACACTGTAATAGCAGTGCACTGATAATCCGACCTTAATGCACTGCTATTATCATCTTAGTGCACTGATCTTCTGATTTTATTTAGTATAGGGTAACAGCTCGGTCACTAGTGATTAACATAGTCTTTTTTAGCTCCCTATGTGACCAACCTAGCTTAGTTAATACTGTCACGTTGGTCAGTACTGACCAAGCCACCTTAGTCCTTGCATTTCGAACTATGAGTATGAGGATATAGTTACATACTGGTCATACTTTGTGTTGCCTTAGTAATTTCTGAATATTGGTTCTCATTCTGACGAATATCCCCATGACTATCCCGGGATAGCCACTAATAACTAAGCCCTGGAGCATGAGGATTATCAGTGTGAGTATATCCAGATACTTTCAATATTGAGATATACACTGGCACCATTGTCAAATTGATGGTACCTTTGTATTATATATAATATTATGTTACCTTATGAATATATATACTAAAGCAACAGAGCCACCTTTGTATGGTATATGTTATTGTAGCATGGCAGAAGGTTTATCGGGCATTGATTTTGATGATCATGGATATCAGAGTCATCATATATCATCCAGGATGATGCATTACAGAAATAATCTAACATGTATCATTCGACGAAGTAAATTAAATTGATTCCAATGGGTGCCATTTACATGCCAGATCCACCTGACTATGTTTAATTATAGGTGGAGCATAGGTCAGATGTAAATGCATCAGTCAAGAAGGAATCCAATATAGGGGCTGAAACATACACATGTAAACCCTGCGCTGTGAATAGGCCTCCAGTCTACTTTAACCTACACACATCGTGATGCCTGGAGAGAAAGTGCTCACTAAAAAGGATCATTGGACTGCCTCATGGCATTGCCTCGTCTGAAACATTCGCTGCACATGCGTACATTACTACACTACCTATTAGGGGACATGGTGGTTGGCGCTACTCCAGCCCATAATAGCTCTATAAGAGCCTCTTTTTGTCAGTATTCAGGACAGTATTACTACACCATCAGCTTCATTATAGATGTATAAACATCATCGACATGGTGAAGGCGTGACTAAAGTAGCCTGTACGTATACATGGATATAGCTAGATAGGGTAGGGAATTATACTATAGATGTTTATATCAGAAATACAGGTGCCCCCATGTATGTTATTGTAGGAGGGGAGGTATGGCCAACTGCACATTAAATGGTTGTCGATCTTAAATTGAAACTATGTTCTAACTACATGTCTGGCAAATGCACTTCATATTATAACATTACCAATATTGGCTAACCATGCTACTGATTTTTTGGTATACGCCTACATGGCCAGGAACATTTGCAGTCAATTACTACCAGCAGATAGTATCCAATTTAGCGGGGCCCTTAGAGTGCAAATTAACCTTATCTGCCAATGTCGGTGCAGTATTGACCATCTGGTAGGGTGAGGCTAGACTGCAGCTGTCTTGCTTCAAGTACATGATTTTGCAGCTAGGCGTAAACATAGCGGGGTAGCACATTCAGAGCATACCCTCCAAACAGAACTTGGGAATTGAACGTTCGCAACTGGGTAGAATCCGGGTAGGTCACAATGACACAAGAAAGGCACGGGAATTGAACGTTCGCAACTGGGTAGAATCCGGGTAGGTCACAATGATACAAGAAAGGCACGAGATATTCCCAAGAATAGTGAACATATCCAGAACTTGGGAATTGAACGTTCGCAACTGGGTAGAATTCTACCCAGTTGCGAACGTTGAATTTCCGTGCCTTTCTTGTGTCATTGTGACCTACCCGGATTCTACCCAGTTGCGAACGTTCAATTCCCAAGTTCTGATTGTAATAAGGACATGTTCACAGTTCTTGGGAATATCTCGTGCCTTTCTTGTGTCATTGTGACCTACCCGGATTCTACCCAGTTGCGAACGTTCAATTCCCAAGTTCTGTTTGATATAAATAACGTGGAATTCCACGGAATATGACACAGTCAAAAGAAGTTCACATATTCTCGTGCCAGATACGTGCACAATTCTTCCAGGGATCCCGAGTTGTGACTCAGGAACCGCATGAGTTCTGCCCGAGATCTTGTTTGCAGGGTAGTAGCCCTCCAAACAGAACTTGGGAATTGAACGTTCGCAACTGGGTAGAATCCGGGTAGGTCACAATGACACAAGAAAGGTACTGGAATTGAACGTTCGCAACTGGGTAGAATCCGGGTAGGTCACAATGACACAAGAAAGGCACGAGATATTCCCAAGAATTGTGAACATATCCTTATTACAATCAGAACTTGGGAGTTGAACGTTCTCAACTGGGTAGAATTCTACCCAGTTGTGAACGTTCAATTCCCATGCCTTTCTTGTGTCATTGTGACCTACCCGGATTCTACCCAGTTGTGAACGTTCAATTCCCAAGTTCTGATTGTACTAAGGACATGTTCACAATTCTTGGGAATATCTCGTGCCTTTCTCGTGCCATTGTGACCTACCCGGATTCTACTCAGTTACGAACGTTCAATTCCCAAGTTCTGTTTGATATAAATAACGTGGAATTCCACAGAATATGACACAGTCAAAAGCTGTTCACATATTCTCGTGCCAGATACGTGCACAATTCTCCCAGGGATCCCGAGTTGTGACTCAAGAACCGCACGAGTTCTGCCCGAGATCTTGTTTGCAGGGAGTGTATAGATGAGGGAGTTGGGGTAGAATATCCAGTAGAGAGGTAGAATAGAGAGTTAGACAGATGAGACAAGGCAGGGAAGTGGCAAGAAAGGGGAAAGGGTGAAGAGAACAACATGGGGAATGCAGGAGAAGAATTAGAAGCTGCGAATAAAGGATCACTTAAGAGGCAATAACTACAAGCAACTGTTTCTGACCATATTTACTATGTTCAGCACCACTAAGACAATGGCCCCTATGTTAGGCCAACTCCTCCCATGGGGGTCCCTATTACTAGTATTAGCATTCAGCAATAGGCAGTGGATAAGTTGCCAGACCCGACGAACCAGATTTATCCTTAACGTGTACGATTGCCCCATGCACCTGTGGCTAAATCCCCCTATTGCCAGGTTATCAGCATACATTGATCTACATGTCCACCTTCATAGACTATTTGTAAAAGCGCCAGTGGGTTTGAGCAGTTGAGTGGTAGGCCTATATGAACATGGTACTTTAAACCAGTCTGACAACACTTCAGAGCCAATAACGCATGTGGATAAGCCTACTGGTTAGCTTTCCAGGCGACCTATTATAACAAATGAAAATGGAGTTTGTGTAGTAGACTGATGACTATGCTGACCATATAAAATCAATATGACATAATTATGTACTTATGCTGTATCATCAAACTGAGAAATGCATTATTTAAAGTCGAATAGAATCTCACTTGCAGGAGAATACCATGCATCATATTTCATGTTGAATAATGTGTATAACATATTGCATTCTATTTGGGCGTAGTCTACTGGCCCATAGTTTCAGAAATAAATATTCTCTTTCCAATCACATAGCATGTTATCACATATTATATTTAACTTTCCTGGATCCATAATTGGCGTTATTGGCTCTGAAGTGTTGTCAGCCTGATTTAAAGTGCCATATTCATATACTACTCAACTGCTCAAATCCAAACTATTCTACCTCCCTATCACAATCTAACGGCCCAAATGAAAATTGCTTGGATGACTCTGTGTGCCGTTGACTCCCAGGTTGGCTTTAGTTGCTACTCAAGGGGGTGTTACAGAAAAACAATGTAAGCTTAAACACGTAAGTAGGGTGTTACTGAAAGTTCCTTTTTCCAATAGGTTACAGAAAAAGATCACGCTGTTGACTTTACATTAATTGACATAAATTTTCATGTAAAAATCGGAACCACCTCTAGACATGGCCTAAACAGCGTAAATTTGATGACATTAATGTAAATTTGAAGATTCTAACGTATTTTATCAAATATAAGTTAGTATTAATGTAAGCTATCAAATATAAGTTAGGCTTTAATGTAAATTCGCTATATCTATGCTATTTCTTACATTGTTTTCTGCAACAGCCCCCCTGTTACTGGTTACCAAAGACAGGTGTTGAATCAGACGCTAACACTGATTGGCAGCCTATTGCAGCCTAACTATTCTAATAGACATTCTCTACAACTATGTTTTTGGGGCCACCTGAGCCTTTCCCAATGGAGCACAGTGCAGCAGTGTGATAAGAAAACCAGTGAATGGCCATCCTATGCTGCATAATATAGCATGGTTATTGCCCCGTGCTTGGGGATGCTAATCGTTTCCACACCGGGGCATCCAACGAGCCATAACAAACATTAATATTGACATACTACACACACGGGCTTTGGTACATGTTGTGCAGGTTCTGGTACATGGTGTAAAGCTTAACGACCAACATTGGTACTGCTTAGACGGCCTACCCAGTGGTCGATAGGGATGTATTGCTTCTCGCCCTGCCTGTGTAAGTGTGCCAGACATAATTATGGGACATGATGAAATACTCAATACTACCAATCTTTATTGGGTTTTAGACAATTCTACCAATTCTAATAAAACGCATGGGTCCGTAGTCTCAGCAGTAGGGATAGATACCTTTCTTAAATCAGTGTCTTTTTTGTTTTGGAAACATTTCATTATCATTCAGCGACTGCAGCCTTAACATATATATGTGAAATTCGGGTGGTTTCAGTAAAGGGTTCAAGAGTATATGCTGGAAGGTGAAGGGGATATGGGACAAAAGCCAACGTTTCTAGATAATGAGTTAATAACAGGTTGGATGAGTGGATTTCGTTGTTGGATGTATAGTCTGGACTGCGCTAGGAAGACACTGACTTTGAACTTTTAGATCCTATCTTTTGGCCTCTATCGTGAGAGGGTTGCCAGTCGTCTAAAATTGCATCAGACAAATTATATCAACTGTGCACATGAAGATGATAAACACGGCTATTAATAAATCATCTCCAACTCATGAGGTGGTAAGGAGTGCACTATCAAGAACTAGCATGCCTGGTGGTCGATGTCTATGAGGAGATATTTTGATTGGTAAGGCAAATATTATTTTCCTTACTCTGTTAATTAATGGAGACAAGGGCAGTAGGATGGGGCAGGGAGGAGGAGACCATAATTGATATTTGATAGTACATCTACTATAATCAAACAATTCATTACAGCAGGCAATTGGATGCAAAGATTAAAAATGCGGTTTATTAACTAAATGAGATATGTGCAGCCAGAGAAGAAAGAATAAGGTACAATAATATTACTTACTCTTTGGGGGGGAGGTTCGTGAATGGGAGATTCTGGAGCAGAGCAGAGGAAATTAGAAGTCGTATAATCGCTGAGCATGAGATGGGAGATGAAAATCACAGCATGGTAGGGCGGGAGTATAGGAGATCATGGCAGAGCACGCCAGAGAATGGACTAGGACTGGCTAAGGATACGGCTATGGGGGATCTATTGGGACAGCAGATCAGGTAGGGAGGGTGAGGGTATGGCGCAGGGTCACTGTATGGGGAAGCAACCAGTGATGCATACTGATCAGCACTTCCATCCTATTACACCATGAGCAGCTCTCCTCTGTGGCCGGAGAGCCTCTCAGCTATTGCTCACAGCCCTTATGTAACAGAGCATTGACCAGCTGTGAGATATCCCATTATGAGCATTTACTTTGTCTTTATCCGTCGGCACAATAGGCCTGCCATCACAAATTCAAGGCACATTAGATGGGTATGGGCTAGCCGTCTATATTGCCATATGTGTGGCTTTGATTGCAGCAAGCGCCTATATAGCCAAGTACAATATATATATTCAATAGTGTATTTTGTGACCATTGTCATGTTGATGCGTAGTAGACCCTTCACTACCTATTGATTATCTACAAATACACTATTGTATGAGATTGTCATTATTGCCACGCAGAGACATCTTGGCATAGGTCTCCCAGGATACAGCACCTATATACATGCAAACGTAAGTGGTAGGAGTGGGCAGACTTCTGGATATATTTCTGAAGCCAATTACCACCCACAGATAGTATCCAATTAAGCAGAGGCTCTTAGAGTGCAAATTAACCTTATCTGCCAATACTAGTGCAGTATTGATCATGTGGTAGGGTGAGGGAAGGCTGGGTTAGAAGGAGTCTAGCCATATACAAATATCATTCTGGAAGTAGGTTTCAACGCGGAAGAGAATTAGGAAAGGTTCAGAAAAGTGAAAAGAAAATGAATATATAATATGTATGTATAATAATCTTAGTGTACACACATCCATGACGACAGTCCTGAGAGGAGTACCCAGATGATGGGATAGTCAAACTCCAGAAATACAATCACCCATTCAGCTATGATAAAGCATATTATGTCTACTCATTGCATTATAGTGGCATATTCAGCATGCTAAAGTATTCATTGTACGTATATACCCTGCTAATAATACAAATTATGTTCAATAATGTTGAGTCTAGTACAACTCTTTCTATGATATAGGGATCATAGAAGCAATATGATATGCCAAGCATATAATCTCCTGGATTTGATCCATCTTTATCCACAATAAGTAGAGAGTTAGCCAGGCGGTGATAACTATTAGCAGCTGTTTCTAATGGTTCTGACCGTGTTCAGCATCACTCTGCTACTGACCCCTATGTTAACCCAACTCCTCCCATAGGGCTCCTTATCAGCACACTCCAATAGGCAGTGGGTGAGTTGCCTGACAGTCTTTAGTAGTTCCCCCCAGACTACTGAATGGCCCTGTCAGCTGCAGAATGTGTAATGAATGCAGTAGGCCTACATTGTGACTACACCCATGACAGAATTGAATAGCCATCATAATATTATACATGCCACCTAAAACCAAGGTACACAGAGATACCTTAACAATTACACCATTGCAACCAACGCAGTTATGCACCTACTAAAAACACAGTAAATCCACCGACTGCATGGGTGCACAAAACTTTACTGGAGCCAATTAGTGTAGCTTGAGGCTGCTGTGTAGGCTATAGCCCAGGCTGTATAGTTGGCACCACTTAATGCTATAGTGCGTCCTGTAGTTGAAGCTCACTGGCATCAGGTTATATGCTCACAGTGGCATGTGGACACTAAGCCACCACAGTGTCTGGCATGGTTGTCATGGTAATGGGTACACTGATTGACACCTTTTGTAATCACCATAGTTACCCACCAGGCCCCCTGGGAGAGGGCAGCTCACTGGGATGTAACTAGAGGTTGTAGCATTAAGGTAGCACCTCATTCCGCTTATTATAGTGGAGCTTGGTTAGCTCCCATAGCACAACTACTCTGAGGCACGCCATTATTTGATAACCTATGATACCCAACACGAATAAACACACTGGCTAAACAACCTACCACGGATATCATCTTGCATACCAATTAGTATGACCATTGACATACTATATATTCTGTTTATTATTCTGACATATCCTTCGATATGTGAATTTGTAGAAATTACTATAGTTGTAACTCAGCTTTGCTTGTTGATTCTGCTATGACCATTAGCGGTGTACTATGATATATAATACATGGTACCAATGTACATGTTATATCAATGTAGCCACCCTAGAGCTACTGCTGGTACAAAATCTCTGCATACATGTCCCTAAATGAATGGACCCATCTCAATTCCCGTGGTAAAACACATTTCCCTCCCCTGCGGTGGCTGTATCCCATTAAAATAACATTAGACAATTTTCCTGTTCTGGTTGGGAGTGATTGTACGTACATTGTTTTCCCTCAATTTAGTTTTGTTTACATGATAAACATATGTCGACCCCCCCCCCCCGGAATAGTTGTTCTGTCCGTACCCTGTCACTTTTTTGTTTTGCCATGACAGTGCTTTGGTAAATCACCCCTCGGCTGCGCTCACACCCCAGGGGAAGCACTACAGCTATTACAGAATGATCCTCGTGGGACATCCCATGAGATAGTTTGTGAAAAAAGACTTTACTTCTAAACTCTGTTCATAAACACGTAATGTTCTCAAATTAATACATTGTGTCAATTCTCAGCAAACCTGTATTCACATCATAGGCCTTCTTTCCAATGATTGTTATATGTACATACTGGTCTTCCTCATAGTAAAGTTTATACTTGCGGTTATCCCTTATTTATGCCGTTTTTATTTTCTGTCTATTTCAGCCATGAGTGACTGGACAGTGGCCCTGATCCTGCTGGGCCTGAGTGCTGTCATCCTGGTGGCAGTGGGACTGGTGTGCCGCCTGATGGGCGTCTTCAGACTCAACTCTCTGTTTGCATCTGGGGAGGAGAAAACTATACTTACCAAGCAACCTGGGCACAATGGTTATATGGTGAGTGTTTATCAAGATGTAGATACATTATAGTAAGCTGTACCATCTCACCGGGTAACATACATGGTCTAACTCATCACATGGTAATGACATTTAATTATTAGAATGACAGGGAAATGTGTATGACATTTATTCTTTAGAAATAATAGTTAAAATTCAACTTAAAAGAAATAACACTGTTTTTATTTCTCCTGAGTATCATCATATGTCAATACTTGTATGATATAATTCAGTGCTGTTCTCATCTTAATACTGCACGAATAAGGATGGTCTAATTACCAAGAATATAACATTGTTGTCCGAGTCTACATCTGAAGTCGTATACTATTATATGCCCAAAGCATTGCCTCTCAATAAAATTACTGCTTGACTCGTATATCCAGCAGAGATGTATCTACACACATGCATCTCCTGATATTTGACAACTTTTAGTACAATGTAACTACATGATGATAGCATTGTGTCCTCTCATGTACCAGATTAACCAGCCGCCAACAGACTTAAACGTCCACTACGACTCCCTCCGCTCTTCATCCGGGGCCCCAGGCAAGTACCCGGATCCGGATGCAGCCCCAGAGAGTCCCGTCTCCCCTGACTCTGTCTCAATAGGTATGTGTGGAAAACTAGTCATGGTTTTTTGTTTGTTTTGCTTTTGAAATATCTAAAAGAAGAAAGTGATCTAATGCAAAGCTCTCTGAAACTTGTGGAAAATGTCACTTGGAGATATACAGAGCTATTCGACTAATTTTGATCACGGAATAGAAACTACAACAAGTTTACAAAAAGACTACCACGATAATTATGTAGCCTAACAATGTGTACGCTCTGTTAGTCTACCAGTGATGCGCTGCCCAATCGCCATCACTGTGAACTATATGCTATTCTGTAACTTAATTGCATACATCCCTCATATTCCACTAATATCGATGTAATTGACACACACAATATACTTATTCTCTGTCTCCTACAGCGTCAGAACATGAGTCCGGGGTCGGCTTACAACGTGCCATGTCCTGTGATAGTGTGGCCTCGGATTCCTCCATCGTTGACTTGGAGCCAGATACTCCAAAAATCGGACAACTAGAGTTTGGACTTGAGTATGACAGGTATACAACATTTATCTCACTTGTAGAATTACAGGGATTGGTTAACTTATATATTCTTAGATTCTTGATCCACGCTCAACTTTGTTTAAATATCACTTAATTATCATACCCACCGCCACCCCATTAAAAATCTCAAAATCTGAGTAAATTGTGATAGCGCTATAGGGGGCGAAAGCCAACCCGTTTACTTTTAGTTGTGCGGGTGATGAAAACTCTCGAATCAGGACAGGAAGCCAGGGCGCGGTACGTATTAGGTATGGGGACTCTCAGAAATGTTCATATTTCTTCCTCCAGAAGCATCCATTATGGCAGCCATTTATGATACAGCAGGGGATATGTTTGACACACAAATAAATGAAACGATTTCCGGTAGAGATCTCTATTTGCTGAGAAATAATATTTTTTCCAAATCTCCCATAGCGTGACATCGCTTCCTGTCCTGATTCGAGGTTATTTCAACACCCGTTTTTTCCGTGGCATCGGGTTACTTTCGCACCCTATTCAACCAATAAACCATGACGTATGCTGGAGGAGGGCTTAGAGGCTTAGAGACTCAGCAGAAAAATATTTTACGAGCCCATAAAATGAAATAATAATCCCCCGCAGATCGGTAACTAGCGGGATGGGTCGCGTATTGGGATGCAGTGACATTGTCCCAATTAAGTCGGGATGATCAAACATGTTTTATATGACCCGATCCGATCAGTTGATCTAGTCATCCGATCGGATGGGTGGCGTCTGCGTTGGGCTTAAAGCTTGCCTAAAGCTGGAAATCCACTACCCACTTTTTCGTCAGATCAGAGATCTTCTGACAAATTGGACCCAAACAAATGTCAAGAAAAATGCAAATATAAATAAACCCTAACATCTGATTATCCATGTTACCATGATCTGACAGATTTCTGTTCATGAGAATGGACCAGAAAATCGGTTACTGAAGCTCCAGATTTACAGTGCTATATATTTACAGACCTTCCTTCACCACTCTAGTATTAATTAGATAAACATACATATAAATACTCGTATATTGGCTGCTAAGTATGACATAACACAACCATGCAGTAAGATTAGAGGTAAATACCAAACACTTAACATTATTCAGGGAGGTGTCAGAGTTGGTAATTAGCGTCATCCAGGCCCGCGACCTTGAAGCGAACCGGGTCACAGGGACGCTGGATTCCTACGTCAAAGTCTGGGTTGTACCCCACTCATCCGGCCGCTTCCAAACAAGGGTAAGTATGTCATGAATGTCATTGTTCATAATTAATCTCAGGAAGCATGATATTATTATAGTCCCATAAGCACGTGGGGACGAACCTGCGGAGTCACTAGACGCTGCCCATTCTGTGCGTAATCTTAAAAAGCCCACTTTTCGGGTAATCTTAATTATGGATGGTGTCTTATGTTGATATGGGGGGCTCTGCCCCCCAACCCCCGTGCTTCTTTTCTTTTTTCCCCTTCTTTGATAATGGTGAGTACTATTAAGACTTTAAGACTAAGAATAAGACTTTAAGGTAACAGCAAAAGTGGCGATTCAAGATTACGCACAGAATGGGCGCCGTCTATATAGTGACTCCGCAGGTTCGTCCCTTGTTGCATCCCATAATGAATCTAAGTATACGCGCGAGGGCATCTGCGTTGGTATCCATAGATACATAGAATGATATGCCATGAACCTTGACGTAGATTGTAATTTTAACATGTTTACAGAACATATGTTATGAATGGAAGCTAACTTGAGTGATTCCTGGCAGATCGTAATAGTGTCTTAGTAAGGCCACTCAAAAAAAAAGTGGTTTCTCATTACCAAGGTCTGAAAATTTTGACGAGGGAGGCTTTTTTTTTTCTCTTTTTTTTTTACTAAAATGTATGGGATACTATGGGACGATATACGTTTTTCATGACCAAAAGTTACATTTTAGAAGTTAAGAATTTATGGATCTTTAAAAGTGGGGAAATGTAATTTATTTCTATCCTACTGCATTACTGGCAGTATTAGCTTTAATTTGATACCAAATATCCCAATATTTGTCCATTTTTATCATAGTTTTCATAAAAAATTAGCAAAAAAAAAAAAAGTTTTCCTCAAAAGCAGATCTTTATGATGGGCGCGGTGATGAGAAACCTTTTTTTTTTGAGTGGCCTAATCACCATGTTTTACAGTAAATTGCTTCTTCAGTCATCTGTTGTGTCCATCGTACCCCAATACTAATCATGAATGATCGCAACCTATATTCGTATGATTCAACCGTCTTTAGATTTCTGGCGTCAAGCGATATATTAATGAACTTCACAGTTTATTTCTCAGATAAATACAAAGCTTCAGTTCCACTAACTTTGATGGTAAGGCTGTTGTAAAGAATCTTCCTTAATATACAAAAAAAAAACGGAAGAAAAAAGGAGTTGGTCTGCATCCAAATTTAACTATTTACTCTAAAATGTGTATGGTAAACTTACCCATGACTCATGTTATGGAAGAAATACCTTATATTAATTAGTGAAATGTGTATCATTAACCAATAACTCCAGTTTGAACTGGATCTAATTCAGATCCTGTCCCAACTAATTAAGTCACACTCTATCTACTCATGATAGATCTACACAATAATGTTGCAGTTCACAGCCTTATGACTTTAGCACACACGACACTAAGTTAAAGGTTGTGACAATCAAAGAATGATTGATCAGTCTAACTAGTCTAAGTCTGCTTACCCCCTCTATTTAGGCTTTTAATAGAATTCGGACACCATAACGACCCATAACACCCGTCACCCAACCCATTAGCCTAGGTGTACGTACCCGGGTTACGTTCCATTTGTAAAACCCTAACGGCAAGAGTATTCATCCTCGTTCACAGAAAATGAATTTGTATGATTCTCACTGTTACAATTTTTCCCAGCCGCATTTATTTTTTCTCGTGTGTTACCAGGCTTCTTCATTCATGTCACAAAATCGTGACAGTGTTTATATTTTTCTAAATTCTTATTTTCTAGCGGGTCTATTCATTCATTACAGGAAGATTCTAAGCTCTATTTACATGAGGGATAATTCGCTACCAGGGTACATTATAAAAGGTCGATTCTTTGAACCATTACATATATATATGCTATTTCGGTGCTATTGTCCAGGTGTGTGGTGTAACTCCCTGGTGGGTTAGCAGGGGTGTGGTATAACAAAGTGACCCCTGCTGGGGTAAAACCTCGGTAGACTGGTGTACTGCCCCAATGTAAGACACATAGCACTGCCATGCGTGTACAGGTCTACTGGATGCAGTCAGCTCTGTAGGAGACCCCGCCAGTCATAACAAGTTTGGCCATGTTTTTTGTGAGGGGCTACCTTAATATTACGCTTGGAAGAACAACTAGCTTTCTCTCAAAGAGATGTATTGACGCTGAAGATTTACAGGTGCGGTTAGTAAAAATATAATGCGTTGTTTCCGCTCATCCGACTGAAACATGACCGAACGTACGTTAATTAAATTTGTTCAAATTTTGCTGAGGAGTTTTTTGTTTTTAGTTCTCTTTCCAACGGCCCAGAATTGCCTAGATAATTGTATAGGGTTTCAAACCATGTTATCGGAGATTAACGTCATATGATGTGGCCTTGGCGCTTGTGTAAACATCCAGTAAGCATTGCAAGTGCGTGAGGAAATGCGGATTATCCCTGCTTTAAAACTAGCACCACAGAACTGTTTTATAAAAATACCTGGGGGATGTGTATGCAACGTAGTTGGAGAACGTATGAGGACTTCTACGTTCTAGCTTACTTACTCGAGTTTACATAAAAACAGTGGCATGGTTTCCATGAGTATAATAATAGAGCCAACCATTAGGACCTCAAATTTCGCCAATTGTTCGTAATTCTTTTAAATCGCAAAATATTCAACGATCAGAAATAATCGGTCACAGAAATTATCGGTCCAAAGGCTATGAAGAGAGTGCAATGTATAGAGCCCGAACTGAATACGTTCCCTGTCGTTCGTTGTAGTGTTATATTTGTTGAGTTTTTGTTGCACATTCATTGGTATTTTATAATTCGTATATAGAGTTAGAGTGAAATGAGGGTTGTAATTCTTTCATCAGGACAATAGAAAAATATAGTTTCACTGCTAAAGTGCATTCATGTATCAGAGGACACCAAACAGTCTCTACATGAGAAACATCGCTGTCTATTCTCTAAATAAGTATGAATCAAATCGAGACAGATAGAGTGGATGATGAAATTCCTATAATTATTACATGTATATATACAAATTTATGTAGAAAGGAAACGTCTAAGAATCCAGGTGGGATTAGAACGGCGATTAGAAATATTTAAGAGAGCTGGGTTCGATGAACTCAGCTTCTGCGGCGTTACACTACTACATACAGTGCAACATTTGGGTAGAACTCGGGTATTAACGCATCCCCCCAAACACAACTCAAGAATGACACAAGTTAGTAAATTGTGTATTTTCCAGGAAAATCACAAAGCGGAATACACAAGATAGGCAACGGAGATTCTCGAGAATAGTGAATGCTCCTAATGACATGTTCAATAGTGATGTATATTTCCCGAGTTTTACTCGTGCAAATAACAAGGAATTCTAGGGAATATGACACAAGAAGTGTTGAGAAAACGTTCAAGAAACGTTCTGAAATTGTCATAGGGATCACGAGTCAAGACTCAAGAATGGCACGAGTTCAGCTTGAGATCTTGTTTGCAGGGATATATTATTGCACAATTTTACATAAGATAAAAGGGGTAAGAAGGAAGCTAGCATAGTAGGATAACATGCAATTCTGGAGAGATGTGGATCACACAGAGGTTGAGTAGTAGTCGCATTTTGGTCTGCTGAAATATTATTTTTAAAGGTCTTCCGACCAACTGAAACATATATCTGTCATTTTTTTCTTCAGCCTAATGCAACCAGGGCCAGCAAGAGTTTTGCTCTGCAGTTGACTGTTTATACACTGACAGGTACGCCTAGAGTATACAGGCAGCCTGTGTTGGTTACTGCGTCGTACACTAAAGTACAGTTTATAAATACACTTGGTCATAGGACCAGCGTACACCAAGGTGTCTCCAGGGATACAAAGCATTCGCAGAGTTTAAGGCTAAGGACACGGACGTATTGCTGGTTGTACCGTAGTAAACTGTTAAATATCACGTGTTATTCGGTTACAGAGAAAAGAGGGTGAGACTAAATTAATGTTAGCAGAAGTGCCGCTTAATCTGGAAGTAATTTTGGTCACAGATTGAAATGACCATGCATGCCATGCACAGCTAATGAGGATGTACCTGGATAATGGATATAGTGATGCATGGGGACTGCATCGAGATTTGCGTCTCCTATGATATAAAAATATAGGAGACTGGACAAAGAAAACGCGATTTATTGGCGAAGCACCAAGGATGTACAAGGATAGCAGGGCACCATGCACTAAAGTTCTAAGCCAGTGCAGCAATAACGGCAAGGTTTAAACCACTCTATGTAAATGTGACACTTTGCAGTAGGATACCATGCTCGGCTAAGTCCCAGTAGCCTACTCCATAATATTATGGATATCCATGGATATCTCATCGACAAGTGCTATGAATCCTGTAGAAGGAGGAGGAGAGGCAATGGCCCCGGTGCCACATGAAGCACCCTGGAGCTGGATGAAACCCATGTCTATGCTGCTGACCAGGTTTCTCCACCTCTTTCAGGTGCAGAAGGAGACTACCAGCCCTACCTATGCCGAGAGGTTCCTGTGCACCATAGAGCCTGACGACCTGGAGGCCAAGGCGGTTCAGTTCCAGGTAAGTGTATACATATTTTGGCGGGATAGGTTCCCTTGTTAGCCTTTGATGGGGTGCAGAGGGGTATCCCCTGAGGTCGGAAAGTTGCGGAAATTAAATGTTTCAGGTCGAAAAGTCCCTTTAAGCTATTGTCAATTTTGTCCAAAAGTCGCCAGGTCGCTTATATTATTGGTTTAGGTCGAAAGTCGCCTTCAAAACGTCCCAGGTCGCCAGGTCGCTTTTGACCCATCTGCAGCCACATTAATAGAGTGGGGAAACACCTATATAAATAGGTGTATGTTTATTTCAGGAGTAAACCCCATCATGGGTGCTGGTTGTTTGGGCTATATACTAGTATAGTAGACAAGGGGATTAACTCGGCCCCGTTACCCCATTGTTTAAATAACAAAAGCATCCTCACATCCAATTTAGACTTATTCATAGGATACAAGGGACAACACTTCTATTGTTTTCTATTTATACATACAGAAACATAATGTGTCCAGATGGCAACTACAGTACAAAAATGTATAGCCATATAGTATGACATACTATAGTGTAAAATCGCCGTTAGTGAGCTTTAGTAGAGAGTAGTGGTTTTTATTAGTGTAGTGGCCAAAGCCAATGATTGAGACAAAGTGTTGTGACAGAAGTTGACTTGCTACTGTTTATTACCTTTTCCACATGAGAGCAGTTACAGGTGCATGAGTACTCTTACAGAGTTGATGAATGTCCTGCAATCACATAGAATAGCCACAGGAGATCTCTTGGGTAGATACTTATTTCCTATGGTTTGACACAGTAGCACACATACAGTCCATACACTCTTTATAATGTCTTAAAGTGTTTAAGTCCTTTGGTGAATGTAAATGGAACTGTGTATAACTCCAACTTTAACTTTAACTGTACAAAGAATATTGTCTCCTATAGTCCTCAGGTACAAAGTCCAGCTTCAGCAAGTTCAATATAGTCCAATGTATACAGGTGGGGTAATCCTGGAGCACTCTGACACAGGTCTGCTCCCCATGGTGGTCTTGTAGGTACTGATTTCACCACCTCCACAGCACTGCCTTTTATAGGCCACAGACAGGATGATGCAATACACCAACATGCTGATGTCAGACTCTCAGAAAAAGTATGATGCAATAACCAAACTGGGTGATGAAACATACATAGTACACAGTAGAAAGAGGATGATGAAATACCTCTACCTGATTGCAACATAGTCTGGAACACTCTAGAAGGGTGAGGTCAGCACCATATAAAAGAGATGACGCAATACACCCACCTTATTGCAACACATACACTACATTCCCGGCCCCTTAAATGTGAACTATAGAAGTGAACATTTACAAACAACCTTAGTTCTTCATAATATCAATATAAATATTTCAAACTTTACACTTGTATGAGTGACATGACAATGACATACACAATACTATCTATAGTGCATACAGTGAACAATAGAACATAGTTCAAACATTAGCATACATACATGATAATAACATACAACCTTTCATGGAACAACATTATCTGTGTATGTTCTTTACTATTTAGGTACAATACAATATGCATAGTACTAACATCTCTGTGTACAATATGACATCATCTTGGATATCCTTTACTTACAAACACGACTAGATCATACATCTATGATGTGACAGATTCAAGCAAACAAAGTTTGTCAATAGGTCTCACGAGTACATTTGTAGCAGTTTTGACCTCTACTGACCGCACTAGGCCATCTTTACCTGGGAACGTTTTGACAACACGACCAAGTGGCCAACTATTTCTAGGCAGATTTTCATCCATAACCAACACCACATCATTTGTTTGGACATTTCTCTTTGTTTCTAACCATTTCTGTCTTAGCTGCAATGTAGGGAGATACTCTTTTACCCACCGTTTCCAGAACTGGTCTGCCAAGTACTGTACATGCCTCCATCTACGACCATACATATCTTCCTTTCGGAAGGTTCCTGGGGATGCTCTAAGTCCTACACCTAGCTGAAGTAAGTCATTTGGGGTTAGAGGTTTCAAGTCCGTTGGATCGTCTGATACTGGAGTGAGTGGTCTACCATTGACAATGTATTCAACTTCACAGAATACTGTGCTCAACCTCTCATCGTCAAGGACTTGATCTTTGAGTATAGAATTCAGTACTTTGCGTACTGTCCTGATTTGTCTTTCCCAGACTCCTCCCATGTGAGATGCAGCTGGTGGGTTGAACTCCCACTTGATTTCTCTGATGAGAAGACTTTCCTTGGTTTTGTGATCTTCATTCCACCTTCGTAGCGACTCATGCAGCTCCTTGTTTCCTCCAACAAAGTTGGTTCCATTGTCTGACCTGATCTTCTCAGGAACCCCTCTTCTAGAGATAAACCTTATCAAGGAGTTGATGAATGAGTCTGCATCCATTGAATTTAGCACCTCAATGTGTATTGCCCTTGTTGTCAAACAGGTGAACAAACAGCCATACCTTTTCTCTTGGCTCCGGCCCCTCTTCACATAGAAGGGGCCGAAGCAGTCTACTCCTGTGTAGGTGAAGGGTGGTTTGTGAGGTGTAACTCTGTCCTTTGGCAGGTCAGCCATCCTCTGGACACCTAATTTTCCTCTCAATTTCGTGCATATCACACAGTTCTGCAGTACTCTATTTACCAAGGGACGCCCTTGTGGTATCCAGTATCTCTCCCGCAGTCTTGAGAGCACATACTCTCGTCCTGAATGTTTGGAGATCCACTCATGCGTGTGTCGTACAATCAGCTCTGCAACATGGTGGTCCTTTGGTAATATCAAGGGGTGCTTGGCAGAGTCAGTTATAGGTGCACTTTGAAGTCTGCCTTGTACTCGGAGCATGTTATCCTCATCTCTGAACGGCTCCAATTTGTAGATAGTGCTTTTATGGGAGACTTGCTTACCTGATGCCAGGCTGGTGAGCTCATCTGAATAGCACCTTCTTTGCACATGCCTGATAATGCCCTTCTCAGCGTTTTGGAGCTCATCCACAGATAGATCAGAAGTCAGTTTGGGCTTTCCCTTTCGGAGCCACTCGCCAAAGCGAATCAGCCATGCAACTGCCTTCTTCAAACGAAACCAGCTTGAATATCGTTTGAACATTTGTTCCAAGCGGTCTTCTGGATCTGTGACTGCAATGCAAACCTTGGCTTCTTTCTTGACTTCATGATCATCCAATAGTAGGTCAGGAGATCTTTGAGGAACAACTGGCCACTGGGACTTGTCTTCCCACAAGAAGTCCGGCCCCTGTTTCCATCTTCTGCTGGATAGCATTTCACTTGCACTGAGGCCACGAGAAGCATCATCAGCTGGGTTTGACTTGGTGTCTACGTACCTCCATTGGGTCGGTGATGATCCATCAAGGATGATTGCTACTCTGTTGGCAACAAAAGTCTGAAACCGCTTGGTGGTGTTTTTGATGTACTGCAAGACTATCATGCTGTCAGTCCAAAAGATGGATTTGGTAACTTCCAGGCGTATCTCTCTGCGGAGCAGGCTATCCATCTTAACAGCCACCACAGCTCCTGAAAGTTCTAGTCTTGGAATAGTCATGTGTTTGACGGGAGCAAGTCGTGATTTACCCAGCAAGAATGAACAGTGGACATCTCCTTGCTCATTCACCACACGTAGATAAGAAGTTGTGCCGTAGGCTTCTTCAGATGCATCAGAGAAATGGTGAAGTTGGATTTCCACACACTTACCAAAGTCTTGTGGTATGAGGCAACGCCTTATCTTAAACTCTTCAAGACGTGGGAGATCCTCTAGCCATCTTTTCCATTTCTTTATGTTGTCAGGTTCCAGTTCATCATCCCATCCTTTCTCTCTTTTGCATTCATCTTGGAATATCTTCTTAGCTTGTAGTATGAATGGGCATACAAATCCCAACGGGTCATACACTGAACTGACCACTCTGAGAAGCCCTCTTCTGGTGAAAGTCACTTCCTTTTGCTTGATCCTGATGCCAAACATGTCTTCCTGGGTATCCCATTGGACACCTAGTGCTCTTTCAATAGGAAGGGCTGCTGAATCAAGGTCTAGGTCTTTGACTTCCTTTGCTCTGTCCTCAGGCGGAACAGATTCTATAACCTCTTTGCTGTTGGAGATCCATTTGGTCAGGCGGAAACCTCCCAGTTTCAGGAGTTGACAAAGTTCCTCTACCAGTTTCTTTGCCTGATCCACTGTTGACAGTGACTTGAGACAGTCATCTGCATAGAAGTTCTCCATCACGGTCTTGACAGTTTCTTCATCAAACTCAGTCTTGTGGTCCTCAGCAGTGCGTTTTAGAGCAAAGCTTGCACAACTAGGGCTCCATACTCCACCAAACAAGTGCACTGCCATCTTGTAAGTCTGTGGAGGAAGGTCAGGGTTACCATCTTTCCACCACAGGAACCTTAATACGTCTCTGTGTTGTGGAGACACACGCACTTGATGGAACATGGCTTCTATGTCTCCCATGATTGCTATGTGGTCTTCCCTGAATCTTAGTAGCACGCCTATCAGTTTGTTGGTCATATCAGGGCCTTGCAGCACTTGCTTGTTTAATGATGTACCACCATATTCTGCTGCACAATCGAAGACAATCCTAAGCTTTCCTGGCTTATTTGGACTTGTAACGGAATGGTGTGGGATATACCACTTGATTCCATTATCCTTATCATCATCACTGTCTTGAACAGGTTCTGCATATCCCTTCTGGAGTAAATCCTCTATACCTGTCTTGTAAAGTCTATGAAGATCAGGATCCTTTGACAGTCTTCTCCCAAGACTCTGTAGACGTTTCTCTGCCATTTTCTTGTTGTCTATCAGTGCTGGTGGTGTGACCTTAAAGGGTATGTCCATCTCATAATGTTGATCTTTGAGTATGATGGACTCATTCCAGACATCCAAAACTCTTTTGTCATCTTGAGACATCTGTGGGAGACTTCCAGCCAACGTCTGTCCCACGTCCAGTTTCCAGAACTGCTCAACTTGAGCTTCAAGTCTCACATCTGGTCCCTGGTCAGCTTGAATGAAGTGGCAAACAGCAGAATCATTTGAATTCCCACTTTGCATTGGGCCATTGAGTGTCCATCCTAGACTTGTTCTGGTGGCATAGGGTTCATTTTCCCTTCCTCGCCTCACTTCGAGGGGAATCAGTGCATCTGGGACATCTTGACCAATGAGGAGAGTAATGCCTGATTTCTCTTGCAGAGGTATTTCCAGACACTTGAGATGATCCCATTTCTTAACATCTGCTTGTGATGGTGCACTGTCCCTTAGGCTTGGAAACCTGCTCAGTGCATAGACTCTAGGAAGTTTGACAACCTTACGTTTCTTCTTTGGTCCTTTTGTTGCTGTGACTTCTAGAGAGACTTCAAGGGCATCCATATCTTTCCCTTCACTCAGGGTCTCTAATGATAGAGAGGTATTTTCTCCTTTTAGTTCTAGTTGCTTGACCAAGTCCTTCGAGCAGAAGGTCTTGTTGCTTCCTGGATCAAGCAGGGCATGTGTGCGTATGTAATTGGTCTGACCCTTCCCTCGCACATACACAGGAACTATAGGTAAGGCGACCTTTGTGCTTTCAACGTCTGATTGCCCACATGCATAGCTCTTGGCTTCTACCGGCTTGTCTGGGGACTTCTGCTCCTCATTCTGTTCTCTGTCCTTTGCAGACTCAGGCTCGGAGACTTTCAATGGTTGATGCAGCAATGTTGCGTGTTTCCCCTTACAATCCTTCTCTTGACAGCCTCTGGGTCTTCTACATTCTTTAGATGTATGATTGCTGTAGTCAAGACAATTGAAACACAGTCTTTTTTCTTTTGCCACCTCCCGTCTCTTTTCCAGGGGCATCTTCTTAAACTTCTCACATCCACTCACTGTGTGACCATCAGCATCACACATGCGACACTTGTAGCTCTTGGGCTTGTCCTTCTGTGGTGCATCAGTGGGCTTGAGCTTCGTGTCTTGATTTGAGCTTGGGCTAGACTTATCAGTAACCTTTACATTAAAGCTTGATCCCTTCTTCTTGGGTATGGAAGGCTTAGGCTTTGCTTCCTTGGGGGCTGACCCTATATTTCCAAATACTGGGTCATTGGCCTCTCCGGCTGCCATCTCAAGGAATTTTAGAAACTCATCAAAGTTTGGATATTCTCCAAATCTCTCACGGGCCTTATATGCCTCCTTGCGCCATTGGGTTTGAAGATACATGGGCAACCTTGTCAGGATCTTCACCATTCGGTCCTGTGAGTCTACTTCTTTAAGCTTGTTCATAGCACGCAGTGTCTCCAAACAGCCCCTGACATCATCAGCAAAGTCCTGAAGGGCTTCACCATCATTTGGCTTCACTGCTGGGCCTTCAGTTATTTTAGAGATGCATGCCTTTGAGATTACAAAGTCATTACCAAATCTTTGTTTCAACAGGTATCTTGCTTTCTTGTAACCTTCTGTTGCGGTCATCAATGCACATGGCTGTATCACCTTTAATGCCTTGCCTGTACAGTACTCTAACAGCCTATTAAGTCTATCAATATCCTCAACATCAGTCTTATCAACACAGCTGTCAAAGGCATTCATGAATGTCCAATACTTCAAAGGATCCCCATCAAAGGTTGTCAGGCTAGTCTTAGGAAGGCGAATGACATTGAGCATTTGGCGTTGAGTCATCATTTGGGATTCTAAAGCTGACTGACTCCTCTCCTGAATTTCACCTAAAGTTTCACTAAGACCCTTCAAAACTGGTTCAGACGGTTGCTTTATGGCTACTGGAGCTTGTGGTGATTTAACAAACTCCATGAGTTTAGCTACTTGTCCAATGGTGAATGTCTCATCTGACCTTTTATCAGCATTCTCTGTTACTGGAGATCCTGTCCACTCAGGTGCAAATGGGTTGAGCATTGACCTTCCCACACCCCCTGATCCTTTGTTGTCTGAGCTAAAGGCTGTAGGTTTGTTGGTCTTTTGGGCAGTACTAGCACTTATGGGACCCCCCAGATGACGGTAGGCCCTACTGGCAATAGTTGAATCAAGCATCTCCCCACATTGCAACTTTACATCAGTATCTTCTCTAGCTACAACATTATCATAAACAGAATCAAAGTTAACATTTGAACAGTTATCAACAAACGTTTGACTGACCTTTGAACCTTTATACACATACTCAGGATTATGAACACTCTTGGTCAGGACCTCTTCTTCTGCTGCTGCAGCAGCAAGTTCAGTCTGCATTTGTAGCTGCTGACGGCGTAGCTCCAGTTTCTTCTTTTCAAGCTCTAGCCTTTGCTGCTTCTCCCTCTGATGATGTGTAGCTTCTCTGCGTTGACGTTCAGCTTCCTCCTGCCTCTGACGTTCGACTTCTTTGCGCTGACGTTCGGCTTCTTCATGCTGACGTTCGGCTTCCTGGTGCAGTTGTAGCTGGGTGAGCTCAAGCTCTTGCAGCTCCTGGAGAGCTCTAGCCTTGACTTCAAGGGCAGCCCGTTTCGCAACTGCCTTGGTTCTGGTACTTGATGCCCGCGACGCCCTGGATGTGGCACCAGAGCCACCCTGTGACACACTATCCTCAGGTTTGACACTCTCCTGCAGGCTACGCTGTTCCTGAAGACAGATATATTGTCTTTGTGCACCTTGAAACCTGTCTTCAAGTTGTTGATACCAGGCCTCTTCATCAGTGGCCCTATCAGGTTGAATGTCCAGCACTAAATCCATGAAGTCATGGTGCACTGAATATAAGTCCTTAAATGCAGATGTCATCTTCTCAGCTGCAACTTGAAGTTCAGGTAGACCGGCGTCACATTGCATCAGTTGTATCAGCATGTTAGTCTTTTTGGTCAGGTGACCAGCATAACCACCTCTTGAACGGCGTAGTGCCAACAATTTCTCAGTATTGACACTATGAGGGTCCAGCATCTTGCTTGGTTCTCTTTGCCTTGAACCTGTATGTGACATGATGACTTACTTGGTGTACTTGCTGAATATCCTGGTTCTTGTAGACTATTCTTTGTACCAAATGTAGTGGCCAAAGCCAATGATTGAGACAAAGTGTTGTGACAGAAGTTGACTTGCTACTGTTTATTACCTTTTCCACATGAGAGCAGTTACAGGTGCATGAGTACTCTTACAGAGTTGATGAATGTCCTGCAATCACATAGAATAGCCACAGGAGATCTCTTGGGTAGATACTTATTTCCTATGGTTTGACACAGTAGCACACATACAGTCCATACACTCTTTATAATGTCTTAAAGTGTTTAAGTCCTTTGGTGAATGTAAATGGAACTGTGTATAACTCCAACTTTAACTTTAACTGTACAAAGAATATTGTCTCCTATAGTCCTCAGGTACAAAGTCCAGCTTCAGCAAGTTCAATATAGTCCAATGTATACAGGTGGGGTAATCCTGGAGCACTCTGACACAGGTCTGCTCCCCATGGTGGTCTTGTAGGTACTGATTTCACCACCTCCACAGCACTGCCTTTTATAGGCCACAGACAGGATGATGCAATACACCAACATGCTGATGTCAGACTCTCAGAAAAAGTATGATGCAATAACCAAACTGGGTGATGAAACATACATAGTACACAGTAGAAAGAGGATGATGAAATACCTCTACCTGATTGCAACATAGTCTGGAACACTCTAGAAGGGTGAGGTCAGCACCATATAAAAGAGATGACGCAATACACCCACCTTATTGCAACACATACACTACAATTAGATTTCCTCAACTTAATATCTCAGAAATCTTCCAATGACACAGCACAAGAGGGGCACACATATTTTCTTACATTTGGGTCATAGGCCCGGTCACTCTATATGACTGTATTATTCATTGGAATATGATAATGAACAGATGCAAATTTAGGCCCTATTTCTCGGCACCTATCAAAGTATCCAAGGGCCAATTAATTTCAGAACCAGAGGCCACGATGCTAGGCAAATAACACCAAAATTACATGGGAAGGGCGGGTTTAAACAGAATAAACATAATTGTAATGAGCACACCATTCTAACAGAATATCCCCAACTTCACCGTGGGGATGGTAAAATATGGATGAACTACAATTTGGCTGAAAGAAATATATTATATATATGTTCGGCTTATCTATGCTCTGTGAAAAGGGTATGCCAATCTGAGGGGTTTTTTCTGTCATAAATTAACCTTTCTTAAATCTTCAAAATGCATGATGCATATTGGCACCCGTTGTGGACCATACAATGCCTACATGCCTTATAAGCCACTCGATGCCTCAATGCATCACCCGTAGTTAAATAATTAAAGCATTCTGTCTTGCCTTGATGAATTGATAGCGTTGAGAATAATCAACCCCCACTGTTACCACATTCCTCAGGTGTTCTCCAGTGACCAGTTTGCCAGGCACAAGTTGCAGGGAGAGACTGATGTGAGACTTGGGGACCTGGACCTCCGACACCCACTCCGGATATGGATGAACTTGAGGGACTTGGATGAGGTGAGCTTCTCACAACCAAATCTGTGTCATCTTGTGCCATCCTTTGTTACAACTCGATATGGTGCAAAGGAGTAGGAGGTAAATCTTCATAGTTGGGGCCCAGGAATGTAGGGCCCACTCCAACCAGAACTAGATGTTGGTAGATATACACGCTTATATTGGGATCGCATAGAAAATAGTGTTAACGCCACCTTTAATTCTGTTTAGGGGCCCAAACCCTTCTGGCTCACTTTTTCTCATGTATGAGAGGTAAAGGTTTGGGAACTATACGTATTTCATTGTAGCGTCTTGACCCCTCCCATACACATAATACGCTCATACTCATGCTATTAAAAAACACCCCAAGCCCCTCAACCTGTGACAATTTCTTATAATATATATATGATTTCCCTTTACAGAAACCCACAGATATCGGTGATATTTTCTTCTCTTTGAGTTACTTACCCACCGCCGAGCGACTCACCGTGGTTATCGTCAAGGCTCGCAACTTGAAGTGGAATTCCAACTATGGCCGCGAATGCACTTGTAAATATTGTTTTCTCATTTCCCTTACATGTTGTTGTTATAGTTGCACGTACTTATATGCCTCAAGAAGAATAGTATTTATATTAGATAATGCTGTATACCATATGTGCCCCATATAATATTTTATTACATGGTAGTATAGCCTTCTCTATGCTAAGTCTATGGGAGCTACGTACTCCATGCCCCCATGGAGTATGGTGTAGCCATACTCCATGGCCTCCAGATTTGTTGATTTTTTTCATTTAAATACTGTAGGGTTATGTAATAAACACAAATCTCCACTTATTAATATACATGTACATAATACATCACTCGTTAAAGCTGAGTTATATCACACTCAGCCTTCGGCATCATGTGATATGACCCAGCTTCAACTCGTGAAGTATAATGTGCATGTATATCAATGGTATGTCAATGGCGTCTATGTATGCTACAATTAAAAGGTGTTTATTGCCAACCTCTCAGTGTACAATACCACCTTATAAGTGGCCAATAACCCTGCACCGTAGTGCTTACTAGCCGGCTCAAATTGTGTCAAAATAATATGCTATTTTTAGATTTCCTGAACAAAGCACTGCTGATTTGTCACTTGACATGCATCACTTATTAGTTACTTATAAAACACCTCAGTCAATGAACTAATAAAGGCTACAACGCAGTGCTTATTGGAAGTTAATATATACAAATTATCTTCTGCCTATACATAGAGGTGAATTTGAAGTATTGGGCTCTTTAGAATTAATGTATTCTATTACGGCTATCATTTCAGCCTGCTTTGTGAAGGTGTACCTCCTACAGAACGGTAAGAAGGTCAGTAAGAAGAAGACAGGAGTCAAACATGAAGAGAAGAACCCAATATTTAACGAGGCCGTCATCTTCAATGTACCTGCTAGTGCCCTAAATGTAGGTATTCTTTGTTATAACTGTTAACATTCTACTGATTTATTTCTGATATCCTCTCATATGTAGGGTTATATGTGCTTATACCACAGCGGGCACGGAGAACAAAACATATCACACCTCTTGTATAATGTATACAGCTAGTGGCATAAAGTAGTTATAAGACTAGTACCAATCTGTAGGGGTATTCAGTGAAGGAGCCTATAAGGTTCCTTCACTGTATTTCGCCTACAGATTGGTACACGTCCTATAACTACTACGTAAATATATTATAATCCAAAGATTGACGAGTATCTAGGGGTCTATAACTATACACATCTAATACCTATTTATAAATAAGTGCTAGCTTATAATGATGCAAGCCTACTTGGAACTGTGTGCCTAGATGGGAAAGCTATATTTATAGTCCCCGACTGAACTATGGACTACCTACAAAAATGTATAAACCTTTGTCCTATTAGACTACCACCTAAATAGTTGCCACTAATGTTATTTTAGTGTGTGTTTTTTTGTGTGTTTTTTAAATTGTTCATTCATAACATCCATTTGATCTTCAGTTACAAATATGTTTCATGTAGGCACATTCAAATCAATTCAGCTGTAGCATCGACACTTAGACTTAGTGTAACCTTTCGCATTGATGACTTATTGTACAATGTACAACATTTATACAGTTATTACCACTACAACCACAACAGACTGTGATAATAAGATGTAAATATAAATATACACGTCTTTATCATTTCAGACTGTACAAGTGAGAGTTACAGTGGCTGAGCAGCATGCCGATACTAAACTCTCGTCTGTTGGTCACGTGGTATTGGGATCTCGTGTGAGCGGCACAGAACTGACACACTGGAATCAGATGATGACGTCATTGCGGCGTCCAATCGCCATGTGGCACCGGCTCAGGAGATGAGACTATGACGTCACATCCGCCATAAACTGCCATTGTTAAACTTAGCATCCTCTGAAGGAGTTCCCAACAGTGAAGTGGGGTTATGGACCGTCTCAAGGCACAAATAGACTACTAGAAAGCGGCAGAGTTTAATGAAACATTGATAAAGCCAATATACTAAAGGGCTAATGAGAGTAAAATATGAAAATAATCTATGTGGACTGCTCCACAAGTTGGCTGACATGTTTGCTCTATTGGTGTGCCTCACCCTAGTAGCCGCCCACAAATCTAGTCACAAGTATAAACCGAGGTAGCCCTATATGTTAGCAATAGCATATGAGAGGTGATGGGCATAATTGATGTTAGCCCTGATAACACACATCGAATGCATCTAGAACAAAGGGATTTAATTGTCAGAGGGAGTTAGTTTTTTGGACAGAATTCCTCCAGCGACTGCAGCTATCTAGAGCATAAGCGCTCTGCCCTGAGTTGGGATAGGTCACACTTGAGAGTATTCTGAGACTTGTATGAGACAGTTTCTGGGTTAACTGTGATGTAGCTGATTTGGATTTCAAGAGTAGAGAAGGCTGCATGGATCTCTTTTCTTTTCAAAAATGTACTATATCACTAGCTTCTAGAACTCCCCGCTACCCAAAATGCAACCTGGACAATGTACTTATATATATAAAGTCTGTGAGGCCACTGCACAACGATGGAAACGACCAACTGCATTAATGGCTAGGGGAACAAAAGCTTATCCTGCGGAGCATTGTAGCCTTGTAGGGATGGGAATGAATCTTCTTTTCTATCAATAATTACAAGAACAACTCAACAAACATTGTGACTCTTGTAGTTGTGGTCAAGGCACAAACACTTCCTCGTCCCTAAAACATTGTAAAACATTAATATTATCGTATCATCATAGTCAACATTTCGGTACCACATATAAATGTGTTTATCCCACGAAAGCTGAGACATTCGGAAACCAACGGTTTGCCCCTCCTGGAGCCGTTGTTCATACACTCATTTTGTCAGGTGACCATTTATCAATTATTGGACCCTACCAAAGCTAATGGATTAACTCTGCATTTGTAATTCGCACCGACACAATATATAGTAATATATAGGCTTACATGTATGTGTCGCCTGAAACTGCCTTGACAAAAAAGTCTCCCCATGTGAGATTAATTTCCTGCCCCTGTCCTGGTTAGCCCTTGCATCTTTCCACAGCATGACCCATTATAACTATTGATAATCAAATATATAATATATATACCACAAACCTTGGTACCAGCCGACTTTCAGTATTTAACAGTGGTCCAAGTATGAAAAACTACATTCTGCCTATAATCACTCATTCAAGAAACTATATGTATGCTAGGCCTATATACCTACCTATTAAACAAACTATCATATTATTGTTGCAAAACCGTTGCGAGGCCTTAAGGGTCGAGATCTGTGCTAGTCAATCTGCGAATCGTGGAGATACCTTTTACACGATTGAAAACAATCGAGTATCTCTGCCTAATGTATAATTGTATTGCTATCAGCATTCCAATGAGCTCCTTAGGAACACAGTATGTTCCTATGATAAAGAGGCACTTATAATTTTATAATGTATATATCTGTCTATATGGTTTGAATGTGATTTAAATTCATATATTATGGTGTCTTGTTTTTACAATGTTCAAATAACATTATTTTCAAATGCTCTACTCTTTCTGATATGATAATGATACAATGATGCTGTCCTGTTTATATATAAGTGTGTTTCAAATGTCCTTGTTGTATATGTAAATATTTTGATCTTTGTTATATTTATAAAGAATGAAGGAAATATCTATCGTGGGAATATGAAACAAGCTGTTTGAATAAATAATACATGCTTACATAGGTATAATGTTTTCGGTTTTATAAATACATGAATCATGCATCATATCATTTCACCCTCTGAATAGCTTGAGATTGTATTTGTTAAAAACTACCACAAATACTCCTTCAAAGATTGCCAAGTCCACAAAACAGGAACCGGAGCTGGAATCGGAAATTATGATAGGAGAACTCCCACCATGCATTCTGGTTCCTGTTTGCTGGTTCCTAGCTACCAGTATAGGGATTGCCCATGCAAACCCAGGAAATTCAAATTCAAAGTCATATAATGATAGACTTTACCAGAGCCTTCTGACAGAAGGGTCTGGGGACGATGATATAGTTGCACCATGCTGCCTTAGTACTAATACTTGTTAGCTACTGTATCCAGGTCAGTCTAGGAATCAGAAGGTAGGCCATGGGATTCCACCAGGGGCAAAAATGGTGCATCCCTTCAGACCATATACATATATATGTAATATCTGCTGAAGAGATTATTTGCCTCGCTATGATATAATAAATAGTGAATGAACTGTAAACGGTTGAATCTCCCTCACCTCTGTATATGACAGCTTTTGATGTTGTCCCGTGTCTACTATTATGATCCCCAGTCAACTCTAATGGCGGCACCCTCAATAGAGTGGGGCCCTTGATGAGGGGGGGGGGGGGGTCTGTTAGGCCCTTATCCTTCAAAATTGCCCTTATCCTTCAAAATTATATAGCTTTGTAGTATAAGGGCTGTCAGTCAAGCCCTTATCCTACAAAATTGGCCCTTATCCTTCAAAACATCTATCAGGCCCTTATCCTTCAAAATTGCCCTTATCCTACAAAAATGTATAGGTTTGTAGGATAAGGGCTGTCAATCAGGCCCTTATCTTACAAAACTGTCCTTATCCTACAGAACCTATATAATCATTTTGTAGGATAAGGGCAATCAGTCAGGCCCTTATCCTACAAAATTGCCCTTATCCTACAAAACCTATATATAATCATTTTGTAGGATAAGGGCAATCAGTCAGGCCCTTATCCTACAAAATTGCCCTTATCCTACAAAACCTATGTGATCATTTTGTAGGATAAGGGCAATCAGTCAGGCCCTTATCCTACAAAATTGGCCTTATCCTACAAAACCTATGTGATCATTTTGTCGGATAAGGGCAATCAGTCAGGCCCTTATCCTACAAAATTGCCCTTATCCTACAAAACATCTATCAGGCCCTTATCCTTCAAAATTGGCCTTATCCTACATCTAGATCTCTGCGGGGAGAGTGCATTCTCTCGTCAAGTTGCCAGGGGCAACAGACAGTTGTTGCCATCGGCGCTGTCGATAAGGTTTGTTATTGCCCATTTTACTCCAGTTTAGAGCGAGAATAGCTTAGATATGACTTCGAATTTGGAGAGTATGGGTCATACTACCCCAGACAAGGTGTTTCATACCTTTCAATTTGCAAAGGGTTTCCAGAAAAAAATGACACAAAATACTAAGCCTATTTTCTCTACCCCACTGTTGTTGGAGATCTAGGGGCATATAGGCCTACATAGCCTACAAATACCAACGTCCACATTTCCATATAGACCTATTATAGGCCTACAGTTTTAGAGGACTAGAAACAGTTTATGCCAAATAAACCGGCTTTTAAGCTGAAAAGGGGTGACATTTTTGACTCTCCCCGCCCCCCAAGGAGGTGGCAATGTTTTTAACCCCCCTCCTATCAATAGGCTATCAGTGCATGTCGCTATATGCATTGTGCCTTCCTCCAGAGCCATTAGGGATATGTTTTGTAGGATAAGGGCAATTTTGTAGGATAAGGGCCTGACTGACAGCCCTTATCCTACAAAATCGACTTTACATAGGTTTTGTAGGATAAGGGCACACTTTTTGAAGGATAAGGGCCAATTTTGTAGGATAAGGGCCTGACTGACAGCCCTTATCCTACAAAACTATACAATTTTGAAGGATAAGGGCAATTTTGTAGGATAAGGGCTCAACAGGGTCCCCATGTCCTGTGTCGATCTTAAGAAATGCTCATGTCACCATATCGATCTTAAGAAATTGCCCATGTCCCATGTCACTATCTATTTTTTCCTCCTGTCCCATGTCACTATCAATTTTCTCTTCATGTCCAATGTCACAAGGGCCAAACAAGGTCCATGTCGCCATGTCGAATATAAGGGTCTAGGGCCATTAGAGTGTCTGGAAAGGGTCATACCTAACCACTGTTTGGTCAGATTACCAGCAACCAGCGGATCTTCAAGATCCCGGGGAAACCACGATGGCACCAACCCACTACACGAGTATATAGGGATAGAGATTGAGACACGATTCATTGTCTACCGTAACAGGCAAGTTTGATATACTACATAGACCAATATACTATTTCGGTCACCCTCACCCTGCCCTGTGCACAGTGTTGCGTGACAGCGCCGTCATGTGCATGCGGCGGTGTAAAGCAGTGTTTTTTACATACTTTATCCTGGGCCCATTCGTCACCAGGAAAGGTTTTTAATTTGCCTGATTCATACCACCAAACCGACACTATCACTACAAAAAAGATTGATAACCGCAGATGGTAATTAGAATAAACGGGTTGGAAATTTGGACAAGGTGCTTAACCTTACTACATATAAAAAAAGGAGCTCTTTGGACCTTGAACACAGCATGGCATGGGGAGTTGGAAAAGTACTCCAGGAAATGAGAGTGCGCTCTTATAAAAACTGGTAATTTGTTTGTAATTTGGATTAATGTTGCTCAATCTAGCAAGATGATTTTAGGAAGTTTCTAAACCAGTTAATTTGGAATAGGGAGACTATATTAGTGGACTTTAACGTGTGGCCGACAAGGCTTGCCTTTGGTTACCCAGTTAGCCACACTGTGGTCTCTGGGCTATAGACCCTTATTGGGGTCTATTTAAGAGGATTTTCACTAAGTTGTTGGAGGCAGTACCCGTAGGCGTTGACTCTACCTCCATTATCACACTGCCCCCAGATGGCATCATTCACATTGTGAATGATTGTGTGATCCTTGGTAAGCTTGAGAGCATCCCTGAACTGGGGTTGCTGATACCATCGTGCTGTGAGAACCATTCTCATCAGCTTAACTTTGACATCCCCAGATGCCAAGTCCGATGCGGCTTTACCAGCAGCTTTAGCTGTGAAAGGGGAGGGGTCTCTCATGACATCATCGGCACTTCTGTAGAAGCCAAAAGAGACTAGTTTCTGATGCTGGTACGTGTGTTCTGCAGTAGGATACTGAAATGCCCTAAACTAGATATCGGCACGGTACATAATAGAGAGGACATTTTTTGGTCCTTTGACATAGGGCTGTGTCTCACGACCTTGGGCCAATGTTTTTGTCTCTGACCGGGTGCAGTCTCTGACCGGGTGCCGTCTCTGACCGGGTGCCGTCTCTGACCTTGTGTCAGAGAAAAGTGTTTTTTAATTGTTAACCTATACTCACATATATGAGGATTTGTAAAAACGTTACAGCAGTTGTTATGCAATTATAATTAGCCTCCAAAAATTACCAATTAAAAATTTCTAGAAAACAATTGGGTTAAGAATGAATATTTCAGATGGCTTTAACTGTATGCATTTTAAACCACGGCGGAGGGGTAAGACATAAATAAATACATGAGAGCTCAAAACTAAAACTTTTCTTAAATTGTTTATTGGCACGACCGAATTAAGTACATTCTCAATCCAGCTCTAGTAATACATAGTAGCCTGCATGCCAAGGAATTAATGGCATTAACTTCGGTTCTCTTCATACACAAGCTATGCATACAATTCATTAACATACACATTGAGGTAGAAATTGAACAGTAGGTTTTATAAATAGAAATATGATTTGACATACATCACGCACTTCCAAGATAGCTTGGAATCCACTATTTTGTAACATTAAGGTACAAAAATGTAGGGGAGATTTATCTCAGAAAGGAAATGGCATATGATATGACTGACACCTCTATGATAGATCAGAATCCACTTTTTTGTTTAATGATGGGTTCGAATCTCAGCATTCTCTGGGTTCGATGATTCACTCCCTGTTATGGTGGACATATCAAAGGCTTGTTGGCCTCATATTGTGACTAGGTAGAGTGGGATGTAAGAAGAACATTGCCTTAGTTCAATATAAGGTATGGGTGACATTTCTACTTTGGATTAAGCTCGTAAATGCAGCAACTCGACCTCCTCAGACCTCCTCCAACTCTAGCATGAATTTAATATCTATAGGGCCATCATTTGTTTTTCTTTAAGGCAGAGCAAAATAGCATAGCATATGGGTCAGATTTTTGAAAAATGTCACATTCTGGGGTCAAAAGTAAGTAACCATGAAAAGTCACAAAACTCAATTCATCTGTATGCAAGTTTCTTACATTGAAAGACATATATCTTGGGTGTCCAAAAACAATAATTGCATGGTTCTACCCCTACTGGTGCAGTTTTTATTGACCGGCAAACACATTATAGAGTAAAAGTGTTGGCAGTTACGCCCAAAACTATTACAACATGGTTATTATATCAAAGAAACACCATAGTGACTCCTAAATTCATTTACAAGTAACCTTAGTATGTGTGAATAGGCATACCAAGTTTGAAAACACTTGGCCATAAACTTTTTGATTTGTCGCTCAGCAAACTTTGCGAAAATATTGAAAATGATGAAATATTTCCACTAAATCACCAACTTTAGTCTAATTTTCTCAAAACTGTCCTTTTTGCCATCAAAATCACTTTGTGTTATCTTCAACATGTGTACTTGCAATAGCAAGAATCATTTCACATACAAAGATACCTCTCTCGGCATGGTGAGCTCGTAAAACCAGCTTATTTTTAGAGTAAAAGTGTCGGCAGTTACGCCATTGGTTATCACATGGCATAACCTCTGCTACATATCTCAAACACCTTCCACAGCTATCTGTTCTATATTTTTATGTACAAAACAGGATGGGTGTATATTTTAATCCTAAAACACACCAGTTATAACACATTTTATACCAAATGGTATTCCTCAAAATATGTCGAAATAAGGGAAAATTTAGGTAAAAATGTAAGGCCAGTCACTTTTAAGGGAAAAAAATGAGTCGTGCAGTATGGGCAAAATGACTATTTGGGATGGTAGAAGTCCCATAGGGGCATTCTCTGTTAAAATATGGAGATGATTGACTGAGTGAAAGTAGTATATTTTACAAAATATAATAAAAGTGTCGGCAGTTACGGATTCTTAGTCAACCCTGACAAATAGAAAAATCTGCAGAATTTATATATTATTTGTTCAAGCTATTAGAGCACATAGCCCCTCATCATGCTGTGCAGAGAAAATGTTTATACCATTAATATTAAGGTGTGTATGGCAATAAATACATTTCTGTGTAACTGCCGACACTTTTACTATATGAATGACTATTTTCTGCTGTATTTATCACAAGCATGTTCTTAGCATAAGTATAGCACACTAAAATGTTGAAGGGGATGTATAGGCATAATATAAACCACAAAAAACACATTTAAGATGATAATTACGGACTCAACAGGGATTTCTGTTGAGATTTTGTTCATTTTCTCTCTGAGACACCCTTTAACAACCCTTTGAGTAAACGAAAACATGCCAAACTGCTATAAAATCACACTATATTATGTATTAATGTCCATTTCCCAAAGTTGGTTTGAGATTTCCAGGGGATGCACAATATTACATCATCAGGAAAGGTTTAACAATAGACCAGAGTAAAAGTGTCGGCAGTTACGTAAAAGTGTCGGCAGTTACGTGAATGTTGCGCCACTTGTCCCACTACACAAGAGCAAGGGACTAGGCTGCAAATCCTATCCAGATTGAATAAACATATACCTCTCATGGTTATACATGTCTTAGAAATGATAGGCATGGGGTATTTCTAGATTTATAGAGGAAACTTACCGTAATTGCCGACACTTTTATTATTTTCCAAAAATACATTTTTAGGCCTGGAGCCCTCAATAATGGGTGTATCCCCACGAAATCTTTACCAGTTTTAGTATACATATATCCCTCAAGATTGAAAGCAAAAAGTACATTTGGTGACCCTTACTAATTGTCCAGTGGAAGAACCAAAAGTAAAAGTGTCGGCAGTTACACGAGTGACATTTTCAATAAAACAGGCTATATTGACCAATTGAGCAAAGATATCTTTAAAAAAAAATTGTATGTGTGAGACAACATATATAACTAATAGGAAACCATGATTAGGCAGGGTTATGACTGTTTTTGTTGAGGTGGGGGAGTTATGAAAAATGTAAAGAAAGGTTTGACGCACAGTTTTGGGGTATTTTAGCCCTTTGGAGGCTCATAACTTGAAAAATATCCACTTTACATCCATGATTTTACATTTTTCTGAAAGCCTGGACTCGTACCTATTTTATATAGAAGAAAAAACTGGATTGGTGCAGCAATTTTTATTGCAGAGCTGTTTGAAGGTGAAAAACACCCAAAAGTGACATTTTTCAAAAATCTGACCCATATAAGGCCTCTCTAAAGCATAATGGATGGGCTAAAATACAGATATTAATGCATCTATGGTGGGAAGAAAAGCCATCTCCACAGGGGCCAATGCCAATATGACCTCTTGTGGTCAAAGATGGAACTAAAATGGCTTAGTCTTGTGTGGCTAGTACACTTAGAACAATCAGTACACACTTGTGGTGGAGGTCTACATACAACAAATAAATAGGGAAGTATATATATAATGTATAATCTGCATGAATATACATGAAAACCCTTATGGTTGTGGATGGGAATAGTGCTTTCATTATGAATATAAATAGGAGCATAGTGAGAGGTAGTTCACCTCAAGCCCAATACGGGGCAGCATGGAGTAGGTAACCTGCAGATCGTTATGTTATCGGGTTTACAGTTGGTTGAATTTTATTCTCACAGGAGGTATTTCACCTATTTTCATATAGAAAGAAGCACCCATATTATTTTAAAATCAACCTATCCACATTATGAGTCGGTGAAGATTGCTGACATGTTATAATCCAAAATTCAATGCTTGGAGCTCGAGTAGCTGCTTTAATGAATATCACTGTACTTGAAAATACCTCAGCTGTATTTTAGGGCATAGGAAACATACACATACAACACAACCAACAGTGACCTAATTATATAATGCTAATTGCTGGCCTTGTAGTTTGTCATCGTTCTGTATGGCTATGTAATTCCCGTCGTCTTCATTTTACTTTCGAATTAACTAGGTATAAATATATCTTGTACATGTCCTGTATTCTTAAGCTCCTTACTGAATTTAGTTGGTGTCCAACTGGTTTCATCGGATATACTTTTTACCTTTCTTGTTTCATTAGTTATTCCTTTGTACAAAACGTACACTTAGAATAACTTGTCATTCTTTTCTTTATTGACATTTTGTAAACCAGACTATGTTTTCTCATCTGTTCCCTTATTGCAGGTTTAACAATATAATTCATATAAAAAGGCATATTATTTCATCCTGTTTTACAAAAGTGTTCATTTAGATTCTCTTTTGAATAGAACTGTTTGAGGAGAATACATTTATTAAAAATCATCACTTTCTTGGAATAATAAATATACATGAAAATAATAATAGATATATCATGCACCAGTATCACAAAAAGATGTAGACATATACCAGACTTGGCTGTCACATGGGTTCCCTCGCCACATTTATACCAAAACATTCTGTGTTATCAATTTACACATTCATTTTAACTCGCCCTTGGCATTATTTGATGACTTAGTACTTTCCTCTGTGTACTTGGTAGTGCCTTGGTCTGCCAAGTTAGCAAATGGCACCATTTCCGCCTCTCGTGGATTTGTGCAAGACTGGCAGTTGGAGATCACATGGGTAAGTAGTTGTGCAGATGCCTGTTAATAAAGAAATTACTGTTCAAATGTATCACTGTTGTAATGGGCACTGTAGAGCCCTGCCAGCAGCTTTATTGCAGTGGTAATTAGATATCCACTGTCCACCAGCAAATTGATATTGTTATGGGTATTGTTATAGCTAGACCCCAAAAATTGAGAGGGTTACATGGACATGTAGGGGCTGAGTGACATAGGACATGGGCGTTTCTGAAAATCGACATGGGCATCTGTAGAACCGTGATGTATATCAATGACGTGATGTGTATCAATCAATATCAATGGGTGAAGCCCATTGTTCAACACAATACAATCTGCTGGTAATGTATGTAATCATAAAACATAGCACCTAATATATTAAACAGATGGTAAGTGCTCACCAGGAACAGTAGAAGACTGCCTACACACACGCAGGTCCAGGGAAACCCCAGTATGTCATGTGCGAAGCCTGTGAGGACTGGTCCCAAGAACTCTCTGTGATACACATGTGCAAATATGTTACATTGTCTAAAAATCTTACAATCATTGTTTCTATATCTAATTTAACTGTGAGTAAAATAATGTTGACTGGATAGTAAGCCTCAATTTTAAAGGATGCTGACACAATTGTACATGACCATTACCCCAGTCGCCTCTTGGGTATCCCGTGTAAATTTTAATAATAAAGAAAATTCCAACATGGTTTGATATAATAATGATTAAAAAATCTACTCTTGCATGGAATGGTTACTGCTATGACTTACTGCTATTTTGAAATAGTGTAATCATTTTGGATATCAAACCTTCTTAAAACTTTCTTACCCTAGAGAGAAACCGGCAGTCAATACACCTCCAACCCATCCGGATGTATCCAGTGAGAGACCATACATCTCCCTGTGAGGAGAAATGCAATACCGAATCAGAATTCTAGTAGTGACCAATATCTCCGTTATGATCGACAAGAGATCCTTCTTTTAAAATGTGTAAACTATCCCAAAATTATTAGTAATATGAAATCAGTTCCATTGTTTGTAAGTGAAATTAACATCTGCTGTCCCATCCCAATGATCATGATATTGGGTCCCAGGTTCGAATCCCACTATATGTAGTCTACATTTCAAATATTGATTTGATGTTGGACAGGTATAATATAAGATAACTCACTTTGCTTCTTCGCCCACAATCTGAAATGCGAGTAGTCCTGCCGACAATCCTATAGCAATCAAGCACATACACACGATGAACAACCGAATGTCACTGCAAAATAATATCAAAAGGTATATATTAGTCTATAAAATCATACAGTTGTTGCTTTTCAAAGTACGTTTGAATGTATATTTGCACAAGTATCAATGTACTGATAATTATTTTGTAATCTAAGTCTATAATTATTATAGGATTAGAACCCACCTGGGGAAAGGCATGAATGGTGCTGGGCCTATGAACATCAATGCTGTTCCAGTACTTAGATACCCAACGGAGAAGATCACTGGACCTGACTTGGGCTGCAGAAATGGGCATACATTGTAAAAGCAGAAAACCTCCATTTTTAGGCGAAAAAAAGCTTTTCCAACCGATTCTTCCAAAGAGCAGAAGGCATTGTAGTAGGCTATAATATTTTACAACATATTTTTTTTAAGTGTCCATGATTGAGAGTGTAGCAGGCCGGCAGTGACGTCACGGCGTCACTGGCGGGAAAGCTGGTAACACCCCCTGTCGATTAATAGTTGTACTAACTTGTTAGTCCATGTCATAATATTTTACAACATATCATAATTATAATTATTACCAAAATGAATATTCCCAACAACTTATTGTGACTATCCCCCTCTATATTTGCTTAAGGCTTTACCTCCTCAGACCTCCTCGCACTCTTGCATAAAGTTAACATTTATGGGACCCTCATTTGTCTTTTCTATTAAACAGAACAGAATAACAAAGTCCTCTATAGATATAGCATACTGTAATGATTTGAAAACAGATATTTCTCTTTCTGTAGCATGAAGGAAAATTAATGTACCATTAGAGGAGCCCATGCCAATATGACCTCTAGTGTTAGAACTATAAATAATATACCAAAATGGCTTAGTATTGTGTGGCTATTATATGTAACAGCTAAGAACAATCAGGACACACTCATGGTGGAGGTCTACAATTCTATCAATAAGTAGGGGAGTATTGATGTATGATTGCATGATGTACACACATTAAAACTATTATGGATGTGGGTGAAGATAGTGCTGGCATAGTTCATGTAAACAGCAGCATAGTGTGAGGTGGTTCTCCTCATAGCTACAAGGGGGCAGCAGTGAGAAGGCAATCATGTAGGCTGAGTTTTAGTCATCGAACTATAATTCATTTCTGGTAGCTTATGGATATTTTCACAGATAACAATATTTCAGATTGCCTTAGAAATTTGAGGTAAATCAGCAGCCCTAAATGAACCCTGTAAAAGACTAACCTTCCATTCAGCAAGCACACCCCAGAAAAGTGTGCCGATTAGGTAGCATCCTGATGAACAAAAGTAGACTAGGCTCACCCCTAGAGGTTTATACTCGAACTGCAAAGAAGTAAAATTACATTCTGGTATCTTGAATTCCTGGATGTTGAATCCTTGTCCAAGTAAAATGCCCTCAAGGTTTAAACCTATTCGGCTTTCTGGCCCTAATTAACCCTGGGATATTTGGAGAGAGGGGGGTTGAGACCAATGCTTCATTTCTTATATTTTTGCTTTTGTATCAACTACTGCAGTATATTAGCCTTATGAAGGTTGAAAATGTAGACATCCATATTTTCATAATGGCCCAGAGAGGTTTGATAATGGAAAGAAATATAATATTGCATATGACAGTCCTTTCTCAGTTTCCCAACCCAATAGATATATCTTCAGTAACAGTATGAGTGCCTAGGGTCTCCCCTAGGTTATGGTTTGGTACTGACCTCTGCTGTGACGAACTCCCCAGTGCGTGAAAGAATGAAGCCTACAGCACCGATTCCACCCACCAGGTTCAGGAGGGCGAACGTTACACGAGGACGACACAATAGCGACCAGCGAGATGTACATCGTTTATTCTCACCTATATTTTGGCAATATAATAATGTTTGATTTATATACTAACGTGGATTAGTGGAAACAATTGTCATATGCGACATGATCTGCGAAAAAGGCCCTTAATCTGTTAATGTAGGGTACACTAAGGTCCCCTCTCCCAGTACATGTCATATATATATGGCTGGGGGTCCAGAAAATGTCCATTTCACAAATTGAGTTTTTTTTTAAATAATCATTTTAAATGAAGAGAATGTATTGGGATAACTACATAATTGCAAAAAGCCCAATGAGTACTAATAGAAAAAAATATGCATATTAATTATAATTTCATGATTTTTTCAGATTTTAGCTACTTTTCAGGGGAAAAATGACCAAAATCGATGTCCCCCTGGAAAAAACTGATTTTAACGGAAATTTTCTCCCATTGATATTAGATTTACACTTTTTGCTTTATATGTGTTGCATACAAATGATACTTCTTCATAACACCATTTATTTCAATATTTAAACTTTTCTTTTTTTTAAATATTTGTTTAAATAACAAAAATAGCAATTATTCTCATAATCTCATATATCTTTTTAAACACTTGAATCTTTTTGAAAAACATCACACTAGATGGATGTTTTGTGCCATTAGGCGTATCCCGAACACATATACTCTTGGGCAGAATGATAAAAATTAAGATAATTGATCATTTTCTTGGTGAAATTAGAGCCCAAAGAAGGAATTAAAAACGACCTGTTTAAACAAAATTTCTTGAAAAAGTAATTAATTATACAAATCCTGCATAAAATTACATATTACCTGCATTGGATAAGTATATATGTGAGCTCTACTCTCCCATATCGATAGATTTTTTCTATTTTACATCAAACAAGCAAAAACAATTGTTTTCACTGGATGTTATGTTCACCAGATTGATGTTACGTTCACCAGATTTATTAAAACATTTTGAATAATATCAGCCTAAATGTCCTCTAAGGAGGAAGGGAAATATCCATGTGATGCCTACATAGTACATGCACCATATACAATAAGAATCTTAACTAGGTGTGCAATGTCTTTGTCTTGGTAAATTAAGATATCAATTTATGTTACGTTCACTAGAATTATGTTACGTTCACTAGAATTAAGTTACGTTCACTAGTATTATGTTACGTTCACTAGAATTATCTTTGGTTCCACGGAGACAGTAAATTGTATCGAAAATATGTCCTTTTTTATTAAGGAAGTCATGGATTCTTGTTCCTCACTCCCACCATTTTGGCTCCTCTATTAAAATATCTAGCGCACGTCTTCCAACATTCTATATCAGAAAAATAGCAGGGCTCGAGTCAGTGGGGCTCGGTCTGCAGGCCCTCAGTCTGTCTACCACGGGAGTAGGCGTCACATCTGGAGCTGGCGCAGGTGAGCAGGGTTTACTGGATAACTTATTAAATATGTCTCTGTCAGTTGATTGGTTAAATGTCAATGAGCGTGCCATATGGTCTTGTATTGTTCTGAGTTTTAGATCTTTGTTGAGAAAATGTAACTTGATACCTGACAATTTAAAATTGGAGGGTCATTATATAAGAAGAAAATCTTTGAGACTTTTCAAGTGGGGTGCACTACTTAGCATTTCGAGTTCAAAGACTATCCAATTTGGCCAGCGGACACATCAAGTCCCTATCACTTGTACCCCAGGTTCTGTTTTGTGCGCTACAAGTTTATTAAAGAGGCATTTCAATGACTGTCCAGCCTCTTCGCCAGACTCGCCAGCCGTTCTGCTGTGGAAAGGATCTGAGCTAGTTCCGTTGACTTACCCGGTATTGTTGAAGTACCTGAAAAGACTATTGAAGATTATAAACCTGGCTCAGCCTGGTTCAGGAGCACATTCCCTGAGACGGGCGGGAGCTGCTTTTCTCCATCACTGTGGTGTGCCTCTGGAGGACATTAGGCAGGCAGGTGACTGGGTGAGCCTGACTGCTTTGATCTATCTTGCAAAGCCACTATCCTCACGTGTGAATCTGGACCAGCTGGTCTCTGACACGATTCTACACAAGCAATGAACACTCGGAGTTATGTATATTTATAGTTATGAACTGACGTTGACTCTGGGTTTCTGCCGTTTTATAAACATGGCCCAAGTCCAACACTGCCTTACTCCTATGTTCATACAGTATCATAGCCAGACTCTCGTCAGTATCGATGGAACGAACAATGTGTTGTTAGAGGTATCGATACAAGTAGGTACACTCTCGGCCCCTGGTGTGTGGGAGCTCAACTCACTCCATCCACGGCACCACCCCGCCATCTGGTGGCATTCTAGGAGACTACCCTTGTGTATTGTTAGGGAGGGGAGAAAAAAATTAGGTCAATGGTGGCATATTCTTTTTCATGGTAGATCTTTAGATATTAGGAGTATTTACCTTTTTACATTTTAATTCTAGACCAGGTAGAAACTGAGATTTTGTCACTTGAAGATGCCACATCTGCACCTTTTGCACATATAGGCTATAGTGTGAGTGGATTTACATTTTGTGATCTGAGATTTACAAAGTTGGTACCATTGCCAGCCAAAAGGTGACACTACTGGGCTATGGTTCATTGAGCTCAGGCATAGCTAATGGGCCAGGTCAATTAGGCCAGTGGAGCACTAGTGTCCTCTGGTGTGGGACACCTGAGGTGTTTTTTGCTAGTGAATATACTCTTATGATAGACTTTTCTCTTACCTCCTAGAAAACCCTATTCTTGAGTTTTTGGTGGCCATCTTGGCAGCCATCTTGGAAATTTCTCGGATCAAAAATCTGAGCCTGAAAATGGATTCTACACCCCAGAAAACCCTACTATCCATGTATCACGCAAGGAAATCAGACAATCTTGAGTTTTTGGTGGCCATCTTGGCAGCCATCTTGGAAATTTCCCGAATTGAAATTGTGAGCCTGAAAATGGATTCTACATCCCAGAAAACCCTATTATCCATGTATCACACAAGGAAATCAGACAATCTTGAGTTTTCGGCAGCCATATTGGCAGTCAGAGGGAGGAGGAGGGGGCAGAAGGAGGGAAAGCAGAGGGAGGGCAGAGGGAGGAGAAGGTAACAGGAAGGAGGAAAATGGGGTAGAGGGGGGGAGGGGAAAGATGGGGTAGCAGGAGGGGGCAGAGGGAGGAGGAGGTAACAGGAAGGTGTAAAATGGGGTAGAGTGGGGGGGAGGGGTAGATGGGGTAGTAGGAGGGGGCATAGGAAGGAGGAGAGGACAGAGGGAGGAGGAGAGGGCAGAGGGAGGAGGAGAGGGCAGAGGGAGGAGGAGAGGGCAGAGGGAGGAGGAGAGGGCAGTAAAAGGAGGGAGGAGGAGAGGGCAGAGGGAGGAGGAGAGGGCAGAGGGAGGAGGAGAGGGCAGAGGGAGGAGGAGAGGGCAGAGGGAGGAGGAGAGGGCAGAGCCAGGAGGAGAGGACAGAGGCAGGAGGAGGAGGAGAGGGCACAGGGAGGCACAGGGAGGAGGAGGGGGGCACAAGGAGGACTTGTGATGGCCTTCCTTAAAAGCCCAAGCTCTCCTATAAATAGGGCTGAGTACCTGTCCCGACTGCACCCTGATTGTCGGTGGAGGGGTACCGAGACCTGCGGGTTTAAAGACTGTAAAATATTATTTCAGGGTTGGTGCATGTGAATGTGTGGTGGGAGGGGTAATTATGTTGGACTTCACAGTTTGTCTTTGGGCGGGCTTGAGTGATTTCAAGAGCCACCCTGGACCCACTCAACTTCTAGTATAGGTCCTGTATGTGCATAGTATGGGAATTAGCATTGAGATTGACAGCAAGGTCCCAAAGCCAATAATCAGAGACGTTGGAAGCAAGTCTTCATTAGGGCACCAGGGGGCCCACTCCAACCAGATTTAAGCGTGTGAGAGGTCAGGTTTGGGAATAATGCGTATTATATTGTAGGGTCTTGACAATAATTCTTTCAAGGCGGGTGGGGCGAACATAATTATCAGCCCTCCTCTCCTGACTCCCCATTTTCCTAAGCCACTGTCTGGGATAAATCGTGTAGGTGTATAATGTCAGGCACAAACTTAGACCTTGCACAATTCCGGAAGTGCACAGCCTTAAGGTTGCACACTTCTGGAATTCTTATATGGCGCAACAGTTCCGGAATTGCGCAGTGCTTCTGTCAGTAATTGAGGGGAACATCCTACCTTGAGGTGAAGGAGCAGCTCCCCAGAGCACAAGGCCAACCAGCAACATGAAGGCACCACACAGGGTGAAGGGGAGCAGGAAACCACCAGCCTGGGGAAGACAGCAGGGGGCGTCATTAACGTTTTTATAACCTGCTACCTGTACAACGTGTCTGCATATATATGTGACATGGGTGTGTCAAGTGAACAGGTGGTTACGTATTCTGAGGGAGTATTGTCAAGTTGACCTTTTTTTTTTTTTAATCTTCAGGTTAAATATCAGCGTGGCTATAGTTATACATGTCTGGTTGCAGTATTACATTAACCTCATTATAATCAGCTGTATGCATATGGAACATGTCAATTAATACAGTAGTTTGCATCATGTTTCAAAGTAGACAATATGCTGAGTGTCTAGGATTGTTCACTTCTTGTGAATCATCACAAATAATAGATTGAGAACTAAGTGATGATCAATTATATTTAAAGGAGTGATCATTTTTTATCAACGGGCGGGAAGGTTGGTTTCGGGAGGGGGGGGGGGGTAAAAAAAATGTGGACCCCTTGACAGGGGGGTGTAAAAAATGTGGACCTCTCTTGGGGGGGTCAAAAATATTTAACCTGTTTTGGGCCAAAAAGCCACAGCGCGTTACTATGATTCAAAGGGCCCGAGCGCCCGCCGATTTTTGACCCCTAGGGATGGGGGTAAAAAATTTCGACCCGTTGACAGGGGGGATGAAGATAAATTTGCTCGCTCCACGCAGAAAACCAACCCCCCTCCTGTTGTTAAAAAATGATCACTCCCTAACTGGTATTAAAAAAACTCATATGACGAGAAATATGTTTTATGGTGATCAATAATATGATAGTGGTACAAATAAGATCAGTCAATAACATGTAACATGTCTAGTTACACTTACCTCATATAAGGCTCCACCTATGGGTGCTCCCATGATAAAACCTATACCAGCCATGGCCTCCATGAACGCCTTGTAAGTGGAAACATATACTTCTTAATATTCAGTATAGTTTTGATAAGATTGTTTAGCTTATTAATTGAGGAGATTGATGTATGGAGAACGGATCTGCGTTTTAAGGGATGGACTAAGGAGTTTGAATAGAAGGGAGAGGGATCAGTAACATGAACTTGTATCATGAAGCATCACACTGAGCAGTCACAGACAATCGCAACCTCATTAACAAATAAAATTTACTTTTCTTTTTCTAGGAGGGGGTCGGGTCTCTGCTACCAACTCCTTTTGTACGTGGTAGATATGATACAAGTGAGCTACTGTATAAGTGTTATAAGCAAAGGACAGGGTAAGCGTCCAAGGCATCACCCGAGGATGATTACCATTGCCCAAGGCGTATAACACTTATCGAGCCACTCATGCGTGTCAATATCTGGCTTCCAACACAGTAGGAGAGTGTGCTCAATGGACCGCATCGACATAATATATCATATAAATAGCCCTGTATGTAATATACAGTCAGGCTATTACTTCTGTCCTCTCAGACATCTGTAGTGTACATGTATTTACACCACACTACCACAGTTAGCTGAGAGGACAAAAGAAATGGCTGTATGTAAATGGGTCCAGTAAGCACACTTTCCCACTGTAAGTGTAACTCAGATATGATACACGTGACCAGGTGACTAGCTGAATTTATAAGTGTTATAAGCCTTGGACAATGGTAATTATCCGTGGCTGGCACCTTGGCCAATTACCCTGTCCTTGGCTTATAACACTTATACAACAAGTCACTTGTACCATATCTACTACATAATACAGTGTATGTGTAGATGTACCTACCGACATAGTGGCTAGTCTCTCTGGGAATGTGTTGGTGAGCAGGCTGAAGACAGCAGTACAGCTAGCGGCGGCAGCTACCCCCTCAACACCCCGCACAAAGAAGCACAGTACCACGTAGATTACTGGGTTCTCCACCCAGTCTACTAACCTGTCACAAAATACATAGAGTTAATAAAGGAGAATCTCACATCTATAGAAGGTTTCACTCGTAGTTGAGTACAATATATGGGCTTAGACCCCTAAATCTGCACGTCCGTGATAACTCCCCTGGTTGCGATAACAAACGTTCTGAGAGCAATCTTAATCTATAGTATTACATCGTAATCAAGATCTGAACTTGTAGTGTGTCTATCCTCCATCAATTGCTGATCATTCACTACAGCAACCAGTATGTGATGGGGGGCTCCGCCCCCCAGCCCCCGTTTTCCCCCTTTTTTCTTTTCTTTTAGATGTCTATGTTGTCTAATCTGAGTGTAGGGCATTTACTTTGAAAGCACGCCTCAGGTAATATAGTTTGGGTATGTGACACTATAGGTAGCAGGAGCTACACATGCAGATCTTTAAGATTTAAGATTATAGATCAAGATTGTGCCCAGGACGTTTGTCCCCGCACCTAGGAGAGCTATCACGTATTTGATACAGCAACACGGGCATTTCTTAAATTCAACAAATGAGTGGTATGAGGCAACATTGGATATAGGAATTCCACTAACATGGCTATCATCACTGGACCAGGGTGTCAAACATAATGGTAAATTACTATTATGTATCGTCATTGTCTAGAATCTCCGTTATTTGGTATGTTTCCCTTTGTCGACCAGCTGCGGAAGGACAGTCCGACTGCTTCATGTTTCCCTGTGTATTCTGAAGACCAGCACCCATTTGTCTGATACATCTGGGAATGTACCAACCACCTATCAGCCGGACAGAGGGACATGCTCTATATATGTAAACCCTAGATGTATATCTTTAAAAGCTTTTGCCCAGAGACATTCCACTTGCCATTAAATTGATATCAACATCTCATCAAATTTGGACATTGCTAGTAAGGGTTCAGTTCAAACTATACAAACAGCGTAAAAATGACATATCTTTACAGGCCTATTGTTGTCAAAGTTGTTTTTAAACAATGGCCGCGTAACCCCATCTATTTAGTTTTTCTACGGGCTTGTTCTAGACATAATTGTACCAACGACTTACCCAAATAGGATACAGCAACACCCAGCAGTCATAATCCCAGCCACCAAAAGGAACTTGACACCAAAGTGACGAATCTGTAGAATAAAGTATTCAAAGTTCTATTGACTATAGATCTATAAAGATATTCAAACCACAGCGGAGGGCTAAGACAAAGGAATTCACACCTTGGTTATTTCCACTTAGACTCATATAACCTTACTGCTGTGGTTTGAAATAGATAGACAATGGTTATGAAAGGGTCTTAGAATTAACCACAGCTTGCTGGTAGGGCGACTTGGGCTTCGCCCTCGTCTGGCCCCCACCAGCAAGCTGTGGTTAATTCTACATACCCTTTCATAACCATAGTCTATCTATTACATATCACATTATCGATATATAGCTACAAAATTGGAAGACATCAGTGAGCAAACATAATATGTATATTAGAAGTATATAGAAATGTGAAACTCAATGTCTTGAATATACTAGTGTGTAGGTATGGATAGAATGGTAAGGTATTGATTGATTGGTATTCTTTTCTGAAAACTTGTAGCTACATTATACTTACATAAGCTCCAAAGAGAGGTGAAACAATCAGCGATACAAGAGGGACAATCCCAAATATTAGTCCTACTTCTGTAGCACTCACTCCTTTAGCCTCCGCCTGAAATTTGAATATCAAAATGTTTTCCTTTAATTCATAAATCATCAACAGCATCAATGGCGTCATCACATTAAAATCGTTTACACAGAATTGTTTAGAAACGTTGGTATGGGACTGTTAATTTTTCCCTATATTTCGTCATCAAATTGGGGTTTACAATGTATCACAATCCAACACTGCAGTGTAGAGTTGTGCTGAATTCCCAGACACCTACATATATCAGAGCAGACCAGTACCCTATTACATTCCCTGGCCACTGTACCAATAAACCAGATGATTTATTATTCCGAGATCCGGATATCATAACTACTGCTGGTAGCAACTTGTTAACAAGGCTATAGCAACCCGAGATATGATAGTCGGTAGCATGAACTACTGTATAAAGAAAAAACAAGAAGAAGAGACGACAATTCCGGGAAAGCGGGGGGGGGGGGAGAACAACGGAAAGGGCCCATTTTGCTCCACTATTGAATCTTTGTTTCAAAAATCCATTCATATATATACAGGGAGGTTATTTAGGCTCGACCGGACAGACTCACATGGGAGCGTCAACAAAATAATCTGTCCAATCTTAAGTGGCCAATCTTAAAAACTTTATTATCTTAAAGTCAACGGACTATCTTAAACAAAACATTTATTTAAGATAACCGGTTCTACCCCTCTCTTCCCTAGATGGCACCAGTGATGAACCACTGGTTAGACTACACAATCCATTGTAGGAAAGGCTAGTCAACTGGTATGTAATGAGGGGCTCTGCCCCCCAAACCCCGTTTTTTTGTTTTTTTGGGTTTTTTTGTTTTTAGATGTGTATGGTGTCTCATCTGGGTGTAGGGTTTATACTATAAAGGCAGACCCCAGCTAGCATAGTGTGGGTAAGTGACACTAGGTGGCAATACAAAACAGTTCATTCTTAAATCAATGTTATTATCTTAAATAATCATCTTAAACATTTTTAAGATTGGACAGTTTAAGACTGGACAGATTATTTTGTTGACGCTCCCGGGTGAGTCTGTCCACTTGTGCGTTATTTAGGGCCATACCTTTTGGAGTTTTTTTTAGGTGGCATTGCTGTTGGTAATATGCCTGCAATTTGTTGAGGGGAGTTGAGATTTACTTTTAGAATGTGAAAGGGCAGACTCCAGCTGCAATGTGCCTACAAATGTTGGCCATTTAGAGCAGTGGTGTTGGAAAAGGGGGGGGGGGGGCAGAAGAGTGGGGCCTGAGTATGTTTGGGCCCCCCAAATTTGCCCCAACATAACATGTCCCTTGTCTTACCTCTCCAACAGAGGGAAAAATTGGGCACAGGAGTCTGGTCCCCTAACCAGCCTTAAAGGGAATTCTCTAGGTTTAAGTCGCTAAGAAATCGTTAAGTCGTTTAAAGAGTGTAAGAGTGTAATAATGTATGTTTGGTGTTTACTACACACAGGCTCCATGTTTTACTGCAACCCTCTTAGTGACTTAAACCTAGATTTAAACCACAGCGAAGCCCAAGTCGCCCTGCCAGCAAGCTGTGGTTAATTCTAATACCCTTTCATAACCATTGTCTATCTATTTTTAACCAGGGTATACAGTATAACCAAGGTACGAACTCTATTGTTCTGCCTCACCACCGTGGTTTAAGTGAGGCTAACTCAAAAATAACCACAGTAAACTGGCTGGCACCCTTATAGTTATATAACCATAGTCTATCTATTACTTAGCCAGCCAACGCTTAAAACTGGTTAGAGTGGGCCCCAATGAGGATTTGCTTCCTACGCCTCTGTAGAGGTACTTTTACATAGGTTTTGCTTCAATGTGCCCCCAATATGCGGTCTCAGGCCCCGACTCTATAATAGTAGAGTCTGGGCAAACTCATATAAAAACTTGTCTTATTAACTTGCCCTCAGGAGTTCAATCAAATCCTGTACAACAATTCCTGTGCACAGCCTGACAGGAAGTAACAATCTAAATATAGCAGTTCCACCAGTCCCATTTTGAGCCCTTGTGGCGGAAAAGGGTACTGGTTGAACGAGTCTGCCAATATGTGGAGGGGCCCATTATTAAAGGGAGAATTCAATTGGGGATGAACAGGAACCTAAACAATATGTGGAGATAGGGGCCTTTCAGAGCTGGCTGTCTAAGCTTTTTTAGTTGCAGAGTGTCTGCAATATGGAAGGCGCCCAATCAGGGCTATATTTAGGAGAAGTTGTAGCAAGTGGCGGATCTAGGAGAGGGGGGGGGGGCTAAGAACATAATTATAGCCTTTAATGCCATAGTTTTCTACTGACTTATATCCACACTACTCAGCTGTCCCCCTTGTAGAATGAAGTACTCATTCTAGAGTATGGAGTGATATAGCGCACAATACGTCACAGGCTAATATGGGGCCCTTGATAGGGGGGTCCCCATGTCCCATGTCGATTTTAAGACATGGCCATGTCGCCATATCGATTTTAAGTAATTCCCAATGTCCCATGTCACTATCTAATTTTTCCTCCTGTCCCATGTCACTAAGCCTCAAAATGGTCCATGTCGCCATATCGAATTTAAGGGTCTAGGGCCATTAATATTGGTAACCTAGCTTAAGAAGTCATGAAGTAAGATTATACTACTTACCCTAACTGTATAGAAGGGCCCCAGGAGGGACAGGAAAGCCTGGACCGAGAATTCCACCAGTCCCATCATCAAGACAATGCCTATCTCCCTCCTGGTGAACCCAAACAATACACCCTTCTTCTTCGTATCATCCCCGTTGTCCTCCTTATCACCCTTATCTGGGCCATTTCCATTGGTATTTACAACATCCTTGGACTGTTCAGAAGGGCCTCCATCCAGTGGGGTATAGGCACTATGCCCTCCTTCTTGGTCCCCTGTGTCCTGTAAAGAAGCGGCCATGGTATCCAGGTCTGATTTTGGATCTCCATGGCCTTCTGTGGAGAATCCTAGTGACTTTGAAGGATCCATGATTATTGTCTGATCAGCACTGTAGGCACATGCTTTGTTCGGATGGCATGGTCATCGGCTTAATTAATAGCAAATGCAATTTCAGTATCCATTCTGCAGAAACGACGTCCGCATGTGAACTAGTCAGGAGGCCACAATGTCACGCTAAGTTACCCAACGGGGTCAGCTTAGAGGTGCAGTATTTTGAGAGTGCCCCCGCAACCAGTCATGTGGGGACATGTGGGTCTGTCCTTAGGGCCTGACATCTATCACTGAGTTGAGATCTGAAAAAACCCAGGTTAGGCCACTCAAAAAAAAAAGTGGTTTCTCATCACCAGGGTCTGAAAAATTCGATGAGGGAGGCTTTTTAATTTTTTATTTTTTTTTACTGGCAGGTTAAAATGCATGGGAGGATATACCTTTTTCATGACCAAAATTCACATTTTAGTAGTAGGGAAAATTTAAGTTATTTCTATCCTACTGCATTACTGGCAGTATTAGCTTTGATTTGATACCAAATAACCCAATATTTGTCTATTTTTCATGAAAAATTAGCAAAAAAAAAGAAAGTTTTCCTCAAAAGGTGATTTTTATGATGCGCGCGGTGATGAGAAACCATTTTATTTTTTTAAGTGGCCTTACGGTAATCTTTTGTATAATTATGTATAAGCCGCCCATTAGTAACAACAGCTTTAGATCCCAGCCAAGAATTTTCTTAATACACCTGTCCCACCAGTCCCCTTTGGAGCCCTTGTGGCGGAAAAGAGTACTGGTTGAGTGAGTCTGGTGTTAAAGGGGCCAGGATCTTAGAGTAGAGCACATAATTCACATATTTTACACAAGAGGGCAAACGTATAGGTCGAGTTACATATACAGTTAAGCTACGTCATAGTGTGCAAACAAATGCAATACGTGGTTAGGTAACCTCACCATGATAGCCGCACACCAGGGTCATAACATTAAAATCTATTTTTAATTATCCCCCGGTTATAGTGATACATATCTTTCACCATACAATATGATGTTTTAAATGTATGTACTCATGTGTATCTCATGATACATATATGGGCAACTATATAAATACATAACTGATTGATTCAGAGTCACCCTGCCTAGTGGTCAAGGTCCAGTGGTCAGTTTGCCCATCATACCTCCGATATAAATAGAATAATCAAGTATATGTAACTCGACCTATAAGACCCAGGTGATTCTGACCCCAATCCAATTAACCCTTCAGATGTGGTTGTAAACAAGGCCCCATGCCCACCAAAAGCCACCTAGTAGACTGCAGGTAGTCTTGGTATGGACTCCAGAAAAAAATGAGAAATTTTAAATGATTAATTCTATTTCTTCCATGATGTAGAATATGAGAGATGTAAACTAATTTTTTTGGAATTTTCTTTCTATCTATCATAGAACCCAGACAATCTTCAAATAGGTGTAAATAAAATCCACCCAGTTCCCCTAGTACATTTCCTATATAATTGTTATATTACTGTGTACGGGGGCTCACCTAGCGGATTCTTGAGTCCCTAGTCTTGGGTGTGCTAACAGCCTCCAAACATACACTGTAAAAAGTGCATCTAATTCAAACACATAAATCTACCCAAACACATTAAAATTTAACACCTTCACTGAATCTCAGCATCAAAGCACTTTCTTCTGTTAGCAGGTGCAAGGAGCGAGGGCTGAGCTATACCTTTAGAAGATGAGGTAGGATGACATTATTGTAAAAGTAATATCATTAGTGAATTCACTCACGCATCATGTTTTTTTTACTGTGCATAATAAAAGTTTGATATTCTTTGAGAAACAGGATACAGTCATGAATTGAAAAGCGGACTGAGATCAATGCGTCCGTTGCTTCAATGTTAAAATTGGTACATATTTTACTAATCATCAATGATAACCTTGGGCCGACATAGGACCGACACCTGATTATTCTCCAGAATTACCATTAAAAGTACAATTTGTATAGGATTGGGTTAAAGTATCAGTAAGCCATGGTTGGTCCATACAATGTATAATACAGGTTTTACCATGTATACATACGTATTCCTCTCCGCCTATTTTCCAGCTAACTTGATGCAAACTCAACACGACCAAATCATGCTCCATATCCTCACCTCAGTGTTTTTGATGAGTGATGATGACAGGGGATTATGATAGTCAGAGGGTATATACAATACTCCTAGTTTAGTGGTGATGCAAGACGTAGATATTCGGCCGAGGGGTATCCATTTGGCCGTTTCCATGACTTACTGAGGAGTATATATAATGTGCCATATAATGTGGCCAGATGTCCTACACTAAAGCGGTACGCGATGAAGTTCTGTTCCACGTGGATATAAAGCCATGGTAGATCCACATGTCGATGTGGTCAGTGGTAGGTATATCCCTGTAGCTTTATGGTCTAGAGATGTAGGTTATGGGGGTGTGGTGGTTTGTATATAAATGGTGAGTTGCTGGGTGTAGGTTTGTGAGTGTGGGTGTGAGTGTGTGTGTGACAGAGGTCGGACCGAGCTGCTCGCCTGTAACTACTCGCTTGTTAACCACTGACCCACTCCTCCCCCACACATAATCATTATTTACGTAAGTCTGTGTATTGTTTCTACACCATTATGATATAATGATAATAATGATGATGATGATAATAATAATAGTAATGATAATGATAATAATAATAATAATAATAATAATAATAATAATAATAATAATAATAATAATAATAACAATGATAATGATAATAATGATAATCATGATAATAATAATGATAATAATAATAAAAATTATAATAATAATAATAATAATTATTATTATTATTATTATTATTATTATTATTATTATTATTATTATTATTATTATTATTATTATTATTATTATTATTATTATGAATGTAATAATAACAATAATATAATGATAGTATTATCATAACAATGCTGCCTCCACCCTAATGGTAATACGTGTATACATACATTATCATGCTTTAAGTTGATTCAATTTATTTTACTACTACATCTAACTAAGAAGACTGGGGAAGAAGAAACATTTTATGTGATAATACTGTCTGATATATCACTAGTCATATCATATACCAAGCCGGTGCATACAGTCCTTTGGTATGGCCCCAGACCCAGAGCCAACTTTGACATATATGATTACAACGTATGATTATGCCCTACCATCGGGGGGAAAGGTGTTAGCCTATTGCATGTGGACGCTGGTATTAAAATAAGATCATCTGTGAAGAGGAGGGTAACGTACCTACATCAAAGGTAACTTCGTAATAGATGTTATTCATTTTTCTGTTGTTTCTTTGGGTAAATGTACAACAAACATGCTCCTCCCACCCATCCCATACCCCAATATACCATTGCCGGATATATGTTCACTTTAGTGGGAACAGCTCCCCAGTGGAAGGACCTGTCTATCTATACCCCCACCTCATGATAACTATTTATGGCAGAGTGATCATAGTTGGTATGATGTTTACACACTGCCATATCATCTACATTTCTATACGGTACAAGAAACACAATTTATCATCCGCCATCCTAATAGGATCCTATATTGGAAGTAGATATGAATATACATGTATAGCCTAAAGCCCTATTTATTGATAACAAAGATTTGGGGTGTAAGCTATTCTTCTTCCGACCACAGCCACGAAAGTGCCCCATATCTGGTACCGTAATTACTGAGATGCGATTTCCATAATCCCATATATGATTATACATGTACTTAGCATACCATGCACAACGCAATTTGTATGTGTAGCCGGGCTGTATAGGCAGAGGTCATACAAAACCCAGTAAGCACGAAATAAATGCATGATGTATGCGTTACATATACCTATATTGTATGGTATCTTTGTATTGTATGGTATACGTTTCTGCAGGATTTTCGTGGGATAGACATCATTGCAACGTAGGTCTCTGTTGTTGCTACACCCAGCTATATATACAGTTGGCTTAGAGAACAAAAGGAATGGCCTGACTACATACAGGGTTGTATGATGATGCTGTTCATGGAGCAGTCTCTCACACTATGGGTGAGAGCCATATATGGATATGCATAGCCATAAGTAGCTGCATGCATGTTATATGCTATGGACAATGGTGATTATCGGGTGATTATCCTCGCCTGGCGCCTTGGATGATTCCCATATCCTTGGTTTATACATGTACCACTTATACAGCAACTCACTTGTACCATAAACAAAAAGAGCAAAGAAATGTGGGGGTAGCCATAATTATTCCTGTGCTCTGAAAGCAAATGTAAGGGCTTGTATTTTTTCAATATTTTCACACTTACATAGGATAGCACTATTTCTGTACATCATCAGACCAAATACTTAGTATAAACCATCGATATATTATGATCCCAACCAATAAGAAAAAACAGTGATGTTTATTGAAAATGGTTACATAATTTTTTTTCTGTACATCTATACCTGGTCATATCCTTCTACTTTGGAAATCCTTTTCTGCATTAACATTACTCACCGTGGTAAGCACCAGGGTTGCACACACCAGTGTACAGAGCTGGTAGGAGCACAAAGAAGAACTATAGTTTAGCACCTCCCAAATGTAACCCTTAATTAAAGGGCCGCATTATGAGTTTGAGTTTGAGTTTTGAGTTTGGTAGTTTTTTATTGACCACAATACCACGATATTCAATCGCGTCTCTCATATAGAGCCAATATACAACATAGTACAGAAAATAAACAAGTAAATATATAAGACAAATCAATGGAGATGGTTCAACTATGTGTTAACCGGTATATCATGCATCAGATAGTTTTATACCAATATAACAGGTTTAAACGATCCATGCAATCAGGTCTATAATCGCAATCAATATATATATAGGTCTAGCAGCAGGCTTTCCTAGTGTTCTTCGGGATGTACACTCTCATTATACACTAGCAATACAATACACGTGTGATATATCAACAATCTATTCAGTTCAGGCTTTCTTCAGTTTATGCACAAATAGTTTCTGGGTAGCCAAGCTTTGCACTTCAGCGTCAAGCTTATCCCAAGCCATCGCTCCACGATATAAAGGGCTATCCCTATAGTGCTGGCCTTTAGGTCGCAAAACCTTTAGCATTAGCTTAGAGTTACTTCGTAGGACGCGTACTGGTACCACTAGTGTATCCTGTTTGCGGCTCACCTTATACATTAGAGAGAGTAAGCTCCGAGTACGTCGCACATGCAATTTCTCAATAGTACAGGCCACATGTAGTTCAGTTCTACTTATTGTCCTTGGGTCACGAATTCCCTTACAGCATCTTAGGCAGTGATTTTGTATGGTCTGGATTTCCTTGTCCAGATCCTTTGGGCCACTCTCTACTATAAAGTCACAGTATTCGAGACATGGCAGAATCATCTGTTTGTATACTAACAGCGACAGCTCGAAGTCCATATACTTTTTTAGACGTCTGAGATTAGCTAATTTACCTCTGCCAGCTCTGACCAGATTATTACAGTGAACCGAGAAGGTCAAACCACTATCAATAGTCACACCCAGGTAATTGAACTTGTCAACTACACTAAGGGTCTTTCCTACCAATGTTATGCCTAGCCCATCAAAACACCGGTTATCCTGGTCAGACCTGGACCACATTACATGTGTTTTGTCCGAGTTTACAGTCAATTTATAGTCCGCACACCAGGCGCTCACTCTATCCAAGTCATCCTGTAGTAGCGCACGCGCAACTAAAGGATCCTTGTTACAAACGGCAATAGCTAGGTCGTCTGCATACATATAGTAAGACGAGTTAGACAGACATTTGACAACACTATTAATATAAATTATAAAGAGTAACGGCCCGAGAACCGAGCCCTGCGGTACTCCACAATTTATATCCTTAGGCAGTGAAACAGCACCATCAATGGATGTTCGTTGGTTCCTATTAGTTAGGTAACTTTCAAACCATCTCAGTGATTCATCAGCACACCCCAATTTGCACAGTTCATTTAATAGGAGGAGGTGGTCGACCGTGTCAAAAGCCTTCCTCAGATCGAGGAAGACAATGGCCGCCACCTCCCCTCTATTCCTGCAGCTGTAGAGGTCTTGCACCAGGCCATAGACAGCATCAGCTGTGCTCCGACCCGGCATAAAACCAAACTGGTTTTCAGCTATCACATTGCTATCAATCAGGTATGACATAAGCTGAGTATGCACCGACTTCTCCAGCAGCTTCGAGAAGACACTCAACTGGCTGACCGGCCTCCAGTTGGTTACCTTGGTCAGATCCCCAGCTTTGGGTAGGGGTATGACCAAGGCACTTTTCAACAACGAGGGAAAAATACCGGTATTAAAGGAGGAGTTCACAAGAAACATAAGGAGTGTCGGTTTTGCCTTCAGCATATCTCTAACCACAACCGATCTAACACCAGGAATGCATGACGACTTGTTAATCTTGATTTTCAGGACCAGTGATTTGGCATGAGTAATGTCAATATCCGTTAGTGTAAAAACAACACGATCAAGTTGTATGTCAGCAGACACCAATCTGGTCGTTGTTAGTACACCGGGGAAAGCAGCAGCCAGAACAGCGCCAATGCCACTGTAATAATCATTAACAAAGTCAGGCAGCTCCCGTGTTTCAACAAAGTCGCCATTACAATTCATCAACTTCATTACAACATTCTTTTTCGGGCCACGCCAAACCGAATTCACCTCCGCCCAGAATCGCTTCGGGTCGTCACCAAACCGATTCAACTTGTCTTTAATTTTGTTTTTACAGTTCTTTACCAACAACAGTTTTATACGCTTTTCCAGTAACATTACATTTTCCAGGTGCGTATTCACAAGACCAACCCTCACCTTTCTGGATTTTCTGAGTGACCTGTTTTTTCTAGCTATCAACCTCTGGACCTCAGGAGTAAAACCTTCAGGACCAATAGTAGTAACCCTGAAAGTTCTTACAGGGTGCTCGGTGTCCAGATATTTGATTATACCGGTAGTAATGCCCTCAACACACGCCAGCGCTGAAGACATTACCGACAAGTCCCACTGTAGATCCGAGGCAAAGGTCTTTACCCTGGTAGGGCAATAATTTTTATACACTCTACCAGTTACAGTTTTTGTCTCCTTGATTTTCACAATCGGGGCCTGTTTCTTTACGATGTATACAGGCACATGGTCGCCAAACATGTCATTAACCAAACCAACCTGACTTACATGGGGGCAATTTGTATAATAGTGATCTAATATCGATTTGCCATGCGGATGGTAGTAGGTTGGTTTAGTTTGATAGTACCTCAGTTTAGCAGACCTCAGGAACCTGAACATAGATCGGCACTTGGAACTGTTTCTGTGCCGGGTGTCAACATTTAGATCCCCGGCCACCCAGATTTCTTTGTTTTTGAGGAGCGGACTTTTGATAACCTTTAATAATTTCGAGTAGCCCCTGTTTACATTAGAATTCTTTGGCGGACGATAAACAGTCACAATCACTCGATATTTATGTCCTGGGAACTTGGTCTCAACTGTCAGACATTCTAAGTCCCTGTCACCAAAAGTCAGATCTCCAATGACATTAGTATAAGGAACATAGGCCTCAGGGACATAGCATGCCACACCACCACTTTTTCTCTTTGCATTTGGCCTATCGCGCCTGAAAATGGACATACCAGGTAGGTCGACCGCCCAGTCAGGGTCATACTTATCAAGCCAGGTCTCCGTCACGCTGATATGATCCACGTTCAGGCTCAAACCGCGCAACTTATTTATCTTACTTCTTAGACTTTGGGCATTGAAATTCAACATACGGAGGCCTCTTTGATTGGCTAGTGTTTTATAGTCGTAGTAGGCCATGATTCATGAAATATTAAATCATCAAAACAAATACAGTCAATCAGTTGATTACACGATCAGTCACACAGACTCAAAAGGACAAAACACCAAATAGTTACTTAATCTACAAAGTGCAATAACATTAATTACTCCGGCGCTGAAGAACAGGGCACAGAGTAGAGAGCAGCGGCACGTTATACATATGTGTACGTTATGTTACTCTAGGTGCAGATATATACCATACCAGGATTAATTAATCCATTAGCATAGATGTCAGGAAAAAACAAACATATAATTTAGTGAACAAATAAACACATAAACCCCGTGTATCAAAAACACAGAGAAAACAAAACACAGGAGAATACAACAAATTAACGTTACATATATATTACCAAATGTAATAGCTACAAATGTAATTGACAATTAGTTTGAAATAAAGTATTACAGGCTTCCTCATGTCCAGTTACACCGCAGCATCTAGGTTGACTTCAAATCAAACCATATAGACAGGAAAGAATGATGTATTTGCATGGAGGGGTTAGATTCATATACCACCTTTAAGCAACCATCAATTCAATTCAATTCAAAGTAACACACACATACCGACAACTTAATATAGACCAATCATATCCAATCTTCAACGAATAGCAGATACCATTTAAAGCATCAAATGTATTTACCACATGACTCTCAAGTTATAACACATATATCATCATGTGGTGAGATACACAATATTTTTTAATACCAAAATACCGGTAAATTAAATTAGTCTACAACCGTATATAACACAAAGTAGTGAAGTAGACCTGCTATCAATGTCAAGAACATGATTACATGATTAGAAACAACCATACATGCAGGCATATACCATACCCACCGGCTTATAATTAACTTTACAAATTATAGATAATACATGTTTTGCAGTGTATAATCATAGAGTAGTTTCAACTGGTAGTTAATATCACTTTTTGTTTTCTGTATAAATACTAAGTATTGATCGGACAGACATCCAAAACCGACGTGAGAAAAGTTATACCGTATAGTATGTCTATGACCTAATATATGTGGTTTGATATTTTACAATTCACATTTAGAGTTACTATTTTACAATATGTCAGAGAATTAAACTATCACATAGCAGGGTTATTGGTCAGTAGTATAATGTAATACACAATCACAAAATTCGAAAAAACATCTTGTTAAGTCGTACATTCTTTACATTGTTTGTAGACCACCGGTGTGGCAGTACCTGAGCTGTACTCAATCAGGGACAGAGCAACTCATCCACCGCTGTTACCATGCAGTCAGCAATGTTGTGTAGCGTCTCGTAGATCGGACGAATTCCATCGTGTAGTCGATAGTATTTATGCACCCAGTGGTTGTGATGATTCAGTCCCTGATACAGTAGATCCAGTCTTGGGGTCACCGAGCTACGATGTTGATTGTATCCCACCAGCATCTCATTCAGCCGACCAATAGTCAACTCACAGATGGCCTGGTCAGGGTGCGCACTTATAAATAATGAGTCATCACGTTGATCGTTGGCACGACTCATCGAAGCACCAATCACTGAAGAAATCACAATCTTTACTCTACTGTTGATTGAATAGGCTTTGTCGATTAAGGCTATGAATTTGCAAAGTAGACTGACAGCAGTCCTCTCTGCATCCAGGCACGTTAACTCCATACTCCTAGTCTTGTTACTACGGTGGTGACAGTAGGTGATGTCAGCTATGTCATTAATTCCTACCGACACTATCACCACATCAGCTGGATCGGCCACTGACAGGTGGATTGAAACCAGGTCCGAGACGTCACTGATTTTAGCGTCCTCTACACATACCACGGAGTACCTGTTTGGACGCATTTTACAGATAAATTCCTCAAGTGACCAGACTCTGGCATCACCGATCACTAACACCTTCGGCAAGTCTAAGACGTCACGTAGAACTGGACTAGCCTTCTCCATTGTAGATCGCTTCTATTGAAGATTCACGCGTAGTATTTTGTTCATCCGCACAGAAAGTCGACTCCACACTGCCATTTGCAATCTCGTCCAAGCTCACGTTTGGCTTCTCGGGAGCCGCGAGATCCGCACCTCCACTCACCAAGCGCCTACTACGTGTTACCCGGCCGTCGCTCTCACTCTCCAGCCGAGGCTTTGTAGCATTTGGCGCGCCGTCATCGAGCGCCTTGTGGATAGACTTCTCTCGCACCGAGTACCGCAGCTCCATTAACAATCTTCCCAGCACATTTTCACCTTCATAAGTACCAGTGTCAAAGATCTTATCCTTGTAGATGGCCTTAGCTCCCCAGAAAGCATCTAAAGTGGCTTCAACTAGGTCAAGGTCAAGCGTTTCCAGTAGTGCAGTTTTCTTCTCAGGGTTCTGGAAGAATTTCTTAGAGAGACACATGCGCATAGTAGGGACACAGTCCTCACCCCATTCATCTTTCTCCACACACCCATCCCCAGCACGTTTTGCTTCTAAGCCAGTTGACGTCTTCATTACAGCCTCGGCTCTTATTGAGTCGCCATTTCTCGTGCATTTCACAAACTGGTACAGCTGCTCGCTGCTATGAAACTCGCGATTATTATGAAGGATTACACACGGGTGGAAGTTGGATAGGAAACTTCTGGCCCCATTAAAGATAATACCTGCTTTGGTCCTCTTCATATTTAAGCAGCCACTTTTTGCAACTTCAGTGGCATATGCAACCTTTTCCTGAATTGTGAGCGGTTTTTTAGTAACAGTCTTTCTAGTCTTATTCACTTTCGGACTGTTTTTCTTTGCCTTCGGGGCTTTAGTGGATTTCTTGGCCTTGAGTCTAGGATTGACATCAAACGAGACCTCCCCCTCGATGCTAGCCTTGTAGGATTCAGTGTAACCATCATCCCAGGCATTATCATCCCCACGAATGCATTTGGTAGTAACCGGTACCACCTTTGGATGGGACACGGGGGTTGAGGCCTTGAAATTAATATCACTCCTGTACTTCTCAAATTCCCTAATATCCTGTACAGGCAACATTTGGTCACTGTCTGTCGTGTGTCTCTCAGTGTCAGGAGCAGATGCACTTGCACTGTTCCCAGGGGGAGACATTGGCTCGTGTCTCGGTGACGCACGCCAGTCAGGGTCCATGTCACCCTTTGATGTGAAGACAGAATGTTTCCTTTCATACATGTAATCACGTTGACCTGCCCTTCCATCAGGCCTCTTGTCATCCTCATTTCTCCTTCTGTCATGTGTATAGTGTCTAACAGGCATTGGGGGTGGGGCAGCTCGTTGTTGGGGGTACGCACCATGGGCACTACCACCACTACCATCATGAAAACGCACCCTAGCCCCCCCTCTAATTATGTCACGCCCCCTTCTATTTTCCTCGTCTCTGAAGAAGTGATTTCTATTCAGATTTCCCATCTTCAACTCAGCGGGTTTGAACTCGTCAGGAATTGTGGTTATGTTATAACCATCATACTCCTGGTCATTGATAATTATACTCGTTCCCCTGAGATAGACACTACAGCCCGCTTGATTTCTACAGAATCTTGCTATCTGACGCAGCATACCTTTGATGCGCCTGGTAGAAATGTCCTCGTCAGCATTTATAAATATGCCCCTGTAGGTATCTTTATTGTCAATAAGGATAGTCTTGAGTTTAAGGCACTCATCTCGTCTCCAGGCTGTGGCAAAGCAGATCAGAATGGGCCTAGTGATATTTATATCATTCCCACTCCGATTCAGACGCTTAACCAACACTATTTCCTGTGGGTCAATGTTGAAACCTAATTCACCCAGGAAGTCCAATACCTGTGCTAGTGGTTGCACTCGTTCATCTTCACGGAGACCTTCAATTATGATATTTAGGCGCTTTGGTGAAAAGAAACGCTCATTTCTGTCAATATCACTAGATACAGATGCAGAGCGTCCAGACAGACATTTATCAATGTTATTCTTGTTCGTGTTAACCAGGTCTCTAATTTCCTGAATGTCACGTTGTCTGTCCGCATTAGCCTTATCAAATTTGCCTTCAAGATTATCGATTTGTTTCTGCATAACATCTTGATTTCTATCCATTTTCAGATTAACCTTAATGAACTCATTCTTCATGGTAGTCGTCAACCTGTCAAAGCCCACTTGTAATGGATCGGGATTTGGATTTGGAGGTGGGGGTGTGCTAGATACCACCGTCCCGCCATGGCGTCCATTACTCCAGTCCACATTTTGAACAGGTTGATTTGAGCATGTAGTATTAGAATACTCACGATTCCTATATATCCTTTTGGATTGAGGCTTTGTAGTAGTGTCACATCTCTGGCCACCAGTAGCAGTCGGAGAGGTATCATCACTTGATTGACGCCCACGTTTGCGGTCATTGTCGTTGCTCCCACGTTTAGAGCCACCATACCGCTCCTGTATACTGGGCCAATCCTGCTTCTTGTATGATATCCCCGGGTACTCATTTCCCCTACGCCCAGGTCCGTAATCATCAACTCCCTGGCCATCATCATGTCTCCCATAATCAACATACTGACCATTGGGGTTGTAGACATTGTAGCTAGGGCCATGATAGACTTGGTATCCTTCTCGTCGGCTGTCCATTGTTGTGCAGTACTCACACAGTGCAGGTATTACACAACACGGCACCCAGTTACAGGTAAGCACACTGACCTACTCCCTGTGCCGGTGTACCCGTGATATATACGTACACTCAGTAAGATAAATGTCACCAAACCTCTATAATAGGCGTATTTAGATCTCCATGATCGGTTCTCCGGTTACACAGTATCTTTACACAACTCACAAGTGGTAAGAAAATAATCCTCCATGCAATCAACCTCTAGCAACGATCATTTCTAGAGGAGCAGCGCCTAGACCGTCACTCACAGTTCGCCATTAATGCATCATGCTTGAATGCAGCCCTGGTGAGTAACTCGCCAGTGCTGCATTCAAGCAGCATGCCGAGCCTATGGGGTTCAGACACTCTTGAAGAGTGAGCATGATGCACCAATGCAGCACTGGCGAGTTATTTGCCGAGGCTGCATTTGTGCATCATGACGACATGATCATTTTTAGTGACATTCGTCCTTAAAGAGTTAACAATGTTAATAACATGTCAGGCCTTAGTGGCTGCATTGGCATTAGCCTGGTTCCGGCCTTCCCAGAGCATCCTTGCTAAACACAATGTTTTTCCCCCTTGGGTTGCTAATCTTGTCCAAAAGCTTACAAACTCAAGTAAGGCCAAAAAAGAAGAAGGTGTGTTTCAGGCAACCCGACCCTAGATTCAAAAAAGGGCCGACCCTAGCATTTTTTTTCCCAATTTTGGAGATTTCTTTTGATTTTTTTTTGATTTTCATTGTTTATTTTTCTCAATTTTTACAAATTCTCTCAAGGAAAAAAGCTCCCAGTGACCTCAGAGGCCTGAATAATTGATTAACTTCAGAAAATGGCTTTTTAAGAGGAATATGCAATAACTTCTTGATATTCCTAGTCAATAGAGGAATTATTGAATCATTCTGGTGAGTCGCGAGTCGATTTGTCGATTCGCAACTCATTCCTGGTTCTCTCTACCTACCTACCCTAGAAATTCTGACCATGTTGCCTGAAACACACCTTTTTTTTTTTGGCCTAAGTCAAAACGTTTCTTGAATGTTCTCTAGACACTATCTTGAACAAGTGAAACTCATGAAATTCACATCATCATTCTACTTGCGGTTTCTTGTTGTTTGCACGAGTAGAACTCGGGAAATGCCCATGACTATTGAACATGACTGTGACAAGGAACGTTCACTATTCTTGAGAATCTCCCATGTCCATCTTGTGTATACAGCTTGTGCTTTTCCCGGGAAATACACAAGATGCGAACTTGTGTCATTCTTGAGTTCTGTTTGGAGGGAGTAGATGGGGCTATGGTGAAATATTGTACTTTTGCTAGTTCTAAGAACCCTGCCAGGGTGCGTGGGTGATAATGACTTACACCATTAAGCCAATTCATCAGGTGGACTCCAGGGGGTGGACTGGCATGGTCAGCAGAATGGTGCAATTTTGTTTGTATTAAGACAACATTATTGTAAAGTGGAGTGTGTTGGTAGTTGGCAGTTATATGACAGGGAGAAATTGTTAATTTTTTCTGGGACAAATTTTTTAGGTAAATTCAAAAGTGTGAACATTCACTGAGGTATGTTTGGGTATAGAATATTGAATAAAACTCATCGTTCTTGAAATTATGAGCTCATAAAGGTAGTTAAGTGCAATTCCAAATAAATGTTTGATAATTTCAGAATAAATTTAATACTATAATATATGAATTTAAATTCAAAAACTACTTCCTGGGCAAATTTCATCAATCATCCCCCGACCCCCCCCCCCCCCTTTCTTAAGTAATATCATCCAAGAATGATTTAATTCTTCCTAATACATTACAGAGCAAAAAGAAGGTGTGTTTATGAAAGTATGAATGTTAGTCTTAAGGAATGTTTCATATCTTCTTACATTCCGACTGAGGAGATTGTTGATAACTGCATTCATTTGCAGCATGTTCTGTTCAGTATAATAACATATTCAAATTGAAATTGAGCAGTACTGCTGACCAGGCCTCACCAGTGACCAATTGTCAGTAGTACAGCTGCTGACCAGGCCTCACCAGTGACCAATTGTCAGTAGTACAGCTGCTGACCAGGCCTCACCAGTGACCAATTGTCAGAAGTACAGCTGCTGACCAGGCCTCACCAGTGACCAATTGTCAGTAGTACAGCTGCTGACCAGGCCTCACCAGTGACCAACAGTCAGTGGTACTGCTGCTGACCAGGCCTCACCAGTGACCAATTGCCAGTAGTACTACTGCTGACCATGCCTCACCAGTGACCAACAGTCAGAGTTACTGATGCTGACCATGCCTCACCATGCAGTGATCAATTGTCGGTAGTACAGCTGCTGACCAGGTCTCACCAGTGACCAATAGTCAGTGGTACAGCTGCTGACCATGACCACCAGTGACCAACAGTCAGAGTTACTGCTGCTGACCATGCCTCACCAGTGACCAACAGTCAGAGTTACTGATGCTGACCATGCCTCACCATGCAGTGATCAATTGTCGGTAGTACAGCTGTTGACCAGGTCTCACCAGTGACCAATAGTCAGTGGTACTGCTGCTGACCATGCCTCGGCAGTGACCAATTGTCAGTAGTACTGCTGCTGACAATGCATCACCAGTGACGCATTGTCAGCAGTATATTTTTGTCGCTAATCACTGTGGCGATTGTCGCCTGTCGGTTAACTCCCATGCCATTGGTTGATTGTGAGAAATGGCCTTGTCGACTTGTCGATCATAACCATCCGGGGCCCTTGATATGATTTTGCGTAAAGGGATAACGAGTAATATCATGTGGGGCACAAACAGTCATCTGAATATATTTGTGGTTATTGGGATCGACCTTATTAGATGCAATAGAATCATATAATCATATACATGTATTACGTGTAATAGTGTCGATCCCAATAGCTAGAAAGCCTCGAAATTGTGTGTAGAATGTTTATCATGATGAGGAAACGTGTTGGTTAGTTGTGTGTGTAATTATCCTGCAATTGTCGCTTTCTGTGGTGATCCCCTATCGGGTAGACCTACTACCGGGGGGGGGGGTACCCCTATTTATGTAACACTCTATTATAGAGTTGGATTAAAATACCACCCAGCACCAGTCATGTCCAGTAATGATGAGGGTGGAACGCGAGATGGATTAGTAGCAAACAGTGTGGGCCGGGTGTGGGGTGTGGTATTGTTGGGGGTGGGTCTAGGTGCTGTTTCTCTACAAAGTATGGACGTACGCAAATTGCAGAAACACATTCCACAATTTGTGCAGAACATAACAATCTAAAATTGAATCAATTTTGGTACTTGGACATACAAATACGAACGTTCGTATTATACGGAATGGATGAGCAGACTGTTTACATGATTTCCATAATTTACGGATGTCTGCACTTTGCGGAGAAACAGCACCCTGGCCTGGGGGTCTCGAAAGGATTGTGGTAGAATGACTATATTACCCCACTAAACCTAAATTTGATTTAAATGGTGCAATGCTGATATTCTGTTTATATTGATAAGTGTAGTGAGTATGGATATTATCCTGGAGTGCTTTATAGTGGGTACAGGAATGCATAGAGAGAAGACGGTAACACCAGCATACAGTCTAAAGGTTTATTCCCCACTGCCTGGGTGCAGGCTGCAGGTAACCCCTGCAGCCACTCCTAGTATAGCTCCACCCATGCATGACACATGTCCCTACAGAATATAACATCACTCTATCCCTCCCTAAAAAGATCATTAAAAAAAGTAATTGACCTTGGGATAAAGTGAAAGAGAATCAAAAGGATAGACACAATATGCAAGATTGGTACCAAAAAATAAGAACATATTTAGAAATGATATGGGTTAGCCAAAACAAATACAAAAGAGATAGATTCCTCGGACATTTAAGAAAATCAAACAACATAAAAACCGGCAAATAAGTAAATTCCTACTAAAATGACTAAACTCATATCAGAGTACTGGTTAATGCATCCTACCACATATCCAAATACATATATAGCATATGTCGATACATATAAAAAATATAAGCCTGATAGCTTCGAACATCAGTATGGTAACCAATCAAGTCTACACATATATAATGTTTCAAACACCAAAATTAGGGTACATGCCACAGGGTACGATCTGTTCTTGTGGGATACAGTTCCCTTTTTTGTATATGGTTCCACCTCTGGACTACATCAATGAGTTAGAACTAAAATGCTCGGCAATGTCTAAATTGACCTGGATGGTGATTCTCCACAAATATACAGACGTCCGTAAATTTGCGGACGTCCGCAAATACATTTATGGAGCTCCGCAAATTATGTCTTTTTGGTACTTTAGCATACAAATACTACCTCCGTATATATTAGCGGACATCCATATATATTTGCGGAGCTCCCCAAATTTGTGGAGAAACGGGACCCAGTAGTCACATTGGTTGTACGGTCAAACGGTTTCAATACAAAAATGGAGCTGCTTGTACAAGCAAAATAGAAACAGGTAGTAAAGACTCGACTGCAATCACTACAGTTGGAGTACAACTCACATATAAATAGCTGGCAAAGCCTGGTAGGCTCCATTGTAAATGCTTACAAAATATATGCGTCCTCGTTAAAAAATTCTCTCTCTCTCTCTCTCTCTCTCTCTCTCTCTCTCTCTCTCTCTCTCTCTCTCTCTCTCTCTCTCTCTCTCTCTCTCAGCGCCCAGGGTGCTTATTGTCGTATGACGCAGCTCCTGCTACTGCAGAGCGCGGGAAACGTACCACAGACGCTGCCGCTATGGTAGCGCCACCTTGTGTCATATACGGAACTAAGTGTTGTGCAATCCGGCACGGGAGTTTGTCTATCACCGGAGGTCTGTCAATACATCTTGAGATGAAGATTCAGAGTTGTTGTCATTTATAATAATACAAAGTATCAAGACATCCAGCAAAGCAGGATGCCACATGGTGTCAGAATAGGTCATCTTCCATGCCCACAACAAGAAAAGTGCCAAATTGAAGTGAGACACTCAAGTTGGTGTTGAAAAGTGATGAACTCAAGAATCTGTGAGTAGAGAACTTTTCTAAAAAACCTCCAGAAGCAGTTACCAAGACCCCAAGCTGTTAATTGTGTGTATAACATTGACTGTCAGTAGGCCTACACTAAAAGCAGTGACAATTTTGAAATGGCTGCCAACAGTGTAAAACCACCAGACACCCTCAGAATTGAGAGGGGCAACCCATCACATTCATGGTATCTGTGGAAGAGAAGGTTTGAGATATATCTCAAGGCCACAGGCTCCAGCACAGAGCCAAATGAAAAAAAGGTGGGACTCCTACTGAATCATATTGGGGATGATGGGATAGACATTTATGACAGTTTTGTATTCCTCCCACAACATCCAAATCCAGTCCAGGGACAAGCTCCCATACCAGCTGAGGACCCAAATAACTATGATACTGTGCTACAAAAGTACACAGAATATTTTGGAAAAAGGGACCCCCAACTGCTACTAAGGGAAAAGTTTTGGTTCACTCTCAAAAGGGGACCATCTCAAACTCTGGAGTCATGGGTGCTAACAGTCAAGAAGAGTGCAGGTGAATGCAAATTCCCACAGACCTATATGGACCAGGCTGTGCGAGATAAACTGACATTTTCATGTACCGACCAGTCGGCAAAGTCGAAGCTCTATGATGCCGGTGCAGGGCTGACGCTGGAAAGAACAGTAGAGATACTCTACCAAAAGGAGACTACGCGCTATGAGCTCCAAGAGTCAAAGAGTGCCAATATCGACGTAGTCCACAGCAAGGCCAAGAAGAAGCCGGACCCGAGCAGAACCGAGAGAAAGAGAAATACTGGTGACAAAATCAAGTGCGGATACTGTGGTACCGAACACCTTAAAGGGAAGAAAAATTGTCCCGCAGTGAATCACTCCTGTGAGAAGGCTAAAATAAAAGGACATTTTTCCCAAGTTTGCCGTACTTCAAGAGCGCGGATTTCTCAAGTCGCAGAGGAAGAGTCGGGAGACGATATACCCGATGACAGAGTGTCGCACGTATTTATCGGAAGCGTAACGAGTGAAGTTAATGCGGCTTCATCAAAATCCGTCCCAGACGACAAATCGAGTTCAAGCAAAGGCTGGTACATAAAACTCGGAACTGGCTCCGATACTGTATCGTGGTATATAGACTCTGGAGCCGAGATATCGGTGATGCCCGATACATACTACAAGAAGTCCTACGGAAATATCCAACCAACAAGAAAGACGCTGTATGCTACAGGCGAGCATCCGTTACAGACGTTAGGATGTGCTCGTATGCAGTTGAGTCGCGGAGACACTACCGTCCACGAAGACGTCTACGTTGTGCGAGGCATGAAATCGCTTCTCCTCGGACAACCTGCAATCGAGAAACTAGGACTGATACCTAACATCCCTGGTGCCTATAGGGTCAAAGCCGTGAACGGTGAATTCCCGAAGTTGGACACGAAGGACGAAGTGGTCAAAGCTTACCCGAAGCTCTTTACAGGACTCGGTAAGCTGAAAGGTGAATATGCTATAAGACTCAAAGACGATGCTAAACCATTCTGCCTCTATACTCCACGCAGTGTGCCAAAGCCTCTGATGAAAAAGGTAGAGCAGGAAATTGCAGCATTAGTAAAGTCAGGAGTTATCGAGCCCGTGGACGAACCAACAGACTGGTGTGCACCCATGGTGGTTGTACATAAACCGAACGGGAACCTACGGCTGTGTGTGGACTTGACAAGACTCAACCAGGGCGTCCGACGTGAACTCTACCAGATGAAAAAGGTAGAGGAGACCCTGGCGTGTATTTCAAGCGGAGCTGTATTCTCCAAGCTAGATGCAAATTCTGGCTTCCACCAGGTAATGTTGACTCAAGAGAGTGCAAAGCTGACGACATTCATCACACCGTTCGGAAGGTACATGTTCAGGAGACTTCCCTACGGTATATCATCTGCTCCTGAACACTTCCAAAAGAGAATGGACAAAGAACTGACTGGACTACAAGGAGTGTTGTGTCACATGGATGACATTCTTGTGATTGGAAAGGACAAACAAGAGCACGACGAACGCTTGGCAAAAGTGCTGAACCGCCTCCAAGAGAGCGGCATCACTCTAAACCAAGACAAGTGTGAGTTCTCCACAACCAAGCTTCGCTACCTTGGCCAGGTGATAGATGCTGACGGCATCAGGAAGGATCCAGCAAAGGTCAAAGCCATCATAGAGATGCCAGACCCCAAAGACGTCCCAGATGTCCGACGATTCCTCGGCATGGTGAATCAACAGATGAAATTTCTGCCGAACCTTGCCGAAATCACCAAACCAGTCAGAGATCTCCTCAAGAAAGATTCTGCATGGACTTGGGATCTTCCACAAAAGAAAGCGTTCGAGAAACTGAAACAGGAACTAGCTTCAGACGAAGCCCTCGCTTTGTATGACTCCGAACGTGAAACGATCGTGTCAGCAGACGCAAGTAGCTACGGTCTTGGGGCAGTTCTGAGACAACGTCAAAAAGATGGAAGACGGAAAGCCGTTGCATACGCCAGCAGGTCAATGACAAAGACTGAATGCCGATATGCGCAAATTGAGAAGGAAGCATTAGCGACCACATGGGCACTCGAACACTGGAGTAACTTAGTTATCGGTATGCGAGTCCACGTGGAAACTGACCATAAACCGCTTGTGCCACTATTCTCAACCAAACTGATCGACGAACTGCCAGTGAGGATCCAAAGATTCCGACTGAGATTAATGCGGTTCGACTTCACAGTCAGTCACGTGCCAGGTAAAAGTCTAATGACCGCAGATACCTTGTCAAGAGCGCCTCTTGGTGAGAATATGCTGGAGAGGAAGAACTTCATAAGCAAGAAGAACTACGTAAGGAATCTGACGCATACGTACAGGCAGTACTCGTCTGTCTACCATCATCTGACCAGAGACTCGACGAGATACGGTCAGAGCTAAAGAAAGACGATGTCCTGAAGGTAGTGATACACCATATTGAACATGGGTGGCCGGAGAACAGACGTGATGTCTATGGACCTTTGGTTAAGTTCTGGAACGAACAGGGCAACCTTACAGTTCATGATGGACTACTCCTTCGAGGAAAACAGCTTGTAATCCCAGCAAGTCTGAGGATTGACGTCTTACGCCATCTACATGATGGGCATCAGGGCATCACTAAGACCCGTGAGAATGCCAACGCATCAGTGTGGTGGCCAGGAATGTCGAAAGACATCGAAAAGACAGTGAAAAATTGTAACATTTGTGAAAAGTACAGACGTGAACGTGTCGAACCGATGAAAGGAACTGAGTTCCCAGAACGACCGTGGTCTAGAGTAGCGGCAGACTTTTTCCACCATAAGGGGTCCATGTACCTCCTCATCATAGACTACTATTCTAGAGACGTGGAAGTGTGTCAAGTTGGCAAGAACGTTGATACCACTGAGACAGTAAAGAAGATGAATAGAGCATTCTTCCATCAAGGTATACCCGATATACTGTTCAGCGACAATGGTCCTCAATTCGCATCAGCGGAGTTCAAAAACTTTGCAGCAGAATACGGATTTGAACACATCACGTCATCTCCAAGATACGCACAAAGTAACGGAGAAGTAGAGAGAGCGGTGCAAACCATCAAAGCGATCCTCAATAAGGCCGACGATGAGTACCTTGCCCTTATTTCTTATCGCAACACCCCTCTACTGTCAGGATTCTCCCCGGCTCAGCTGAACATTGGTCGTAGACTAAAATCACTGGTGCCGTGTCACCCGGATGAACTTAAACCGCGCATTCCAGATGCAGCGCTGGTTCGAAGGAAGGAGAAGGAATACCGGAAGCAGATGGCAGTGAACTACAACCAACGCCACCGAGTCACAGAAACAGACGAACTGTCACCAGGAGACCGAGCATGGCTACCCGACCTACGAGTGGAAGGGAAGGTCATAGGAAAAGCCTCCAGACCGAGATCATATATAATCTCAACACCGAATGGACTAGTGAGACGTAACCGTAGAATGACAAGAAATCTCGGGCCCGGACAGAATGACAACATCGATCCGACCACCATACTAACCAGAGTGGTCACACCGCCTAGTGATCATGTGCCTCCAGTGGAGATCACTGATATACCTCCAGTGGTCCCTCCACCGACTCCTGATCGAGGTGCCACACCCCGTGTGCCTGATCCGGGACCAAGGAAGTCGTCGAGACCTAGAGTCGCGACCAAGAGACTGATTGAAGAAGTTTAATAACTATTCCCTTTCAGATACATTAATAAGTCAGAAATATTCTAAAGTGACAAAAGAACATTGTCTATTATGTTGAACATTGACTAGTGCATTTGAACACTGACTATTACATTGAACATTGAGTAACATGTAACTGACTTATTTTCAGAGACATACATATACATATATATCTTTACTTGAGAGTAACTTTATAGTAACTATTATGTCATGAACACTTCAAGAACACTTCTAAGTATGTCTTAACATAATACTCCTTAAAAAAGGGAGATGTCGTATGACGCAGCTCCTGCTACTGCAGAGCGCGGGAAACGTACCACAGACGCTGCCGCTATGGTAGCGCCACCTTGTGTCATATACGGAACTAAGTGTTGTGCAATCCGGCACGGGAGTTTGTCTATCACCGGAGGTCGGTCAATACATCTTGAGATGAAGATTCAGAGTTGTTGTCACTTATAATAATACAAAGTATCAAGACATCCAGCAAAGCAGGATGCCACACTTATTACGTCGAATACGGTGTATATATATATATATATATATATATAGGATATCTACTGAACTAGTGACAAACGTTAAGATGGAGATATCAAGGTTTCAAAATCGATAAACATATCGAGTACGGTCTACTCCAGATGGTCGTAAGATGTATTTTTTAACATGTTTAACAAGCTATTCCTCCCCAGAAGTTATTGCATCTATGATATATGGGGCATTCTCATAGACAAACTTACAAAACACCAGACCTTTGTAATTCATTATCTCCGCTACTTTAGCATGGTTATAGACATGTGTGCCTTCCTGACAGGCATACACCAGTGCTGTAATCTCCTGGTACATGTCAATAAATTCATCTAACAATATGGTGTGGTATTCGTGTCTATTGAACCTATATGGGTCGGAGAATTGCACCGTAATGAACGACTTTGTAATAACAGCGGCAATTTTGTCATTGTCAGATGAGTGTTCATATAAGTATAGAATGTGTGTTACTATCTTCATCCTCTTAAAACCATGTCATCTCTGCTGATGATATGCAACAGCTCTTCCTTGACCAAAGGGTCCAATGACGTTTCTGGATCTGAACAAATCTGGCTTAATTGAGTAAATGGGCCTAAATCACAGACAGTTACATCCTCATGATCCGAATATCCAATTGAGGATTTGTCGTCGCCGTCCATGACCAGAGTGTTCAAGACCTGTAAAATACCAAACCCTTTTCAATGAGGACAATACAAATACAATGCTAAAACTAAACTATAAGGGATGATACGTATGGTGGTAAATAGATAGTTACTCTTCTACACACGATAATTATGTCACGGGTCCGGTCAGATAGCAAAAGATCCCAAAATCCACTGCTAGGTCAGATGTTACACTATCAACAAAATCTAGAATAGGAAAAAAGACAGCTTTGTTACCGTACTAAGTTTCATAATACACCATTTGAGCCAAAGAGTGCCTTTTTTCACTAAAAGGAGGGTTTTGAAGCCCCGACGAGGATGGTGTCCGTTTGGAGTGCAGGGGCACAGTAGTGGCATCTGGTGAGTAACGGGGGAACTAATAAAAGAAGAACCGAATTGGATTTTCTACGATTGGTCAGGAACACTAAATTCGACATGGCGACATGATACCTAATCGACATGGGACATGGTGAATATCAAGCCACATGCGACATAGTCTTTTCTTAAAATGGAGGTATGGATGGGGGGGGGGGGGCATGTCGCATGTCGATTTTAAGAAATGGCCATGTCACATGCCCATGTCGCTTAAAGCAGCTACTCGAGCTCCAAGCATTGAATTTTGGATTATAACATGTCAGCAATCTTCACCGACTCATAATGTGGATAGGTTGATTTTAAAATAATATGGGTGCTTCTTTCTACATGAAAATAGGTGAAATACCTCCTGTGAGAATAAAAGTCAACCAACTGTAAACCAGATAACATAACGATCTGCAGGTTAACTACTCCATGCTGCCCCCTATTGGGCTTGAGGTGAACTACCTCTCACTATGCTCCTATTTATATTCATAATGAAAGCACTATTCCCATCCACAACCATAAGGGTTTAATGTGTATTCATGCAGATTATACATTATATATACTTCCCTATTTATTTGTTGTATGTAGATCTCCACCACAAGTGTGTACTGATTGCTCTTAGTGTACTAGCCACATAAGACTAGGCCATTTAAGTTCCATCTTCGACCACAAGAGGTCATATTGGCATTGGCCCCTGCGGAGATGGCTTTCCTTCCCGCCATAGACACATTAATATCTGTATTTTAACCCATCCATTATGCTTTAAAGAGGCCTTATATTATGCTATGCTATTTTGCTCTGCCTTAAAGAAAAACAAATGATGGCCCTATAAATATTAAATTCATGCTAGAGTTGGAGGAGGTCTGAGGAGGTCGAGTTGCTGCTTTAATAATGCTCATGCCCCATGTCGATTTTAAGATAGGTGCATATCCCCTGTGACCAACCTTTTAATCCTTCTGTCACATGTGTTGGATAGCTGTTTAGGCTATGTAAACTGTTAAGGAGAGACATGATGAGTAGAGTTAATACTTTATTGTATCCAAGTAAAGCATTTTACAATAATATTATATATATATATATATATATGTATATATATATATATATATATATATATATATATATATATATATATATATATATTGTATATATATATATATATATATATATATATATATATATATATATATATATATATGTATACATATATATATATATATATATATATATATATATATATATTATATATATATATACACGACTCTTGGGAGTATATTGGATGCACAATACATGTGTATGGGCATAGGCTATTGTGGTAAATTGTTATGTGTGTTATCCAGAATCTGGGAGGGTAAGAGCACTGACTGTGTGTTACAGGTGGTATCCCCGGGGGGGGGGGGGGTACTCAATTTTTTTTTGACACGGGTGTGCAGCTAGCCCTTTGACAACCCTTACCCTTGATGAGGGGGATTTTGGTCAGAAGTGACCCTTGGTGAGGGGGATTTTGGTCAAAAGTGACCCTTGCTGAGGGGGATTTTGGACAAAAGTGCCTAGGTTTTTAGCAATTTTCCCCGAGGAGTCGGCCTTGGTGTAAGAATTTTGGTCAAAAGTGACCCTTGTTGCAAAGAATTTTGGCAAAAAGTGACCCTTTTTGGGGGGATTTTGGTGAAATCTCCGAAAAGTGACCCTTGGTGGGGGGGATTTTGGTGAAAATTGACCCTTGTTGAGGGGGATTTTGCTCAAAAAGTGCCCTTCCCAGCCGCACACCTGTGTATACAAAATATATGAAGTGCCCCCCCCCCCCCCGGGGTGGTATCTATACCTCCGAAGGATGGCCGTGATAGAGCAATTAACTCTATTATATCCTTGCATCACCTTGCACCGGTCAGAGAGTGACACGTGTCACCCTCTCTCGCCATCCCACTCCTTAGCACACGTGTATGGCAAGCGATATGTTCACCCCTGAAATCGAAGTTTCAGTATTTGAAAAACTAGTTGTTCAAATCGAAAAACTAGTTGTTAAAATCGAAAAACTAGTTTTTCAAATTGAAAAACTAGTTGTTCAAAATACTTTCAGTATCAGACTGATATGGCCATAATGTGGCAAGCCAAATATTCTCTGTGAAATGGAAGTTTCAGCATTCAAAGAACTAGCTTTTCAAATCAAGGAACTAGTTTTTCAATTCGAACAACTAGTTTTTAGCTTTGAACAACTAGTTTTTCAGGGGCGAAAATAGTAAGAACTGTTTCTATGATCTGATAATGTAGTTCTTATAAATTCCATTTTCGGACTGAAAATAGTTGCCCAAAAAAACTCCTTTACTTTGACTGATTTGGGAGCTCAATTTTCGAGGTGAAAAAAGGAGTTTATAAATAACTTCATTTTCAGTTGACAGAAACTCCATTTTCAGTTGAGAGATGAGTTTTATGCAGGAAACTCTGATTTCGAGGGGATGATCGGGTTATTTTTGAAAAACTAGTTTTTCGATTTGAAAAACTAGTTTTTCGATTTGAAAAACTAGTTTTTCGATTTGAAAAACTAGTTTTTCGATTTGAAAAACTAGTTTTTCAAAAACTGAAACTTCGATTTCGGGGGTGAACAAATGGCTTGCCACACTAGTGTCTCGTGCCGCTTGGTAGGCGACAAGAGGAGGGAGGGGGGGGGGGCGCTGCTCCTCACGGGGTGGTGTCACGTACGGTCCCCCAATATGGCATGATATATACTGTGAAAGTAATTATATTCACAGGTGTAAATTTTCGCCGATGTGGCAAAAAAGACTCATTCGCGGGTATTTATTTCAAACTGTAGCAAATAAGAATTTCGCGGATTTTTCATTTCGGCGTTTCATTTCCGCTGGAGGGCAGCGGTGGAACTACCCCGGCGGGGCCGTGTGGTGCATTGTGGCATTCAGAATAGACTCTCACCTCCCTGACACATGCCACCAGTCCTCATGTCGCATGTCGATTTTAAGAAAATGCCATGGTCGAATTGAGGGGTCTACCCCCTATTAAAATCGACAGGGGACATAGGACCCCCTCATCCGGAGCCACTCTATTAGTACAATGTATGATACCACAATGCTAATTTTTACCGTTTCAAAAACAACCCAATGCCAAGTGAACTATGAACGTTTCACCCTTCTCGTACATAGCCATACAACGTCATGGGCCATAAACACAGGGGTGTGACATACATGGTGAGTTGAAGTAGCCTATATATCATATGTAGGCATTGCTGTAGGTAGCCCGCATGCAGACCAAGATGCCGACCTGAATTCTACGGGGCAATTACCTTGGCACTTTGACCTACACATGCACTGGTCGTTTTGCCTCCCCTCTATCATTTGCTTTAGTTTAACATTTGTTTTCCAGGACCGTAACTAACCCCCTTCGCGGGCGGTTTATTTTTCGATAAGGTGGAACTAGATAAATTTAGAGGCGGAATGTGCATGGATTTCTATGAACAAATATGCAAATAGTAACTCAATTTGTAGACAAAACTTTAATTCTAATGGGCCATACTGATAATGCTTTCACGGTTTAGGCCATGGAGACCTTATTATTTGTTCTATTACAACCTGTAAAAACTGGCATGGAGCCATTTACCTCCATTTTCGGTCCAAGTAGGGTGGAACCCTTTAGGTCCATCAGGGCTGTATGTGAGTGTATGCGAGTAGCCTGCTTTATTGTAGGCTACTACTGTCATACTGTGGCAACTGTGGACTGTCCATAATGATGTCATACGGCAGGGAAGGAGGGGGCAGGGGTACCACTACCAGTGAGCATGACCCACCATGCCCGGGGGGGGCCACTCCCTACCTTTTCTATAGTAACTATGTGTGAAAACCACCTCAAATTTAGGACCCTTATCATGGGAGGTAATTTTACAAAATTCACTGGAATTCACTGGAAAATGAGCAAAAATGCATATTCTAATTTGGGGGACTGAGGATGAATACCCTTATGAAGTGTGTAAAAAAAATCAGCCTGCAAAAGATAGGGCTTACCCTTACCCTATAATAAAATATGTATCTTTAATGTTGAAAAAAGTGGATTCTTGTTTTATTTGAGAGTTTCAGCCTTAAAAGGTGCCCCTTTTCTTCCAAAATTGCCTAGAAAGCACCCCTATTCAAGGGCCCTCGTGGGCCCTTGCCTAGGGTCCAAAAACATACCCTTTCCCTTGGAATCGTGTTCACACATAGTCAGCAATACTGAGGGAGTGGCCCCCCCGGGCCACCATGACAACCCAGCCGACTTTGATTAGTGGGACCCATATATGTATTTTTACTTGGGCAAGCTGATTTGCCCACACTGTATCTGGGTTATGGTCATACGTGGCTATACGTGGGAGCCCAGATGGGTCAGCCCAGACCCTCAGACTCAAAGTACCCAGCTCAAGTCCAGATTTTTTCTATTTAGCACCAACTAGAAGGATGTAATTTCTAGAGGAAAACCAAATGTCAGGCTGTGTCTCATGAGTTTGGGCCAATGTGAACGTCTATGACCGGGTGCAATCTATGACCAGGTGCAATCTATGACCGGCATGGAAGAAAACAGTTTATTTAGGGCAGATGTACATAGAAACGACTGAAAAAAGTTAATGGATGTATTGAGACGTCATGATACTAATTTTATTTTCACAGCTTTATTTCTATTCTTTATCTCTATTTTAACACATATAAAATAGAAAAGTCCGTCTTATAATGTCTTAAACCACAGCGGAGGGGTAAGACAAAGGACTTCGCACCTTGGGTATATCGTATACCCTAACATAACCTTATTGCTGGGGTTTAGAATAGATAGACAATGGTTATGAAAAGGTAAGGAGGATTAACCACAGCTTACTGGTAGGGCGACTTGGGATTCGCCCTCGTCTGGCCCTCACCAGCAAGCTGTGGTTAATTCTACATAACTTTTCATAACCATAGTCTATCTATTTACAAAGACGTCACTTTATAAGTAGCATTCATTTTTAACACCTACATTGTTGAAAGGAAGGGGAAATAATGACAGCCATGCACGTTGATTTATGCATCACATATTGTACAACTTTTTGTTAAAAATGTCGATGTAAATCTGCCCAAAATAAGCCTTTTTCTGTCATGCCGGTCATAGATTGCACCCGGTCATAGATTGCACCCGGTCATAGAAATTCACATTGGCCCCAACTCATGAGACACAGCTGTCAGCATGTTTTAAAATATACATTTAAAGTTTATTTATTAAAAAGAGTTTTCCTGGGCTGGCCCATCCGGGATCCCACTTATAGCCATGGACAAAAAGGATCATAACCCAGATATGGGCAAACCCAGCTGGCCCAAGTAAAACACATACTATGGGCCCCAGGGACCAATGCTGTTCTAGAAGGTCTTTGACAGGGTGACGTCTTTGACCGGCAAGCTTCAAAACATATTTTTTTAAATCTAATTTGAATAAGATGCGTAATATATACTGTTGAAATATACTTTTCTTTCTATATATATATATGCCCCATTTCAGTGGTTTTGAAGCTTGCCGGTCAAAGACGTCACCCAGTCAAAGACGTTCAACTTGCATCTCAATCTCATGACACACTGCCATAAGCGCACCTGTAGTTATACATTTAAATTTTAGAGATATGAATTACCTGCTACCCTGCCCTTTAAATATTCAAGATAGTAGAGTGGCCTAAATTTCAATATCCTCATTTACCCTGCCCTTATCCAAGACGTGCACTCATTTGACACCCCTACCCTTGATGTTTGCACAGAGGTATTCCGCATTAGCGAGATACAGTGGCTCCACCTTTTGGACCACTGGTACCAATCATAACCCTTTGCTCTGCAAGGACCAGCTCAGCCAAATCTCGTGGCCGAGATTAGGGTACAGGCAGGGTGCAGGTATTGTGAATAGGTTGTACCTGGACACACCTAATGTCATCTGTGTCCAGTATAGTGTAGTGGTTAGCACTGTGGACTCATAATGCTGGGAGCCCAAGTTCAAACCCCTACCAGGCCAAATAACACTATGTCCTTTAAATAGATATTTCTAAATTTTCTTTAGTATTGTGAATAATGTATTCTGTTTCCAAAATTGCTATACTTACGGATTTGATTACCAGGCATTGCCTGGAAGAGATTTGAACTCAGGTACTGTGCATCATGAGTCGACAGTGCTAACCACTACACTATACTGGATACAGGTGACATTTAATAGGAGTGTCCAGGTACAACCTATTCACAATACCTTCACCCTGCTTGTACCCTATTCTCGGCCACGAGATTTGGCTAAGCTGGTTGCTGTGAGTACTGGGAATAGACCTAGTACCAGCGGGAATGGCGCTATCCACTGATCATCTTGCTAAGGCCCTATATGTTAGGCATACCCGTACGTAATAGAAAGACAATGGTTATGAAAACGTAAGCAGAATTAACCACAGCTAACTGGTAAGGCTAGACGAGGGCAGAGCTCAAGTCGCCCACCAGTTTGCTCTGGGTAATCCTACTTCTCTTTTTATAACCATTGTCTATCTATTCTGAACCACAACAGTAAGGTTATGTTAGGGTATACGATACACCCAAGGCGCGAAGTCCTGTCTTACCCCTCCGCTGTGGTTGAACTCTGTGATATTTGATATCAGAATTACTCTGCATGTTTGATATCGGAGATTTGAAAATCTATATCAGAGTTTCCATGTTAATATTTCAATGTTTTATATATTAGAGTTTTTTCTTATTCAATATCACAGGATTTCCATATTCAGATCAACTCTGATATCATTCAAAAATCTTAAATATTTTGGGTGGATTCTCATTTACTTCGAATTTTTTAATTTACTTCGAGTCTTCAAGTTCAAGTTTAGAAACTCTAATACATGTATCAGGGGTGAGCATACCATACAAGCCCCTCCCCCCTCTTCATTGAATGGGAGTAATGAGAGTGTGACTCAGTAACGTGTCACACCTGTGTTACCTGTTCAGCCAACCGTGTCGGGACGCTCTCTCGCTGATTCCCCATGCACCAAGCAGCTACCCTGTGCGCTGCGACCAGTACCAGCGAACTGCCTCGTGTGTATGCTGCTGGGTCTGTGCCGGTCTGCTACCCTGTTGTACTGGGTCCTGTCCCCACCTGTCCGCTATTTACCTGAGCGGGGGAGACACGTCAACATGGGACCTACCTGGCCGTTCCTGCACTAACCTCTTACACAGGTAGGCTCTCCGTGTGTTATTATTATCATATGGGCTGAGGCCATTGTCTTATTCTTACCTGTTCACACCTGCATGTCACTATACTGCCTCTAAATCGTATAGACTGGTCTCTTATACATCTACTGCTCCGGGCTAATTGGGGGCTTAGTATCTGACTTATTCTGAGTATAGTGACTTGGTATTTTATATTTAAATGCACCTTTAAATATAGCACTACACCACAACGACATGGACTGACTCTACCTGTATGTTTCTTGTATTTTTAAGTTACAGCAGTACAGTACAACTATTGTATATTATATTCAATACAATATAATATAATGATATTGTACCTATTATATTGTCAGAGACTGCATAGAATAAGGATAGTCCAACTTGAGTCAAACGCCATGCATAATTGAGAGTTGTATTCTAATGGGGACAATTCATGACAGCGGGGTCAATAATCAATAAGAAATGAGTCACTATAAGGCTGGCAATAGTGCCTCAATGAGTATCCCCCATTCACCAAAGAGGAAGGAGGGAAACTCATAAAAATAGAGGTAGCTGTCACAAAGTATAGGTGCCACACAGACAGAGTCAGCCATGGGGGCTGCCATGTTGGATCGTCACGCCTCAGTGCTTCCAGACACGTTCCTCACCTGTGCTTCTGGTACCTGGTGCTGTGAATATCCTTAGCACCTACTTGGATAGGAGAGGACTCTATTATCTACAATCATTGTCATTTTCTAAAGAAACTTCATTAATATGTGTGCTGCATATAATTATTACCGTGGACCTTAATGCAATTCCTGCTATAAATGATAACGTTATGTATATAATTTTGACATAGACATCTAGTATATATTAATAAAGGTTAACCTAAGCCTAAGGACCTAAGTACATGTATATTATGTCAAAATAACCACGACATGAACAGAGTTGTTTCAAAATAAAACGACCGTTTTACTCTTTAATACTCCCATGTGTCTGTAGGTAGATGAGCATTGGTTTCGGTGGTAGCAGAGACCGTGATACAATAGGAGTTCTACACAGGAAGGCACACCACTACCAGGACCCAAGCCACCAGGGGGCAGGGCCCGATATCTGCGTCTGTGACCTCTCACTTCCGGATGGTAAGGGCCTTTCTCCGTGCAGGTTATGCCTAATGTTTAAACCCGCAGTTCTTACTGCACGTCCAGTAACAGTCAGAGTGCAGTCGGGACAGATACTCAGCTCTATATATTGGGGCGCTGGGCCGTACTATGGCAGCCAATTTTAGGTGATTTCTTTAATTTAGTGTGATTACATGATCTGTATGATTGCATGGAGGTATGGAAAGTTTGGTATGGAAATTTTGGTACAATAAAACTACAATACATTTTGTAATATTGTATTGTCACAAATAAATTACTGTCGGCAGACAGAAATCTAGACCTTAGGGGTGCATTATAACACTACTGAGTTAACCAAGACTGGCCCTGCATTTATAAAGAGAGGTTCGGTGCACCCCCTCCCTCCTACTCTAAATACTAAACAGTTGATGGCCCTCTTACCATTTGACTTATATCTATGTTTTTTTACAGGACAAATCCCCTTTGTAGCACACATAGAAAGGAAAACGGGGAGCCTACATAGAACGAGTACGTTACATTTACTCTCTTATTATTGACCTGAACAATTATGTGAAAACTAAACTTTATTTTAAATAAACGGCACAAAATAATTAGCTTTATGCACCAATCCAATGCAATCGTTTCAACTGTTTTCCACATGTTCGTTTTCAGTGAACATCTCACTTTTTTTCAATGGCACTTATTGAATCATTATACTATAATTATCATTATACTAAATGAACATCCTATTAAACTTGCAGGTGTCATGAAGCTGTTTCACCGGTGGCGGATGCAGCTCCTGCTGGGAGGGATCATCATGATGGGGTTGTACCTCCTGTCCAGCAAGCAGAGCCACTACCAAAAGGACATCATCACTGAAGACATCGACATAAAGGACATCGAGCGAGAGATAGAAGCCAAGACCGTCCAAAGTGTCACATTCCAGGTAGGGGCCTATTAGAATGTTTAGCAAACTGATGATATTACTTTTTCTTAATGTATACCCTCGGATGTTATTTTCCTGCATGGATATAGTATGTTGTGGCACCTTTCCAGGGAGCCGATACAACCACATGACCCTATAAATATTGAGCAAGACATTTCTTCTGTGGCATTGGTCCTACCATATGTTAATTGCCACATCTATGCACCTAAATACTCTGAAGGACCTTACACCCTCCCATACCCACATACCCACATACCCACATACACAATTGCACCACTTCCTTGGCTATGCTCCTATTTAAACCACTGCCCACACTCTCCCATCCTCATTCTCTCCACTATCCCATCCTCTGATACAATTTGATAATCTTAATTTTAAGATCCTAATGATTAAAATACGAATTAAGATTATGCTGAAAATGATGTCCACACTCCTCTCTAAGTTCTCACACACAAATATTATCTGAATCCTTTTACACCCGCTCCTGTATACAGCATGGCTCCCTGCCTCCCCTTCTCCCTGACTTCCCTACTGCCTCCTTATACTGCCCTCCTATACTGCCCGACTCGATCTGGATTCTGAACAATGTCAAATATTAAAAAATAAATACCCGTTACAACCTGTCCTGAGGAGTTGACATACAGACAGCATCGATGTCCGAAAGCACTTTTCACCAGGACCTTTCTTTTTCTTTCAAATTCACTTTTCAAAGTTTCTTTAAACTTCATTTTGGCCCTTCTGGGCCTCCGTACCAATGACACTATACATCCTTATGAAATTCAACTTCATCACAGCCTCCACGTTCGCCACATGGTTATAGAAAGAGGGTAATGTGCAAATACAATTACATCATTACACACAAGGAGTTACAATTGAACACATTGTACAAACTATTCATAATACTAATAATAGAAAGGATTGCTGGGCAAATCTATCCTTAATTAAATCCCTGGCATTTTTAAGGTATGGCACATAGTAGCATAGTTCCAAAATACAACAATACTTTATACTAGCCTTGGCCCTTGTGACATATGATCTAATTGACCTGATATGAACAAACACAATAAAGCAAGAAATACAGGCATGTCAAAAATACACTTGGGATGGTGCAAATTGGAAAACTGATTCTCAGGAATGACATTGACACATTCTACTGGACTAACACATTGTTCATGGTCTTAAATGCTTTTATTTGTTTACTTTTAGCCGACGTCAATATTAACCAGATACTTTTATTTCTTAATTGGGTATTCTGTTCATTTCTAGTAATTGCCATTATGATATACTTATTTTCTTCTTGAATTACATGCTGGCGGCCCACTAATAAGCATAATCAGGAAGTGACTATTTCACTGAGGACGGTATTGACCAGGGGTATCAGGACAAAATCAAGTGTAATACAATTATAAGGCATCAAAATAATTTGAATTCTTCAATTGTTTAAGAAATTATGTATTTAAATGCATTTTTTTTAAATAAAAGATTTACTATGCTTAAGTACTAGAATGGCCATATTCAATGCCCCCCATTGAATACAATGTATCTAGCTATATTAAATGGGCTAAAAACAAAGTTGTCTTTCCTTCATTAATTGGCTTCAAATAAAAAAGATAAACACAAATGCCAACTATATTGATACCACTCTGATTTATATCACTTGCGGGGGCTGGGGCACATACCACTGAGCCTGCGGCTTCATGGGATACTGCCCCAGCCCCCACTCGTAAAATACAGCAGAGACGGTAGCAATGGGCGTCGTCATTTGTCTATTTAGTACCCAAGAAAGGCATCCACATGAAATATTAAATCAATGTAGACTATAACGATGTAGTTTGGATCAAGAGAGAATATTATCAAAAAATTCTCATAAGATACATATTATTCACAGTAGATACACAGTATGCCCGATCGAACAGGTCTTATGTATAATTATGATGTGAATGTAATGAATATACAAATGTACTGATCTTTCTGTAGCCACCAAAGGAAGACACCAAAGGATGGGGAGAAGTAATCTCAGGAGATAAAAAGAAAACAGATTCAGACTTGGAAAGAACTCTCAAGTTCCACAGAATATGGGGCTATGCAGACAAGGTAAATGCAAATCATTCTACTTCCCAATGTCATAACTAAAGGGTTGAAGTATGTAAACTTATTTGATCGAGGCACCTTCTTAGTTGACATTACACATAGCAGCTTCCCCTGCTCTGGTTAATCAAATGGAGAGAGAAGTATGTATTCAGGGGTTCTAGCTTATTATCAACGGAGGTGAATTTTAGTCACCCTAGTTGGGATACGACCTTTAATCAAAACTAAAATCAGGCCTTCTTAATCATTTGCAAAGAGGATAACCAATAATACATTTCATATGTATACCCATATCTATTTGGTCTACTATTAAATATAACTCTTGTATTGTAAACTGCAGGTGATCAATATGCACGAGTTGTTTTCGGACACACCTGATGTGGAGGGAGTACTCAATGCACTCGCGACAGCTCGCATAGTGCATGTTGACATATTAAATCCTGGTCTTTTTCTGTCGGGCACATCTGAGAAGTGGATCATCACTCTGGAAGGAGGGCAAAAAGCAATGATGAAAATTGGATGGTGAGTCAGATATTTAGAACAATAATTCAAAGAAGTCCATGGTTATGACAGACAACTTTCAGTTCATCCACTGCGTATGGTTGATACGTTTTTTACTTTATTTTTGTTCAGTAATGATTAAGGTGGATAGTCTGCAACTTCTAGAAGTGGAATACTGGAAATGCTGAAATAACAATAATGGCAATAAACAATATGTGTGAAATGTTAATTTCTTTCATTTTCCTATGTTGACCAGGGGGGAAAAGAAAGGCCAAATGAAAAACAAGGGAGAATGTAATTTTGGCTTTGAGATGTACTGGTCAGAGATTGCTGCATTCCATCTTCATAGGTAAGTCATGTTCTATAGATTATACTTGATTGAAAGCTTTAAACACATATTTGAAACCTTTAATTAAATTACACGTGTGATACAGTGTGCACTATTTAACCAAGGGGACTATCATATATCATAATATACACCTGTCTCTAAAGTATTACAGACTGATTTTAGTGCTGCAATTGTATTTTTCAGAGTCCTTGGGTTTCGGAATACGCCTTACGTGACAGGCCGCAAAGTTGATCTCAGGCGGGAGATCTTCCCAGTTGCTTCCCCAACTGTTGCAAAATCCTTCAAACTAAAGTCAGGTCAGCAGTTTTCTCATCTCTTTTAGAGATTTATATATTTATGCATTACAAAACAAAAAAAAAGCTGGGAAAATAAATGTGAAGAAACCATCATGGTTGTCATTGTAACTAGTGACCCTCTTTACTGATGCATCATGTATTATGCTTGATTTGTCATGCGTCCCCTGATTATTACTATAAGTTAAACCCTTTCTTGATTGACAATTAATGGTGACTTGATATTTTGCTACTAGTATGCCTTCAATATGTAAGATTTAAGAAAATTTGAAATTTTCAATTTGATAGAAAATAACGTTATACCTGAAACAAGAAATGAAAGCACCAGCTATATATGGTTAATATGTTGCTATCAGTATTGAAGTTGTAAGCTTAAGTCAGCTGAGATTTAAAGTATAAAAACATTTTAAGTGGATGCATAATGTGCAAAGTTCCAAGTTGCACCATCCTATACAGTGTATAATGTGGAGAGAACCTGTGGATTCAAATAAATAATATGTATAGTAACAGCCATTTTCTGACTGTTTCCAGACACAGAAACCTGTGTTTCTGGAACTTGTTATCACTGTAAGAAGCACACGACCATGTGTCCTCCAGGGGGTATGGTAGAGGCATCAGTCGCATACTGGATACCACGTAATCTGCAATTATGGACTTTTGCTCCGAAGTACATGCCCTTCTCAACACCCAATCACAAAGAGTAAGTAGGCATGTGCCAACCCTATCGCCACGGTATGGCTACATAATTGATACTTTTGTGGATCAGTGATCTCTGTGCCCGAGTGGTAGGCCTGCAGGGGTGCCTCGCTTGGGGAGTCACTGCACCCCTGTGCCTCTACATGGGTACCCATGGTTTTGGCTGTGTCGCCGTGTCGAATTTTAGCAAAAAGAGCCGTGTCGCCATGTCGAATTTTATGCATATAGGAACTCATAGAAATTCCTGTGGGTCGAATTTTAACCCCAATTTAGCCGTGTCCATCGAATTTTAAGAGGGCTGTGTTGCCCGTGTCGATTTTTAAAAGGGCCGTGTCGCCGTGTCGCACGTGTCGAATTTTACCCAGGACTTGTGATCAGGCCAGTGAAAAGGGTATCTAGGGGGGAATTCCTAATTAAAGTTCATGTCAATATCTTTAAAATGAAATATCATATACTAAGATACAACTGGTAGTTTTGCGGGAATCACATCTCAAACATGAGTCATTATGTGTAACTGAAAACGATAAATATGCCCTTAATTCCCTGAATCCCATAATAAATACTAAAATATATTAAAATATCAGATTTATCAAAAATAACCTAAAAAAGTCTGACATTTTAGTGTAGATTTGGTTCTAGGAGGAATTTTCAAGATCTGTTTTCAGTTTTGAGTAGCTGATGTGATTCCCAAGAAATCAGGATCAAAATGCTCCATATGGGACAATGGAATGGTTTCCATGGCAACCAGAAAGTGACATATGCCCTTATTTCTCATAGAAAACGTTCCATTTACATTCCAAATATAGAATGTTAGGACCAAAAATGGAATAATTCTCAGTAGATTACTGTATTCCCCATAAAAAAAAATTACCTTAAGGCATTTTTGGGTCTAGTTTCCACTCTTATGCCATTATAATGCCCCCTGGTGGCCAAACTCAGAACTAAAAATCCCCCCCGAAGGCTGGTTTTCTGAGGACGGGTCACATGTAGAGGCACACCCCTCCCTTGCCGTTCCAGTAATGTGGAACGCATGTAAGTGGACAGCCGAGACACTGTGGTGTAGGGTTAGCATTCCCACCCCGGAAAGGGCGCCCTGGGTTTGATTCCCGGCAGTTCTATAACATGCTTTCCACCTATATGCGACCCCCACACCTTTATTAGAGTTGCTGAAAGGTATTTCAACTTATATTATTGGTACTCAACCATTGTACGAACTAGCGTATATGAAGATGTTCATTCGCAATCAATAATCATGATAATTTTTTTCATCATAATTTTTCAGGTGGAAAAAGTATGGCTTTAATAATAAAACCTACTGCGAAAAGATCCGTAGGAAGGAGCCTTACAATGTGGATCGATACTACCACGACCTCTTTGATTTCGCTGTTATAGACTTTTTAATGTACCATTATGACAGCAAACATTATATAATCAGTGAAGAGACTCACGCCAATGGTCTCACAGTAAGACTGGATCATGGTAGGGCGTAAGTATTACCCCATATTCATATTTATTGCATTTAGACACAAAGAGTAAAGACCTCTATCATTGCTTTAATTAATACAAAGTAAGTTAAAGATGTGGACAGATATATAATTTGCATGTAGACTGAAGATTGGGATTGCAGGTATACAGAATCTTGTTCATTTTCTAAATAATTATACAGGATGCTTCTAGTTTCTAAAATGTTGTGGATTATGATGTCATGATTTTAAGAGGGGTTAATTATGTTGACATCCCCTGCCCTCCCTCCGAAATCCACCAGCCCTCTGATGTTAATAATTATCACTCCACGTAATGACTATATTTTTTACCCGTAGGTTTTGCGCGCATGACCATGATCTGGAAGAAGTATTCTTAGCACCAATTGAACAATGTTGCATGTACGTACATACCTAGGAAATTCTTTATTACTGACATTTATTCTACTTAATATATATCTTGAAACGTATCAATGTCCATTGCACTCTTAAATAGATTTGTCCACCTGAACATTCCTCTCAAAAATAATGACTTTGGTATAAAGTTGCAGTTGCTATGTGTCTTCATGATATGATATTTCCTGTAACTACCTCTTTATAATTTCGATCAAAGCTTTCCCCATTTACTGTATGCTAATTTCCTATACAAACTCTATTGCAGCATGAGGAGAGAAACATATTGGGCACTCAAGTCATTACGTCCTAACCAGCTTGGTGATAAACTCAAATTGGAGCTAGCACGTGATCCACTGGCTCCCCTCATGGATGAAGTCTGGTATTCAACCCTTGAGAGACGTCGTAACAAAATAATAAAATTAGCAGACAGATGCGCAGTTGCAGTTGGGGGCCTAGAAAACATGCTAGTTGGATAGTAAATGTGACAAGATCTGCGAAAAAGGCCCTTAGTGCAGGGTACACCAAGGACCCTTTTCCCAGTGCATATCACAAATATTGTATTAGTTGAATTGCAGGGCTCAGAGCAATTATTTGGTGGCCTATTATATATATAATTTTACATTACTGACATGTATATTATCGTTATGCTGCCAAGCTATGCAAATGTTGTGCTGAATGCTATTTTAGATATGTGTGCCCGTTTTAATACATTGAGAAAACCAACATATTTTGTACATGTAGAGATTTTTAAAACTATATCGGTAGACCTATTATGTCTATATTAAAGAAAACTGCATGTATGTAAGCCTCGCTATATAGTATATTCATTCACTATCAAACCTCATTCTATTTTCCCTATTTTCATATGGGAATTGTGGTCAAAAATGAGCAAAAAACTTGCTACCATTGTCATTATGGAAAAGATATTGAATTAAATAACTATATATAAAGTAAGAAGTCTTTGATACATTAAAAGTATGTGCTTGTGTTCGACCTGGTAAGATCCATCAGTGTATAATTGTTAGATCACACAATATTAATTGTTATTTCTAAGCATGCGTGCCTAATACGAACAGCAAATGTATAGAGACATCTGAAATATACCTTTGTATGTTGTGATAATATTTACAGTAATTCTAGGTACTGCACTGATGTGATAATGTAGGCCATTGTATTTATACTAGATATGTGGATGTGGTGCTGGACTGAAAGAACATAAGATAGAACGTCAGTAATAGTGGATCAACAAGGGAAAAGGGACCTCCGCGGGGGATTTTTAGTACCAACTTTGGCCACCAGGGGGCTCCATATAGCCAACGATGTTCAAAATATCATAAAAATTGTTCTATACTACTTTTTGATGGAAAATATAATGAGCTACTTTAGAAAATTCCAACTTTAGTGAAAACATTCCATATTTGGAATGTAAAAAGAACGTTTTTTGGCCTAAATTGATGTTTTTGCACTTCTTGGTTGCCATGGAAACATAATTTTCATTTTAAATTGAGTTTTTCAATAAATTAATGATTACAGGCCCCACAAAGATTTCTATGCTGAAAACGGAATGTAAATCCCATTTTAAGATCAAAAGCTGTGACCAAATGTTTGAAAAAGTTTGGATATTTGGGAATTTTCATACTTATGCTAATAAGATAGAGATATCTCTAAAACAAAGTAAGATAGAGCTTATTGGCATTTGAGATTGGACAGTGCCCACACATATTCAAGGAGCCAGTTCTCAAAAACTAGAAGTGGTACCTGCTAATGAAATATATCACTGGAAAGCTGATGACCTCAATTTTATTATTGAGTTTAACCTTTGGAGGACCCTTTTCCCTCGACTGTCCACTAATATATTATGTGTAACAACTTACAAAGAATACTCAGTGGTACTACGTATATATATATATGATATAGGTTTGACAGTACATCAGCTTGGATATCAATTGACTTTAAACAGTCAAATGTAATACATTCTCTAGCTGTATGGCAAATATTTATTTTCCAACAAGTAATGGTGCCAGTTAAGTAATGCATTCAGGGTGTTTCGTGTTAAAACTATGAACATCATCATATTCAATAACATCCAGTTTATATGCTCGTATGCATCATGGATATTCCTATGTGTAGGATGTGTATTATAATAATGAGAAAACATAGTAAGCCAAATGGCTGTTTATAACATCTGACGGCAGGATCTCAGATGTAGACATGATGGACATATCCCAGTATTCCTTTACGTAGTGCTATAGTACATGAATAATTGTAGTCCATGATGTAGATGCAGTGTATTAGAGTAAATGCAACTAGATTTCTTACTCTGCTGTAGCATGTTGTAAACTGTACCAATTTTTACATTGACATTTTTCATACTTTTTTTTATAACTTTTTTATGTCAGGAATCTCACTTTGCCACCGAAATAGAAATATATGTGCTAGCATTTCACAATATTCTGAAATATGAAGATGTACTTATCTTGAAAAGAAGAGAGTAAGTAAAAGAATTTATACTTAAGATCTCCTCTGTTTTTGAATCATTATTTTATCAATCTTCCAACATACCCATCAGTAAACATGGCTCTCTTTTGATAGGCTTGATCTAGATTTAAGAACTATCATTTCAGGTTTTGTCTACATATTCCCTAACCTTGAATCGTAATGGGATGGTCCCCTAAACTAGTAGCCTATTACTTGGTAGTGGAGGGGCATAGGTAGTTGGGTGAGGTAGGGTTTGTGGTTAGGATTTGTAATGGTACTGTCTGCCTCTGGTAGGGACTCAAGAATCCGCTAGGTGAGCCCCCTGTGCTTAGTGCACACAGCAGTAGAGTATTTTGGTGCAGCTGTGCCTCACAGACCCTGTTATAAAACTCCCCTCTTAGGGAGGGACATTATATCTGTTACTTTTAGGTTATCACCCAGAAATGCAGTCAAGAGAAAGGCCTATCCAGCCATCCCTATAATAAGTGACTGCAGCTAAGAGAAGATGCCAATTTTTTGGGAGACAAAATAGATTATATCAAAACACTATGAATTTATGAATGCTTTTGGTTGCTTTTCGGTTTGTGATCTTACCCAATATGTTCTTATATCATGTTAAAAAATGGAAGCAATCAGAGGATCCTCTCACCTCTTCCTAGACCATAACATCATAATACTTATGATTGGGTCATTAAGACAATTGGTTTACTCTATACTAGTATAATGGGTGATCATGTTGAGAGGGTCTGTCAATCATAGCCCAGCCGGGCCAGCACTTCAAATGCCCTCCAACCCCCTTACATAACTACCTCCCACACACCCTACTCACCTGTCCGACCCTGTCACCCTTCCCCCACAGGTTCACTGTGACTCCAAAGCAGGATAACAATTATATAGGAAATGTACTAGGGAACTGGTTGGATTTTATTTACACCTATTTCAACATTGTCTGGGTTCTATGATAGATAGGAAGAAAATTCCAAAAGATTTAGTTTACATCTATCATATTCTACATCATAGAAAAAATAGAATTGTTCATTTAATATTTCTCTTTTGTTTTCTGGAGTCCCTACCTCTGGTATCTAATCAAATATAGGGAAGTGAATTAGGGTTGAGAGAAAACCCCATAAATTGTAAATTTGCAGTAAGAATGCCAATATATTGAATGTTGCTTCTGCATAGCCAAGTCTGTACAAATCTCTGATGGCTTGTATGTTGGCTACCTCGTGTAGTCACAATAGACAGGCCTATTTCCCTCGTTTCTCTACCAAACCACCAACCACCAATCAAAAGAAGAACAACTTTTGAACTCTCAAGACGTTTCTTGTTTAAGCGCTTTAGGGACAAAGTGTCCAAACCGACTGCCTTGTTAGTATATAAACAGACGATACTGCCGGTCCTCGAATACTGCGGCTACTTGTTTAATGGGATTATAAAAACGCAGCATAAGCATCTACAAATGATCCAAAACAGAGGTCTGCGCACGTATCTCAAAGTGAGAGTTAAATACCATGTTTCTGACCTCCACCGAGATACAGAGGTTGACTACTTGTCTGTGAGGTATGACATGCAGCTATTGCTGCTCATCCATAAATACTTATGTATACAGTACTGGTCATGATCCTAAGGAACTTGGCCTTCACTTCCTGAAATCTAATAGGCTGACTCGTTTGTCCAACACTGGCCTATTGAAATACCCATCCTGTATAAACCTTGGCTACTGAAAGAGCCCTCTGTATCGATCTATTGACTTATGGAACAGCCTCAGTAAAGAGTGCAGGCTGACCGAGAACCGGGATGCCTTTAAGACTATGGCCAAACCCAAAGTCATATCAATGTTCTTTGCAACAAACCAGAAACTTTACAGACACTGATCCAAGAACTTACGGTGGTATAACTATGATCCATTTGACCATCTCGTAAACTATGCTTCTGTTGAGTAAAACTCACTGGTCATCTGAGCCTTTATTATACTACATACTGTGTCATACCATATTCTGTACTACATCAGGACATGCGGTCCTACATTGAATTTATCGTATTTTGTGAAAATCATCCTATGAATAAAATACGTTATAAACTCAAACTATCTTGTTTGATTCAATCAAAAAAGGTTTATTTTTCAAAATATATATTATGCCAGTTTAATTTGCATCTACAATGCGCACCATGATTAGAGCAAGTCTGATGTAAAAATATAGCAACTATCGATATACAGCATATGTATATATATATAATTATGTATAAACAATATGATGAATTATTTCTGAAGTGATTTCTCTTTAAAATGAAGTATCACACCTCCTAAACGCCAATACAGGCTCGGGCCTGTGTACACCCAGTCACCATTATATTATATAATAAATGCAGTATCTTCCAGTATAGAAATACATTCATAATCACGTGTGGACATAACCATATTCTTAATAGCCTTGAAATAATCATATTCCGTTCGAAAACTCTGTAATTTCATAACTCATTTGAGCTTATATCATTTCCATGAACAATTGAGGCACCAATACTATGAGATAATACTGTCTTTAACAAAGAATAGAGCTCACATTAAAGGTATGTATGTGACCCGTCTACATACACTACCTAAATGCCACTGGAAATTATTCAAATATCGGGCATACCTTAGGCCTTACGCATGAATGGTGTATAATTAGAAAATCTTTACATCATAGCCTTTATATACCTGTATCAATTTCATAATGTTCCTACCATTGCCTTACTGCTAAATTAAATCCTTAGTACCCGTCATTGGCCTATACAATGAATATATGTTTCCTATTAATTGGCAAACATGTCTCCCATTGGAACCCAGACATTCTTGACCTGGGTTGCATGGTAGAGTAATTCTTCTCCAGCCCCCTGCTCGGGGTCAGCCCAGTCTCGCGAGAGCCCGTAGCTGACGAGAGTGCGCTTGACGTTAGAAGCGGATGCATGTTCCACATACTTGGAGCCCTCAGCTGAACCAAAGTACCAGAGAGACTGGACATCTTGGTGGTCTGCGAGGTGACGAGTAATGTGATCAGCGTCACCCGTGAGGATGTTCACAACACCACCCGGCAGATCAGACGTATCAAAGACCTGTGGGGAAACAACATCATTGATCATACATACGTGGGATATTTCCTCCTATAAACTAGATTTCAATCTGTAGATTCTTTTATTTGTATTAACATGTCGTACTAAATTCTTACAACTGATTGAATTGAAGCTACCATTTGAGCACTTGTCTTAGAAAGTATGAATGCAGTCTAAAAGTAAAGTTGGGTCATATCAAGGCATGAGAGGGGTTTTGATAATCTCTTTATTTCTTTTGACTAAGCTGTAGCCAAATCTTTGACTATGGTCACTTTTAGTGCGCATTTATTTAGACCTACCTGGTAGAGGTCTAGGGCAGGCAGGGGATATTTCTCGCTAGGCACGATGACAACGCAGTTGCCCCTGACAATAGCCGGTGCAAACAAGGACACAAAGCTGAGGAGCGGACTCTCATCTGGACACACTATGCCCATCACCCCCATTGGCTCGTGGATCTTAGCAGTTAGTCCATACAGAGTTGTTTCCTAAAACATCAAAATAAAATTCAACTTTTATTATATATCTCAATATTTTGGACAAAATCCTAATAAAAGCATGTGGCACATGGTTAAAAACTTGCCATCCAGATGGGCCCATGGTTCATTTAAAGTGTATTTACAATAAGGTACAACTTTGGTGCACATTGAAAAAGTAGCACATTGAATGTAAATCTGACTATAAGGCCAAATATAAGCTAAACTATAGAAAGCAATTCAAGTATGGCCATAGTGAACATCCTGATCAATTTTTCAGAACATTAATTTCTGAACATTGATCATCTAACATTCTCAATTTAACATACTACTTCCATACATTGCTGTTATGCTTCCTGCATTATGGAATAATTACAAACATGTTTTCAGTCGAAATGAATAAAGCTTTTATTACCTGTACTGTGCCACCATACTTGTCAGTGTAGGCCGCCCAGTGGAAAAGACGGTCGATGGAAAGGGTGACTTCGCGGGATGCTTCGGCTGCTGAACAGCCAGTGAGTAGAGCGAGCTGCTCAGCCATCTCCTTGTGGCGGATCTCTAGGTTCTCAGCTAAGTAGTACAGGATCTGGGCCCGGTTATGTGCTGCTCGCTTACCCCATCTTGCAGACAGAGAGAGAAATGTTACTACTGGTAACTCTAATACCTAACACAGGTTTCTTTCATTTAGACTAGAGCAGGGATTCATATATATTGTAGAGACCAGTGAAGGATTATATAGAGATAGATGTGGTGGATTGTTATTGTGGTTCTAATGGATTATACCCCATACATGTGAAAGGAACAACTCACTAATTATATGCGACTGCATGGATAGGCTACACATTATACTCACCCAGGTGCAGCCTTGTGTGCAGCCTCCACAGCATTTCTCACATCTTTACGGTTGCTTTCACCAACAACTGCCACAACTTTCCCGGCCTGGCTGCAGATAGGTCGACTGTACTGCCCATCCGGCCTCTTCTGTGCACCGCCATAGTATAACTTGTAGGTGCGGTCCACCCTGAAAGTCAATGGCAATAACACTAATTTGATCTCTAGCTTGATGAGCATCACAAGAAAAAGGTGAAAGCCATGAAATTGCCATGCAGAAAATAGTTTATTTATTTGGGTGATTTAACAGCCCATGGAATTTAGACTGCCAAAAGCCCTAGTTATCTAGCCCTAGTTGTTTTTTCAGTGAGTCCTTTCAAACACAAAATTTAACAAATTTATTTGATTTTTAATTCTTTAATATCTAAATCAGACAAATTTGAAAGGTAGAATAGAACTGACTGTTTCTACTTACGCTGGAAGGCTGCCATTGTCAGTAGGGACCTGCTTGTTATTGATGCCGTTGATCGCGGGGCGTGAAGACATTGTGGCACCAAACTTCTTGTAGCTGACTTCATCAACTTGTGGCCTTGGCTGGTCCTCCCACCGAGGTCGCACATACTCATAAAGACCCTGAGAATATATATGGTGTTAACATTATTGGTTTTAAAAACATGTCTGAGGGTTACATCTTGTGGAATAATTTAAGGTCTGGTTAGCAGGATAAGATTGGAACCATGGATTAAAAAAAACTCTAATGACAATCTTTCGATTAAAGTTAAGTTTGAATGACAAAATACATACCTCCTTTCCACCATCACGACCATAACCACTGTGACGGTAGCCACCAAAGCCAGCAGCTGCATCGAAAAGGTTGTGAGAGTTGACCCAGACCGAACCAGCTTTCAACAGAATAGACACTTCCAGTGCCAACCCAACTTGTTCTGTCCACACACTAGCACCCAGGCCATAGTTGCTATTGTTACCCAAAGCAACTGCCTCTTTGGCTGTCCGGAAGGGGAGTGCTACCAGCACTGGTCCAAAAATCTGGTATAAGGATTGAGTAATGGCTCATTAGATACCTTCTGGGCACAGGCATTGGGACATGGGATTTAGATACACATGTAATGATATTCAAGTAAGTAAATTATTTTTGCCCTCTGAAAAACTCTACTTAGTGTTATGATTTCACAAGGCATTGACCTATATCAAGCAACTATAGCTTCTACCAATGAAAACTTTGAAAACACAATACCTTCCATCAAATCTGTCAAATCAATACACACTGCAGAAATAGGAACTCCTTTTAATAATTCAATTCACAGAAAAGTTTCCCTATGTAGAGTCCTTACCTCCTCCATGACCACCTTGGATGAAGTCTGTACGTTGGTGATGAGGGTCGGTGGGTAGAAGAGACCTGGGGTGTTAGTTGGGAAATCTGCACACACCTGGTACACCTACAAAAGTAAATTAGCTGTTAAAAAAATGATTTACTGCAATCTTGACTAGTTTTGATTTCCTGTTACATTAGTGAAATGGGAATGTAAATCATAGCATAGATCATCAATGTCAACATTTTGTACAGAAAGGAGATCGCCTTACTGTTGCCCAACACTTTAAGGAGATGTCTAGAGATTCTAGTGAGGACCCAACACTGAGCATTGTGGTACACCAAAGATTAAATCAACTGGTGCATACACACATGAAGATACCTAGTCAAATTGCATTATATTCTTGAAGCAACTTTCCAGGAACCATTCAGAAACCTTATAGAGTGTGTCCTCAGACAGATTATCTTTTAAGAAGTAAGTGATGATATATAGAATCAAATGCTTTCCTCATATCTATTACCTTGCTGTATTAAGACATTTATTTTTCTCCACTAGAAATGTCAACAAGACTATTTATTTTCTATCTTAAACTATGTTGATAATTTATTAGATAAAAAGCTGTTTCCCACTAGGTTTGCTCACAGGTTTCATGCATCATTTTCTCTTGAAGTTGCCCCAAAAAAGGTAGAATCTCCTTAATCAAATAGTCTCCAAGAATATGGTTTACCTATGGACAGTGGAACTAGTAAAGCTAATTTTGTATAATTATGTAGAAAATTTCCCACACACCTGTGCACCTTCAGCCTTGGCTTCCTCTACAAAAGCACTGACTGAATCGAGCTGACTGCGGTCCACAACGGCTCCCATGTCTATTGCCTTATCCAGCGGCTTCCCAACCCGCAGCTTTCCCATCCTCGCTTTCAGTTTCTCGATGAATTTGTCAAAGATGGGCTCCTGCACAAACAGCCGTGAGCCAGCACTGCAGACCTGGTTAAAAAAGAAGAGAATGAGTCTTGCTATTGAATGTAACTTAAAGCAAACAAGCAAGTTTATTTAGTGACACTTCATGACATCCAAATCAAGTGATGCATATGATATCATATTATATATTGGGATAGAGTTCCCTGACCATGGATCAATGTAAGTGGATGATTGCCTGGTACACAAGGAACCCTCTTATTTCACTTCTGATATTGGCAAAATCATATATTCATATACATGTATGAATCAAAGACATAGAACCTCAACCTACCTGTCCTTGGTTGAACCAGATGGCATCCACTACTCCCTCTACCGTACTATCAATGTCGGCAGACTCAAAAACGATAACCGGAGACTTCCCTCCTAGCTCCAGTGAGATCTTCTTACCAGATCCAGCTGTAATCTGCCTCAGGAGCTGACCCACCTGTCAATATACATGTATACATACAAGCTGAGTAAAAACACTAATACTGAGGTAAACTGACAGTTAGCGGATAGAATAGTGATAGAGGCAGGCCTTTTATATTCATCACTAAGGGGATTTTATAATGACATAACATGGGCTAAATTTCTATTTGGGACCCACTACATATCATGTAGATATCTTCATTGTACATTCTTCGTTCCATCCTGATTACACCCAAGTTGTATTGTTATAGTCTGCTTGCAGCAAAACTGGGTACCCGCCTGCTATTTTTTGTGTTACATGTGTTACATGATAATAAACCGGATACTAGCTCTTCAGTTACCTGGACCCAAAATTTTGTACTGAATATCATGGCAATAAACTGTTATGGAGTACATAACCCAAAAAAAGAAAATATATAGGTTACCTGTGTTGAACCAGTAAAGGCGACCTTGTCCACATCAGGATGTGTGGCCATGTAGCTACCCATGGCTCCCCCACCGGTCACAACGTTGAAGACGCCTGGCGGGAGACCTGCCTCAGCACATACCTCAGCGAAGAGCAACGCGCTAAGGCGCGTGTAGGAGGCAGGTTTTAGGACAACCGTGTTCCCCATAGCGAGCGCTGGACACACCTTCCATGTCAGCAGCATCAATGGGAAGTTCCATGGCACAATTCCACCAACCACTCCTGTAGAGTATAAAAGAGAGGTCATTTGATATTGTGTGATACACTGTGAAGACTTACATTACAGAAGTGAAACATTTAACCAAAAGAATAACACAAAGTTAAAGGTTTCAGTGGATACAGTGAATGGGAAATATTGACAGGGTGACTGAAAAGAAAAACAGAAATATTGATCAGTGGTGTAGGGGCTATACAGTAGTGTGCTGTCCAATTGATATACAACTGTCATATTTAAGGTTCTAGTACATACCAACTGATTTCCACTTGGACATTTCTGTATCTGCGAGTTGTGCCCATCCCGCATAATGGTAGAAGTGACGGATCATGGTTGGCACGTCAGCATCTCGTGATTCGCGAAACGGTTTCCCGTTGTCAAGAGTCTCCAACACAGTCAGTAAACGCTGGTGTTTCTGTAAGTGACGAGCAATGCTGCAAAGGAATAATTTTTTTAATAGTTTTATCGTGATATGCCAGTAATCTTAAAAGATGAAATATCTTACATCTATTAAAACCAGGTCATTCTTTATTACATAGATTACAGGACACATGAAAATTATGTAGATGACCATAATTTCTAAATGGCTTGATGTGTGATTTAGTAAAGCCATAATTAGCCTAATGAATATATTATTTTTTGTTGAAATCAGTTTTTGACCAAACAGGGTAAATATGCAAGTGTAGGGATTAATTGTACTTGTGTATGGTAGTGCAGTGCACATAATATTATATAGCCCGTTTAAAAAACCCTATGTGAATACGGTATTCCAACTATCGCTAACCTGTAGAGATGGCGGGCACGGACGTGTGGACTGGTCTTGCTCCATGTCTCATATGCTGTTTTAGCGGCGCCCACGGCCACATCTATGTCCTCATTGGTACCTTGGGTGGTAGACGCCAGAACAGCACCTGCAGGAATAGGGTCATGTGACATATTACCCATTATATGGACAAAGGTGCACGAGTAGAGTGCTTTACTGGGGGTTATTTCACGAGGTGAAACCGAGTGAAATAACCCTCAGTGGGGAACTCTACTCATGCTATTATTAACATTACTCATCGACATTTCACTTAGTTGATCTAAAAGGCTACTTTATAGTGGTTAAATCAAAAAAAAATTGATGATTTGACAGGGCGCTGGTTATTTCATGGGGTCGTGGTGTGAAATACGGCCTTCCTTGGTGAAGTTGATGGGAGTGTCGTCTTTACCATGAAATAAATAGAAATATGTTTGCCCTACCTTAAACATATTTATAAACATAATTATAGGATATTGAAACATAGTTTCGAGATTACAACTTATCAAGAACTTAATGAGTCGCAATGTGTTCATAATTATATAGGGTAGTCAGCATTATAGATTAAGGTAAGTAGAAAAGGAGCACCAGCATTTCAGGAATGAACTTACCATTTGATGGATTTTTATTTTCATATTTCTTCCTATTTTCTGGTTTCACCCACTTATTGTTGATAAAGTGTCCGAAATCGCGACCATGATCTTCAAGCCATGCCTGAAATGCAACACTTAGTTTTAATAGTTTTATAAACTGAGGGACCAAGAACTGAATACTGGTGCTAAACTTTGGGATGTAGTCTGCACATGTTTAAGAAGACACCCCATGCAGGTACAAAAACGATATGTATATTTAAAACTATCCACATTTTCCTGTCTATGTGCCCTTTATAAAGAAAAAAAAGTACAACACGCCGCCCTGCTTTGAACTAGTCTCCATAATAATGTACAGGCTTCTTTTGCTGAAAAGGGGTGAACTCTTTCTTCCCCCAGGGTCCAGATTCTTTTTGGCTTCATAATACTCCCTCCTGCAGCCTTGTAAATATGTTTGCCTCTCGGAGAGTCCCCACGGTCTCCTCAGGTAGACCTACCCCACATGTCCCGAAACACATTGTGTGCACACATCTAAGACTAAGGTAAACATTGTCAATAGGGACAAACAAACAAAATTGTGTCAGGCCAAACATGGCCAAAAGAAATAGGGTTAGTATGTCAACTTTTTTTTACCTCTTTGTTTAAAAGGATTAGGGCGTTTTATTTTGATAACTTGGATTACGGATCCGCCGCCGAGATTTTTGGCATTTTGCAAAAAAAAAAAAAAAAATTTGTTTTTTTTACCTTTTCCCTCCGAGATTTTTTGAGAATTTAACCAAAAAAAAAAAAGAAGTACATGTTGAAGAGCAAAAGGTAGAATGAGGCCTTTCAAATTGGGGGTATTTCTCAATATATCTTCATTAGATTGCCCAGAAATGAGATTTTTCCATGTTTTTGTTTTGTTTTGTTTTTTGCCTCTGCCCTTCGGGAAATTTTGTGATCTGGTGCTCCCCGTAGGGCAGCTTTTTTTTTTTTTTTTTTGCCTCTGCCCTTCCAAAAATTTGAAAACAAAAGCCCGTAATCCAAGTTATCAAAAAAAGGTGGCCTTAGGAGAGGATTTAAGAAATTTCCCCCTTTTCTGATAATTTTAGTAAAAAGCCAAAATGCCTTCCAAAATAAATAAATGGGGTAAGGCCAGAAAGACCTAGTGTTCAGGGGCCTCAGGCATTCTGGGCCCCAGGTCTAAATAGTTATTTATTAAAACTGACCCTTTAAAACTAATTCAGCCTTCCAAGAACCAATTCAATTCAATTCAATTTTATTCACACACAACCCCTTTCGGGGCAAAGGAGAAAGGATAAGATAATAGTAAATACATGCCGGGTGTAGCCGAAAGTTACATTGGCATCACCGGATACATATATGCCATAAACATGTGTTTATAGGTGTAGCATATAAAATAAGTTAAATACACAAATGGACTAGATACATAGAGTAGCACCATTCCTAGTCAGATCTATGATAATGAGGTTGAACATAAATGTGTTCACTGTACAAACATAGCTGTCATGCGTAGTTTCAATGGACGACTAACCTGAATACACAGGTGACTAATCTACATGTACATATATTACAAGTCAAGCTATTGTTGTGTTAGACAGCAAAATATAAATAAAGCTGACATGGTCTCCCAAGCAAAGGATGGGACAGAGCATGTAGTCAACTGAATGAGTGAAGAGGACATAGCACCATGCCACCCATATTAGCACCTCAGTTCAGATTTGAACTGTTGTTTATTTTGTAGGTTTCTGTTGTCTCTTTTCCATCCTTTTCTTCACCAACTTATCCTTGAGTTGCGAAGCCTTCAAGGTACTAAAAGATTCCTTTATAGAATTTTTCTTCTTAGGCAGGCGTTTATTATTGGTGTTATTGCGGGCTTTATTGTCACTTTTGGCCCTATTGTGCACCATGATTTTAAAACTGGCCATGATAATCCTACAAAATTTGGACAAGTTCGATAAAACTCGAGTCCTGGCTATTAAAAAGCCTTTCCATCATCCCCATGTTAGGGTTTAATGTGGACTCCTTGTTGATTAGTAAAAGTCTCTCGCTATTGAAGGCTTTGCACACAAATAGATAGTGAAACTCATCACCAATTTCGTTCTGGTCACATAATGTGCATTTTCGCTTCTCTCTTTCAATACCATTGTAGCTACCAGCCACTACTGGTAGGTGGTGGTTACTACATCTGAACCTACACAGATCAGTTGCCTCCTTTTTGTTCAGGATTGTAAGGTAGTTTTCAAGTTCTAGGGTCTTCTTATATATTGAGTAGCTTGTACAATGACTAGAATCTGAGACTTTACTGTTCCAATTTTGCTTTTTTATACATAGTATTCTGTCTTTAAATACATGTTTCTTATGGGTTGGGTTTATATACCTAGGGTCTTCATCGAGAATGCAACCAAGACCGCTGCTATCTAGTGTACTTTTTATACAGTTCAACCAGTCAGAGTTGTAACCTTCATCGGTTTGATTGGATCTTAGTATGCTATATATATTATAAGCGATTTTGTCTTTTTTCCCAGTTACTAATCCGGTCCAAAAGTTGAGCATTCTTTGTTTTATGATACATTTTAAACTAGGGCGTGCCATGCAAATGTCTGTGCTCATATTTAGGTTGAGGATATATTTACAAAAGTAAGTATGTACCCGTTCAACTTCGGTGATATTGGAAAAAAAACCACAATTCACAGCCATATAAAAGTATAGGTACCACACAGGCATCAAAGAGATGGCACTGAATGTTGACTGGTAACTGGAGCTTTCTAGATTTTGCTAAGAGAATAAATAACGCTCTCTTGGCCAGAGTTATTTGTTTTTTTTAATGGCTACCGTAAATCTCCCATTGTAGTTGAACAATGTCCCAAGGTAGTTATAACTGTGTTCTACTGCCAGGTGTGTGCTCCCAAATTGGAGACATGGTAAATTTCAAAGTTTCCCTCTGGAAAATACAACTACCGTAAAACCCCGCCTATAAGCCAAATTTTATTTGTTGTATTATTTCCATATAAGCCGAATTTTCCTCCTCAAACTCACATTCGGCTTATAGGCGGGGTTTAGATAAATTGTATATCAAAAATGAGCTAGGGAAAGAAGAAATTATTGATACATTTTATATACTTTTTCTTATACGGCACAGGTAATTTTCAGATTTTATAAGTATGTATGGTTTAAGGTGTCGTCTACCTAATGAAATCGTTTTAAAAAAGTTAAAAATTGGGTTGGGGGAAGGGGCTCAGATGGGCGCCAAAGGCTCCCAAGATTCCAAAAGTAGGGGGTCGGCTTATAGGCAGGGTTTTCTAAATTGTCAAAATAATTTCCTATAAGCCGAATTTTTGTCCTTAAACTCACTTTCGGCTTATAGGCGGGGTTGGCTTATATGCGGGGTTTTACGGTACCTTGGTTTTTGTCCCATTTACTGTTAATTGCCATTTAGAACAATAGTCCTGCAGTACATTTAGTAAAATGATTTAGCATGTTCTGCAGGTCATGCGGGGATTCGCTAAAGAGGATACCGTAGTATCTTCTGCATACAGTAGTGTATATAATCTTAGTAGTACTTCAGATTCCTGCTCAGTACCTACTGTTACACCCTGGCATGTACCCCTAAAGTGTTCTTCTAAGTCATCTAGATATAATGCAAATAATATTGGTGACAGGTTTTCTCCCTGTCTAACACCTATATTATGGGTATAGACCCCTAAAATCGACATGGCGACATGGCTATTTCTTAAAATCGACATGGCGACATGGCCATTTCTTAAAATCGACATGTGACATGGCCATTTAAGTGACATGAGACATGGCCATTTCTTAAAATCGACATGTGACATGGGGCTTAGTGACATACAGAAAAATTCATCATTTGGAGTACAATAGGTTACCCAACTTATTCTTCAAATTTTGGCCCTGTAGGTTGTAAATTTTCCAAAATTTCCTGGGGCCTGCGGCCCATGACCCCCATGTATGGTCCCTTAGTGACACTAGTGACATGGCTTTTTCCTTAGTGACATGTGACATGGTCATTTCTTAAAATCGACATGCGACATGGGGACCCCCTCATCTACCCCCCCTATATTGCAGCTAAAAAAATCTGATAGAGATCCTTTAGCTCTTACACAAGACTTTGCTGCATCATACATATTCTTTATGACATTAAAACCCAAAGAGTTACATGCAACATGGACCATGGGCATGGGCAGGCCATATATTATATATGGGCAGGCCATATATATTGTGGCTGCAGATGGGTCAAAAGCGACCTGGCGACCTGGGCCGATTTGGAGGCGACTTTCGACCTAAGGCAATAATATAAGCGACCTGGCGACTTTTGGACAAAATTGAAAAGGGGATAAAGGGTCCAAAAAAGCGACTTTGTGACCTGGGACCATTATTTTTGGCGACCTTCCGACCTCAGGGGGGGACCCCTCTGCACCCCCTATATATTACCAGTACTGGCAGTAGGCCTACCGCCATTGATACTGATAGGGGGTCTGGATGGGGGGGTCCCAATTTCCCATGTCGATTTTAAGAAATGACCATGTCGCCCTGTCGATTTTAAGAAATGTCCATGTCCCATGTCACTATCTCTGATATTCCTCATGTCGCATGTCACTAGTAGGGTGTTCCACGCCTCGCGTAACTCGCGTAAGTTTGATCGCGAGCTGCCGTTTTTTGTCTATCCAACATCATTAGAGTAAGTTCTAGTGGATACTTTTTCACAATTCAAACAGCTATGGAATTGCCAAAATGTCTATTTTCACACCCATTAATATGCAGTGTTCAGCATTTCTGGTTGCGATGCTATGCAGGGGCGTGGCAAGCAGTTTCAAAGTAGGGGGGACTGAGGGGTATTTTGACCCTTTTTTACCCCTTTTACTTGACCTTTTTGGCTTGACCTTTTTGGGGGTTGGTCAAAAGTGGGGGGGGACATGTCCCCCCCGTCCCCCCCGGTTGCCACGCCCCTGCTATGACATGAAATGTAAAGTAAAGTTGTGTCAAATTTGGAGGTGGCTGGCAGCCTGCACTGCAGCCAAGCCCCCATACAACCTACCCTCACTCAACCAGCTGGGCTGCATAAGCTTTGCATCCGTTAGTTAATCTTAGGTTTTTAGCATGCTCTATACATGTTTGTGGTCATTTCAACACTTGTGCACAATTTCTACTCCAAATAGTTCCGAAAATATAGGTATTTTTGAACAAAACTAGCAAATCTCAGCACAACCCCCTACCCATATAATTTCTGCCCAAAGTACACTTTATTACCACATATTTTAGGTATCCAAATGTGTGTTTAGGTTAGCTGAAAGTCAAAAATTGGAGACAGCCCAGGGTAAAATATGGATGCACCTCTATTTTAGTATTGAGAATCACAGTGTCATGACAGATCTGTGGCCTTTATCTGAAAGCTCTGAATGTTAGAAGAAGAACAAAAAAAGAATTATGTCAATCGGACAATTATTAAGCGTAACAGACCCATTTGAATACGGAAAAGTATTGGGCTAATTAGGCTTATTTCGTGCCTATCATTTAATAACAAATGTATGGGCTTTGACTATTTCACTATTCTCTATACTTTTCCGTATTCAAATGCGTCTGCTACGCTTAATAATTGTCCGATTGACATAATTCTTTTTTTGTTGTTCTTCTTACATTCAGAGCTTTCAGGTAAATGCAACAGATCTGATATGACACTGTTATTTTCTTTTCGATGAAACACCCTATCACTAGGCCCAAAAACGGCCATATCGCCATGTCGAATTTAGTGGTCCACACCCATTTGATAGGTACCCATGCAGTGTATACGTATGTGTGTTTATGCGTAGGGCCCTTATCTTCAGCTCCCTTCAGCTATCTCTCTATATCCATCTTTCATACAGATACGGTGACCCCTATGCCCTAGGCTATGGCTATATGGGCGCAGCATCTTCCTTGGGTTGGGGGACCAAGCACGGGGTCACGGGGCGTTGGGGGCCGGGTAGGGACCGTAGCCTACGGCGTAGGGACCGGGCGACCGACCTACCTGTGCGGCGGAGTCGTCCTCGGGCGCCGGCCCGTATTGCATGCTCTCAAATATTTCTGCCACCGATTTTCCTTGTCCTGAACCGCTAGAAGACTTCACTGCTGTGGCCGACATGATGTCCCGGCTAACTCTACGTTAAATGGACGAGACAGACTCGTGTCTGCGCTGCTATTGGGATGACGATATGGGTTAGTAATTCTGAACTTTGCCCTCTATCTTTAGATCTAGGCCTACTCTATCTCTATTTGAACAACGCCCGCGAGGCGCGTCGTCTGCTAGGGGGCGTCCGAACAGAAACATGATGTGAAAAAAGTAGCGTGGTCAAGAGTTCAGACGATGATTTGTTGCTACTTTTATGTTACAACTGTAGTTGAAAGTCTCTAGATTCTACCACTTTGGTGCTATTTGACTGACAACGTTGGTTTTCCAAGAAAAATGAAAGTAAACAGAGGCGAGATCAAGCCCATATTTTATCAATTTAGTTCCAATATTTACCACTGCATCGTATGTGGCGCTTTTGGTTCAGCTTTTACGTAGTCTCAAACAGCCCTGCGACGGAACGATCTAGGTCTGAAAACCAGCGCCGCGATCTGCTGGGGAAGCCCTGCAGATCCTAAATAGCTCAAATAGGGAATCCCGAGTGATGACGTCATAGCGCGGCCAATCACAGCCGTGCACACATCAGGGGTGGACTGGCTCGATACCTACTACGAGCCAAATACAGGCTAGCTTTTACGCGCCAGATGGCAGCGCTGAACCAGTAAAAGTTTCCACCCAAAAGTTATAAACCCAATTTCTAGCTGCATAAAAGCATATTTTATCATTTTACAAATGTAATATTCAACCCAAACTACACTAACAGAATGCATATACACATATCTTAGGATTGGTTCGGTTGTAAGCGTGTTTCATCCAGCAGGGAGAGTTATATGAGTGCTTGACTGCGTCAAAACTGCCACACCCACCCGCCAGGGCACTGCCGCAGCCACCGAATGCTATTTCCAGATGACATCACGAGCATCACTCATCTAGTGTCAGAATACTGCGCTGTAAACAAACTGCGCCTACCACCTTCACAACACAGGTATACACTGAGGTAAGGAGGGTGCCCTGACCTTAGAGGTTGTGTACTTTTTATGTTTTGGATGCTCTGAGACTCTGACAGCTTTTGCTGGCGCAGTGGTTTTGCATAGCTTTGCCTGCTGTGATCATTTCCGTGCATGTCTCCCATGTCTGGTCTGGGATGATTCATGCTGTCTGTCATTAGTAGGGTGTTCCACACCTCGCGCAACTCGCGTAAGTTTGATCGCGAGCTGCCGTTTTTTGTCTTTCCAACATCATTAGAGTAAGTTCTAATGGGTACTATTTCACAATTCAAACAGCTATGGAATCCCCAGAATGTCTACTTTCACACCCATTAATATGCAGTGTTCAGCATTTCAGGTTGTGATGCTATGACATGAAATGTAAAGTAAAGTTGTGTCAAATTTGGAGGTGGCTGGCGGCCTGCACTGCAGCCAAGTCCCCATACAACCTACCCTCACTCAACCAGCTGGGCTGCATTAGCTTTGCATCCATTAGTTAAATGTAGTGTTTCAGCATGCTCTATACATGTTTGTGGTCATTTCAACACTTGTGCGGAATTTCTACTCCAAATAGTTCCGAAAATATAGGTGTTTTTGAACAAAACTACCAAATCTCACCACAACCCCCTCCCCATATAATTTCTGCCCAAAGTACACTTTATTACCACATATTTTAGGTATCCAAATGTGTGTTTAGGTTAGCTGAAAGTCAAAAATTGAAGACAGCCCAGGGTAAAATATGGATGCACCTCTGTTTTAGTATTGAGATTAATAGTGTCATGACAGATCTGTGGCCTTTATCTGAAAGCTCTGAATGTTAGAAGAAGAACAAAAAAAGAATGAAGTCAATCGGACAATTATTAAGCGTAGCAGACCCATTTGAATACGGAAAAGTATTGGGCTAATTAGGCTTATTTAGTGCCTACCATTTAATAACAAATGTATGGGCTTTGACTTTCACTATTCTCTATACGTTTCCGTATTCAAATGGGTCTGCTAGGCTTAATAATTGTCCGATTGACATAATTCTTTTTTTGTTGTTCTTCTTACATAAAGAGCTTTCAGGTAAACACCACAGATCTGATATGACACTGTTAATTCTATTTTCGATGAAACAGCCTATCATTAGTTAGTAGCAAGAACAACGCAGCTATTCTTTGTGCAAATCGTGTTGTCACCTTAAGAAAGCTTAAAGGCTGGGCACTAGGTTGTGTGTTGTTGTTTAATAGCTGGTAAAAACAATGATGTGAAGACAGATAACCTAGCTGGGACTGGTTCTGACTTCATGGGCGCATGTCTAATTTAATACCTCGTCATGCAATTGTCAATGGCTGACCTCAACACTTCATTATTACGATATAAAGATGCAATGATTAATTTTGCCCCCCTCATGCACGATAGAGCCCCCCACACACTGATTTAAATAAATGACCAATCTCTTTATCCAAAGACTGGCAAAGTAGATCTATTCAACATCTGGCCTAGCCATAGGGTCTAGGCCTAGATCTAATTATTTCTTACAGGTGATCTATTATACCCTAGCTATACGTACCTACTATTAAAACGTTAGATGTTTGCAACAAACACAGGCTCTACTGTAGATCTACACTATAGTCTTGACTGAACTATGTGGGTCTGGGCATTTTGGGGCTTAGCCTTTAGTGACATGGGACATGGGCCTTTCTTAGAATAGACAGGGGACATGGGACTCCCCCCCCCCCCCCCCCCCCCCCCCACCACCACCTATACTACTTTTGTACCAAGTTGTTTCCACTGCAATGGAGTTGGCAGGCAGAACCAACCACCACCTCCCATACAGATATCCATACACCCCACACCTGAACTGCCCGCCCAGGCATATGCCTCTGCAGCTGTTTGGTATATAATAAGAGAGTGTTCATTAATTAGTAACAGGGGGTGGGGTGGTGGGGGACATTTTGTACAATTAATTAATTAGTCCAACATGATAGTATCATGAGCCCGATCATGTTTTTCTAACTAAATCTTCATCATAGAATTCCAAAGATATCTTATTTCAAAAGGAGAGAATGATTCATACTGTGAGGGACTTCTCTAAAGAATTTTTTGAATACAAAAATCAGACCACCCTAAGCCCACCAAGAGCCCAATCATACATTTTCTACAAAATCGTGAATATAGCCAGTTGATACTTTGATATTTTAAAGTTTCAACTTTTCTTTTTAAATCATGTTTATTTATCCTGATAATACAATAAGACTTCCGCCTCTTCCCTTTCATTACCAGCCGGGGGACTTTGCTGTATTCATAATATTTTTATAAGGAATAGTATCATTTCATACTCCAGATAATATAACTTTAGCTCAGAGCTCAGAGCAGTGAATTTTCGATTTTAACACGTCAGGAATCTTTACAGACCTAAATGTGGATAAGTTAATTCTTGAATAAGATAGGTTCTTCTTTCTACTATGAAACTACTTATTTTCACAGGTTTAAATTTTCGCAGAAAAGTGAAAATTGGCAAATTCATGGGTATTTATTCCATACTTAAGTATATAAAAATTTCGCGGATTTTTCATTTCCGCGAAAATCGCGAAAACATATACCCAGCGAAATAAAGTACTTTCATAATATATGAAAATAGGCTCAATACCTTCTATGAGAATAAAAGTCAACCAACTGTAAACTGGATAACATAACAATCTGCTGGTTGCCTACTCCATGCTACCCCCTATTAGGCTACAGGTGAACTACCTCTCACTATGCTCCTATATCTATGCATAATGGACGCACTACTCCCACCCGAAACCATAAGGGTTTTCATATGTATATATGCAGATCATACATTATATATACTTTCCTATTTATTGGTAGTATGTAGGCCTCCACCATAAGTGTGCACCAATTGCTCTAAGCTTCAAAGTGTAATAGCGACACACGACTAAGCCATTTTAGTTCCATTTTCTAACACAAGAGGTCATATTGGCATTTAACCCTGCACAGGTAGCTTTTCTTCCTGCCACAGAAGAATCAATATCTGTATTTTTAACCTATCCAGTATGCTATAGGGAGGCTTGATATGCTATGTTAATTTGCTCTGCTTTAAAGTGACATGGTCCGATGATTAGGGCTCAAAAATCAATTTTATTAAAAATGAACCAGAATGTTCCCTATGGCCATGCTTCATTTGCTAGCTACTTTATTCAATCTCATTCCCTAGGATTTAGCTCAGAATTCTACTTATTATCAGATTATGGCTCAATTTACTAATTTGGGAGTGCACGCTATAATTCCCCCATTGAGGAATACACTGTAAAATACTATACTTGGACCACAACTTTAAATTAGTCATGTCACCATGTCACTAAAAACAAAACCTATAATTGGGCCCTTATTGCCCATAAATGACATTACATTTTGCCCTATCCTCCAAATATAATATTGTACTAACATTTGAAACGCATTTAAGCATGATTTAAAATATGGAAAAAAATCGGCCCATGTCACTTTAAAGAGAAACAAATGATTGTCCCATAATTGATAACTTTAAGCTAGAGTTGGAGGAGGTCTGAGGAGGTCAAGTTGCTGCTTTAATTTTAGAGGATACCATACTTCAAGATTTTAGAGACATTTTCAAAGTGTGTTGTAAAATCTACTTAACCCAACTGGGAGCCCATGGATTTGCCTAGCCTCAATGCAGCCCTGTCCAGCCCAAGGTTGTCCAGCGTAATCCCAACTGGGCGCCAGTTGTGCATGTTACTGTTAAACTGAATGAGAAGAAAAAAAATATCTGGGGAAAAAAGTCATATTCCAGCTACTAGAATGTGGATTAATCTATGCTTCAAAGCAAATAGGTTTTGAGTGGGCTATGTGGGCTGCAGTCTTCATCCAGCAGGGGGCACTCAAGGCTTTCAGGGTGGCAGAAAATTGGGCAGAGGACTCTTACCGGGGTAGTATTATTTGCTCTTTGATATAAGTGTACACAGTGTTACACTTACTTTTAGATCCAGCAAATCCTTCATAAGAACAAGTAAGATAATAACAAAAATGCATTTTTCACTGTGTTGATGATGTTGTCATTGATGAGAAATCCTTTCTGCAATATTTTCCAGGAAAATAAAGAGGTGCAATTAACTGATCAGAATATAAACTCAACAAGATGGGCCGGAGGAAAACAAAGAAGCCCAAGTCTGGAAATGCTGTTAAACATCCGAGCGGGGCTCGAGCAGCCGAGGGCCCGGCCCCTGTAACTGCCCTCCCCACTGAAGCCCCGGGGATGGCAGAGGCGGTCGGGGCCTGTGCTGCCGCAGCTGTTCAGCCGAGCCCTGCCTCATCAGCCCCACCCCCACCAGCCGCAGCAGAGGCCAAGCAGAGGTCATCACCAAGCCCCAGGACATCCTCTGGTGGTAGAGCCACCTTGAACTCCAATAAAGCATGTAAGTATCATAGTTCTTTTGATGGATAAGAGAAAATGAAGGGAGTGTTAATTTTTTCTGTGACATGCATATTAGGGGGAATAGACATTCATAAAGAATGTAGAGATTTATGGCACTCACAGGTACATATACATTGAATTTCAGCTCAATTAAATCCAAGCATATCCCTCAGAGTACCTAGGTGCAACATTTATCCTACACCTGACTTGTATTGAACACCTGTTATAAATGACTTTGTGTTCCAGTGCAGAGAGCTCAGATTCAGGGTGAGCTCAACAGTCTGGAGGCACAACTTGCTGCTGTCGAGGATCTCCAAGCACGCATGGCCGCCAAACTCAGCAATGTCGACAGCAATATCGTTGAAGACGGTACAGCTCCTATTGTCCCCACCGCTGCCAGTGCTACAGCAACTGTCCCGGCCGCAGTCGAGAAAGAGAACACGACCAAGTCAAAGAAGAACAAGAAGTCTAAGCAGGACAAGGCACTGAAGCAGGAGGAGAACCTGAAGGAAGCTCAGCAGATGAAGGCAGTGACCAGTCAGAAGGTAGAGACCAGTCAGAAGGTGGAGACCAAACAGAAGGTGCAGCCAGTGACCAGTCAGAAGGTGCAGCCAGTGGTGGATGTCAAGAGTGGCTGTGATGTGGAGAGCTGGGAGGATATAGAGCAGGTGGAGCTGGTCTGGGAGGGAAAGCAGGGAGAGAAGGAGCCTGTCCTTGTAAAGCAGAGCTCGGCTACTAAAAAAGTAGTCGAGGATGACAACGACTCGGATGAAGACCTATTCTGCATGATGGAGCCTATGGTCCTCGAGAGTGATCAGAAAAAGGTAACCAAAGTGGAGGTAACCCCTATAAAACAGGCCAAGAAAGAGCCTGTCCCTATAAAGCAGAGTTCAGCTAATAAAAAAGTAGTAGAGGATGACAGCGACTCCGATGAAGACCTATTCTGCATGATGGAGCCTATGGTCCTCGAGAGTGATCAGAAAAAGGTAACCAAAGTAGAGGTAACCAATATAGAACAGGCCAAGAAGGAGTCTGTCCCTATAAAGCAGAGCTCGGCTAATAAAAAAGTAGTTGAGGAAGACAGTGACTCCGATGAAGACCTATTCTGCATGATGGAACCGATGGTCCTTGAGAACTATGGAGGGGATAAGCCCAAAAAGGAAGTGCAGAGTGACATCATTAAGGCCTCCCCCACTTCCGAGAAACCAGCCCCAGAACTGGTGCTGGAAGTAAAGGTGGAGAAAGAAGTTGAAGTCGAAAAGAAGATCATCGCGGATTATAGTGCGGAAAAGGTTTTAGGTGGGAAGCTTGATAAGGCTCTGGCTTCGGAGATAGCGGGGTACTTGATGGCTGATTACAACCGTATGATTAGTCTGAGACTGGCTCTAGACGCAGAGTGCCAGACAGCGCTGATCACCCCGTCACCTGCTAAAATAAGCGGCTCTGAGGAGCTCGCACCGAAGAAGATGGTGCAATACTTCTCTTATGCAGACGCAGTGAAGAAGAGTCTGTCGCATGAGGCTACAGAGGAGACATCCGAGCTGATCACAGAGGAGGAGCAGCTCATCAGTGGAGCAGTCACAGAGCAGACCAAGCTGAGCGACCTGCCCAACGAGGAAGCAACCCATGTTTACCACTACATGAAGAGCGAGTTTGAACCCTGCCTTCGGCGTGTCGAAGCAGAAGAGGCGGAGAGAGTCTATCAGGAGACTGTAGCTGCAAAAGGTGGAGATGCTACCACTAGTGGTGCAGATAGTAATGTACCTAGAATAGAGGTCTGCCTGGCCGGCACTCCAGAAGGTTCAGATGAAGAAGTTGGGATAAAAGGGAAAAAGGAGGCTAAGAAGCTGGATAAGGCAGACTTGGCAATTGCGGAGGCTCTTGCGCAGGATTATAACCAGATGAAATTGATGTCAACCTGCCGAAATGCTGAAGACGCGTATCATGAGTTGTTGAATAAAGCGGCTCCAAGCACAACTCTCTCCTGCTGTGGTCACTCCCTACCCAAGCAGGTAGAGGCGATAAACCAGGAGGTGGCCAAGTGCCTCAAGGAGGAATGTGACCGCATGGTCTCACACCAATCCACTGTGAGCAGCGAGGAGAGCCACCATGCCCAATCGGACGAGGCGCGTCATGCGGAGGCGGTGCGCCGGGCGGAGGTGCTGGAGGCAGCCACCATGGAGGTAGAGTATGAGGAGGTGGAGCGGCAGTACCGGCTGCAGCAGGAGCGCCGTAACCGGGCCTGGCGCTGGGTGCGTGCTGACACCGCACCGGCACATATTGACGTACCCGAGACCGTCCACGAGCCGGTATCGTCAGACGCAGAGGCGGAAGAACCAGATACACAGAGCACCAGTGTGCTGACCGACATGCACGGACTGGTGTTCCAGTGTCAGGACGCCTGCACACAGACTGATAAGTTAAGGTAGGTTTTCAGAATTAGATTTTCCTGGTCTCTGATCATGAAAATATGTCAGTTGTAGTGACTAGATTTACATCGTTATACTGTTGTAGTGATCATACATGATATTAAAGTGTATTTTCTTTGGTAGAGTTCATCAATTGATTTTTATCTAAATTGTGATCATGTTTATAAAGGGTTACGTAAAAAAAATCTAAGCATAGTTTAAAATGGGTAATCTGATTAACACTGGATTTATTAGTAATTGTTAAATGTCTGTATCCAGTGAACAGGATCGGATCAACTTCCACCAGAGGATTCAGGATGAGAGGGTGCAGAGGATGGCGCTACAGAAGTACGTGCAGGTGCTGGAGCAGGAGCTCAAGGACCAGCGGGAGAAGGTGGCAGAGCACCGCAAGATGACCAACCAACTGGAGAACTCCATCTCTGATAAAAAGGTGAGGGATTTGGTCTAGAGCTACAGGTATGATTTACACTTTATTGGCGTTTTCAGTAGAACCCATAATGAACAGTAGATAATGCGATTTTAGTCTAAGAACAACAGTTGTTAAACTAGAAATTGTAAAACTGGGTCTTTTATAGTTGATGTTATCTCATAAATCATTTCTATTATAAGTAAACGTGTGTCTCCATGTTAGTATGGTATGGCACTACATTTGCAAAGGATATTATATACCTGGCACTGAATGAAACCTTAGGTGAGATAAAACCTACGCTTGTTTAGCAACACCAAAGAACATTCAAACCGCTAGCGCCCGAAATATGCTAAGGGAAAAAACGTCCCCTCGGTGCGTCCTCCTAAATGAATGATAACAATGTGTATGTATCTGATTTTAGGCGGAGGCGAGTGAGGCGCGTATGATTGCTGCGGAGTACAAGTCACGCTGTACCGACCTGGAGCACAGCCTGGACACCGCGCGCAGTGTGGTCAGTGCTTCATAATACACGTACCACTTTGACAAAGTATTGAATAATATATACATACAGATAGACATTTTATTTAAAGGAGACATATTTTTTACATTATTTGATGCTTGACCCTGTGGTAGTATCGTGCCTGATTACTAACTCAACACTGCTACGATCACCGCATTATGGACTTTTGCCGTCCAGATAAACTCAAATCTTAGTATCTCGCACTGTTGAAAGTTAAAATATCATAAACCCTTAAATAATTGTTATTGTTTCAGGTGAACACCCTAGAGGACCAGGTAGAAACATCTCACCGCTTATCAAGGTAAATGACACTTACATAATTTTTTCTTTTTTTTTTATTCCTCAATTTGAAAAAAGCACCCCAATCTACTATAATTCAACCCCCCGCCTCCAAATACTCTAGTATCGGCAAGTAAGATACCATATAGAAACATATAAACACCTCCGCATATTTGGAATTTGACAACATGACAGATTTGATATCGAGAGCTGTATATATCGGTGACCATTTTACCTGATACCAAATATGTTTTCTTCCAGTGGTGTGGACTACATGCTAGAGGCCAATATGGAAAAAACCCGCGCTGCCGAAGCCCAGGCTAAAATTGATGGTAGGTAAACAGCAACTCCTCACCAACTGAAACCTTAACAATCTTTTGATAGGAATATCCAAATTACTGTAAACAAACATAAGCTACTGTGGCACTGTAATTATTGGTACATTAATTACGTTTTGAAAATGTCGTTTCTATAGAGCTGGATACCGTTTTTTCCTGTCATTGTCTAGATCTGGAAACAAAGCTGCTCCTGTCCAAGGCTGAGGTGCAGCAGCTTCTAGACAAACTCTCTGACCGTACCAAACAGTAAGTGGAGCATACACTATTGAAGCTGCTCTACAAGCTGGCACACTCACACTTACATTTTCCTCATTTGATTCTCAAATGATTGTATAATCCTTTCCCTCTTATAATATGCCATTTATTCTGACAAGAAAGCCTTAATAATTATTATGTTAGACAGGACTCAACTACTATTTATATGCTGGTGGGGTTTGATTGTTTAGTGTAGACAAAAGCCATCAGGTGGCAGTACTGAGTGGAGACAAGCCTGAAAGCTTTCCATTGCAAACACTCACAAACATGGTCTACCAGCTGTATCCCTGTAGATGCAGGGGCGAATCAAGGGCCACTCTATTTGAACATTTCAAGACCTTTTGAGATTGGTCACTTTCATCCCTGTCGTAATACATACATAGGTATTACATTGTTTCCCTTCTCGTTGTTGTTAGGCTGGATATGATGCCTGTGGTCGTTCACCAACAGCACATGCAGAAAGCAGAGGGCGCCCGGCACGAGCTGCAGCTCAGGGTCACTCAGCTCGAGGCAGAGGTATGTATATTGTATAGGTACACTGACACATGGCTGGTTGTAACAAGAAGGGCAGTATATTATAATGCAATTAAAGTTTGTATCCCAACTAGGGTGACTGAAATTTACCTCCATGAATAATTAGCTGAAACCCCTAAATATGTACTTCTCTTCTAAAATGGGTATATAATTACTGTCACCAAGGGTCTAAATGTAAAATAATGTAATAAAACACATATCCAAAGCTTTGTTTGAGAAACCCCAACCATAGGCCACCATCTGAGAGATGCTGCCACCTGTATATAATCTGCAGCACTAATGTGTGCGTGATTGGGAGAGAGTTATTGTGTCTGCAGTGGGGATCATGTAAATACTACTCACTGGCAGTGAGAGAAGCATGTTAATTACCGCACGCACGGGAAAACTCTCCTGGTTGAGAGGACAGACGTTTAGACCGTTATCTTATTAAGACTATTAAGACAGTCTTATTTGTCTTAGAAGCATGAAGCTGGGTTAGTAGGTCAAACAGTGACGTCATTGTCTTTCTGGAGGCGTAATCTTGAGGCGTAATCTTGATCAGTTTTCGCCACTTCTGGCGTAATCTTAATCAGATTTCAGGTGATACCTATCTTCTAGATTGCACCACTGTAAGAAGTGGCGGATCCTGGGATTTTGGAAAGGGGGGGGGGGGGGCGCCGTAATACCTACAGCATTGGGGGTGTTGCACCATCTAAATTAAAATGTACAGAAAAATAGGGGGGCGCAAGGGATCCGCACCTGGTAACATTGCTGTATATATCGGGGGCTCTGCCCCCGCACCCCCTTCTTCTTTCTCTCTTTCTCTCTTTCGTTGCATACCACGGGAGAGGGGTAGGCATGGGGGGAGGGGGGCAACGTAAGACACTGAATTAAGACTTTAAGACTTCAGATTAAGATAACGCTCTAAACGTCTGTCCTCTCACCGGCGAGAGCTATCCAGTATTTGCTTAATTACCCTATTTTTGACTGATCAGTCAATAATAATTTTCATATTAACCTGGGATTCCTGTATAGAAAGATTGATTACAGAGATTTATTACTTTCACATATGACTTACAACATCACCATGCTTACCCTCATGCTTAAAGTTGAAATTTGTCACCGCAACAGTTGGGATACCAACTTTAACCCTTTAAAGGAGAGATGTTGCTAAAAGATAACATTTGTCGTCATGATGCACAAATGCAGCCCAGCAAGTAACTCGCACCCGTAGAGTGGGCATAATGCTTGAATGCAGCACTGGCGAATTAATCAACACAGCTGCATTCATGCATCATGACAACAAATTGCATGACGCATTAATGCATTATGCCGTCCTGAAAGGTTTAAACCTGAAGCTGTGAGGCGTCGATATGTCGTTCTATATTGTTAATGTAATCAACCTTGTCCCTTACTCATGTAAAGAAAAGGACCACATAAATATATGCCACCATCCCTTGAATTTCATTCTTGTACATTGTATATACCGGTAGGTATAATTCAGAATATACAGACAGTTTTAATTATTTGACACATTCTACCTTATTTCAGCTGGGACAGCTCCGTAACGTACGTGATGTGTGGGGCTCCTGCCAGAATCCAGCAAACCTACAGGTAAAAGCTATTATCTTAACCACTTGCTGTTATTTAAAAAAATCGACATGCGACATGGGGACTCCCCCACCCCCATCAAGGGCCCTATTCCTATTCTACGACAGAGGTTGTCAGAAAGTCCATATGTGGTTCACAATTTTCACATATATAGTAGAAGCGTTCATGTTCTACCACAATCTTAGCTTAGAATTAGATTTAAATTGTTAAACATTACATTGTCCAGAAGGGATCAGGGAGAATATTTCTCCGTTGATCTCTGTTCAGAATGCACCCTCTGCACTATTTACATATTAAATTAGTACAGTCAGCAGACACAAGGTGGCGGTAGTCTTTCTGGACCTCCATAATGTGTGGTCTAATGTCATGATCATGGCTATCAGGCACTAGCGAGATACTGGTGCTGCCACCAGGTGTTGCTCTGATACCAATTGTATCCCACTTGTCACCAGCAACCAGCTCAACCAAATCTCAGATCCGAGATTAGGGTACAAACAGGGTGTGAGTATTGTGAGTGGGTTGTACCTGGGCATTCCTTATGGTGACAAGATGTGGCCTGGGAGGGATTTGAGCTTAGGTCTTCTGCATCATGAATCTACCATGCTAACCACTACTCTATGAGGGACAGGTGACATAAGTAATGCCTAGGTACAACCCACTCACAATACTCACACCCTGATTGTACCCTAATCTCGGACCTAATATTTGGCTGAGCTGGTTGCTGGAGGTTGGACTGGTTACACTGGTACCAATAAATATGGCGCTGTACACAGGACATCTTGCTAATGTAGAATAGGATCTAAGGTATGCGTAATGAGTCAAAGTTAAAATAAAATGAACAAAAATACAACTTACAAATGAAATGAGGTAAATTCTCCTATGTCTATTATATCTCTCTATATATGAGAAGAATAGCCAAAGTGTACAAATATGGTGTATGTAAATTCACGTGTATAAACGTAACTTTGGGCTGATCCTATAAGTCGCACTGGCGATCTGACTCGCGTACTAGCTGCAGCATCTACGCAAGAATATATGATCTCTAAGATGGTAAGAAATTCATAAAAAAAAAAACACCATACTAATAGCTATTTCCCACATGGTTGTATCTAGCAGGGCGGTGGACTGGCCATGGGCTTCCCAGTGACTGGAGTGGATCTGCCCCCGGTTCATGGCGTGGCTTCTTCCTGTCTCACGGGGCTGCATCTGGGCAGCTCCCCACCACAGGGGTCCGCCACCCTCACCTCCGGGCTCCTCTCCGGGCTCTCTGACCTCCAGACCAAGGCGACGCCTGTCGGTGAGTTTATCCATTTCTGTTTAACCTCTCGCACTAAACCCACCGACCGCACTGATGTATGTATGACCTGCAACTTAAGACACAGGCATCGCTTCACTCCCCCGCTATAGACCAAGAATCCTGAATCTCAACGATTGCATGTTTGGAGATATTTCCAACAGCTTTAACTACTGTCACAGCTATAGTTTATGCTATCTTGCTTCCCAGGCATAGATGGGGTAAAATGACACGATAATCTTAATTTGAAAAAAAGCACATGTTTATCCAAGTTCCCTATTAAACAACACAGCTTTTTTTATCTTAGCGCGACTGTTACTCTATTATATGATCTTACCCCGCAAACATGGAACAGCACCTGGAAATACAATACCTCTAATACCCCCCTCCTTACCCCTACCAATAATGCTGTATGGAAACTACTGGTACATTGCAGCAGCTAACATTCTAGTAGTGACCCCCCCCCCCTCCCCCTGACTAGCTGCTTACAGGGTACTGATCTGTTTGTAGTGGCCCCCCTAGCGCTGCAGGAGGACATGGATTCTGACGACGACGTGAGCTGGAGTTCAGCTAGTGAGCACCTCAGAGATTCGAGGTAGGTTCAAGGGCGTGAGAGATAAGGCGATTTAATAAATAGGCAATTAAGCATGACATGAAAATCAGACAAAAAATACATCATATATAGGAGAAAGATAAAAAAAAAATAAAAAAAAACATTTTTGACCCAAGCAAATATACCACATACGGTATCTATTACATGTATTGCAGAAATCTACTAAATTTTTCAACACATGGCAGGAGTGGTTATATCTGCGGAGCAAAACAGTACATGAATATTTCGAAATTATATATCTAAATGTGTATGATAATGTTTAACGAGGTACTAGAGATACTATGTAAATATCTATTCACTCAAGACTAGCAATCTTTTTCGTTTAAACCGTAAATCTCTAACACCGGAGTGCATTCAAGACGAGCAATTATCTAACCTGAATATACTGTATGATCCACCCATCCAACCATACAACACTAGTATTTGTCGACGTCTGTGGTAAATATCCGGGGGGTAAATATTCCCAAAACCCTTCTTCGGGTTGCGAAGTAAAAAGAAAAATGCTGCTGAATTACATTTGAAGGGTCTAAGGTCCAACCCGTGTGGGTCTTCTCCAGGGCTTCTTCATTTATACCTATTTTTGTACATGACATAGGTACATTTGTATTCATAGATCATTATTGTAGAGTTTGTGTATATATCCTAATAGAATAGTCCTGTCAATCCTTACTGAACCCTAGTTTGTCCACTTGCCGTAAAACAGGCTTACCTTGCTTTCTGTGTTATAACAGTATGGAACCCAAAGAATGGTATATAACATGTCTTACATTATGGTTTTTATTATTGTTAAAAAATTGCATGAGAATAAAAGGTTTGTTTCTAGCTGCATGGTGTGTGGACCAGTGATAGGATATATATACCCCTCCAACTACTGGCCCCAGGGAGGTTGACCCCTGGGATATTGGTCCAATGACAACTGGCAACTGGGACCATTCACCTGACAACTGGCCTTATGCAAATTGACTTCAACCTCTATAATAAAGTGCAATAGGTTGTCAGAACTGTTAACCCACAGTTCTAAGATGGGTTTGCCTCAGTGATTTTATGCCTTCCTCAATATAAAAGGAGGTTATATTATGACATAATATAATATGACATTTTATATATTATATGGTCCTTTGGCCAATTGTCAGTGAAAGGGAATGATTAGATTGGTGCCTTTAGTCATGAAGCCAATTCTTACCAGACCAGCGAACCATTGGCCAGTAGTCTGGAGGGGATTATGTCCTCAGAGCACTTGGCCCAAAGCCTTGTGGATTGAAAGATGCATGTTTTAAGGTTGAGCAAAAGCTTCGCCTTCTGTCACCTTCTGCTATATGACTTGCTTCCTGCCAGGGTCAATTCAACGCCAGGTGCTCCGCTACGGGCGCCGCCGCGAGCTGTCAAGTCCCCCCGCTTACCATCTAACCCCCTTCTAGGCCTGCATGACTGCCGCAAGCCTCAGTGTGGCTTGTCTGAGGCCCACATCCTTCCAAAGCCTGCCACACCTCTTCAGCAGCCGCAGCCAAGGCAGGCACAACAAAAGGCGCAACCGCAGTCGCAGGCACAGCCGCAACAGGCCAATCAGGTCTGTTTCCCAACACAGCGCTCCTCAGCATCCCCAAAGAACGATGACAGTGGCTTCGAGAAGAAGACAAGTCACATATCCATGTTTTTTTTCACCAGATGACACATACAAATACCTTACTATACAAGGCATGTTTATATTCTGAACAAGAAACGATTTGCCATGGAACTTGGGCTTAAATTTAATGTCTTCTTTAATTCATTTCAAATTTAGTATCTAACTAAAATTCAACATCTGACCAAACTTTGGAATATGATTTTAAAGAAGGAATCCTTGGAAAATGATAGTAAACACTTTCTGTCTGTATTTCGTTGGAAGAAATCAAAATCTTATAATGATAGTCTTTTATTGATAACAAAAGAGTTCATTATTGACACGTTTATTATGTGTTGCATCAACTTGTTATTCATCCTCCCCAAGTTCATGCAGTGAAATGGGTCTGAATAGAATACACACTTGTGCTTCTTGCACATCTGCTTTCTATTATATATGAGATGGAAACGCCTCTAAATACCTCCTTAAGATTGCTGTACATCAGTAGGCTCCTCAGTGATCAGCCACTTGAAGGGAATGCCCCACATGGGGGCACAGATCATCCTTTCTACTTGGCTGCTCACATCTAGTAATGGTCACTACTTGAAGTCACTTTTAATAGTGAACCTTCAGAAACTTTAAGGAGGCACTTAAGGTGCTTTCAGTCTAAATATCCTGTCAGCCCATGGCAATTCCTTTATATTCCATATCCTTTCCTATATCTTTGAATATTGTGTGACTGTATATTTTGGATATATATGATTTTATGGATTACTTATGATGAGTATTTGTTAGTATACTTGAATACTATCTGCTTCTGTAGCATATAATAGGGTATCATGGAAATATTCAGAATTTAGACCATTCTGTATATCGATATTAGAGTTATTATGTAGTGTATGTTGTGCTTCTGTTTGAAAAAGGAAAGGAACCCTTTCTATACTATATAACTAATTCCTAAAACAATTTTAATTTCAGACATCGGCCGCTCCAAAGTCAAAGGGAGCCAAGAAGCGAAACCGAACAAAGAAGACCTCGAAGTAACGGATGGGATGGGATATAAGCATACTGCGTAACGAACCCTCCCACTGTCTGATGACCGCAGCTGGTAAGCTGCATCAATATATACCAGAACAGAACAAGAAATCTCAACTACCCTGCCCAGAATCTCCAAATGGTTAGGAAGCTTTGGACTCTTCCCAGTAGCAGTGTTATATTCCCTCCCACTTTTGGCCCCTTCCACCTGTACACTTTATGTTTGGGAGCTACTGTGCAGTGGCCAAGTCAGACATACTGAAACCCAAAGGATAACATATGATAACTGTTTTGTGATTGTTCTAACATAGCTGTGGAAGCCTACCATACATATGCATTATTGTAGATCCTTTATGGATTTCAATCTAGCATTTTTCCCAAGCATCCATTGACTAGTGTGGTATAATCATAATCAGGATATTCATAGACATAGAAAAAGATTAAAATAAATATATTCACATTGTTCAGTCCATAGTAACTCACTAGCACAGTAACCCACCAGTACCCAAGACTTGGAATATGTGCAAGCTATTGTGGAGTTGCGTTTGAGTTTAGGTTACAATATTGTTAACCCCAATTCACAAACGCACCCACCAATGCGGCAGCGCTGCTACCGATCTGCAAAATTCGTATAAATACTATAGTTGTGCTAGTATATATGGACATTACCAATTCAAACTGCTGTAATCCATGTATACTATTATATACCTTTACCAAACCGTGTTATCAGAACCCCCTACCCAGCTCCAGGGTCATCTATGTATATTGATACATATGAAATAGTGGAGAGTACAACTGTGAAACATAATGTAGTACCCGCGAAAACAATGATTATCTGAAGGAACGAAATCACAAACTGAGAACGGCTTTAACTTTTAGATTGGTGTTGATACCTTATACCTAAATGTATACGATTTTTCTCAATAGCTCTACATGATATATTGATTGGTGTGAGTACCCAGTAAACACAAATACGTGGTTCAGACATAAATCTACGTATCTTTTTCGTCCAATCTACGTAATTTTGCCACGTATGTTAACGTCAAAAGGTTAGAGTCTATTTACGTCTAACAGACGTTTATGTCTTATTTACGTATCTTTACGTAGTACAGGCGTAAACAACTGTGATAATTTTACATAAATTGAGGTAAATTTTTCGTATTTTTATGTCTTCTGGATGAAAATGCAAAGCCAATAATTCATTTGTATATGTTTGTTACAATTATCTTGAACTTACATTATTTCATTCCTGGCAAGCATCCAGGCTTCTGGGATACGTAAATCCCTTTAGTATCATCATTTATGAGTCAAGTGTGCCTCTGGTGTTGAGATGAAGAGTTCTCTGATACAGGTTTCTTATATCTAAACCTAATTGCTACAGTATGGGTGTTCAGAATGAATTACATCAAAATATGTGTAACAATTTCAACAACTTAAATTTTTTTCTTTCTGAACATATTCTGACAAAGAATTCTGATGCAATAGTTGAGAAACCTTCTGTATTCTATAATTATAATTGATTCATATTGACAAATAAATATCTAGGAGCTTCTAAATTAGTTTCACTATTGACTAAGCTGCCATCTGGTGAGATAAGATGGAACCTCAACACGTAAAAGGACGTAAAATAATGTTTTTTCAACCTCTCTCACAATGTTAGAAGCAAGTCAATGTCTTACGGGATTGACTGAATAATTGCACCTAGACATGTTTGGTATCATTGGAAAGCTCTTGGCCTCCTCTACACAATGGTACTGTTCTCTTGACGTAGATATACGTAGATTAACGTCTGCGCTATTTACGCAGACGTTGATATACATAATTTGACGTGGCTTTTGAAGGTAAATTAATACACATTGTGAACGTATCTTTACCTCAAATGGCAACGTTATTTTATGTTGGCATTCAACCAAGATGAACCAGACCAGAAATTACGTTGAGGGAACGTTTATTACAGTTTGGTAGGGAAAAGACAAAAATCTACCTAGAGCTTACGTTGGAATTACGTAGTGTGTTTACTGGGTAGGCCTAATAGTCTATAGAGTGTGTTGGCTTTGACTGTGTAGAGATTATTTAGATGGGTTTGCTGCACACATAATGTGGTGATATAATGGTTATACAATGCAACAGTGGTGTGCTGTCATGCCCAATTGAATGAAAATTCGATAAATGGCATTGCCCATATGACAATGCATAAGTATGGGGTTGATAAGATTGGTATGTGCTCAAGATCTGACAAAGTATTTATATGTACTATATACATGTATAGTGTACTGTTACGCCGATAATGTCTGCATAACGAGTTTAATGCGTTATTCTCAATGTCAAAATATACTCTTGCCATGCATTAAACCTTTTATTTACAGATTGGTGTTCGGTCAAACCTGTGTTATGCCATAAACTGACTTGTATGGTAGGCGGTGTGATTTACGATAGATTCCTGTATCATCGCCCGCTTGTGTGCTCTTCACAGTGGCCACTTGTCCTATTATCGCCCATGCAATATCCCCCTTTATCACTCACCTTGTGGGTCTGGAAATAGGTACTTGATGTATGGTATGGCCATAAGAGTAGCTGATAAAAGTCCACAATGTTATAGGCCTCTGTTCAAGTGCCCCTTACAACCACCATTTTATTCTACACTGTTGTTTGCTTTCAAACTAATTGTCACTGTGTTAGATACATATTTATTCACCATATATTATACACATGGGTGTAATGCATTACCCCTTTGAAAGAAACATTTATGTTGAATTTTATTTCAATGCATATCAGTATGTTATTTTCCCTTGTGGACATTATTAATATCATTATGATTATATTCACTGGTGCTTGATTTTCATCATGTATTTTACACCCACGCAAGTAGTTATTAGACATGTACATGCATATTATTGTCACTTCTTTTCAATGTCTTATTATGTAACTAGCTATACTATAGAAAGCACAACTACACAAAAGAGCCCTTTTAGATTTATTGTATACATGTATGTTTTTTGAATGCCTGTTCATTCCTCCTTGTGATAGTCTCATTTCTTTACACGTGTTTATACTATTATTGGATAGGAACTTTTGTTCTGTGTCTGTGTGAATTGAACCCCCATATGTTGTTCATGTTTTTATCACTGGGGGCTGAGTCATAGTTCCCAAATTAGTCTTTCACATTTACATTTATATACGTATATGTACCTGTACTCTCTTGCTTTGACAATAACTCCCCAAGGAAAATAAGGATATCCAACCATGATCTTCCATTTGGAATCGATTCCTACCAAAATTTACTTGTTGAATCCATATGTGTTCATAGACTTACCACCCATTAGCCCAATTGTCTCCAGACTCGACCCTCCAATGGTACTAATGCATCCCCTAACTCTCCTTTCAAATGAGGGTGCACTGGATGTTTATAGGGCTAGTACAATGTATACCCAAATGATTATACCTGTCTACTCACCTCCCACTAAGTTACTAATTTCACATATCCTAAAACCCTTCTATATTATAAGTTATAGACAGCAGTAGGGGAGAGTATTGCTGTAAACATTCTTATATTTAATATTACAATTTGTGAGAACCTTTACAGTATTATTGTTCCTCGTTGGCATGGTACCCATGTTATCCACCTTCAATGTATGGGACTACAGTGTTGTACGTAACTTGAAAGGTGTTTGATAGGAGAATGGAAAGATGTATGTATAATAAGAACCCACCAATGAGAGTTTGCCACTGCTTGTACTGTCTGAGAATTGTAGCTAGGGGAAGCTGAACACAAAATATAGTGACTTATTTAGCAGATATACATTCAGTCCAAACCTTTTTTGAAATGTAACTTAGTTATAAAAAGGAAGTGGTGATTATACACCAAGGGGGAATATTTTAGTCGATATTCACTGGAGGTTAAAGGGGGTGCTCAAAGTCAATATAATCATCTCATGCAGTACCATTTACTATATATATGTCCTTGGATGTTAAACCCGATTACCAGTATAGCTGTTTATATCTGGGTGGCCTTAAGGGAATTATGAATGCAAAGTTTATATGTTCAATCCCTTTCATAAATCTATTGAGAGTCGATGGATTTATGCATATCATAAAAGATTAAAGTGCTCGGATGCTACGCTATGTCATAAGTCAAGGATTTGATATGGGGATACTTCTAGTAAAATGTTGGACTTGGTATGAATAAGTGGAGCTATATATGTATTGAAACTGAGGAATGGATAAGTTGATCTAAGGATCTAAGACAAGGATAAGTTGACCTATATACAATGAAGATTGAAGTTGTTTTACATGAATTTTACCTATTTATTTTGATTACTAACAATTGCCAATGCCTCATCACTATTATGGTGGCATGAGGTATGGCCACTCCTACATACTCTCCATAGTCCAGCATTAGCATATATATTCACCAATTTGATCCACATAGCTAGAGGCCTGTAGAATATGTTATGATGATCTGGAATTTTCCTTTTGCATATAATATTGTTATTTGTTGGTTTTGACTCACTGTACCTGGTCACATCTCAGTATCATGTTTTAAAAGCCGCACAGTACACACCTATACACTGCTTATATATGTATGTGAAGGTAATGGCCACAAATAAAGAGTCCACTGAATATATAGAAATGCTTGTTGTTTTCCTTGTAATTGGGATTCAGGTTTTAATAAATTGCCATACAACTCAGGGGCCGTCCATAAAGTATGTCAAACATGATGGGGTGGGGCCTTGGTGCGATTTTTAACGGTTAATGTACTCGTGGAGAGGGGAGGCAATTCTGGATAAACAGATGCATATGTAGTTTAATAATGGAAATCCCCAAGCATCTAAATGATGCACTACAATCATGTTAGTACCATGACTCGGATACAGCTATGCGAAGCATTACACCACCTACTAACATGTTAATAAGCCTACCAATAAAACATCCTCGGCCTCCTTAAGGAGAAAATTAGTTCCCTAATAAATGCCATTCACTGATAATAATGGCCCTGGAAATGTTAGTCAGGCCAAAAAAGAAAAAAGGTGTGTTTCAGGTTACATAGTCTGAAAATCTAGGTAGGGTAGGTCGGATTTTTTTTTTGATTTTTTGATTTTTTTTACTTTGGCTTGAAAAGTACCCAAAAACTGACTCGCAAACTTCAGCACTGACTCGTCGACAACGGCATTGACTCGTGGACTATCAAATTGACTCTGAAATAGCCGCAAAATTGTTTTATAAAGACAGATCGATCCCATGGCATGAAAAGTACCTAAAAATTGACTCCCAAAGTTCAGCGCTGACTCGCCAACACTGAAATTGCCCCAAAATGACTTAAATTGTTTTGTTTTTTCAAAATTGGATAAAAATTTCTAGGGTCGGCCCTGTTTTGCTTGGTAGGGTCGGGTAACCTGAAACACACCTTTTTTTTTTGGCCTCAGTACGGACTACATTTCTATAGTCATGTGAATGTAGCAAAAACGACTATACCAAGTTAGTCACCTATGTCTATAGTAAGTTAGTCATAATATAGTCAACCTATAGTCATGCATTAGAAGAGCTGATTTGGGATATATAGTCAAGTGACTATGACTTTAATGCTTTCATGCTCTAAAGTAGTCACTCTGACTAATAGATATAGTCCATCATGAGACAGCAGGACAATAAGTCAGGTCAAGTACCCCCCCTGCCAGCTACCCCCAAGACATCTACCCTAGTGCCTACTATCTACCCCCTAGGACATCTACCCCAGGCCAACTACCCCTACCTAGGACATCTACCCCCTAGGACTTTACCCCTATGGGTATCTACCCCTTGAAATCTTCTCCCTCCACATGATATGGCTCAATCATATGGGCATGTGAATGGGGTTGATGTACCCAGGGGTAGAACTCCTAGGGGGTTAAGGGGGTAGATGTCCAAGGGGATGGATATCCTAGGGGGTAGAAGTTTTAAGGGGTAAAAGCCCAGGGGGTAGATGTCCAAGTATAGGGTAAGATGTCCCAGGGGGTAGATGTCCGGGGGTAGGTGTCCAAGTGGGTGGATGTCCTAGGGAGTAGAGCCCTAAAGGGATAGGTGCCGAATAGGTGCCAAAGGGGGGTCCCGCGGGTAGATGTCCCCAGGGGTAGAAATCTAAGAGGGTAAAGGAGGTAGATGTCCAAGGGGATTGATGTCCTAGGGGGTAGAAGTTGTAAGAAAGTAAAAGTCCAGGGGACAGATGTCTAAGGGGATTAAAGTCATAGGGGGAAGAAGTCATAGGGGGTAGATTTTCAGGGGTAGAAGTCCGGGTGTTGATGTTGTGGTAATGTTTAGCATGCTTAGGACATCTACCCCTTGGACATCCATCCCCTGGACTTTTACCCCCTTACAACTTCTACCCCCAGGACATCCATCCCCTGGACTTGTTAGGGGGTAGATTCTCAGGTGGTAGATGTCCAGGGGTACATGTCCGGGGTACCTGCCCTAGCACCATTGGATGAAGTAGATGAGCATGGGCCATATGCCTGGCACACTATAACCCTTCACACAGTCAACTTCTGTATATTCTAGTCTTGAAGCTTAGAGATCCACAGTAACAAAACCACATGATACTTCAATCAAAATTGAGAATGCATGTGTCCTATGATTCCTTAACTAAACATACTCAACACTAACACAGGAGCTAACGCACAGGGAAATGTGTAAAGGAGTGGTTCAGATAGAATAAGATGTGCCTACCCGAAGTCAGTTGAGCATTCAATTTTGAATCCTAACTGTTTCATGCATGTGCACACATTCCTGTGACATCATCAATTTGTGTGATCCACTACTGACTATATTTATGACTAATATGTGACTAACATGTATAATCATCTGACTACGGGGGTCAAAATATGGTGGTATAGTCAGTATTGACTATAGGTTTTATCATCAGTGTTCTCGAAATTCTTGGCCTGGAGATTACTGATGGTAATGCTTCGATGAACACCTAGGCCAGCTGGAATCACTGAGTTGCATTTCTGCCTTTAAACAGCATTAAATCGCTCTTCCAACGTAGTTGATTTGGCGATTGAGACCCTGGGATGTGAGTTGGGCTTTCTTTTATTAGGTCCTCATTGAGATAGAAAATGATCTTCCCGATCGATTGCGGTTAACCTGTATATGTTGCACAATTATGGCAAGTTATCACTGTAATGATATAAATCTACTTGGCCTAGAGACAGATACATATTTACTGGAAATATTTCTTTACTCGGGTCTGGGTCAGCCTAAGGGAGTGTTTTTTTGTTTTTTTTTGAATTGTTTATTTGCAACTTCATATAATGATCCTCGGTTACAAATTTCCATCCGTGTCCATATGGTATATATATACAGTGTTTATCAAATATTTTCAATGAGTTTCGAACAGGTATTCACATTCATGTTATGCAGTTGAAGAGATAAAGATTTTATATACAATAAAGTATGTCCATCCATATAGAGAAATACAAACTGTGTTCAAGTTATTTACGTCACGCGGCCATTGTTATAGGTTATTCTGGCACCATATATCACAACCTCGTAAGTGTAATTTCTAAGGGGGCTGTGGTGGGGGGGGGCCATTACCTCTTCTTCTGAGTTCTTCAAGATATTTTTTCCTTTTACCTTTAGTGATGGTACTGTACAAAAATTTGACCTTTGCTTTGAACGCTTGCTTTGCAGGTAGCTTATCCCACAATTGAGCAATTTTTTCTTGCATTTTTCCTACCACTGGGAGAATGCTAATAGGTCTTAAGTTTGTGACCTTAGTATTGTCTCCTTTTTTCGGGATGGGTGTGATGGTTGCTTTAGCCCATGCTTTAGGGAATGTACTAGAGTTAAATGATACTGTGAACAGATGTGTCAGTTGGTCACTCATACAGGAGAGCGCGTCTTTCAATACTCTGCTGTTTATGTCAGCAATACCAGATGGTTTATTTATGTTTATACCTTTTATGAGCTTGTCCACCTCTTTCTTTGCAAAAGAAATGGGCATTGTGTCATTCACATAGTTTTCATTTGGTACATACTTTGCTGCCACAGGGTCTAGCCCCTTGGCTACCTTGTCAACAAACAATTTTTGCCCAACATTGGCAAAAAAATTATTGATATAGTCAGCGGCTTCACTATCGAGGACAGGATTTCCACTTATGTCATCTACGAGGTTAAAGTTACATGCTTCTTCACTTATTTTAAGCACCCTATTTAACTCTTTCCAGAACTTATTTGGGTTTCCTTTATACTCTTCCAGTTTGTCTGTCACCATGTCTGACTTCGCTTGGTTAATCATGGCAGATACCCTGGTTTTAAGGGCCAGCAGCCTGTCATATATCAATTGATCTTTAGATCTTCTGAATTCTTGTAGTGTGTCCCTTTTTTGGTGAATTAGGTCTAAAATGTCATTGTTTAGCCATTCTTTACCGTAATCTTTAAAGGAGAACTCTTTCACCGGGCACATTACATCGAGGTACCTTTGTATGATTTGGAGCATGTATTCCCACATTTCATCAGGTGAGTCTAGTGCATAGAACGCTTCCCAGTCACAAGTGAGGATTGTTTCCTATAGTTGTTCAAAACTATATTTTCTGCATGAGCGATCACCCAGTAAACACAACGACGTTGGTCAGACGTAAATCTACGTTGAATTTTGGTCTGAACTACGTAATTTTAGTAGGTTTATCAACGTCAAAACGTTAAGGTCTATTTACCAATCTCAAACCTGCAGGTCTGATTTAGGTAGCTCCTGAAGAGGTAAATCTATGTTTAACACACTACATATAATTCTACATTGTGGGACTCAGACAAAGACTTGTAATATATTGCAGACAAATTTACATTTACAAACAATATTCATACAAAGTAACTATTATAATTGTAACGGGTTGACTATAAAGTCTAACTGTTATTGTTGTATATCTATTGTATGTTGTATGATGTAAGACAACACGGTGCTATTGTGTTTAATAACTGTTTTATTCATCTAACTAGTGTCGTCGGTTCGTTACATATACCGACTCCTCTAGTTCGGTTATCTATACGGTAGTGTACCGGTACCACCTTCGGTTACCGTCGGTAGTTGTTACATAATCATTTTTACATAACTAAACCTAACAGGTGGCGCTGCTAGTACGGTCACGTGGCTACGCAGCGCTGTATATAAGACGGCTGCTTCCCCATTGGAAGTCAGTCAGGTTTGGGACTGTCGTGACATGACCACCCTGTGCTCACGGGCTTAACTCTATGCTATAGGGTTGCCCACTGTATTATATATCTGTTCTGATCTCGTATATCCGCTGGTTATACTTGTACTATAATACCCAAGAGTTACCTTTACAATAAAGTCGCCGTATATTAAAGTCTAATTTACCTTGTCTGGTTTTTGTACTCAAGTGTTACATACGTAGTAAGAGACCAACTACATTGGTGCCGTGACCACTTGACGAACCGACCATTGATAGGGTATTAAATAGACTTACAGTATATGGATTACCTATACGATTTTGTCAGCTCGTTCAGCGGCAGGACTAAAACCCCTGCTGAGGAACGTGAAGAAGCCGTACAGAATGTACGCTTCTTCACAGGCAAATCTAATAGGCGGGAGAGCCGGGCAGCCTCGGAGGTGCCCGGTGACGACCTCTCCCAAGAAGCAATAGGTGATCCTATTGTGGAAGCCTTTACCAAAGGAGAGGATGGGGAGCAATCTCCAATCCCGGGACCCTTTGATATAAGCTCCAGGAGATCGTTGGACTCCCTTTCCACGAATCTTTTCTGTCCTGAGGGTCAGAAAATACCGGGTAGAGAGCCTAAAACTCTCGGCCCAGCTGCCTTCGGTTCTACACCGACGGTAGCAGATCCTTCATTGGATCCTGACACGTCGGTTTTTACTGATGGTGCCACTCCTACACCAAACGGTATGGGGGGTGGCGGGCTATCAAAGAAAACTAACGTAGCAACAGAAGCTCCTGGGAAGGGATACCCGCCAGCAGTAGATGAGCCATCCAGTTTACCACTGGATGGGGACCTACTGGCTGCCATGGGGATCCCCACCAAGAAAACTGAGTTGCATGAGCTCGCTGAAGCCCGGAGGGAACTTGCTTCCATCAATCAAACTAGGAAGTTATTCCTAAGGGAGGTTGATGAGAAGAAAAAGTTCCTACTGGAACTCCAGAACGAGATGGCTTCCCACAAGGTGGAGGTTGACAAACTTTTGCACCAGAGGGTGTCCGGCGAATGTGAGGTTGCAAGCTTAACTTCCTTGGGAAAGGATTTGAGCACGCAGCTCCACTTAGCCAGACAGGACCTCGCAAGCTTAAGGCAAGTCAATCAGGACCTGAAGACGAAGTCGGAGAAAGTACCACCACCTTCCACGGTGGTACCTCCAGTCATACCCATACCCAGTGTATACACGACAGTGACACCTTCAAGTGTCCCGCCGCTAGTACACACCACGGTAACAGGTATGACACCTCAGATGGGGGCTAGCTATCTACAGACTCCGGTCTGTGGTGGCGCCTTTGGAGGCACGGCAACACCTCCAGGGTACACCCACCCATCTACTGGTTCAACGATGTTGAACCAGCAGCAGACCATGGTCTCAGTTCCAGTACCGAAACCCAGAGCTAGACAAGGCTTAACGCCTGTCCAGCGGGCTAAGTACGACCGGAACCCGGCTATTGAGAAGCTGGGGACAGACATCGTCCCGCGGGACATCGATGAACTGGATGAACGGTATGCTCCTTTCAACTTTGGGGACATCAAACATCCTGATGCAGCCCGTCAAAAGGCCATCGATATTCCGCCTTTCACAGGGTCGCCACCCTGGAGAAAGTACAAAGTTCGGTTCAAGGCTATTGTGGAGAGCAATCGCTGGAACAATCAGCAAGCGCTGGTTGCTCTGAAGCAAGCACTCTGCAACGGGCCAGGTGAACCAGCCCTTTTGGCGTTCGAGAGAGTGAAGATCAAGACATTGAGCTCACTTGAAGAAACAGCTGAATGGGCGATTGGGAAGATTGGTGAGCATGACCCAAGGACTCAGCTGCTCAAACGTGTCCAACGCAAGGACGAGCATCTGAGATCCTACGGATTTGCTCTACAAGAACTGATATCCGAGTGTTATCAGGGATGTAGACCTGACACCCCCACTGTCATCCAGGAGTTAACCTCCAGGTTTGTCAATGGAGTCAGAGACACCAATCTCCAGGCATATCTGCGGGAGAAATGGCAGCCGGACTTATCTCTAGCTGACCTTTTTGACCATGCAGATGTGTATGACACCAAACAGGCTGTTTTTCCTAGTGGGGGAGTGTCGGCAGCTCCATCTGTAGCCCCGAAAGGAGCTCAGGTGGTAGAGGCCGCCACAAAACCACCTAAGAAAAAACAGCCCGCCTCTGAGGAGGTGGCGGCAGTAATGCCTGACAGGGACATGGAAAAGATGATTGAGGGTTTGTTGCGGAAGCACTTGGAAAAGAGCTCTGCGTCCACTTCTGATTCTGGATCTGGAAAGAGAAGGAAAAAGAAGAAAAAGGACACGAAACCTCAGCCATGTAGACGCTGTCAGAAGATGGGTCATTGGGCTAGCGAATGCAAAGCCCCTGCACCCATCGCTGCTAAAACCGAAAAGGAGACGGAAAACTGAATGGGGCCCATCCTCTTGGCAAGGATGGCGCCCCCACAGTTAGCCATGCCTGTAAGGGATTAGTAGACGGTGTTAACTCTTCCATGAACCAAGGCCGCGCAGAGGCAGAAGGGTCTGTACAACCTGTAAGCGTCTGGCAAGGCGGGGCTGGCAAGGACGAACGGAATCCGGAGGATTCTGTAGTCGCTGGCTTAGAGGAGTCTTGGTTAGAATCAATTGCCCAGAGCAGTGTGATTCAGGACTCCCCGAGCGACCCATGTTGGGATTATCTCCTGACAAAAGGGGTTGCTATGGATGGAGGGGGAAGCCCGATGCTGACCTCTGAGTGTGTCCCTTTACGGGGACAGCGTTGGTACCTGAGTCTGGTTATTTCCGGGACGCGTGGTGAATTTTTGGTCGACACGGGTGCATCTCACACCTTGGTCGATCGTAAATTCATGGCCCGTCTTTGCAACCAGCCCGAAGCTCCGCTACTAGGAGTAAAGGCTCGGACTGCTACGGGAGATAGTATGCAGACTTATGGCAGAACTGTAAAACCTATGTTGGTTGATGGCAAGACATACTGGATATGTCCAACCATCACCGACATCACTGATGATGGCATACTGGGGATGGACTTTGCTGCTCTTTACGGGGTAACAATGAACACCGCAACGGGCCGACTTCAGATTAAACATCCTTATAAACAATCTGTACAGTGCGTTTTAAGGAATGGTTCTTCTGTGGCGTCAGTGGCACAAGACACAAAGTTGGCAGCAGGACATGTATCTGATGTCCTAGTCAGCTGCGTGGGAGTGCAGGCCAAACGGCCGGGAATGTTTGAACCAGAAGATCAAAAGCTCTCTGAGTTAGGTCTTGCTGGCTATCATACTTACCTGGCCAACGCTCGTTGGGGGGTGATACCGATTTGTAACTCGAGTAGTAGAGAAATCACTCTACGAAAGGGGACGCCTATTGGTAACACCACGCGAGCATATGGGGTAGACTCACTAACTACGGACTTTGTGGAAGTAGGTGTGGTGGCGGGAGACTCTTCCCACGAAGAGGCTCTAGCTAAATCCAACCTACCGAAACATTTAAGGTCCCTGTTGTGTGAGTCCCACCTCACAACCCTAGAGAGCGAAATGGTGGCAAATGAGCTGTCGGAGTTATCTGACGCCTTTGCGCAACCAGGAGATCCTCTAGGGCGTACCAATACGGTACAACACCGGGTTGACACTGGGGACGCGCTTCCCAGTAGAATCCCCTACCGTCGGTTACCCATGGCTAAAAAAAGTGCTATGGAGGCTGAGGTAGAAAAGATGTTGGATGAAGATGTGATTCAACCTAGTGAGAGTCCATGGTCAAGTCCTGTGGTGATGGTCACCAAGAAGGATGGTTCCTGTCGATTTTGCATCGACTATAGGAAGTTGAACGGACTCACTAGGAAGAATGCATATCCTCTACCTCGGATAGATGAATGTGTGGAATCTCTGGGTGGGGCAAAATGGTTCTGTACACTAGATTTACAATCTGGTTATTGGCAGATCGGCATGGACCCCCGGGACCGAGAAAAAACCGCATTTTCTACCCATATGGGACTATTTGAGTTCAACGTCATGCCATTCGGGCTATGCAATGCCCCGGCAACCTTCGAGGCAATGATGGAAACCATGTTACGGGGTTTACTTTGGAAAAAGTGCCTAGTATACTTGGACGACATCATCGTCTTCGGTGGTTCTGTGGAGGAAACTCTACAGAACCTCCAAGCTGTGCTGAAACGCATCTTATCATATGGTCTGAAATTGAAACCTTCAAAGTGCAAGCTTTTTAGGAAGTCAGTTGAATACCTAGGTAGAATTGTTTCTGAACATGGCATCATGGCTGATCCTCATAAGATCGAAGTGGTACAGAACTGGCCTCGTCCGATGGACACGAAGGAGATACGCTCTTTCATCGGGTTTTGTTCATACTACAGAGATTTTATACCTGGATTCTCGAGAGTCGCAGCTCCCTTACAAGAGCTGATGATTGGAGAGAAGAAGGCTAAGGCTAAAATAGTCTGGTCTCCAGCCGCAGAACAGTCTTTCAGTGAGTTAAAGAGACTCTTCTTAGAAACACCTGTTTTGCACTACCCTGCACCTGTTGGTAAGTTCATCTTGGACACTGATGCTTCTAATACAAGTATTGGTGCTGCCTTGTCGCAGATCCAGGATGGGCGAGAAGTGCCGCTGGCATTTTCGTCCAACAGTCTAAGCAAAACACAACGTAACTACTGCACAACCAAGCGTGAACTCTTGGCAGTGGTGGTTTACACAAAAAAGTACAGACATTTCCTATATGGTGGGAATTATCTCGTACGGACGGATCATTCATCTCTGCAGTGGCTCCTTAACTTCAAGGACGCTGAGGGGATGATGGGTAGATGGTTGAACCACCTCTCTGAGTTTGGCATGACGAATGAGCATATCATACACAGGAGTGGAGTAGATCATGTGAATGCGGACAGCTTGTCCCGCTATCCTATCCGGAACTGTCACCGTGTAGACTGCCGAGACTGTGGGTCTCACAATGCAGTGATTGCGTCTGTGGGTGCGAAAGTTCCTAACTGGACGTTAAATCACTTGAAGGATGAGCAGCTTGCAGATCCAGCTATTTCGAGGGTGTACTCCTTGAAGTTGTTGGGCCTGTCCAAGCCTGTTCGCCCCGCACTTTCGCTGGAATGTAAAGAAGTTAGACAACTGTTAGCTCAGTGGGATAATCTTTTTATACGGAACAGTGTATTGTGCCGCTGGAGAGTGCAACCTGGCAGGAAGAGAACAGCTCAGTCTGTAGTGCCTCTGTCACTCAGACTACAGTTGCTCAATTACTGTCATGGCCACCGAACTTCAGCACACTTTGGCAGACAACGGACTGAGGCAAAGATTAAGAGTAGATATTACTGGCCTGGTATGACTTTGGACATACGGCGTTGGGTGAAGCAATGCCCCCAATGCTGTTTATCAAAGCCTGGACCTGGTATCGGTAAACTACCTCTAAGTCAAGAGCTATTCGGTGTTCGGTTTGCCCGGATCGCTGTTGATATCATTAGTGGTTTCAACACGACCCCCCGTGGGAATACCTGTATGATGGTGGTACAGGACTACTATACCAAGTACGTCCAAGTATATCCGTTGGTAAATCATACAGCTGTTACCTGCGCTGAAGCACTTTTCGAGAATTGGATCCTCACGTGGGGAGGTCCTTTAATGCTTCACTCCGACCAGGGTCGTGAGTTTGAATCTCGACTGTGGGCAGAACTGTGTAGTAAAATACACATCTGCAAGACGCATACGAACCCCTACCGACCTCAATCGGATGGTATGGTGGAACGTTTCAATCGGACGTTGATCCAATGTCTCACGACAATGGTTAATGAGCATCGAGATGATTGGGATGAGCACGCTCGCTATATCTCTCATGCTTACAACGCTACCGAACATGCGTCGACGGGCTGTACGCCCAACATGCTCGTAATGGGTGAAGACATAGTCATGCCGAGTGACATGGTCTATGGAGTGCAGGGACACCAGCTCGAGCAACCCTGCACAGTGATGTTTGTTGAGTCACTTCGACAATCATTACGCGAGTCCTATGGAGTAGTAAGGGACAACTTGGAAAAATCTGCTAGTTTGCAGAAGGTGGGCTATGACACGGGCCTTAAACTCCGCCAATTCAAGGTGGGGGATAAGGTCGCGAGATTTAGCACACCAAATTCCAAAGTCAAGACCCTGTACTCCTGGGATGGTCCGCATACGGTTACTATGGTGGTTAGTGAAACTACTGTAGTAATACGGTTGCAAAAAGGGACTCTCACTAAATCACATGTGGCTAGACTCCGACCTTGGTATGGAGTCCCATATATAGATGACGGTGAAGATTCCCTCGGTGCTGGTCGAGTACCAGCACCAACCGACCCTGCGCTACCGAAGATACCGAAGGCAGGACCAACGGTCATACCGTCGGTACCGACGGTAGCGCGCCGAAGGGGTCGTCCTAGGAAATTACCGATTGAACCACAGTCGTGTGTTACCAAGCCCAAGCGCGGTAGGCCTCGTAAAAAAGGGTCAGCTGTGCGTAAAGGACTAACCGTAGGCACCGGTAAACAAAGCAAGGTGATACCTCCGGTGTCACCATTGCTGGACATACCGGTACAAGGTCTACGGAGGAGCACACGTGTCAGAGAGCGAGATAAAATTGTGTAAACATTTTTTTCTTACCTTGTTGACGACATTTAGCTGCTGGCTTGATTAAATTTCCCTGGACAGTTCCGTACTGGGCCGGTGGTCATTGGCCCGGTACTCGATCACCAAAACACAACGAGAAGAGACGGGTTATCCGGTGTGGTTATCCGTTGGAGGTAGAAAAGCACGTGTTCAGGGCGGGTGGCTGGCTTTGCCGATTAGTTCTAAGTATGGGACTAGTTTTGACCACATATTGCTTAGCAACACGCTGCTGTGTATATCCTCTAATGCCGGTATATCATTCCCGGGTTATCCGGTGGCTCCGCCACGAAAATTGTAAACAACAGTGAGAGTTCCCACCGTCGGATATGCCAGGCGTGGGAAGGGCGCTGCCCGCGTCACCTGATCGATTTCTCCCGCCAAATGAGCCGTGGGAAATTGGGTCACCTCGGCGCGTCTTCGGGGCGCGACCCCTGATTGGCTGAGAAGCCGGTCAAGGGGCGGGGGCACGGGGGACGGGTGGGGTATATAAGCCCCACAGGCGGCCAGGCTTCTTCAGATCAACACGTTTGCCCGTAGGGTAGCGTGTTGATCAGTGGTGCCTAGGTCTGCCCGGCAGTACCTACACTATTGTTTACCAGCTGTGCTACTAAATGCTCGGGTGAGTGAACCGTGAGGTTCACCTACGCCTGAGCTAACAGTATGGCAGCCCGTGTAGATGGCAGATGCACGGCCCCGGAGAAGGCTGAGGCCTCCGATGGGGAAGACCGAGTTCTCGAGTCTGACACGGAAATGGACACTACCGGTGCTCCAACCGTCGGTCAAGGCTCGGCTTCGGTACCAACTGAACCTAACCCCGAGGGGTCGGGTGATGTTGTTCCGAAGACAGAACCTGGTCTGGGTGGTAGTAATACCAACCAGGAGGAGAACCCTGCAGGGGGATCTTCTCCGAAACCCGCCGGTGTATTGGCACAAGAACCGACGGTCCCTGATGGTGATTCATCAGACGGGTCCACGGTTCGTGCTAAGACCAAACGGAAGCGGAAGCGTAAGAGGAGGATTGCATCTTCCCCTGAGACTCCTGCTACCGAAGAGGTCGCACCGACTGAGGCAGATAGACTCAAAGCTGTTGCCGACAAACTGTCCAAGGCGGAAGCCGAGGGATGGTCTGTGGCAGAGAGCAGAGCCAATCGACGCCTCCGCGCCAAGGCAGCGCATGTCCGTCTAAACCTGTGTCTCCGTGATGATGACCGGGAGAACCTGAGCCTCACTGATTTAATTCAGGAGAATGGCAAAATGGCTCTTCCTGCACCTCACACGACCGATGGTTCAGACGACGAAGACTGGTTGACAGGTGATTCCCATCCCATTGACTGGTACCTCGTGTACCTCAGGGCAGTGATAGACGGGAATAAACCTAACATCCATAGGTCATGCCGCCCCAAGCTGAAATATGCTTGGAAGAACTACGTGCCAGGGGATCCCTGCCCGTACGTTCGCTGTCAGCGCCTGAAAGGGACTGCGACAGCAGCAAAACGGTGGCCAAACCTTTTCAAGTTTGCCCGTCATTTGGTAGAGAAGCACATGAATGTGCGTCCCTACTTGTACTGTGTGAGTGGAAGTACGAGTACTTCCTGCCCTGAGTACAGTGACGGGGAACTATTCCGTAGCCAACGGAGATCTGGTTTGGTAAGGCATCTTTGCGACAATAAGGGCGTGCACAAGCGCACTATTAGTCGTGGAGTTGAGGCTGCACTGAAGGTTTGGGGGAGTCACAAACGTGTAGGAAATCTACAGTTTAAGTGGCGAACCAACAAACTTAAACAGTGGAACTACCTCACGGAGGCTGACTGGGAGAGGTTGTGTAAGGGCGCCAAGTGCGAACAAACCGACCTGGGACCAGCTACAGAAGCTCCGATGCCCACTGTAAAGAAGGATACCCCTCCTAAGAAGAAAAATCTAAAAAGGGGCCGCCAGTCATCCAAAGATGATACCAAAGGTGGACGTGACCGTTCCCGCAGTGAACCTGCGAAGAAACGTGTCGCCACCGCCACGGTAACATCTGAGGTCGACCATAGCCAAACCGTCGGTACCGTCACGGTATCTTCGGTTGCATTGCCCCCGGTTGCTGATCAACTGCCCAGGCAGGAGAGACAGAAACTGGGGAATGCACTGGCTATTGTTCAGAACTCTTTGGGTGACGAGCAGGCGGAACAAGTCGCTGCTGACTATGTCAAGCAGTACAAGTGGAGTCAGAAGCAAAAGAAAGCTTCAGCCCCACAGGAGAGTGTCTCACCTGTCAGTGACGCTGAACAGGTAGAGGTACAACAGCCGGATGGGGCGTCAGCCCAGCCGACTGCTCCACCCCAGCACGGAGCAACCTCTGACCCCGCAAGGGATGACGAGGTGACTCCAGACCCTGAGCACAGGGCTGTTGACGAAGGGCTAGCAGGGTTACCTGTGTTGCCTGGAGACGGTCCTGCCTTTGACACTGGATTCTCTGACACTCTAGTCCCCGGATTTGAGTGCTACAGAGCTAAGATGGCTGAAAACGCAAGTAAGCTACTCCAGTTTCAGGTTTCCTTCTTGGAGAAGTCGTACTTTGAGCAGTATAAGTTGCTCAGAGAACAGGCTATCCGGGAAGGGAAAGCTTGGGTTGCTGAACGCACCAGAGTCCTTGCCGAGCGCGAGGCGAGTCTGGAGCAAGATCATGCCTTCTGGAGGGCTACGATCGACCAGCTCGAATCAAGGTTGACAACTTGTGACGCCAAGTTCTTCCGGCAGTTCGGGCTTAAGCTGACAGAGTGGGAGAGAACTGGTTTTCCAGATCTCCAGTCCAGGTTGGGGCTTGCCGCAAGGCCTGCTCCTCCTGTGACCCCGGTACTGTCAGTACACCCACCTAGGTATGAGATGCCATTTTCTTTCATGGCACAATCTACCCGGGTGGTCAGTGGCGGGGAGCCTACTGCGGCGCCGAGTACCCTCTCGGTAGCCCCAGGTGGAGCCCTTCCTCTCCAGGTGGAGGCTGCTGTGGTTTATACCACGGAGGCCCCTCCTGGAGGAAGTCCTGATGGGGAAGGAAAGCCATCCGGCGGTGTCCCTATGGACACCTAAGGTTGGTCCCCCGTCAGGCCCTCTGGGGTGCACTGTTCCGCCCCTCGGAGGTAAAACTAAACCATCGACGCAGCTACACGCCCCTGGACAACCGAAAGCAGACCGACGGTGCTGTCGTGACTTAACTGAGTCTCTACTGCCACCACACTGGAAGCAGCCTGATGTCTTCAACCGTGGTTTACTACTAAGCCACAACCGTCGGTGCTCTACTACTGTCCAGGGCTCCTGATCCTGTGGTCACATTCTACTATGGTGACCTATGAACTATTATATGGATCATCCTCCTGTGATAATTATTTATAGGGAGGCACGGACCTACCTTTTTATATTTATATTTCACAAGAGATGGAAGTACTATACCGGTACTGGACTCTATCCATCTCTACCCCCATAAACTGCTAGGTACTGGAGTACCGCCCCTAATAAGGATGACGATCTATCCCACCTTATTTAGGATACGCTAATATGGATTTTTATATATAAACTTTTCTACGCCAAAGGAAGTGGGAACTGCTATAGTTCCAATTATAAAACTTTTCTTCGCCAAAGGAAGTGAGAGCTATTATAGTTCTATTATTTATATATAAGGACACTAACTCCACACGGATTCGCACCATTGCTGAATGAAGTAGGTGATGTGTTGAGTTTCCAAGGTGGTTATTTGGTGCCTTTACTATTAACTGATACTAGTCTAGGACTATCAGTTGGACAGTTTTTATATCATGTGCCTACGGGACTATGGTTTTACAAAGACTATATTGTTGATATAAACTGTTATGTGCATGTTAACTTGTATGTTCATGTATGTATGCCTGTTGTTACTATGAGTAGAAATGTTACTTGTTGATAAATAGATATACGTGGTATATAATGTATCCAAGAGGTATTATTATTATAAAACCAACCCTTCCTACATTCTAAAGGGGGGTAGTGTAACGGGTTGACTATAAAGTCTAACTGTTATTGTTGTATATCTATTGTATGTTGTATGATGTAAGACAACACGGTGCTATTGTGTTTAATAACTGTTTTATTCATCTAACTAGTGTCGTCGGTTCGTTACATATACCGACTCCTCTAGTTCGGTTATCTATACGGTAGTGTACCGGTACCACCTTCGGTTACCGTCGGTAGTTGTTACATAATCATTTTTACATAACTAAACCTAACAGGTGGCGCTGCTAGTACGGTCACGTGGCTACGCAGCGCTGTATATAAGACGGCTGCTTCCCCATTGGAAGTCAGTCAGGTTTGGGACTGTCGTGACATGACCACCCTGTGCTCACGGGCTTAACTCTATGCTATAGGGTTGCCCACTGTATTATATATCTGTTCTGATCTCGTATATCCGCTGGTTATACTTGTACTATAATACCCAAGAGTTACCTTTACAATAAAGTCGCCGTATATTAAAGTCTAATTTACCTTGTCTGGTTTTTGTACTCAAGTGTTACATACGTAGTAAGAGACCAACTACATAATTTTCAATCTCATCTCATTCTACATAGTATATTCTTGTAGTTCAATTGAACAGCCTGACAGTATAGATCTGTTGAATAGTTTTGGCTGCAGAGAGGCTTTGTATTTCTTCCATTACCACCAATGTGGTGTCCTCACAGTAAAGTGCCTCAAAGCACCTATTCTTGCACAATACTTTAATCACCTGTCCTTTATATATAAATATTCTATTGAATGTGGTTTATTTGCATGATATTGAATTCACAATTAATTAGAATTTACTGCTTGAATGTGGTAGATTTGTTAAGGAGCTGTAATATACTCTCCATAATTGATAGTGCTGCCACCTAGTGTGACACGGAAAAGTCATCTACCCAATTGAAGTTGAAAAGTTACATCTTTTAACGTAGATCTACGTAGAATTTTTACGTCTGAATGAGGTAGATCAACGTAAATCAGACGTCTACATCTGTTGAACGTAAATAAACCTTAACGTTTTGACGTCTACAAACCTTCCAAAATTACCAATCTTAAACCTTTTGGTTGGACATCTACCAAGAGAAACCTCTGAGCTACGTTGGAACTACGTAGGGTGTTTACTGGGCAGTTGTTTTCCTAGTAACATAGTTTGCTTTTGCTTTTTTCCTTATACAGTACACAGGTAGGTATCACTCACTAGCTCTGGGAAGACACCTAGCTGATGCCATCACATGATCAGAGTTTGTTATAATATTGTCAATAGTACTGCAACATTTTTTACCTAGTCTGGTGATGTCTTTTATGTATGGGGTCCATCCAAATCGTCTACACTTTGCATTTATCTTACGGTAAGAGGGTGAGCCTGTTTTTCTGAAGTCAATATTAAAGTCACCAGTAAGCCAGACTTCATTGTTAGTATTGTCCCCTATGACTTGCAAGTGTTCACAGTAATCGGCAACTTTGGCACTTGGCGGCCTATATAATGTACAGATAGTCATTCTCTTGTTGCCCGGTTTGTTTACATTCACGCGATACATTCCACCTTATCATTTGATACAGTTAGGGTTTTGTTCAGACTACAATAAGGTACTAGCATGCTGGATACATAGCATGCCTCATGTTTCTGTGAAGGATACAATTTCCCAATCATTCATCATCTTAAACACTTCCCCTTTCTTGTTGAACAAGCTTCTACAGTTTAAATGTATGATGCCTAACCCCTTTACTGGTTTTACTAACTTAGCCATTTGGCTGCGTTGTATGATACATGAAGAAACATAGGGATAGGCATTGTAAATAAGGCCTATATCCTATATATCAAGTATAGATTCATTTCTAGGTAGCACTGATGCGACACAGCAATGCAGCGCAAATTGATGCAGAAAAATTGAAAGGGGGGGGCGCAATAACTCAGGGGGGTGGATTTTAACTTGGCCCTTCCAGAGGGGTGGGGGGGGGGGGGCGCAAATAACTTGTGTCACAAAACGAAAACTCACCACCCCCCCCCTGTTGTTAAAAAATGAACACTCCCTAAACCCCATGAAAAAGACTTTGACCAAAATCGTGCACAATTCTTTCTGAATGATTTTAAACGATTCGGAAGCATGATAACCCCCCGGCGCTTATACAAGAGAGACGTTCATTCAAGATCTTGTACAAGAGCGACACTCATTCAATTCCTGGCGCTTATTAAAGCACGACGGTCCGGTAGGGTAGGTTCACCCTAAGTCAAACTCATACCTTGAGTCAACCACTTTTGACTTGGAATTACATGTTCAGTATGCATCTGGTGAACATAAACTCCCACTGATTTAAGAATTGAGGTGTTTTCCAAATATATACTTCACATTGCATCCACATCATCACTCTTTTTCATACTGTAGAATCAGTCAGAAGTACCCCTGTTTGACCTGTTTTGACAAACAGAGAATGAAAATCTCTCCACTGTTCATACTCTTTGGTAGTTGATTTGAAGTATTTGTCCCTTTCATACGCAGTGTCGATTGGTTTGGTGAGCTGGATATGTATCTAAATTACACAAATCATGACTTTATTAAGCAAAATTAATTTCCTAAATTATATTTAGGACTGATTCCGTAAGGTATACCCATTTCACCTTAAGTCAGCCATGAATTCACCCTAAGTCAGCCACCTCATACCCTAAGTCAACCATGGGATGTTCTTCTCTGGAATCCCCCCTAGAGTTCTCTCACTCTGAATTTTTGTCTAAGAACACTCCCCTTACCCTTGTGAATATCTCCTCCTCCCAGAATATCCGTTTCTACTACAGGGTTAAGGATAGCAGGCCTACTTGTGTAGTGTATAGAGGGCAAGGGTGAAATGCAAAAAGAGGGGGAAAAAGGGGGTGAGGAGGCAGGGCCCCCAGTATATTCAATATAACTCCATACTGCATGTTTATAATGTTATATTTAGTCTTCATTGCTCATACAAGTAATATTTACTTTTATTTTTTATGTAATACAGCAGCTCCATTGACTTAACCAAAGAGGTCCGTATTACACTCCCCCCGTGAAATAACCCATGTCCGTATTTCACGACCCTGTGACGTCATCAAAACGGCGGTTTGTTTACATTTGAACGGCGTAGAAAGAAGCCATTTTAGCCTATTTAGGCTCCCTACCCCTATAATAATTTAATTTGAATTGAAAAAGGTAAAAAATTAATACAAAGGAACACTCGTTTTAGTCTGTAGCTAGGTTATTTCACTTGTTGAAGGTAGGGCTGCATTTCACTCGGCCTGCGGCCTCGTGAAATACGGCCCTACCTTCAACTCGTGAAATAACCCAGGCTACAGACCAAAACTCGTGAACCTTTGTCTTTGTATTGATAGCTCATAATGCAATTGTATTCACCCGAGGTACAGTACTGACTTTGTCTTGATTATTCCATATTCAATAAATCGTTTTCTTCTCTATTGTTAGTTGTAACATATTGATACATGATGCACGCTTTTATGTCAGCCAATCCATTGATGAAAATCAGGAAATTACTGGTTTATTACATACATTTCTGGTGGTTGTAATATGGCTGACTCAAGGTTCATTTTGGCTGACTTAGGGTGAAAAGGGGAAATTCTGAATACTCTGATAAATCATGGAATTAAATACTGTAAACTGATATATGGCATTGTAAAACATCATTGAAGTTATTCTCCAGAGCAATGCCTAAAGTTTGGTTCAATTCTGAAGAATATGCACAAAAAACTCCAGGAGCAATTAGACCTGAAAGGTAGCTCATGAAAAAACATAGATCAGACCGGTTGAAAGTGGTGAACCTACCTATGCATGTTTTATATCTGGGTTTATACAAACTCCAACACGGTATAATACATGTTCATTTTGATAACCTTAAGGAAGGAGCTGATAAAGGCAATCCACATTACATTAAGGACGGATGTCGCTAAACGAAGACATTTGTGTGGGTGTGGACCACCAAACATGGGCCTTTTTGGGCTTAGTGACATGCTACATGAGGAATTTAAGAGTTAGTGACATTGGACATGGCCTTTTCTTAAAATCGACATGGTGACATGGCCATTTCTTAAAATCGACAGGGCGACATGGCCATTTCTTAAAATCGACAGGGGAAATTGGGACCCCCCCCCCATCCAGACCCCCATTTGTTGTAATGATTAAACAAAGTCGTCTCTGCATAATTTGGAATTTATTCCAATGAAAGTTTTGAACATGTTAAACAGTGTACATTTTAAAACAGTAGTAGCCCGTAGGTAAAGATGAGTGTATGTATACTCTTTGAGTCAGTCCTTGTATTTAAGGGAAATATGAAGAGAACTTTCTTAGTTCTTGTAATAAATGAAATGTAGTTAATGTAAGTCTATATATGTCTATAAGGGTTGGTGGGCGGGAACAAATTTCCTTGAGGTGTTGACACCGTGGTGATATTGGCGAAATGGCCGAGTTCTGGATAACGCCGCTTGGGGGCGTGTCGGTTTGAGACGCTGTAAGTTTCGCGCCTTGGATTTTGCCGCTCCTACTTTTAACATCATTAAATGCAATGCTAGACGCATTACATATAATGATTAAACAAAGTCGTCTCTGCATAATTTGGAATTTATTCCAATGAAAGTTTTGAACATGTTAAACAGTGTACATTTTAAAACAGTAGTAGCCCGTAGGTAAAGATGAGTGTATGTATACTCTTTGAGTCAGTCCTTGTATTTAAGGGGCAAATAGTGTTGCCATAGCATTGGCAACATTCTGTGAGGACTGAGTAGTGATGTATGGTCGTAGGCCATTTGTAGTGGACCATGTGCCATGGGCGGCTACATTGTCTCTATTGCAGCCTGCTGTGACTGCTGCTAGGACACCACCGCGTCTCAATGAGTGAGACCTAATAGATTCAGCATATGGGCAGCCTTGATAGATGAGGGCTGCCTGTAGAACCGTTACTAGTTGAGTAGTGGTGAGCGGGGACCCATCATGTAGGGTGAATGCAGGTGCACCAGGTGATCCCTTGACCTCGTCGACATATCTGTCCCAGGCTGAGGCTGGGCAGACAGGTGAGGATGGGATGCGTGGCAACATTAACACAGTAGGTGTGTCTCCTGGCTTGATAGTCTTTGATGATTTTATAACAACCTGCAGTCCTGACTGTAGGCTAGTTATGTCCATTCTTTGCAGGGTATGTGGGCCACCCCACATAAGAGCACTTGGTGTGAGAAGATTAGAAGCACGCAGGAACGCGAAATAACCAACACACAGGGCTGCCTTCACCGGTGAGCTATACTGTGCTCTATCCAGGTATTTGCAGGCCGCAAGTAGGTCAGCTGGCGTTAGGGCTGGTGCCGGATTAGGGGTGTGTGGGTTGAGTCTCTCAGCTCCTTTAGCAACATTGTCTGCTTCCATAGATCTCAATGGTTTGCCGTCTCCTCCCCTCTCCTCTATCCATATTTTTGCCCCTGATGTATAGTTCCTTCTTGAGGCTGGTGATGTGAGTGAGTTGGCAAGGTACTGCTGGTATAGGCAGCAGTCAGCCACTGAAGGGTAGAGAACAGGCACTGAGTATGAGAGAGCAAACGTGAGGTACATCCTGACCATAGCATGCCTGTTTTTAATGGACTTGGTAGACAAAGCCGCATTGTACGAGGCGAGGGCTTGCTGGCCAAGTGGGTTTTCTGTTGAGTAGAGAGAAACAAAGTAAGTAATTGCAGGTATGTGAGTTCGACAGGTTTCATATGTTAGCAAAGAAGGGGCATGGGAGGGCTGGTTGAACCTCAACTAACTGTCTGCATGCCACCTGCTGAAGTGCGTATCGCTTCTTTGCCGACTCTGCCATTCTACTCAACGCGTCAGCCAGGGGTATGTCCCTACCGGGCTTGTGACGTATCTCGATTTTATGGTCTCCCACAGCAGCCTCTAGCCAGACCTGACGGGCACAGGCTGCCAAGACAGGATCCTTTGTCCTGCCAGTCTGGAGGGCGTATTTGGATGAGAGGTTGTCTGTGTGTATGACAACCTTTATGCCTGTTGTACATGTGGGCTTGAGGGACCTGTACGCCACCAGCAGGTTAACTGCCTCCCTCTGGTGAGTGTGGGGGTACCTCTTGAGGTGCGCATCATCGTACTGGAGTGAGTAGTAGTGTGAAGCTGTGTTTCCACCTCCTCCAGTGTCAGATGAATCGCACTCAATGTGGTACTCTTGGGAGTCAGGGTCGAGGAGGTGGACCCCATTTGATCTCTGCGCGTAAAGCAGAAACCACTTGACGTCAGCCTTGAAAGAAGTGCTGACTCTTATACGGGATCCATCCTGAGCAGCTCTGAGTGACTCAAGTATCCTGCTTATAAAGCGTCTTGCATGCGGCACGCATTTGGCTACATGCACGAGCTTCCCTGCTAATGACTGAATGTCTTTCTTTGTCGCTGTGGTAAGCTCCATCCACCTAGAGCATTCTGCCAGTATTTCAGCTAGTTTGAGGCTAGGGACTGATACTGTCATGGGTACACTGTCAATGCAGAAGCCGAGCCATTCCATAGCATGGGCAGGTGGGTGACACTTGTCAGGGGCGAGTTGCAGACCCAATTTCTGTGCCAGGCTGATGAAGTAGTTGTATGAGGCCAGAGCCCCCTGGTGAGTGTCTGCCGAGCCACAGAAATCATCCAGGTAGGAGAGACACCAGTGACCGGCCTTCCTCATGAGGTAGACTACTGCGTTGGTTGTTCTTTGACATGCGCTACCGGAGAGTCTGCAGCCAAAAGATGGGGTAAGCTCTAGGAAATACATCCCATCGAACCTAAGGCCCAGAAGGGGCATGTCACCTGGGTCTATCCTCAGCTGCATATAGGCCCGAGCTAGGTCCGCCTTCCATAGGTAGGCCAAGGGTCCTATACGTGTAACTCGATCTGTGAGGTCTTGTACCGATGGCAAGGTATAAGTGTGTGGCTTCCCTTCAAGGCAGTTCTTTGTGATACCACCATTCACGCCTTGCCCTTTAGGGTAAGATAAGTCCAGGATAACCCTGCGTATTGAGGACTCCTTCTTGGGCCTAGTCATTATAGGGGCCAAGTGGGTCCAAGGCTTGAATGGAGGGGCCGAGAAAGGGCCTATGAGGCCACCAAGTGAAAGTTCTTTGGTAATGAACTTTCTTACATCATCCGGGTATTCCAGAGCAGAGGTATGATTCTTTTCAACACTGGTGGGCGGGCCTAGGGCCGTATAGCCCACCGGGAAACCATACCTGAGGTAGTCACAGAGTTTCTTGTCATGGTAATCAGAAAGGAGGTCATCCCATGCCTTCAAGTTCAAGCCTGATGGCAACTCTAGCCTAGCCCCGAGATGGTTTGGAAGGCCTGAGTTATTCACTGCAGAGTAGAGTAGGGCATACTGAGGAAACTCTGCCCACTGTGCAGGCTGTAGGGTAGGCCAGTATGATCGACGTATCGGGGCAAACTCTTTAGGAGTGGGGCCCAGCTTTATGGGCTTGACAGTATCTGATATGGTCGGGACATCAGGGTCCAGACTAGCATTGACATGGGCATTGTCTTTGGCCTCATGGTGAAGGTGTAGGTCACATGAATGCAATGGGTCAACTTGGGGTGGGATGTGCAGGATTGAGTGAGAAGGGGCCAGGCCGACACTGTCCATACCCTGAGTAGGTGGGGGCTTGGACGTATCACAGGCTGTAGAAAGTGAGCCAGATAACAGCTGAAGGCGGTGACCAATAGCAGGGGTGGCATCCGTAGAGGTGTGCTGCTTTGTGTTCAATTGATGAGGTTGACCAGCCTGACTACAATGGCGGTACACACTACTATCACTTGCTGATTTTAAGCCTGAGCTAGGCTGACTAGGGACACACGCTCTTTTTAAGCCTGAGCTAGGCTCACTAGAAGCACATACTCGTTTTAAGCCTGAGCTAGGCTCACTATCAGGAGAAACTCGTTTCAAGCCTGAGCTAGGCTGGAGATGAGAATAAACTCGTTTTAAGCCGGAGCTAGGCTGTACACTAACACAAGCTCGTTTTACGCCGGAGCTAGGCTGACCCTGGGGACATGCACTTCCAGAGTCAATGTTCATGGCAGGAGTGAGGATAGGTCGATGGGCAGGCTTGTCGGCAGCTATCTCGTCTTGCAGGGAAGACACAGATCTAGTAGTTAGGCCGGTCCTGGCCGGCCTGGCCTCGAAAGGATGAGTTGTAGAACTGCTGAGGGGCCTGTGCCTGGGATCTGTTCCTATTCCTACACTCCCACTTGGGGTGCTGGTTGATGTAGCTCATGTGCTTGCGGCAGTGTGCACAGTGATGAGCCTGACTAACTCCAGCTTCCACATGCGCCTCTTGCTTGCTGCAGCCTGCAGCACTATTATAGGCCTTGCATGGGACGTCAGCCCTGTCCAGAGACGGTTTGACACGCTGGCGCTTGGACCGGGAGGAAGAAGACTGTGACCGTGCCGGCTGTTGAGCTGTGGCAGCTGAACCTGCAGCAGCTGGGGCAGGATTAGCATGGCCGGCTTCTGTAGTAGTATGGACTGCATACCGTCTGCCCAGGGCAGATCGGGCAGTCTCTGATCGACGGGACTGTATAGCTGCAGCATCTTGTGCCCAATCATATTCGCTGTTGGCAACTTTGGACATCATCTCTTCGCTCCAGGCACGCACCTGGGGCCATTCAAACTCTTTAGCGTCACAGATCAGCTGGTACATGTGGACAGTTAGGTGAGGCTTATGGGCAGCAGGGGTGCGGGGGTCTTTTATCAATCGGAAGAGACCATACAGGTATTCAGGTACATCAAGGCGAGCCAACCCTGTAGGGGTCTGGGCCGGGCCTCTTTGTACATATTCAAATGGCTGTAAAGGCCTACCTCTAATGGACTGTATCTGCCTAGCAGTGTTGTTGAGGAGAAAGTTGACCTGTTGCGTCACAGCGGGGTCGGGGGCGTCACCAAAAGCCATAGGGAGAGGCTGGAGGGAGCCGGCGACCGATGGAGTAGCTTGCACGACGAGAGCATGAAGATCTGCAGCACCATGCGGGGGCTGCGATGTTGGACCAACAACATCTGGCTGAGGATGATGTGTGGCACGTCCAGTAGGCTGGGTAGGAGCCCTGGCAGTACCCGGGTTATGCGCCATGCCGGCGTCACCGATCTGCACCGGGGCCGTGAAGAGACCGGGCAGGTTGACAGCTGTTGGCGGGGCGTAGGCGAGGGGTCCCCCGGGGACCTGGGCCGCCGGGCCGAGAGGCTGAGCGGCGACGTTGACAGGGGCGACCGACGTGACAGCAGGGACGCTGACAGGGGCCGCTGTTACCGCAGGCGTGGCCGGAGGGCACAGCTTATCTTGGGGCACCAATATCTTGACATACTTAAGTATCTCTACCGAGTTACCTTCCACAGAAGTGAGGCGTCCATCGAGCCTGTCCACTCGGGCAGTGAGCGTAGACAGCGGGGACACAACCACGAGGTCGGGCTGAGCGATAACCGGGGAGGCAGGCGGGGCCGCAGCATGGGCCAGCGCCTTCTTCGATTTTTTCGGAGCTACCGCATCTCCCTTCGACTTCTTCGACCTTGTAACAGGTGCCTTAGGTGAGTACGTCCTTTTAGGCATGGTATCGATGCTGTAAGATGCCTTTTGAGGGGCCAACAACCTCAATTTACCGTAACAAATTTCCTTGAGGTGTTGACACCGTGGTGATATTGGCGAAATGGCCGAGTTCTGGATAACGCCGCTTGGGGGCGTGTCGGTTTGAGACGCTGTAAGTTTCGCGCCTTGGATTTTGCCGCTCCTACTTTTAACATCATTAAATGCAATGCTAGACGCATTACATATCATGATGCACCAATGCAGCCCCGGCGAGTAAACGACCCTTCGTGGGTGCCTGAACCCCGTCGGGTCGGCATGACGCCTGAGCTGCATTCATGCATATTAACGACCAAGGGCATCATACATTAAGGCATCATGCCGTCCCTAAAGTGTTAAAAGTGCTAATCCTCCGCTCACTATGACTCCCCTTTGAAACAGATAATGTGCCAATTGTCACTTAGTTGGTAGCCTCAGTCTACCTGGCACCCTGTTAATTCCTTATCTGCTGATATCACGCACACTGACATAATCCACATGCAGCACCCTGGACTGACGTCACCTCAACAACCCTCACTCCATTTATAGACAGGGATGCAGTATTATGCCACTCCAGCTTTATGATACCCCTTGTAGATACAACGCTGCTTTATCTGTCCACACCAAAAGCTACCAACGGCCTTGACTGAACATGCACAGGTACACCCCTCCTACCCCCCCCCCCCTTCCCCACACTCAAATTACATCCTATACGATAGCCTCTGCATATGCAAGAGAAACCCCTGGATACTTTATTTTTGCATTCGGGAACTATTAGAATGTCTGCGATTTTCTTGGCTTTATTTGTAGTTACACTCAAATTTCTCTAACCCTTTAAGGGGCACATGCACCTATGCAAGCATGATCCATTTCAATGCAGCCGCGGAGAGTTTAATCGTTCATTTATGTACCATGCCGACACACTTATGCGGCCCTTAAAGGACTAAATATGGTGACCTATAAAATTGGATATTTTAAGGAAAAATACGAGGCTCGGCTTGTCATAGTAACTAGGATCAGTCAACCCCAAACTCCATTTTACTTATTCTAGGCGTGGAGCCTCTTGACATGTCATAACAGAAGGCAGCAGAATTGTAGCATATATAACGGTATCATATACCCACAAACTCGTGTATAAACAATACACACCTGAAGTTGAAGTTTGGATTAAGGCAGTTAGATTAAAGGTATTTTATCTATTTGTGTCCACACAAAAGAAATCATTAGAACTCATTCACTGCTAACAATGAATGGCCCACTGTTCATTGAGTCACATTTTCTTGACAAAAATAATGTCTTTATCCACAGAGTATTAATACATAAAAGTTGGTAGAATTAAAACTGAGATATGCATTGTCTCTCCGTTATATGGTTTTAGCCAGTGCCTTTATGATTGTCCGCGAAAGTAGACCAGAAGTCCCCATACACATTATAGTGAGGTATCCTCCCCCTTTTGTCCTGTCCAGTCCTGTTATTCAATCTCTAATCCAATGGACAGTCCTTTAACCGCCCTCAAGCATACCATGGTCCCCTGCGCTCTCCCATACACTGCCCCCGTAAAGGGAACAGGGATGTACAGGGTCCAGTGTCATCGCCACCTACTTTGGAACGCTGTGTGTGACGTCACTGTGTCATTTTGTCGTCTGCTACACCCTGAGTGATTCCAAGACCAGTCTGCCCGGCGCCAGCATGGCATCAACTAGCCCCTGTGGACTTCTGCTGCTGCTCATATGTCTCTACGGTAAGCTTCTTTTTTTTCACTCTCAAGACTTATAAAGGAATACATAGCATTCTCCCAGATGGTGCTGCAAGTACATACCTTCCATATATTCAATGTAAGGGACTAATGCTATACGTGTCTTTATATATGCCTGATTTATCTGAATGATTAATGTGTCAAATAGTAAAGTGTACACACGTTATGGTGACACTTTACCGATATAGTTATACACACATATGTATTTAGTACCTGATAGCATATAGGGAGAGGCCAACGGTCTATATTGTATTCGAGGGCAGTGCTCTCCATTGCTAAAAGCATCCAAATTATGAAGTTGACTCATGATCATGTCTCATCCTATAAGCCCAGATGGAAACTATGTTATGTACTTAGAACCAAAATAAAACGGTACTGTGTCATACTTTCTATGACAAAGTGTAATCTTTGAATGAGTTAGCATAAAAAAGAGGTTCCGGTTCTATGGGCTCTATATTAGCTGCAGAATCTGAGTGAGCCATTCCGTATTCTAATGTTACATCCCGTTGTTACATGGCTGTTCTTTATGCATCAGAATAAGTCCCCATACATACATTGTGGCGTTATAGCAAATCCAATACAGTTGTTAGTGTGTTTAGGTTCAAAGGGATAAACAGTGGTGATTAAGTTCTAAGCATTCTCTTTAGCTCTGCTTATATGACATCTGTCATGGCTATCGTGCATGCATACATGTAAATTATAAGTAGCCTATACTTCAAGAATATTATTATCTGTGCCCATGTATTTAGAGGGACTAGGGCTACTGACTAAAACACTGTCCCTAAAAGCAAACCAATGATAATATATGTACGCTATCAAATAGAATATAGGAGTGTTTGTGTGTGTGAGGGAAGGTGCTATAAATTTAACCAAGGGACAATGAGTTGGTTTACAGGTGCTTGTCAGGCTCGACAGACATTAATTACTTCATGATATTCTATATAGTGCTGGTATATTTGGATGAGTTAAATTAGATGGAACAAAAACTGAGCATGCACAGAACTCATGGTATGGCAGACTGATCATTTTAACGGTAAGAACAAGCTATAGGGGTGCACTATAGTAATATATGACCCCCCCTCCTCCCCCAACGCCCGCCAACCACGATTATCAGCTAAACCAAAGAGAGGGTAATCAAATTCTAAATAATTCTAACTAGATGCACAGTAGGTAGTGTCTATACTATACTAGGAAACCTGACCCGAATCCTAAATCTCCGCAGGGCTATGTCAGGACATAGAGGAGGGGCCAGAGGGGATGGATTTTCCAGAGCCTTAGGACTAATCCATTCCCCATGTCGCCATAGTGGATGCCACTACCTGCTGTCCTTGGATCTAACCTTTTTCCCTCTCATGCACCTTGCTTATGTAAATATGGACAGACAGTGGCACTATACCATACCCCATGTAGCATATATATAGGTGGAAAGGGAAGTCACACTGACCCATATATACTATATAGAGGTGCCTGAAGTCACTCACACTAGTATATTATAGGGATTATTTATAATTCCTAAATCAGAATCAAACGCTTCCTGTCCATTAAATACACTGCAAAAAAGGTGTTTAGATCCTAAACACAATCCTAAACGCATTCCTGCAACGTTTTTGTCCACACAATATGTTCCTAAACATGTTTAGACAATTAATATGTTTAGCTCAGTGATTAGACATTTATGTGTTTAACGCAATGTGCTTAGGACAATGAAGTGTTTAGAATTCAAGAATTTAGCATATACTTGTGTTTATCTGTCAAGTGTTTAAGGATAAAAGTGGTGTCTAGAGATGTATATCATTATTATGTTTAGATATTTATATTTAATAGATAAATGATTTTATTTCCACATAGTATATTGAAGAGACTTCTAGCAGCCCCCCACCCCCTTAGGGTAATATGTGCATCATTATTTCACATAGGCCTCTACTTTAACATAGACACAACCTTGAGTCAGTACAACAGACCTTCAGGGAATATAATGCTTTATCCATTCTTAGAGTTCTTAAAAGAGGTGTCTATGTAGCAGATGTATCTTTATTGCATCGTAATCATAGTGATAAAGCATTCAACCCTGGAATCCTGCAACGCGTATTATTATCCTTTTGTATCCCATGCAATTTAAGTTAATTAACTCAGATTTAAGCACCTTTAGATCCACAATAACATTTGAGTGGTTGTAGAAACTACAGTCAAACACAGAGCTGCCATCTGGTATATGTTTGATATACTATGATCTAAACACTACATGTTTACATCCTAAACACCAGTTTTTTATACTGTTTAAATACTAAACATCTAAACATATTCAATGTAACTGTTTAGCCGTTTAGAATAAAAGTGTTTAGTTGCTAAACAGAAGGATTCAAAGACACAAACCTAGTAATATGTTTAGACATTGAACATGTTTAGACCTAAACATGTTTAAAACCTAAGCACCTTTTTTGCAGTGTACGTGTCAATTAGGACCTAGCTCTAGGATATTTGAGACACCCACATACCTAGGCATGACATAGATAAAAAGTGTTTGTCGTTTACTTGTTTAGTATATGTATTAGTAAAATGAACAATTTTTCTGTTTATGTTTTTATCTTGACATCAATACTACCCTCCCCTTACTTACACTGAAAACTTAAGCATATTCGAAACGAATCAATACAGATTAGTCAGGGTAATCATGCTGAATTGATGAAGTAAGGTCATCACGGTGATGACTGAAAGTCAACATCTTGATTACAATATTTGACACCAGGGGTCTCCACTAGACATTAATGAAATATGTAGTACCTACTCCGGGCCATTTACTGATTTCTATTTATATTAGCTCTGATCATAGAAACTTATAATGTGAAAAATATAAAAAATACTATCACATTATCAGCTTAAGTACTTTACACATGAGTTCTGGGCAACATTTCTCAAGAGCGCACATGTGTGTATACATGGACACCTCTTTTGTGTCTGATGCCATATTTACTAATGTTAGGATAGGCTGTCAGTAACTATACACATCTATGCCTAATGGACTTATGATAGGGACTGGAAGTGCTCCTAATTAGGGTCTGATGACTAGAGGAGGGGGTAATCATAAGATTATTAGGGATTGATACCTTGTTGTACAGATAAATAAATTATACAAAAGTAATCATAGATGATGACATAGCCATCACATTGATGACCTGGGCCATCATTCTGACAACCATTGCCTCATCTCGAATTAGGTCAAAAAGTAATCACGGTGATGACTAGGGTCATCACATTTGATGACTCTCGTGATGACCAAGTAATCACTGGGGGAACGGTCATGGTGATTACAAAAAGTCATCACCCCTGATGAGATTTTTTTCCCCATAGAGTTTTCAGATTTGTTTAGCACCATTCAGAGAGTTGGAGTAAGATGAGATAAACAGTGAGGAATGGACCTACAGGTAAAATAGACTCCTTGTCTACAATTTAGAACGAGATTTTCTTTATTTACCATAGAGTTTGACGTGGTACAATAAGAGGGGAGTTCTTTTTCTTCGTAAAATTTGCGGACCATAGCGTTGCTATGGGATCTTATAATCTTGATTTGTGTTGGCATTTTAGCTTTACACATGTCAACTGGATGAGAAAATAGGAACATGTCATCAGCACTTGACTAATGTCCGTGAACATTCAACTTTGGAGCCTGGTCAGTTGGTCGCGACATAAGCTATATATACTGTATCCTTTAAGAAAATAGGTCTGTATACTATAGCATCACGCACATGCATAGTTCAGCAATTCCTTCATCATTATAGATACAGATGCTATCAGTATCCTCCCTCTATACTGTGACTTACTTTTAGACAGGGTTGTACTTGCACTCCCTTTTGTGCTCCATCAGTGTGCGATGTGACCACTGATCTAACCACTGCACAGATTTTAAGCAGTACAGTCATGCAAAATTAATATAGGTTTTAGACCCATTTCTTAAATCAAAGTCAATGCAAATCTTCAACACATCAAAGCATGACACATCACACTTCCACACCTAAATGAGTGGCAATGGACGTATAGTAGGTGGGTGGAGGGGAAAAAATTACACGGTCCAAAAAATCTAAATGCTCCGGCCCTTAGTCTAGTGACATATGCTGGGACTCCACTACCCGATTTTATCGTCAGATCGGACCCATTCTCACAAATCGGACACAAACAGAAGTAAATATAAACAACCCTATGCTTCAGGGTTTGTTTATATTTACAATCTGTTTGGGTCCGATTTGTGAGAATAGGTCCGATCAGATGAGAAAATCGGGTAGTGGAGTCCCAGCTTATCCCAGGTTAGCCATAGGGACGTTGGCCAGGCATAACCAAGTACCATTCAAAAATGGCTGAGGCAAAACAACATAAAGCTTATACTAATGCCTTACTCAAAAGGGCTTTGATAGCCTAATACTCATTGAAATGTAGAAGATAATGGGGTGAGTTGGTCAGTATTGACCAGCCTGACAGTATTAACTAATCGAGGTTGGACTACTCTTAACTCGGTAATGTACGATGGACTCATTTGTTAGCCAGTAGTGACTAAGTTCTGGGGCCTAAAGTGTATCAGTGCAGGGCGGATGTACACAATGTGTATATGAGAAGTAGGACTAATATAACAAAGGGGACAACCCATATTACATGTAGTATGTGGCTACAGAGTAGGGCATGGGTTGACATGTCTGTGATTCCCACAATTAGGTTAGATTGTGTTATGAACCAACAGGCTCTAGTCATCCAGGGACACAGGCGAATGGGCGGGGGGGGGGGGGGGGGGGCTGGGAACCTGGATCTATGGAGGGTCTGTTTGGTTAAACTTAAAGCTGCTATACAAACTGGCAGACTCAAACATAATAGCTTTCTTCATTTGTGTCTCAGATGATGCAGGGCACATGCCTCCAGTTTCAATTACTATTATTATACTATTTTCTATCTTCTCTTGAGAAGGCCATCATTCTAAGTATTTAGTATTCTTAAAAACCTAAGGTGGCAGCACCGAGTAACAAGTATTGTCGGCTGCACGGTATATGATACTGATGGTTAAGCCAAAATAAAAAAAGGTTGGTTTCCGGTAACATGGTATGGAAAGCTAGGCCTGGCCGGCCTTTCCCCCCCCCCCCTTTTTTTCTTTCTATTTTGCTTTCCACATTTTTAGGCCCGTTTTTGTTCTAAAATCCATAATAATAAATTTTGTAGAAATTGGAAAAAATGGGGTGACTCGGCACTGTATTAAATTTTCTAGACCCGGAAACAAACCTCTTTTTATTTGGCCTTGGTGTGTGATTATTATCTTCAATTGTATCTAAGTATATGACCATAGATACAATTGAAACTTGTGAAACACCAAGGTAGAATTAACATAGGGTGATATTAAGTTGGTCTTAGAAAACATGTAAAATTAATTGTATCTAGTTTCTCCTTGTGAAACGCCCCACAGGTGGCACTACTGCAATGAAGTAATTTAGTGCTGATATTGCTCGAAGCATTTTTTTTCATATGTTTCTGTGAATTTGGCATGGCCCAACGTAGGCTGATAATTATGTTTAACACCAGTACCCGGGCACCAGCACTACTGTATCCTAGTACACTTTAACAAGGAGACAGGATATAAGTATGCAGAAAGTGAACCATCTATATATAGGCATATATCTGAGCTTGTATACCGTACATTTTAGCAGCTTTAAACACAAACGAATTTCCATGCTCATTACCATGCAGGATGACACATTGCTGATCTATCGAATAGAAAATGGAAAAAAACTAAATGCCGTACAGTGAATGGACATTTAGACAGTTTCCCCAGATCAATTAATCAGACCAATAGCAGGTTATGGGTTACGTTTGCAGACGTTGTTAAATGTGGTACACTCTATCAAATAATATAGCTTTGTGTGAATAAGGAAGTGGGTCCCGGACTGATAGAGGTATGTGTGGGGGCATCCACTTATAAATAACTATGGCACTGCAAATAAGAGGCACCTCAGAAAACACTCTGTACTATGTACAATAAACCCTCACTATATTTGGACTTGGAACCTCGGACAATTTGCTCTCCTCGCATTTTCCGAATCCGAGGTAATACCCAGCATAACAGAACTACGTTATTTTACATCAAAACGTTTCCAACGTTATACAACGTTCTGCCATGATAGGGAGCCATAGAGAAACGTTATATAACGTTGTATAACATCTTTTTGATCACTGGGTAATCGTGAGGCCTGACTGTATTTTGCACATTTAGATCACCACCGTGCAGATACACTCTAGCAAGTCAGGGCTATTTCTGATACAATCCACCGATTGAATGTATGATTTCTTACAGAAGAAACGTCTATTTTCGGAGAAAAATCCATTTAAAAAGCTCTAGTGGTGATATGGGTGAAAATCACTAGTGGGGATATTAGTGGAGATCACTCCAATCTATTTGCATGAAAAAAGTGTCATGACCTTTCTGCATTCTCTGAAAAGAGACTGAATAACTCTCTGGTTAAACAGGGATGATTTCACAATTCTCATCAAAGAGAGCACCACTGTGCATGATACTCAGGGTCTTCCGTACATGTGGTATCCTTATCATTTTAGTTTGTCAGTTTATGCACACATAACTAGAGGGCTCTGATATCATATAAATAGTTGAAATAGAATTTCCATTTCATATTGCAACGGTTCAGGTCCCTGTCCAGACAGTCTTTGCGACTCTATTTCATTAAGATGTCCACCAAACAACCAAACTACAGAAAGGTTCTGCGCTGTAAAAAAAAAAGGTCAGCTACTGGTTGCGTCCATGACCTAACTCCAAGTTGTAGGGACTGGCAGGGGGAGGAGGTCCCCCTATTAAAGCATGCATGTGGGCGGCGTCTGTTGTACGGCGGTGGGGGGGTGTACAATCATGTATTACACGGGCAGTAAAGTGCACGCACCTGACTTATACCGAGTGGACACTGACTTTATGTTTAAAATGATGTGCACTTCTTTCTTTTCCCCCATTTTCTCCCTTCCTCGCCCCCCTAACTTCCCTCCCTCTCTCGATCCCTCCATCTAAATTCCTGAACCAATTTGAATGTAGCAAAGGTATAAAGTCTTTTGTTTGTTTTGTTTTTACCGATAAGAGCCGTTCAACCTTTCAACCAACATAGTCGTCATAATTGTACAGCGAATTCATCATCGTATCAAGGAACATCATTTGGCTGTCCAAAACATATAGAGTGGGGTCCCGATGTCAGGACTTGTAATCAGATACCACTCACTCAGGGGTGAACGACTCGGGGATGTAATTTACCCCCCTTTCATCGTCAATATCTCATTCCCACTTTGATGCATACTCTATAATACATGTACATGCTTCCTATGAATATTATGTAAGGATGCTGTACTATCTGGTTGATTACTGATGGGAACATTATTTTATGTTGAAATTTCAATACTCGTTTGGCATTGGTCAATGACATTCGCCCCAAAAACGCAAATCGATTATTGTACATTATTAGCCAAAAGTGTACACTGACGTGTGCGTCGTTTTTACTGACAGTCCCATGGCACACATAGACATTGGATATTTGAAGTCCTACTCAACCATAAGTGTGTTGGACACACCATTACAAGGTCATTAATTAGGCCACTCAACAGACCTAGCAGGCACTGAACACAATGAGGCGCCCACAATGATATGGGTCATTTTTCTTTTACTAGGGGAACTAATGTAATGGGCATTCACAAACATAAGTAGTTTATTCAAAAGGAAAGATCATGTCTTCATTTAATTTACTTGGTAAACAGAAAGAGAAAATAATACCGAATATGTAATCCCTGCTATAATGGCTATATGATAGGTGGCATCATGAAGTCTGGTACAGTGCATTGGATGGGTGCAAACAAGTGCGTCCCCTCCACAATGTGCATGTAGACTTAAATTGGAATATTACATCACATCGTCTACAACCAGGATGAGAGTAACACGTTATGAAATATACAGTAAATAAAGTATGGTCTTTGTCACACCCTGGTTCAGTCTTCCAAAGGTCCATGAGTCAGATTGATAACTAAAAGGCAGGAGTCGGTCTGGTGATCACGACTCATTCCTGGATCTTTACAAAATAGTCGGAAATCCGACCTACTTACCCCAATTCTTTCAGACCTTGCTGCCTAAAATACACTGACTTCTTTGTCTATATTATTCATAGTTTTATATTTAATGGCACTCTTGGAAAGTTTAGTGAGGCAAAGTCTCTAAGTCTTCCAATCCACTTGAAAAGGTGTGTTTGGTGCGGAGGTGGGGGGGAGGGGGTGATAATTAACCTTGGTGGGTTGGAGGCAGTCTAACTGTGGGACTATCCATATCCGATCGTATTGTATTACGGGATATATGTGACTGTCCAGGGACCGCCCCTCCCCCCTTCCACTCAACTTTGCGTGAAACCCGACCTCAGGGATCGTCAACAGTGTATCAAAGGTCGATTTCCTCGCATATTTTCCCGAGTCCGACTAATTTCCTTTGGCTCCCAATAGTAAGCATCGCATGGGTTCATCCAATACATGTAGAAGCAGGTGTGCTTCAGAGAGTATCTCCATCTGTATGCGCGGAGGGAGATTATTATGTCCCCATCAACACAAAATCAAACAAGAATTTGAGAAAACGATATAGGCCTTTCACCCCCCTACTCTCCCCAACCCACACTTAGTGCAGTGATTTAGTATGGTAATAATACCTTGGTAATAATACCTTGGCATAATTTACTAAAACCAATGTTAAAAGTGGTTCTATTTATACATGAGGTTTAGGATATTAAGTGTACTTTAATGAAAAGCGCATATTCTCAATATAATATGGAGCAGAAATAATAACTGTAAACGTTATTACTGAGTAGTGAATGACAGACAGAATATATTGTAACACAAATCATATTGCAATTTTTCATTGATATTTTGTTATCGTTATAACAGATCAGTTACGTGCTATTTTCAAATTACTGCTGGTGATGTATATTTTCGAGCTGTACAAGTTCTTTATGTTGCTAGGATAAATAAACGGGAATGATGTATTTACATCTTCTCATTCCAAAAAAAGGGGGTGGATGTAGGATTTTGATAGTATTGTATTGTTTAAAAAATCTCCCCAAAATGTACATACAAACTCCCACCCTTTTTGGGGCAAATATGGGGTGGGGAAGGGGGTAGTACGCCTCCCCCCCTCCTCCACCATAAATCCGCGTCTGTAGCTGGTATATAAAACAGAACGAGGTGCTGTATACGTGCACGTGTGAGTCACTCTATCCTGTACTAATTACGTTGTTAATTAACCCTTGTTTCAGGTGTAGGCTGGGTGTCTGCAGGACCCTACCCGTCCCTGGGGGGTGGGCTCCATGGGGTACACCCTGGAGTTGACGGCCTGGAGGCGGCCAGTTCCCGTGTACACCACAGACGGAGCAGACGTGCATCTCCCACAGCTAGTGACAGGCCAACATGCAATGGACAGGAGGTGAGCAGGACTTTTTTTTTTTAAATATCTTTATAATATTTTCATTGATGAGTCGAAACATATGACCATATTTATGCCATGGTCAAGGTGCGAAAATAACATGGATGTATGCTGTTAAATTTAGGCTATTTCTGAAGAAGTCAGGCAGAAAAGATGCTCCGAGTAGAAGCACATGCTTTTCGTTTGGCTGCTCAAATTCGTGAAAATTAAGTAATGGTGGTTTGAATAAGGTGAGCAGTTACACAGAGAGGATGCCCTGTGTGGGGTGCATTAAGTGGCTATTTCCCTGATTAATTTGCATCGGTAAACTGACTCCTCAAAGTTCGGGGTAGCATATATAATGTAAGAGAATGAGAATTTGCAATATAAAATTCTGAATAATTGAAGTTCGGGTATTGGACACTTATAAGTGACAAAATGGCTTTACTTTTACATAAGAGCAAACTTTACGTCATGCTTATCAGACCACTTGTGTGCGCCAGTGGCGGGCCCAGCCAGTTCTATTGTGAACTAAACTGCCCCATAGGTGTGTTTGGCAGTGTTTCTAAAAGGATACTCCAAAGGGTTCTAACCATTCATAAGCAAAGTGGACCATTTGGAGCGTTTTGAGATCATTCACAAACTTTAAACAGTGATACCCTTTGCCACCATGCACCTCTGACCCTCACATGCAATCATATATATTCACACCATTAGCATTTCTTCTTCTGGTATTCCCTTTAAGATCTTTTTCATATCCAGTCCATAGGGGTCAGTGGCACATTCTTGGACTCTGCATACCTCTGGCAAAGACCAAAGTGCCCATCCTGTCCCAATATTTGACCACCTGTTGGTACAGGCCTGTACCCAGGTTTGGCAGAATATCCATATAGTCCTGTACTGTGTCACCTTATGGGGTGCACCATCTTGTCCCCCGGAAGTCAAAATGTTAAAAAATCTCCAAGGGCGCACTTGGTGAACAAATCTGAGTAGAATAATGACTATATCATGGTGATCTTAACAATGAGAATATTAAGATGGGTTCATCACAATATATAGCATGTTCAAAACAAGGGCATATATGGAGTAAACTTCTAGAATCGAAATAATAATTCAAATTCATTATTCACAGTAGGCCTATCATCACTGTATCAGTATCAACTGTTATGATATTTGCTATCTTTTTTTTTAATGAACATTGCTACACCCCTGTTCCATAATTATGTTCTCTCTTCTCTCTAATACAGCCACCTCCCGCCAACCGAGTGGACTCTGCATCCCAGCTGTCGCAGCTTCGTCAGAGGATGACCAATCGGGTGCAAGCTTACATCATCCCCATGGATGACGCCCATCAGGTAAACAAGATAAGTTCTTGCTCCCCAATGATGAATCTCTACTGATCTTTTCTATATTAAATATGGAGCTCAAATTAAGGAGAAATCTCTCTTATATATATATGCAGGAAGAAACCTAGTGGGCAATGGCCAGGGTACAATGACACCCATGAATTCTCATGAATTCAATACACAATTTAATTTCCCAATCTTGCCCCTATACGCTAGGCTCACCGTTCAAAAGTCACGTTTTTAAGTAGTATAGCCCCACCCCAACACTTCATCTTATATTCATACCCAAAACTGTTTCTGCAATTGACATTTCTTGTCACTATATGAGTTTGAGGATAAGCGTATGGGGAGCTATATAGTAATAGCATCCTATACTGTTCATGTTCATCATAATTCACTGTGTTAAAGGTGTTTCTAAGTACTGTTTATGATATTGAGAAGTTTTATACAGTTTCTTCCAATGTTGAATCCTTGATGACTCGACCACCCACAGTTTCCATCTGGTCAATTTAACCCTTTAATGGTCTCATATTGCTATAATATGTCATACCTTTTGTCGTTATGATGCATAAATGCAGCCCTGGTGAATTTACTCATTCATGTTTCAACATTCAAATATGATTATGCCGACCCTACAAGTGTGTATTAGCCCCGAAGGTTTAGCTGCACTCATGCATCATGCCGAAACAGGGAATAGCAAATTAAAGCACTATGTGGGCCTTAAAGGGGTTTAAACAACAAGTTTCGGGGAAACTGCACACGTGTAGCGCTCCTTTTAGTGACACCAGATTGCTGATGGTCACATGGTAGACACACCATGAACTATGTTAATGGTGGAGATATTGCCAAGTGACTTATAAGGAATACGCTTTATGGAGATTGTTCTCTATATAAAACGTATGATGCATAAACAATTCGACCTATGTATTGGGTTGTTTGATTTACCGAAGTGGAAATCTTATACGTTTGTTATAGCGAAGAACTATCACGTAATATAAGAGAAACTATAACGATTGAAATTACATAGATATACTAAATTGTGTGTAGGATATTTTGTGTATTTATGTAAAAAACCCAAGTTTGACAGAAAAAAGGGGGTTCCCATTAATATCATCATAGCCGGGGGAGGCTGCCACCTGGTTGACCTTGCACGACCTTGGTGACCCTGACCATAGGTGACCTTAGCCATGACCTTGGCTCTGACCTCGACGGGCTCGAGGACAAATATCAGTCTGGTAACATATTGCAGTGTGTTGTGTGCACTATGCTATGTACCCCCCCCTCCCGATCTCCAGCAGTCCCTCCCACCAAACTCCCACCCACCGCATAGGAGGAAATGCTCTCAAGATAGCCAGAACTAGACATGTGGTTGGAGATTGATCGCCCTATACTTGGCCCAATCATACATAAAATCTGGCGCAGAGGCTGTCGGGAGTTTTGTATGTGGCGACACTTGGTGGACAGCACAAGTCATGGTGCTTCATCCCTGGTCATAGGCACGTAGAGTGACCTTTTGTGTATAGGCTACTTTTTCTTATTACACCCGCATCTAGAGGTAATTTGGGTGTCTCACATCACTGAAGATTGTTTATTGTTCTACCTCACAGAGTGAATATGTGTCGGATCATGACAAACGGATCGAGTTTATCTCAGGATTCTCTGGCAGTGCAGGTGAGTAACTAACTTATAGGTTAAATACGTTTGACCATACCATATTCTCTTTTTTTAAATTCTTGTTAACCACTGGGCGATACACGTTTGTGATTAAGTTTATGAACATCAAATACAAAAGGTTGTGCTGGGTTAGACAGAAGTAAGCTAGGAGAGTTGCTAAGGCAGGTTACGTTTATAGGACTAGCTATATATCATGGTTGACATAAACTTTGATTGAGATGATTCAAATCAGACCAACTTTAAGTATCACTATTATTGTAGAATTCAACAATATTTACCTACATCTAACACAGTCCCCATAACCCGTCTCAGTAAACACTATTTGTAATGCTTGAGTACAGCCTGAGGCACCCTAACTAAGCACACTCTCCGCAGTGTCCTAGCCCCACAGGCTCAAACTGATCAGCAGCTTGGTTATACTGGGAGTGGATATAACTATAATAGTTATCCACTGCTAGTATGACCAGGCTGATCAGTTTAAGCCTGTGCATAGCCCTGAGGGACACAATGTAGTGTGTGTGTATGGGGGGGGGGGCTTTATAACTACCTATACATGAGGCTCGTGTCAGAGGTTTTGCTAATTGGGGTCGAAGCTAGATTGTCCAGCAAATTAGTGTCAAGCATGGGTAGGTATGTGAGCTTGGGTGGAGAGGTAGTGCTTAGCGCAATGTGTGGAGGTTGGTGAGCTATGGACTGGAGCAAGTGCAGTTGTATGATAAAATAATTTTTGAAAGCAATTTCAAATATGTTAGTTGGGACTCTATTGACTGCATGCAAGCAGAGCAGATGCCTCGTAATATATCATACACGTTTCTCAAAGGGAAATTAAATACGATACACACTAACATCAATTTCCTGCCAATTCTGTCAGATTCCATTAGATGCATTTACACCATTTAAGCGTAAAAGCAATGAAGTATAGGATAAAATTAAAGATGGATTAGGAGCTAATTTGGGGTCGATTTATATTTTTCAGTTACACAATCAAGTTCTGTTCATGCTTTCTATATACATGTCTGATTAGATTATTTCATTCTTTTAATTCTTCTGTAATTATAAAAATTAAAATCGACCCTAAAACTAGCTCCAACCCAGTAAACACAAAAACAACTAAACAACAACACGTTATACAGCGTTTCACAACGTTTCTTGTTATGGTGAAACGTTGTATTGTTTTGACGTAAAATAACGTATTCTTGTTAGCAGTGGTTAGCTGGGTTACATTTATCTTAAGCCAACATGACTAACAATGTTGCTGGTCTATATGTATCCAGGTACGGCGGTGGTGCTGGCTGCCGACAAGGCCGCCCTCTGGGTGGACGGCAGGTACTTCCTCCAGGGGGAGCAGCAGCTCGACTGTCAATGGACGCTCATGAAGATGGGTAAGTCATTCATACAGCATATTTATCAAAAGCTGTAAATACAGCTGAACATTCAGAACCATGTCATATATTGTATTGTAGTGTTCCGCCATTACATGGCTACGTCAAGTTCACAAATGCATCTTTATACACAATCGATATACTGTGCATTAATTAATTGGGTTTTGGTGGTTTTCACAGTGTCCTTTCAAATGGGATGGAAGCTTTACTGGGTTTCCCATCATTCACGATTTGCTCCGCCTAAAATTGTGAATGGTAAACTTAGAATATTTACATCGCTAATTTAATTGGCTGCAGTTAACACATTCAATGCATTTAGCATGAACAATCCAGTAACATGTCAGAAATGTTTCATACTTACAAACTCAACGTGTACGCGTAACATGCAAAGGAAGCAATAATTTCTTTTAAAAGGGGAAAGGCTTCTTTTTCGTTGAAGAGAAAAGGGGGAAATAGAAGAAGTAAAATAGTCAAGGGTTCCAAGACCAATCTTATACATAATTCTCTTTCTGAGATGTAAAGTTTAGTCCTTGTGAATATTGTAGCAGCCCAGCAGAATGGAGGATCTACGGGGAGATCATCCATTAAAACACACAAAAAAGGGTGGCTGCTCACAGGTGTTTTAATGGCTATAGGATCAGTCCGTGGGGCCAATTACTTGGCAGCCCTCCGCCTATTCTGTGAAATCAAACTGCTGCCGCACGGTTTGTGTTTGCATGGTACTTGTCCAGTTGACATCCATCTTTCTTAATTCAACACAACAAGAGTGGTGTGCTGATGTGGTGACATCTGTTCAGCAGGCCAGGCCGACTGGTCAGAGGATGGTAGGATTCCTGGAAAGGGATACAGTAAACTCTCTCCAGGGGCGGATTTAGGGGGGGGAGGGGGGTGCGGACCCGGCGTGCAGCCCCCCCTATACTCTTCTGTATATTTTAATGTGACAATTTCCAATACCCCCAGTACATTGCCTATATCACGCCCCCCCCCCCTTTTCAAAATCCTGGATCCGCCCCTGCTCTCCAATGTGCATGGCCACCTTTGGGACTATGTCTCCTGACTGATAATGCCCTCACCTTAATCTACAATTCATATGTAAAGTAAGGTAAACAGCCAACATGTTACGTTCTCGATTGACAAACCTTTGGAAGTTACTAAATTAACCCCTAGCTAGCTTATCCTATCTCAACTCTTCCTTCGATTGCCAATCTAACCTAGCCATAAAACAGTAGTAGAATCTTCCACGCAAGTGTCTCAGCTCATCAGGTATGGATAAAAGTATCCAGTCAACTGCTCAAGGTCTCATTCAAAGTATCTTGATCTTACTCCCGCCCCCCCCCCCGTCATGGGCTATGCATTCATGTATAAATTATGTACTCCCAGGAGATGCCTTGCAATTAGAAACTACATCAAAACTTAAAGGTAGATGCTTTGCAAATAACAACTACCAGCAACTCAAGATGATAGCTACATTGATATCTGAAGGTAACCATCAGCCCGTTGGTATCAGAAGTAACTTCAGTAAGGCTATTACAAACCCAGTCTTTATGGAGGAAGGAAGAGGAGGATGTGGATTCCTGGAGTTGGCAGATCACAGCGTTCCTGGAAGTCCTGCTGGTGTGGCCACCTGGTGTCGGTCTGAGGCAGTCTCCGCCTGTGCAGGTGATCACGTGACACATCTGCAAGGTGAAGTGCTGTCTGAGAACCTCATACCAAGCTGCAGCTTCTAACTCACTGACTTACTTACTTACTTACTTACTTACTAACTGACTCCCATCCGCTCGCTAACTCACTCACTCACTCACTCACTCACTCACTCACTCACTCACTCACTCACTCACTCACTCACTCATTCACTCACTCACTCACTCATTCACTAACCTACTTACTTACTTACTTACTTACTCACTCACTCACTCTCTCACTCCCTAACACCAATCTGCAGTTACTCACTCACCCCTGTCTGTGAACCTCATACCAAACTGCAGTCACTCACTCTGTATCGGTGAGCCTCATACCAAGCTGCAGCTACTAACCCACTGCAGTAAACCCGGAGTAAACCTCATACCACGCTGCAGTTACTTACCCACTGTCTGTGAGCCTCATATCAAGCTGCAGTTACTAACCCACTGCCGTAAACCTCATACCAAGCTGCAGTTACTCACCCTGTGTCTGTAAGCCTCATACCAAGCTGCAGTTACTCACCCATTGCCGTAAACCTCATACCAAGCTGCAGTTACTCACCCTGTGTCTGTAAGCCTCATACCAAGTTGCAGTTACTAACCCATTGCCGTAAACCTCATACCAAGCTGCAGTTACTAACCCATTGCCGTAAACCTCATACCAAGCTGCAGTTACTAACCCATTGCCGTAAACCTCATACCAAGCTGCAGTTACTCACCCTGTGTCTGTAAGCCTCATACCAAGCTGCAGTTACTCACCCTGTGTCTGTAAGCCTCATACCAAGTTGCAGTTACTAACCCATTGCCGTAAACCTCATACCAAGTTGCAGTTACTAACCCATTGCCGTAAACCTCATACCGAGCTGCAGTTACTAACCCATTGCCGTAAACCTCATACCAAGCTGCAGTTACTCACCCTGTGTCTGTAAGCCTCATACCAAGTTGCAGTTATTAACCCATTGCCGTAAACCTCATACCAAGCTGCAGTTACTAACCTATTGCCGTAAACCTCATACCAAGCTGCAGTTACTAATGTACTAGAACTGTCCTTGTTCTTACGCCAATGATGACATTATAAATATATGCAATTAATTTAGTAGCATCTGTGTTTTTCTAGACATACTGAATAACTGTTGTGCTGATATTAATGTTTCGTAATAGTATCAATTGATAGTATTCAGATGATCTAGTCAATAACACAACTGGACCCTTATTTGCAGTTCAAGCTAGCCTGTGCACTTACCATTTTCTCTGGTAAAGGCGGTTATGTTTGCAGGATTGGACCAACATCAATGAGAACCTTTGGGTTTCGCAACATGCGCCTGTCACGTTGTTATATGATAAGACAACTGCCAGATGTCATGTTGTGCAACCCGAAGGGTACCATACGTCTAACAAAACATCATCTTTGAGGTTGATCGCTACTCTTAACTTTGTATCCATGAAATGTCCTGTTTTTCACCCTTAGGGTAGCTTTCATTATTTAGAAATGGAAAATGGAAAGAAAATGGGGGGGTCCCAAGCTACTTTTTTTATTACAGATTTTTGAAAAAAAAAAAGTATTCTCTATTTTTGCCAAAAAATACAAAAAAAAAGGAAAATGTTCATGTTTTTTTTTCTTAGTGAACCGAACCCCACATTAATTTTGTATTGCACATGAATAATCCTAGGTCATGTCCTTTGATGGGAAAAATAGAATGATGGTTCAAAAATGTACCTTTGTATGAAAAAACGTGATGGTTTTAGGACGACTATTCAAATTTAATGCATAATTCTTCAGCAATATCTAAATATCACTGAAAAAAATCCATGAACTTTTTTTCTTTTTTTTTTCAAAAAATTGTTCAGATCAACAGCTAACATTTTAAAGGACTTTTGATGGGTGGTCCCGGGCATATTTTTATGGTTTTGGGCCTTTGAAGTTAAAAAATAGTGCAAAAAATGGTCTAAATCTCATATTTAGAGCCTAAAAAAATAGGTAAAGGGGCTAAAATTGGGGTGTAAATGGCTATATTTCCTACCCTTGGTTATTTCAAAGAACCTGATGAGATCTTTATATATCTAGATAATGATTTATTGATAAATAAGTCCATGTTCTAACTTATATAAAAAATAGCAAATAATTATTATTGGCTATAAATACATCAAATATTCAAAGTCCAATAAAACGCACAATTTTGCTCGAAATTGTCTGATATTTTTATATAGCTTAGACAGCATATATATGTTTCTAGTTTATTAATATTAGCTCAATCTGATACATATAAGCTATATGCGCAGAGACCTGCGCAGTGGTCCGTATTCAATGAGTAGCGATCAACATTAAAGGTATTATAGAGGTAAAAAAGCGACTATCTTATGCAGGGGGTGAGGTCGACTGTTGAGGTCCTGTTCAGATTGTTTTAACGACCTCTTTGGTGGCGGGGAGGGGTTGGGAGGTTGAGGAATGTAAGGACTAGTTGTAGGATGCAAAATGTTCAGATCTATTATGATAATTTGCAGGAAACCCAATCCATTGAACCGGTCACTATTATATGTTTCATCTTATACTTCATCTTAGATTATAGACATTTGATGAACAATAAATATATTTCAATTCAATTCATGCTGTTAATACTATGTGAAAGGGCCACCATTATGTCATTGAGCAGTGGGCCTCTCAGGAACAATACATACCGTACCGTCGTGATTTAGCGCCGGGGCGCTCTTCAATTTGGAGGGGCCTTTATACCCAAGACAGGCGCTTATTCAAGATCCTCCATTAGTGCTAATGGAACCTTTCAAGGCCCCTGTATCCCCGGCGCTTATACAAGACCGGCGCCCTTTTGAAACCGGCACTTAATCGCGACGATACGGTACTCACTTTCACTTTTCACCCGGGAGCCCTCCCCCAGCCCCTCCCATCAAACCGTGTATGACATGACGTCTAATGACCCGTACCTTTCCATTGGCAGGTCAGGCTGGAGTCCCTAGTTTGACTGGCTGGCTGGCTGAGGTCCTCACTGCCGGAGACAAAGTCGGAGCAGATCCAAAAATGGTGCCTTATGGTGAGTAGAGAGGTTCTGTACCTATCCCTAGTAAATATTATCATCAATAATTTGCAATTAGCAATGTTGTTAAAACCCCCCAGGTTATATTGAAATGTCATTTTTGACATCTATATCATTATTGGTGAACATTATCATGTTTCCTTAAAGATGGTATATCAGCTAATAGACTTCCCAAATATTTTCTTCAAAATGGATATAATTTTAATGTCAAGGGTTTTGTTGTCGGGCATAACTTCCATTGGGGAAGTTATTCCCATATTAGTGTACATACCAGTGCCACCTAGTGCCTCCCACCGGCACCAGCCGTGGAACTCTTCTCCAGGGGAGGGGAGGTAGCCAGCAGCAAGCAAGCAGGCAGCAAGGCCAGCAGCAGGCCAGCAGAGACTTTGGTAATATTATTTTAGCTGATATGCAGTGCTCAATATTAAATATATTTGTGTATAAATGCATGATTTGAGATAGAAAATAATGTTGTTTATTCACCTCACTGACTCAGTCACTCCCCCAGGTGAGTACAGGGGAAACTAGCCTGGTAGAGAAAGCACTGAGCCATGCAGTACCACAACATAGCCAGTTTTAGTGTCGACCTACAGTAAAAGATATTGCACTGCATGTGCTCATCTCATAGACTAAGACACTGCCAATCATTTTAAAAGTTAGGGAAGATGTATGGGATAGGATATACAGTAGTAATATGATAAAACTAAAAAATCTCTAAATATTTAGCTGATACACCATCTTTAATTCATCCAGATTTGTATCAAAACCCGTACGAAATTAACGTCATGGTAATATACATGGGAGCTCTATTTATTCAATGTAAATGCTTTCTCTTTACTTATATTTCAAATAGCAAGATTGTCCTCATGTGTTCGGGCCTGCAAAAATTAAGTTTAAAAATGGCGTAAAAAAATAATACCTCGGGTAATATTTCGGAGCGAATGTCCTGCATGTTGAAAAACGTTCCATGACGACTGAAGATAAAAGTTCTAAGTGATATAAGAAGACAAAAATGATATTAATAAAAAACCGAATTTTTCTTGCAGACTCGTGGCAGTCGTACAAGGATGCGCTGAGTGCTGCTAACCTGACCCTGGTGGAGGAGGGGGACCTGGCCGGGGCCGTGTGGGACGCCGCTGGTGGCCGCCCTGCTGCAGCCAACCAACCACTGCTCGTTCTCGGTATGGAGTATGCAGGTGAGCTGATAGTAAAGGTGGCATGTATTTTACAGAGACACGCCTAGCTTGATCGTTTGAAGATAGTATCCCAACTGTTGTAGTGACGGATAAATTTTACACTTTTGCCACGGCAATACGCATGGTGATGTCATATGTGAAACAAAGTATCAAATCTATGTAAGAACTATTTTTATACAAACGTCCCAATGGACAATGTTGCTTTGGCTGATAATGCCTGGAAATAGAGCAGAAAACCGTTGCATTGCCGAAATAGCGTCAGTATCCACAGTTTTAGAGTCCACCTCAAATTTTTTTTGTGGAGTTTTCATAATTATTATTAAAGTTATGATTCTCTCACCGAACGACTTTTCCTCATGAACTGCTGTATACTGACATGTATTTAAAACTTTAGAATCCATGTTTAAATGGGATTATATAATGCCGTTTCATATTAATGGTGGTCAGTTTCATAACGAAGAGAATCCATTTTTTACTATGAAGGTGACCTTTGACCTTATGACCTTTGCCCTTATTGACCTACATGCTGTGACCCTACAGGTGAGACCTGGCAAGATAAGGTTAAACGGGTTCGGGATGGTTTCGGCACCAACGCACAGGCCGCAGCCATTACAGCCCTGGATGATGTGGCCTGTAAGTATAGGTTCTATTGTTTTACAAATATCATTGACAAACAGAATGTATACAATGTACTCTAATTTATACAGATACACCGTTTTTATCAGTTCCCCCAATGTAAACTAACATCAATTATTATTGCAAAAGATGATCACTAAGTGAGTGTCAATAAAAAGATTCCATCCAAACCAAAAGCACCTGTGACAATAGAGTCTTATATCATGACCATGAATAGTATGTGTGATATCTTCTAAATCATCTTTTGACATTTCAGGGCTTTTCAACCTGCGAGGGTCGGACATAAAATACAACCCCGTTTTCTTTGCCTACGCTATAGTGAAGAATGATGTAGTGACGTACGTATTTCTTACATATACATTCACTGCTCCTTTAAACATTTCAATGCATCACATGGGACATTTTCTTTCAAGAATTATTATTTGTGAAACACTAGAAAACACACTAAAGAAATAGTGCGATGTATACTCAGGGTAACAGTTGTCCCAGAAGATGAAACCATCTTGAACTCAGTCTCAGTCCCAATAATTAGGCAACCTATTTGAAACCAATCTGCACTCAATTTAGACAGTCCGACTGTGCATACCCTAGAATATAAACTAATGACAACGAAAACGGTTAAGAGTAGACTGTTAAGCTTATGTTGGTGGTTCGTTAGCCCTAGGTCTCTGGGTCAAGTTGATAGTCTAGTGTGACCCCAGATAGGGCCAAATTGGGTTAATATTTAACCTTGGGTACCTTACAGGTTGTACCTCCTGGGCCGTAATGACCGTCTGACACAGGAGATAAGGACCCACCTTAATACAGGCACTGATGGCGCCTGTGCTGACCCCTCTTCCTGTGTACAGGTAGGTTAGTTTTATCTATGAATGCTCTAAAATTCTCACTCTATCAAACATAAACCCACATGATTACTTTTACATGCGCGACCTTTATCCATATCACTTCAATCTATCAAACAGGTGAAAGACTATAACCAGTTTTACCCTGACATGGAGGCCTTAAGGACGACATCAGGAGTCAGCAAAGTGTGGGTCAGCCCCATGGCTAGCTATGCCCTCTTCTACAGCCTGGGCCAAACCGAGGTAACTATTTAATACTGCCTTCATACTGACACCCAAAACACAGCTACACACACAGAAAAGTGAGAGTCATTGTCGCTAAAGCTACCCTCACCTGAGAGTCAGGCACCTGAGGGTCAGGCACTGCCTGACTCTCAGGTGAGGGTAGTTTTAGCGACAATGACTCTCACTTTTCTGAGGGTGTATTTGCCATTTACGTGGCATTCATAAGACTCTGGGTAACACTGTACTGCCTACTAGGCTTTCTGACCCCATAATTATGACCGATGTGAAACCCCTTGCGTCGTCTATAATGTAAAAAAGTTAATCTACCTTCTTTTACATCCTACTCTTGTTTCAGACCGAGGCTAAGGAGCGTGCCTACCTGATGCCATCTCGTGTGCGGTCTCTGAAAGGAAGGAAGAACCCAGTAGAGGTGGAAGGGCTTCGGCGTTGTCATGTAAGTATTTAATGGTCGGCACCCAAATTTAGCGCTGGCGAGTTACTCGCCGGCGTTGTCTTAATTGCAATGGTGCATCATATGACGACACGTGTCATGTTAATTTAACTTTAGGCCGTGTTTGAAGTGTTCAGTCTTTATGCTACATGTTTTTATGTTTAACTCTCTCCTCCTATTGTGTATTTCTCATTCTTCCTCCCATACTTATTTTTTCATACGTGTATACACTTACACCTGTAGATCCGTGACTCGGCTGCTCTGGTGGACTTTGTGTCCCGCTTGGAGCAGGACGTGAAGAAGGGAACCCGTGAGTGGGACGAGATCTCGGCCTCTGACGAGTTGGACGCCACCCGCAGGTAACCACCCGAGCTGCTCACTTTACAAGTTAACCCTTTATGGATGCATGTCGCTAAAAAAAGGGCTGCATTCATGCATCATGACGACCAGGGGTATTAATGGATTATGCCGTCCTTAACTATTTTAGGGCAGTGTCATGCCTCAGGTCCCCCCAGTTCATTTGCCATCATCATTCACCTTCAAAGTGGCTGCAATATAGTGATTTGAATATTAGCATAATTATATCCCACATAACTGTTGTGTATAATCTATATAATTCATTAACACCTAGGAAACAGGTGCACAACAAGGGTCTGAGTTTCCACACTATTTCTGCGTCCGGCTCTAACGGTGCCGTGATCCACTACACAGCATCTAACGTGACCAAGAAGCCCATCACCACCTCCGACATGTACCTGCTCGACTCTGGAGGCCAGTATTTGTAAGTACATGTAGTAGTTATGGTACAAGTAAGTTGTTGTATACGTGTTATAAGCAGGGTGCCAGCAGCGAATAGGTACCCTTGTCCAAGGCTTATAACACTTATGCAGCTAGTATCGCATATGATATTTTACCTACACTCACAGTAAGATTTGTGCTCAATGGACCGCATCCACATACAGCCATGTATGTAAAATACAGTCAGGTCATTTCTTTTCTTCTGTTAGCCAACTGTGGTGTAACAATGTTTATTATATTGCACATGATTCAGTCACATGGAATCTGAGCTATTCCAGTGTCATGCAATGTGCTTTACGCTAGTAGCGCCATTCAATAACTCAAAAAGAATAATTTTTTACCCTTTTTATATGTGAGAGTGAACCAGTCTCTCCTTCCAACGTCTGTCAATGCTGGACTCTTGAGGGAGATTCCAACCCTAAAAATGAGCCAGCTTCAGTAAATACAAGGGTCTTTAAACAGTGATAAGGGGGGCATTACATGAGGGACTTAAGCGATATATGTTATGTTCCTTTATGGTCAAAAATTGTAGGTCCAAGATAATGATTTCACTTTTTTACATTCCAGGGATGGTACTACAGATGTGACACGAACATTCCATTTCGGACAACCAACAGATTTCCAAAAGGTAAGACTCGTAATAGAACTTTCCAACGTATAAGGGTCATTTCTGCGTATATAATATCATAACGATTTTTAATATGGCGCTTCTTCAAAGTGCAAAAATAAATTAAAAAAAAAACAGGAGTGGAGACCTCATCATTGACACAAAGCTCCCCCCTTTCAGGAGGCATACACCCGAGTACTGATGGGAGTGATAGATCTGGCCACAGTCATCTGGCCACAGGGTACGTACGGCAGGGACCTGGACGTGCTGGCCCGCCGCCCTCTCTGGTCTGTGGGTCTGGACTACAGGCACGGCACTGGGCATGGTATCGGCTTCTTCCTTAATGTGCATGAAGGTGAGGCTTTTACTCTTTTAAACAGTGTTAATTTGCCATCATGTCAGTATTTCTTGAAAAAAAAAGTTATACAAAATTGAAGGATAGAGCCAATCATATGGTCTCATTTGGACCAGGTATAATTATATAAAGTAAATGATTTTCACTGTCTATTATTTATGGTTTAGATGATTATCATGTTATTACATAATAAAATATGACCACTAAGAAAATGACAGACCTAAATGAATTATCACCCATCCATGTACGTCCTGCCTTGATGTAAAACACCTGACACTATATTCATCTTCATCAATTCAGGTCCAGGACGGATCAACATTGGCTACAGAGCACAACGCTATGAAAGTCCTCTCGATGGGGAAATGTTCTTTTCTGATGGTAGGCTTTGGACGTCTCTCTATGTATATACATTATGTAACGATAAATAGTGTGTGATTATTGCCTACTACATTTGCACAACAAGGCTGATATAAGTTGGAGATACTAGTACTGATATAAGTTAGACATACTAGTACCCTAGATTCCCTATAACCATGCTACAAGAATTTCACTTATATTTCTGCCATGGGTCAATTCAGCATGAATGCTTATTTTGCAGAGCCTGGGTATTACCAAGATGGTGAGTTCGGCATCAGGTTAGAAACGATCGTCATGACCACACCACGACAATTAGCAGTGAGTATGATAATAATTATACTCCATGTCTTTACTTATTAGGCACACACAAGTAGAGCCTCTGAGAATGCATTTATCATAATTATGTAGTTCCCCTATGCCATGAGTCGCACCTTCTGCTGACAAATAACAGAATTGTTACTAGACATGTCATTGGCCTAATTTGATATTGGACCATATTCTTGTTGATAATGTAGGTTCAATTTTCTAACCAGTTTGATAATGAAATAACTGCACCAATACCACGTACTATAATCACGTATGGAGAGCCATGGGACAATTCTGAGGACACCACTACCTATATAATTTTGTACAATGCAAATAATTATATTCCTTTGTAGCATCGGTTTGGAAACAAGGACTACCTTGGCTTTGAGGCCTTCACCCTGGTGCCCTTTGAACCCCACCTCATCCAGCTAGACTTGCTCAGCCCAGACCAGGTTAGTACTCACTCTGCTACTCTCAAACCTCAGACTTGATGCAGCTTTAACAAGAGGAATGGGAGCTTCTTTGTCTCTGGCAACACACTATGGACCCCTCCTCTAGGGAGGGGTGGAATTTCACTCATCTTAATGTAAAAAACCATGTACAATATCATTGGACCCCCCTTGAGTAGGGGAGGGGGCATCTTGACCAATCCATGACTATTATATAAATCAATTGAAGCTACTGATCATTTTTGAATATAGTACACCATTGAAACTCCACTAACTATATAGCAACACTTATATACTAACACGTATTTTCGGAGTTGACCATTTTGATAAAGAGTTTGGAGAAGATCATGTATAATTAGCATAGACGTCTCCTAACAATTCCAACCTGAAAAAAAACCACTAACGACCTCTACTGTTCTTCCATCCCACAGAGGCGTTGGCTGAACGAATACCACAAGAAGGTTCAGGAGGAGGTGGCCGAGAAGGTCCTTAAGCCGAACGGACAGACACTGGCCTACGATTGGGTAACTGCAAGGACCAACCCTGTCCCTGAAACGCCGACCTATACCACAAGTCACACCCCCAGGCCAAGGCCCGTCACTGCCCTCTGTGTAGGCAGTTTATTACTGGCAGTGGCAAGGATATGGGGATAATAGCATTTTCTAAAAATATTTGAAAAACTGGCATTTTCACAGCTACATTTTTGTAATTTTACTATTGTGATATATTTTGTAATGTGACGTTATAATTGGTCTTACAGAATATTAGAAGTGAATCTTAAATGGCTAAAGTATTTTTCTCAGGCTATGCAAACAATAAAGATCTGGTTATATGTGACTCTTTCATCCGAGCCCATGCAAAATTTAACTGCTACATTTTATATGATGTACCCTGGGAGAAAAAGTCAACATAATAATAATACACACTTGAGGGTACCACTGGAATAATTTGAGGCGTCCATCATAATAGTTTGTGACGTTATAAAACAAATTAGCTTGCATTGCATTACCTTAGTGTTGGAAGCAGAGATACTATGCATTTAGAAGGAATCGAACAAAGTAATCAAGTGCTATGTACGAAAGTGTATCCGAGATTTGCTTATAGCGAAATGTATAACCATAGTAATGTTGAGCCACCATCGAGGCCAAACGTCGAAAAGAAAATTGAAATGTGACTCTGGAGGCCATTTGTATTGTGTTTACAACTACATTCCAACAATGATGCTTTGAAAATGTCATTTCGCAGTTCGTTTCTCGTCGGGAGATGTGATTACAAAGGCCTGCTGCTTCATTTCAAGATACATAACATATCATTAATACACTACTATAAAGCAAAGTGAATTCACCAAAACCAAAAGCCTATATTTTCTAGTTATTTCCAAATCGGTCATGCGCAATCAAGGACGAAGGAAGAATCTGTTAAATACTATTTTTTCTGCTGATGTTGTTATTTTTTTTTATAGAATGCATAATTAGATAAGCCTCTCTGAGATCATGCAAAGTGATATACACACATGTTATCTGCCTTAGAAGATCTGCTGTTTCTGTGATCTAGATAAAGTCGGTAAATCTTCGTTGGATTGACGAATTGAATATGAAACCTCATGGAAACTGCCTGTATACATGTATTGTCTTGTGAGATGTACACACACTTCCAGTTAATAACATTTCAAAATGCTTCAGAAGGAGGTATCTAATAATAAAAAGGGTATCTCTCTGGAGGGAAAAGCAGAACTTGGCCTGCAGACTGAGATGTGCCGTCACCTGCTGTGTAATGTCTATAGGCGTCTAGCCGGTTGCATTATCAACCAATGAGAAAATTCCCTGGCCTTCACTGCGGAATTCTTAGGGGGCATTATGTAACAGCCTGTATCCATTGTGATTGTTGTATCAGTGCTTATCTCGCTGGTTACCAGATCAAGCAATGGTGCCCCCTACTAAGGAACCTGCAACATCGGTATACGATTGGAGCAGAGGCAGACCGAGGTGCCATCTTTATTTAGTGTATGACTGTACACCTGAATCTGTACAGTCAGCCCTCACTACCTCGAATTTGGAAAATGCAAGGATAAAATGTCTGAGAATGAAAATTATGCGAGGAAATAAGCTCAATAAGGGTCGTAAATGGACGTACTAGACCGTACAAGACACACATGCGTCCCTTTTGTTTTGTAATAAAAGAATCTTTCAGTGAAGCTCTGTATGTGTGGTATCTCCGTTGGTAATTTATATAATGGTATGTCTATGTGTACATGAACAGGTACACATAGACATACTATTATGTAAATTACCAACGGAGATACCACACATAACATTAGAATGTCCTAAATGCTATGGAGCATTACTATTCTCTGATCCCGGCAAACCTAACTCAGCGAACTAAAGAGCATTATATATAATTATGATCTGTTAGATGACAAACATTTTCATTTCCCTTGTATTGATGCATGTATCCTGTAATAAAGATGATAAATTCAATAATAATAAAAAGTTAAAACATGCCTACTGTCTACACTACGTGCACTTTTTTTTAATTGTTTGATAAGAGTGAGCCTTTTTTACTCCTGTCAAAGTACAATAAAATACAACTAGGCCTATATCAAATCATTACGAAGGGTTCTACCTTCACGTACTCATATTTACTATCAAAATATAGGTGTTAAGTTTCACATTTTCGAAGTAAATGTGTTTTAGGGTCAAACATAGCGAGTTATCCTTAAGATACACTAGGAAATGAGCGCATTATCCTGAGGCCACTCAAGGGCGATTTTTTAAATATTTCTTTTTACAGAGGACTAGCATTATGATTATAGGGAAAACGAGACGATTTTCACATCTTAGTAGTTACTAGTTCATTGATCTGCAAAACTTGTTACAACGCAAGTTATGTCTAGATCACTGCATTACCGATAGTATAAGCTTTAATCTGATGCCAAATATGCCAAAATGTCTCCAACTTTAAACATATTACTTTTTAAAAATTAATAACATTTTTGATAAAAAGAAAAAACTGTTTTGAGGTTTAAAAAAGGAGCTGTTTCAGGCAAAATGATTTTGAGGATTAATTAGTGTAGGAAGATCGGTTTTCCTCCCCCCTTTTTTTTGACTTGTAGAAATTACCAGGAGCTTGGTATTCCGAACCAAAAGATTTGCTAAAATCTAGAAAAATATAGATGTATCAGGAATCTAATAATTTAAAAAAGTCTCAAATACTTGGGAAAAATGGGTTAGCCCTAATCTGACTATAGGTTGGGGTGGCCTGAAACACGCCTTTCTCTTTGGCTCGCGGCGATGAGAAACTATTGTAGAATGTAAAAAGAAACTACCTATTTATCTGGCCATGCCACCTTGAATAATTTATGCTCTTGGCCTTATCAGAATAAATAGCTCTTTTATAGGATTGAATACCGGTAAATTAGACAAATCTTGCAAGACCAACGTGCGATAAATGTTCAAATTACGCAAAAAACGTGATTAGGGAGGGGAGAATAAAATTAGGTCAATGGTAGTGTATTCCGAATTATGTTAGATCTTTAGATATTACATTGGGAAGTATTTTTATTCTAGACCAAGTAGAACCTGAGATATTCTTACTTGAAGATGCCATATCTGCACCTTTTGCACATGTAGGCTATAGTGTGAATGGATTTTGATCCGGTGATCTGAGATTTATAATGTTGGTACCATTGCCAATCAACAGGGGCCACTACCGAGAGAGCTCTGGTATGGCTAATGGGCCAGGTCAATTAGGCTAGTGGCGGATATATGGGGCAGTAGTGTCCCCTGGTGTGGGGCACCTGAGGTTTCCCTAACCAGTGAGCTCCCCTAGTAAACTCCAATGTACATAGGCTGTTTCCTGACTGGTCTAACACTCCCAATGTTTAACTGATAAAGCTAAGCACTTGGCAATTATCTATGACTTAGTTTTTTTTTGATTTTGGCAACTTATAATATTATATTTACAAATCACAATACTAGTAATAGTCTATCATTGATTGGTATTTTATAAATTGGGATCATACTTCAAGGGAGTAGATTCCTATGGGAGAATAATGTTATATAGATATTTTCCAATGCTGATGGCCAAGGACTTCCCAGATAGCTAGGGCCTTGAAAACCAGGGAATGCACACTTCAGTGTACATCCTTTCAGGTTCTAATACTAGCAATATGCTCAAAACATTTTTTTGATAAATGCATAGAGGTGCAATATGAGTAATATTGGTCAAACTTTACGTAATGCTATCTATTTTGGGATACATATTCTTATTACCTCTCCTGGTTCCTTACACTTAAATTTTGAAATCAGAAGAAAAGTAATATCGTTTTAAGCAGCATGGCCCACACAAATGAGAAATACCTAAGGCTCATGATAGAGGTCTGGATATCAACTGATCACAGCTAATAGCTGCCATGAGCGTGGTGCCGCCACCTAGTGTATTCTCCCCCTCCTAACGTGATGTATTAGACTGAAAACATACATTTTTTTCTTAGATATATAGAGTCAAATCACGAGCAGCAACCGCGATTAACGTTTAAATGATTATCCCCCACATGCGGGGACAGTTGACCTATACAGTATCCTGAATGAATGTCATGTGCACAGACTCAGTCATCTGCCTCCTTGGCTATTTTGAACACTGGGTTATAATACATTGCTGCATCAGGCCTTCAGCTAAAACGGCAAATAGATGATTATATGGAATACCTCCAAATGAGCAAAACTATAAATATCGGAGGCTCATAACCTCTGTGCCATGCTAATCATAATTCGATGTGTCTGACGCTAGCAGACACTAGACAATTACTCTATTTCAGTTTAACATGAGCTGCCTAACTGTCCCTCTCTCCCTCGGCAGGAAGCGTTTAAATATGTACTTTTACTATTGTCTTCTCCACTTCATCCACACCCCATCATTTCCAAGTGAGTTCGCTTCCCCATGCAATCCATTTTTCACCTGTGATAATGATATATAATGATTTGCTGGAGAACTTTGGAGAATAGTTTCCTATAATGTAGACCCAAGCCTATACCTAGACCTTGCCTGCATGGAACAGAGTCTAGGTCGGCCGTGTTCAGCATTCAGAGCGTGTCCGCGGCCTCTCCAGCTCTCGTCGTGTTGGCCCCTCATAAATGTTAACCCCCTTACCTACTCCCATTCCCCATGACCATGTGTTATAACGTTCCTGCTCTACCTCCCATTTATATATCCCATAATTACATAGGCCTATGCACCCCCCTCAAACCTGGGCACCTGGGAGTAGGAGACAGCATACACGCCGGGAAAGGCCCATTCTGTAAGGTATAGACAGGGACATGCCCAACCTCCAGGATACATACAAGTAGGTATAAGCCCTTAAACACCTGTGTACTAGTACTTCTGACATGTTGATACTGTCAGTATAGGACACTAATTTGTTATGACTGCTGCTGCTGAAGTAGAGTGGAGAGGTTGTGCGTAATCTCTAAGGTAAGGAAGAGGGGGGGGTAATACTTTTTGGGGGCGTGGCAGGTTAATGCAGTCACTCCACACGTCAGGTGAGTGCATTATGGTGAGTGTATGAGTGCCCTATGGAAATAAAACAACGTAGCTATTCTGGTGTGTTTCTTTTCATATTACTGTTAGACTATTAGTTACCATACGATTACAATTTATGAGAGAGCGAGTTTTGTGCCCTAACAATGCAATACTTAGCGAGCATTATATTGAAGTTTTCTACAGTTTACTGTATAACACATTATGTTTGACACTACATACTTCATCGATTGCCTAAGTATGTATACATCTGTTAATTCCATAAGAGTAATGAAGTTGCTCCACATGACCTATATCATAAGGTGTATAACGCCTCTTTTCCCATGTTCCTTCAATTACATGTAATAAACATAATAACATAGCGTTATAGGTCATACTAAACAGTCAGTGCAATGAACATGCACCAATCAAGCGACCCTCTCCGTAAACTAAATACTAATGTTATTTGTATCTACCTGACTGGCCAATTTTGGTCATCTTGAACCAATACCTTACCGTACTCATACCCATGGAGTGGCATTCATATCAAATACCATAGGCATACCCAACGTGGGTGCAGATTCATATATAGGCATTGCTATTGCTCTGCTTAAATTTTAGCCTTTGATCATTTGAACCTAAAAAAGGAGAACAACACCACGCCCATACTCACTGCAATTATTACTCGATCATTGTGTTAACAGGGTACCGACCTCCAAGATGTCTTCTTCCAAGAATGATACGATGCGAGGGCTAGCAGTTTTCATCTCAGATGTCCGAAACTGTGAGTATTCTTAGTTTATTATTAGGCCTGTACATGATATTTATACCACCGAATCTGCATGCATATAACCATGATGCACACGTCTTATTGCACACTATAAGTTCAATTATTTGTGGACAATTATCAATCTGTGATTGTAAACAGGCCTATTTCTCATTAATTGCAAGAGATATATGACAATGTAGGGCCTGATGATGTCATATATTCGATGAATCATTCGAACTGGATTATGAACAAATGACATTACACACATGTCTATTTTCTGATTGCAGGCAAGAGTAGAGAAGCAGAATTGAAGCGCATCAACAAAGAGCTGGCAAATATTAGGTCTAAGTTTAAAGGTAGGGCTTAACAATATAACATGTACTCAACATGTATTACAAATGTACCATGTATCAAGATACACATCTACTAATTGTGCCATCCGTATTTGTTAAAAATGTAATGGACAGCAGAAAGGAAAGGAAGCTTTTGTGATCTTAACATGGAACATTTCTTTTAGAAAACACACAAGGATGTAATAATACCAGTATTATTAGTGACGACAATACTGCATAACCTCTCCTACTTTTTTCTCCCTTTTTTGAATAATATAAGATTTATTCTCGGGATGGGCTCCTATTATATATGACATTGTGGTGCCCATAATTATACTCGTGGCTTCAGAGGTACGATTATGCTTTATTACATGACTCTTAATACACAGGAGACAAGACTCTGGATGGCTACCAAAAGAAGAAGTATGTCTGCAAGCTGCTCTTCATTTTTCTGCTTGGCCATGACATCGACTTTGGCCACATGGAGGCTGTGAACCTCTTGAGTTCCAACAAATACACAGAGAAACAGATTGTGAGTTTTATCATCTGTACTACAGCCTTCACCATGAATAAGTATTAGATATGGTACAAGTGACTTGCTGAATAAGACTTTTAGATAATTACCATTGTCCAAGGCTTATAACACTTATGCAGCTAGTCACACGTATCATATCTGACTCACATGTTGTTGTTGGTAAGATTTTTATTGGCAATAATTCGTTGAACAAGTCACGTTTTTCAATCAGAGCCAAAAACAAATGAATGAATGAATGAATGAATGAATGAATGAATAGATAAATGTTCATATGGGCACACATAATCAGTACCACAGTAGGAGAGTGTGCTCAATGTACCGTATCCACATCCAGACATGTATGTAAGATTCAGTCAGGCCATTTCTTTTTTTCTCTTAGCCAACTGTGGTGTAAGTAGCTGTTGCTGCATTCATTTTCATGTCGACCTTTGATATACAAACTAAATTGATTGATACATTGTCGATTATACTTATCTAATCCATGCTTATTTTATCATGCATATCACATCAATTTTCTACATGTTTAATCAATACCATTGAATCATCCCAAATTCATCCCCCAAACAGGGCTACCTGTTTATCTCTGTTTTGGTGAGTGCCGGCTCAGGCCTGTTGAAGCTCATCATGACCAACATCAAGTCAGACCTGGCCAGTCGTAATGCCGTCCACAACTGTCTGGCCCTGCAGTGCATCTGTAGTTTAAGGTCGTCTGAAATGGCACAGGAATTCAAAGAACAGATTCCAAAAATGCTAATACACAGGTTAGTATATCATTTTGTTTTTCACTATCTTATGCATTGTTCTTTAATAGAGAAACATAGTGTTACTAGTTATAAGCAACGATGTAATCTTGTGATTTTGTGGTGCATTTACCCTTACAAGCCTCTCTCACCTATAGATTAACCATGAACCTCTATGTGTACTGTACTTATTAGTGATGAAGACTCTGTGAAACAGAGTGCTGCCCTAGCACTCTTATCACTCATCCGTGCGGCCCCCAGTGCCATCTCAATGTCGTCATGGGCCTCTAGTGTCATAGACCTCATCCACAATCCCAACATAGTACGTGCTTCTTCCATCTCCATACTTAAGGCTAAAATAGTATGATATATTCATATCAATGAAAGAATATTTCAATTTTCCTTTTCTAATGCGTTTTTCCAGTTCTATGTAGTTTCAACTTCTAATCATGTCGTGATTAATTGCATCAGGTATTCTGAAAGTTAAAGGGGTATTGTGAAACCCCCCATAGAAGGGTGGTAGAGAGTCAGCTTGACCAATTCAGTTCAACTACACCTAAACTAATCTATTGAATATCATGAAGTTCATCGTCAACTTTAGACCATGGCATTTCAATGTTTAAAATACAAGTATTTTCCATTCTAGGGAGTCGTTACAGCAGCGGTTACATTGATTGAATCCACAATCAGAACCAATAAAGACGTCTTCAGTGCGTGTGTGGGGCCTGCTGTAATCAGGTTAAGTAAGGTAGGTGTGTACAGTATAATCACATCGTTAATTCTAGATGATTACAATAACACTCTGTGGAAAGCATAATATGGTATCTATAAGGCCACTAAAAAAAACTGGTTCGTAATAGTTTTCTAATCACCGCTCGCATCATGAAAATCATGATTTGGAGAAATACTTTAGATTTTTTTTAAACATTTTTAATGAACAAATGTGTAAATATTGCCATATTTGGTATCAAATTAAAGCTTAATACAGTACACCAGGAATAACTTACATTTTCACACTTCTGTAAAGCAATAAACGCTTTTACTAGGGCTTTATTGTGAAATTTGTCCACAAAAAGCCTACATTTTCCTATACATTTTGGCCCCTAGTAAAATAAACACGTCCTCCTCATGTGGGAGAAATAAATACAGAAACAGGCCCATGTATGATGAAGGGCTGTCCCGAGATGTATGAAGGGGATGGTACAAGGGAAATCAGATGTCCCAAGCATAATGAATCTACATTCCAATATCCCACTTTCATTGCCCGCTTTTTAAGTTACATTCATTGATCTAACCCATCAGACAGTGCTTCACCATGAGCCACTATAGTATCATATATTATGCTTTGGCTATACCAGTATAAACCAGGCATATATATGTTTAGATGAATGTGCTGATGTGATTATTTCTCTCAATTATTTCAGATTGTCTCATCCTCCTACACGAGCCTACAGGAGTACTCCTACTACAATGTAGCTGCACCTTGGTTGTGTGTCAAGCTACTCCGTCTCCTGCAGTTTTACCCACCCCCTGGTAGGCAGAACGATATACCATATTAATGGGAGATGGGAGATGGGAGTCATAATAATGTGTGGATTGAAGGATCATATCATGGATTTAGTTATTGCAGCTTTCATACCAAACTATTATTACATTTTGTCGGCGCTATCCGCCCTCATTTGGTTGTTTTATTTGATCAATTCTGAAATCAAACATTAGGCAGATTTAGGGGATAAAATATAGTTTTCATGTAGGTTCTCGCATTCATGGCACTTCATTATAAGCTAATTGACCCAAGGGCCCTCTCTGGGTCATATGCACGGGTTCAGCTCCAAATTAAGATGTTTTTGTCACACTTTACATTGGATACCGCAGGCAGTAAATATATTACATCATTATAACCAAGTAGAGATCGGGGAACAAAGCATGCCGTCAAAACCAAATTCCTATCTTTACTACAACTAGGCACCCAAAATATATATCTTTTGCAACCCAACATCACCCCCATAGAGATCAGTACTAAACGAAAATTGGAGCCAATTTCCAGCCATTGCCGATCCCATAGGCTGCACGGTTAAAACATGAAAGGAAGACGTTTTTTTTACACTGTTCTAGATCTATGAGAGACGTCCCATCTAGTAGGTATGACAAAGACATTTATTTTAAGAAAATGGTCGGAATTCATCATTCAAGATTCAAAAATGAAGGGGGAATCAAATCGAGTTCAGAACCATAATCCTTATGACCCTACTCATTATAGTTTATAGAGTTCTCATAGAATAGGGGAGACGTTTTTATGAGACCATTTTGGTACCATTTCAACTGTACAGAAAGGTCAGTGGGGACCAGGTGATCTGTAAAGGCCAAATGACCATAGTCAGAATTATGGAAAATAGGAAGTGCCTCCCACCCTCAGTTTTTCTGTTGGGCTTGGTCTGTGTTCAGTGGTGGTGGCGTGTACAATATTGCGGCCATCCACAGAAGGCGGATGCAACACATACAAAGCAAAACTGTACCACCCGTATCCTCAAGGCTTATGGTCCGACCGACTCACTTTTTGACAGAGACGGAAAGCGGCAGATGCCCACAGCCGGTGTCTGTCACCCACACCCACCTGCTCTCAAACAACCACCTGCTCACCCACACCCACCTGCTGGCCTGAAGTGGAAAAACATATACATGTGTGACACATGACACATTAACAAGGAATTCATTTCTGATACGAGAATTGGCCAATAAATGAATCAACGCTGTGAAAACCCTGAATTCAGGTATCTTGGTCTTCAAATTGGTCATTCTCTCGATTCGTTCAGATCCAATGAGAAATCTGTATTACTTTATGTGTGTGTCTGGGCGGTGGGGGGACTTTAAGATCTCAACTTTGGGTTGGGACTTTGAGTTGGGTCTTTGGGTTGGGACTTTGGCCTGGGGCTTTGGCTTCGGACTTTGGCTTCGGACTTTGGCCTCCGACTCTGTGATGTTAATCACTCTTCCTCTTTGAAATAAGTCATTTGTGATTCAGTCACACGCTCGATTTTATTTTAGAGAGTACCTCTTCAGAAATGCAACATCACAAAGGTATCGACGAGTTACTATGATATACTGGTCAATTCTATCTTTCTCTGTTACAAATACCTTTTTTGGGCGGTTCGATTGTTCTAAAATTTACTTGTGAATTGCAGAGGAAACCTCAGTTAAGATGCGACTGACTGAGACCCTTGAAGTCATCCTGAAGAGATCCCCAACGCCACAGAAAGGGAAGAAGACACATCACTCCAACACCATCTATGCAGTATTATTTGAAGCCATCAGCCTCATCATCCACATGGACAGTGACCCCAAAATGCTCGGTGAAGCATGCAGCCAAATGGGGCAGTTCCTGAGGCATCGTGAGACAAACCTGCGGTGAGTTTTAAGTTTAAATTATATATATATATTATATATATATATATATATATACATATATATATATATGTATATATATATATATATATATATATATATATATATATATATATATATATATATGTATATATATATATATATATATATATATATATATATATATATATATATATATATATATATATATATATATATATGGGACCTTTGCTCTCGCTGTACGTATTATGAATATTATCAATCCAATATTTTTGCTTGCAGGACAAAGAGGAACATTATCACACTTTTGATATGGAAATAGAAAATGGGCGGAATTTGTAGCAGCTTGGTGCTGCCCTTTTCCAATACATCACACCTGATTGGTCGGCCCTGATGTATATAAGTACACTGTTAGAAGTTAATGTAGCTGAGCTGTAGAATCTACTGTCGTTTTACAGTATATACTATGGTATCATTATGTACATGTCTGGGCAGTAGTATAATACTGTTGGCTTACAGTATAAAACACGTATTTTTGGTTTCACTATTCACAGTGTACAATATATCTAGAACTCTGACACTTACTTTTCAGCTATCTTGCCCTTGAAACACTCTGCTTACTGGCAGCATCAGAGTTCTCCCACAACATTGTCAAATCCCACCAGCAAACAGTAATCAACACACTCAAGTCGGAGAAGGACATCAGTGTGCGGCAGCGAGCAGTTGATCTGCTCTATGCCATGTGTGACCGCTCTAACGTGGAGCAAATCGTGAGTGAGATGCTCACCTACCTGGAGACTGCCGACTTCTACATCAGGGAGGAACTGGTAAGGCTTTCATTACTGTCTTAATATACATCAGTATAGCAGGATGGATGGTCCGCGCGTATTTGCGTGGACTATTGTTTCTGTGTGGCTTCTGCACATTGTTTCCCCACCTGTCTACCTGTATATAACATCACGTACTGAATTGAGATATTTAGTGAAGACACCTACTTTTGCTATTATTAATCAGGATAATTTAGGCATATAAAATATGTGACCAGTGTTGCAGTAATGTATTGTTAGGCCTTTTGTAATTGTCAATTATGACTTTCAAGAGAAGCTGTATATAGATGATTGAATATTACATACTTACATACTCTCACTCTTTGGCATACAGGTGCTAAAGGTAGCCATATTGGCCGAAAAGTACGCCCTTGACTACACTTGGTATGTGGACACTATTTTGAACCTCATCCGTATAGCCGGGGACTATGTTGGCGACGAGGCAAGTACTTCCCTCTATATGCGAAAATAGGCAAAATAGATTTGATTACACAACTTATTGTGAGTTTGCTTTTAAAATCGATTATGATTATTAAATTTGATTTAGAAATCAACATGATTTAATTAATACACACGCAGCTATAGGGATTGACAGTTAAATCTATGTGAGGGTGTTACAAAGAAATACATCAACTTACTTTTTGAAAAAAAGACACACGTTATAATATGCTGATTAATCTAAGTTATCACTATTTCCTCCCATTTGTCAGGTCTGGTACCGTGTCATACAGATTGTCATCAACAGAGCGGATGTCCAGGGATATGCTGCTAAAGTCGTCTTTGAGGTTTGTGAACACTGAGAAAAATTAGAGCGTCAGCCTGACTCTCCTGTCAGAGTCAAGCATGTCGCCAAAATGACTCTCTCTATATATGCCCATCACTGTCTGACCTAATTCGATTCAATTCATTTCCGATTTGATTTAGAAGTCAGAGTCAAGCATGTCGCCAAAATGACTCTCTCTATATATGCCCATCACTGTCTGACCTATTTCGATTCAATTCAATTCCGATTGTCATGATAGTACTCTCCACAGAATTAGATAGTCATTGTGATAAACCAGGGACTAACATTTAGCAAAGAATGTTGTGCCTGTGGCCAGTCAGTCTCATGCTCCGACTCTATAATAGTAGAGTCTCGACAAACTCATATAAAAAACCTGCTTGACCAACTTGTCTTCAGGAGTTAGTAATTCAAATCCTGTACACCGATTCATGTGCACAGCTTATCAGGAAGTAACAATCTAAATATAATATGTAGAGCCCTTGTGGCGAAAAAAAACAAAACTGGTTGAGTGAGCCTGGTGGCCAGTCTGACCAGGCTCCAAAGTACTCTCGTTCCCAAATCCTTCCGAAGGAATTAAGGCTCTGGTAACTGCCACATGACCTTGAACTTGGGATTTTGCTGGGTTTGGGCAATCTCTGCTGGTAGCTTGGAACCAGTGGACAGGAACCAGAATGTAGATGGTAGTTTTACCATCACACTTTCTGGTTCCATTTCCGGTTTCTGTTTGCTGGTTGCAAGCTACCAGCAGAGATTGCCTAAACCCAGCAAAATCCAGGTCATATGGCAGTTACCAGAGGCTTTCTTTGGAAGGATTTGGGAACGAGAATAGCTCCCAAGCAGCAATAGCTGATCACCGGTAACAGGTGGTCTAACAATGGCGCCCCCTGGAGTGCAAAGAATAACTACTCAATATGATTGACTCTCAACATATGTGGATCAACAAGGGAAAAGGGACCTCCGCGGGGGATTTTTAGTACCAACTTTGGCCACCAGGGGGCTCCATATAGCCAACAATGCTCAAAATATCATAAAAATTGTTCTATACTACTTTTTGATGGAGAATACAATAAGCCACTTAAGAAAATTCCAACTTTAGTGAAAACCTTCCATATTTGGAATGTAAAAGGAACGTTTTTGGGCCTAAAGTGGTGTTTTTTCATTTGTTGGTTGCCATGGAAACATAATTTTCATTCTAAATTGAATTTTTCAAGAAATTAATGATTACCTGCCCCACCAAGATTTCTATGCTGAAAACGGAATGTTAATCACATTTTAAGATTAAAAGTTGTGAGCAAATGTTTAAAAAAGTTTGGATATTTGGGAACATTCGTAATTATGCTAATTAGATAGAGATATCTCTAAAACAAAGTAGGATAGAGCTTATTGACATTTGAGATTGGACAGTGCCCACACATATTCAAGGAGCCAGTTCTCAAAAAACTAGAAGTGGTACCTGCTAATGAAATATATCACTGGAAAGCTGATGACCTCAATTTATAATTGTAATTGAGTTTAACCTTTGGAGGACCCTTTTCCCTCGACTGTCCACATATATGAATAATAAATGTTGTCCAACTTGTACACACACAGGCGCTGACTGCACCTGCCTGTCATGAGAACATGGTGAAGGTAGGAGGCTACATTCTGGGGGAGTTCGGTAACCTGATAGCCGGAGACCCCCGGTCAGTCCCCATGGTCCAGTTCCAGCTCCTCCACTCCAAGTTCCATCTGTGCAGCGTTCCCACCCGCGGCCTCCTTCTCTCTACCTACATCAAGTTTGTCAACCTCTTCCCGGAGATCAAGGATGCCATCAAAGAGGTAGGGTCCACAAACTTTATTTTGCTGATATAGATATGATATATTTATAATCACTCTAAAATATGGGTGCTGCGGGAACATGCATTTACAGAGTAATGCACTTTTTTAAACTCACTTACACACCTTTGAAGAAAGTGTGTTAAAAGTGGCAGCAAAAATAAGGTGTAAACGTAACACTTTCATTATAGTGCGGCACAGGGCGATTTAGGATATGATATGGGTCAGATTTTTGGGCAATATACAACTGGCGATATCCAGACTTTTCAGCCATTTATATGCGTAATAAGTATGCTCTGTGTAGATTCTCCCAGTACCATTGCTAATTGGTATGTAGTTTTCATTTTGTTCATTGTCCTTATTCCTCCAAACAATAATATAATACTTATGCACACATAGGTGCTTGTTTAATAATTTCCTAAAACGGTATGTTGTTAGGTTTTATCCACAGTATACCAACTACGGAATGAGGACGTGGAGCTACAGCAGAGAGCCATGGAGTACCATCAACTCAGTACCATCGCCTCCCACGACGTACTCGTGAGTTAATCATTACAGTTTTAGGATAAGTGAAGAAATTACACCCGACTCATACATTGCTATGGGCAAATCTGTACCGAAAAGTGGCAGGGCCGGGGCTTCTCGAAAAAAAAGCCACAGAATGCATGGGTGACCTGGGTGTTTCCATACAATGTATGGAGTAGGCACACTTGTAGCCCTTTAATGATAATCTTCTTCTGATACTGGCAACCTCCTCTTGACTTACCTGATACCCATACACTTACATGTAGTTGTACTAGTAGTAGTGAATTAAATCACCCCTGTCTTACCTAGATACTATACCTGTCAGGAACATTTAATAACTTAAGCTATTTCATGAAGACATGGTCCATTATTTTCGTCAGGCAATGGTCCTAGAGGAGATGCCGCCATTCCCAGAGAGGGAATCATCTATTCTGGCAAAACTAAGAAAGAAGAAGTCATCAGGGGCCCTGGATTCAACACCCACCAAGGGATTTGTTGACGGCACAGAATCTGAAAAGAAGTTGCAGCCACGACAACTTGTAATGTCCGAGGTAACGCTATACCCCTTTACTATCTGCTCTCTCTCTCTCTTACTATTCGGTTAAACATTCAGGGGTGTAGCTTTTTATTGTTTATGAAGTGTTAACTTGGAAAAACTATAGAAGTAAAGCCTTTAGAAATAACTAGGAATCAATGCTCATCATAGATTTAGAACACTTAAGATAATCAAACAAATTCTTTTAAAACTATGTTTAGATATGGAGACCGCATACGTGATATGCCCCATTTAAACCAGCCCACACAACTTTAAATACCAGAAGACACCCATGTAATCTAATAAGTAAACTTTTTCCCCATTATCTTGCCGTGTGCTAGACGTTATCTTCCCCACCTGGAGGCAGCACCCCTAAGGAGCTGCTCAGTCCTGCTCCCCCTGAGTCGGCAAATAATGGCGACCTGCTGGGGGGACTGCTCGTCCAACTGGGAGACCCTCCAGGGGAGAGCTCCTCTGACATATTTGCACCCTCTCCCAGTAATCTCAGAAACACTGACGTAAACAGGTAAGCTAATGCCAACCTTGTCACTTTATATTCCTTCATTTGACACATATCACATATCCCTTTGCAATATACAGTGTTATCAGTCTTGAGCAATAGCCATGATAGGACGGGCATAACATATAGCTGATGTCTGTGGTAGTGCTTTACATATCATTGCTGACATTACTGTTATACATTACAGTAGATAAACAACATTAACTTGACATGTTTGCTCTTTTTTAGGTTCATCTGCAAAAATCATGGCGTCCTCTACAAGAACAATATGTTACACGTCGAGTGTAAGTGCGAATTTAGGGGCAGATTTGGAAAGATTGGTGCTTTTGTGCACAACAATACGCCGACTAGCCTGTCACTGACCGGGATCAAAGTCACCAGTACAGATGCTGATATCCTTTTCATATCAAAGGTTGGGGAAAGAGTAAAGAAATTAGCAGAAATTAAATTATAGGGGCGAGATAATACCCAGCTAATATTGTGCCTCTACATGGGTACCCACGGTTTTGACCGTGTCCCCGTGTCGAATTTTAGCAAAAGTGACGTGTCTTCATGTTGAATCTTATGTACATAGAATATGCTAGGACCCTCTATGCATGCCTGTGTCCGTCGAATTTTAAAAGTGCCGTGTCGCCTGTGTCGGATTTTAAAAGGGCCGTGTCGCCGTGTCGCACGTGTCGAATTTTACCCATGTAGAGGCACAACATTGCCTAGTCGGACTCATAAGTGTTTTTTCTTGGGCAAGCTGATTTGCTGATCTGAATGGGTTATGGCTCATAATGCAATTAGAGGATAAGTGCCTGCATAACAAACTTATTTCAATATACTACTCATTGCCGTTATGGTCCATTAGTAAATAGAATACGTGTGTTTGTATGACATATATATTTCCATATACTACTCAATGCCGTCATGGTTCATCGGACAATAAGAGGATAAGTGCCTGTAAAACATACTTATTTCCATATACTACTTATTGCTGTAATGGTTCCTTAGAAATTAGAATATGTGTGCCTGCATAACATGCTTGATTCCATATACTACTTATTGCCGTTATGGTTCATTGGACAATAAAAATATGTGTGCCTGCATAGCATACTTATTTTCATGTACTACTTATTGAACAATTAGAAAATATGTGCCTGTATAACATACTTATTTCCATATACTATACTAATTGCCGTCATGGTTTATTGGATAATGAGAAGATAAGTGCCTGCATAACATACTTGTTTCCATATACTCCTTGCAGTTATGCCAACAATTGATAGCCCAGAGGATATGTACTTACATAACTCATGTCCATTTTACTCAAGGCTTTTGTGGTTCATAGTACAGCAGAAAGACAGGTGCCAGTGGTTATTTTCAGTTGAATAATCCTTAATATTCACCACGATTGATTGCCGGATGCCAAACCTACAACCATCTCGTGATAGAGGCCGGACAGCAGGGACAGATTCTCGTCAACGTGGAGTGCATCTCTCAATTCATCTGCCCACCCATACTGCAGTTCCAGGTTGCTTTAATGTAAGGAAGGATACCCTTGTTCATATTTCTCCTTCAACCTTAGACATTTCATTTTGAGAAACCCCTAAATTGCTTGTCTTTCATCAATCATAGATACAAAAACTATCCAGAATACCATTCTGGCGGAATTTCTTTTAGCCTCTCAATGCATGTCCAGAAGATGATGAATCATATAGATAAAATTGCCAAAAAAACTGTGTTAAATGTAAGAATGTTATAACTTTGTGAATCAGCCTCCAGTTTTACATTGAGATGAGTGCCTTTCTCTCATACTAAGGTATGGCGGACCGATATCTACAACACTTCCCGTGTTCTTCAACAAGTTCATGGTTCCAGCAGTCATGGACCAGGACACCTTCCTCAAGCGATGGACAATGTTGAAGAGGTAGGTGGGAAATCGATGTGCATGCATTACACTTCACAAATACATAATGTCAATTGTATAGCATTTATAACCTAAATGATTCAAGCGGTCGATCATAAAAGACGTCTAAATATCACCGTTGTAGGATAAATTTACAGTGGCAGTAAGACTGTAAAAGGAAGTTTATTTTTATCAATTTGAAATAGCAAGTCCCCATCCCATTTGGTTGTTCAAATTCATTCCTTCGATTGGACATAAATTTATCATTAATATCGTATCATACCTGCCTGATCAACCAGGCTAAGATGTGCAGATACACACTCTTCATAATTATCATTAGAACTATAGATATTTATAACCGAAATCCAATCATGTTTACTTTCTCCATTTCAACAAGCAGTAACCCAGAGAGGGAAGTGCAGCACATCAAGCAGTGTGGCTCGGGCTGGGTGAACAACATTGTAAGGGAGGCCCTGAGTGGTTTTGGGTTGGCAGTCCTGGACGGTATTGACACCAATACAAACAACTTTGTTGGTGCAGGCATATTGTCTCAAGGATCTGAGCAGATCGGATGCCTCCTCAGAATGGAGGTTAACTATGAGGCAAAGGTAAGCATATGGCTTATCATAGCGTGTCCAGATGTGGGTTGGTAATAATATGGGCCCTGGGCTTTGGGTATAGTCATTTAACCCTTTAGAGCGGCATGATTAATGTCCTCGGTCAGCGAGTAACTCGCCAGGGTTGCATTCATGCCGACCCTACAGGTTTGAGATATTCCCGATGGGTCTGCATGATGCATGCAACACCTGCGAATTACTCGCCGGGGATTCGAAAGTTTGACTTTACATACACTTACAGATCATACACGTTCATGTCAAGATTAGAATACACGCTCGGGGCCTGGACTGTAAAATGTAAATACACGTAAATCTGGCACGTGGATGGGTCATATAATGTGCTAAACCTTTCATAATGGCATAAGTCATGAGAGCATAAGTCATATCACCATGTTTGTTCAGAGTTCAATATTTCTCCTTTAGTAGAGCCTCGGCGAATAATACATGTGTTGAATTGATTCATACCATTACTACAATTACTTTTATCCATTATCTTTTCCAGATGTATCGTCTGACAATGATAGCAAATCGAGGGGAGATCACTAGAGCACTGGCTGACCTGTTGGTTACTGCACTGGATGGGTTGGGTGACCAGTAACTCGCGCAGTGCCTCACATAAACTGTGACAGACATATTATTATCAAAACTGGAGACCAAGAAGGCACGAACTGAGGTCGGACCCCGTCCACATTACCATGGAGATATTCTCTGAGCAAAGTAACATTGGGTAGTCACATTAGTAGACCTATCACTAATTCAATCGTGGGGAGTATACATCCAGATAACCCACCTCTTCAATAATAAAAACCATCATGTTGGTCTAGCATTACACTTTATAATTATAATCTATTCGGTTATCATCACTGAGTTTCCATGGCGCAAGTTTTCCAACATTAATAAAGATTTTTTGTCAAAATATACTTTATGTATTGAAATGCAAGCATGTCGGTTATAATTATTATGTGCAGAGGGGTACAGGTACAGGCAGAAAGTCACCAGAATTAAGAGTCACATTTTAGGGGCGGCGGAAGGTGGATAAAGTTGGGTTCTCTGGGAAAACACTTAATAAGAATTGATTGTCCACTTTAAGACACCACTTAAGAAGATTCATGAAAATGAGCATTCTACAAAGTGTGGGGAGTGCAGCAGGAGCTTTTAGTTTGACTTTGGTAATTTTATGTTGACACAAAATTACGCAACAGTACATTACGTCTTTCAAGCAAAGCCAATGTGGCAAAAAACAATCCATTATATCACCATATTAATATCTCACAATACAAAATAGAGGCACATTGTTGCCATTCGCTAGCAACTACACAAACAAATACAGACAAGAATGCCATTAGGCAGCGTATTAAGTGAACCGTGTGTCATCATTTACATGAGGGACAATTGTATCTTAAATTAATGCTGCTCCGTTATACACTCAAATAACGTAGTAATTCAAAGTATACCAATCTTCACAATTAATGGTACAGCTAGTACAGTCAGTACCAACCATGTATCACATCACTTTAGTTTAACTTGACTCATTAACAATTTTAGAGATTCAATTTTTTGTGCCTAAAAAGCAGTGAAGAGAGATAATGTACTGTCCATAATGTTTTAATTTTCTCAGACTAGTCAATTCGTTGTTACAACTGACGCACATCTTAGTGAAAATTACTGCCAATGGTAACACCCATATCAAGGTCATCATATATAGTTATTGCACCCCCTTGACAATGTGTGCCAGCATAAGCTATTAGGGTAAACCGCCCCTGAGTGGCACTGTTGATGAGCTGAAACCTACAAGACTGACTTTGATACAAGATTACATGTAGAAAGAGTGATCCAATCCTCATGGAGTATGCAGCACTTTTCATTGGGACACTGTTTGGAATGCTATAGGGCTGTGTCTCACGACCTTGGTCCAATGTTTTTGTCTCTGACCGGGTGCCGTCTCTGACCGGGTGCCGTCTCTGACCGGATGTCATTTGGGAGTTTAGTTATCTTCTACAGCAGGAGGCTAATTATAGTTACATAACAACTGCCATAACGTTTTTACAAATCATAATATGTATGAGTATATGTTAAAAATTTAAAAAACACTTCCTTCTGACACCAGGTCAGAGACGGCACCCAGTCAGAGACGGCACCCGGTCAGAGACGGCACCCGATCAGAGACAAAAACATTGGCTCAAGGTCGTGAGACACAGCCATAGACAAGTCAAAAATATTGATTTCCATGTAATATATTGTGTAAATGCTGATTAAAGTAAGGTACCCTTTGGACATTGAATTGGTACCATGACTGGCCCCCCTTGTACCTTAAGTGGCCCACTCCAATAAAACACTGTTTATGCATCTGTAACTTGGTAAATGTGGTTACAATGTTATGTTCCATTAGAATATAATAAATATTGCCTCATGCACATCGTTAGTTCCAATAGCAAGCCTGTGAACATGCTTTAAGCCTACTCTCCTATCTTGCCTTTTTGGGGGCTGCCTTCTCTTCTGTTTGCCACTAGGCATAATTAGGCCCATTTCTGCTCTTGGGGCATAGTGTACCACTGAACAAAAAGAAATGAACATTCAGGAACCTTTCTATGTATAACATTTTTTCATGCTCTTATATGGTTCACCAAAAAAAAAATGTAACCAACATGTCTACATCCTATGAGCTACAGCATGGTTGCTAAAGCTCTCAACTGTGGGGAGACAGGAACCAGGGACCTCTCAGACTAAAGTTCTAAGCCCTGCCTATGTGGCCATGGAGGCCGGACAAGTGTGGGGAGTGTAGAAGTACCCCCATTTTTTGTTCACTCAGCACTAAGCTCTGGCTATAAGGTATAACCTATCCAAATAGGGACCTTTAGCAATCCTGACATAGCTCATAATACATAGACATAAGGTCCCTTATTACAAAAGGCCTGGATCTGAATTCCCAAGGTACATACTCACACAGTCTCAATGTCATACAAGTATAGCTTTCAGCAGTTCTAACACCATATCCAGAATAGAGTAGGGGTACAGTATTAGCCTAGCACACAGAAAATCCTGGGTTCAAAACTTAATGGACCAGTTTTTCTCTGACCAGAAATCAGGTTGATTTCCATGTAATTCTATAGTAAGAAATAATGAAAAAGACATTTACCCACATTATATAACATCTTTTTGTTTATTGGGTCATAGGGGGATCCATTTATTTTGGATCTTAGATTAGATCTCACCCTACACCTAGCATAGCATAACCTATACTGTTGGTGGGCCACTCATGGTTGAGCCACTTTAGGTACACAGGTACACAGAGGCAAATATGAGAGTCACCCAATGTCGCCAATACTACTCTCAGACAAGGGTCAGGCACTGCTGGACTATAATAGATGGGTCAAGGGCCATTCTAGTGAGGGTCAGGCTAGGCTGGACATTCAATAACAGGATGGACCTTGGCAAACTTGCTTGAAAGTCTGGCCATGCTGGATCCTCATGCCATAGTCTGGCATTGCTGGACTCTTGCAGGCTGATAGAGACTCTCCCAAGAGTCCAGCATTGCCAGACTATGGCATGAGGATCCAGCATGGCCAGACTTTCAAGCAAGTTTGCCAAGGTCCAGCCTGTTATTGAATGTCCAGCCTAGCCTGACCCTCACTAGAATGGCCCTTGACCCATCTATTATAGTCCAGCAGTGCCCGACCCTTGTATGAGAGTAGTATTTGCGACATTGGGTGACTCTGATATTTGCCTCTGTGTAGTGGTGACAATCAATCAGTAAAAACTACCTTATTAATATAGGACTTTTACCAAATGAAGATGACAAGTTAATGTAAAGATAATATGTGTGGAAAACAAGGTGAAAGTTTGGATCTTACTGGAAAACTATAGGCACACTGTTGAGGTATACAATGTGTTTTTCTTGAGAGCTATCAAATAAAAGAGGGCTACATGTCACACAAAAATGTCATGTTTGGCACTCTGTAGAAAACACTGTGGCTATTCTATAGATAATATAAACTGTGACATTAGTACATAATTGTCTCTTCTTTCATATCTGTATTAACAAATCAGGAAGAAATAACCATATAGACTGATGTATAGTGGTATAGATGGGCCACTATAGGTACTTGTCCTGTAGAGGGGCCACTCAGGGGCGGTTTACCCTATTACCGGGAGCATTGCAAGTCCCTATACACGTGGATGCGCTATTCTAACCATCAACACTAAAGGTAAAAAGGTACATTCATTCCAAACTCCAATTAAACGTAATCTTACTATACTGTGGACAAAGCGTGAAGTAAAAGCAGGCTTCCCTAGAAGATTAATGCCCCTCGTACTTTCCAAAGAAGCAGCCGTGTGTGACAGTTGAGAAGTCAGTCAGCATGCGGCGCTCTAGCTGATCTGTGGGGGCTAAATGTCGACCTGTATACGTCTAGTAGGAGCTCTACCGCCGCACAGTAAGGACCTGTTAATCTTCTCAGGTAGGTCCTGATCACATTTTTGAAGTGAGTGATAAGTTGTCTTGTTCGGCCTCGTCCCGCCTCCCTACCTATACCTGCTTCCCTGCCTCCCTGTCTCCCTGGCCCCCCGCACCCCTGTCTCCCCGCTTCACTGCCTCCCTGCCCCCTCCTCCCTATCCATATCTGTCACCTATCTGCTATCCCTATCTGCTCCTCCGCTAGCCATCCCTTTCCCTCTCTTGATTCAAAACTATCCCCCTACCCGGCTCTCTCTCACTGCTCACCTCCCTGTATCTGTCTCACCTTCCTCCCGTCAGGATAGGTCCAGCGCTCCCTTCCTCCCTTCCCGCTCATTCTCTCTTAATGATTATTCTCCCTTTCGAATTCTCCCACTTGAGAATCCCCCACCCCTCCCATTCCTCTTTAGTTCCCATCCAATGTTCTCGATAATGTTTTTTAATCCAACTCTAGAAACCAACTCCTGGTCATAATGGATCAGTCTGTCTATCAGCATAGGCCAGGTCCGAGATCACAGTTCTAAACTACAAAATATTACATTATAAAATATAGCACCATTATCATTTTCCATATTTCAAAGTCCAGTTTCCCCCAGCTTCTAAAAAAAGAGTTTAAAAAAAAAGATATTAATTTTTATGATCCCGAACCCTAGTTACACGAAGAAACCGTTGATTGATGTTTGATATCTATAGTATTGTATGGATTTGGAAATCGTTTTACCTGCCCCTATTCTAAATGCAGGACGCGGACTTGTTGTATCATATTCTGCTACCCCATAGGGGGGTGCAGAGGGGTCCCCCCCTGAGGTCGGAAAGTCGCCGAAATTAAGGGGTCAAGGTCGAAAAGTCGTTTTTTTTTGGACCCTCTAACCTACTGTAAATTTTGTCTTAAAGTCGCCAGGTCGCTTATATATTATTGCCTTAGGTCGAAAGTCGCCTCCAAAACAGCCCAGGTCGCCAGGTCGCTTTTGACCCATCTGCAGTCACCCATAGGTGTATGATGTGTAAGGTAAAGTCTGTACTCAGTGCCCCACTGCATGGTTAGACTAAATGAGAGCGGTATGAGTTATTTATGTGTTTTGTTGTTGTTGTTGTTGTTGTCTTTGTTTTTCACATAGAAGAAACTCTTCACTCAAGCGGTCGCTACAGGCAGAGAATGATCATAGCTAGGTTTAGTATTTCTTGCCCCCGGTAGACTGTCCTATTTGATTTATTAGGTAGAGTGGAGAGTTATGTTAGATTTCGGCAGAACCTGAGGGAACTCTATCAGGCTGCTCGAGGTGTCTACTAGTACTACGCGGAGTATCTGAGTATTGACTTGTTGATACAGGTAACTATAGGAAGTTTAAACCAGCAGATCTTACTGCACGTCCAGTAACAGTCGAGACAGGTACCCAGCCCTATATATAGGGGCGCTGGGGCTTTAAAGGGGCATTCTCACCACTTGCACTTAACTGCATAGTAGACTAGAACAGTACTAGAATTGTAAGTGGAAAACGCTCGGTGATTATGCCACTTTAAGATCACGACGTGTACGATCCTTGGTTGTGATAAATCCCCAGCTTACACCATACACAATTATATTACATGTATATGATTATATTTACCCCATATACGACATATTTGACTATTAATGAGTTATAACTGACCAATTCATGGTGCATATACCTAGGGGTCACAGACCACTGGTTTGCATGCCCTCTGCACCGCCCATATAAATAGAAACAATCAACTATATGTAACCTTCCCTATAAGGGTGAGTTAGCGTTGTAGATTGCACCTAATAATAGAATAGTGGGGCGGGGGGGGGGGGGCAGCCTCGGACCCCAGCCGGACTAGGTTGTCCGCCTGGGCCGGTTCTTGTCTGCTGATTGTAATGCCCCCCACCTCCCCCCTCAACTCCCCCCTCCCACCCACTCACTAGTACCCACCCCCACTCACTGGACACTGCCCCTGATCACTCACCAAACTTGAATGGAGAGTGCACCAATCAAGACATGCAGTCCACAAGGAGGAGAGTTGTTGATTTCCCCTGATTATAGAACTGTGGGGGGCAGGCACACCACTGATCATATGTGGGTATATGGACCATATCCCACTCAGTTAGTTAAATAGATATACCAACCATGTCCTTATTATAGTGTTATCTTGTACATTTATAAATGTCTTAACATGTAGAATTGATATAAGCAAAACAATATATTTTATTTCAAGAAACACACATATAACTGTCTATGTTATGGGATACTGTCTAGCTACTCATGGTGCAGCTACCTGCCCACTTGGAGGCATTTAGAGGTCTGCCCCCAAAACATCACTCTGTGACTAGTGGTGATTGACTGTCAATCATGTTGGCTCCACTCACCCAGAACCTATTTTAATGATCCTCAGTGGTGCAGGTGCTGTTACACCAGACATGCATAGTAATATGAATAGTCATTACCCCTTGACCAATGAGCTGTCTAATATTGAATGGGCACCCAAGGATCCCCATACATAATGAGCTATAATGAGGTTGGAGTCCAGATATAGGTACTGGTCCAGGCGCTAATGCAGCCCAGTGGGCGGAGTTTAGGGACTGGGTGATCGAGGCTGGGGGGGGGGGGGGGGGGGCAAACAAACGCCAAATGGTTGATACTTTATCGGGTATATGAACCAAATCTCACCCGCTTAAATCAATACACACATAGGAATTATCATAAAAATGTGTCTAAATGAGATCAACATTGTCTTATACGCGTACTATGCATCATTATAGTGAAGACTGAAAATTATTAGGATCCAATTAGAATATCAAAATACAATAAGCTGGTATGGGGTAATGGCTCTATCATGGTGAAACTACCCAACCACATGGTGGCCTGTGTTTGCCCCCCAGTCCAGGCCCTGTGACGTAGCAGGAGAGGAAACTCTAACCTCTGCTTAGTCACAGATCACGTGAGGCGGGGGCAGGGGCTCCCATCCAGAAGTATGCAACTTGTGGGATAGATGTTTTGGACGTGCATGTGTACCTATCGAAATGTACGTGTAGGTAAATGCTGATAATATACATACTTTATCTGCACACCTAGAAGGTAAGAATACACTTAGATACGTAACTGATATTATATGCATCTATGGTAGCTAGTGTTTTGGGGTAATTAAATCCCACTGTATTTACCCAATTACCACACTCTAACCTGCACTGAGGTATACCCACTTATGTACTTCAGCCCAAACAGGGACCATGTCGAGTTATCCTCTTTAACTATATTAATTGTACCTGTACTCCAACATTAACCCTTGCCGTTCCCTTAGGCGTAACATTCCCGAATCTTAAACTCTTAATCTAAAATGGGATTGGCAGTATCAGCAATGTTTTCACTGCAGTGGAATTGGCAGAAAGCCCCACCTCACATACAGTCTGACATGCACACGTAACACAACTGGGGCCTGTTTCTTAACCCATATTTGATAGAACAATATTTTTTGGTGTTTCTAAAGGTGATATATTAGTAATTATGCTATACCAGTGCTATGTTAGTCTTCGTTCTACTAATAGAACTTGTTTTCACTAATACAATGATTTCGTGACATGTTGCTAAACCTCTTTTTGGCGTTACACTAGCGTTATATTAAGGCCCTATATATATCGTTTAGCCTGTTTTAGTATAGCTGTTTAGGACCATGTCGAGGGGAGGGCATAAACTATATAGAATTGGTTAATAAATAAAAAAAATCCACAGATCTCTTGTACATGTTTACAGGATATGTGGAAAAAAAATTTGGACAAAAAATATTTATAATTATTGCAGTACTTATATTCCTTATAAGACGCAATTTGGACTTAGACATTTTAACGATATATCAAAATGTTAATCGCTGTATTAAGGTTTCGAGTAATATCAATTATTATTGTTGTGCTATGCGATTATTTTCATTACTTGTGGGGGCTTACATACTAGGCTATGTGCATTTTAAACCCTTTATTCTGCAATGGGATCACACAGAAGGAACATGGCTCGCTCTATTAATGTCTCTAGTTATATTAATTATTATTGTTGTTGTATGTGGTATTTATCATTGCTGGTGGGGCGAGAAACACAGTTTTCATCGTTCTATTAAGATCCTGATCACCTTGTTAATTTTTTGTGTTATATTATTATTACTGTTGTTGTATGTGGTATTTATCATTGCTGGTGGGGCCTTATTGACTGATCTGTAAGTTAGTACTATGGAGCAGAGATGGCGCCACCAACATCAGGGAGAATTTCTGCTGCTATACACCTAGATGGCAGCACCGTTCTGCACCTGCAGCTATTCCTGCGCTGGGGAACCCCGTCTGTCTTATGGGGATTCCACACTATACTCTCTCTCTAATTTTTCTTAGTATATCGGTAGCACTAATATAGCTTAATATTTTGAACGGTAATATATCAAGAAATGTCCTGATATTACTACTTTGAAGGTAACCAACAGCCGAAAAATTGGAAATTCTGTTTCATAAGTCGTTATACTAATATTTCTATCAAAATAACAAAATTTGAAATATTAATTTTTCGGCTTTTGCAACAGGCTACTTTTCGTTACCTCTTGTTATATTATCTCCGATCTATTAAGACATGAATATAATGGTATAAGAAACACTTGTTAAGAAACAGGCCCCAGACGTGAGTTCATTAGGCAATATTGGGCGCGCGCCTAGGTAGGGTGTTCCATCGAAAATTGATTAGTGTGTCTATAATTGATGTCTATAGCCAAGCTGCTAGTCAAAATATATACTAATTTGATGCATAAATCAGAATAAGGATAACTTTAATGGAAAATGCTTGACAACTGTTGAAAGTTGGAAAAGTTGCTGATGTTTCACCCCTGCTCGTTTATACATAGCCTATGACCCAGATGGCACCTATGGAGTAAAGCCCTACTGCTGCATGTAGCATAGGGAGTAATCACCCTGCTTGCAGCCACACACTATAAAACGGGGAAATGCATGAATTTCACCTAGCTATAATTCAATAAATATATGTATTATCCATTGAATTATTTTACCAATATAATATAATAATACAATGCTATTTGGTAGTGATGTCTCTATTTTGGGTGCTATGTGGATGTAATTACATTACCATAGCATTCACTAGTCTCAATTTCCGCAAGAGTTGTGAAAAAATTTGATTGATTTTATAATTCTAGCCTACTTTTAAATGTTTAAAGTCTCTAGTTCCTACTGTACACTTTTCGAAAAATCAATTCATCATTGTTAAATTTCAATTTATATTTTATTTCTTGTCATAATTACTAAACTACTTACACCATAAAAAGTGTACAGTATCTGAGATATGGCCCAATATGTATAGAATATCATGATACTTTGTATTTTTTGGGGAAATACATAGATACCTGCAGATTTGCCATAGACTGAGGTGATATATTGCTCCCCTACTGCAGATATAGGTGCCATGGGCTGCCTACTCACCCAGTGCTACGCTGTGGGGAGCCCCTGGGCGCTGTGGATGTAACACCCTAGCCTAGGCGTACCTGCAACGGTGGAAGCGCAATCTAAATTCTAAGATGACCCAGCATCCTTACCACTCCCCCAATCTGGACAGCTGACATAAAGAAAATTAAATATACACTCGATCAACAAATTATGACCCCTAAAACTCCCGATTTTGACAGGCCAGAAACTAGCTTCAGCTATAGGTCTCACAATGCAGAACCAAAACATCTCGCTAGTGGGGAATAGCACACATGGGGGATTGGATAATGCTGTAAATTGAAAGGAAGCTTGAATGATTCTCATAAATTACATCTTATGTAGTAGTGATGGTTTGTTGTGAGACACATGGAAAACAAACCATACAATCATATAATATGATATATAATTTTTGGTCCCTGTTCAATTGTTCGCCATGCTGCCCTTTTTGCATGAATTTACCCGTACTTGCGTAGAAAAGGCCAATATACACACGTTCAGCAGTGTGAAATACTGCTCTAGTCTAGGCATCTGGCAGCTTTCCCTTCCTGACACATTCAATTATAGCCTTTTCATTCGTTATCATCTAATTCTCTATAAATGCAGCATTCTGTATTAAATGAGATGTGCTGGGACATCAGGTAATGGGAATCATATATGCAAATACGATAGAAAAGTTGTCTGAGCTGTGTTTGGTGATACACCATGTTTAACTTATACATGGATATATGTTAGGATGGACGGGGTGTTGTGCCTCCGCTACTACACGCAGATCTCATATACATGGATATAGTATGTATCAATTTTAGTGAAGGCTGGAGTCTACCAGCAAAGTAAATGTGCAATAAATAGTAAGTTAGAATAATAATGAATACCAATAGTAATAAGCACTTACCCAAACACATGTAGCATTGTTGGCTCATAAATAGCTTAATTTGTGATGGAGTACTTTGGAATATGCAGTGAATGCCCTAGTTTAAGAATTGGTCCAGGGCCAGGGACCCGACCCTGAAGATCAGAGGGGGGGGGGGGGGGGTCATTAAGCCAGGGAGGCGCGTGCTTTTGGCGAGCTGCGCCACAGGGCTGGGTCACATTTTAGCCGTACCACATCCTACAGCCATCACTAATTCTGTGTCAAGAGTTCAGCGTATCTAAAAAAGTGATACATTTCATGTTCTAAGACCTCTATATAGTTATACATAGAAAACTGTATATATGTACATGTATTATAGATACTTCTACAAATATTACTATTGAGAAACAGGGGAGGATTCTCAAAGATATACCATTCCTTCTGCTTGTTAATAAACCCTTTTCACCTTTTTTTTTAATTACAGCTCAACTTAACTACACCAAGACACAGGATGAAGTTTGATGAGATACTGGAGACCCATGTTGGGAGCTGTGGGAGGTACCAGAAACTGGTAGTATTCCTCCTGAGTCTCTTCTCCATCTGCAGCTGTATCTTCACCATGGAGATCATCTTCACTGGAGGCCAAATGGATCACTGGTGTAAGGTCTCCCAGCCTCCTGAAGGACCGACTGCCAACTACTCCAGGGAGGAGTGGCTCAACCACACAGTGCCCTGGGTAAATCACAACGGTCACTGGAGGAGGGATGGGTGTCATATGTACACTGGTAATGTCTCATATGTCCAGGAGGAGATTGCTGAGAATGGTACTTATGGTGTGGCCAATAAGCCTGTGACTGAATGTACCAGTTATGAATATGACAGATCGGTATTCACGTCTACAATTGTCAGTGAGGTGGGTTTATTCATCTAAAACTATAAGTGTACTAATTATAGTTTTTATAACCTTTTCCACACGGAAATTATATTCATTTCAAGATGAGGGCCAACTAATCAGAATGATAAACCGACGGCAATATTGTGTCCTTCCATAATTATTAGTGTAACTATTTTTTTAGGGCACTTTGTTGACATCAACTTTCAATATTAGGATCATTGTTAGTTTTAAGAATTTGTTTATTTAAAGAATACAATGTATAATTCAATACTTGAAAAAAACATTTCAGTGGGACCTTGTATGTGATAAGAGTTACTATATCTCTTTTATCAAATCATTCAACCTGGCTGGGAAAGGAGTTGGCCTCCTGTTTGGTGGTCTCGTCTCCGATAGGTAGGCTAGACCTTTAAACATCTTAAGTTATGAATCATATTCCTGTATATATCATTTCACAAGACCAAAGAACAGGGTTGGCCATTGTAAAATACAATATTTCACTTTTAAACTAATCGTAATTTTTACCTGCCCAGAAACCCAGAAACCATGACAAAGCAAAATGATTCTCAACTCATCTCTCATTTCCTAGGATTGGGCGGAAGAAGACAATGCTCGGGAGTTTTGTGATCATGCTTGCTGGCCGGATTACACTAAGCTTTTCCTACAACCTGATTGTCTTCTTAGTAGGCACCTTTATTACTATGGTGGCACAGGTCATCATGTACAGTAGTAACTTCACCTTAAGTAAGTTAGCAACTCTCCAGATATATGTGGCCAGGTGAGGGAAAATGTGCCTCCAGGGTGGATATGGCTTTTCAAAGTTTATGTTACAGGCTTTAAAATGAGATATCTTGAACTAAAATATCCCAAGTAGTTTTGCTGTAACTGCTTGTCAAATAAGGGTTGGTGTGTACAACTGAAAATGGCAAATAAGCTCTAAATCCACTATATCCTATTATGAATACTAATAATGTAAAAAATACTGTTTTGTTGAAAAATAACCAAAGACATCTGATGATTTTATCATAAAATTGGTTCTAGAGGGAATTTCTGAGGTCTGTTTTCAAGTCTGAGTTCCTTGTGAAATTTTCAAAAACATTTGTGGCAAAAAATTCCCATTTGGAATAATGGAGTGTCTCCATGGCAACCAGAAATTGCCATATATGCCAATTTTCCATGTTTCCATGGCAACAAATGTTCCTTTTGCATTCCAAAAATGGAACGTTTTCAGTGGAGATGGAATAATTCTAAGCATATCACTGGATTCCCCATGAAAAATTGGTCTCAAGCATATTTTAGTATATTTCTCAGTGTTTTACCCATATACTGCCCCCTAGTGGCCAAAATCAGTACTAAAAATCCCCCCTGGAGGCACGTTTTCCCTCACCTGGCCACATATATCACCATAATCAATAAGGAGAAGAAAAAACTCCAGACCAAAAGTGTGGATATTGGAATGAAAAATTTGAGTATTAAATTATTTCTTAGTTTCTAAAACTTAATGGTCATGAGATACACACATTTTACTTGCAGGTCTTGAGCTAGTTGGTCCAAGATGGCGGGCAGCAGTAGGTGCCTTGCCGGCTATGCAGTACGGTATTGGATACATGGTGGTGTCCTGTATAGCCTACCTCTGTCGCTATAGACAGACACTTCACCTGGCAAACACCGTTCCCCTATTATTATTGGTACCAGTTCTATGGTAAGATGGAAATTCAAATACTTTACTGAAGTTCATAAGAGGGGCAATATCACCACTCACACTTATAACGGTTAACCACTTAGTAGACTAGCTAGAACTGTACTAGAAATGGGGAATATGGATCACACTCGCTGATTATGCCACTTTAAGCGAACAGGATTAACTAATTTAGTCAGCACGCAGTCGTATACTATTTATTTGATATGTATCAACTGTTTGCTGTTGTGGCTATATTGACATGAGTCAATATGAATATCTATCAATAAACTGGAATACATATACTAAATGATCGCTCTAAACCTGCCTATAGTGGTATTTCTTAAATGCCGTCTTGTGTAATTTTAGGGTTAGTCATTCATGAGAACACAACAACATCAGATGATTAATAAAGTTGACAGTGTGATTGCTGAAATAACCACTTTTAATGGTTCCTCTCCCAATGCACTTTTACAGGCTAGCACCAGAGTCGCCAAGATGGCTGTTAGATATGGGAAAACCTGAACAAGCTACCAAGATACTCTGTCAAGTAGCCAAACGAAATGGACGAAAATGGTCACCAGATGTTAAACTGGAAGCTTATGCTAAGGTAATTGTTGGACTTTTATGAATTCGAATAAAAGCACTGACCACCATGGAGGTGACCATTGTCACCTCATCTACCCCACCGAGAATACAGGGTTGTGTGACAGTTGCCTATGCAGACTGGTTGTCAATATTTCTGAAAAAAATAACAACAAGAGGCCATCATAAGAATTTTTTTATGCCTTAATACAACGTTAAGCAAATAGGGGTCACCAATACACAATCCCTGTATACATTAGTGTATGTTCCAATTTATATGATCACGTTAGCCCACACTTTGTTCCACTCATTTTCAGACAGAAAATGGTGAGAACAAGAAAAAGAAAAATTCATTCCTGAACACCATTAAACAGCTATTTACATCAAGAGTCCTCATTGTGAGAGTGTTAATTAACCTACTGGCATGGTAAGACAATAATTTATAGACTCTACTTTCATTTCGGAAGTGCTATTTGGGTCACGCTTCTGTTGTTCGCCTTCTGCGTAACTTATATCTAGTTGAAATGTGGTATTTATTCACATGGGAACTATAGTTTTAATGACTATTAAGGGATACCAATTTTATGGCCAGGAATAGATGTTAGACCAATAAAATAATTCCCTGGCCTTCACTGCAGAATTCTTAGGATGCAATAGCACCTGTTGTGAAACCTGTTATCAGTGCTTATCACCACCTTAAGTAACTCAATTAACAAAAAAAAAGGTAATACAGCGTTATATAACGTTTCTCTATGGCTCTTTAGTCTCTAGTAATTTTTTCTAGCTGGAAATGCATGGTCGCGTCCAGCTTGACAATCCAATCTAAACTCGAAGTTGAACACATTGCCTTAACATATTAAATGCAACTTTGCAGGTTCACAGCCAACATGACTTACTACGGCCTAACCATGAACATCCAGTCCTTGGCTGGGGACGTCTATGTGAACCTGGCTATAGCCGGTAGTTTGGAGCTTCTTTCTGCTACACTTGGACCAGCCATCATCAGTTCCCGTCTCGGCCGTCGTGGCACCACATGTGGTCTCTATTTGCTGTCTGGGTTGTCTTTGCTGCTAGTGCTTGCCGTGCCAGAAGGTTTGTGGTTTTTTTCTATGATCATACTTAGGTTTGGGAAGCTCAGTGAAAACTGTTTTACAGAAAAACGAATCACATATTTTGGAAATGCTCTAAAAGAGATTGTGCGAGTCTAGGGAGAGGGGATAACACCACCATTTCCTGGCAACTATGCAACTTTGAATAGCTCTAAGTAGAATATTGATTTTTAAAAAGAGGGGTTAAAAAAGGATTCACACCTAAATCAACCGTCAACTACTTGTATAGTCTCCCCTACACCACTGTGAAGTATTGTGTTCATCGTATCCACCTAAGATTCCGTTCTTGTCCCTATCCTTTTTCTAGAAAACTGTTTCAGTACACAACACGTTGTGTTTTTTCATTCTCATGAATTACGTTTAGCTGTGATCTCAAGGCTTATGCGTATTCATACGCACACCCATATGAGAGATATCAAATTGAGTGGTCATCATTTAATTTCTTTGGTTATGTACCTCACAACGTTTTATTGCCATGATGTTACTTACATAGTTTTGTTCCAGACTGTGATGAGCCGTATCCAGGCAACTTATGAAACAACGTTAACCCACCATTGAGAAAAGTGGTTATTATCTTCTTTGTGGCATAGAATCTCTCCAGCCTGTCTTTTGACTTTGTTAAGCTTGCACAAAAATTACAGATAATAAAACTTCTGTCTGTGGCGTAAATATGTATGGATGAGCCTATAATATCTCTACAAAAGAACATAATCTTTATTTCATGGTGAATACGATCTATCAAGGTTAAACCTATGGGAGTACAATATGCGAGTGAAGCGTGCAATAACCCTCGCGCATATTGCACGCTCTGCCCGTATTTCACGCTCCCAGGGGTCGCCAGGGGTCGCCATGGGGTCGCCATGGAGTTGCTAGGCTACTGAGGGTCACGTGACCTGTGCGGAATTCAAAATGGCGGCACCACGGAAGTCAACAAACACCGCGGAAGTAAGAAAACATCGTGGAAGTAAACAAACATGGATTGTGTATCTATTTTAGACTAAAATACCCTGAAATAAATACAGAGCGTCACTTCAAAGTTACCTCGTCTGTGGTCATTTCACTTGGGGTGCCTGGCCCGTATTGCACTAGGCCTGCGGCCAGCGTGCAATACGGGCCAGGCACCCCTCGTGAAATAACCACTGCCTCGGTCACTTTAGCGTGCAGCTCTGTCTATATATGCAACCCTGTCACAACACGATTAGAAGTATATGTAGACATGTTTAAATATATACATCTAACCAACCAACATATTGCTTGAATGCCTCCTTTTGGCAAAACAAATTTGAGTATCGCTCTTGTAACAACCATACCCTTTTCCCCCATTTCAGATAAGAAGATGATTTCTACAATTCTAGCTCTGTTTGGGAGAACATGTTGCTCTTCCTATTTCACCATTATTTACATCTGGACAGCAGAACTTTTCCCAACATCATTGAGAAACTCGTCAATTAGTCTATCATCAGCCGCTGGGAAAATTGGAGGAATTCTGGCTCCTTTCCTTGCAGAACTGGTAAGATTTAATGTATTTCATTCTGAGAGTTCCTATATTGCATTTATAGCCTTATTCATTTCAAATACAGTTTTCTTTGTATTACTTGTAATAGAAAGGGGTGGTAAAATAGTTTCCTTTACTTAATTAAGGATGACAATTACCATATTATGGCTATCATATTTAAGTGCAGGTACTTGTATCTCTTGTGTAATAAATGAGGATAACTAGCAGACAGCCCTGTGCAAAACTATCGAAAGAAATCAGACCGCCCACATAATCATATCTCATTGTGAGTTGCATTAAGGATACATTGGCCGTGGGAGTTGAATTAGGGGAAGATCGAATTTATTCAAGCTACAAATGTATTAAGATGACAATAGAGACCCATTCAGGCAAGAGAAAACTATAAAGGGTTTTTGAGTGTTCTGTTTGGCCACCACGGGGCAGCGGAATGACAATGAGACTAAAACAATAGACCGGAAATGACTTAACATTTTACGTAGAATACAATAGTCCCTTATATAAGTTATAGTGATTGTTTATCTCTGGTGCCAGCATTCTATATGTGGAATATTGTAAAAAGCATATTCCTATGGAAAATGGCACAAATGTCACTTTCTGATTACCATCGAAGCGGCTTTAGCCAGGACTCTGGTACCTGCGAAACGTGGCGATCTTACAAGTTCTTTGTCTTGGTCCGTATTGCTTCCATTCGCAGGAGTACCACCCTGAATGTTGCCAGAAATAAGGCAACATTCAGGGCGACGCTCCTGTGAAATGCAGTGAAACTCTCAGAACAGAGAACCAAAAAGATTGCCACGGTTTGCAGCGTTCAGTGTCGCTCCATGCACTGGAGTCTTGCCTATTCCCTTATTCTAGATATGAGATGTTACTGCACTGATAGCGTCATCTGGTGTTTGTGCAGTACACTATAATTCTCAGTCTTTGTATGTGAAGGAGTGGTAAGTTTAATATCATGAAAAGAGTAGGGGTATTGGGTCTGGTGGGATGCCGTGAGAATATCCAAGTACTACTGATAAGGGGAGGGGGTAAAATATTTCAAGAGAGTAAATATTGTTGCCGGATTGTTGCCACTTAGAGCAAAAGAAAAAAAACACCCAGTGTGTTACTATAGTTCAAATGTGTACATGCAAGGGAAAAGGGTACTCCGAGGAAAATGCCAACTTTAAAATTGACGTCATACGCTTTCCAGTGATATATTACACAAAAAAATATCAATTCTAGTTTTTGAGAAATGGCTTCATGAATATGTATAGGCATTGCCCTATCCCAAATCCCAATAAGCCCTAAGTCTCTAATTTTTCAAGATTTCTCTATCTAATTTGCATAACTGTGAAAATTAGAAATTTATCATACATTTTCATTCTTTAGGTCATAAAATTGGATCTAGGAATCGTAATTTCATTCTGTTTTGACCATAGTAATCCCCATGAATCATTCTATCAATGGGAATATTTATTTCTTTTTTTGGAATGAAAATCATGTTGCCATGGCAACACATATCAAGAAGGACTCCCATTTAGGCTTCAAAACGTTCCTTTTACATTCTAAATATAGAAGCTTTTCACCAAAAATGGAATGTTCTGAGTTATCCTATTGTATTCTCCAGAAAAAATTACCATAAAGCTATTTTTAGCCTGTTTCTGCCATTTTAAGCCATAGTGGCACCCCCCTGATGGCTAAAATGGGAACTAATCCCGTGGGGACTATCCTTTCTGCTTGTCTGCTCACAAATGGTGAGGGCAAACATTTCAAAGGTGCAAACATTTGAGCACCAGAATACAAACTTGCTGTGTGTTCATTTCGCGACCGTTTCACTCGTTTCACTGCAGAATTATGCTTGTTGTAATACAAATATATGAACACATTATCTAATTCATTACAGAGTTCAGTATCAGAGGTTCTGCCCATGGTTATCCTTGGTTGCTTGTCTATAGCGGCAGGCCTCCTGCTCCTCACCCTCCCTGAGACAAAGGGGGTGGCCCTACCTCAGACGGTGGATGACATGCTAAACACCAACAAGTAGGTTCTAGTAGGGTTTCCCACCCCAGCTAACAAACACTTTACTTTACGTCAGGATAATGTTCTTAATGTTATAAAACGTTTGGCCATAATAAGGAGCCATGGAGAAACGCTCTGAGACGTTGCATAACGTGTTTTTCTTTACTGTGCACTGGGTGTTTTTCTTTGGTGATCGACCCAATGTTAATTCTTTAGATGAAATGGTCTTCTCGAAGATTGTACCTCATATTAATGTGGTATAACAATAGATGTCTGCTATTGCTACTATGTATGATGGGCTTTGTGTACACATCCCAAATACGTATACGCCATAGGCATAATCCAAATAGCAAATGAAGGAGAATGACCAGTACGTTCCAGGGGCTTCATCCGTAGCCTAAGTAGTAGCTAGATGTAAAGTGTATTGGTCCTGCATAGCCAAGATACTGTTTAAAATATTAATGTCTCTTTCATTTTGTTATTTGCAGATCAGCCAAGTTAAAAGTATTACCCGCGTCGACTGCTTTAATGGACCCGGAAAATAGGACTGATGACACTACAGCACAGGCCTAACTGAGACACAACTATAAAGAGCTAACTAAGATACAACTGCACAGACCTAACTAAGTGACCTAACTACGACACAACTACACAGACCTAACTAAGATACCTAGCTAAGACACAACTGCACAGACCTAAGTAAGATACAACTACACATACCTTACTATAAAGAGACAGCTGCACAGCCCTAGCTAAGAGACAACTACACAGACCTAATTAAGACACAACTGCAGTCTGCACAGACCTAGACTCGTTCCAGTCCCACACTCGGACTCACACCTAAGTGAGAGTGGAGCAGGCCGGGAGGAGAGCACAGGGACCGGGGACGAGTCTAGCACAGACCTAACTATTAAAGAAGCCCAAGACAACTGCACGGACCCAACTGGCACAACTACACAGACGTAACTAAGTCACAACTGCACAGACGTAACTTAGACACAACTGCACAAGAGGTTGTACAGGGATACAATTAGATGTTACCGAGCTGCATTGTCACATTGTATCAGTTACCTTACTATTACTACTACACCCGTCTACTATATAAATTTATTACACATTTGGCTATTTAAAAGGCCCTTAGTGCAGGATGCACTAAGGGTGTGCTAGAAGGGGATTTCGCGGAGCCTCGACCCCCTCTGTCGTTAAAAAAGTGAGCACTCCCTAACGACCCTTTTCCTAACTCAGTAAACCCTAACGGTACTAAGGCCTACACTCGGGGCGAGATTATCTGCAAGTAGCGTGGGTGTCCAAGTTACCTTTTTCCCAGTATACATGTCACAATTATGTTATACCTGACTTATCTGTGGGTCACTTCGCTCGGGCCCACACTCTAGTGATTTGCAAGCCCACCACATATACATAGACACAATAGAAGCTGTAACTTTCCCTGTATAGCATATCCTTGATGACAACCTTAGGTCATCAACTGGAGTTATTCTAACCCTAGATCATCTATAGTGATAACCATTAAACACGCCTAGGTTTACAGTGTAGGTCATCGCTGCTTAATATTGATACTCAGTAATATGGCCTGACAGCACTACGCACTTCGCTTCCTTTTTCTGGAGTAGCAAGAGCTGAGCATTTAATCAAGAATTATCAGGATTATGAAAATAGGATTAATCAGCTGATTCATATACTATATATTTTTACAGCACTTATGAGTAATAAACGTCACATCTAAACCTCACCGTTGTTGTAGGCTTGTTGATTATTGGCTTTGGGACCTTGTCCCCAAAGCCATTTACATCACAGACCAGAGTGTGAGTTTTTCGGCAAGAAATGACTAGCATAGGCCCCCTTGGTCAGTCTCCGTGAAAACTTTTTCGCCATGCAGGACATTCGGTCCTGTAAATCTTTTATTTTGCTGGACCGGCTTAATTTTAGCAGGCCTGGATACTTTTCATATCTTTCATATCTCATAAAAAATTCATAAGGCAAGAATTTACATTGCATAAATACATTTTTCCTTATATTCCTATTGAAACATAGTATTATGTACAATTTTGAGCTATGTTATTCAAAATGTTTATGCAGAATACTTTTCTCTCTAGAAATCGTAATAATGGTCCGATTTACAAGCCGTAAAAACTGACATGTAGCCAAAGATCCAGCCAGTCATTTGGATCCGCAGTAGGACCAGTCCAGCTGGTCCAGCAGCCTTTTAGCCGGCTAAAGCCGGTGTCCGGCACGTTTTCACGGAGACTGCTTGGTCATTGTTAGATATAGCCCTAGCTGGCCCTTAAACCTTGCCTAGGACTGGCATCCCCATGTGTCCTTGTAGGTGTGTGCAAGACTAATTTATCCTAGATCTTGTTTTCAGTTACTGCATGTAGAACCAATGCACCTTGTGGTAAGGCCTAGACATCTTGTGAACAGCCATATTTTGAGTTCTCTAATGTGGCTGTCAATGGCAAGGATAGGTACCAGCCTAATAACTATTGACTCCTATGTCAAGCCAAGCTGTCAATGTCAATGCCAATACCCATACTATTTGAATAGGACAATATGGCGGCACAGGGTTAACGCGGCTGACCGAGCTCCCCACATTCTAGGTAAAATACCTGCGTCAAACTGACCATATAGGACTAACACTGTCACAACACATACATAAAGGTACAGTCAACCTACATAGGGACATTTTATTATGCCAGAGACTCGACAGAGCCGCAGAGAAGGCAATATGTTGGTCCGTCAAGGCGCTACCCCGAACGAAATCATAGAGGCTATAAATAGCCTAGACGCCCGCTTGACAGCGCAGGAAGACTTTGCCGTCAACACGTCAACAACGCTTCAGAATCTCCAAGCGTCCATCGCTACCATAAACTCGAATAATGCCACGCAGTCAACCTTACTGGAGGACATCAGAAAGAGCCTTAACAACAACGCAGAGGCTCTCACCCAGGTAAATTCTACGATGACCAAGACTGGAGGAGACGTGGATCGAATGTCCGCCATTGTTGACACTCAAACAAGGATCTTAGCCGGGCATCAGATCAGGTTTGATAAGTTCGACAAGCAAGAGGCAAAAAAGGTGGTTATAATGGAGGGTCAGCCAGAATTTGAAGGTGAAAATTTAATTAATGATGTATATCAACTACTACATGATACGGGTGTATCTTACGGCACAGACATGGTAGAGAGTGTCTCACGAGTTGGTCCCCTCCGACGTCCAAGGGTTAATGACGGAAACCCCCAGCACAAGCCTAAACCACGCCCTGTACGTATAGTCTTCCATAGCAACCAGTGTAAACCCGCCTTGTTCAAAAATTTGAAATACTTGGGAGAAGCAGAAGGATGGGATAATATATCCATTGGTGACGAGCTTTCAGAAGACGAAATGAAACAATTCCATGATCTCCGGGCAATGTTTTTTCTTGCCAGAGGCAAGGGTCACGAGTGCAAGTTGAGACAAAGATCTGTCATTATTGATGATGTTTCATATGGTCACCACCGCCTGTCCAACTTGCCTCATCCAGGACTCAATATGGAAGCAGCCACGACAGCATATAGCCAAGACGGCATAATGTTCCGATCCCAGTACAACAGGTTATCGAACCTATACCCCTGCTCTATTGACTTCAATGGCTTCAGGTATGTGAGTGTCGAACAAGGATTTCAACACCAGAAGGCCTTGATATGTAAGGATGAAGCAGCAGCTAGATCCATAATGACTATGACCAACCCATACACCATCATGGCGGAAGGGAAAAAAATCAAGGACACTCAGGAATGGTATAAGGCTGCCGAACAAATACTGTATCAGCTAAATGCCATTAAGTTCTTGGATCCCACAAAGAGAGACTACTTGCTCTCAACTGGTGCTAATTTCCTTTACGAGGCTAGCTTCCATCCCGTATGGGGAGTAGGACTTCACATAGGTCAGAAGAACTTGTGTGTGCAAGGACGATTTCCTGGCGCAAATCTGCATGGTAAACTGCTGGTCACACTACGAGACAACATAAGGAAAGCAATGCCCCCTCCAGGTGTCCAACCCGGCCAGAACGCAGCCGCCAACCAACAACCTCATTAATGCTTTATTATCTTAGTAAAATGCTATCACATAAAATTCTCCTAAGAGTCTACATCTCATATGTTTTGCCTCTAATAGATTATGCTGACACACTGTATGGCGCAGCAAACCAGGACCTATTGAACCTTTTGCAACGTAAACAAAATAAATGTCTAAAAACTTGTTTAGGTTTAAATATACTAACTCCTACTGAGACAGTACATGCCCTTGCTAAATTGCCTATATTGTCTGAAAGAAGGATATTTCACATTAAATTGTTAGCTTTTAAGAGAAAAGATAAAGGAGGTGACTATTTGCAACCTGTAAATAGACAGACGAGAGCTAATGTATCACCTCTCCTAAAATATGACACGATTCATGCAGTCTCTTACGAGAAGAGCCCCGAGGTTCAATGTGCCAGATACTGGAATGCACAGGACCCTGACATCAGAGCCACACCTAGCCTTGACGAATATAAAGTACTAGCCAAGCAGGTCATGATTGAATCTATCCCTACAGTGAACGTATAAAAGGGTTTTTTAACAATAATTTTTTTTTTTTTTTTTAATAATATATATATATACATATTCATTTTCGCTCGATATACAAATATAAATGTCTAATTTAATTTTCAATCTAGCCCATACTTGTCCATCGACATATGTTCATGTATTAAATGAAATCTCTGAGTAGAACGTTGATTGGGAGGACCATAATATTATCTGTTGATAAGGTCCCTCCAGGGTATATTTTTATTTTCTCTTTTGCCTCTTAATATGTCTATAAAATGAAATGAGATCTCTGGAAAACATCATGTAAGTCATACATTGTAATCTCTACACAAGGATCTATGTGAGAAATAAAAACCCAAATTTGTTCAAAAAAAAAAAAAAAAAAAATACTATGCGCATACAGGACCTATACTAGAAGTTGAATGGGTCCAGGGTGGCTCTTGAAATCACTCAAGCCCGCCCAAAGACAAACTGTGAAGTCCAACATAATTACCTTCCCCCACCCAACACATATGCACCAACCCTGAAATAATATTTTACAGTCTTTAAAGGAAGGCCATCACAAGTCCTCCTTGTGCCCCCTCCTCCTTCCTGTGCCTCCCTGTGCCCTCTCCTCTTCCTCCTGCCTCTGCCCTCTCCTCCTTTTGCCTCTGCCCTCTCCTCCTCCTGCCTCTGCCCTCTCCTCTTGCCTCTGCCCTCTCCTTCTCCTCCCTCCTTTCTCTGCCCTCTCCTCCTCCCTCTGCCCTCTCCTCCTCCCTCTGTCCTCTCCTCCTTCCTCTGCCCCCTCCTACTACCCCATCTACCCCTCTCCCCCCCCCACTCTACCCCATTTTCCTCCTTCCTGTTACCTACTCCTCCCTCTGCCCTCTCCTACTACCCCATCTTTGCCCTCCTCCCCCCTCTCTACCCCATTTTCCTCCTTCCTGTTACCTTTTCCTCCCTATGCCCTCCCTCTGCCTTCCCTCCTTCTACCCCTCCTCCTCCCTCTGACTGCCAATATGGCTGCCGAAAACTCAAGATTGTCTGATTTCCTTGTGTGATACATGGATAATAGGGTTTTCTGGGATGTAGAATCCATTTTCAGGCTCACAATTTCAATTCGGGAAATTTCCAAGATGGCTGCCAAAATGGCCACCAAAAACTCAAGATTGTCTGATTTCCTTGTATGACACATGTATAATAGGGTTTTCTGGGGTGTAGAATCCATTTGTATGCTCCGATTTTTGATCCAGGTAATTTTCAAGATGGCTGCCAAGATGGTATTTGCATAGTCATCAATGGAGTGCATCGCCACCAATGAAATTGCATTGGTACCTATTTGATTCCATTGGCGCATATTGGGTTCTTTTGTTATACCAGCTGAAGTAAAACCAATAACCATCAAAAAGATTTAGCTAAGTGCATGTAATTAACTGACCATGCAGTGTTGCTGCAAACCATCAAACATGAATTGCATAAGAACCCCAGAAACTCCAAAAATTATAAATCTATGCCCCCTCGTTTTCTCACCTGTAGTTCATAACAATCCTATAAAACCCAAACCACTACGGCTTTGCCGTAAAATCCTTGAATTTGTCCCCTTGTCTTATACACAATAAACCCCAATTAGAATATGATATGAAGCAAGGGGCATCGGGGTGGGGGCTCTATTTTCTGAAAATATTTGCGTACATAAACCCTTTATTTTAATGTGTACAAGAACTTTAAGGGGGTGGGGTTAATTTCTGGAGAAAATGTGCATATATTTATGAAAGTCCCCTCTGTGCGGCACTGTTGGCCTCCAGTCGGTGCATGTGTTCATCGATGACAAGTGGGGCCTTCAGCAGGGATGGTCGTATACCAGTTATTTAATTGTGCTTCCTATTAGTACAATTATAATTATAATGGTAAGAAAAAGGTCTGTCCTACCACTGCGCCATTGACTCTCTACGGCGTTCTATTATGTTGCCAAACCACATGTAAAAGCTATTAATGACATGTCCATGTATCATTTACATACAAAGGATTGATGCTTGCCAGAGCAAGTGCACTTATCCTTGATCTTTGGTATTAATGTTTCTGCGTTATAGAAACAGTATGGTGCTCTGCTCACAGGACTTTGATGCCCATAACTGTCCAACATTCCCCCTGGCCCCATGCCCGTGGCCATTGGATGGGTACTATAGCCCAGACAATATGTAATGTCGTGCACATGGTAATAAAAGCATGAAAGGTCCATGTCCATAATAAGATGAATTTAAGAGATGTATAACCATTCAGAAAACGCATTATCACAGGTGCGGCAGCTATTTTGTTCTGGCATCACAAGAACGTACCAAAAGACGCATTACCTTCAACTGGAGCTTCGCCACATATCATTATATTCCTAGTTTATTCAGTCATGTTAAGTCCATGTCCATACGGTCGATCTCATAGCTGTAGCACGTAGGTGACCCAAAATCATGAGATTGGTCATTTGGATGTGTCGTATCAGATTTCATGAGTTTTGAGTTTGTGAATATTTTTATTGGCTTAAGTTACGCCTTTCAAACGGGCCAATGTTTACGTGTCAACACATAATCAATTATAGCAGAATATACATAAACCATGCACTTTACTGACATAGCGGACGGAAAACACAATTAATAATGGAGTAGGCAATAAAGTGAGCAAGTAACCCCATAGTCCATTCACATTGTCAATACACATAATGTCTAGCAGGGGCCATTACAGTGATCAAACAAAACCACTTTGAGATGATTACTTCAGTCTTGACACACTTATCAAGCAGCATAATACTCATCTCTACACAGTGTCTTTTTAAGACCGTAACCATGTTTCCCATGACTAGTTATGAAGTCACAACCAGCTCAGGGGAGCCATGCCATATACAGTACAGTGTGACCAGTACCAGTACACAGTCAGACTAGGGTAAAGGCACCCTGAGTCGGACAGACACCTTGAGTCGGGCATTATTTGGTTTGAATTACCTAATCAATACAACCACCTAACCAGTCAAATCATTTAAAGATGAGAGCTGAGGGGGTTTTCCGTCTGACAAATACAAGATACCAAATATTTTGCACTTCAAATATGATTCTATGACTGCTTGAACTTGGGGTGTTCTGGTCATATTCTCAAGATAGAAATCAAGGGTGAATGGGAAAATTGGTTCTCTTGTTCAATCTAGTATGCATTTCTCTCTATAGAAATATCGATTTGTACTGATTTATATATGATTATAATTCAGAAGGGGGGAGATGACTTGACAGAGCTCTATGCATCACCTTTGTAGTTGATACACTAATGAAGGGTCGGCATGATGCACCGATGCAGTGCTGAGAAGTCAGGCCAAAATAAATAAATGGTTGTGTTCAGGTAACATGGCCCAAAACAAATAGGGTAGGTAGGTCGATTTTTTTTTTTTTTTACCAATTTTTTTTAAAAGGATTTTGAGACAAAATTCCTCGCATTTCCCTATAGTTTTCGGAAAAAATATATAATTTTCGGACAAAATTATAGTTATTTCAGTAAAAAGAAAAGTGTTTTTGGTGAAAAAAACAGAAAAATGCCTTCCAACTTTTTTTTTTAATTGGGTAGGGCCAAAAAAATAGGGTCGCTAGGGTTACCTGAACACAACTTTTTTTTTTGGTCTCACTGGCTGGCCCTTCACCCTACATTCTGCAGACAAATGTAGATGGAGCCATAAGTCATGATGATACATTTAAGGCATAGTCTCAGATTACATGTATCACAATTGCCTTGATGTTTTCTTGAATTCTATCATGATAATTGGTAAGATAATGCAACGTGGTGTTGTACAGGAATGAGTTCATATGATTAAAATGATGCATGGCCCGAAATAACTAAGTGGACCCCCCCCCCCACCATAATGTTGAGGTTTTAACCTTTTTTTCCTCTCCTTTAACCCCCTTTTGTTCAGTCATTGCCAATACGCAGGCTAGCATACCTCATTGATGGGATAACATGGTGCCCGACTCTAGGATCAATATCAGTTCTGGCATAAGGTGTCCGACTTCAGTTGCAGTTTAATGTTTTGAAATGAACAAATTACATGCAGATTTATTTATACTTAAATGATGAATGACCTTTACTGCTATTTCTTCTGAAATGGAAACTATCATACAGTATGCATCCAATGGTCCAACCCATATTACAATTGATTTCCTTTAAGAGTGTCGATTTCAACACCCAAAAGTGATCACCTATTCCTTGTCCAGGAGCGTCCGAAACAGGTGCCTTTACCCTAGATCATACATTTGTCATTTCCAATTCTAATCACAGTCCAGTACCATCATCATCAATCATTACCATGAGGCCCATGAGTGCTTGATAACTTCCAACCAGCTCGATGGATCAACATATCAATTACATTATCGAGGGAACCATCAGTAGTTTCTAATTCTAGAGACAAACAGGGCTCGTTTCACAATCTTTTGGTCCTCAGGCATCAATCTGTCCCACTCCAAGCTTCCATGACAATATGCACGATTCATCCAAAATCTTGCAAATATCGACCTACTGCCTGATATTCAATGTGTATCATGCACACAGGAGCATTATTCTGTGCCATATTTGATAGACATGATGTACTGTTATGGGCCCATAAGTAGGTATGCATTTCATCTGGAGCTTATGTTCTCAGCTACCGCTATATACACATTTTAGGGAAATAAATGCATGTAGAGAGCTCAAATGGGGTCAATCAATGTGTGTGTGCAGGTGTAGATCTAAATGTAAATTCAACGTGCACGAATACCTTTATGTCTTACAATGGGAATTTGACTGATTTCTGGTACATTGTCTACCCCTCCCCCCGAATAAAGCTAAAGGTATGAGAGAGAGAGATTGTATTTCTATCCTTGGGTGTACTAGAGGTTATTCCAGACATATTAATTAAAATCTATGTTTCCGGGTTATTTTGTATAATTATAGTTCAATTATCTAATTAGCACACCTAGTACCCATCGACCTGGGTCGGTGTGTGAGTATGAGTATGAGTCCAGAAACAAGTCCAGTGTCAAAGAATTGCTGCTTCGAAATTCTTACAGGCATACGCCAGGGTCTACGCATACGGCACCTAGCGGCAAAGAATGAAATTATGTATTATGTAAAAGGGAGGGGGGGTAGGTATGGTCAAAACTAAGCTGAGGACCCAGGAAATGTGTGTTCCTAAGCAAATAAACAAATATAATGGCCGTTGCTAGGCAACCACTTATCATAGCAACAAACAAATGAGAACATTGGATTCCTTGGGTCCAATATAGGGGGGATAGGTATGATTATAATCCTTCTAGGAGCAATATCTGTGATATGGGAGATGAGATTCCTTTTAGTTTTTTAACCTAAATTCCTATTAATTTTGACTAAATAAATGATAATGATGAATTTATAGTAATTTTAGTAATTTTGAGGATTCTGAAGCCAAGCTATGTGACTCAAATGTCTAGGAAAGTGTTTTGAGTTCCTCAGACCTATGCCAATCAAAAAATAAGGGTCTGGTTTAGTCCCCCAAAATTTTACCGAAATTCCCACGGGCTAATGAACAATTATGGGATATAGTGTGTTTAGAGGTTATCTGTCATTTTCAGTTATGAGTGACAACGCATGTTCGACATGTGATTCCCACAAAACTACTAGGAGTATCTTGCCTTTTGATATCTCATATTAAAGATCAAGACATAAACCTTAATCATCAATTCCCCCTTGAGTACCCCTTTCCAACTGTGCCTGGTCACCTATATCTATTTTAATTCCTCTGTGTGAAATAAATGTAGCTGGATAAGACTTGATTCATTTACGCTATAAACATCATCCAAAATGGTTCGGTCCATACCTTTGTTTCCCCCCGGATTCCAAAATAATAAGATACCACTAACAACTCTAACCTTCCTCGTTGAAGCTACCTATATATTTTCTGAAACAATATTACTCATGGTTAGGTTAATTTTAGGATGCATGGCACCCCATTGTCAACACGATAAAAGATGTATCTACTCCATGCCAGGAGGAGTCGACTCCAGTTGTGTACTGGAGGCACCCCAGAGACCATCGCTTAAAGCCACATGTGCAACCATTAACATAGGAGCAATACACAGAGAAAACAACCTACAAAAACCTAGAATGAAATTTGACGAAGTGCTCAAGGAGACTGTTGGAGAATTTGGACGCTGGCAGAAATTCCTTGCGTTTGTCTTGGGTCTGTATGGAATGATAGGATGCTTCACTTCAATAGATACTGTTTTCACGGCAGTGAGGCCAGATTTCTGGTGCCGTGTGCCCCGTCCAGCCAACAACTCGGTGGCTGCCCGCCTATCCGTACAGGAATGGCGCAACCTGACCATACCCTACCACACGCAGAAGGGGGTTTGGGGACTGGACCCCTGCCACAGCTATGGCAACAACTGGACTCAGCTACTGTCAGAACTAACAGAAAGCAGTAACACGACATCAGCGTCCAACTCATCAACTCCCGCTGGAGCCTTCTATTCGATCCAACGGAATGAGTCGCGAACACAGAACACCTCGTCTGAGGAGTGTACTCAATTTGAGTATGATAACTCAATATTTGAAACCACTATTGTCACAGAGGTAAGTTGGCTTAGATATAGATATAAAGACACATCGCTACCTTCACTTTGGAATGATAGGATCGGTAGGGTATACAATACCTGGGTATAAATATGTACGCCGTAATCAAGTGCTAATAAACATACAGAGCATCCATTTAGGAAAAAAGAAGGTATATGTCTATGAGAGAGAAGAATAGCACATTTAATAAAGTGTAAATTCTCTGTGAAAAGTGTAGTTTCGAGATGAATGGACTCTCACAGTTCTGTTGACTGCTTGCTATTCCCATGATTAAATACATCATTGCTACACAACTCTCAAGGAGCTCATCATTGTGAAGCTCTCAGTTGATTCATTAATGCAATTGGTACTTATAATTGACCTATAATATTGTATGGATCTACCCACCCCCTTATCCAACCTACTTGAAATAATGTGAAATTATAAAATGTATTCTTGCACTATGCCTTCATTCTACATGGCGCAAATAGTTATGCCTGTTAGTGCTGAATAGATTAACAATGTCACCAATCTCCTGTACATCAGAACAGCAATTATCGTAACAACATTTTGGTGTAGAATCTGTTTATGATACTGTGTACCGTATCATCACAGTGTATAAGGCAGCTATGGCAATTATCATTACCCATCTTTGGGCTAATCAGGGCATCATGACGCCAACCATTATAATTGTGCATGTTGCTGGGTCAGGGAACTATGATAAAATGTGTCGTAAGGGTTGGAATGAGTTAAAACACTTTGGAAACATGCTGCCATAACTTCTCGCATACGTGAGTTTGATACCAAACATGCCTTATATGGAATAAACATTGATCATAAACTCCTTTCTAGCTTCATATATGAAGCTAGATAATGGATCCGTACTCAGATGGTTTAAAAGCTGCTTTAAAAGTAATCGAAGACATATATGTAAATGGTACTAGGCCTAAAACTGAGGTTATCCAAGAACCCATTCTGAAAATTGACGACAATGACATCAGTAAAGTGAAGTCCTTTTGAAATTTAGGAGTTAATTCGGATGAGAACCTCATATGTCTAGTGCTAGAAAAATGCTGTTCTCTTCAAATTTATAGTACCAATAGAATATGTGACTCTATTGATAATGATACTTGCCTCATTATTTATAAACACTGCACTTTGCCCTCACCTGAATACCGTGGTTTTATCCTTAACAGAGCTATATCTATCTTGATCAGAACGCCTGCAAACAATACAGAATAGGGGCCTCAGGGTTAGCCTTAGAATAAGAAGCCCCAGAGACATCACACAGGTTGAACTTTGTATCCAATTTGAGATGCAAAAACTAGTTAGGAGAAGAGAACCCCAACTGTTGCTACATCTCCACAAGTTGTCCAAAGGTCCTGACAACATTCTGGTGTCTGAGAACCCACGAACCACGGCTGAGAACAAAATAAGATTGAAAGTACCCAGGTCAAAAATATCTGTTGTTAAAAATCTCCCCTCTACAGAGGAGCCTTTTTGTGGAACTCTTTGGACTTCACCACCCAAGAGATTGGCTGCAGAGAAATATTTAAGAGAGCTGTAGAGAAAATTGACTTCACTGATTTGAAACTTAGACATGCACGGTTTTAAATCATCATTGTATAATGGTCCCGTGTTACTCTCTATGCTTTTTTTTCATATTGGCATAAAAAAAAGTACAGTGCACCAGCACTGCTTCCCCTCTGCCCCTTGGTGATGTATTGATATTATATGATGAGATCTCAAATAAAGAGACAACTATTATGGGCTGGTACAATGCACCAGCATTGCCCGCCCTTACATGCACATGCATGTGTGGATCCATAAGTTTCCTGATCTCTCTCTATGTATATGCATGCAAATCTGTTGATCTATATTCTTGTGAATAGTTGAATAATACGGATTACCTACTATCATATTATTGTATCATATTAATCTAATGTAAATGCACAAGCATTGCCCTCCCCTAAGTTATTTAAACTAATTTCTTGTGCTATTGATATACTTTCTTAAGGTGGGTCGATCTCTTGGTGCAAAAGTAGCTATATTCTCATCAGTTTTTTTCCATAAGACCATAATAGCATACACTTTCCAAAGAAGCTGAGAAAATGGGAGGGTTCCGAGCAGTTTTCTGAGATATTCAAGGCTTAAGCTAATGTCTCATGTGATAGGGGCATACATTATTTCACCACATATCTACACCAAATATCATTGAAAAGTAGCTAAATTTCTATATAACTCTCTCAGAACATAGGCTTTTATGTTCTCTATCTAGAGAACCCATTTTAAACATATGGTCCCAGGCATATTTCTAAGGTTTTTGTTCGTTGGAAAAAAATAGTTGAACAGAAATAGAAATATACCGAAGGCTAGTTATGTATGACTTCTAAATGAGGGCTACCACTGCAGACTCCATAGCACAGTGGTAGAATTCATGCCTTCATAGTGAAAGGTTGATGGTTCTTGCCCCGGTCAGGCATGCAACTAATTTGGCCATTTCATGACAAATTACTATTACTTGTTCCAGCATGAGACAAAGGTCCCCTGGTGCTCTGTGCTCAAACTAGAGATTATGACGAAAATGGCATCACATCGACCCACCTTAAGGTCATGAATAAATGAATACTTCGACAGACAGGTTCAGTGCACCAGCACTGCCCTCTATACAATACATCTCGGGTATAACACCACACATTGCTACAGTCACACTTTCACACTATTAGTTTGGTACCAAACATGCAGTGGCTTCTCAAAATGTTACCAATGATGTAAATCAACACTCTGAGAAGTTGTATGTTTTCCAGCTGATCTAGGTAACTGGTCAGATATCTCTGTGCATATCTTGCTTTCCTGTGTGGAAAGGGTGGATGAATTTGCCAATTTATATAGCATGCTTCGTTGCGAAATTTTATCATAGCATTTATATTTGCTCCCATGTGCATCATAGTTCATGGTTCAAGCAGTGCACGCATGATAGGTATGTATACATGTACATGTACACGACCTTTAATTGTTGGCACATGGAAGGCCAGGCCCTCTCTAATTATAAGGCGCTATTCAGATCTAGAGCATTACTGTATATCATAGACTGTGTCATTGATCTCATTTGCGTTAGTCAGGAAGACCTGCATGACTAATGCAGAATCTCCAGGTTGGTCAAAAGAAGGACGTGCAATTGGTACTACCGTATATCTACATAGGTTAAGGTTATAGACAACGCAATTGTTAGGAAAGGCCTACAATTCTTATGAGATAATACAGCACTGGAGGCTTTATGATGATCTTACATAGAATAACTACAAATTATCTTTCATGTCTCGACCCTTCACTTTTGTTCGTTTGAACTACATCAAAATGTGTGCTAAAAACTATCAAAAACGCTATTGAAAGTCCGAACTGTCAATAGTGGAAAATATTTCGGTTATTTACAGTTCAAACTGTCAGCAGTGGAAACTATTCCTGTTATTGACAGTTCCTCATGCAAACTGTCAATAGTGGAATATTTCTGTCTTATTGACAGTTCCCACTGACATTGGGGTCAAAAGGTGTTTTGTTTGGCAAAAGCATTTTTTCACCAAAATCCGTCTTGCCCCAAAAATTGGTTTTGTAGCCAAATTCGGTTTTGTCCCCCCAAAATCGGTTTTCTCCCCCCAAAATCGGTTTAGTAGCCATAACCGGTTTTGTAGCCAAATTCGGTTTTGTAGCCAAATTCGGGTTTGTCCCCAAAATCGGTTTTGCCCCCAAACAATCGGTTTTGCACTTAAGATCGACTTTTCCACCAATATCGAACTTTCCACCAAAAATCTACCTTTCCACCAAAATCGACCTTTCCACCAAAATCGACCTTTCCACCAAAATCGACCTTTCCAATAAAATCGACCTGAGGGCTATTACTCTAATGATGAGGAACTGTCAATAAGAGAGGATATTCCCACTATTGACAGTTCGGTGAAGAACTGTCAATAACCCTATAAGTTTCTACTGTTGACAGTTTGAACTGTCAATAAGAGAAAGAGATCCCACTATTGACAGTCTGAACTGTCAATAGAGGAAAGTTTTCCACTATTGACAGTTTGAACTGTCAATAGCTAAATCAAGGTGGGCCGGCTATTGACAGTTTGAACTGTCAATCGTAGAAATCAATCTTCTGATTGACAGTTCAAACTGTCAATACCAGGATATAATTCCCTTATTGACAGTTCAAACTGTCAATACCAGGATATAATTCCCTTATTGACAGTTCACACTGGCAATAAGAGATTAATTTTCTCTTATTGACAGTTCCTTTTTGGAACTGTCAAAAAGAGAATCTTTTTTCCCTTACTGACAGTTCGAACTGTCAATAAGGGAATTATATCCTGGTATTGACAGTTTGAACTGTCAATAAGAGGATTTTATTCTGTTATTGACAGTTCGAACTGTCAATAGTCACGGCCAAAAACTATTCAAACGTCTGTAACGGATGAGCCATTGCATAAGTAGCTGTCTCATGTGTCGCCCCTTTTCCCAGTTGAAACTACAAACTGCAATCATGTTTGACCTTTCCTACCTTGGCTGCACCGAAGAACCTTTCAGTCAATAAACATTTAAGCTCAAGCTCTCGAGGGGGAAAGAATGAACAATGCAGTTGGTTGTAACTTATTGATCAGAACTGCTTTAACAATACCTACTATAAAGTATTGAGTGTAATAAACTCTCATGGACAGCGACAGCAATGTAAATGTTTTATGATGCTGATATATTGGCAACCAATTAATACAAAGTGCCTCTTCAGCACCGAAACAGACACAGTAGGGCGGGTCAACCTGAACCTCGAACCGCCTCCAAAACCACAGGTTAAAGAGTCAAGCAATGTTGGACTCATGTCAGGCAATGTTGGACTCATGTCAGGCAATGATGGACTCATGTCAGGCAATGCTGGACTCATGTCAGGCAATGCTGGAATCATGTCAGGCAATGTTGGACTCATGTCAGGCAATGCTGGACTCATGTCAGGCAATGCTGGACTCATGTCAGGCAATGCTGGACTCATGTCAGGCAATGCTGGACTTACTTTATAGAGTCCAGACTTCTCAGATTACAGGAGATCTAGAGTCCGGTGACGCTAAACTCTGTTGCCAGAGTTTGGCATTGCTGGACTCATGGATCCTTGTATTGTGAAAGACTCTGTCAAAACACGTTTCTCCACGGCTTCACATTCCTAACACACGCATTATGAAAGTTGAAATGCCATTTCAAATCTATACTGGAGCAGGAAAATAACCAGAATACCTGAATTTGGAGTGAAACCATATCATCTGCTTCGATACAATTCCACAATCTTGTTTTCATCAATTATAACATTGTAACTCAGCTAAATTGTCGTGGAAAGCAGTTCATCATAATCATTGGACACCATTGGGTTCAAAACTAAGAATTATCCCATATTTCATTCATTTATTTTTTCCCCAACATTAAAGCATAATTTCTCCTCATTAAGTGGGACCTCGTGTGCAGCTCGAGCCATATGGCTTCAGTGGCTCGGTCGGTGACCATGGTCGGGATGATGCTTGGTGCCGGAAGCGGGGGCTTTATAGCAGACAGGTAATTTTAGTTCAGCCAATTTGTTTTTAAATTAAATGCATCATGTAGGATGGCACAGTCCAAGGATATCTTCACAAAGAAGGCAAAAGCTAAGTTGATAGAATTTCTAGCTCTGAAGCATAGGTGGTAAAATACCTTACTATATGCCACTGCATGCTGATTATGTATTGTCATGTATTGTTGGATCAAGTGATGTCAGCATTCCTCCTTAAAACTGTGCACGCATACTGTCTCTTGGAAGCTATACTTTAATGAATAAACTGTATTGGTATTGTTATAGAAAATACTGTACATAATTGCTGGTATAGATTGAAAAGCTATGCCAACAAATGCACATGCCTAACACAATGGTACAGAAACATACAGTACATATTGTACATATAAGGTGCAATCTATATATTACATAATCTAAGACAGCAACCCAAACTTGTTAAAGCAATTGCACACAATACTGTTCACAAAGACAGATTCATCATGTTATTCGTATATCATTCATTTTGTTATGTAATAACAAATCAGATATTATTTCCATACAGCTCTAATACTGAATGTGTTGTAAGTCAAGAACTCCATTATCTATATCATAATATGTAAAATAATGTGATCTTTGTTAGGTTTGGAAGACGTCGCACTATCGTCATCGCCATACCCTTCGCAGTGCTGTGTAAACTCCTCCTCTCCTTCTCCCCCAACCTCATCTGCTACATCATCGGCAACTTCCTCTCCCAGGTCACCACGTCTTTGGCATATATAGTTGTCTTTACACTAGGTCAGTTTTTGTACTCGTACTTACTACTCTACTACATATGCCGATATAGAATGTCGCTTGTTGTGGTCGATATAGACATTATATTGCAAGGCTAAGAACCCTTGTAATTCAGATCAAGCTAGTCAACACAGTTAGATATGCTTTGCTGAGTTTTACATCTTTGCAAAGGGGAGGCCAATACAGATATCTTTAGGCTAGTTTTGATGAATTTCATTTAAGAATTGCGAAGTAACTCCCTCAACCTACACAGCTGCTACATTTTAAAACTTAAATGACTCTGTCTCATGAGATCAGGCCAATGTGAACGTCTTTGATCGAGTGCCATCTTTGACTGGGTGCCATCTTTGACTGGGTGCCATCTTTGACTGGCCACCATTAAAAAAAAGATTTAAGAAGAATAAATTTCTTCTTTGATATGTAAGGGATAAAATAAAGAAAATGGCAGTGGTTATATCTCTATATATAACTTTATCTGCCCTAAATAAACCATTTTCCAACAGGAGGTCAACGATGGCACCCTGTCAAAGACGTTCACATTGGCCCAATCTCATGAGACACAGCCAAATGTTTAGCTCTGAGTGTACTGACAGTGCTGAACTTTCAAACAGTCAGATTTGGTGACAACTCTTACTATTTGACATACATCTATCAGCAAAAGATTACCTTACAATTTTAACAACACACTTGCTCTACAACTGTAGCTGTGGAACTGGTGGGCCCACCTCAGAGAGCCCTAGTGGGCACCTGGGTATCGGAGGCCTATGCTATAGGCTACTTGGTGCTCGCCTTCCTCGGCTACTTCATCCGGTCATGGAGACTCCTCACTGGTGCTATCACGGCCGTCATGGCACCTTCACTGCTTCTCATATTGTAAGTATATCAATGTTAAACTGATAAATTCCCAATCAACTGATGATAATTATACTGTATATAGAATATATACTATACCCCTACTGATCAGTGACCAGTGTACCTCGATAATTCCTAGTATTATGTGAAATATTGCAAATTCTATGAAGGCATATATCCCCTGCATGCACCTTTCAAAACGTGGTTAAATGTTTGGAATAATACCATATATTTTCTCATGCAGCATAGCGCCCGAGTCACCACGTTGGCTGCTGACTCGGGGTGAGGTGGCCAGGGCTCGCATCATACTACGACAAATGGCCCATCGTAATGGCAGAGAGTTCCCGAATGACATTATTATACAGGCGGAGGTAAGGCAGAATCATAATTAAGGCTACTTGCCACATTGCTGTATTTTAGTCCCATATGTATGTGCATATTTTGAATCACAGCATAATACTAAAAGAGTACACGTTAGGTGATGCTGTATGATCTACAACTGTCCCTCAGTCCAGACCCCAATGAAATAAATTATCAATTTAATAAGCTGTCACACCGGCTATTGGAGAGAGGAATGAACACCATGGTTGTACATGTATTACATTATTCAGAAAGAAGATGTTGTGGGAAAAGACAAAATGTGGCAGATGTGTGGTTCAGTGTGGCTCTCAATCAGAAGTTTCCTTATATTTCTTGCCTGGTAAGTATATACCATTACAATGTATTGTCCAGGCCTGTGTATAGGCTTTGTATAAGGACATCTTTCTCATCGCAGGATAAGCATCCCTATTTATCGGGGCAAGCACTTTAACCAAAGTTGTAAATGTAACCTCACCAAAATATATCAGCCACACCCTCTCTAAAGATGCGTTTGAAAAATTGCTAGATTAAAAGTGGTTGGACAAGAGTTATAACATCCTTAAACCCCAACTGCTGATCCTCTCACCGCTCTGACCTTTTCTGCAGGGACAGCAGGCGTTTTGCCTTTAAATCTATTAAGATATGGGTTCTGGTATAAATGATTTCAAGCTATACCAACCAGCTATACCAATAATTCATATATATATATATCATATTCTAGGTTCACAGCAGCCTTCACCTACTATGGGCTCACCTTTAACATGGAGTCTCTGGCAGGAGGTATCTACCTGAATATAGTTATAGCTGGTACACTGGAGTTCATCGCCTGCTTCATCAGTCAGTTTCTCATCAACCTACGGTTAGGTCGAAAAATCACCACGAGCGGCTTGTACATACTGGCCGGGCTCTCCCTTCTCTTGGTTCTTGCTGTGCCTAAAGGTAAGCCTTCTAGTTGTTTTTTTCTGCTTCTGTAGTAATGTTTGATTATCTAAACTTAAGGGTCCACTTTTCATTCTGAAGTTAAGCAAGATCAGCTTAAGTTGGTTGTCACCTTTAGGCCACTCAAATAAAAGGAAACTGGCTTCTAATGACCAAACACTGAAAAATATGACAAGGGAACTTTGTTTGATTCTTATTCTTTATTATCCGGCTAAACATATATATAGGAAAAAATTCTTTACCAAAATTCTCTTTTTAGTAGTTAAGAGTTTATTGATATTCAGACGTTGGGAAAATGTAAGTGTTTTTAACCCACTGCATACATCAAGTTTTTCATTTAAATTTGCAAAAAATAAAGAAACTGTTTTTTAATGCCTGATTACTATGACGAGCGCGGTAATGAGAAAGCAGTATTTTATTTTAAATGGCCTTATAACTATTGTTTAATAATCACATTATAGTTTCATATATGATATTTCATTAAGCACACAAACCAATGAAGAGATACTTCTTTATTTATATTACTGAGTACATGGATCCATACAATTCTACAGTTCATAATGCAATATCAACATGTATACATTAATGACAATGCCATTTCTGACAAACATAGTGACATACATAGTGACATGATAGTTGATAGTAAGAGTAATGTTATGTTCAATCATCTAGTGTTGTTCCCTATTGCTTCTTTTTAACTTGCTGACATGTACATGTACTTTTCCTGTCAGGATGTCAGTGAATAACTGGTATTCCCAGCAATACAATGCCACCCTAGTTGAGGTTCTGTTTACTCCATATTATATTTACTGTGATACACAATGTAGTTAAATAAGCAATAACATGTACCTGTAACATTCTTATGATTGGCTCCATTTTCATAGTAAGATAGGTAGAGAAAAAGACAATACTTTCTTATGACGTCAACTATTGCAGTAACAAATAACAACAACAGAATAATATAATTCTTATTTTTCAATATTAAACCAATCAAAATCACCATGACTATCTATTGATAGAGCATACCTGATATTTTGAAACTTCAAATGTATTTTTTCCACTCATGAATTTTCTCCTAACAATCATATTTACCACATGTTACTTTCAGACCAGCCCATAGTGCTCACAGTGCTGACTAACTTTGGGAGGTTCTGTGTGTGTTGTCTATATAACTGCATCTATATCTGGACTGTGGAGCTCTATCCGACTAGTCTCAGGAACAGCGGTCTCAGCATCAACTCCTGCCTGGGGAAGATAGGGGCCGTCCTAGCACCATTCATTGCACAGCTGGTATGTATAAGGAAACACCCATGTCGCTAGTGTCACTTAGAGATGATAAATCACGGAATATCCATCATTAATTAATATAGACATATGCCCATTGGATTACGATCTACCACTGTGGCGCAACTTGTGGAGGAAAAGGTTTTGTAAAAATGGTAAGGTCTAGACTTCAAATGGTCATTTACATTTTTTCCTAAAAGGGGCATCTTTTTTTTGCGCCCCCACCCCTTTCAGGAGGTTGTTTACACAGTTGGGAAAATTTTGAAATTCTTGAAATAAAATAGTGCATTCTGGTGAGTTTTGAGAGCAACATATCATTCTGCAAGCTATCATACTATTCGCATCCATGTCACTAAGGCCAATGTCCCATGTCGGAGTTAAGAAATGCCCCATGTCCCATGTCACTAGTATGGCCATGTCCCATGTCGATTTTAAGAAATACCCATGTCGCCATATCGGATTTAAGAAATGGCCATGTCGCCATATCGAATTTAGGGGTTTAGGGCCATTAAGGATGATATTATACTTATAGCAAAACGCAAAGAATACTAAGGGGGATACTAAGGAAGATACTAAGAGATTGTCCCTTGGCAATCAAAATCACAAAACGGGTGACAATATAGCCTGAAGTATAGCTCCAAGATGGATTAACCGTTATCATTTAATATAGTTTGCGTATTCGGAATGATGATTGAAAAAATGTGGTTTTCATCAAAAGATTACTGCTGGTTTCTGGTGCTGCATAGACTGTAATGCTTCCTGGTGGGTGGGAGGAAAGAAGACAAGGTTAATGATACAAATTTGGGATTGTCAGTAGGATTGTCAGTGGGATTGTCAGGGGGATTGTCAGTGGGATTGTTCGTGGCGCCACCATGTAGGAATAACATTATATAGCCTAGTCGCCACACATCGTTAAAAAAATGAAATTGCCCTCTCATCTTGACCTTCTCATTACATGATTATGAGAAAAATGTTTTGAGTGGCTTATAGATTATAATCTAATGTTTTTTTCACAGGATAACCTTCACCCTGCACTACCTATTGTGACTATTGGTGGTCTTGCCTTGGTGTGCGGACTTCTGCTCCTGCTGCTGCCTGAAACAAGAGGAAAACCCCTGCCTCAGACTATGGCGGATATAACAGGGTAAGTAGGGAAAGGTTAAAATAGTCGAGGAAACATGTCCACTCTTTTGTCTTTCAAATCGAGCAATGTGGTATTCTTCTGTTATCATATATGACAACTCAGAATGAGGTTGTGTGGTATATAAAAAATAAAATGATGCAGCTGCTTTGGCTCTTGGGAGAATCCAGCCATCCAGTTTCTGCCATTGAGAATGATCATAGCCACAGAGGAATGCTGCCATATGTCACTGACCCAAAACTGATAGGCATTTGCAGCAGATTAGACCTTTCCTAGCTACTGTATTTTGTGTAAACATCATTGAAATCAATTCCAGGAAGCATTTTGAAAAATAACCACCATTTTCAGTTGACATTGCTCATTGCAGGTCCACACGCTCTTTCCATAGGCTGAAGAAGCCAGCAGCAGTCGCCTTGGTTGTGGGAGCCGACTAGATTACTGCCCTTCCATATGATCCAGTCGCAAGGCTACGTTCACACTGACAAATACCCCTTTAAATTTGATAAGTGAAGATAGTTGTAACGCAGCAACTAACTCCTGTTTTGGGGGATTATCAACATTGGTTGACCTCGGGATGTCACATTTATCCCACCAGTATTTTCTTCTATGTACTTGATCAGTATAATTCAAAATTCTATGGCTGATTGATAGACTTCTTATGTATTGGCTGCTTGTGGAAAAGAAAATTGCGGGAAAAACACTCCCCTTCTTTGGGCTTGATGCATGACTCCCTCGGTGACTCTGTCACCATGTAGAGGGTCAGACATCAGGCTGGTTGAGGGTGAGAAAATTTCACCAAAGAAGTGATACCCAATGTATTGGCTCCTCGCTTTCAAACGTTTCTCCATGGACTTTCTCCTACAATCAGTCAAGTAAGACCACTACAAGCAGCACTACTCAATAATGTATGCGACCGCCTCGTCTCCTATTTGTTGTATCGGCAGCTACTATTAGCTATATGTATTATTTAGGTTAACATATTTATAAATTTTGTATTTATATTGTCAATCCTTGTATAGGCTCCAAGTACAAGCCTATTACAATTCCTTATTCATGGGCATAACTCACCCAGTGTGTATAGAGTAATTATAATTATTTTGTTAGTGTAAGAAAGCTGCATGCTGCATTCGGATATGTATACTTTGCACAAAACAATGTGCAATATTATATGATTGATTATGGGATATTTTTGTCTGAACTATCTGACGTAATGTGTGAATCAACAACTCTTAAACATATATTAAATCAACAGGATGCCTCAATTGCAGTTACTGGGTCCCTTTTTGTATTATCATTTTCCCTAGTATACATTTACATGCAGATCGAATTGAATTGGCACATTACAGTCAAAAATAAAGGCTATGACACATTTCGTGTACCAGAGTGTGTGGTTACACTTTTTTTTAAATAAAAATTTATAACAGCAACAGGATAAAGGTAGAGTTTAGATTGAGGAGTTTAAGGAGTAGAGAATCTCCCCATTCTATACAGCAGCTGCAGACAGTTGGTAGACCCCACCATACAACTAACCGCGCCCCTATACTAGTCGTGCTTGATAATCCCCCTCCCTGTCATCTTCCCAGCCTTAAGCTTATCTAGGGCAGCATTAACCTCATCTAGCTTAAACTCCTCCAGGTTGGGGTACTGGAGGCCCTTCTTGGCCACCAGATGCACCAGATCCCTCAGCTCCTGCTGGGAGCTGGTCCTGCTACCCAGCACGGTGATACTACCACACACCAGGCTGACCAGACTCATTGGGAAAACACCCCCAGGGATTCCAATCACCACCAGCACCCCAGACCTGTGAAGACACTGCATGGCGACCTCACACGTCTTGGGGCTGCCATAGTAGTTTACAGCAGCTGTCACCTTGTTGCCGCCAGATTTGGTCGTCTTGACAACAAGATCTTCAATGCTGTCCTCGGGTCCCCAAACAAAACCTTCATCAGCTCCTGCCGCCATTGCTGTCTGGATCTTCTCCTCACTGATGTCGGCGACGATGACCCTGACGTTCTGGTCAGCAAAGAGGGCCTTCTTGGCCAGCTGGATGCCCCAGAGACCCAGTCCTCCAGCACCTATGATGAGGAGGGAGGCTTTACCACGTGCCGTCAGACCCTGCTGGAGGAAAGGGGTGGCCCTAAGGAGGCTGGTGTAGGCTGTGGTGGCCGAGCAGGGTAGCATGCAGGCTACAGACATGGGGATAGTGTCTGGGACCTGCAATTGCGAATGTATATACATTTATACATATAGAAGGTGAAACCCATGTTTACTCAACTAGAAGATGTAATGTTTGATTTTGTATCATTGAAATGGCATTACACCTGACAAAATACGCGGAGCCGGCATTCTCTCTCTAGAATTGCACCCCACTCCCTGCCCCCCGCCAAATTCTCCCACCAAGAACCCCCACCCCTACCCGCGGAGTTCTCCACCCCCTTGCTACTACGATACTAAATATAACTACCGGTAGGGTAACTATTGCAGTTGTTTATCATCCAACATACTCTCAGAATTCTAACTTTTAAAATTATATTGGTTTTTTTTTAAGTGCATTCCAACATTTTACTGCACCATGTTCCATGGTTTCTAAAACTGATGCAGTTGGGGGGGGGGGGGGGTATTCTCTCGAGTAACCGGAACCTGTACACTTACCTTGACGAGAAAGCGGCATTGTGGGACAGCTAAATGAGTGGAATAACCTCCATTGCCGTCTATGTTCTGACCTAGGTCAGTCGAGCCCCCGACGCTATTCTCACATGTGTTGTTAAGACCTAGGACACACGTCTCACACATCTGGCATCCTAAGTAAAGCAGAAAGGTAGAGGACCCTGGCAATCGTCTTATAAATACATATTACTATACTGTGAACCAGGTAGATAATGCGTCAGTGTAGGGTTTAGTTATCTACCTGGTGATGCTGCAATAAACTTCGCCATCATACCAACGCCCTATCCATAGTGCAATCATTATTTGTTAGTTATAGTTAAATCTGCATGGAAGTTCCAAGAATGAGAATCATTGTTATAATTAACTCTATTCTATTCTCAGAGTAGTAAAATTAAAATTGTATGAAAGTCAAACTCACCAATCCACGGATAGACACAGACATTGTCGCCAACTTTGATATCATGTGTAGATAAATCAGCCTTAGGCCCAATGGCCATCACCACCCCACATATCTCATGACCAGGCGTGATGTTGTAGAATTTATCACCTATTAATAAAAAGAAACGGGTGCAAATGAAACTGCAAAATAGAGACAGCGACCTTCCTGCTAAAGACTGTATTATTTCGATTGCAATTTTCTCTTCTGGCTTGGTATGAAATCCGTCTTGAAATAATTATTACCTCATGTTTTTATGACTGTGGTTGTAGGGTCAGACTTAGACACGAAGACATTTCAAAAGAAAAATCAGCTGAGAAAGTTAAAAAAGTATATTTGTTCTAAAAATACATCGGCGCGCTGCGGCGCCCCTCTTTAAATCCGGAGCTCGAACCCTGCCCATTGCACCGCCATGATTATCATCTCCGTTTTAGAGTGAGAGAACGCACTGATAAGTATGGAAGGCCGGTGCACCATACTTTTGCCATTTGCCAATGGCCAATTGCTTATTAGGCCACTTAAAAGAATATAACATAGTTTTTTTTAAATTTTCTAATGAAAAACATGATGAAAATAGACAAAATTAATATTGACATATTTGGTATCAAATTAAAGCTAATGCTGCAATTAATACAGTAGGATTGAAATAACTTACATTCTCCCCACTTTTAAAGATCAATACATTCTTAATCTATTAAGATTTTAGCCCATGAGCAAAAGAAAAAAGCCTCCCTCATCCTAATCTTCAGTCCTTGGTGATGAGAAGCCACTTTTTCTTTTAGCGGCCTGAGGTCACAGAAAAGAGACGAACCTTAGGTGTAGCTGGTTGCTTACGGTCCCTAACCCACCCCTATATGTACATGCAAGTTACCATCCCAAAAAACAGTTTCTCGTGTAAACATAGTGTGGACATATGGTGAGGTATATGGATGTGTAATAAGCTCCCTTGGTCCACCATCTGTTTTCTATAACATTGACAAGGCTCGGCAGCTCGAGACGTCAGTGTTGTAATCAAATAGAGGTTGAGAGGTCATGGAGCGGAGGTGACACCATGTGCCCGTTAGACGAACTAACGCATCGACTTCTCCACTGAAAATACACCACTGTTATATTGTATGCATGTATCTCATGTATCTCTCCGGCGTTTTTCGAGAATAAAATCATTGTCATTGTATGGCCCTAGACCCTTAAATTCGACACTGCGACATGGACCTTTTTTGGCCCTAGTGACATGGGATATGAGGAAAAAATAGATAGTGACATGGGACAGGAGGAAAAAATAGATAGTGACATGGGACATGGGGAATTTCTTAAGATCGATATGGCGACATGAGCATTTCTTAAGATCGACATGGGACATGGGGACCCCCCATCAAGGGCCCCCATTGTCATTGTCTAACTATTACATACAATACTTCCACACCACTGATTTTTTATCCAGATAAGAAGCAATTTTTTTTTGAATAAGTTTATTGACCAAAAATTCATGTAAAGGTAGAACACGTTCTTCCATTCCGGTCAGGGAAAAATATGTACAACAAAAATTACAGTGTAGTAACTTGCAATATGAGTTCTCGATTTGGTATTTCCTCTTGGTACATAAACAAATAAGAGACAAGGGTAGGTCACTCAGATACGGGAAGGTCCACACACTCTCCAGAATGTGACATCCTATATCAGTTAACCTACAGTCATGTGTGGCTGGACAATTTTTGATAGCTCCTTAGGTGGTCTCAAACCACACAGTAACAGTTCACGAGGGCCATGTGAACATTAGTCTTTTTACTTGAGCAACTGGTTGCCCAGTGGCTCAAAGAAGTTCATAGCGAAGAGGAGCAAATGGTCAGCAAAGTCTTCAATTGGATTTTACTTGTATTATGGCATTTATAATTTAATTAGAAAGGCGCTAATTATGTTGATACAGTTTAAATTTGATTAAAGAAAGTTGATAGATTGGCTCAATATTTGTATAACTGTCTTTCAAGCTATTATCTTCTTTAGTCGGGTCTTGAAGATATGTACGCTGTCCAGTTGTTGTACATCAGCGTCCAGGTCCTCCCATTCCATCACCCCGCGATACAGGGGATTTCGTCGATACTTTTCACGCTTGGGCCTTTCCAGTTTTATCTTCTTCTTAGCGTCTCCTCTGGTCCTATTCAACCTAGGGACAAGGTTGTCTTGGTTACTTGCATGCCTGTAGATCAGACACAGTAAGTGACGTCGTCTTCGAGGTTCGAGCCGCTCAGCCTTGCACTTACGATGGAGATAATTTACTGAAACGTCCCCCACCTTTGTTCTAGTGCATATTCTCAGGCTGTTGTTTTGTTGTACTTGTAGCCTTCTGACCTTTGAGGCCGGTGCGGAATCAAATAGAAAATCACCGTACTCCATGCATGGGACTAGGGCCTGCTTGTGTATGGCTACTGCTCCGTCCAATGTCATATATTTTCTGTTGAACCTAAAGTTGACTAGTTTTGACGACAATTGATTATCAACAGTTTCCAAATGTTTGGCGAATTTAAGGTCTTTGTCCAACAGTATGCCTAGGTACTTAAATTCGGAAACCTCTCCCAATACATGGCCACCAAGTTGTAGTGGGTAGCCTTGGACCAGGTCATTCTTGCTTGGCGGGACGAACCACATGCTTTTAGTTTTGGACACATTCGGGGTGAGCCGGTTTTCCCGGCACCATTTGTCCACATTGTCGAGGTCATGCTGTAATATATCACGGACAGATTGTGGGTCCTTGCCTCTACACAGTAATACCAAATCATCCGCGTAGAGTATGGGCACACTGTTCTTTACCATCTCAGGTAAGTCGTTTACGTAGTAGAGAAACAGTAGGGGTCCCAATACACTTCCTTGTGGTACCCCATATGTCACAGACTGGGGGGCTGACCTAGTATTGTTTGCTAGTGTGCTACATTGCCGGTAGTCTAGATAGCTTGCAATTAATTTTAGAGCACTTCTGCTAAGTCCATAATCCTTGAGTTTCATTAATAGCCTACCGTGGTGAACAACATCGAAGGCCTTGCGGACATCAAGAAAGGCCGCCAGGGCTATCTCACCTCGGTTGCGTGCACTATAGAGTTGGTCTACTAGTTTGAGTACAGCCATGGCAGTCGATCTGTTTGGCAGAAAGCCGAATTGGTTTTTGTTTATGAGTCCATGTTCCTCGGCGTAATGTAGCAATTGTCGATGTAGGACCTTTTCAATTACCTTGCCCACTACTGGGAGTAAGGTGATTGGTCTCCAATTCAAAACTGAGCTGAGATTTCCAGTTTTTGGTAGTGCCACAATGGTGCCAATTTTAAGCACATCCGGGAAGACGCTGTTGGTGATGCATAAATTCACAAACGTAGACCATATCTTAGAGTTTCCCAGCATGGTGTCTTTGATGACTAGGGTCCTCATGTCCTCCAATCCTGATGATTTTGAGGTCTCAACTTCATCTACTATGTACTTAAAGGAACTCTCGGATATCTCATCAAACTTGAGCAAATCGACATTGGCAGCTACTTGTGCCTCTAGGTCGACTTGTTGAGTGTCCAGTGCCTCATACCGGCCAAAGTCCCCAGGTTCAGCTATAAGTGCATTTGCCAGGTTTGCGCCAACATTACAAAAAAAGTCATTGATGTAGGCCGAGGTATCATCATAACTGATGGTACCATTGGTATCCTCGTCAATCAGGCTTATTGTTTTGTGTTAGCTTGTTTAGTTCACACCAGAACTTTTTCGGGTTTTTTCTGTATATGTGTAGCTTGTTTTTAATAATTGCAGCCATGTTTTGTCGACCCTTTTTGTCAATAGCCTGGCGCAATCTCCTAGCTTCCTTGAGGTCATGATTAACACCTGCGCCGTTGAAGTTATGCGCCCGTTTTAGATAATAGCGTCTATCCTTTATCAGCTGACGTATGGTGTCGTCTACCCAGGGTCTATCCTCTTCAGGGATATTGAAGTCACGGATTGGGCAGTCGTCATCCAGGTACTTAGTGACACTCTCAATGAGTAGTATTGCGAGACCATCTACATCCATATTTTGCAGGGCTTCATTACTGACACTTCTTGATATCACATCAATTAGGTTTTTCTTGTTGTAGTTCTTATAACTGCGACCAGTTACTTTCTTTTTTCGGTGCTGGTTTCTGACTTTCTTAAAGATAGCAAAAATAGGGATGTGGTCACTCAAGTACTCATTCACATTTCCAGAGCATACATGTTTCCCTCTGTTGGTGTAAATGTGATCAATGGTGGTGGAGCCGCGTTTATGTAGCCTAGTTGCACTGGTGGGTAGGTGCTTCAAGTGCGTGCGCCTTAGAAATCTCAGGTTTTTTTTATATTTGTGACTGTTGCGGTGTTTATAGTCAACGTTCATATCGCCACAGACCCAGATCTCTTTGTCAGACATGTTGCTCTCCGTAATAATATCACTGATGTGTTTGTAGAAGGATTTAACATTTCCTTTGGGGGGCCTATATGCACTAACGACCAGTCTGTGTTTACTTGTCGGCGACTTTGTTGATAGCACTAAGACCTCAATGTCCTTATTAACTTTACACAAATGGTCCAGTTTGGTGGTATACGGCGCATGCTTGTTACTCACAAAACATGCAACGCCGCCACCTTCAGTCTCATTGACGTCATGTATAGTATGGTCTCGGTCCTGTCTATACAGCGTCATATCCTCCATGTGTATACTGTGGTCTTGTATTCCAGGATGTAGCCAAGACTCACTAATACAAATGTAGTCCAGATCTCTGAACAGCAGATTATACTGCCAAATCTTGTTTCCAATACTTCTCGAGTTATGGCACAATATTTTCAGGCCCTTTTCTTTGCTGAGCTCCTCACCCGTCAAGAAAGAAGACACATTGGTGGGTACTTCCTTTTTTCAAAAACTAACACATGGCCCTCTACATTTTGAGTATTTGCATACTTGCTAGCTATACGTATGGAGAGTGACATGAAAATTATACACAGGTAAATGGACATCACAGGGTGTGTGCAAACGGGTTCCTGGTGCGCAATGTAGTTGGGCAAGAGGAGTGATGCTGGTCCAGTAGCCAAAAATGGCGTTTCAGGAGACATCACGGGTGCAGTAAAACAAGGGTGCTGGTCTTAGAGTAGAGTTACATATAAGGAAATAATATATTCCTAGTTCTGTTCCTTTGAAATAATGGAGTCCTTATGAATATTTACCAGAGTCCCTATAATAAAGGACGTCGGGTAGGTTTACAACTGCGTCAGGTTGGAGTTTTGAAAGGTTTGACTTGTGCTTAGTATAAGGGGTAGGGCTCCCACACTATCCCCGGTAGTTTAAATATGTGAAGGACCGCGGACAAGAGGCTGCTTTGATCCATAGAACTGAGTATCACCATTTACTTTATAATAATAATAACAATAACAGGACATCTTGTGTTAATATATAGACCATCATGTTGTAGCAAAAAGGTGTACACGTTTAAGGCTTCTCTATAGGATGTTATCAATGTGGAGATGCCAAATGTTGATAATTTCATATTCATATTCACGACGTGTGTAATTCCTAATAGTTCCAGATAGTTAATAATCAAATATAGCATAGAGTTCACAGTGTTCAGCTGAACAGCGGACGTCATCTTAATTCATCTCACACTAAAATAAAGTGGCCATATTGCAGAGAGTGAGACAGTTCCTTTTAGTCTGTGGTCAGACTCAGACAGTGTGGTAGATATATCACGTTTGTATCCATGTTGGGCAAGTTTCAAATAAGACTTTTTAGTGAACGTTTATACACACTGAACATAACAGCTGTACTTATTCTGTGGTCAGACTCCATAGGTGAGTACCGTACACAGTCACTTGTAGGCACTAGTAGTATACACATAAATTTGTAGTCTGTGGTCAGACTCATCACAGTCAATACTATAAACAAACAATTTTAGTCTGTAGTCAGACTCACTTCATTGTGTCACATGTATTGCATAGTGGTCAGGTTTCACACATTTACCACAGTGGTGATCATAATGATAAGCTTAGTAGCCATGATCAGTCTGTGGTCAGACTCCATAAATAAGTACCGTACATGGACGCTTGTGGGCACTAGTAGTATGCTCAGAGTTTGTAGTCTGTGGTCAGACTCATCAAAATCAAAAATTATAAACATATAAACAGAGAACTGGTCACTGTGTCACTTGTGTTACAAAATAGACATGTTTCACCCGTGCAGGCCATTTTCGATGTTTTTGTTGATGGCTGTTATCAATAGCAGCTTTATCTGGCGGAGGTCCATGCTGCGGGGGTGTAGGCCGTTGTACAGTACATCCACTTGCTTGTTGTACCCACCTAGGCGGGTGTATTTCAGAGTGAAGCGGTCCAGGTATGGTGTTAGCACATTTGACTTGTTATTGAGCATCATAATATGCTTGTTCACATTGATTATAGTTCCGTCAAGGCGTGCCTGCTCAATCTTAGTACACATATTATCACCGTTCCTCAGGTTGACAGTATACATGTTACACAGTACCACCGGTATATTCATGTCAAGATCTCGTATGGCGCTCACTAGGGTAGTGAATCTGTCTGATAAATTGGACAGACCCTCATTCAGAGTGTGGTACTTGGGGCTCGCCTGCATCGTATTCTCATCAACATTAACTAAATTGTTTAAGCCTACACTGATGTACACTGCAGTGGGTGCAGCACGGCGAAGATCCTCTAGTAGTCGTACAGCCAGGGTTTCAATCGTGGCACCCGGTGTCGTCTCCACTCGTGTTATCCGCGGATATTCCCGGAGAAGCACAGTCTTTAGATGATTCATGCGTGAGTCCGAGTATAGCCAGACACGCTCCATTGTAGTTTGCGTCCTTTTATGCCTAACACTTCTCCAAATCACAAAATTAATCACTATTACTTGGCACTTTTGTTGTGTTGTCGTGTGGGTGGAAGTGGCGCTGGTCTCAGTCGGTCATCATGCGCGCCAGTTACCAGATTCGGTCAGAGTCAATAACTAGGTCACTGGGACGCTACTTGTTATCCGGCGAGGTTTCCCGCTCACATCATGCGTCGGGTCAATCCGTTGTGTTGTGTTACCCGGCAGGGGGGGGGGGGGGAGGCAGCAGTAGGGGGGGGGATTACAATTTCCCATGGCGGATATCATCTCTGATTTCCATGAGTATTGTGCCTAGGTAGTTCCTGCCTTGGTAGTAGCCTCGAGTGTAGCACTCACTGCTGAATTCTGCACCACCTCCCCAAAACGCTTCTTCACATGCAAATATTAGATCCTGGGGGAAAGTGGCTAGGAGTTCAGATCTATTGTTTTGGTTTGAAGTGAACTTTATAGTTTGTACAGCTTTCATGGTCGGCAGCTCCAGTCTCCTCCAGGTTGGGAGTTCACGGATCTTTGTGCCCTCGTCGAATGCTATAGTACCGGTAGGGGCATTAACTATTTTATCCTGTAGGGCTTTAGGGGCCCCGTTGTGTTCACATTTTAGCATTTGATATAAATGCTCCGAGCTCTTGTATGTTTTAGCTTTGTAGGTAATGTCTTGGATGTGGATTGAACTGAGGACTGACGCCTCCCCAGTAAACGTGATTCCGGCTCTGGTTTCTTTCTGTAGCACCAAGGGACCCCTGGGGAAGTCACCTGGTCCCCATATTGGTTTAGTGGTTATTCCTGCACCACCAGTGGCACCTCCTTCAGTCCCATCTTCGTCTTTGTCTGGATCATCAGTGGGCGTGGGTGCAATTCTAATGTCGTCAGCTCCCTCGTTTCTGGTTTCATTGTTGAATGATGGTGCTGCAGATCCGGTTTGGGCCAGAGCCATTAATGCAGCTTGTACTTTTGCCCCACCATTAATGTCAGAGCTTGGTTGGGCTAAGGGGGGAGTACCTCTATTAAACCTACGCTGTGTTCTCATTTGTTGAGTCCATGGTAGTTTGACAAATTTGTAGCCGGGTGGTGGAGTAAGCTCCGGGGGGATTTGGCTCAGGTCTGGATAGGGTTTATCGTCAATGAGCAAAATGTCTTTGTGGACGATTGCCCTGTGGTTTTTGGTCCTACAGTAGTTGACAGTCAGCCTTAGTTGGTAGTTCCTTTTTCTAGTTTCACTGTCTTCGTCCGGGTTTACATACACATCTTCCCATCCAGGTAGGGTCTTCATACCCCATTTTGCTTGCAATGTCTCTCTTCGTAGTTTAATAGTTGTGAAGCAGACAAGTACTGTCCTGGGTCCTTTCTTGTAGCTTCTCTTATCAAGTCTACATACTAGTGATAGATCTCTACTGTCACATTTGAGGCCCATGTCGTGCAGCATATTTAATATTCTATCCTCGTCGCTTGCTTCCACCCCAGTTTCTTCTAGTCCATCCACCTTGATGTTCAAGTATCTGGGTGACCGTTCATTACCATTATTGGTAGTAAGTGCTTGTGTGGGGGCGTCTGCGAGGGGTGGGGGGGTAGTTCTAGCTGGCTTCTTGAGTTCTGCCTCATTTGTCGTCACTCTTGATTTGAGCTGTTCTATGATGCTTACTTGTTCATCATGCCTTCTTTTATTTTCAACCTGATTTGCTTCGATTAGGCCTTTGAGAATTGCGTGCTGACTTTGTTGATCATTTTGTATGTCAGTCTTTGCAAAAGCTTGCTCCTGTCGTAGGTCTGTGACCAGTCGCTGCTGTTCTTGTATCTGTGTGTTGTGGTTACTCTTTATCTCATTGCGGAGATTTGTAATTTTTTGGTTTGCTTCACCTAGTACCCGTTCAACTCGGAATTTTACATCCTCTGTGACGTCTTTTAAGCCTTCCTCTAATTATGTTCCTTTATGTCCTACAAGTATTTATTTACCGTTCTTTTGTGACCATCATTTGGTGTACTACAAAAGAGCAACTCAACTCAATAATGTTGTAACCACCAATCATATACATTATATATATAAATGCACCGGGGTAGTTAGCTTATCTTGGAGTTTGGGTACAACCTGATCGTGAACTAGGATAGCTTGTTCCATTCTTACACACTGACTCATATGTTTCTAAAACATACAACGACACAGACAAGTGTGTTCTGGAGTGTCAACTCTCAGCATTCTTTACCATATAACATGTGGCAATGATTTAGAACTCCTTAGTTCAACTATCAAACGAGAAAATAAGAAAAATCTACTTTTACTAAACATTTACAGACCTCCAAATGGTAATTTTGCAAACTTCTGGACATCTTGAGGGGCATGGTTCTTTTACCCCCATCATGATTTCATATAAAAACTGACTTTAAATTGTGACAATGGTCTACCTATCAGCTCTCTCAGCCTGAAGATCTCCCCATCACGTACAACTGCCTCGTCCTTTATAAAGTGAAGATCAGAATGACAGACGCCGGCGTATGACGTTTTCACCACAGCGCCCTCCTCGGGAACTGCCGGAGCTTGTCCCTCCACCACCTTGAGTGGCCCGCCCAGGGTAGAGATAATGGCTCTCCGCATCTTGTTTGCTTCAAACCTTGTACAGGAAAGCTTAGTGTAAGGTGCCGATGTATAACTGGTTGTCATATTTGCTTTATAACTACCTCAGTCGATCATAATATAGGATATGCTCCCCTTGTATCAGAAGTATTATCACAGAGCTGCGCACAGCTAGATCTACACCGGGCTCCACAATAATTGTACGTCGGAAATTTGTTCAGCAGTTTTAAAATTATAGAAACCATCCAAGAAACATAATCTGATAGATTATGGAAAGTTTCAGTGCGTCTGCTATTATATCAAGATATTCTATTGTATGTTATACACAGGCATCAACAGTATAAAGCGTAGTATTGTACAATATATCTCATGTAAAATATATGTCAATACTACAGTGATGGAAAAATCTAAGTACACTGTACAATATGAAATAAAGACTGTGCAACTTACCGCTGTTGCTGATAGGCTCCTTTGTGTGTCCTATGTGTACGACGTCAGGATTTATCTGCCCCGGTATATATAGCGTCAAGAGAGCCGAGATCCAGGGCCCCTAAAGCACCGATTCCATCAAACCAAAAAGCACTCAAACGTTTCTCAAAATCACGTTTCAGTGACAGATGCAACATGACATTGTGATGAAGGCCTCCAACACTATACCAGTAATTTTCCTGTAAAACTAACACCCACTGATGTGTACATGGGCCTACTTGTTATAATGGATTACTGATAATTATGACTGCCGGATGACGACCAGCTGACGACTGATCATGTTGATATGGTTACCTGACACTGATGACGGCAGTCATTTCGTATGAGATAACTATATCTTCAATTCAATTCAAAAGTATCAGTGAAAGCATGATATTCAAATTTGGAAGGAATGACCAACGCCAGATGACTATTCCGAGGGCAAACCGGCGAGTAAATACTGTTGGTGGAATCGGTGCTTATTTGTAATCACTACCGACTTGGTCATCTATATTGTGCTCGTATTTGGCCATTAAGGGTGCCCTCTGTACCCATATATAGACTACTTCAATGACTGGAGTGGCATCCACACTCAAACACTCCATCTGTCAATTTAACCCTTTGGCGGACGCGTAGTGCTTTAATGCACTATGGAATGTGTTGTCATGATGCATAAATGCTATCCTGGTGAGAAGCTCGCTAGTGGCAATGCAACATTCATGCTTCATGCCGACACTATAATGTTGATAGGCCTACAAGTGTCGGCATGCTGCATTAATGCAGGCTTGACGAATCTACAGGTTAGCCGGGGATGCATTCATGCCCCATGGCGACAAATGGCATAGCGCATTAAAGCAGCAACTTAAGCTTCAAGCATCGAATTTTAGATAATAACACGTCAGCAATCTACACAGACTCATATGTGGACAGGTTAATTTAAAAATAATATGGGTGCTTTTTTCTATATGGAAATAGGTGAGTACCTCCGGTGAGAATAAAAGTCAACCAACTGTAAACCGGATAACAATAATACTCTGCTAATTGCCTACTCAATACTGCCTCCTTGTGGGCATGAGGTGAATTACCTCTCACTATGCTTCCATTCCTACCCACAACCACAAAGGTTTCCAGGTGTATTCATGCAAATTATACAACATAATTGTATGCTGTCCTTTTATTGGCAGGACACCATAATTGTGTGCTGATTGTCCTTATAGCTGTAAAGTATAAAAGCTACAAAAGACTAAGCCATTTTAGTTCCCTCTTTTCACACAAGGGGTATATGGCATTGGTCCTTGCAATGGTGCATTTCCTTCCTGTCACAGTAAGATCAATATCTGTATTTTTAGACTTCCCAATATGCTATAGAGGGGCCTACTATGCCACATTATTTTGCTCTGCTTAAAGAAAAATAGAGGGTGAACCCATAAAATTTAATGTTAATTTTATGCTAGACTTGGAGGAGGTCCGATGAGGTCAAGTTGCTGCTTTAAAGCACAATGCGGCCCTTAAAGGGTTAACGCTTATAAGGTAAGGAGGTTGTAACAGTAACCCAATGATCTAAATACAGTGACAGTCTTTTCTGTTAGAATTGTGCTGATCATGGGTTGTGTGAACCCCGATAGATGTCACTATCAAAGGGAGTGGTCAATTATCTACTACATGGGACAGGGGAATGACATGTAGACTCCTATATAGTTCAAAAAGGGGCCGGGCAAAACTATGTCGGTGGCTTTGGAGGATGTGCCCAACAATTCCAACCTCTCTACACGGGGGGGGGGGGGGGGTACGGAAATATTTGCCAGCACCCGCGCGAAATTCATATGTAAAACTAACATGTAAAACCAACAAAATGATAATGCAGATGGGAGACAGATATCACAGATAAAAACAACGATACAGATCTATAGACAGATATGATACGTCCCCTGCAATCAATGAATCGCTGTATCTTAAACAGCTTTTAGATAACGGAAATCACCAAGTGATAGTGGGATTTTCACAAGCCACGTCGTGTAAATTTCAATAGGATGTATCGGACCAAATATCAGTTAAGCTGTCTCTTGCACTAAGGTTTTATTGGTAACATTTAATATTATAATGATGATCTTGATCCAATGCATGACGAGTTCTAGACCTGATCGTCTGGTTGACTGGCCAATCTATACTGCAAAACATTCTTGGTTCGTTTAGGTCACTCAAAAAAAAATGGTTTCTCATCACCAAGGTCTGAAAAATGTGACGAGGGAGGCTTTTTTTTTGGGCTTTTTTTTTTACACGCGGGCTAAAATGTATGGGATGATATACATTTTTCATGACCAAACTTCACATTTTAGCCGTTAAGAATTTATGGATCTTTAAAAGTAGGGAAAATGATAATTATTTCTATCCTACTGCATTACTGGCAGTATCAGCTTTAATTTGATACCAAATATCCAAATATTTGTCTATTTTTATCATAATTTTCATCAAAAATATATACATATATGTATATATATATATATATATATATATATATATATATATATATATATATATATATATATATATATTATATATGGGCCAATGACAATTGTATGGCGTTTAAGAGAGGTTACAATTTAGCGTGGGAACAGTTATAATACTCAGTATACTGTATCGTTTTTCATTAGGAAAATAACGGTCAGATGCGGGACAGTCTAATGGTGCCACCTTGTGACATTGAGGGCCAATAAGACATGTAAAGTATAGCACAATAGGGTTTTATAATGGATTGAAATGGAATTCAGGTTCATAATACACCAGATAATTCATGAAATTGCAATATATTCCAAATAAACTGTAGGCTTTAATATCATGCATTTATGTGATCCTTCAGGTCGGAAGGTCGCCGGAATTAAGGGCTCCGTGGCTCGAAGTCGCCATTTTAGACCATTTTACTATACTTTTTATAGCTAAATTTGTCCACAAGTCGCTAGGTCGCTTAAATGTATTGTATCGTAAGTAGTATCTTTGAAAATGAAATCATTCACACATGCACATGTCTATTTCATGACTTGTCGATTAGCGAATGCAAAGTCCATTCTCTTTGGATTCATTCATCAGGTGATTGCCAACCTAAACAGCTGCTAAAGTACAACCCAGTGGGCACAAAACCTTGATTCAACGTTGAAAACTGGTTGAAATAGGGTTACAGGGTAGATCAACCTGTTTTCAACATTGATGCAATGTTGCAATTTCAACGTTGTCAACCAACACCTGTTTCAACATTGATGCAATAATTGGATATCAACTTTGAATCAACCATGGGTTTTCCCACATTTCCCACTAGGTGCCTCCACAACCTACCCCTTAGTATTTCTATCTCCATACTACATCAATTTTCCCTAATTGTAAGCTCTTATTTTCTCATCAATGTATACAATTGATCAAAATGTCATTCATTTTCATTGACAACTACGATGTGTGCATTTGGTTGACATTTGGAATTAAATGACAAGAATACGTGCATGGTTTCAGTAAGACACCCTTTATGTTGCCAAGAATGATGGATAAAGCCTCAGTCATGACCAGGTCAGTTTGAAATGGATGTGAATGCCTCTTAGTGTGATCATCAGAGGTCATTCGTGTACCCCTACCCTGGATAGTGATAGAATTATCATTTAATCTAGGAGAAATGGGGATGGGGGGATGTTGTAATGAAAATATATAAATTGAAGGAATGAGTCTACATAAGAATACTGTACTGAATCTCAAATTATGCATCAGCAGTCAATATCGAATCAATGTAAATCATTTTATTATGTTTATTTGTTGTTGATTTACAATGGTCATATCAATGTTGAATCACTGATGAATTATCAACGTTGATGACCTTATCAATATCAACATAATGACAACCCTGTATCAACTGTTGATATTATATAACCTGACATAACCTCACAGCTGTGGTTTAAAACAGAAAGACAATGGTTATGATAGGGTAACTCAAAATATAACTACTGTAGAGTGGCAGGCACCCTACTCAAAATATAACCTTTCATAACTATAGTCTTTCTATTACATGTATGGGCTCAATGGGCCGAAGTTTCGCAGTGGACGGTGGCCGTTCATCTAGGTCTCATCTAGGGGGGGGGCCCAACTGCAAAGATTCCATCTCTAGGGGAACAGGGGAACTACAACATTGAGCTGCTATCTCTCCAACCCAGCATGTCTGAGAAAATGCCATAATACTCTAATACTGCCACATGTGACAACTAACCAATGGTACAACCATATCAAAAAGACTTTCTCCTTAGTGCCTGGTGCATATTAGAGGCATACAATATCTGAGAATAGAGAAATCTAGGCTAGTTGACCTGACATTGGCTGTCCATCACAGGCTGTAACTGAGTCCTGCTGCCATTGTATTGTGTATGTATAGTATATATGCAAAGGTCTGACACTCCTAGTCCCCGGTCATCTATCCACTTGAGGCGGCAGCACTGTACATGGGATTGTAGGCAGACCGTGGCACCATCTAGTAGAAATCTAGGAACTACAAATCTCTGTACTTCAGATGGTGCCACTGTCTACCTACAATCCCATGTACAGTGCTGCCGCCTTAAGTGGATAGATGACCAGGGACTAGGAGTGTCAGACCTTTACATATACTATACATACACAATACAATGGCAACAGGACTCAGTTACAGCCTGTGCTGTCCATGAAGCAAAAGATTAGACAGTTACTGAGACTTTTGAAGAGTAGGTCCACTGAATCTATAAAAGGAAATTAATAGAATGATATGCCCTGTATAAGGATATGGAGCTCTGAGGGAGCTTCATTGCTTGTGGTTGAAAATAATATTTTAGATTGTCTCTTATTAGCACTCTGCCCTATTGAAGCCTGTAGTAACTAGTTCCCCAAACTACGCTAGATGGCACCACTGTTTTGCGATCTCACCACTCCATATCCATTTGGCTCCTGAACTACACCAAAGTATACACGAGTTTAACACCAGGATGCGAGGCAATTCCGTATCCCCCTAGGTGGCTCCGGGGTCAAAAGCGACCTGACGACCTGGGCCGTTTTGGAGGCGACTTTCGACCTAATGCAATAATAAAAGTGACCTGGCGACTTTTAGACAAAATTGACACAAAAAAGCGACTTTGTGACCTAGACCCCTTAATTTCGGCGACTTTCCGACCTCTCTGCACCCCCCCCTAGGTCTCATCATGTCTGTACTAAAGTTAAACTAACCTCAGACCGCCTACACTATAATATAGCATTTTAGTTGCCAAAACAATGAAAGCACCCTACGACCTATATATAGCACGCTTAGGTCGCCTGCCGTTGAGTGCTTATTATTAATGAGTGTGGGAGGAATGAAGCCTTGGCAATACTTCCAACGCACTTCCAACCACGGCTCACTGCACATCAACACTGGTCCCTGCACCAACGGCACGAGGAGACCAACCTAGTGCTCAACAGCAGAGTGTGGCTACCACAGGCGGTGGTTTGGTTGTTGCCCGGACACGCCATGGAGGTGTGCTCTGTGGAGGTAGGTCTGTGCACGTCCTGTCCGCCTGTGTGCTAATCCTGGAGGAACTCCTACTACATTATACCAGACCTACTGGAGCTGGTATACACCTTATACTATAGCTATGTATTACCTAACCAGCCAAGGTGCTATAACCAAGCCATGAGTCAGAGTCACACGCTTATATAGTGGGAGGGTGGGCGGCTGCTTAATATACTGTAATACAAGCTTAACCCACCTCCCATTCACACACACAGTCATTCAGGAGAACCCTCCCCACATGACCTACCGATAGGCAATGTGCAATCATCCAGGAACCACCTAGAACCAGAGGATATCAACAATACACCTTAAACAGGGTGCTACAGATAGAGTGATAGGAGATCCTCCAGGGTCTGACTGATAGCAGAGGGGGGCCGGGTACCACAAGCAGCAGGTGAGTCAGATATTGATTATCTATAGTATAGATCTGTTGATGTGGTAGTGTTTCTCTGTGCACTGCAGCAATCCATATGCATGCATGGCACTTCCCCACTATTCCCATACTACTAGTACTAGGCTACATGTTGCACACTGGCTCACTACACTGGTCCCAGCACAGTTGGTCCTGGGTTGAACTGCAGAGTTATCATTATGTGACATTTGACCCATATCCCATTGGAGACAGCCAGATATTATCAGATAACAAGGTTTACAGATGATATGTCCTCCCAGTCACCTGGCAAGTAAAAGGGTCATGTAGCCATTTGTAGGTCACCAATGTTGACAATGGGAGATCATGCTGACATGAAGGCTATATCCAGGCTATGTGTCTCTTATTTCATATGAAAATAATGTAGATAATAATTAATATATTTTCCCTGTATCTGGCGTTGTGATTCCCTACCTAGATACAACAGTTAGCACTGCGAGTATAGACATATTATACCTCTCGGATCATATGACGCCAAAGGTGGGAAGTGGTGCCTGTGTTGTGGTGGTAATGTTTGGATTTAAGTTTAGGACTAATCTGTTAATACTTGGTAAAAACGAAATAGCTTAAAATTAAACTTATATAGATTTCACATCAGTCTCACCCACAACACATAAACAATGGAAATATGGAAATTTCAAGATATCAATGACTTTCTGTATCTATTTCCGTTGGAAAAAAATACATAGTATCATAAACACATCGTTGGCACTTACTCCAGGCCGGATTCAGGATTTTGAGAGGGGTGGTATACTATTTATACCAGGATGACTTTATTGTTAATTACCACTACAAAAAGTCCGGTTATTAAATGGACTCTGGAATGCATTCTAATTGAAAATAGTTATATTGACACAATGTGCACATGTCGGGATGTATGTGGGTGTAAGGGGTTGGCAGTTACCCCCCCCCCCCCCTCTGAGGGCCATATGATGCTTTAATTAATCATGCCCTTTTGTCGTTATGATGAATGCAAACCTCCTAGAAAGTATGAGAAGTGGCCCGGGGCTTGATATACCCCCGGAGAGTCGGCATGATACATGGGTATTGATACTTGCTAAATGATTGCAGCCCTGGAAAGTAAAGGTCAATAAAGGGTCATATTGGATGCCACACTAACTATTGCCGCGTAAGCACCTCCTCCCCATGTCCTCCCTTCATCATCCATTAATCCTCTGACCCGCGTACAATTTCTTTTTGTGTTTATATCTACAAAACCATTCAATAATACTGTACAACCTCTTCCCCTTCAGTCATGATGGAGACAGAGGAACACTTCACCACCACAGGTAGTATAGAGCGGGTGCCGCTAGAGGGCGACCCCATGCAAAACATGTTGATGGGGGGCGCTGCACTTCCGGAGGGGCAGTACCAGATCGGCCCGTACACGGTGACGCCCTCTGACGACCAGAGCGGCATGCTGGAGTACGTGGTCCGCATGCAGGACGCCCTCCAGGAGGCTGTCACCAGTCTACATCAGAAGGAGGCCAGGATCAACGAACTCAGCTTACAGGTAAGGCCAAAAAAAGGTTATTTTTGTCTTATGCAATTTTGAAGAATTTTCATATTGTTACTAATTGTTGGTCAATTCTAGGGTCTTCGGAGAGAGAGGTTAGTACTTTCATGTTAAAAGTGTTTTTTCTTCGTCCAACCATCCGACCCTACATTCTCTTCCTATAGTACCTGAGACACACTTTTTTGGGGGGCTAAGCAACTGATGAACAAAAGATGGGCAGGGGGGGATTTTTTGTGGTAGCATAGGCAGCCCCCGCCCCCCACCCCCCGCCCCAACCCCCAGTTATCAGTAGTAACATACACAAAAAAGGGGTCCCCACATGCTTGGATTACCCTTTCTCAAATCGATACCCCTCCACCATTTGTCTATTTTCTAATACTAGATTCAGCTGTAGTTTTTTTACAGTGTCTCCTATCTAGGAATATGTTTATTTTACCACAGACGATGTGATGGTAACTATTCAGAAAATGTATCTAGCACCTTGAGCATTACATGGATTATAGTATACACTTAAAACCCGCCAGCATTCTACACCTCAGTCCATTCTACCCCTCTCCAACTTACAGGTTTCACAACTAACGGAAGAAAAGAATCACGTGACGTCCAAACTTAACGCCATCACAAGGACAGTGCAGGACAAGGATAAGCGCATGCGCGTGGCCACCAACGAGGTCAAGGACCTGGAGAGACGCTACACAGAACTAGAGGGGGAGAACTCACGTAAGGTATGTACAAACAGGTGGGGGACTGCAACAGTAAGACGCACTGAAAACGCAGGCATATTTGAAAATCATCACTACTGATGAGTTATAGTCATCATGCCCAGTTGATGACATACAGTCATCACATTGAAGATCCAAAATCATCATTGCGATTACAATATTGTCCACTAGGGGACCTACTGGACAATAATGAAATATGCAGTACCTACTCCGGGCTATCTATTAATTGATATCAGTATCAACTCTGATCATAGAAGCTTATAAAATAAAATATATCTGAGGAGAAACAGAAAATACTACTTTCTTCACATTAGAACCCAAGTGATTTACAGGCAAGGTTCTAGAAAAATTCCCAAGAGCACAAATTATATATACATGTGTACACATGGACATTTTTTGTGCCTGAAACCACATTACTAATGTTAAGATAGGCTGTCAATTACTATACACATACATGCCTAATGGGGCTTGCTATGGGGATAGAAGTGCCCTCAATTAAGGTCTGATGACAGGACCAAGGCGTAATTATGAAATTACTAGTGGTTGATACCTTGTTGTACAGAGCAATACATTGTATGAAATTAATCATAGATATTGACATAGTCATCACATTGATGACATGAGTCATCATTCTGACTACCACTGCATCATCGCTAATTAGGTCAAAAAAGTAATCACGGTGATGACTAGGGTCATCACATATAATGACCCTAGTGATGACCAAGCCCCTAGGGACACAATCACCGTGATAAAAAGTCATCACCCTTGATGATTTTTCCCCTGTAGAGTTTTCAGTGCAGGACGACCTGTATGCATGTGCATGTATACATGCAGCACGTTCATTAGGGACACCCTATATCAATGTTAATTAAACACTTCATAACCCAGTGGCGGATCCATCCGGGACGTTGAAAACGGGGGCCGCACTATAGAGAAAATCTGCTCTTGAATGAATCAATAACTTAAGAGCCAAATTTTATATCAAAATATACTGTATTATCAAAAACGAGGAGGGCTCTAGCAGTGTAAATCCGCCACCACAAGCAGATCAGGCATGGTATAACATGACGGGTCCATTGTGGGAAACACAGTACTGCGGGCAGAGATAGAAACACAGACACCAACATCTATTTGTACTAAAACGTGAATCATTTTTTTCTGATCAGTCAAAAATCCCCCAAAAACTCAAATAAACAAAACAATAAATGTATGTATAAATTTAATTATGTTCTATCATGGCCAGGCAGCAACAGATGCCAAGAAGCAGTTGTCGGCCAGTAGGAAGGAGGTGACTGCCCTCAAGAAGGCACAGTTTGAGCTGAAAGGGCAGCTCAAGGCGGCAGAGGAGGCACGGGCACCTCTAGACGTCAAGTGTGGGGCACTGCAGGAGGAGCTAGACACAGCTATGGGTGAGTCAGCAGATTACAGACCACCAGGGAGTGATTATTACCAAAACAACTTATTCCTCATAATTTCGCTGACCTGAAATTAACTTTACCAAGCAGTGGACATGTTGTCTTGAAAGGATCCAATAAGCCTCCAACTGTATATTTTTTGTGATGATAGTTATACCACGAAGCATCAATCAATCTAATAGGGTATAGACCCACTACCAGGTTCAGAAGCCCTATACAGCTCTATGCTTGTATAATAATGCCCATGTGCTGAATGTTTAAGGCAGGTACGGGTCCCTATCATCATGGTCTAAAGCCCTAAATACATGTATCCTAACGCCCACTTGGTGCCTGTTTGCAGGCAGGTACGGGTCCCTATCATGGTCAGAAGCCCTATACAATGCCATGTATACTAACTCCCCCTTGGTGCCTGTTTGCAGGCAGGTACGGGTCCCTACCATGGTCTAAATCCCTATATGTATATATACATGTTGTATACTAACGCCCCCTTGGTGCCTGTTTGCAGGCAGGTACGGGTCCCTACCATGGTCTAAATCCCTATATGTATATATACATGTTGTATACTTACTCCCCCTTGGTGCCTGTTTGCAGGCAGGTACGGGTCCCTACCATGGTCTAAATCCCTATATACATGTTGTATACTAACGCCCCCTTGGTGCCTGTTTGCAGGCAGGTACGGGTCCCTACCATGGTCTAAATCCCTATATACATGTTGTATACTAACGCCCCCTTGGTGCCTGGTTGCAGGCAGGTACGGGTCCCTACCATGGTCTAAATCCCTATATACATGTTTTATACTAACGCCCCCTTGGTGCCTGTTTGCAGGCAGGTACGGGTCCCTGGAGGAGCAGCGCGTGGCGGCCCAGGAGCAGGTGTCGGCCCTCACCTGGAAGCTGCAGGCCTTTGAGCAGCAGTACGCCGCCCTGTACCAGCAGTATGCCGCCACCATCAGGGCCGACAGTCCACAACAGGTGATGTGGCTAAATACAATACACCAAGTTCCACCCCAACTATTAAACAAAAATACGTTATCATACATCAAAATAACGTTTATTACGTTATATAACGTTTTGCCACAATAAGGAGCCTTAGAGAAACGTTATTTGACACTCTATAACATTTTTTGTTTACTGGGACTGAGCAGTCACGCAGAAGGGGTGCTCCTTGCGGGGAAATGTCATTTGTGGATGCTAAAATTGAAATTTATTCATTTAATACTTTTTAATATATTGGGGGTACCAATTGATTAAAGCTGACTTTCTGCGTGACCTTTCAAATATGTATTATGGTAGAGAAGCAAGATCTTATGGTAATTGCAATTTTAATTTTTTCCTTCGCTCCTTGTCATGCTAATGCCTTTCCTTTCCTCCGTTGTGCATGCAGTGTTAATGATGAGGGGTATTCTTTGCTTTACAGGAGGGTGATATACCACGAGCAGCCTTACTTGCAGACTTACCTGAGCCCACAACCACAGTACTGCCTCCACCTGCCCCTCCTACAGTAGCCAGGTAGGCACATTCTGGAGGCAAATGGTAGAACTTACAATATTAGAAAATAACAACTTTGACCATCTTTGATAAACACAGTGAGGAGATTTGTCTATGTGACTGAATAACATTTATAACATTTCATTTAATATCATATGTTATCTTGAAAGGGTGTCCGGATGGAACTGTTTTTCTTTACAGTGGACTATTAAGGTTCATGATAATATCCACAGGGTTATTTAGGGGTTTCTTCTGAGAATTTACAAGCTTTCTAAGCTCAGCTGTGTCCAACCATGCCTCTAGATGTCACCACATTTGACTTCTTTGTTGTAGTGTGGACCTTTCACACATGGAGTCGCCACCAGAGACCTCAGAGAAGCAGCCGCTGGTAGCTGCGTCATCATGTCCACAGGTAAGGTATTGGGACATGTGGCCGAAGGGGGTCTCTTGGGATGTTGATACAAAATGGTTTATTATTAGATATTAAACCAGAATTGTAATTTGTTCACTACGATCAACAAACATCTTGAGAGTTATTCAGACATAGGTCTGGTTTATTAGGCCTGTTAACATATTAACATGTTAAAATATACCCCAAATAGATTTTATTAAAAAGTATTAGAAACATAGAGAATACGCTATATATAGTTACAGCGGTCACAGTTTATGCAAGGGGTTATACATGAAATTGGAAATGTAACATTGCATACTGGACTTAACATGCCTCACGATTCAGGGGAGCTACCATAACTGATGATTCATAACCAGCAACCAGATGCTGCAAAAGCTCCATTTATTTCTACTAACTTCCTTAATCGTTGACAGAAACCATAAATTTGCTTTACATAAAATCCACCTCTTGCTTTAAATAATGATGGTGAGCAATCAAATTTGATGTTGCACAAAACTGGAAACAAACAATGAGGCATAAGACATTTTGACGTTGTCGGAATTTACAAGGACCGGTAACCGCTCCAGCATTCCTTTTTGGCGGCTGAAAAATGTCGTCTGCCTGTACAAAACTGCTTCCGTCACATTGTCAGTAGTCATTCTGTTAGTGCCTCCAAATGACCATGCTATGATGTATAACACAATCATATTCATTTTGTACAAGGTGATTCTCAGGATTATTATAATGTCTCACCATTATATTCTTTTCCTGTCTTTCAGTGTGGATTATCGGCAGGGTCTGGTAAGACACGCATCGGCGGTTCTGTTCGTAAGTCTAAGAAGTCCCATTAGATGTATTTAGATTTAAGGTCCATGAATTTTAAATGTAACACTGCAAAAGGTTTTGGCTTTAGGTACGCTCAAAGGTTGCCCTGGAATTGTGCTTCAATTGAAGACAATACTTTAATAAAAAAAAACATGCAGTGATACACTACGTATACTTTATATTGTATATAGTATTAATCGTTTTGATACTAGATTATAGATAATTACCACATACATGAAATATTAGTCACAAGCCTGTTTACAATTATGATTAGTAAAAGGGGATTTCCTAATTTTCATTTATGGATTATGGAAGCCAAATAAATTAATCAGATAAATCCATTCTAGATTTGATGACAAAGGATACACGCTTCTATTTTTTTCTTCCTCTGCATATTGTCTGATTTTGAGGATCACAAATCAATCTCATCGCCATTGTGAGAAAGAGGTGGAAGTGTAGAAAGCCAGTAACAGCAGTTTACTTTTATGTTGTTCTCGCATTATTTATTTGTAGCCTGAACACGTTTTGGCTTTTTGAATTCAACCAAGATGAGGGGGCACAAATCAAAACATAACCAGGCAAAGCTGTTGAGCTTGACCTGTTAATTCATCTTTTTGGAGAGAAGATGGAAAAAGACATGTAATCAGAACAGTGGTCTCACCAAATCCGAAATTCTGTAACCATCCTCATCATTCTGATTGTAATCTGTAAATAAATACCTGGCCGGTAAGCCGATTCCAGCTCTCACAAAACCTGGTTCAGCTGGTCAGAATGGCCTGGAAGGAAACAGGAGAAGAGCATAAATGTACTTTAATATTTTTCTGACCAGATTTGCTCTGGATGAGAAACCAATTATGCTAATGAGTATGGCTTCTACACTCTCTGATTGGATGAGAACCATAAGCGAGGTGGTGCGTCTGTGCCTTGGCGGGAAACGGGGACGTGAGACCTTAAATGCTTCCGATAAGTCATTTCCCTCTCGTTCGCAGTTCCAGCAAATTGGGTGAGGCAAGCCAAGCAAACAAGATAAAGAAGGTCGATGGCTGCTTTCCGCTCCAAATAGGGGAAAGAAACCAAGGTCCTAAGTATTACATGCCAGGAGGGGAAACCAGACCAGAGTTGCGTTTTTTGAATGAATTTGAGTTGTTTTTTTGGATCTCTTCCTCAGAGAGGATATTATGCCGGGCAGATGTTGATAATGGTATGGATATATACCTTGAATATTAACAGCTCTGCACTAGAAGAACAAATACTGATATGAAGCATTGTACCCCCTAGTCCCTAGGACGCACGGTGCAGTGTTCTAGTCACATATTATATGATGTGGTGAGATACTGTAGACACATTGTAGACACCTGGGCTTTATGTAAGGATTGATATTGATAACGAGGTGTTAATTGTTCTTTCCCCTTGACCACGGTGTAGTGATTTAATCATTCCTATAAGGGTCCCTGGATAGATGCATGACATTATGTGACATAGCCCCTGTAAATATTTACAACCTGGACTGAATATATAGATATTGTACAATGGCAACGGTGCGTGTTTGAAGGTGTACGTAAGCATAGACGTACATATATATATCTATGACGTAAGTGTGTCTGATAATCTAACTGCATTATGCTAGTACATCGTCGATATTATGATACACAACAGATGTCTTTATCTGTCATGGGTGAAGCATGACATTCTATGACCTACTCTTTGACGTCTTTCCTGCCCCCTCTCCAGGGATATCTCCCTCGTCCTCATTTCCTCCACCAATTCCACTTCAACCACCCAGGTAGCAACAAAACACACTTTATTTGACGTCAAAATAACGTTTTAACGCTATGTCACGTTTTGCCACAATAAAGAGCCATCGACACACGTTATAAAACGTTGTATAACGTTTTTGTTTACTGGGCAATCCCTCCCTCCTTCTCTTCCTTCTCCTCCTTACCCCCCCCCCCCCCCCCCCACCTCTCGTTCATGCTCTGTACCTATATGTCTCCCCTGTAGAGTGTTCACAACTGACAGCAACTGATGGTACATTACTGCCTCGTTGATAACTGACAAGCCCACTGTTGACAGCAGCTCCCATTCCCTTTACCCCAGCTCCCGGATTCACCGCCCACCATGCACAGGGCGGCGTGGCAGAACTATAGGTGTGCCCACCCTATGGGCCTATATATACCAGACCACCCTAGCATCTACAACCTAATACATATACGTCACCAAATCTCATTTGCATATTTCAGATCGCAGACGACAGGCCCTCCCAATATGGCTCCCAGAGAAGCTGAGTACGCTATTGTGAGTAGTATGATCTCATCCGAGAAGATGTTTTATTTATTTACTTTATTTCATTACTCATGCTATTGAGTCACGGATAATTTTGTGTACCATGTACACCCATGTACAGCAGGGCTACTTTAAGTTCTGCTGTGGGGGGGGGGGGAATCTTCCAAAAGCAAAATAGGCTACCACATCCATATAAAAGGGCATGATCTATTGGTCAATCTCACATGAGAACAAAATACATGTACCGACACATTAACAATATAGCTCATACAAAAGAAAGTATCTTTCATACTCGTGTCCTATATTTTGTAAGTTTCACCCAAAAGGTTATCATAATGCATGAAGCGTCTATGAGCCCGGACAAGAAGAGAATGCTTCATGGGTGCCCTGCAATAGGGCTATTCTTTGCTATACCTTTCTATGGTTTTCCGGGCAGTACCATAGAGCATGATAGGCCCAGTTTTAGGATGATATCTTTCTCAGTAAGGTTAGCAGTTACCAGGAGGAATGTATCTACTTGGTCTAGATTCTGTGTGTATGAGTTTCACATGGGCTGATGGGCCTTATATGACTTACCAAGCTAGGCAATGGTAGTTTTCGACCCAATTCCATGTTGTCATAGCACTATAAAGGCATGACAGACAGGTATACTCATTATTTAGTGTGATAAAGGCAGATACTTTATTTGGGGGGGGGGGACGGGGGTGTAGGTTAACCATATCCTTGTCAGTCATCTTTCATTCTCAGTGAAATGCAGTTAGGTAAATATAAATACAACTTATGCTTACAGGTCCCTCCGCTCAGCACCCAGGTTCAAAGTGTTCTTCTCGGCATACCTTCTACTGCTTCATTTGTATCTCGTCTTCTTCTGTATGCTTGGCAGCTCATCTCAACAGTAAAATTATCTCAATTATTGTAAATTATTGTAACTTAATCGACATCAAAATGTTGTATTTCCCTTCTCAAATAAACACACATGTATATATGTTACATAATGCAGTTGTAATTATTATTCCAATTGAATTCATATAGGTTGTTATTCATAGGGCAGAACAAGACTTCAGGGAAGCGATCAATTCTAACATGACATTGTGTTTATTATGCAAAAAGGCATATTACATGTTTAGACGTTCTTAACACTCAGTAATTTAAGATAGTGGTTGATCTAATGCATGCATGGTAGCCCTGGCCCTTTATAATTATCAAACATTGTTATCTGAAAAAGAAGTGATCAAGTTCAAGTCTAAGTAGCTTAAATGATTGATCACCGATAATAAAATGTTTTAGAGAACAACATTGGGTCGACAGCCCTCAGGGATACAATTAACTCACGACGATTCATACATGACTATAAGTGACCTTCCTATTACACTATGTCTACATCATCAGATTATGACGTATACCTTTACATAAGCAGTTCCATCACGTGCATGTATGATACTAACTTTTATATATATTGAAAACAGAAGCATTGAGAAACAGTCCATTAGTTCACATCTTAATCACAATATGTCAGGTGTTCTGAACAAACCATCCTGCATTGTTCTGATAGAGAATGAACCAAATATATGACCAAATGTCATGGATCATCCGGATTTGAGATGCCAGGGGGCTCAAAAATAAATATTTGAGTAGGGTTTCAACATTTTTTATACAAATAGTATAGGTATTGGGGATTATATACCTTATATTTGGGTAGGTTAAATATCATTATTGAATCTCCAGTACAGGATCATATGTAGGTGCAAGTAGACACGACTGAGCCCTCTTTATAAAGTGTATGAATTTGTATATATATCTGAGATAATTGCCTATAAAAATGGTGCATTTTATAGGATTATTGTGCTAGAAGGGCTACAATAAGTTAGGAATTGACTGTACATGGTACAGAGCATATTATATTGATTGAAAGGTTTAAAATGAGGGCTCAGTCGTGTCTATGGTGATAACTGGTGTATAACAAAGTATTCTAATTTATAAGTGTCTTTAAGCTAAAATAACCAGCAAATTTATTTTCGAATATGAATAATACATTCTAAGCTATAATAGAAATAACCTGAGATGTACATAATGTGTCCCCTTAGTATCTTTTCACTAAAGGGCTCAGTCGTGTCTACTAGGGCTCAGTCGTGTCTACTGATAAACTACCCCTAAAATAGGACTGATATTCACTAGGCTCTGCAGGGAAGGCCATTAAAGCTAGACTTACGATTTTTTTTCCTGTGTATAGGTAAATAATATACGCTTGTTATGCCTTAGTCAATTTATCTTTCTTCTATATTAATATATGGTTTTGGCCATGTTTTGTTTGGGCTCAGTCGTGTCTATGCAAAACTACCCCAGCACTTTTGACCATACATATTATTAATCAAACATATCATATAGTCCTAAATGGTACTAAAATGTTCCCTACCATAAAGGGGAACTGGCCAAAAAAAGATATGTGCAAATAGCTCTATTTATAGAGCAGTACATACAGCATAATATCATTTTTTTCATTCAATTGTTTAAAAAAGGTCCAATTTGGGGTGTTTTTGCCCCTATGGCACCCTAAATTAGAGTCTGACATAGGTCAAACCAGGGTTTCCCTCGTAGATCTAACCAATCACAATCATACTAGACCAAAAAGATAACTATATATGACAAATGGAATACTTTATTGAGTGGAGAAGAAAAAAAGTTCAAATCAGGACGATCTGTGACATTTGGTCATATGCGTGTCAGCGTCTGTTCTGAAGTAGATGATGTGTTGTATACATGGGCAAGTAAGACCTGTGCAAATGGATTGTACATTGCAGGCGAGGGAATATATCCATGCGTGGGAAATTTCCAGTGCTGGCATCGGTCGCCAGGAGACCCCAGGATGGCAAAATAATGCAAAATACACAACGTAATTATGATCCAGGATGGTCTTATTATAATCATTCCATCTTTGCTACTAACATTCTACATTTGAATTGGAATCCAAAAATAACATTCTAAGGAAATTTAACACATAATGTGCGTCATATATCTAGAAAGTGTCATATTATGATACTTTTTGGAAACCATATTCAGTCAACCAAGTGAACTCACGTTTGAGAAATATTTCTACAAAACGATCAGGATTTTTTAAGGTTATGATATATATATCCAACATCCTAACACCAAACGTGATTATCCCTTTTCGCATGCCTGGTCACATATTCTTAATGCGATTTGGGACCATCCTGGAAAATGCAGAATGATAGCCTCCTGACGTCGTACTGACAGCTTCCTCCAGATGCACGCATAGTGCTGACAACTCTGTGTAGTGTCTCATGGGCACGTGGGGACGAACTACCCAAGTGACTAGACGCCGCCCATTTTACCCGTAATCTCAAAAAGCCAACTTTTCCGGTAATGTTTCTCTCTTTTTTCCCTTTTTCTTTTTTGGAACTGTAACAGAGCTATAACCGAACCCATTGATCTCTAAATGATGGGACGATTAAGAGTAAAGGAAACAACATTCAGACTTGCAGACTTACAGTGGCGCCATCTAGAGAAGAGGGGCGAATTATTAAGATTATCTTTTTTTTGTTGAGATTACAGGTAAAATGAGTGGCGTCTAGTCACCTGGGCAGTTCGTACCTAGTTGAGTCTCATGGAAATGATACAGCTGCAGCAGAAGAAGAACCATGAGTATATACATTTGCATGCAAATTAAAAGTTTTACCAAAATTCATGACTATCACCTGTCCAGTAGTCCTTTGTGTCTATAATATACCCATGGCGGCACCATCTGAAAATAGAGCGAGCATTTGCAAGAGGATGCCCAAGCCAACCCTATATTATTGGGCATGCTCAAAGCCGGCACAACCTCGCACTAATTTACTCCATGGGTAGCGAACCACCTGCGTGTTTGCCTATTTTCAACCCGCTTCCCTTTTCTAATATTGTATCAATCGGCCACTGCAGTCTGTATTAAATGAAGTGAAATAAAACATCTATTACTTCATAACATATAATTCCTCCTAGTTGATGTTTAATTTGGTCCATGTGCTTAGTATTATATCAATGTTATCAATTATACTCGAATACTAGTAGATACATCATTCGAAGTTTATTTGAAACAATTATACCTGAACAGATTGTTGCAGTTTCTCGCTACCGGTGTGGCAGTATTGGGCTGTAATCAATCGAAAATGCATTGCTTTCACCATGTGCAGAGTGAGATCCAAATTAATAACAGATTGAAAAAGTTTCCATTAGCAGATGATTTTGTTTCTTACAATGGATCTAGTGACAGTACAGATGACACGTAAGCTAATTGGAAGATCTCTTTCAATCCCACAGCAAATTGCTCGTTTCTATTCTTACCATCGCCTCGCCTGTGGCTTCGATGTCTGTAAAATGCATCTTGAACTGCTGACGAAACAATAATATAATTGTATTATTGTCCATAATCATTTCTAAAGCTGAATAATACTGACATTTCGACATTATGCGTTTGATAAGGCCGTTGACATTACACTTGACATCATCATAGGCTAGCTACAGGCTCCAACTATTTAAACTATTATACTGAGAATAACATTAAGGATTCTCGATAATAGGTTAGTTCAGTTATATGCTTTCATATTGTAGAAATCCAAGAACAGTACGAAATCTTTTTCACCAAAAACACGGATTTGATGAGCATTTTTGTTATACCAACAATACATCTTTTTTATAGATTGAATGTCTGACTATAGCATGCATCACAGCTAAGAGATTATAATTAGATATAATAAACATTCGACAACTTAGAAAATCGTAACTTGGTATTTCTTTTCCTGGTTCCTTGGTGTACTGGGTTCCCGCCTCCCTGCCTGCTCTTTCCCCTCCCTATATAGTGTCTCAATGAGCGTCAAATACTGGCACTTTTGTGCCTATTGTCGCTATATATCCTCCTTTTGGGCATTCATGGCCGATGGGACATTACTGCCTCATTGGTAACTGGCGAGCACATTGATGGCAGTAGCACCCGTCCCCTTTATCCCAACCCCAACAGTCACCAACCACCATATACAAGTCAACCTGCACTGATGTTCTTTGGCTCCCTATATACACGACCAATCTCTCAGTCACGATAGTGCTTAACCAAGTTAGTTATTTTCTGGCTCCCTAAACGACCAACCTAGGTTAGTTACTGACATTATTGTCAGGTTAGTCAGTACTGACCAACTCACGTTAAGGCTGTGTCTCATGAGATTGGGCCAATGTGAACTCTTTGACTGGGTGCCATCGTTGACTGGGTGTCATCTTTGACTGGCTTGAGAGAGAATGGTTTATTGGGTGGATGAAGAGATGAATAGGCCGAAAAGGTTGATGTATCTTATAACACTTTAAATGAGTAGCCCATTTATGTCTTCATCTGCACTAAACAAACTGTTCGATATCAAGCCGGTCAAAGATGGCACCCAGTCAAAGATGTGTATATATTGGCCCGATCTCATGAGACATAGTCTTTCTATTTTAGGCTGAGTCCTTTTGAGTAAGGCATTAATCATATGTTGTCTTGCCTCATTCATTCTTGAATAGCACTTGGTCATGCCTGACCATGGGCCGCAACTGACACGATCGAATGCCTGACAAATGACCCTATGACCAACCTGGGATAGCCACTACAGACTAAGGGCTGAAGCATTTAGATTACCTGTGTGGTATCACTATAGGTGTGCCCATTATATACCAGGCCCCGACAGAATGTACAACCTACTACATAAACATCACCGAATCACATTTGCATATTTCAGACTGCCGATGTTGCTGCCAGAGAAGCTTGAGAGCGCTGTCGTTTCTATAGTATGATAGATATACTAATGTAGAACTGCAATACACCACATGAGATATATCTTCATCCATTTCAAATGTTTTAAGGAATCTCCAACTCACATTGACATGCTACAGAGGAAACATGGGGTGATAAATTAGTCCTGCTCACGAGACTCATGTAAGGACAGAAGTTACCAATTTATATCAATATAATATAGTTTTCATGTACACCTAAAACTGTGTTGCATTTGCACTCTTCTCCCTTTCATCTAAGAGTTCATTACTTGAAAATACATTACAATAAACACTATGGGAAGAGTATAGCTTTTCTGACACAATTGGAATGGAACAGCTGTTTTAGAAAGTGATAGGAGTCATGTCAAATTGTTGCAAATTATTTGGGTGACAAACTAATTATAAATGGATAAGGCAGACTATATTATGGTGGCAGTATTTCCACTCCTGCTCTTACTTTCCACATGGTGGAGTGAGTGATGACCCAGTGGAGGGCCATCCTTTACAGCCTTCCCGTTATCCGCCACTCCTTAACACATTCCATCTACCACCAAAGTACCCACTGCAACATGGCTAAACAGACACCTATGTTGGCATTTTCTATTAACCCCTCTGATTGGTTGGGTTGCAGAAAGAACCCCAGAGCCTCACTTCATTAGTTTTAGGGGGATGAACGTATGGGTAGACTTACTGGAACCCCATAATTACCAAAATTACTAATTGTACATCTCTCAATTGACACGAAATAGTTGTATTTTGTCACCTGACTGTTATTCAGTTATTGTGGGGAGCACATATAGACGACCAGATTTATCTACAGACTCAAGGACAATACTAGATATAAAGAAGTCGTCCCTATTGAATGGGGTTCTGCGTGATTGCACCAGTGCACGCCCACCTCCCCCGACTACCACCACGATCCGCTTTTTCCCAACCCCCTTGGAATACCCAGACCTTTTACTAAAAAAAAAGGTGAAGTTCTTTTGGAACCCTCCATCACTCCCTGTTGTTAGATAATGAAAACTCCTTAATACTTGATATTTAATGATCTGTTACTATCATTTCGTGTACGTTTCAAGTAGTCTTGCATATATAGGTTACATACTGCGGCTGTACTCATAACAATGCAATAGTTGTTTTATGAGTTTCGGTACAGAATTCAGTGATACTATTATTTCGTATTTAAAACTGGTTTAGATATTGTGAAAGAAAATATAGGATACCACAACAAGTTCAGGATTTACCATGATGTATTTTTGCACTGTCTGAGAAGGTGATAAACGTAACGCAGTAAATTAGGCCTACAGCACGTGACGTCAGCCCATGTCCGAGTGGTGAGAAATTTAAAGTGAATACCAATTCAAAGTGACCAACATTACACCTCCTCATCAAGACACGACCCGTTACTAGTGCAATCATCGTCAAGTTATTATTATTAAAGAAAACTTTTTAAAAGTTGGACAATGATCTTGTCAGCATATTTCATCCATACAAGGGTGATAATTCAAGTTAACAAACTAATCATTTAAACCAAACTGAATTGTTCATAGCCAGCCTGGACTAAAATAGTGTAGACAGTTTTTCATTTACATACTACTGAGACATGTACATAATATAGAGTCTGTGTTAACAGTCTGACGCCTCTTTAATAGGTTTTGGTACCTTCCTGGTATGTATCTGTGACAGTCAGTCTGTTGACACCGACAACCCCTTCCTACCACACACTCCAGTATGGAAGTGCTGAGTAGTGTTTTATGTGAAGAATTAATCTAAATTTGTTCGGCCCTTTTAACGAATCTAAATAGACATAATCTAATTGGACCTAAGATGATAAGATAAAGATTGCGGATGCATCAAAATACAACATGAAAACATTTGGTTTTAATCCAAATTTTCGCTACCATACATACTTCATGAATGCAATTATTACCATGAAAAAGATAATATTTGCCATCTACAGTACCCAAGTTGAGAATTCCTTATATTACATTGTGGAGGTTTATTTTGCCCAGGTTGCTAATTGGTTAAATCTTTTAGGAATTCTATTCAGCCCAGCGAGATGGGATTTGCAATTTTAAAAAGACCACAATACTGAATTGAGAATTGAAATTTGTCAGTGTGCGATCCAAGCCAATTAATACAAAAAAACGCATTGCATTCGAGATGACCATGTCCAGACTGAGATTTAAATCAGCCCTGGATGAAAAATGCTTATTAATCTTGTTTCTTACAGTGAATTTGCTAGCAGTATAGATTTCATGTATACTAATTGAACCCTATATCAAATCACCCATCTCCATTACCTCCACACCATTTCCCCCTGTAAATCCTATTCATGTATACTACATTTGGATATATTACTTCTGGCAAATGAAGAATACATCTTTATGAGATGGCTCTCAAATAAATAGCCTACTTCCCAACCATAGGCAATAAGACTTATCACAATTCATTTTCAATCAACTTTAAGCCAGGACAAAATTAATGAGGAAATTCATCAGTATAGATAATGACCCCTCAATACAGTTATTTCAACTCATAACTTGCACACGTGGTAGCCTATTATACATAGGATTGCCTTTTGCTGGATCTGCGATTGAATATTACCATAACACCCGGCTGTCCCCGATAATCCGCCATGTTAAAAGCCCTACAACATCAGCAACGACAAGCATGGTGCTTACCTACGCACCAATGTGTGGACTTGGTGTCTGTAGGTACCGGTACAGTGACAGAGACCAAGATATAATTGATGGCTTGTCTTGTTGAGTTGACCTGCTGTGTCCTAGGTCTTTACACCTGTGGTGGGAAGCCTGGAGCAGATTTTATCACTCTGTCTGTTTTACTTATAAATACATTAACCATACTGTATCACCCTTGTACACCAGGACTGTAGTCTCACATATTATAATCAAACAAATATGAGGTTTACTTTGTATTGTCAAACACGTTTATCTTGTCGCAATAAATAAGATATGTAATATCTGATAATACTAATGTGATAATACTACTGCAAATTACAGCACCAATACTCAACCAACACCTGAATCTTTTTTTAAATAAATGTTCAGGGAGTGAGGGAGGGTATTAGTAGGAGTTGTGAAAGCTAGTGAAGGAGAAACTTAACGGTGGAAAACATAACAGGAAATGGATATGAAAGGGTAGCTATAGGGCACTAGCAGGATGCAGTAATTCTACCTTGTGAGACCTTTAGCTGAAGCTGGTTCCTGTCATGTCCAAAATCGGAGTTTTAGGGGTCATAAACCTTTCACTTATAGCCCTCTATTGTGGGTCCTTAGGTCATCTGTTCAGATTGGGGGAGTGGTTAGGACTCTGGCCTACCAATCAATGGGTCATGAGTTCAAATCCATGTCTAGGCTGTTTTGTTCACACATAATTTTAACATGTATTTTTGGTAGGTCCAAAAATGTGATAGTATACAATTCGGTTTTAAAGATCCTTTACACCGGATCAATATTTATAGTGTAATCTAAAATGGTTTTGAATCAATTGTATTTGAATATTTCTCATGCCACCTGGTTGCATTGGGGGAGTGGTTAGGACACTGGCCAATCAATCTAGGGGTAATAGGTAATAGGCGAAGGCAACATATCTTTTTTTATAGTTGGTAAGAAATAGTAATATCATTTACAAAGAAAACCCAATGCAACAATACAAAACCATTTTAAATCTAAGATTTTAGGTGTTAAGGATCTTTACAACCGAGTTGTATACTATCACATTTTTTGACCTCCCAAAATACATCTTAAAATTGTGTGTGAACAAAATTGCCTTGACATGGATTTGAACCCATGATGCATGGATTGGTAGGTGAGAGTCCTAACCACTCCCCCAATCTGAACAGGTGAACTAAGGACCCACAATAGAGGCCTATACTTGAAAGGTTTATGACCCCTAAAACACCAAATTTCGGTCATGACAGGAACCAGCTTCAGCTAAGCAGCAGGCTTCTATAGTTAGCAGAGGAAAGAGCACTGGTACAGACAAGATGGCGCTGTACAGTGATCATCTAGCTAATGCGGAATATACGGGATGAGGCGTCTGTTAAGCACGCAGGGACATAAACAGAATGGGAGTACAGTTCTTCTATCAGTGTAATACATACCACATGAACATCACGGTGACACATTTATATGTCAGCATCAAAGAAGGGGCGTCCTGCACCCTGATACATCTCTATAATGGACAAGAGGGCCTTGGTGTAAGGCTCTCATGCAAATCAGACATAATCTTAGTCTTAATGGTGGTAGATGATACATCTTCAGGCGTTAGGAGCCATGGGAGATCTTCATCATAGAATTTATTATGTTTTCCAAGACATCATTTTAGCATTGAACGAAGATGAACAGCGCAATTCGTTTATTTTACTAGTAATGTATAACCCAGAGATATAATCGGGCACTATAAGCCTACTAGATTAAGGTAATTCACAGCTTGAATAATAGTTCTGTAAAATGTATTGTACAAAGTGGATGTCAAATCGATGAATAAGTAATGCAACATTGAGAATAGAATATGTAGTAGTGATAATGCTTCGATAAGACATTCCCATTCTAATTGCTGTGCATCCTCCATAACTGTAGTCCAGTGGTTTGATAATATGGATGCATTAATGAACTATGAATCAATTTTAGACATAGCACCATTAGCTATAGACAACCGCACCTTTCAGGCAGTGAGTTATCTTCTATATGAGGTAGGGGGATGTATACAATGTAGCAGATACCCTTTGTGCTTAACTATTATCTGTTGGCTGGTCCTTTGGCGTTGGCTCAACCATACAACTCCCTAAGTGGGGTTGGAATGATAGATTATATGAAGGTGGCTATCAATAGTGAATATTTCCCCTGGTTGCTGCTTTATTGTGGGATGTCGAGTGGTTGAAACCAGCGGCTGGTGAAGGCAGCTGGCCCTCTGCTGGCAAATACGTGATAGCTCTCCTGGGAGCGCAGACAAACGTTCTAAGCATAATCTTAATAATGTTAGCATAATCTTAATCTATAACCTTAGGGTTGGGGTTGGGGTAAGGGTAAGGGTTAAGCATAGTACTGTTAGGGTGTTTTATAAATGTATTATTAAGATGTTTTAAGATTATGGTTAGAACGTTTGTCCGTGCACCCAGGAGAGCTCGACAAGCCCTCTGCTGGGTGTGCAGGCATTATTGATAGCCCACCGAGGAGGAACAATCTCTGCAACACCTGCCTCCTGATTGAACTTCCGCTACATGAAGTGCTCTAAACTCACAACAATACACTGTAACGTTTAGGGAGTGATCATTTATTAATTACAGGGTGGGGGTGATGAGATTTCGCGCGGAGGCGTGAACAGTTTTTATGCCCCCTCCTGAACTGGCATTTTTCTTAAAAGGGGCATAATCTTTTACACCCCACCTACATATATGATGAAGGAATGTAGGCTTTACCGATCAATGCTTTGGTTAACAATATGCCAGGCTGAACACCTTTCTGTCATATCAAGTAGCTACATTGTCACTTTCTTTCTGCACCTAACCAGTTATGGATATACATGTTTGTGCCGCAGATGCAGCCAGTTATATATACGAGCAGAGAAATGAGCCTATTATATATAGATGACACATCAATCACAAGCATCTCATGGTCCCTTTGTCAGTTAATAGATCATGCTTATGTGAAAGAAATCCCCAAGGGAGATGTATCAGTAGGAGACAAAATTATCATGCTACAATTCAAAAGAGTGTCTCAAATTTAAACAACTTCTATATGCAGTGTGTATCATGATAGGAGTAGAGAATCTATCAATGGAAACTATGGTGACACGTTTCTAGGGATTTCTCATCTATCCGAATATGCTACCTTTATAGTAATATTGTCAGAGGCAGGTGATAATGAGCTGACAAAATTACCACTCCACCACAACACCAGCTGCGCAGGCGGTTGGTGAGATTAGATTTGCAATAATTTTGATTATTCGAAACTAGAATAGTATCATAAAATAAAAGACACCAGGTTCAGGGGATATGCTTGATGCTATTAGCTCTGATCCACCCACTTCATTCAGCAGCAATATTATTAGTATACTAACTATAGCCCTCTAGTCTGATGGCATCACACATGCTAGTTACTAATTAAACAAATTTATTTCTTATATGAACAAATCTACCCTGTTAGAATTAGAGTATTCGGAGGTCCCTTCGCTCCCTTTATATATCTAAGGAGGTGAGAGGAGTTTACAAGTAGACCGGAAGTGCCATGATAGCTATTTTCATCAACTCTTGATATACACACAGTTGCATGCCACACCCACAATAATCATAATAATCATAACTGATTATTGTGGAACAATTGGTCCAATTGTTAAGTAATGTGGTAGGAGGAGGCGGGAATCCCCTGTTTGGAAGCTGGTCAAGCTCCCGGCACCCAGGAGCCATCACAGGAGCGAACATTGTTATCTAACCCTCCTTGTTGCCGTTATGGAAGACAATAATCATTATTCGGTTATACTATAAATAAACTGTGAACTGTGGTCTTGTTATCGGTCACTTATATTATCAACACATCCGAAGTGATCTTTCTCTACATTGCTTAACTTTTAATCATGTTTAAGTTTATTGTCAATGTTATGTATTATCATTCCCACCTCATATGAAAGTTATCATAGTAAAAGTAACTTAATATCAAAGGTTATAATAAAGGTGCCAATATAAACTTTTGACTTAGACGCTCCTCATTATAGGTGCTACCGTAAAACCTTTTGTATAGGCCGTGGCTATAGGGTAAAGGCACCCTGAGTCGGACAGATACCTTGAGTCGGACAAAGTTGGTTTTGGATTCCATGCCTAATATAAATATACCACCTCTTGTCTCAACTGAAAATGAATCCTGGGGTGTTTTACCTTCTGACAAATACAATATACCAAGTATTAGCCACCTTGTAATGACACAATGACTGCTTGAACTTTGGGTGTTTTTGCCATATTTTCACGATAAAAGTCAATAGTGATTGGGAAAATTAGTTTCCTTGTTCAATCTAGATTGAGTTTCCCTATGTAGTTACAGCATCACTAGGGAAATTACAAGTAAGATATGCATTTTTGTGATAGTTCAGATTAACAAAATTAATGTTGTAGGAATTACCCATGATACTTTGTAATAGGGAACCCATTCTAAGCACCAAATTGCACCTAAAGTCGGACGCTAATTATACCCAGAGTCGGACGCCAATTATGATATGAATAGGGAGGTTTATATAATGCCTTCATCTGTTATAGTTATTACACTATTAACAAGTATTAACCTGATTATATAATACTGAAAATGTTGCAAAATATTGATATTAATATAGGTAGACTAGTATCATGAATGGAGGCAATGGCGGCACAGGGCTAGACGTGGGGGAGACGGGCGAGGGATATTTTCAACATTTCTGACTTGAAATCAAGAAGCCAGCAATTTCGACTCGCGACAAAGTTTGACATAAGGTCTATACACAACTACTGACGCAGAATTATTGAAAAAAATTCTTCCAGCCGCGCCGGTGTGGGGAGTGTTTTGGTAACACCGGTAGCGAGGCAGGCGGCGTCCTTAGTTACCACCTGCGCGCCACCTGGGTGCAGTTCTGGCTCCTTACATAATACTAGCATTAACCTACAGTCAATCCGGCCCATTATAGCCATTTTAATCACATTATGGCGACTGGAACGAAGAAAGACGACCTACTACTAGCCGGTGCGGATCTGGACGATGTCATACGGGCTGTCAACTCCCTTGGAAAGCGTATGACAACGCAGGAAAAGGCCTCAAAAGGTATGTTAGACTCAATCGACACAATAAAAACTACCTTGGGGACGATCCAGCAGGGAGCCACTGAAGCCACATCGGCTATGGAAGCCATAAGAACGTCACTGCAAACCAACACGAACGACATTGCAGGACTGTCAAAGGCCGCAAACGCAAATGTGACAGCGCTCGACAGACTGGCGGAGACAGCTATGGCGCAAACTAGAATGCTCACAAAACACAGCGACAGGTTCAAAAAACAAGACAGAGATGCCCAGAGAAGGACTTTAATAATCGAAGGTCTGAAGGAAATGGTTCCCGACGATTTGTTGGTGGTTATAGGAAACCTTTTTAAGGACATTTGTGTTAACTTTGGGACTGAAAAGGTTCTTAGTGTCGAACGGACCGGTCCCATATTGAGGCAGCGTCAACCCCGAGCGCCAGGAAACCGACAGGGTGTAAACAACAACAACAATGGCCGCCAGCACCAGCAAAAGAAACGTCACCGCCCTGTCAAATTAGTTTTGATAGACGACTCTACCAAACCCGAGATCATGAAGTCGCTCAAACACCTCAAACCCTTGGATGACTGGCTTAATGTATCCATAGGAGACGAGCTGTCCGAGCAGGAGCACAGGGAGTACATGGATCTTCGCTCAATATTTTTTTGGCGCGTGACAACAACCTCAACGCCCAACTAAGACAGCGTATGGTCATCATAGAGAAGAAGCAGTACTACCATTCCCAGTTGAATGCCATGCCCCAGCCCTACCTGACTATGGAGAACGCCACCACAGCAAAAAAAAACGATGGTATCATGTTTAGGTCAGCCCACAACCGCCTATCCAACTTATACCCAGTGGACATCCAGGTGGGAGACATGACATTTAATTCCGTAGAACAAGCCTTTCAGTATGAAAGAGCACGTGAATGTGGTTATTATAAAGTGGCGACTACAATTCTGAGTCTCGACGACCCTTTCCAGATAATGGAACAAGGAAAAAAGTCAAGGACACGCAAAACTGGGCAAAAAAAGCTGAGTCCTGCCTATTGAAATACAACAGGATTAAGTTTGGTCAGCAGAACCTGATGAGAGATCACTTGAAGTTTACCAAAGGTCGCCTATACGAAGCCTCGTTCCACCCTGTGTGGGGTTGTCAACTCCACCTGGGCCTGGCTCAGTATTGTGTACAAGGTGAGACCCCTGGTGCCAACTTGTTTGGCAAGATGCTGGAGAAACTTCGTGAAGAACTCATCCAGGAAGACGATTCTGAAGATGATGAAGGTGGTGATGATGATGATGATGATCACGGTGATGATGGTGATGATGATGATAACCCAGCAGGGGGAGATCAGGGTGAGGGAGCCACCAGTGAAGATGAGACAGCAGCAGAAGAAATTGTGAGTGGGCAAGACGACGACATGCCAGCTCGAGCTGAACCAACTCAACCCACCCCTGTGGCTCCTCCAGTGGTAGCAGACCCACAACCCCTACCTCAACGTGACAAACCAGCCAAAACGCGCCCTACTGCCAAGGCTCCTAAACAAGAAGAAGACTACCACAACTGACGAGAACCAACGAACACTTAGAGATAGGCTCCAGAAATCCCCTGTCACCAATGTATGACAGTATGAACGGTTATGAACCAGGTTGATTTGATACGAAATTACCCAGAGCAGTGCATTATAATATGAATTTACCCACGTCTCACAATACAGTGTTAATACGGTCGTCTAACATTATGAAATATTCGACATTAAATTCTAGATCTCTTAAATTTTCATTTACTATAGGAACTCAATCAATTTGTCATTTCAATACCTGGTCCAGATTACTTTATTCTTATACTATTGTTCATTAATCCATCTCAGTTAATACTATATGTTTGTAAGATAGACTTAATAGACAGACAGTATTAATCTCATAACTACCTCAATTGTATACATTGAAAGTATTGTACTTACCGGTACTCACAAAGCGTACTTTATTTATCCAACAGATCTAATCCTACCCGGTATAGAATATATATTGTGTGTGTGCCATATACACTGCCAGCCATGAATTTACCGGTACTCACAAATTGTATTCAAACTTTTATTGATAGCTTAACTGGATAAACTGCCAGCATTGTGTTTACCGGTATTCACAAAATGCATTTAAATGTTTAATAATTATGTCACTGCCCGGTATAGAATGTATATTGTAAGTGTACTATATATACCGTTCTGCTTACCTGTATTCCATAAAAATGGCCAAAATTGATTAACAAATCTGGTACTATCTGGTATGGACTGTTGTGTATACTCTCAAGTCACTCTTGTTTACATGACGAGAGATAAAGATTGTATATTATGTGTGTGCAGTATACACCGAATTTACCGGTATTCCACAAAATGTATTTAAGCTTTCTGTTAATAGCTTGACTTGTATTTACCGGTACTCACAATAATGCGTTCAAATGTTCAATAATTAAGTTATATTTCTATACTAATTCGTACATGACTCCACTATATAGATCTACTTGCTGCCTAGTTGATGTAGTTTCATTTCGACCTTGTAGTAACATAGACGTGACAGTTTAGTTCTGGTGTTATTCAATGTGGAGATATCCCTCTGAACATTCTTCTCTAGTTCATGCCCAGAATCATCATACATGGGAAGCCACAAGTGCAGTAATCCTGTGTGGGGGGGTGGGGGGGAGGGGGGGTATCTTTTTTTGGACATTTTGTCCCTTTTTTGTTTTTTCTTATTTTCAATTGGTTTATACATGTTTTGTGATTCAAGCCCTAAGTTCTACAACAGGCGCGGTACCTAACTTTAAAAAAGGGTTCTCGCTCGTGCATTTAAACGCGCGCAGTATAAGAAATAAAACAACTGGTATAAGGAATGAACTAATGCAGAGTGATATTGATATTGTATTATTTTCTGAAACTTGGCTTAACGACTCTGATCTTGATGGAATATATACATATCCTAGATATAATCTCTATAGATATGATAGAATTAGTTTATATAGGGGTGATGGTTTATGTGCGTATGTTGATGAGAATATCGCTTGTTCAGTGGATAAGTACAGTCACTTAAATAGGTCTAATGATGCCATAGAAATACAATGGCTACTGTCTGTAAAGGGAAAAGCAAAGAAGGCTCTAGTATGTAATATTTATAGACCTCCAAATGGTTCACTAGTTGCTTTCTGTGATACTATAAAAGCGCTTTTATTACAAGTAGATGATCTGGATAACTTGGATGTTTTTTTGATTGGTGACTTTAAATAATGTAAATGCCTTAGTAAATAATAATGATAAGAGGCTACTTTTTGAAATCATGTCCTTGTTTTACTTAACTCAACTTATACATGAGATAACTACTACCTCAGGCACCAATACCTGTATTGATTTACTTTTTACAAACTGTGATGAAATAGCATCAGTAGGTCCGTTAAATGTTCATTTAAGTGATCATCTGCCTATACATGTAATTAGGAAACATCAACATGTGAAATCTGGAACCAGGTCTTTTACTGGACGCTCATATAAAAACTTTGATAAAAATTTGTATCATGAAAGCTTAGAAAATTGCGATGGGAGATACTTTGATGCTTGTACAAATCCTGATGATGCTTGGGAAGTATACGAGAACATGCTTAAACGCATGTTGGACGTACAATGTCCAGTTAAAACCTTCAAGGTCAAGGACAAATCTGACCCTTGGATCACTCATTACTTGATTGAACGTATAACTGACAAAAATAATTTGTTGTCAGAGGCTAGAAATTCTACATCTATCTTAGACTGGCACAGGGCTCGTGACTTGAAAAATACCGTCAATAATGAAATTGAGTCTGCAAGAGATAAGTTTTATAATGAGTTAAGTGCTGAGTTTATAAATGACTCAAAAAGATTTTGGGCCATTTTAAAGGAAATTTTACCTTCTTATAAAAATAGTTCTAAGGCGATAAATCTAGTTGATGATAACGATAATGTTGTTTCTCTAGAAAATACCGCCACCTTTATAAATGAGTTCTTTGCAGGCATAGGCCCTAAGTTGGCTGAAAAACACAATTCAGAATGGAATTTTCAGGGCACGACTTGTGAAAATATATTAGCTGATTGTGAATTTACGGATGTAGAGATCATAGACTGTGTAAAAAATCTAGATGTTAGCAAATCGTCTGCTATTCCCTATCTAGCAACATCGGTGTTCAGGGATGCTGTGTTAGCAAATCCCACGAGGTTTATAAAAATTATGAATTTATGTTTATCCACAGGCAAAATACCTGATTCATGGAAAGTGGCCACGGTCACGCCCTTACCTAAGGGAGGGGACCAAACTAAAGTCACAAATTATAGGCCTATAAGCCAGCTACCTGTACCAGGGAAATTGTTAGAAAGACTATTGCATAATCATTTGTCTGCTCATTTGTATACTAATAATATTTTGACTTCACGACAAGGCGGTTACCAAAAGAATAAATCTACTTTAGATTCAGTCAGTACTTTTGTAGATGACGTGTTAATCAATAGAAACAAAGGTAATTTTTCCGTAGCAGCCTTTATAGATATCAAAAAAGCTTTTGATTCAGTAAACCACTTAATCCTCTTAAAAGAATTAGAAAAATATGGAATAAAAAACAAAAATTTAAAATTATTAGAAAATTACTAAACAAATAGATTTCAGAGTAGGGTAGCTAATAATGTCACATCTTCCAAAGCAGCCTTGTTGTGTGGTGTCCCACAAGGGTCTATTTTGGGCCCGCTATTTTTCTTGTTGTTCATAAATGATTGTATTTTGCCAGAAGACACCCATAAAACACTCTTATATGCGGATGATTCGGTTTTATACGCATCAGATAAAAATATGGCACAACTGGTTGATATTATAACTCAAGCTTTAGACAAATTTAGTAGATGGTCCTCTGCCAATAAACTCACGATTAATGAGTCAAAAACCAAAATTATGACTATAGCCTCTAATAAAATGTTGAAAAAATTACAAAAGCCACGTATAAAATTAGGTGATACACTGTTAAAAAATGTTAACTCGTATAAATATCTAGGGGTGCTTCTGGACGAGGAAATGAGCTTTAAATTTCACTTGAAAAATTTACTTAATAACACTCGGTTCAAGTCTTTATTGCTTCACAAGGTCAAAAAGCGCATGACAAAAACTGCTCGTTTGAGGGTATACAAAGCTCATGTGACTCCTGTAATTGACTTTGCTGATATATTGTATGATAAAGCAAACGTTGATTTATTAAGTGAATTACAGCGTGTACAGAATAAATGCCTGAAAACCTGTATGGACGTGCACATATTAACATCGACAGAGAAGGCTCATGCCCTAGCTGAAACTCCTATGTTAAGTGTAAGGAGGAAATATCATGCTGAGTTGTATGGTTATAAAAGAGCACAGAAAGCACATTTTAGAGCACCAATAAGGAGAGTTACTAGATCAGCGAATGCTCCTATGTTATTCTAAAGTACTATAAAATGTGCCGCATATGAAGGGTCACCTCAAGTCGTATGTGCTCGAGCCTGGAATGCCCTTGATACTGATGTAAGAAATCAGGAAAATCCTGATAAATTTAAATCGCAAGCAAAGCAAAGAATGTTAAGCACTATTCCGCCAAAACATGTATATGACCACTAAGTTGTTTTTTTATATATATTTTTTTATAAGATATAACACTGTATTAGAACTTAACAAAATGTGTAAAGCCAATTGCCTCAAACAAGACTTTTTATTGGAGTGACCTTGATCGCAGTGTATATTTGTCTACTGTCGGTCACACTGATATTTATATTTATATTTACGTTTATTTTATCTTTGTTCTATTTCTTGTAATTGATACTCGTTAATATTAGACCTCGTTCATAGTTATTGTACTTACGCCTATGATATATTAACATCATCTGCTTAAGTGCAATAAGGTCTACTGTCTGTTTCCCTCTATGTATTACCCCTGTGGTGATGAAAATTGTGCTCAGAACATGTTCAACCCTGGCCCAACTCGTTGTTTAACTTATTCACTGCTATGCCGTCACCCATAGTACACATGTGAATCTTGATAAAGTATATATTCTACTACCTATAAGTATGGGATGGTCTGAGAACTGGCTGAAACCAGCAAAAATATTACTAACACTACAGTTATTTTTACCCTGTATGTAATATAGAAGAGTTGTCAAATCATGTTAACATGACACTTAATTACTGTCTCGTAGATTCATATAATGCTGTTGCCTAAAAAGCTTAAATACCAATACCAAATACATTACCGTTATACTTAAATGTGGACCTACTGTCCAACGTACACTGAACACTGTGATTCAAACTTAAAGGGCTAAAAACGCTCACCGATAAGACCTACATGATATACCCATTGATATATACCATGTAATGGCTGTACACTATATTTATACCTATATTTTTGACGCTGTTGTATTTTGAAAATCATTTATGAAATAAATACACGTTTACAACTCAAAAAAAATATGAGTCAGACCCCACATTTATGTACGAAATTGTGCTTTTCAGTGTTTTTCACCTTCCATGAGCTATAGAATACAGAGCTCTGCACCATACTAGGTCTTGTTGGTATTAGGTGAGAGGGAACACTCTAGGCTTTCAGAAATTTACTTTATATTTTCTCTCGGACTGAAATTTTAGGATTTATGGCCCTCCAAAGTAAAAAAATACCCAAAAAACAGAGTTCCAGGCTCTTTTTTTCTCTTCATTTGTCTCCCATGGCCAGGAAATCCAATAGAAGTCTCCCAAAGCAACATGGTTTATAAGGTATATGCGTTAGCTATCAGATTCATGAGTTTTAACTGGAATTTCTGTTCTCAATTTTTCATACCAGCCCTCCTTTTAATAAATGTCACTCATGTAATGTCCGTAACGATAACTCTCGATGCCTCAGCCTGGTTACTTCCAATGGTCACTCAATATCAATTCTATATATCATATATTGGGGTCAATGGGTTCTCAAGCCATGAAAAAAAAGTTAGGACCCTCCGGTTTTATTTTAGCCTACAGGTACAAAAGAGTTAATTTGTAATGCAGTTAACGTTACGGACATTACAACACATAAATCCTCTATAAATCTATAAATACCCCAAACCTATCAATTCAAAGTAATTCTTATTCACGGCTAGTATGCATTCATTCATTCTGGAAGGAATTGCAGCCTAAATTCTCTTCTGTGTATCAGGAAAGCGGTTTTCAATGCAAAACTGTAATGTCCGTAACGTTAACTCTGTAATGTCCGTAACGTTAACTCTGACTGACTGTAAGCCCCCCCTGCTGCATTTTAAGACATGCACTATGCTTAATAACAACATAATAAGATAGAATGGACATTGCTACAGCACTGTCTGGCATTTAGATGCATTCCTACGGGTATAACTCAACATTTCAGCCCTCCAAATGATTTATTGAGTCAGAAAATGACAAAATTTCCACCAAAATCTCACTGTCAAGTCCTAAAACCCTGAGAGGGGTATGTTTTCTGTTGTTTATACAATGCCTACACTTACTTGTCATTACTTTAGTGTGTTGATAACTAGAGATAAAAATAGTTAACGTTACGGACATTACAGAGTTAACGTTACGGACATTACATGAAAATTGAAAATCCTCAAGGAGAAGTAAATACTGATGATATGTATTTTTTTTCTGGATAGCATGTTGAAGGGTTATCTAATCTAAAAGCCTAATCAAGAAGAAAGAAAAAATGCCATATGTTTAATTTGTCAGGGTAGAATTTGTTGTATGTAATGTCTGTAACGTTAACCATATTTTTAATTTCTTTGGAAAAAAATACTTCCACTTAGTCAATCATCTCTATATTTTAACACAACATGCCCCTATGGTACTTCTATCATCCCAAATAGTTATCTACCCTATAGAACATACTTCGTTTTTTATGGGTGCTTAGTGCTACCAATACTGTAATGTCCGTAACGTTAACTGCATAAAAAATGCCTGTTTTTTGCAATTAGAATGACAAAAAGGGTCTCCTTGTATGCAAAACTATACATCTTTTGGATGTAGATACACTGAAGATGATACACAGTGGCTTCAATGGTTATTAAAACAGTTTTTGATCAAGATAGAGTAAAGTTGGTGATATTTTGTAAATATTTCAACATTTTCAAGATTTTTGGAAAGCCCCCCAAGTGACAATATGAAAAGTATTTGGTTTATGGTTTTCAAACTTGGTATGCCTGATTATACTTGTAAACCAAAATACAACTTACTGTGGTGTTTTTCAGATATTTTATCCGATGTTTAATATTTTCAGTGTAATGTCCGTAACGTTAACTCCAGGTTGTGGTTGAGAGTGAATAAAAACTGACCCCCTGGGAGTTAAGCTTTCCCTCGAGTGGATTCTGGGACCTAAGATACTAGTCTTTCAACAAAATAAACTTGTATAAAGATGAATTGAGTTTGGTGAAATTTTTTTTGTTTCAGATTTGGTACCAGATAAGTGCATTTTTAGGAATTCTGACTCATATGGTAGGGATGTAACAACAGCTTGCTGATGTTCCTACCATTCTTTTTTCAATCGTATAGCATATTTTCCTACTCATTGTTATTACATATGAAATTGTAAAACTACCGTATAGACCAACCACAAGGATATGTACTGTAATCAGCGACGAAGAAAAACTTGAGTGAAATAAAGATAATTTGTTCTAAAAAAATGGAATACCTGAACCAGACACTGAACATGGAAATGGATCAGAACTACTCTAAATTAAAGAATAGTTCCCCTATTGGCAAACTATTTGAGGGACATAATAGTTTGTTGGGTTTTCCTTTATCCACTGGGGTATCACCTCGAACCCTACTGTTTATCATAATCATATCATAGTGTCCGATCAATTCAACCTTTTGAAATCAACATAATTAGATGCATACTGATTTGTACTTAAGGAAGGAATTTAAATGAAATTCCCTCAGGAATATATGCTGATGTATCTTATGTGAACAGTGGTGTAACCATGTTAAAATCTGCATAGTTTAAATGGGTCAAATCGATCATCTAGAGATGGTCACCTATTGATGGTCCAGGAGCGTCCGTAGCAGGTGCCTCTACCCTAGTACGCAAGTCAGATCGGCAGTGCGGATTATAGGATCAGGACAAAGTTAGGGTGCGGCTTTTACCAGAGATTTTGTCCTTATAGTACAGTACTAAATTAGCAATTTTCAGACCCCCTGTGACGCTTATGATAACTATTGTAACGGGGATATGGATGTATGGGGGGAGACTTATGACCAGAGAGAACGCAAACACAGGATGGTTATAGTGTAACGATCGGTTTCTATTAAGGGGTGACTTAGCATCTAGTTACATTCAGGAGTTGCATAAGGCATACTAGCATGAGGCTTTAGTTGTATCATTAACAGTAAGAACTAAGTAGTTCTAGGCTTCGGTATAGAGATACCTAGTAGAACACCACTAACAACGGCTGTGGTTATAACAGTAAACCCAGTGGCATAAGGATGCCAGACTAGTATAAAGATACCAGTAGTAACTAGAAACCCCCCAGGTATAGTGATACCAGATCAACTAAGGCCGGTATAAAGATACCAGCAGTAAACAGTAACTGATATAAGATATCAGTTAGCTACAGTCCTAGTATGCGGATACTAGTGCTGTAGAGTACCCCGAGACACGTCTGTCTCCTAAGCTAGAGTATGGGATACTGGCGCTCGCGGGGCGTCGCCGCCTTATATAAGGTGGCGCGGCGCCCCGCGGCGCCCCGCGGAACTACCGCCCCGCAAGTTCTGAAACTTGCGGGGCGTAGCTCCGCTACCGCCACATTATGATTCCTCAAAATTAGGGGTGACACTAATATGCAAGTTAGGTTTATATGTGAGGTATTAGTATTACGGTATGCATTTCTAAATGGCAACTGATTAATCATGGCGTATATCATTTTCGTATCTTACAAAGAGGTGACAGTGACGCCTCTAGTTAAAACTTTCTCATTGGCTATTGCACAATTTAGAGGGGATTCATGAGGCACTATGCTGCGTCGGGACATTTATGGGCATTCTATTTCATATCTGTCTTGGATGGAGAACATTGTATATACACTCTTCTGTCTCATGATTCTTCACTAAAGGTCAGAGCAGTAACATGTAAGCAATCCTGGAGAAATAGAAGATCTGCAAGGTAAGTGAGTGGTATTTTGTAAGTGCATATATAGCTGTCAGGATAGGCATTCATATATATCTTAGAGCTGACTATATAATAAATGACACAGGAACATAATATATTCAGGCAATAATATTTTATTGATGGTTTCGTGCCAGTTCTCGAAATACAGTATTACTCTCTGCAGAAATAGCAACAATTATTATGGTAGAATTTAGTGTCTCGACTTTAAACAACTTCTACATGCAGTGTGCATCATGAGAGTGCGTCTGTGAATGAATACTGGGATACGTTTCCCACTACTGAGGATTTCTCAGCTATGTGTATACACTACCTCTATAATTATATTGTTAGAGGTAGGTGATTTTTGAGCTGATATAATTACCACTCCAACAGCAGCTGCACAGGCAGTTAGTGAGATTAGACATGGAATAGTTTGAATTATTCAAAAACTACAATAACATCATCAAATAAAAGACACCAGGTCCGGGGGATATGCTTGATGCTATTAGCTCTGATCCACCCACCTCATTCTGCAGCAATATTATTAGCATACTAACTACAGTCTCCTAGTCTGATGGCATCACGCATGCTAATTACTTATTAAGCAAATTTATTTTTTATATGATCAACCCTACCCTACTGGAATCATGAAGATGTGGAGCTCCCTTTCCTCCTTTTATATATTTAGAAGGAGTTTCTGAGTAGACTGGATGTGGCTTTAAATAAAGTGCCACGATTATTATTTTCATTGACTCTTGACATATACAGAAAGATACAGTTGCATGCCACACCCATATTAGTGTTCTTATCGTTACTAATAGTTGTAGGCGCTATGTATTTCTAAACGGCAAAAGATCAATCATGGCTTATATCAATTTCATATCTCATGAGGAATTGATAGTGAATCCTCTAATCACAAATTTGTCCTTGGCTGTTTGGCTGTGGGCTAATTGGGACATTAACCTTTTACAGGCGTCTTTTCCCATCTCTGCCTTGGGTGATGAACATTGTATAGCCCCTTGCATGCCATGCGTCATCACTAGAAGTCAGGGCTGTATTCTGTACAGTTTTGGCTATTGTCAGCCACAGTGCATAATTCAATATATTCCCACAATGAAAATGACAATACACTGCTATCAGAGTGATGTAAGCCATCCTGGATGAGAAATAGGAGGTACGTGCAAGGCCAGTGTGTATTTATCAGTGTATATCTGTTAGAATAGGCAGTTATATCTTAGATCTGCTTATATGATAAATGACACAGGGACACAATATATGAGGGTAATCATATTGTATTGATGGTGTTCGTGCCAGTTCTCAGAATACAGTATAGAGCATATAAGGCAACTGAACGTACAGTAATATGAATAGGACTTGAATTTTTGTCTATAGTCCACCTTTGTATGCATATTTGACCATAACCAATTTATTCAGTCCATTTTGAATGCCATTTTTTGTAGTGTTTGATTAGGTGAATCGTGAAAACTTTGATATTTGATAAGCTTGGTCAAATTGGCAACGGCAATGCTAGGAACCTCAGCTATACGGTTTCATCTAGTCCAAGTTCAGTTTTAAATTACTCTCCATCACTTAAGACTTATGATGTTATCCATCCAGGGAACATGATTCAAACCTAAGGTCCCTGGCAATCCCTTTCTGTTTCGGGAAATTGGAAATATAGTAATAGTGAGGTGAGTATATAAATGATCTACTAATACAGTACACACACAGTGCCTGACTTTCAAGTGAGAGAGTTTTTAGCGACAATGACGCTGATTTTTCAATTCTGAGTGTGTATGTATACATAGATGGTTACTTCCACGCCTTCTGATCGAACTAATGAGTTATCGTGCCAGAAATGTGCAAAGAACTCTAACATTTTATATTTACTCCAAACACAGGAAGTGTAGTCTAGACACCGGTGTGACCTGTACTGTAAGGTCACTGTCATGTAATCCCTCCAAACAGAACTTGGGAATTGAACGTTCGCAACTGGGTAGAATCCGGGTAGGTCACAATGACATAAGAAAGGCACGAGATATTCCCAAGAATTGTGAACATATCCTTATTACAATCAGAACTTGGGAATTGAACGTGGGCAACTTGCGAACGTTCAATTCCCGTGCCTTTCTTGTGTCATTGTGACCTACCCGGATTCTACCCAGTTGCGAACATTCAATTCCCAAGTTCTGATTGTAATAAGGACATGTTCACAATTCTTGGGATTATCTCGTGCCTTTCTTGTCTCATTGTGGCCTACCCAGATTCTACCCAGTTGCGAACGTTCAATTCCCAAATTCTGTTTGATATAAGTAACGTGGAATTCCACAGAATATGACACGGTCAAAAGCTGTTCACATATTCTCATGCCAGATACGTGCACAATTCTCGTCAAAAGGTGCATCAAAAGGTTTCAAACTTGTAGAAACATGAGGGTTCTTAATATCCCCTTTAGGACTTGCAAAGATGTAAAAGGATGAGCTAGGGTGCCAGCTAATGAAGTATAGCCTGATATCCTAACTCATATTGAGGGGCCATAGAAAGTCAAATCCGAAATGGCATGAAGGTGGTCAATGTCGTCTCCCTTAATTCCTGTTTCTGTTACAAGCCTTACAAGGAGGACACCACAACATGGCCATTTTAAAATTTAACACGGGCAACATGGGTCTTTATAATGGACGGACACAGACATATTCATAAGGTCCTAGTACATCACATATGCATAAAAAGTGATGCAATGACACGTTGTCTCTCCTAAAATGTGACTCGGTGACATGCCCAAAAATCGGAGTACCCATGTAGAAGCAAACAATTGTTATGGCTTTGACCATAATAATTCTCCATTGCCAATACAGTTGAAAGGGTTTAAACATTACTTAGGGGAGAGATATCAGATCAGATGTGATTTCCTATCAGTAGGTCAGATAAAAAGTGCATTTCCCTGGTGGAAATCATTTACATATGAGCCTTAAGGTGATGATGGTCAGCAATTGCTGCTGCAGGGTAGTGACAGAAAGCTAATAGACGCGGTCAGCAGTAAAGTTGCTTACCTTACAATATGCTCATATGTAGGAAAGGTACCCTCCTCACAGGCTCAGTGAATGAAGGTCTATGAAGATTTCACTCCGGTTATTTGGACAGAATTGTATATGAGTGAGTTTAAGGCATGCCGTGAAACTAAATTGCAATCCCTTCAGTATAAAATTTACCATAGAATTATACCTTTGTAATAAGTATTTGCATCAAAGAAGGGTTGTCGATTCTCCGACCTGTAATTATTGTGACGAGGTTGACAGTATTGAGCATTTCTTTTTGTGTTGTCCGAATGTAGGTAGATTCTGGACTTCTGTTAGTAACTGGTTGTTTGGGGTTTTTGGTATGGATTTGAAGATGGAAAGTGAAGCCGGTCGCTTATTTAACAACCCAAATAAAGGGAGACAGGCTCGGTTTGAGAATTATATTCTTTGTTCCATAAAGTTTATATATGCAGACAGAGACTTTTTCATAGTTATAATCTTAATTTGTTTTAATGGGTATATAAGCGGAAATGTAAGTTGCTTAGAGAGAAACATTTCAAAGAGAGAGGGAAAGTTGAAAAGGTTTGCTAATTTGCAAATACTATTGGACAGCATGTAGTACTTTTTCCTTGTCCAATCATTCATTTATCGTCAAATGTTTCAAGCACTTATTTTTACCAAAGATCTTGTGAACCCTTGTTTTGTCCTGTCTTGTCTGTCTGTTTTGTCTGATGTCTTTGTAAAATATGAAAAACAAAATGTTGTAACGCTTGTTTGAACATTGTATTTTACATGTTTTTTTATGGAAATAAAGTGAGCATTGCTCTTAGGAAAAAAAGATTACTTTAAATGACAATTATATCGTATAGAGCATTGTTTCAAATTACCTATGCCAATAGTATATCAATTCTTACATAGTTTATTACTTCGCATCTGCTGCATCTCTTGCTGGCCTTTAGCCGACGTCTGCGTCTAATGTTCCCTACTGAATTAAGCTAGGTGAAGTCGTGACCCCCAGCACTACATCAGTCTGCTATCACAGCAGACGCCAAGAGAATACTTCACATGGGCTATTTTCGACCTCCTCCTCCTCCTCCTACTCTCCTCCATGGAATATGCCTACAGCGAATGTAACTATAAACTCACCGGCAGGAGCAGGGGTGTAATAGTTGTAGATGTAACGTGATATCTAATTAATATAACTATTCACATCAGGGATATACCTCTACATGCAGTGGGCTACCCAAAGGTGGAAAGTTAATAGTGTACTCTGATTTGGGTCCTGGCTTTGATCATGAGATAAAAACACATTTTCCTTCAGTTCATTTTACAATTTTGTTCTCAAGCTTTTCACTCTCCTTTAATTTAAATTTAATATTCCCACCCCGACCCAAACCCCAGCTAACATGCTGAAGTACTGGACCCCCCCCCCCCCCATTTATTATGCACATATTATGAACAACGGGGCGATTTCCTTGTGATCATGGATTGTGCATATAATTATAATTGGAAGATGAAATATAATTTGGAAGTATTATGACGGTGGGTCAGTCAAACCGATGACAAAAACCCAAGCCAAGTATATATGTTTTAAAAGGGGATGATCAAATGTTTTGACCCGGATATATATAAGGAAGGTCACCCGAAACCACCGTGCAGATTTCATCAGATTTCTTTAACAAGTACTGATGCTGTATTTTCCACGGTTGCTATTGAACAGTATCACTAGAGCAATGCGATATTCTGATGATAATTGTAGAAATATTACTTCTTTAATCGGCAGGTGCATCATATGTCCTAATATGTCTTGAAAGAGACAGGACCAGCCGCCACAGAGGGTCCCACAGAGACGCCGGGACAGAATAGAGTCGCTGGTCATCACAAGTCATGTAAAGGAGCGTGTGGCCAGCAGGCCCAGCAGCAAGCGCTGTCCCCTTCACATGTACTTTAGTAGTCGGGTCTTGTGTCCTCCGCTAGGGGGAGGGGGTGTGGTGGTGTATGGTGGGAGATGAATCTTGACAGTGACTACAATGGTATACAGTGCAGAGCATGAGGTGGCAGAAAGCTGGCACCACCTCGACCTCTGTTCCCGAGCACGCTGGGTGCTGTGCATAATATTATAAATGTGCACTGGTACCAAGGAAGGACCCCCCCCCCCCCCCACCACAACATATGGGGGACGTGATGTGGGTATGGCGCCTCAGATACTAGCGAGGAGCGGAAGCCATCTAGTCCAAGATTTTTAGACTTTGAGGTTAAACAAAATCGGAACAAGCCAATTTTTGGACAGCAGATGCCCAGAAGGGTACTGAAATACATACTAAAAGTCCTCGGACATCCTCCTTGTGCTCGCTCGGGAATTCAAGATGGCGTCCAGGATGGGCAATATCCACTATTTCCCTCATTTTTTTCTATTTTGACTTTCCATAGGCCAATTTGAAGTTTACTTAGCCCCCCTACACCAATTTCAAGCTTTTCAATGGTCTTATCCTTCTGTTGCTAGGCCTGGTGGTTGCCTAGCAACAGGCATTTCATATTGGATTTCCCTAAAAACTAGGGAAAATGATACTCAGAAAGATAATGTACCCATACTTAATGCATCTAAAGTGACCCTGATGGAGCAACAATGATATAAATGATTTGCTATAGTCCATAGTTACCTAGCAACTGCATAAACTTACCTAGCAACCACCTGGAAACAGTGTATTTGGTTCTTTGGTAAATACTTTGGCCTTACAAAAGGCCATCTGTAGATCAGCTACCCCAACAATCCATCGGAAGCTTCATTAATGGTGATATCATTGCATTGCTAAGGAAAGTGTTTGCCTAGCAACATATACTCTTTATTATAATTCTAACCTAGAAAGCAGAAATACTAATCAGAGATATCTATCTACCAATATCTAGACCCCTACAACATGCCCAGGAGGCTACTGAAACACATACTAAAAGTCCCGGGAAATTTTCCTTGTGCTTGCTCGGGAATTCAAGATGGCGTCCAGGACAGGCAATATACATTATCTCCCTCATTTATTCTTTTTTGACTTTCCATAGGCCAATTGGAAGTTAACCTAAATCAATTTCAACCTTTTCCATGGCCTTATCCATTTGTTGCTAGGGCTGGTGGTTGTCTAGCAACAGGCATTTCTTATTCATATCCCCTACTTACTATCTAAAGTGACCCCACTGGGGCAAGGATGATATAAATGAATTGCTGTAGTCTATGGTTGCCTAGCAACAGCATACATATTTAACTAGCAACCACCTTGAAAGGATCTTTGGAATTACTTTGGCTTTATAACACATTTCACATTGTTTGAGAGGTAGATATCTGATGTTGCTAGGCAACTTCATACCATACCAATACAATCATTAGATCGCTCTTCCTCTGAGGTCCGTCTATATGCAGTAGTTGTAGTAGAAGTATCCCTCTCATCGGTATTTCCCCTGGTTTTTGGGGAGTATCAAAATAGAATATGTTGCTAGGCAAACACTTACCTCAGCAACACAATAATGACACCAATAAAAAAGTTTCCAATAGTTTATGGTGCACATTGATCCTACAATTATCCTTTGTATAGCCGAATTCTATTTGAGATGCAACAACACTCTTAACAGCTGGTTGCTAGGTAAATATCTGCTGTTTCTAGGCAACCATCGACCATAGCAACAGATATATATCATCCTTGCTCCAGTGGGTACATAAGTTGCAGTTAGTATTACCTGCAGCCCTAGCAACAAAAGGATAAGACCAGTGAAAATCTTGAAATTGGTTTGGGGGGGCGGCTACGTAAACTTGACCTATGAAAAGTCAAAATAGAAAAAATGAGGGAAATAGTGGATATTGCCCATCCTGGACGCCATCTTGAATTCCTGAGTGAGCACAAACAGGATGTCCGGGGAAGTTTAGTATGTGTTTCAGTACCCACCAGGGCATGTTGTGGGTTTGAGATATTGATAGATAGATATGTTTGATTAATATTTTGACTGGTTTCTAGGTTAAAAGTATAATGATAGAATGTATGTTGCTAGGCAACCACTTGCCTTATCAACACAATAATGTCACCAACAATGAAGCTCCAGATTGATTGTGGAGGTAGGTGATCTTTAGATGGCACTTTTTAGAGCCAAAGTATTTTCCAAAGAGCCAAAGAGCCAATATACAGGTGGTTGCTAGGTAAGTATCTGCTGTTGCTAGGTAATTATGGACCATAGCAAACCATTTATATCATTGCTGCGCCATTGGGGTCACTTTAGATGCAGTAAGTATGGCTACAATACCTTTCTGACTGTTAATTGCCCTAGCTTCTCGAGAAATCCAATATGAAATGCCTGTTGCTAGGCAACCACCAGGCCAACCAACAAAAGGATAAGACCATAGAAAAGCTTGAAATTGGTGTAGGGGGGCTAGGTAAACTTCAAATTTGCCTATGGAAAGTCTAAATAGAAAATAATGAAGGAAGAAGTGCATATTGCCCGTCCTGGACGCCATCTTGAATTCCCGAGCGAGCACAAGGAGGATGTCCGAGGACTTTTGGTATGTATTTCAGTACCCTTCTGGGCATCTGCTGTCCAAAAATTGGCTTGTTCCGATTTTGTTTAACCTTAGGTCCTATTTTAAGCTAAAAATCTTGGACTAATCTGGGCGCTGATGGTTGGAGTATTTAGCCAGCCAACTCTTTGTATGCCCAACTCTTACTACCTTTCCCCTACAGTAAGAACCAGGATCGGGGTGGGTATAGCAGCGGTCGGCTGCCCCTTACATACCCCAGATGCTCATTTTTTAAGCATGCAGTGGAGCATTTTAATGTATTGACAGTAAAGTGCCTAATGCCCCTAGTGAGCATGATGCACTCAAGCAGCACCGGCGAGGAACTGGCCAAATAAAGCGGAAACAAGGTAACACCCTCCCGTCACTGTATAGCGGCAATGATTGTTGATTGTTTAAGTAGTATGAATTCCAGCCTAGCCATTCCAGGCAATCTAACTCTGTTTGTGCTCACTCAGGAATTCAAGCACTTTTCACTTGCTCCTTGATGGAATCTATCTAATAGAAATTGGGATTTTTAATTCTGCATGTTCACTACGGCTATTATTTAATCTGGACAGGGTTTTGGAATGCTGTGTGTTAATTAAGTATTATATTTTATAGCATGAAAGAGATGAAGGATAAAACTGCTACCAATGCACTTCCTCTACTCACTGATATCTCATAGACAGGACCAGACAAATCACTCTGGCCATTGATATCTCAAATATGGCTCACTGTGGAGGGACATGGCAGACCACAGATTTGCTAGTCAGCAAATTGTCAGGACTGCATTGAAGCATCATGATGACCCTGCTCGGTTGAAACAACCCCAAAGGGCATGTATGATGCAAGAATGCAGCCCTGTTGAGAAGACTCACCAAGGCTGCATTCATATACATATCTGAGACGTATAGCTTCATAATTATTTTCAATATTACCATACTATCTAACTATAGTGGTGCACACTATTTCTCAGATCTACCGTATTGTTAATAGTACGCTAATGGACAAATAAAACGAGCTACCAAATGGTTGCAATCAGACTCTGAGCAAAGCTCTTAAGCGAGCTCATTTGGCAATAATTATAGTTCAATTTATGGGAGCTATTTGGGACCTAATTCAAAGCAAGGATAGAACCCCAACTGAAAGTTCCAGTGTTCTTGGCAAATGCCCGTAACTTAAATTGATGCTGCATTCTAACTTTTAAATGAGCATTCCAGGAAATAGGGTGGCCCTGCTACAACTATCTTCCCATTCCAGGTGGATGAAGGAAGGAGAGAGCTGCTGGTATCTGCTCAGGAGTAGCTCAGGGAGGGAATCCCTCCCCTACTGAAGTCAGCCCTCCAGCTGCACGATAACACAAACAGCATTATCAAAAGAGCATTAGGCAAGAACACCCACCGGGGGCCACTCTGGTAGTGGACGGACCTCCCCAGCACAGCCATTAAAAGTTACAACCATCCAGGCATGGCCACGAAATGAGAAGATCAACCTTGGAACCAACATGTGGCTGATTTTATTGGGGGAAGCTGACACCGGCATCGGTTTGCTGGTGCCAGGTTGGTGGCGATCTAGTATATAGGAGTGAACATGGGAATCTTTGTGTCACAGCCCCTACGGTATCTGATTTTGCCAACAGCCACTCTTATCACTGTTTATGATTAGTCCAAGATTGGGAAGTTTTTGGTAGAAATTGCGCGCCCGAACAGGTGCAGGACTGTGGGTGCCCACAGATAAGTCGACTTATGGCACCAGCTGCAATGCTTGAACAATAACATCACTTCACAGTTTTGATTATTCCCAATAGAATATTCATCAGGATCATAATTATGATTGATGTCCCATCTTGGTCGTGTTAATTAGATAATAGTGTTACTGGATCTGTTGTGTACTTCTCTCACAGTTTCGACTAGAGCTCTCTAGCCTTACGTGTTGTTTGGTCTGTTTTATAGACAAAAGGATAGGCTTCGATGCTGGATGGACCTATATATTATTATAGAATGGTCATGTAAAGGCCCACATTATAAAACTAGATCTAGGCTTGTTCTACAAAACAGCAACATTATTGACATAGATGAATTCAATCTCCTCCGGACTGGCACCATGCATGTACTACAGGCCGGTCACCAGGGTAGTAAGAAGGGTTGGGGTATTAGTTGAGACTGAGGATCAAGTCGTAAAGTTTACCTTAGTGTAAAGATAAGGTGATTCTCCCTCCCAACTCCCCCCCCCCCTCTTGTTGATAGAATCAGGACCATCCCACTGCGTGAGGTGGCCCTGCAAACAGCATCACGGGGGAAGTGATGACATCGTAGTATGGCTTCTTTGAGTCGTCTTATTTATTGCTATTCCTTTGTCCATTTCTTACTCCATATCTTATTCTGTCTCTGTCTGTCTGACCACCTCTCCATCTGTTTGTGCTGTTGGAATGTAGAACACGTAACTTGATACACATTGACAAAGGGTTGTCGGTATTGATTCAATGTTGATGCAACATTAATTCAATGTTGAACTAAATTCTGTGCCCACTTGGTTCAGCCATTCCTGTGTGCCGATTTCCTTTTTGCTTGCTGTGGTATATCAGTGATCTAACATTATCTGCATTGCCATTGATTAATAGTCTTATGGCTTGGCTTAAATTAGCTATTGACTGCCATTTTCGGAAACATTTGGTTGGAATGCTGCCATGGGCTAGTAAACAACAGCTAGATATTACGCAAAATGTATGCGTGGTCAGACAGTATGCGTTATATCCGTCTTGAAACTTCTTTGGTCTTTTGGGACAGTAAAGGCAGATGGCTAGGGATAGGACTTCTGATGCCCATCTATACTTGAATGGAGAGAGGGGCCTATTAGCCTTAACTCCCTCCCAAAGTAGCCATTCAGTCTGGATTGAGTGACATTATGGCCGATCTATAGACCCTTGAGTCCTTCTAGGTACCTCGGTTAATTCACTCCTTGTCCTTTAGGGGTCACATCTGAGATGGGGCCACATTTTACATCCATGCTGTGAAATAAAACCCCTGTGTCATGACTCGATACATAGCTGTGCCGCGACAGTCTTTTGATGAACGGCCAATTCCCAGTCAGGATTTGTTAATAAAGTATCGATCTTTCTTCTGGAACAATCTCAGTTTATCGTCAAGATCTTTGCAGTAACAAGCTGAAGCTAAGGTCTGGGAAAGCTAGACCATTGTTCACACATTTCTATCAGGCACAAAGATCCATTGCCAATTACAAAGCGGTGCTCCTTTTCTGTAGTACAGAGACGATACACTCCATGTCATAATAATGACACATATAAATTCGCTAATGCTAACGTTGTCATGTAATACTCCAATTAGCCTATACACATAGGGCAGGTAACCAATATTAATTTAGTATTGGAATGGTAATAGCTGTTTATACATTGTTATTCTATTATATATTCCATTGGTATTGCTTTAGAAGGATTCTTTGTTCATCACCAGGGGATAGAGGCCAGTCTATAGTGTGGCGTAATGCACCAGACGTGAGTGACTGAGGATGGGCTCAGGGAGCAGCTCCCATGGGCTCAATCCCCCAGGCTTCACAGTCGGTGAGCGACTCATAGTCTAGGAACTATCGGGGTAGTGAAGTAAGGCTGCTGGGGTGGGGGGGGGGTAATGTAGTAGGAGTGGGCCTATAACTCGGTGCAGCATCTAGACTAGGAGTTCCTTAGGCCAAAAAAAAGGAGGTGTGTTTCAGGTTACCCGACCCTACCTAGCAAAACAGGGCCGACCCTAGAAATTTTTATATATTTTAAGTAATTTTGGGGCTATTTCAGAGTCAATTTGATGGTCCACGAGTCGACGCCAGTGTTGGTGAGTCAGCGCTGAAGTTTGCTAGTCAATTTTTAGGTACTTTTCAGGCCATGTGATCTATCTGTCTGAATAAAACAATTTTGGGGCTATTGCAGAGTCAATATGACAGTCTACGAGTCAATGCCATTGTCAACGAGTCAGCGCTGAAGTTTTACGAGTCAGTTCTGGGTACTTTTTGGGCCAAAGTAAAAAAAAATAAAAATCAGAAAAAAAAAAATCCGACCTACCCTACCTAGATTTTCTGACTATGTAACCTGAAACACACCTTTTTTTGGCCTTATTGGTGCAGCATCTAGTCTAGACTAGGAGTTCCTAATTGGTGCAGCATCTAGCCTAGGAGTTCTTAATTGGTGCAGCATTTAGACTAGGAGTCCTTAATTGGTGCAGCATCTAGCCTAGGAGTTCTTAATTGGTGCAGCATTTAGACTAGGAGTCCTTAATTGGTGCAGCATCTAGACTAGGAGTTCTTAATTGGTGCAGCATCTAGAGTAGGAGTTCTTAATTGGTGCAGCATCTAGACTAGGAGTTCTTACTTGGTGCAGCATCTAGTCTAGGAGTTCTTACTTGGTGCAGTATCTAAGCTAGGAGTTCATAATATTTGTCAAGATATTAATCTCACTGGAGTCACTAAAATTTATATTGTTATGATTGATTGTGTTGTTTTCAATGGCTGTATATTGAGAAGAGTCCCCTTTCTGTAACAAATATGCGGCCAAAAACATTTCCAAAACTCAATCTCAAACTCATGCTCATTCCAATCAGCCAATAACAATAAGGCAGAGGTATGGAACTCTCAACACATTGATACAAAGGCCATAGGGGAGGGACAACGATTCAATATTGTCAGAAACTTTCAACCGGAGGTAAAATGATTATATGCCTGTCCTATCTTACATTCAGTATAAATAAATGAATTACAAACAAGCAATTTGGTGCTAGAGTTGTGTTCTGGAGATATTATCTTTTTAGGGGGCAACTCTGAAATAAATATTTAGCTGTATTGTGATGCATTTACAGATTATCCTTATCTTCTGTTGTGCTAAATCCAGGGCTTCATTAAAGCTTGTGTAGCATTGGTAGCTAGCATAATGATAGCTATTATACTAAAGTAGCATATGACAAGTGGGATTTGCCTTAGGTAGCGGGAAGTAGTATATGACAATCTGGGGTTTCAACCAGGGCATAACCAACTGAAGCACCAGATGAGATGCGATATAGCACGCTGAAGTAGTGGTAGTTTATTGCAAGTGGGATTTGCCTCAGGTTATAGGACACTGAAGTGGTAAAAGGAAAGTGGGTTTTGCCCAAGATCACAGTAAACTGAAGCAGTATATGACATGCGGGATTTGGCTCAGGTCCCAGAAAACTGAAGAAGTATATGATACGTGGGGTTTGCCCCACACACTCAGAAAAGTCAGCGTCATTGTCGCTAAAACCACTCTCACATAAAAGTCAGGGACTGTGTGTCAGGTGAGAGTGGTTTTAGCTACATTGACGCTGACTTTTCTGTGTGTGCAGGTTACAGCAAACTCAAGTAGTTTTCAAGTGAAATTTTTGCCTCAGGTTACAACAAACTGAGATGATAAGCGGTATATTCATTTCTGGCGATAACGACCCACACTGGGACTACGAAAATGGGGTGTTGTGCATAATTCTATATAGACCTTAGTCTGAAGGCTAAGTCAGGTCACTCCCAGTAAATGAGACTGTTAACTCCTAAGGAGGCTGGAGTTTTCAACTTAATTCACTATGACGTTGCAATAAGGATTAGCTAAATCAATCATATATAGGCACTACCCCGAGGCTATTACACTACCCTACTTCTCCACGTAAGAAAAAAAGGAGATGAATAGAGATTGCTTAGTAGGTGGGAGCTACACGTGATTTAGCTTGCACCTCAGTCACCATCTGGCCTAGATAAGTTAGTATACGGAAATGAAGATTTGCCTTGGCCGGAATCAGGCAAATAGTGTGCGGAAATGAAGGTTTGCCCAGGTCTGGTGGTACCGCAATGTAATCCCAGTGAAAGGCCACACTGGCTGCCCCATGTACATCCCTGTTGGGCGTTAGGTCAGGTCTGGTATATACATGGGTGGTTGAGTGAAATCTTCCCATTATATTTATGCTGCGTCAGCAGTTGTATGCTCACTGACACAATTACCATGTAGTTATTATTCACACAATCAATACAATGAAGATTTTAATTATCAACACCGTGATTGGTTAACCTTCGAAGATAACCTTCCAGATTATGACTATGCCTTGCTGATGTCAGTAGGTTTGGCTTGGTACTATTATTATGTAGCTATTGTCTGAGCAATACCTGAAAGTACTTATCATGAGTTCATAGCAATAATTATACTAATTATATCGGCCTTGACAAAAGATGCTATAATTAGAAAGGCCTGTGCTTCTAATGATGTTTGAGTAAATCATTATAAAATCCCATATTCCAGCAGTTGGACTTCGATTCTTTTATAATAACATGAGCCGTGTATAATATGGGTCTCACGACCATGACTATAGCAAAGTCTACCTGCAATAGTCTACCAGCCTTTCTTTAGCCCCTGACTCTGAGTCTGACCTATGCCCTCATTCTACATCCTCCTTCTGTACCATCCACAATGTCTCCATACTCCCTTTACCCTCACCCTTCCTCTCACCCCTTGGTCCCTCCCTCATACCTCACTCGCCCCAAACCGCTACCTTCCCATAACTCTGTCTATCCCAGCCTCCCTGCCCCCTCCCCCTCCTGGCTTCTCTATCACCAAAATAAACTCCCCACCAGAGAGACAGTCAAAGCCCCCAATCTCCATGACCCCAATAACCCCGCACCTCTATTCCATCCCTCAGAGGTCACCTTATCAGCAGCTCAAGGATCTTTCTGAAGGATCCTTGTGCTGTTGTAAATCAAATGTAGAAGCTTTACAACTGCATTGGTTCTGCTGATATGCAGCATGGAGGGTGTACTTGATAGAGGACGCTTAGAAAATTGTATTACAACATGGAGTTAATAGGCTATTCCAGGGTTCAGTGGGAGAGTGGGGGGAGGACATTCTATCACTAGCAACAGTGTAATTTGTTTGGTATTCATCCTTGGTCTAGTGGACAGCATACAATTTGACACACATGATATCTTCACAATGAAATAGATGATACATGCATGACATTGTGATACATCCTTTTACATATCATACAGGCCTACATATAGCATATGAGTCTATGAGCGAGTGCAATCTGTAACTGACAAGCATTAATTTGGAAAATGAAATTAGTACCATAAAGTCTTAAACCATCCTTTACTTTTCCCAGCCATTCCTATGAAAATCTGTCCTAAATAAGCCATTTCTTTTATGCCAGTCATATATCTATTGGACCTGGTCATAGATTGAACCCAGTCATAGATTGCACCCGGTCATAAACTTTCAATGTGTATCGATTTGGTGAGACAATGCCTTATGTTTTATCATTAGGCCAGTGTAGCAGGTGCAGATTGCCTGTACACAATAATGTAGGGTGTTCAGATGGTTTTTAGTGAGTGCAGAAAGGTTGGTTTCTTCATAGAGGATAGATAGGCGGAATCTTAACTAAGATAATGCTGGAAGAATTGTAGCTCTAGCACTATTAGAACCATTTTAAAATGAATTTTCCTTGCAGAAAGTAAGGGGTTTTGACAGGACAGGAGGACCCTCTTTTACTATGCAGTGGATTGGATCAGAAATAGCCCTCACCTGCCAGAATGTAGCTGGTGGTGATCCAGGTGCAGTGGAGGGTGACTTACATAGGGAATGTACTACCTCTCAGACAGGATAGCTCCACATATCTGTGTATTATGCTGACTTATTTTCATCGGTTTATTTTGGTTCTCGGACAGTAGATACTAGACACATATAGAATTTAGATGTGTGGTCACACACTTTTTCCCTCCTAAAATTTAAAGGTGATTTGATGTACTTTAGAAAAGATTTTACTGTAGCTCTGATTCTATGAGTCTGAGGAAAGGGTGTGACATCATTAAATGTAGGCCTATATCATGGCTTTCCAAATCAGTCATTTACAAAAATATCAGAGCAGTTAACCCCAGCATGATAGGCATTCTCCTACATAGTGTTTCTGAAGAGCTATTAATTTGCAGTGCCAAAAGTGGGTACTCCACAGGCAGCTCACACTTCCCAGTCCCCACTTACTCATTCAAATAGAATCACTACTGAACATGTACAAATCATTGCAGAAACGTCATATTGTGTAGACTGAAAGCATAGCTTTCCAACAGTATAAGGATATCTATGCTTATTGGGGTAAATTAGCCATAGATAGGGCATGAGTGCAAAGAGAGGGGAAATGAGGGGAGAGAGCTTGTTGTCCGCGCTGTGTGAGACCACTGTGAACCGCATAAATAATGTGCTGCCTACTCCTATGAAAATGACTATTTAAATAAGGAATTACTACATCAAGAAAGAAAGGTTTTCTGTTACAAATAGAAACCATCTGCATGAAATCTTATTCATAGGACTGAAGGTCTGCACTGTCCCTCACATGTGTTTAATATCACTCCGTTTCTATTCCCCTATATGTCCCTGCATATTCCTGAGCCCCCACACACCCTTTCCAACCGCTCACATTTCAGACAGTACATCATCTATACAAATATCTACCTTGTATGAACAGCCAGCACAACAAGGTCCTCCTCCAGGGTAAGAAGGCCTCCCATTCTCCACCTGTGGGTACTTACCATACAGCATACACCTGTACCACTCTGCGGCTGTGCCCAAGAATACTGCAAAAAGAAGGAGGCCGGTGAAAGTGGGGGAAATGAGTAGGAAGTGGGTATAGGGGATGGGGGAGGAGAGGCAGTAGGGTACCATGGGACTATCCATACCCTAAGCACGTCCTTGCAAACAGGAAATGGGAACCAAGGCTATGAATGGGATGGAGGTGGCTGTTATGCAGTGAATAATGGAGGATACTCTTTAGGTATAGTCATATGTATGACTTAAGACCCATCCTGGCACGTTGTGTGTTAGGATAATATTGTAGGGAATGCCCCATATAAAATATTTTTTGCGTTCATAAAGTATCTTATTACACATGGTCATATTCAAAATACAATAAATCAAAATATGTATATGATGGTTCCAAATCACCAAAATAGACTCCCCACCAGAGATACAGTCAAAGCCCCCAATCACCAAAATAGACTCCCCACCAGAGAGACAGTCAAAGCCCCCAATTTCCAATGACCCCCCCCTCTATAACCCTACACCTTCATTCCATCCGTCAGAGGTCACCTTATCAGCAGCTCTAGGATCTTTGTGGAGGATCCCATTCAGCCATAAATCAAAATGTAAAAGCTTTACAACTGCATTGGTTCTGCTGATATGCATGCAGCATGGATGCTGTACTTGATAGAGGAAGCTTAGAGAATCATATAACATGGAGTTAATATGCTATTCTTGTTTCCAGTGGTTACCAATTTTATCGATAGCAACAGTGTACCTTATTTGGTATTTAGCCTTGCCCTGTAGTGTACAGTACCAAGTTTCACACACATAAAATCTTCACAATTAAATAGCACTAGGGTAGATGCATGACATTGTGGTACATTCTTATACATCATTATACAGACCTACATATAGCAAAAGAAAGTGTAATTCATAAGCTGGGTTGGGATAAATACTATTTCCAGGAGGTGAACATCATCACCGCTCATCCACCATGATTTCTAGACAATTCAAAGACCTATTCATGTCACTCATGTATACCGGTATTCAATTAGGCAGTGTAGCAAGTGCAGATTGCCTGTACACAATAATGTGCTGCCTACTCCTATGATATTGACTATTTCAATAGGGAATTACTACATCAAGAAAGAAAGGTTTTCTGTTACAAATAAAAACCATCTACATGAAACCCTATTCCTAGGACTGAAGGTCTGCACTGTCCCTCACATGTGTTTAATATTACTCCCTTTCTATTTCCCTACATGTCCGCCTTCTCCTGCACCCCCACACACCCTTTCCAACCGCTCACATTTCAGACAGTACATCATCTATACAAATATCTACCTTGTATGAACAGCCAGCACAACAAGGTCCTCCTCCATGGTGAGAGGGCCTTCCATTCTCCACCTGTGGGTACTTACCATACAGCATACACCTGTACCACTATGCGGCTGTGCCCAGGAATACTGCAAAAAGGAGGAGGCCTTGAAAGAAGTGTGGAATTCTATGGGGCCGGGGAAATGAGGAGGAAGTGGGTATGGGGGGGGGGGGGCGCAGAGGCAGTAGGGTACCACGGGACTATCCATACCCTAAGCACGTCGTTGCATACAGGAAATGGGAACCACGGCTATGAATGGGATGGAGGTGGGAGTTATGCAGTGAATAATGGAGGATAATCTTTAGGTATAGTCATATGTATGAATGAAGGGGTGGTTGGTGGCATGCAGTACAGACCGAGACTAGAACGCTATGTGTTAAGGATAGGCAATTACCCCTGCAAGCCTTATAGATGCAAGGACCATTCGGTTTAATATTCAAAAATAGGAGATATTTGATAGGCAGTGCTGCAACAATGTGCAATCAAGCTCAGATAACAGCATGGACAATCAGACACAAAAGCTCGGCCTCAGACCATCAGTGAACCAGAAAACAAGAGGCAATCTCAAGATCAAATTGAAGATAATGAAACCAACACCGACAAACTCAAAAAGCCCCCCATATATAGGGGTAAGATTATCTGTACCAGAATCAATCGCAAAGTTCAAGATGGCGATACTCTCGAGACATTTAAGTCAGAATAATTATTATGCCGAAACCCAATTAACCAATGCAACTATTCCTTATCATAGTAGCTCCTTCTCGACCACCAAACCTTCTGTCTTTCAATAACAATGCGCATTTTATTGGCCAACATCGCCAATACCCACATGTAACCAATAATTTTATTCAGTCAAAGAAGATCATGAAAATGAATAAATTGAAAAAATACAATAGAATTAAAATACTGCAAAGTTGTATTAGTATAAGTAGATAGCTTGTGGGAGGTAATTGGTGCTCGGTAATTGGTGCTAGGAAATTGGTGCTAGGTGATTGGTGGGAACTCTGTATGTGAATGTGTCACTGTCGGCCTTAGCACAACTTCTCCAAGATATGTAGCTGCTGCTGGCACACTTTGCAGGCAGCAGCCGCGAGGCGGTAGGAGGGGTAAGGGAGGCATGACTTGATAGCGGTGTGGTGAGCAATGGGTGACTGCCATGGAGGAGCACTCCAACACACACCCATACACACACACACACACATATGATGCACACACAGGAGGTGTTGTGTGCGGCAGGCTGGCGGGATATGCAGCAGGGTGTCCTATCACAGCCTGGCAGGTCCATAAGGAGAGGCTGTGGCAGCTGATGCAAAGGAGGATCCACAGAGACCCATCACTGTGTCTAGCGGCATATAGGCAGCAATATAGATAGAGGTCAGTGCCCCACTCAGTGACTTACCATCATCCTGCATGCTCTACAACTATACTTGTATTTCCCCTCTGTGTTATATGTCATATACCTGTACAGGTAATATACCTGTTCATAATATTGTCCTGATACGCCTTTTTAAGTCAGGGTGCACATAATATAAGGCTGTCGTGAGGTCATCCAGGTGCTTGCCTCAGAAACAAGATATTGCTTTCACGACCCCAAAAAAAACTCATTGATTTGATACCTTCTTTCCTCACCTGTTGTGCAGAAAGTAGGACATCAATCCACTAGCCGCAGTGTAGTAATCATTGTACCATATTGTGACCTTTTTCATATGGTAGTTCCTAGAGTTTAATAGACAATTCCCTAATTCCCCAATTTCACTGCTCTTTCATTTATGTCACCTTATCTTACCAAACACTGCTATACCTTCCTCTTATGAGCCAACCCTGTTATTCAGTTGCCGGTCAACACAGACTCTCCTGACCCTGACTCAGTACAGTTTAACATTGCCCCACAGCAATGGGGACCCTTAAATGGTAGTATGAAGCTCATTGATCTAACCGGTCAATACTCTGCTCTTATCGAAATGAAGGGCTTTATTTTAGCCCAAGACTGGTCCACTAGACTCTGCACCTTCATCTCCCAGAACTCAGTATTCACCACACACCAAGTCTGTGTTTGTTTCTGTCTGTCATGTGTTTACCACACATCAAATCTGTGTTTGTTTCTGTATATTATGTGTTCACCAAACACCAAGTCTGTGTTTATTTCTGTCTATTATGTGTTCACCACACACAAAGTCTGTGTTTGTTTCTGTCTATTATGTGTTCACCACACGCCAAGTCTGTGTCTGTTTCTGTCTGTCATGTGTTCACCACACATCAAGTCTGTTTTTGTTTCTGTCTATCATGTGTTCACCAAACTACAAGTCTGTGTTTATTTCTGTCTATTATGTGTTCACCACACACAAAGTCTGTGTTTGTTTCTGTCTATTATATGTTCACCACACACCAAGTCTTTGTCTGTTTCTGTCTGTCATGTGTTCACCACACATCAAGTCTGTTTTTGTTTCTGTCTGTTGAATACATGATGTAGATAGGGCAGATCAGAATAAGGGACATCAGTTTCGGCCCACAAAGGTCAATTGAAGGTTATGTCCATCTTGATTGGTTTAGGGGAAAGCGTCTTCCATTTTCCCTGGAAACATTTTATTGGCATAGTAAAGCAGTTCAGGCCAAGGGTACCGGTAGTTGCATTTTTCGATAATGCATCTGTGCATGATACTCATTCGTAAATAACACACACCATCAACTATATTTATACTTCTCATGTACATTGGACATATTCACGGGGATCCTTTATAGTACTCACCCTGACCATTGCTTATCCATTTTCCAAATGTTTAATATGTGCCATTTAGAATAACATTACAATAGTAAATACAATTAGGAATGTAATGTAAATTGATGCCAAGCAGGAATCGGAAAGGCCGCAATGTGAATACAAAGCTTTGTTTATCGCAAATTAGACATTATATAAATTGCTTTCTATCAGTTCCAAAATGATATACCTAAGTGGTAGTGCATTAGACATAGGCTACACTAACCAGGTCATGTAATAAAAGAACAATGTCAGAACTAATCAGCCCCAACGATTCTATTTAAGTTGGATGTCATAAAAGGAGCTCGATACAAAATGAAAAATGACATCAGTTTGGTTATTATAGAATGTGGTTGAAGCTAAATCAGTACAGATGGAAAAGAAGACAGGGGAATGATACTCAACGCATTAATTATTGCGGGTTATCAATACATTAGTGATTAGTGGAAAGGGTAATGTTACATTGGCAGTAATGGGGAACTGGTATTCTAAATGTAAATGAATTGAGTCCTTTTATGCAAAGAGCACTGTACATTTCTGACAAGGTAACCTGACTCATTCTGAAAACGGAACGCATTATTAGGTTTTTGATTTTCAGACAGATTTCCTACTATGATACCTTGAATGGAAAACCAAAGGGGGAACCATTTACTTAAGAAACATTGCATTATGGTGCAGAAATCAGCGGGGAATTATTGTATTTATCCCTGACATCTTCTTTGGAACCGTAACTGGATTTGATTGAATATTCAAATATCACCTGGGGCATTGTATTTACGGCTATTCATGATGCAGCCCGTGCTGGGAGTCAGTGAAAAAGGGACCTTAGTGCGGGGTACACTAAGGTCGCTTTTCCTAGTTCTTTTTTATTAATTTGTTGGTGAGCACTATGTTGAAGTTAACAGTGAGTGGATTGTAGGAAGAGGTAGGAGGGGGGGTAGAATATAAGAATAGTCCTGAATGCTGTTTTTTATATTACATCAGTAGCTTTGACTAATTAGATCGACTGGTCATAAAAGAAATCCAGCAGGTGTTTTTTGATAGAGACAGCACTTGAGTTCCTCATGTGATGTGTGGCCAACTCAGAGTAGCTCCCTGAGCAGCTCCCTGCACTGGGGGTATCATTAGCCCGGGGCTGGTCCTGTGGTGACTGACGGGCCGAGCAGGTCAGGCTTGTTTGTCAATGATCACAGCAACTCTAGTGGTGGCGGGTGTTGCTGAGTATGTGGAGGTGGGGGAGCGGTCTCTTAGATTGGGGCTGAGGTATGGCATTTCCAGGGTGAGCCAAGGCAGGGAAGTTCAATTTGCGCACTGGGTCAATGCCTTCGGCACCAAAGCATAATATGTCATGCAGGTCAACAACCAAGGAGCATCCAGCTGGTGATTTGCTTCTAAATGTATCATGTCATAAGCTGTTATAATATGGTATAAAAGGGTTGCAACGATTGATGTTGATATTTTAGCTGCATCAAACACTATTAAACAAGATCAACACATCTTAATCAGTTATGACCTAATCCATGGCACAAGACTCTTGTGCTTGATAAAGGTATATCCCAATCGAGGTAGGGAGTCATATTCTAAAAACATAAGAATCCTGATTTCATTAAAACTGAGTTTTTGTCATTGTGTAATGTCAAATAGGCCATTCAGGAAAATCCTTTAGGGGTTAAGACTTTTATTGAATGTCACCAGAGGGCTGCTTCTCTGTAATTCCTTTTGGGTAGACAAAAAGGAATGGGCTAAAACCTCCAATGAGATTTTGATTGGTCTTCGATAATTCGATCGCCTTCAGGCAGGATTTTCTCTGCATCATCCACCTGCCAGAAATCACTGCAATAGTAGGACAGATCAAAAACGTATAAACAATGGATGCTACACGGATGATCCGTAGACTTGTAGAATACTGCCTTAAGTAAACGACCTTTCAGGACCACTGCTGCCACTAGGCAGCATCTAAAATACCCCTGAAAAGCCGCTGCTGCCAATGGGCAGCACCAGTGCTGCCTAGGCAGCAATACAATTAAATGATAATAATTTGAAGAATTATGGCTGTTCTATGGAATATGTGAGGTGGCCGAAAACCTCTCATATGCCATATCAAATGTAGGAGAAAGTGTTGCTGTAGTCCTCAATATTCCTTCTCCTATCTACTTCTCATCACTTCCTCTACCTGTCTACTCCCTACAAACACAAATCATGCAAAAGCTGCCAGTAAAATCCCCTTTTTGTGCCACCTTACATGTTTTTGTGTTTCCTGTACCTTCGAAGAAGCAACAGCGCTGAGGGACTGTTCAGACCTCAATAGCCAGCCATGCTTTGCTTTGTGGGGAGCATATATACACAGTATTTTGTATAATGGGACAAAGCCTCGCAGGCAATCCTGATTACCACAGAGAATAAAGACTCTCTCTCTCAGTTTTTACTTTGTGTCTATAAGTACCATGCCATGAAAGTTTTTCACCATATATTTGGAGGTACATAACATAATTTACCATTTCACATGATTATTATTATCATAGTCAGACATGCAAATAGTGAAGTTCTGGATGGCAGAGCGGCATATGCTGTAGTTTGGTAGACGGCTGTACGCTATTGAGAATACTATGCTGTATAATTCCTTAACAAAAATCTTCTTATCTACTTTGGGTCAGGTAAATGCTCAGCATGCTGGTGTAGTACAGATGTACAAAATGGTAAAACCTCTGAAGCTTATCAGTTTGCATCTCCATTACCGTTGGGTTAAATAGGAAGGGTTCCGTTGTGTTCAGATTGAGTATGAGCTGATCTATGTTAAAAGATGATCAACTAGATTTGTTGTTTTCACCTTTCAAAATGGATGTCTCCAATATTTATGACTACACAGACTGTCGGGCCATCTAATGTTGAAAGGTGACCAGTGATTTCCATTGTCAGACATTCTAATATAAACAACACATACAGCAGCCAGTCCAGCATGCATCCCTGCTAAAGCCTGTACACCCAGTGGTATTTGTAATACAGGAGAGAGGCTGGGGTCCAAATCATGGTGGCTGACCTGGAGGTCATCAGGCTAGGTCCCACCTGGGGCCTCCAGAGCAGGGTTATCTCAAATAGACATCCCTTTGAGCCCTCCTCTCTATACATAGTCAGCATGAATTATGTTACACATACAGACAGGCATATCAATAGAGAACCAAATGTATTGGGTAGAGACTGTTTGTTTTGGTATAGGACATTATATTTAATGGAAATGGCAGGAAGCAAAATCTTGAGGCATCTTCTTGCAGAAAACCTCATTTCATATGATAATGATTTCTCAAAGTATCTAGCGCCTCATCTAAGCCTTAAGTCTTAAAGGATTTGGATGTCTTCCAGGGGATCTATGTTGATCCAGCAGTTTTCATCAATAACCATTAGCCCAATACCACTTATACAGCACTCCCTATCGATGTTCTATGTAAATTGAGAGCACTTGGGTCAGAGCAGAGACTAGAGTATATATTCCCACACCACCTGGGTCCTCTTGTTGTATATAGTTATTTGTAACTCACTGAACCATTTATATCTTGGTGTTTTATATCAAATACTAGATTAATTCTGTCCATTTGGATTCAAGCGTTCATCATGAAGTACCTCTAGCTTTCAACCACTACTCCTGACCAAGTAAATAGCCATCAAACAGCAAATTCATTATCATATTATGATACTGTTATATTTCTTTAGGGGTACACATTTAAGCCGGGCTAAAATAGTCCTAGACTGGTCTATGTCCCTGTATGCCCCTGCTGATACTCTCACTGCAGTATGTGCATAAGGACGCCTAGGCATAAAAGTATCGATGCAACCATATAGAAGCCTCAGCACCAGAGTACAATAGGCATGGATATCCATGATGTGAAGGATCGCCTAGATTGTTGTTTATGATTATGCTGTTAGTATATTTCTCAGTCTTACAAAATCAGTTGACGTTTATGACCGATACATTTCACATGTCTAATGTTAGAGTGGTGTTCCTTCATTTAAGAATGATACAGCATTATTGATTTCTACCTTAAATAATCATGAGGTCGTAAGAATGAAGTGCCATATGGGTTACCAGCTGGTTACTCACATGCCAAACACATTCTCTGAGCTATTAATACCACATCACCAGTAAAATAAAATGTTTTATATGGACAGGCATTTATCTCTATATATACCACTGTAGTGGTTCAAGCTCTATTGATGTGGTTCAGGAATTCAAGTGGGCTGTCATACAGAAGACAATGGATAGAGTTAACCACAGCCTTGCATACCACCCTCCCCATGTTCGGTTGGGTACTGGAAGACATTGATTGATCAGGGAAAGCTCCTGTGTAGACATCCACTTTAGATCACAGGGAGAAATCATCAGGCTTCTGCATGCTTTTTTGTTGTTCTATATGAGAAAGCCCTCCAGGGTATTCTTTTTCTTATTGCTAAGAAGAAAGTAAATTGTTGCATGTAGCAATCTATAGACCCATGCGGTAAGAGAGGGTGACTTTCCATGGCAGAAACTGCACCACAGTGTTCATGTAGGTTTTAGCTAAATGTTTTCAATATTTGTAATATCTTATATATATATAATAATAATTATTATATATAATATATATATAGATATTATCTTATGCCAGAAGATTTACAAGAAGATTTTTGTTTGAATAGCTTGTACTAGATTGCACAAACACTTTATCAACAACTTCTCTGAAAGGTTAACCTTTCTTTGCTCATTGATGTTCATGAATGATTACCTTCCTGTATTTGGATAAATCTCCAGTACATAATCATGTGGTTCTGCTCATTGTTCACCATCAATAATGCAATCAATGGCATTTCTATCACTTTAAAATTTGAAAAATGATTGTAACCACAGAAAAGCAGGCAAGCGGAATAAGGGTGATATCTTTTTTATGCAAAGATGTCAAAATGAATCGATTAGTGCAGCCCTATCGTGTGACCACCACTATCTTGTCATTCTGAGTTGCTCAGAGCTATTCTCTACCTAGGGTGAATGGCTAGCAGTTCATGGTTAAGTGGGTATTTACGACCAACTGGAGGGCCCCGCAGGCTATACACATAACCTGAGCTGCCTTCAGATTAGATTTTATAAGTTTATGGTCTTCAACTTATGCATGACCATTCCATTCAATGGCTGATTATGAGGGACATTAGGAATTTGGCTCCCTTAAGTCTTTATAAGCGTGGGGGGCATAATCTAATCTAGAGTTACCCTCTCTACTGGTGTGGCCATAGTGTGTATTCAGGTATTGGATATTTCTGACTGGGAAATATTGATGACCAAACTATACTTGCATGATTTGAAAAGACAAGGAAAAGCAAAACATCTTCTTCATGGGTCTGTGCTGCCACAAAGTAGCATATGCATCTTCAGACCACACAAATTTACGATAGCGCTGTTCTTTTGTTTTTCATATTACCTTTTTACCATTAAAGTCAGATTCATACATATTTCAATTAAATAACGAAATTATCAAAGAGCTCTTGGCTGTGCTTAGATTCGTCCCCTACGTGTCCGACTGTACCACTAAGCCATCAGCCCTGGTCATAGGATATATTATTTTTTCTGATGTATATTCCTTTTTGCTTAGGCAGCTGTTACTGGTTTGATGACTTTATGTAAAGCCTATATTTTTGACAGTGTAAATAGAATGGTTTCAGAAAACATGAAATTTATATGAGTGAAGCAAAGGCACAACTTTGTGACGAGAATGATGGTTCATTACGTTGTGCGCAGGATATATCTTTAATTCACTTTTGATAATGTCAAAAAACATATAAAAGTAGCTGCATCACACTGCTCCTCTGTCTGTCTGCCTGTCTGTAGTTGTCTGTATTCCATCTACCTCCATCCCATTCATCTAGATTCAGTTCATGCTCACATCCTCCTCACATCACTGACAATACATTTTGTATATGGATTTACCTCCCATATACAGCCAGCAGTACAAGGTTCTATTCTATGCTGGGGCCTCCATCCTCCATCCTCAACCTATGCATGCCTTCTATATTCCATGGGTATTTGCAACTACAGCAAAAGAAAGGTCCTAAGAAGAGGTCAGCGAATATTGTAAAACGAGAAAAACTTCAAACCCTCAAGATTATCCACAACGTAATCATGCTGTTTCTTACAAGAAATTCGAACTTTGACATTACAGGATGGGATGGTAAGTGTGCAGTAATTAAGTGACGTAGTATGATTAGGCTAATAATGAGGCAGCTTGTACTGGCCCAGGAGGAAAGGGTAGTAGGTGGCGAGACTTGCCCCCCACCATGTATGGCATATGGCCGTAGGACATATGGCCCCCGGGACACATGGCCCCCTGACAAATGGACCCTCGACAATCTTATACACACTCTCTTGACCATGACGCAATGTACCAATTTAGACAAGTATTTAGATTTCAGATATGAGGAGGAAATAAAAATGTGTGCCAGACAGATAATTGACTTATACGACTGCAATTAATACCAATGCCCAGCAGAAATAGAGACGGGTAATTCTGAATATTCCTCACTGCACAGTGTCATCCCATCTCTAATTGATCTGTGTAAATGAAAAATAAGACTCATTGTATTAATGGTAAATGTCAGTTCAATTAAAGCTACATTAAGGGGAAAACAGTATTTCAAATTTCAATTGAGGAAGAATAGCAGAATTGATATCAGAATTAATCAGCTCCAATAATGCTTATTAATTTCGATTCTATGAAGAATAAAAGGAGAGGCTTAGTATAAAGTGAAGCATTACATCAGTTTTATTAAACCTCTCCAGTTAGAGCCGCCAGAAGTTAAATCAATACAGATGGAGCAGAAGGTAGGACCTGTCCTATAAAGGATATCTGAACAGTATTTTCTTGCAATTATCAATACATTCACTGGAAATGGGTAGTGATATATGGTATAAGACGTATCATTAAATTTGTTTTTGTGATTTGGCTGTGAAGGAGACCTGCACCTTATCCTACAAGTACAAGCCTCGGCTTATGAAAAAGAAAACTGATTAGAAATATGTTGCTACCTTTTTTACCATTATTCCAACATGTTGCACGACCATATTGCATAGAATGACAAATTACAGAGCAAGGAAGATCATTGTTGAGAAATTGGTGCTGAGTCTAAAGCACCTCATACCACATATTAGGTTTACCTACAGTACTGTTTTGAACCATATGAGTATACCTTTCCCACTGGTTTGAATCGCCATGTGAGTCAGACCCCACATAAATGTACCAATTTGTGTTTTCCAGTGTTTTTCACCTTCCATGAGCCATAAAATAAAGCCATCTGCACCATACTAGGACTCGGAGGTTTTGGCCAGGAGCAGGTTCAGTGCTTTGAAGTACATTTGGTGCTATTAGTAAATATACAGCCATGTCTCCATAGTATTGCGATCATCTGACATTGTTTGAAGCATCAGCCAAGTATGATACAAGAACTAGCCTGTATACAGAGCCATCGTTATCATGTTACCCACTGATCAAACCATTTCCTCTACACACAAGCCAAATAGTACATTGTGAATAACAAGGGGTGTGTCGCTGTTCCATTAGGATTTTGAGGAAATGGCCAGATCAAAATAATCAAGGAAGACCTTTATATGTGTGAATCTGCAGTCATCAACCCCTACCCTCCTATCCACTTCACATTACTTAGTAAGGAGATGACTCTGATCTTATCCACAGATCGATCTTTGCCCCACATATATCCAATGGATCTAATTATGTACTTGAATCTTATTCATAACTGAAGGATTATGCATATTCTATTAAATATGTGAGGTGGCCTACAACTTCTCATATGCTAACTAAGGTGTGTAGAAAGTGCTGCTGTTGTCTACAATATCCCCCCTCAGATATACCTCACATCACCGACTCTACTCGCTGCAAACACACATCACCCCAAGGCTGGCAGTAAAAGCCCCCTTTTTCTGCCACATTACATCTTTTTGTGTTTCTTGTACCTCCACAGAAGCGACAGCATTGAGAGACTCCCTATTCAGACCTCAGCAGCGCGTCACACTTTTCTTTAAAGTGTGGGGAGCATATGGCTGATTCCCACGGATCGTTTCTAAGTAGAAATTCTTTCTTCTCCACTCTAAAAATTGTTCAATATAAGAGATGTATTGGTATTTTCTATGTATTCTGGTCGGGGTTAGTTAGGGCTTCAAGGGGAACCATACTTTTGCCTACCTGTGATCATAAATAAGGGAGCTGGAGCTCAATAACACCTAGAAATGGCCCTTTTTCACAGAAAAAAACAGAAAGACCATTCTTGCAACCTCATTCATTGATGAAATAATACAACTATATGTTCTTTTCTTTTACTTTTTAGTTCCCCCATATAGTGAAGAACCTTTTAAGACCAGTCATGCACATATTAGCATGGCTGTGTAGATACTGCGTGGCGAAATGTACTTATGCAGTTTTTCCATCTTTTTGTGTGGAAACACCTGACTCCCAAACAATGTGTCCCTGGCTTGATGATAATATAGCACACAGAGTAGTTAGATATGCCATGGCAATGCTTAACATCTACTTATACATGAATAGAAAAAGAATTGACTGAATATCTATTACAGTGTCCTCCAGACGACTTTGATTTTCCATAGGTTGGTTTGGGTAGTTTTTGTGTGGAAACACCTGACTCCCTGCATGGTATTGTAGCGTCCATGCATATTATATTTAACTGTTATCGCTATGCTATAAATGTATCTTGATATCAAAGTAGCTTTGTGTGTAAGTGTCAGTATTCTACTATATTCATAGCAGAGACTATACCCATGTATCTACATATGTGGAAACACCTGACGCCGTGGAAACACCTGACTCCCTAGTGTTAAAATGATGCTAAAAGTGTATCCCATCACATAACATTAGTCTTTAGGGTTCTCAACTGATAGGAATTTATTCCTACACAGTTATCATGCATGAAATGAGTCACTAAGGCATAACAATAATTTTTCCCAGCTTTTTCAACATAATATTATTTTTTCTCCAGGGAAATATTATCTAATTGCTCCTTAAACACCATGATTGTGTTATTTATCATCAGAAATATTGTCAGAATATCTGGTGTGCATGGGAGGTCCCTAACAACTCAATTTGGAGTGGTTGAATACCATTCTGTACTGTATAGAAGTCTATTAGTGAGGGAGTCAGGTGTTTCCACATGACTGTCTATATCGGGTTGATATAGGATATGACTCCTACTCTGTAATCTACCATATTGCATTGATGTTTAGGGTTCTCAACTAATAGAGATACTATTCTGTGCAATTCCTCTGCTTGATATGAGTGGCTATAGCCCAGTTGAGTATACATTTTTCGATTTTTCCTAAGAAATTATTGATTTTTCATCAGGGAAATGTCATTTGACCATTCTAAACACACAATAGTAGTGTGATATGACCATAGATATGCTGTCAGAACATATGGTGTACATGGTAGGTCCCTCACAATTTGAATTGGCATGACTGGTTATCATTCTGTGCTGTACAAAAGGTCATTAGTGAGGGAGTCAGGTGTTTCCACACGACAGGGTTGAAATGAGAAATACCTTCTTTAGTGCATATTTTATCACTTCTGACCCTATTATCTATATACCAGGCCATAGACATGGCAAATTACTAATACATAGAAGATACAAAAACCATATACCCTATAGTTTCACAGAATTATTTACTTTGACAAGAAGTACCTTCCAGATTTCAAGGCTTTCTTAGGTATACCATCCTGCTGCCCAGGACAGAAAGTCAGTAAAGTGAGATACTATGTAAATGCAAAGTAATTCCTATCATAGGTTAGTGTGTTAACTTCAATTATATCACACAGTATTCATGGTAGATTTGCTCTAATATATGAGAAAGCTATTTCCCAGTACATAGGAATAGGGAGTCAGGTGTTTCCACTCGCGATATGCGGATCCAACTTTGCCCCTGTGCTGTACATTTACTATAGATATTTAACCTACCCTCATATATCCAGCCTATGCCCCAACCCGTGTGCTAAATGGATACAAAAGGTTTAAGCTATACACCTATATTTTTTTTCAACCCCCTACCAGCTGAGTTAGAAACGATTCGTGAGAATCAGCCATATGCAGTATTTTGTATAATGGGACAAAGCCTCACGGGCAATCCTGATTACCACAGAGAATAAAAGCCCTCTCTCTCCCAGTATCTACTTTGTGTTTAAAAGTACTATCTCGTGAAAGTTTCACACACTATATATGGCTTGTGAATCTGATTGAGGTAATGCTCAGATGCTTGTGTGGTACAGACATCCAAAGTACTATGACCTTTGATAACATATATTCGAGAAGCCTCTGTATCTAGATAACCTTTGAGGGAGACACAAAGGGGTTCCGGTGTGCTCAAACTGAGTGTTGGTTTTCTGATAGGTGTTGCTTGGAAATTTAAGTTTGTGCCAGGATCTTTCAAATGAGATATTATGAGCAAAAATATATTGCTAGTTTCTTGGGATTGTGTGTCGAACATGACTTGATATATATAGCCAAAAATGGTAAATAAGCTTCCCATAATAATAATTTATACTTATAATCACAAAAAGCAGGATTTATTAATACTTAGAAGAGGTCGAACGCTTAAAACTATTGATAGTTCCTCATCAGGATAAATAACCTAAAGATCCCCCTATGGAGCAGCACTTTCACCCACGTCCTCACAGATGGCACCAATATCTATATACAAATACAGACAGTTATGGAAATGTAGCGTTGAAAGGTGACCATGCAGTGATTTCCATTATCACAACCACAAACAACATGAATAGATATACACCAACCAGTCCAGCATGCTGCCCGGTTAAAGCCTACATTCATTGGTATTTATAATACAGGAAAGAGGGATCTAAGTGATGGCAGCTGACCTGGAGGTCATGAGCCCAGGTCTCATCTGGAACCTCTAGTGCAGGGTTATCTCAAATAGACATCACTGTGAGCCTTGCTCTCTATACATAGTAAGCCAGAATTGTATCAGACTTACAGACAGACAGATCAATATATAACCAAAAGTATTGGGTATGTACTGTTTGTTTTGGTATGGGACATTTAATGGAAATGGCAGGAAGCGTAATCTTGAGGCAACTTCTTGGAGAAAATATCAGTTCATATGATAAAGGTACCTATCTCAACCACATGTCACATTGAGTATATAGTGAATGGGTATGTCAGTTTATCTGTTATGTTATGGTAAAGATTTATAGCATGGTACAGCTTTATAAACCAGGCACTGCATCTTAATCTTCCAGCAGGATAAACAGGCACTAATACCTTCATCCAAGCCTTAAAGGATTTGGATGTCTTCCAGGGGATCTACGTTGATCTGGCAGTTTTCATCAATAACCTGTAGCCTCCTACCACTTGTACAGCACTCCCTATCCATGTTTTATGTAAATCAAAACCACTTGGGGTTTGAGCCAAGACTATCATCAATATTCCCCCACCACCTGGGTCTGACTAGGTCTCCTGTTGTGAATAGTTATTTATAACTCACTTAGCTATTTAAATGTTGGTGTTTTATATCAAATAATTATAAGACAGTATGTACAAACAGATGTTAAAAAGCAGAATCATTATATATATATTATGATGCCACTCTATCTCTCCAGAGCTATCTCTCTGAACCATTTAAACCTTGAAGTAATTGAAAACTGTTTTATTGGTTGACTGGGCTACAATAGCCCTAGACTGGTCTTTGTCTCATACGCCTCTGCTTATACTCTCACGGCAGCATCCGCATGAAGACACCTTGGCATAAAAGTATATCAAAGCAACCACCACATAGAAACCACAGCACCAGTGGGAAGGATGGCATCTATTTCTTTAGGTTCTTGTTATGTTAGCACAAGAGCTTGCTTAAGGAAATTATTATGAGGGCAAGTGAAAGGGGTTCCATAATACTCTCGTCCTTTGCACTTGTATGTAGAGTACCATTGGGTATGAGTTTTCCTCCGGGTGGATTAGTCCCTTATATGTAAATGGAAAACCTGTTTGCCATCGTCAAATGGTGTGAGAATCCAATTTGCCAGGACACTTTTGATAAACGTATACATGTAGCTATAATAGTTTAGCCAACCAGTCATATCCCATATAGTTAAGAAATCCAAGAACCTTTAATCAATAGGATAACCTGACTAGTTACACTCTTTTACCTATACTATATTTTCATATTGTTGTATTTCCTCGTGGTAACCTGGAAAGATTACATTTTGGCCGTATTCTTCCCCGCTATTTGGCACCATAAAGACGACCAAACTTGCAATTTCTAATGAGAATTCTGTGAACATACAATGGGGTCATTCAACATTTAGTACAAGGTATAATATGCTGATGGGTTGGTGTATGGATTACGTATCCAGAACTAGCTAGAACGACATTATATATTGTGTAAAAAGGCAGTATGGCACTATTGAGTTTAGCAAAATAGGCAGGACATGGTAAGTCACTTTGGTTGGGATAACAACCACCTGCCTCCATATATCCACATGACCCGAGATCATGCAACTTTGAGTGCTCTTCTAAAGTCCCTACTGATCTTAGCAGTCATAATCAGCCCAGGTAATATGGCATAATATGGTTAATAACTAGTCATCTACAAGCACGTTCCCCTTCCCTTCTGAGCGTTGAATCTGATAGGGAGAGGTGGCCTTTACACTAAACGTATTATATTTTGTTGCTCATATTTCCGCGGATTTCGAACATTTCCAAACCCGCGACAATATGTGCAAAGTAAAAATCTATCAGACATAGTTGAAGGTATAACATTTTTCAAAATTCGCGAATCTTAATCCGCACGAAATTGTACTTATTAGCAAATCCGCAAAAATCTATACTAGTTAACATATCTATGTTTACAGTAGTTCGATACAGGGTGTAGTTTCATTGCAAACCCACCGTGTGACCACCACTTGTTATTCTGAGTTACCCCTGAGCTACTCTCTACAAGTGGGTATTCGTGACCAACTCAAGGGCCCCACAAGCTGTTCAATGTCTGATTATTAGGGACATTACGAACTGGGCTCATCTAAGGTTTTATAATCCTGGGGGGCAAAAGTTTTACTATCTAAGTTAACACCCTCTGCTGGTGTGGCTATGTTGAGGAATCATGAATTGATTACTAAACAGTTTTTGCATGAGATAAATAGGCAGGGAAAATAGTTAAATAGCCTCTTCAAAGTTCTGTATAAAGCATTCGAAGTGCTCATACAATTTGTGCTACTATCATTAAAGTGATATCAAATTTTGGATTCACAACTACAGCATACACACTCAAAAAGTAAACTCGTCTGCAGACTCTTCTAAGTGACAAGAGAGTGGGTCCTCTAGCTGTAGTTGTCAGATAGAAGATACACTTGGTATGTGCCAGCCCAAAACCTGACTCATGCCAGCCCTAGACTCGTCAACCAGGGTCTGATTCAGGATTTTCCCTGTAGGTGGCATCAGTATAACATGCATTCTGTATAAAGTTGGGGAATGAATTGCATAATTTCTATGTTGATTTTAATCATATTTATGGGAATACACATTCATGATATGGTGAATCCTGAGATTTATCTATTGGGGATGCTAGAAAGGTTAAATGAATCAGTGTTTTGATATAATTGAGACAAAACAAATATGTGTAGGACACAGACACCTCTTTTGTGGTTATTTCTATGGTACAATAGCTGCAAGGAAACTCCCATTGGTATGACATCCACATATGTGTTAGCAGTCTGTTACTAAAGGGTAGAAATACTCTCAATATAGACTTGGGGATATGGCAGGAATTCCCCTAACCTACATACCTCTATGTTTGTATGAATTAGTTATTATAAACCTCAGAAATATAGACAGACATGGACAACAATTATGCCTAGGCAGAACCCAGTTAGCTCCACCTGCAGTGAAGTAGAGGTTATAGTGCACAGGTTAACCCTCTAAGGGGTACATAGTGCTTTAAGGTGCTATGCTCTATGTGATCATAATACATGGATTCAGCCTTGGCAAGTATACTCGCCCAACTCATTTCCAAAGGTGCATGAATGCAGGCTTGGGGAATAGACTCACCAGGGCTACATTCATGCATCATGCTGACAAAGGGATTCAAGCACATTTAAAGCAGTTTGCAGCCAATAAAGGGTTAACTATTCTGGGTTGTCAATTTGACGACCTTAGACTTGTCACTTGGAGTGGGCCACTGCCTGGGCTAACATTGTCAGTTAGATGACCCTAGTCTTGTCTTGTGGGATGATAACCGGACAGTTCATCAAATAGACAACCTTTAACTCGTTTATTTTATGACCGTCACTTTAAAGACCCTAAACTCTTCTTATAAGACAACCTTTTGACAAGTTTGGATCCCTTCATTTTATCAGTGCAGGTACATTTCGTGTGACTACCTAAGGTTGTCATTATGACAACTTTTGTCTATATGGATCAGATATGACTACCTTAGGTCGTCACAATGACGACCTAAGGTCGTCACCTTGACCACCTAAAGTTGTCAATTTTGGTATTGTCAAAATGATGACCCTGACGTTTTCAGTGTACTACGTATACACACTGTGTATTCTTGATAAAAAGAACTCTAATGACCTTATTTGTAGTTGATATATGACACTTCAGCAATTAATTCCCTTAATGCTAACAATGTCTGCAGCCTTAAATTTGCACCATGTCCTTCTGAAACTTGATTCTTCATCTTAACCTCAAAAAGGTCAAGACCTTTGAATCCACGAGCTCCGCTTTTGCAATAATGGTTCAGATTTCTACAAGCCTGTCAGAGTCATTTAAAATGTGCCTCTTCAATTCTGAAACTTGCTGTTAATGCAGACAGAAGGAAAAGCTCCTCCATATTCAAGTATTGGTGAATTTAAACGAGAAGAATCTTGTTTTCTCAGATACTCGAGGATGTAGAGCAGTAAGAACAGTTTATATGTTGTGGATTCTCATCATCCTAACCATGCAGTAATAATCATTATTGTGGTTGTAATTTTTCCTTCACTGATTACTGCAGATCCTTGAATTAGAGAAAGTTTTGAAAATTATTATGGATGATTGTGTAGGGGATCAGTGATATCTCCGTGGCTGAGTACTATTGCATTGGACCACCCGATTGACAACCAGTATCTGACCGAGAAAGCCAGGAAGGATCACATACAAATGACTTAGCATTGTTGTACAGGTTTCTCCTATAAAACATACATAGATCTTCTCTTTCACATCGTAGAACTGCAGTCGTCTATTAGAATCTAATCAAATTGAATGTATGAACTCTACTTCATAATCACTCAGCTCTATCCCAGTAAACACAATTACGTTGGTCAGACGTAAATTAATATTGTTTTTTGGTCTGAACTACGTAATTATTTTGGAAGGTTTATCAACGTTAGAACGTTAAGGTTTATTTACCAATCTCAAACCTGCAGGTCTGATTTACGTAGCTCAGACCTAAATCTACGTCCAACTTTGCAAACACATTATTATAATATTACATAGTGGGATTCAGACAAAGATATCACAGACAAATAACAAACAATATTTAGACAAACTAACTACTATCATTCTTAGTCACATTTCTTTCTATCTTTGTAGTTTAACTGAAAAGCCTGACAATATAGATCTATTGCATAGTTTTGGCTGCAGAGAGGCTTTGTATTTCTTCCATTACCACCAATGTGGTGTCTGCCCAGTAAAGTGCTGTATAGTGCATATTAATGCACAATTCTTTAACCTGCTGTCCATCATATATAATCATCAAATTGTATATGGTTCATTTGCATAACATTTAATTCATAATTAATGAGAAATTACTGCTTTCAATGTGGTAGATTCGTTAAAGAGCTGTCATATTCTCTCCACAGTTGAAAGTGCTGCCACCTAGTGTAAAACTGAGAAGTTATATACCCAATTGAAGTTGAAAAATTACGTAGATTAACCTGAATACTGGTCTAAGGATTAACGTAGATCTACGTAGATTTGTTACTTAGATTTACTTCTGAATGAGGTTGATAAACGTAAATCAGACATCTACGTCTGTTGAACGTAAATAAACCTTCATGTTTTGACATCTACAAACCTTCCAAATTTATCAATTTCAAACCTTTGGTTGGAAAACTACCTAGAGAAACCTCTGAGCTACGTTGAAATTACGTAGGGTGTTTACTGGGATATACCATAAAACCTTGCATGTATACAAGCCTAACTCACATATGAGCTGCACCCGACTTTGGCCGGATCCTATAAGCCGTACCAGAGAACTGATTATTTTGACTTTAGGTACTGTTCTATAGTGGCAAAAACTTTAAGCTGCACCCTGACCCTGGGATAATCCTATAAGCAGCACCGCTGATCTGACTCATGAAATAGCCGCGGCTTCTACACAAGGTTTTACGGTATATACATGTACTAATCTAAATTATACAACTAATTAGAAACTGACAAATTTACTCAGATAATTGTAGTTGATAAGCCTTTGTTCTAGTCACATGAAGGACAAATTCAGCTTCTGGTCCCAACAAAGATGCATCTCTTAAGGGGTGAATCCATTGACTCACGTGAATCCGTTGTGAACGTCCATCCGATCCGACGGATTTGCCTCAAAAGATTCACCCTTCGACATTGCATGCTCTATGTCTTTCATGCAGTTATCCACAATCCCAAATCTTGATCATGACTGTAGGCTTTCAAAAATGCCATCCATTATTGATCAATGCTCTTTACACGTCAGGGCATTCTGTAGGGAATTGCATTTACAGAAATGGGAGTACATCCACTTTGCCAGTTGATCCAGTAGCCTTCTGCATGCATTGGTAGCAGTATAGTGTTGTTGGCTTTGTCATGATAACAGACAAACTATGTTCTCTCAGTGCTTTCATCGAGTCCAGTCACTAAAATGATGGGGAGAGTAGTATCTCTACATGGACAAAGATGAATGGAGTGAGAGGAACAGAAATTGGATAAGCGCTGACTGTGCATGCTACATTTGCCTGTTGAGGGGTACCTTATCAAAAGAGATGTGTCCAATAACAATGTAGCAGTCAATGCTGAATCCAGTGTATCTGAGGGAAACTCAGTAGCTATATCCAGACGCATTTGCGATAATGGCACTTGCAAGTGCTGGGATGAACCTGACCTTGGAAATTTACTGTGTTTGGGTAGTGCAGAAACTATCTTCCCACCATATATGGGACTCAAAACTTAAAGTTTCCCCTGTATGTTTTGAAGAGTAATTGATAATTTCGCAACCCCTGAACCTACAATAGTGATCCAAATATCAGGTTAAAGCTAAGATAAAAGGCTAAATAATTGTGGCGTTGTCACTTTCATATTTTGAAAATCATGTGACCGGTTGCCATGGAAACCATGAACATTTTTTTATGAAATTCGGGATTTTTATCTACCTGTCACCACTCTGACAGCCATTACAGGAAAACTGTTCACAGTGTGGACATGGGAAGTCAACAGGATGGGTAAAACTAAATTCCGCTTCTTTTGAATCTATTTTGATAACTCTAGCACCCTTACTTTGGAAAATATGAGCCTCTAAAGAGATTCTCAGAATGAGGCTTTATGCCTGCCGTTGGACAGAATATGGTAGAATCTCGAGAACCGTTATGCTCTGAGACTCGAAAGTCAATGCAAATCCAAGCTAGTAGTTAGAGCTACAATCCACAAGGTGGGGGAGGACTAGTTGGGATGCTAGGGAGTTAATATTGGCAGTCAAAATAAAGTTTTTGTCATCCCGCTGTGTTCTACTATAGGGAATTTGACCATTATGTCTACCAAACTGGCTTTCAAGAGTAAACTAAGTGGTGCTTTCTTGCAAAAAGCAAAAAGTGTTAAAAGATAGGTAACAAATTGTTACATTCTGCCTCATAACTCAAGCAATATACGCCCATTTTCTCAACTTAAAACAGTTTTGGAAACCCAAGACAGTCTGCTTCCCAATGAATAATAATTACAAACTCTGTGTTTGATACTAGTGATCTTGATGTTCTGTCTCAGACACATATGATGCTTTAGAAAGTTGAAAATCCGGCAGCATATAGGCATGTGTAGGTCAAAGTACCCCCTATTCAGACTGTTTCACTCACCCACTTAGTTGTAAAAATCAGAAATTGTCCTCATTTTCCATTGATTATGCTTAATAATGCTGTGTAGGGCTTCTACTGTATGATCAAAAATTAAAAGACTGGCAAAAACACATTAAAACTCAAAATTTCCATCCCTGAATACACCTCAATAGTTGAGTCCCATATATGGTGGGAACATCTATAGTGCAGATTGTTGCCACAGAGCCTTCACTTGCTCTTACAGCTCAACAACTTTCCAGCACGCTGCCCCTCTCTTTGTCTGTGTGTCTGTCTGTATGTGTCTCTCTCACTACATTTTCCCTTCCCCTTCCCATTCTTCTAGATTCAGTTCACACTCACATCTTCTCAAGCGGCTTATATTACTGACAATGGGTATTTTATTTAGATTTACCTCTTATATACAGCCAACAGTACGAAGTTATATTCTTTGGTGGGCCCTCCATCCTACATCCTCGACCTGCTTACTATATATTGCATGGTGATATGCCACAGCAGCAAATACATTAGTCTTAATTAAAAAGACGTGAGGTAACATATCTCGAAGTTTGAAATCCTCGAGCCCTCCAGACTATCTAGAACATAATCATGCTGTTCCATACAAGTAATGTGAGCTATGATTATGAGTGGGATTGGATTGGAGGTGTGCAGTAAGCAGTGGCAAGTAATGTAGTATGATTAAGAAGATTATTAGGCAGGTTGTAGTAGCCCTAGGTGAAACGGTAGTGGGTGGTAGGAACCCAACAATGGGTGTTATAGGTAATGGTATGTAGGAGTAAGGAAGGAGTAAGTGTAGAACAGTCATTAACATATTATAAAGTCATCTTTGGCAAACATCCACAAGGTATGTAGAGCACTACTGGGACACTTTGCAGGAAGCAGCACCTGAGCGTCAGTAGTATGTATGACAGAGGTAGGGTAGACTTGACTGTCTAATGCCCAGAGGTAACACATAAGATGTTCTGTGAGGCAGGCAGGCACGATAAGCAGCAGGTCCTGGAACAGCTTGGCAGGTCTTTAAGAGGTGACTGGAGTGGCTGATGCAAAGGGAATCCCCAGAAACCCATCTACATGCCTATAATGGCACACAGGCAGCAACATACAGAGGTCAGTGCCCTCCTCATGGACTCACCTTCAATTAACCTCCCTATCATCCAACATCTTTTATGACCGACCTGCATATAACACATTTTTCTGATTGTAAACTTGTAGGACTGGATCTTGGCATTCACCGTTTTCATTCCAATCCATGTGTCTTATTAGGCACTGTTCACATAAGGGTGGGGCCAAAGGTGCTTGCATTAAACCCAACAGATAGCCAATATTATCCTGGATATTGCTCTACAACCACTGTACAGATTTAGACACATTTGTCCCCCTAACGTACAAAGACTAGACACACATACACAGGCTGAGCCTTGTGAAAATTTTTGTACTGTTTGCTATGGCATTTTCCAGTTGGTAGGTCCTGTGGTGATAAACAGATGTCCATGTTTCCCTCTTTCCCTTGCTCCTCCTTTTCCGTTCATTTATCTAGTTACCTTTACCAAAGCGGAACACTTCTTACTATTCTAATCTACCCATATTTCGCTTAATCAATGTGGGTTATATGAGTTTGATATATGATGATATATAAATAGAAGCAAAGAAATCAATACTTCTTAGTGCTAGATTATGATTATTGCCATTTGAAGATAGGACACTCTTAATTATGACTGCGTAGGGGAAAGTCCCTATTTTTTCAAACCCATAATATATCAACCAAACTTCTCAGATGTTTAGCGGAGATGATATGCAACATCATCAATCCATGAAAATGAGTAGTCATAGGTGTAACCAAAGAGCCATGACCGATTTAGGGAAAAAAACAGAAATCAACAAAATTCAGTTTTATCTGCATTTTTCAACACAGAAAGAATATTGGCCAATATTCAAAACCTTAATTGGCTCTCTATACAAAAGATACAGTTTACAACAAAATAATAAGTGATTCATTGATGGATGAAAACAGTTTGACAAGATGTGTAGAATGCCATGGTGGGGCAATTAAAGGGTTAATAAAGGTGGGTTAGTGTTAGGTCATATGCAAAAGGGAGATATGCTTTTATCATGGTTTTAGGTAGTTTCATTTTTTCCACCAGATGCCATATGCGTAGACCTTGGTAAATACTTTTAACACCAAATGCATAGCATTATAGAGATGGGTAATTCTGAATATAAGTCTTCTCACTGCACAGTGTCCGTCCCATCGCTGTGTTAAAGTGGAAGAAACTCATTATATTAATAATAGATGTCAGTTCAATTAAACCTACATTAAACAGGAAATGTTATTTAACTCTCAATTGATGAAGAATATCAGAATTGATATCAGAATTAATCAGCTTCATATAGCTTATTAAATTGGATTCTTTGTATAATAAAAAGAGCTCAGCATAAAGTGAAGTGTTACATTAGTCTGATTATACCTCTCCAGTCAGATCTGGCAGAGGCTAAATCAATACAGACAGAACAGAAAGCAGGACCTGTCTTAAGACAGCTGTCTAAAAAGTATTCTATTGCGATTATCAATACATTTGCTGGAAATGGGTTGTCAAAATGAATAGAACTTAAACAAATCCTTGTAATGAAGTTTTCTTTTCATTTATTAATTGAACCAATGAAGAATATTCCTTTGCCCAAAAATAAGAACTGTACTTCCTTGAAAGGAAATGATGGCTCATAATGAAATAGGAAGGCTTATTAGTTATATGGCTCCCAGACAGAATTCCTGCTGTAATCTCTTGAATGGAAATTGATATCTGTAGCATTTGCCTAGGAGTCACATACCACAGAGCAGAAAATAATCACATTAGAAATGTTTGGAATGCAAAATAGTATTCATCATGGAAGCCCCTCCTCGAAAATCACGTTTGACTGAAATATTCAGATAAGATGGCACTTTATTCAGGCTGATTAATCATTCAGTCACTTCTGGGCTATGTCGAAGTAACTGGATGGACTTGTACTGCTTGGTAGTATATGAAAGAGTACTGCGAGCTTTAGATATGTAGAAGGACCCCTCTCACCTACAGCTATTATAACTAACTCACCTACTCAAGCCTGTTTTCTGAAAAACCTCAAACACAATCTCTTCCTATATTCCTGTATCTTTCAGTGATTAATTATGTGGTTTAAGAGAAGGCAGTAAGATCAGACCGCACCAGAATGTTTAGGTAACTGCTTATAATCTACCTTGTCCTCATGTTGAGGTAAAAAAAACATGTTACTTGTAATTTGTTTATTTTCTAACTATGTCTACCGTATTGGAGGTGGAGGAGATGGGCCTTTTAGTAACAAGAGATGACTAAAAGTGTCATGGTCCGATTTTTTCATATTTCAAATCCTGCTTAGATGTCTATAATGGTCTCATTTATTACCTCCTGGTGTTTAGTACATTTTTCTCCCACAAACAGATAACAAGTATGACGTTTGACCATCCCCGGCCCCCCAGAGTGTATCCTGGTTCTTTATAGTTCCTTCATCAGGTGGTTTATTGTCCGCAGACTATCCCATGAGGCTAGCGGTCGTCATAACTTGTCATGGCCAAATACACTTTACAGTATCTCCTGACCCAACCAGCTATTAGATATATATAATCAGTCCATTCATCTCCTCTGTAACTGGGTTATCCATTTAAGGTATATTTCCATTGAGCAACGTCTTCTATTTTGGATAAATCATGTAGGGGCTCTGATTACTCGCGGCTTGGTGATAAATCCACAAGGGGGTATCACTTGGGTTATCTTACTCCCCTCTGTACCATACTGATCCAGTAATGTACAGTGCAGTCAAGTAGTCAGAAGAGAATGTAGCCTATTGGTAGAGTAGCAGGTTCAGGCATCTGACGGTTGTGGGTTCGAGTCCCGCTTTCTCCACATGATTCTTTTCCACGTCCATTACAATCATGTGTGGGACTAGATACTTTCCTCTATATACATGGGAGCATAACTAATCTCTTTTCGAGCTCAAATTAAAATATTTCATAGATAACAACAGCTTGCTATATCGCAACCTGTTATAGAGCATCTCTTTCAGCTGCTCATATGATTGGTGAGCTCAGAGCAGCTCCCTGCATTAGAGCTAACATTAAGTAGGGGCTGGTCCAGTGATAAGTGAGGGGTTGAGCAGGTCAGACTTGTTGATCAATGAACAAGGGTAGTCTATCAATATAGCTAGTGGTGAATGGGGGTGCAACTCTTTTAGACTGGGTTGAGGTACGGTGTTTGCGGAGGGGGAGCAGTTTCCGCACTGGGTCAATAACCTTTTTTACCAACGCATAATGTCATGGGGCCCCGTCATAGAGGATTGAGTTTGCTATTAATTCTATCTTATGAAGATTTGATTATCATGACAAATAAGTTAGTCTGGTATTTGTGTCTGTGTTTTGGCTGTAGCAGCTGTGTATGAGACCTGCTCCTTATTCTTCAAGAAAACATGACATTGTGTAATTTGGAGTGATTGAATAGCTAAGTTGAGAGAAGGAATAACAGCATAACAGAAGGTAAAAAGAAACTGATTCGAAAAATGTTGCTACCTGCCTTCATATTCCGTCAACATATTGCATAGAATGACACAAGCTGAAATTACAAAGCAAAAACGATCATTGTTGAGAAATAAGTGCTGAGTGTGAAGCATCTCTAATTTAATATTCGTCTTAATCAGTAGCATGACAATTGGCTTCATTACTGTAAGATTATCAGCAGATGTTTACCTACGGTGCTGTTTTGTACCATAAGTATACCTTTTCCACTGGTTCGATCATCCATGTACACTGAGAATCGACATAATTAGGCTTCGGAGTCATACCAATCATTATATGTTTGAGATACAAGTTTACCCACTAATCAACCTCTTTTCTCTATGCACAAACCCAATAGTATTATAAGCAAAGGGGTTTGCCTCGTGAAATAACCCTCAGTGGGGAACTATACAAGTGAACCTTTCACAGAGAAGTAGAATCACTACCATTAACAGGACTCACTACCATTAACATTAGCAGGACTCTATAATAAACCTATAGTGACTCCTATTCTAAGCCTACGTAATGATTTGAGTCACCTTAGAGTCCCGGGGAGAGTTACCTCAGTGATCGAGTCCAGACTCCCATTTGGGAGTCACCGTGATTAAAATTCTTTTCTCTGGGTTGTCTATGTATTGCCTGATAGACATCTGCCATGGTATATTACTTCGAGCTGCAAAATTGGCTCAGAGACTTTTTTGTTCTTTCACACAGGAGACAATATGTTAAAAACCACTCACTTACATACTACAGCCTCCCCAGGTTCATCTAGGAACTGAAGGACATTGATTGATCAGGGGTAAGTTCCTTTATAGACATCCATTCGAGATCATTAAGCTTCGTTTGTTTCTATAACAAAAAAAGAAAGTCTAATCTATAAATTCTCCTTTTCTATTGATTAAAAAAATGCCAGTATAATTATATTGTTTCTCTGACAGGGAATCAATATCGATTCACTTTATACTGTTGCATCTGAGTATGTGTCCTAGTCTTTCCGTCCATTGACATCTACTTGCAACTGCATCAACTTTTTGTATAAGTGGTGGAGCTGTCTGTCTATATGCATCTTAACACACACTGCCTTCCATGACCCCGTTTCTATAGAGAAGAAGACTGAGCCTGGATCTCAATGGAAGTTATTATAGCAATAATATTATTCTGAGTGACCAAATGTTAACCTCTTTACATGCAGCATCAAATTAGTGTGTACACTCTTGTCAAGGCACCTTGTAATAGGCCCTTATAGTATGACGCTATTACATGCGCTTATAAGCGTTTACTTCTTTGTAATTCCTACTTACCCTAGTAGCAAACACACTGTGGCCCCGGACAGGGCCAGACTGTGTTTGCAAATCTAGCCCGGAGTGGGCTAACCGACGGGCTCCTGTCGGTTTAGGGCACTGGGCTTTGGTCTGGCGCCGTGCGGGCTGCCCATGTTGGGCACAGATCGGGTTTTGGACGGGAAGCCCACTTTGGGCTCAGATCAGTTTTTGGACGGGCTACCCACTTTGGGCTCAGATAGGTTTTTGGATGGGCTGAAAGCGGGTTCCGGTCGGTTTTTGGATGGGTTGAAAGCGGGCTCAGATCAGTTTTTGGACGGGTTGAAAGCAGGCTCAGATCGGTTTTTGGACAGCTAATTTGATGATTATGGGTTTCTATAATCTTTTCAATCATTCCACAATGATTTCTCGTATTTGTTGAACCAGATATCCTAGGTCCTGCTAATCAACCCAAGGCATAACATACTCTTCCTACCCAGTAATTGAAGTATCAAGCAGGCCTATTATCATCAGGTTTGAGCCACATGCAGCATAAACAAGTGTCTAGGGTGTACATTAGCCTTCAAATACATAGTTCATACCCACATGGAGCATATGAGGCCCCAAGTGGGCTGCCCGAATTGGGCTCAGAGCGGGTTTTGGACGAGCTTCCTGTCATCTGCCCCATATGAACCCAAAGCAGGCAGCCCACTTTGAAACTGATCTGAGCCCAAAATGGGCAGCCCGATCGGGTCCACACTTCAGCCCAGCCATCTGCCCAACATGAAACCCAGCTCAGTTTTGCCCGACTTCAAACAGCCAATCCAAGCTAAAACCAAATTGGCCCCGTGCGGGCTTGCTACTGGGGTAATTATCACAGTGTGTCTGTGTTGTCTTCCTATGTTATACAATAGAGTATATATTTTATATCTGGAACAATATACTAAATAGTCTTCGTTTTCATCAATTTGGTCCATTAGAATATGAGACAGTAAAATCCAGGAAAACATTTATCATATATTCTATAGTGTTCAACATTCAGTAGAAGTCGAGGGCCATGCATGCAGGGTTAGTATCATAAGAATACAGAAAACGTATCGCATATCATCAGGAATCAGATTACTATCAGAAAGAATCACTATACAGAAAGGTATTATGACATTATTGGGATTGGCTGATATTGCCTCATCAGATGCTGAGGCCAGGCAGGGCATGGTAAGTCAGTTAAGGCTGGGATACAGTTACCGCCTGTCTGTTTGTATACATATTAGCCAGGACCAGGCAAATTGTTATGATAAATGTTGTCGGCTCAGAAACTCCTAGCTGATATTGAGTATAACTACGACATCAGTGCCTCCATGGTGGCACTGGTGTAACAAAATAAGGTATGCAATTCATTCAATTGTGTAGTCAAGTTGCTCGTTTTGAAATGTATTTGATATGAACAAAACATATTTCAAAATGAGTAACTGCGCATGCAACTTTTGAATATACAATTGAATAAACTGATAGATTGCTTAAAAATATAGCGACGGGTACACGATGAAACAATTTTGTATCACGAATACTATAGCGATCACTACTTTAAGTTATGATCGAGTTATTGCATTACCTTTATATTTTAAAGGCCCCAAACCGAAAAATATGCAAATGACATGTTAAGATAACTTCTATAAATTAGAAAATGATCTGACACAATTTTTGAGAATTATATGTTCTTGTATGCCGTCATCATCTGATGCCTCATCCATTTCTACAGCTCCTTTCTCTCCTCTGGTTGGGTATGGATTCTTAGTAATAGATGCTGCCTTATCATTATTTGATAGCATATGTAATATGTGAGGAAGTTATAACCAGGGCTATATTGCGTGAGGACCCATGCCCAAGACCTTTGATAATCTGTAAAACCATTAACCACTTTAATGTTTTGTTACTAGCCTATGCAAGTGTGTCTAATCCCTCATGTCCTTCTCAAGTTTGATTCTCTCGGTTAAGCTAAAAAGAAATACCGAGAGACATTTGAATCGATTTGATAATTATAGCTCAGGTTTCTACAGGCCTTTCAAAGAAGCTTTCATGGCCGAATAAAAACGTTACCTTACCATCTTAATCCTTTCAGTTAATGCACAGAGACGTAAGGGAATGCCCCACAGTATGAAAGGGTTGACATTTGTGCAAAGGTAGGACATGGGAACTCCTGTTAATGGTTGGCAAAAATGATGATCTTTCCAGGAGCTGGAACAGTCCAGCAATACGGCCAAACTATTCGTATCATCTAATCATTTTGAGCATCAATAGTGTCATTGCCATTGCGAAATAATTAAATATAGGTCTATATAGTGTTATTGCCATTGCTAAAATATTATAGGGGATCCTTATGCAAAGAAGATAGTCGAAATAAAAAGGATCACACAGAGAATGATCAAATCGATATTTCCCTCTCCTTCTTTCTACTTTCACACTTTCTATCACCTTTTCTTTAGTTACATGATTGCTTCCCTTTTCCTCACTACCGTCTTTCTTGATATTGATGCATGAGGATCATGTTAGTGCTAAATGTGACTGCTCTGATGTGTGAGCTGTGAGGTATAGATTGAAATACATTAAACTACCTTGTCAATAATGCAGTCAAGGGTGAATTTAGTGGATCTGCGAGGATTACATAGTTGCATCTAGACAATTTCTATTGGTTATATAACGACCCACTGAACAAAAACTTGTGAGGGACTTGTGTTCCACTTAAGTGTGCACTCATGTGATTCCCGGTATTTTGACTCAAGTGCCTCCCCAGAAAATGTAGACTCGCTTTCTTGGGACCAACAAGAGTTGTTTCCCGAATCTGGTACCCAGGTCTCCTACAAGAAACACCCAGGTATTGTTCTCCAGTCTGAAACTGGTATTAATCACAGGATTATCACCAGTGCTTGTCTCAAGGGAATTATCAAGAGGGACTTGAGTTCCACATATGTTCTTACTAATGTGATCTTTGTGCTTATGACTCAAGCTCCTCCCCAGAAAATGTAGACTCTCTTGAGGGGTGCTTGAAAAGAATCATATGTTCAAAACTTGGGTGTTTCTCAGGAGGGACTCAATTTGTTTCTCCATCAAATATCTAGAGTGGTACATGAGAAAATGTATCCACTTTCACACGAGATCTCTTTCTATGATTCCCTCCTCTTCCACCAGTTTTACCCTCCAGTTTTGTCACTCCTCTTTTTACCACTTGTTTTACCCTTGTTTCACCCAAATTTGAGTTTCACATCATATCCTTAGTACCATTATGAAGACAACATCCTCATGATTATATCGCTCTTGTACGTAAAAACATTTATCAACCACAAGGACAGATCCTTCAGTTGTTGAACAGTGTTCCTTCAGAGAGAGTAAGCACATTAATCCTAGCCAGGAGGCCCAGATGTGATACCAAGCCACAGTCAGTAGTATCATATATTCAATGCTATTTCCCACAAAAGAGGTGTTTGTGAAATCACCTGCTGATATCTAACGTAATTAGTATATATTAAGTGAAACAAGAATATCAATCATGAACTCCATGGAAAGTTATCTCATTTGCATTAATAACTACAAATTAGAGACATATTAATGTCCTATTTAGCTTTAAATTAGAAGTGACATATATCAAAATAATGATGAAAGTGCATGATGAGACCTCTGGTGGTTCAGCTGAGAACTATGTGTCAGTGACAAGATGCATTCTCAAGAGTCACTCGAGACATTCCCGAGAATTTAACATGTAGCAAAAGATCCCCATGTCACACCAGTTCAAATTCTTGAGAGATACTCGTAATTTGCTCAAGTTCTTTAGTCATAGTACTACTCACAAGGTGGTAGCACTAATAAAGATTCACAGATTGGTACTTTTCACCTTAGTCTTTACATTATAGGCTAAGTAGCTTTGAGTGAAGGCATTAATCATATATTGCTTTGCCTCAGTACTTTGTGAGACTGACAGGGGGTGTGAGGCCGGCCCCAGCATCCCCATCGCCCATGTGCCTCAGGGGGTGGCCGGGGTGCCACTGGCCACAGCCCAGTCTAGAATCCCTCCTTAGGGCTGTAGGTACGAGAGGAGTGCGTAAAAAAGAGGTCGGGGTCACTAAATTTCACCTAGGAGTTTGGAACATCAACTTACAGTTTTATCATTTTTACTGCAAATACACAAAATATTTGTAGATGTATATTGAGACGTTTGACATTACAGATGTTGACCTAAAGCTTTTACTATGATATCTGTAAATATGTTGTGTATTTGCAGTAAAGATTATACAACTGTCACTTGATTTTCCAACATTCTAGTAGGAATTTTGTGAACCTCAACCCCCATTTGTATGCACTCCTCCAATACCTTAGGGGAGGGACCCATGCAGGCTAGGCATAGCATAACCATAAGGGAGGCCTGAGGGCCGTGGGGGAAATGTGTAAACTTGGAAGTAAATATAATTTAAAAAGTCTCAAAACAAATCAAAAAATATATTTATAAAGGTAGAAATAGTGGTAGATTTCATTCCTGACATTGATTATATATATTCAATAATCATTTTCTATGGAACTGGGCATTCTACTAGGGGTTCCCTGACTCAAGTTGCTCCCCAGTGAAAGATGTGGGAACACCTAGTTCACTGATTTCATATGTGTCCCTCACTCATGGTTCATCTGTCTTCCTCCCAAGTAGAATAAGGAGGAACACTAAGTGGTGTTTCACTGGTTTTACATAAGTATAAGGATGGACAAGTATCCAAGATGGTCTCAACCATATACATGTAGAGAACTTAACGAAACATGCTGATTCCATGTGTGCTACTCATGTATTTGTGGTGATTAATTCACATGTCAGATTCACCTGAGTTTCACTCAAGTTACACTAGTATATAGAAGTGCTTCCCCCCCCCCCTCCAAAGTACTTGATATGAATATGTCAACCTGACGTTTTGGACATACATTCATATACTAGTATGTGTGATGTATTTGTGGGGAAACCTATACACCTGTATGTTGACATCCTTAATGTCTTGGTATAAGTGAACCTTCAACTTCAGGCCTGTGTGTATTGGAAGCTGACCTCAGAATGTCAAGACACCCCCCCTTCAAAACACACGATATCATAGGGGTCGACCTGAGGCTTGGACATATATCTATATATATATGTTGTGTATCTGCAGTAAAAATTATACAACTGTAAATTCATTTTGCAACATTTCAGATGAAGTTTAGTGAACCCCCAACCCCATTTTATGCACTCCTACCATACCTACGGCCCTGAGGAGACTGGGCTGTGGATGGTGGTACCCCGGCCTCCCCCTCAGGTACATGGGGGTGCAGGGGTGCTGGAGGCGGCCTCCCTCACCCCTGAGGGCTGTAGGTACGGGAGGAGTGCGTGAAAATGGGGGTGGGGGGTGTCTAAATGATCCCTGGATGGTTGGGAAATAAGATTACAGTTAAATGTCTTTTACTGCTATTACACAACATATTTACGGATATGTATTGACAGTCTCAGGTCGACAGCTAGAATATTGAATATTTTGGAGAGTGGTTTGTCATCATTTTAGAGTTGCTGGAAAAACATGTAAACTTGTTAAAAAAGAAAATTAAAAAAGGTCAAAAGAAAACAAAATAAACATTTTTATATTCAAAATTAGTCGAAAATCCCATTCTTGACATTTATTTTTACCCCTTGTGAGGTTTAAAAAAATGTAGTTACCCGAGATGCACCTGTGTTCCTCTCCAGTAAAATAAGGGGGGTGACCTAGTGTTATTTCACTGCTTTTACACGAGTCTCTCAGTCATGATGCACCTGTGTTCCTCTCCAGTTAAATAAGGGGGATGACCTAGTGTTATTTCACCGCTTTTACACAAGTCTCTCAGTCATGATGCACCTGTGTTCCTCTCCAGTTAAATAAGGGGGATGACCTAGTGTTATTTCACTGCTTTTACACGAGTCTCTCAGTCAAGATGCACCTGCGTTCCTCCCAAGTTAAAGAAGGGGAAACACTGACTGTCATTTCACTGCTTTAGCATTAGTATGAGTGTGGAAAGGTACACATGATCCTCTCAACTTTAGACATGTAGAGGACTATGATGTGTTTCATATGTCTTAATGATAGGAATATCTTGAGTGTCTCCAAATTCCTCAACATGTGTAACATATGGTTGCACAGAAATAATATCATACATGGTGATTTTACGTGTGCTACTTGTGTATCTCTCGTGATTAAATCACAAGTCAGATTCACTCCACTTTCACTCCGGTTGCACTTGTGTGTTTCACGTGTACTGTTCAGTGGGGAGGCATGGCACCGTAGCATAAACTTATTCCCTGTAGATCTCAAGTTAGGGTAGACCGCCCATGAGATGACTAGATATGTTGTAAGGAACACTTATACATCACAACCTGCAGTTACATTTTCGAAAGATTATTTCTACTATCTCATATAATGGATCAAACCTGAAATGTTCTAGGTGTATTTGCTGTCCTTTACAATGTAGATTTATAGAAAACATACCTTTTACAACATGCAGCTAACATCTTATATTTAACCTAACATTGCAACATAGGTTTTCTTTATGACAGGTAGACTCTCCCCCACATGATGTGAATTTCATTGTTTGAAATATCTGAATTTGAAAGGATATTTTACCAATGTATTATCAACAATAGAGTGGTACCATAAGATAACCACCCACTGGACCATGAGGCAACCACTGAGATGTATGGTTACAATCACTCTGAGCATGTGGATCTCCATGTGTTTTTTTTGTAATTCTCCATACAACATACACCAACCTCCACAGACTAGTAATTTCAAATACTTCTCAGAATGTTAGAATGGAAAGTGAATAACATTTCCCTGTTCTCAGTCATATTGGTACTTTATGTATGGTCAAAAACATTCTACAGGGCTTGACTGGGGTTAGAACCAAGGGTCTCCTGAGTGTGAGTCATAAGCCCTACCGCTACACCATTGAGGATTTGGTACTGGGACCTGTGAAAGGTTAGTTCGTAAATCAGTCCTTTCAATAGGACTGTCATGAGAGTGGTTAGGTCATGGTACAGGGTGGTTGGGTCATGGTACCAATTCCAGCAGAACAGGTCTAATATTTCTAAGAGGATCATTCATTGAATATTTGATCTAATTCAATATTTAAATCTAATTCATCACAATCTCAAATGTCTTCTGATTAGAATGAGCCTATCATGGTGGGAAAAAACCATTTCTTTGTATAAAAGATACCCTCTCAAAATCTAGGTTACAGAGTTCCCTGGCGAAATTGGTCATCTCATGGGCGGTCTACCCTAGCTACTATTAAGGGATGTGTGCACTACATTACATTTTTTTCTTCTCCAACCCAATTATGCGGTAGTATATGTGCTATTGTTTTTTTTAACCATATCATCATTTTGTACTGCTCTGTTTATTCATGCACTATCAAAGGTAGACCTTAAGCGCTGTCCCTTTTAGGCCTCATTGCTCATAACCGTTTTTCGCAGATGTGTGACTTTTCTCACAAATGCCTTACAGTGTTAGGTTGTTGAAACTTAAGTTGTCAAGAGATTCTAGGAGCTGTAATATAGAGTAAATCTTGAGTCACAGGGAACTATTCATAGGCTATTGGTAAGCAAATGAGTTCTATCATATCAGTGCCCATGTTGAATGTGAGGGTAGGATCATGTGCATAACTCTATCCAATGTAACAGAACCCATTAAAGTTACTTCCAAACTGATGCAGATAAACCAGTCTACTAGATCAAACATTGGACTTTCTACAAAATGTAGTGTAAATCAAGATAGCGATGTATGGACATCAATATCGTAACCTTCTGACTGAGTTCTAGCTGGCTAATTAAGATGCAAGTTATTTTATATAATTTAATATCTGAGAATTCATTTTAAGGTTCCATTGTAATCCTGTTATAGAATGTTCTGAAAGTTCACTTATTAATATCAAGTATGATTTTATTAAAGCTGATAGAAAAATAATGTAAGATAGGAGTAGATAAGTAATTTATGAAAGTAATCAACTTAAATGCCAAGCAGAAATCCGGACTGCTGCATTCTAAATGTCATCCTGTTTTTAAAGCATTTTGAAAAGTGCACAGTGCTAGCTCCATCTCTAATGGGCCTGAATAAAGAGAGCTTAACTGCAATGGCAGGCGATTGAGCAAATGCTGCTGTGCTCCATGATTATACCCTGCCTTTCCATATACCCTCCCATCAACTGCCAAACCCCAGTCCCTTAAAACACACACACACGCACCAGCTCCTAGAGGGGACCTCGTTTTTGTGTCACAATACATGTTTTTGTTCTTCTGCAGAAGTGACAGCATTGAGGGATTAGCTGTTCAGCTTCTTGTGCTGTTCTTCACATTAAGGGAAGCATTTTGATTTACATTATAATGGGACAGAAGTTGTCAAATATAGCACATTTCACATTTCAAATATCCAACTTGATGCTCAGAAATGAGGAAGTAATTGGGACAGTATATTACACGTGAGGGGACTTCCCAGCCAACACACCCAAATGGGCCCCATATGGGTGTGTCTCTGGGCACCATGGGCTAGCCCATATCTGGGTATTAACTGGTAATCAGGTAATTGTCTGGGCTTCCAGATGGGGCCCATCTGGGCTCAGCCCAGAATATCAATGTCATGTTTGCACTGCAAATCCTTCAATTCATACTCTTTTCTGAAAATATTCAATTCATTTATATTTTAAATTGACAATATATGCGTTTTTGTAAAAGTGTGTTTCATCTGGGTTGGAAATGGGCAAACCTGGCAAAGGTATCCCTGGGTTTCCCATGGGCTCAGCATGGGCAGCCAGATAGGGCCCAGGTGGGCTGAGCCCATGTACTGAACCTAGTTTTTAATGGATTTCTTGCATTGCAGATAATTTAATTTATGCTCACTTGTCCCTTTTTTCTAGAAAATGCAAGTTCAGATTCTTTTTCTCATGCTACGTTGTCTACCTGTGTTTCACCTGGGCTAGAGCTGGGCTAAGTGGGCTGAAGTCTGCATGGGTTTTCCATGGGCTTGGTGTGGGTTGCTAGGTGGGCCCCATGTGCGCCAACCCACCAACTTCACTTTCTGGGCTAATTCTACCAACACAACTTTCATGATTACGTTTCAAAGATCTTTCCCCAAAAGAGTGGGGTTCACCTGGGCTAGGCCTGGGCTAAGTGGACAAGTATTGTTCCTGAGCTTACCACTAGATGTCATCATTGAGAGTACATAGGATTTGATATCCTATAGACATTTTCTTTTTGTCTTTATTACAATGAGCCATAAATTCACAATTCCTTTAAAACCATTGAAATGATATAGTTTTCACGTTACATTTACATTATACGAAATTGTCTACACAAGTTTGCATATGAACAGAGAAACGAGGAGTATTCTGATACTGACACCTTTCCCCCGGATAAGATCATGGTACATAATCCCAGGGCTCCCTCAGGTATCACTATCAGACTCAGGAACTCTGACTGTGTCACCCAATCTGATCAGAGTTGTAGTTAGTCAAAGGATGCATTTTGCTTCTCCTACTTAACCCCTTCACCACTGGGTTTCCTGTAACTCAATGCAATTTTGTGCAATATATTGGCTTACCGCGTGGAAGGGGTTAAATAAAGGGATGCCACTAAATGCGGATAAATTAATTGACCCACTTGAATACTTGTTGTTTGCAGACTACTCTTCGCATGTATGGTCATCAACTACATAACAACTAAGCTTATAGCTAAAGAAAAGGTTGTCTGTCCCCCCAGTCCCCAGCAACAACCCCCCCCCCCCCCAATTATGTGTTCCCCCAAAAAAGGAGCCCACCTGGGTCCCACTTAGATCTGAACAGGGCCAGCCCACTTCAAACCTGGGCAAGCCCTTCTGGGCCCCACCTGATAGCCCCGGTCAAAACGAAGCGGGCCCCACATGGGCAGCCCACATGGGCCCCATAAGGCTGCCCATCTGTGACCCATCTAGGGCCCACTAGGGTGTGTTGGCTGGGTTATACCCCCACTTTTATGTGGACTGTAAAAATAAACAAGGTCCACCATTTACATTGTCGCAAACCATTCCAGCTAATCCCAAAAATAGTTTAACGGAGTGACAATGAGTTTTACTTTTAAATTCATGGTCTTGATTGATCAGGGTAAATCGCAGGACTGTGTACATGTATGCATCCACTGCGTGATTCTGCCCGCTGACTTTACTGATTCTTAAAGAACATTTTCTTCTTTTTTTCCTGTAAATAGTATACCTCAGTCAGTGATAGAGTACTCTATTAATAAATTAGTTTAATTCATCATTCTCCCATAAAGCAGGTATTACCGAGATAAACTGTATCAAGAAATCCATTGATACTTTTCAGAATTATTAAACTGTCGTACATAAAATACATGTTTCAGTTCATATCTGTTCAGCGCCCTCTTGTGCATCTTTGCATTCTGTGCTTTCTTTTGAAAAATACTTTGGACCCTTGCTCAGCTTACTTATTTGGCCCAATAACTCCAAGACCCTATATGTGTATATTGAATGTTGTCACTCAACATAAAGTAAATAATTCTGATGGGTAGGTAGTATAAGAACACAGACCAATATCAGGAATCAGATTGCTATCCCTATGGGGGAAGTTGAGGAGGGGAGTGTGACATTATTGGATCTAGCTACTTTAGCACAGCCGCAACTCCTCAAAGCCAAGACATTGGGAGTTTTATTTAGGATTTAGTTTTACTGGTTAATGGGAGGTATGTGAGCTGCAGCAGCCCTGAGAATTCTTGATTGCTTTTCCCCAGCAGGGCTGTGTTGAGATCTCCAGTTTTCATTCACTGAAGATAACTCATAAGTATGATTATAAGCGAATGCTTGTATTACTTAAATACTAGACATAGCTTGTTAAGGGTCACCGTCCACAGAGCATAAATCGGCCGTATACGGCCATTCTATACGCAATTTACAAGCGCATTTTGACTATAAAATTGATTATCACCCTGATGCGGATATAATTATAGAGTTTGGGGTTTTCCATTACTGTACATCTCCTGGCAGCTTAGCATGTCCTTTAAATCCTTCTGAAACTTGATTCTCACTCTTGAGGAAAGAAAAACTCAGGGACCTATGAAGCCATTCACTACGCCTTTGCAACGGTGGTTCAAATGTCTACATACATGGCAAAGCAAGACTTAAGAGAGAGGCCTCAGGTGCTAATGGGTTTGAATTTAGGTAAAGGCAGGATGATGTTTGTATTTCTCAAAATGAAAAAAGAAAATGTATAGTATGTGGTACCCCACAGAAACCCCTCTAACTAATACATTTACAATTAAACAGCCAAAATAAGTATGGCTAGATCACCATCTGTGGACAGATGAGGAGGAAGGGCCTTCCGAGGGGAAACGTATGTTTTAAAGTTGAAGTCATAAGCTTTCAAAAGAGGTATCATAGATGGAGATATCCCTTCTAGTTTTTGAGAAATTGCTTCATGAATCTGAGATGGTGCTACCCTTACCAAACAGCCAATAGGCTCTATCTCTTGTTGTTTTAATTGTATACCAATATCTAATTATCATGATTTTGCAAAATTTCACATATTACCTAACCACTATTTTTCATATTTTTTATCATAAATGTGGATATAGAAATGATATTATTTACATTCTGTTTTCGGTGTAGTAATCCCTATGAATTTCTCTATTAATTGAAATTATTCTTTTACTACTCGGAAGGAAATTATGGTTGCCATGGCAACACGTTTTAGGCAGAAACCCTTTTTAGGCCCCATATTGGCTTCAAAACGTTCCATTTACATCCCAAATATGGAAGGAATACCCCAAAATAGAATGTTTTGGAGAAAACCATCATTTTCTATGTAAAAAATCACCTTAGAGCAAATTTTGGCCAATTTTCACACTTGTGGTCATTGTGATGCCCCCTAGTGGCCAAACCCCAGTACTAAAAATCCCTCCTGGATGTACCTTTCTCCTCAGCTGCCCACAATTCTGATTGGATATTCCACCAATTAGTCTGGGATTAGTGTCAGTGTCGCTGTCAGATACTGTTTCATTAGATCATCTGAAAATCTTGTGTAAGCATTTCTGGTTTTACTCTTTTCTACATGAGTGAGTCTGCCAGGTGATATTAGGGAGTTTAAAATCATGAAAAGTACAGCAACATATTATGTGCATGTACCAGTAAAACAATGCTGAGGAATGGGCTAGGCATTGCAGTACACTTTAAAGGAAGGCATATCGAAACTCCATAATAGCATGCCCATGGCCTTCTTATGCATACACTCAATTGATTCTATATAGTTCCCCCATCCATTTTTCCTCACATCCAATATCGATGCTCTGTGCGCATCAGCACGTTTTCTCTATTAAAGTTGATGTGTGATGTATCTTTGTGCTTTGGTGGGGATATATATAGTGGGATAGCTTTGTGCTGATGACAGACAGTTGCAGGCCCATATGTGGGCAGTCCTTTTAGATAGAGAATGGTGCAAGGAGTGAGAGGAGTACATATTACTATTAGATTGTTACTGACTGCAACTGCTGTGTTTAATGTGTTGTGGGGGATAATAATGTGAAAGGGACAGTGTCCAATGAAAATGTAGCAGCCAAGAACATTTATATATATATATATATATATATATATATATATATATATATATATATATATATATATATATATATATATATATATATATATATATATGTATATATATATATATATATATATATATATAAATCCTTTCCAACATTGCATCTACAAATAATAATATGAACATCGTAGTGACAGTAATATCAATTATTATGTCGCAAGCAGGCTCTCGCAGTTTGCAAAATATAATTTCAACAACAAGGTAGTGGCATAGGACTCACGAGACAATAATAGCTCTACAGAATGGTTAGATCGCAAGGACTGGACTAGTTTAGCAGTATGCTAAGGGTGAGGTGAATTCTTGTGCATACTTTGTATATGGTTATGACCAAGTTGATAGGAATGAAAATGAGTAGGAATGAATACAATAACCTCCCCCACTTTCAATACATTTGCAATACATGAGACCTTCTCCCGTATTTCAGCAATGGGAAATATACTCAGGGCATTTATCTGATTGCATCTCTAAAATTATATTTCCTGGCTATCCATGCCCTGCGTAGAGTAATATAGGTTATCACGTTGCTGTAGTAGGAGTATTAGATGGGGGTGAGAGGGGTTGTCGAGTTACCAGTCTAGATAGAAATGGGAAACTATAGCATCATAAAAATATCAGGATACAAAAAGTATCATTTAAAAAGGATACAAAATATTATGTAGGTGTAAATCCTAGTCAACCCACCACTGTTAGATTATATTATCATATTTATCACTCTTGTATCCAACCTTTATCGGACAGGGTATGATGCCCACTGAAGTCCAACTGTTTGAGAAGCACTGAGTTGGTTGCTCAGACCTACTCACTATCCAAGGTGTATCTGCTCATATGCAAGGGAAAGGTGTTGGCGCAGCTCATAACTACAGTATTTATGGCCATGTTGAGAGCCCCTTTACAATTTGTGTACTGCTTTCACCCGTGCATGACATTCCTCACAAATGCCTTGCAATGATAGGCTCTCAGAACATTACCTTGAGACTATAAATATGGAGAGACTTACCGGTAAGTGGAAAGGGACTATCACTGGGTGCTATCTAAAAGGGCGGTAGAGATTATTAAAGAAAGTTCATGAGCCTCATTATCTCCAGCATATAGATCAAAATCATTAAATTTTAGTTGGTGCTTTCTCTTTGATGCTACACTAGTATTCACAAAGTTCATGTATAGGTACATTCTATACCTGTATTTGATGAACCAGGAGTCAAATAGCGTCAATAGTGGAGCTTTACGTCTCCATTACGTATGAAATTAGAGTAGCAGTATATACTACAGTATGTGAGGAGTTTGGGTACAAAACTACATAATTCATTCCAGAAGAGAAAATTACAGTGTTTTCTTGTAATTTCTTCTTCAATTATAATATTTGGTAACAGAGTATATACTTTGCATGCCCTAATGACATAAAAAAAAGTTAAATCTTGGGAACATTGTTAGACATTACATCTAAATATATGTCTAACCTATATTTTTGTCCGATCCTTGTCTCTTTTTCAAAACCTAAAGTTGCGTTTATGTTGTTTTGAACCCAAACTTCATGTGTTGATTGTTCTTTCTCACAATACCTTTTTATGCTGTCTAGATCATTCATATACTATCAAATGTAAATATGTTATGTGTGAGGGAAAGATGTCAGATGGCTCATAACTGCAAGTTTCATGGCAGACTTAAGATCTGTTTTAAATCTCTGCATCTACTCTCAAACCCCTTAGTGTTATCCCTTTTCATGCCTTATTGGTTATCACTGCTAGCTGCCGATATGTGATTTTTACAGGGGCCCAGGAGGGTCAAAACTTTTTGTAAATTTTGAAATTGCAAATTCACTTCAACTTGCAAAAAATCAACTTGAGTTGAAAGTGAAAACTCTAACTTCAACCATTTACTGTCACCTGTCAACTGTCAATTCAAGTAAAGCAACTTGTGACTGCTATCTTTCAACACTACATCAAACCAAAAACAATGCAAATGTCAAAGTTGAAAGTGAAAACTCCAACTTCAGTCACTTACTGTCAACTGTCAACTGTCAATTCAGCAACAACAGCTTGTGACAGGTATCGTTTAGCACTGTTAGTCACTCCATGTGTCCTATGGTACACTGCAAAGGGTTGTGCAAAGGGTTCTGCCACACAGTGTGTGACATGTTTCATGCATGTGTGACAAGTGTGTGACAAGTGTGTGACAAGTGTGCAAAACATGTGACAAGTGTGTGAAAAGTGGTACACAAGTGTGTGACAAGTATTACACATACATGTGTGACAAGTATGTAAGAGCATGTGAAGTGACAAGCATGTGACAAGCATGTGACAAGCATGTGACAAGTATGTGACAAGCAGGAGACAAGCATGTATCAAGTGTTCAACAATGTGACAAGTGTGAGACAAGCATGTGACAAGCATGTGACAAGCATGTGACAAGTATGTGACATGAAGTATACAACACTTGCCACATACTTGCCACATGCTTATCACATGCTGGTCACATACTTGTTACATGCTTGTCACACTTTTCACATGCTTGACACATACTTGTCTGATGCTTGTCACTTGCTTGTCTGATACTTGTCACTTGCTTGTCACACACTTGTCACATGCTTGTCACAAGCTTGTCACATGCTTATCGCACTTGTCACATGCTTGTCACATACTTGTCTGATGCTTGTCACATGCTTGTCACACGCTTGTCACACGCTTGTCACACGCTTGTCACACGCTTGTCACATGCTTGTCACACACTTGTCACACGCTTGTCACACGCTTGTCACACGCTTGTCACACGCTTGTCACACGCTTATCACAAGCTTGTCACATGCTTGTCACATGCTTGTCACATGCTTGTCACATGCTTGTCACATGCTTGTCATATGCTTGTCACATACTTGTATGATGCTTGTCACTTGCTTGTCACATGCTTGTCACTTGCTTGTCACATGCTTGTCACATGCTTGTCACACGCTTGTCACATGCTTGTCACATGCTTGTCACATGCTTGTCATACGCTTGTCACATGCTTGTCACACGCTTGTCACATGCTTGTCACACGCTTGTCACATACTTGTCACATACTTGTCACATGCTTGACACATACTTGTCTGATGCTTGTCACCTGCTTGTCACCTGCTTGTCGCATGCTTGTCACATGCTTGTCACATGCTTGATGCGCTTGTCACATGCTTGTCACATGCTTGTCACATACTTGTCACTTGCTTGTCACATGCTTGTCACACGCTTGTCACAAGCTTGTCACAAGCTTGTCACATGCTTATCGCACTTGTCACATGCTTGTCACATTCTTGTCTGATGCTTGTCACATGCTTGTCACATGCTTGTCACACGCTTGTCACATGCTTGTCACATGCTTGTCACACGCTTGTCACATGCTTGCCACATACTTGTATGATGCTTGTCACATACTTGTCACATGCTTGTCACATGCTTGTCACATGCTTGACACATGCTTGACACATACTTGTCACTTGCTTGACACATGGTTGTCACATGCTTGTCACATGCTTGTCACATGCTCGTCACATGCTTGTCACATGCTTGTCACATGCTTGTCACATGCTTGTCACATACTTGACACATACTTGTCTCATGCTTGTTACATGCTTGTCACATGCTTGTCACACTTGTCACATGCTTTTCACATGCTGGTCACATACTTGTCACAAACTTGTCACGTGCTTGTCACACACTTAGCACAGACTTGTCACATGCTTGCCTCATGCTTGCCACATACTTATCACATGCTTGTCACATGTTTTGACCCTCCTGGGCCACTGTAGATTTTTCACAAATGCCTTAGAGGGATGTTTTTGGCAATTGATTTATCAGGAGATCCTAATTATAAGCATGGGAATAGAGAGTAAACTGGAGACAAACTTTAAGCAATTGGTGAGTGATTTTTAACCTTCATTGTGGCCATGGTGAATTGACATAACTCTAGCATTCCAGATTACTCCTATATAAATGGTGGACTATTTCTTTCGGTATAAGGAACAGGCACTTTTGCTGACAAAAGCCAGTTGAGTGTTGAGTCCATGCTGATGGAGATAAACCATTGAGCTAGATCAAAGATGCGAGATTTCTACCAAATGTAGTGTAAATCAAGATAACAATGACTGGGAATCAACATTGGTATATTTTGACTGATTTCTAGGTAGCTTTAAAATGCAAGAATGCATGATAAAGGTTCCATGATCTGTCTATTGTAGAATTTATGTCAGATAACCTTTTATCGTTCAGTTTAATGTTAAGGTCGATAAAATTATCATGCTCTGAATAGCTTTTAGAAATTGACTCCAATAATCTGGAATTGAGCTCTACACAAAATTAGGTGTTACATCATTTTGACTCTGCTTGCATAGAATCAGGTAATAATACTAAGATCAATACACAGAAAACAGATGGCAGGACTGTGCCAATAATGAATAATTCTATTTGCTAATGACTTGAGCCTGTTCCTATTCTGAAAAAAACACTATTCCTTCCAGACAGGATATATCGTTTCATTATGTAAATGGAGGGCTCTATTATGTACTTCATATTCAAGGACAATACCTGTAATCCATTGAATTGACTCTGGGAACTGCACTATTCAGTTAGGAACCATTATATTATAGTGTTAAGGATTACACTCATAGTCCCAGGAGGAATAATGAATCACAAAAGATCCCTTTTTAGTTATCTAATTATATTTGATTGAAATAGCTCCCTGCATGTGGGTGTTCTTAGGATAAAGTTGGTCCAATGATGAATGAGGGTGGGCAGAATGCCTGATTTATAGCATTTGCAGGGTAAACCAGGGTAAGGCAGTTCAATTGCTGCACTGAGTCATCAAGGTTTTTCATCCTAAAGCATAATGTTATGGCCCCAGCAATGAAAGTGCGTTTGACTATGGTGAACCATTATGCTCAATAAATGTGCTAGCTGGTTAACATAGTACATGCGTTTAACAGGATCAACACTTCTTGTTTATCATCAAACAATTAAGAATGGTGTGAGAACTGCAATATGAGATACCACCCTGATGTAACAGTACCAATATAGCAAGCATCGTTACAATTCTTATGGGTCACCTAAAGATTATTTTGCTCATCTGTTAAAGGCTACACTTTATAATGCTTCTACATTCCCCCACCGATATCTGAGCTGATGTGTAACATTTCCTGTTCGTGCCAGAATCATAAATGCTCTATTTACATCATGAGTAGATTACAGTTTTATGTGCACAGAAGCCAATTTTCCTTACACACTTCCAATAACATGTAACTATGCATAAAATATAATCATATTAAGGCCATCATGAGATATGAGATTATGTGAGAACACGAGTAAGTCACAACTGCTCCTATAAATAATGGCAGGGGATTGAGCAAATGCTGCTGTCCTTCAAAATTATCCCCTGCCGTCCTATACACCCTCCCTTTCACCTGTTACACCCAAGCCCCTTAAGGCTGTGTCTCACGACCTTGGGACAATGTTTTTGTCTCTGATCGGGTGCCGTCTCTGACCGGGTGCCGTCTCTGACCGGGTGCCGTCTCTGACCAGGTGTCAGAAAAAGGTGTTTTAAAAAGAATTATACTCATATATATAAGGATTTGGAAAAACGTTATGGCGGTTGTTATATAATCATAGTTATAATTATAATTAGCCTCCTGCTGTTAATATTTTGACCTTATCAAGCCAAGCCGGTCAGACACGGCACCCGGTCAGAGACGGCACCTGGTCAGAGACGGCACCCGGTCAGAGACAAAAACATTGTCCCAAGGTCGTGAGACACAGCCTTAACACACAAACACACCCCATCAGCCGCAAATTCAAATCTTAGGGTGGTTTAATGTGCCCCATGCCGGGGGTAGGTTGACTCACATGGCTCAACATGCCCAGGTGATCAAGGGGCCCTGGTCTCCCCTACTTGTTTTTGTTCTTCTGCAAAAGGGACAGCATTACAGATTCTATGCTCAGATTGGTGTGCTGTTCTTTACATTGTAGCATCCTCTATAGTTGGCGGAATGCCACAACAGTAACACTGATTAATCACATTGTAATGAGATCAAGAATGTCAAGAACTGTACAATTCACATATCAAACGTTAAGTTATATATAAAATGTAATAAGACTGGTTTAATTTCGATTTAAGGTCAAGTTGTGACATAAACAGACATCTAAAATTCTCGAGTGGATACCTGGGTGATCCTTGATCAATATGTTATACGTACATAAATTGCTTCCTCTTCCTGTAGCTTATTTCATGGGCTTATCAAATTTCTGGAGAACCTCTCAATGAATCTGAGGGCATATCCATCATGTTTTGATCATAGGTCATACAATAAGAAATCGGCATCTCCATTGTCCTTATGGCCACCGTTAACTGTGCTTTAATCGGTTGGATTCTATAATTTTGCTTTATGGGCGATACTCAATGCTTTTCCTGAGAGAGCATCATATTCTTGTAAAATTGGTGAAGGGGTTAAACAAGATTCATGAATCTGTTATGTTTTTTATAAGAAGAGAATCAATGTGTGCATAAGGGAAAACTATTGTGCCTAAGCGACATGTCTGATTTTCTCATATCTGAACTGCTTAATTTTGAAGCTGGACTAGCGATATATAAATATTATATCAGGATCTCTAAAGGAAGTTGCGGGGGGGGGGGGGGGCATTATATCAGATTAAGCTGCTTCAACAACTCTCCAAAGCCAGGACATTGCGAGTGTTATTTATGATTTTGTTGACAGCCCTGACAATTTATGCTAATCTTTTTACTGCGGCACAGAAGTGAGACCTGCTCTGGTATTCCATTCATTAATGTTTCAGTCAGTTTAAGCTAGGCTTTAATAACTTAGCTCAAAGACATGGCGCGTTAAAATATATTTCCAAGAGCTCTTGAGAGATAATGCTTGGATCATAATTGAATAAGAACTGTCAGATTATGTTTTATTAGATTGTCTGAAAATATGGGATAGCAATTCTCATGGAATCAGCACTTCATATATTCCTTTCTGTGTGATAACAGATAGATCGGCTAAATGATATATGCCCATACCCTTCCTTTACACTATTTTCCACACACCCAATTGCTCCTTTGTGCCCCAGTCCATTAACCTCCCATCCTTTATCAGAATCAATTCAAATATGGATAGAGTAGCGTCCTTTTACAAAGAGAATTTCATGAGGAGTCAGAGAAGTACATATTAGATCTGTCCTGATGGCTACTACTGTGTTTGGTGGCGGGATATTATGTGAAAGGGATGGTGCGCAATAACAATGTAACAGCCAAGACCATTGATAGCAAACCCCTCACACAATGTATCTATGCTCTACATCATAGTGACATTAATATCAATTACTAACATGACCCAGGAGACTATGAATTATTAAAAAATAACAAAGCAGATCGGAGTAGTTTGAAGATACAACCAAAGTATTGATAGGGGAGAGGAATGACTTATTGAAATGAAACGACAGGAGATATACTCAGGACGAAATTGTCTATTGGAAGGTAAAACCGGATTGCAGGGGAGACACATTGTCTGTAAATCCACTGCCAGTCCAATGGCTACATTTAATACTGGATTGCATGAGGATATTCAATGTTGATAGTATGGTAATTAACACCAGCTCTCCGGAAATGGTGTTGCATATAATAGAGTGTTATGACCACTGAAATCCTACCTTTTTACAACCTGGCTTGGTTCCTCAGACCTATCTACTCATGTGCAAGGGGATGGTGTCAGAGCAGCTCATAACTCCAGTATTTATGGCCACATTGAGAGCCCCTTTGCAATCTCCACATGCACTGTTAAGTGCTGTCCCATTTAGTTCTTATAGGGTTACTGCTTTCAGCTGATGCATGACAATTCTCACAAATGCCTTGCAATGAGGGGCTTTTGGAATTCATGGTCCAGGAGCTATAGGCCATTTTCTGTATGAAGGGTACCAAAAGGTTTGAAGGGCTTTTCTAACCCAAAAAATCGTGCCAAATCCAAAAATCAATGTCTTAGTCGTCATCAACAAATCATTTTCTAATCTATACTGTGGTGACCAGTTATATGATATTTTGGTTATCCAAATAATGTCTAATATAGCTTGAAACGATCAGGTCACAATGCAAGGATGAACTCGTCAGTTCATAGCCAAAAAGATTAACGACCTGGAGAAACATGAGCCCATAATTGGATAATTAAAGGTCTTATTTAGCTAAACCTAAAGAATCAAGTTTGAGAAATATGTGAAGCATTTAAAAGGGATGGCAGGATGTTCACACGTTTATATATGTATGGCAATACATATGTTTACATATGAATAATATGAACTATGATGATCCATCGTAAAAAAACATGAGCACCTATAGATAACGTAATACGTTATATTCAGGCCTGTACTTCCTGCAGCCTGCTATATTATTTTGGAGCATGACCGCAGGTGAGTCCTTGTTCATCAAATACAGATATAGAATATATCTATGTCATGACCAATTAGAAAACTAGGTAAGCATCAGAGAGAAAGCACCAACTAAAAGTTTAATCCAAATGCTGGAGATAATGAGGCCCATGAACTTTCTTTCATAGTCTCTGCCACCATTTTAGAGAGCATGATAGTCCCTTTCTACTTTACTCTCTCCATATAGTCTCAATATAATATTGATGGTCCAGGAGCTGTAGGCCATTTTCTGTATGAAGGGTAACAAAAGGTTTGAAAGGCTCTACTAACCATAAAAAATCGTGCCGAATCCAAAAATCAACGCCTTAGTCATCAGAAAGTGTGTAAAGTTACCGAAAAATTGACGATTTCTAAAAGAAATGTTAAAATTTAGCCAAAAATTCTTTAAAATGATAAAAAGTATAACTCACTTAGATTGACCAAATAACCACAGAGAACAACTTTGTATATGACCCCTGACATGATAAATGCATAAAGAATGTTTCCTTTGACCTTGACCTACTTATCTAGGTCAAAGGTCACGAAAATGGTTTTCGCCATATCTCCGCTTCTAGATGGAATATTATTGTGATTTAAAGTCCTAAATGGGTGCTTTGTGCTGGGTCTAGTCCATTAGGGTATGTTTTGCTTCTGTATACATATATGCAATAAGACCTGGTTTGAATGTTCAATATATGATGACAAGACATTCATAATAAGTTGAGACATAAACAGACTTCTAAAGTTCTAGAATTGAATACCTGGTTGATCTTTCTTGATCATTTGTTTATCTGTACATAGATTGCTTTGTATACATATTGCTTTTGTAGCTTTCATTTGATAATGAATTATAAACCATCAGATTTCTAGAGAACCTGTCAATGAATCCGAGGCCAACGTTATATTTCTGCACATTTCTCATATTCGTCATGCTTTTGATCATAGGGCATACAATAAGAAATGGGTATCTTGACTGTCCTTATGGCCATCGTCCACAGGGCTCCAATCGGCCGGAGGTCTGTAGGGAATGTATGGGCTTAATCAGCCAAGTTTCCTAGTGGAAGCTGGCCATCAGGGGATCTACACTTAACTGTTTTCCAAATGGAGTTGTACAATAGTTCGTCAGGAGTTCTACTTTTACTATTGACCAAGAACAGTTGGTTTTATCTCAGCTTCTCTCGGAAAGTACACGAATGTTCCTCAGTGTAGTCAGTTAAAGGGTTGGGTTATAATTTTACTTCATGAGCAATACGTAATTCACTTCACTATTCCCCATGAACCTTGTGGAATAGGCCTTCACATGTCACCTTAGAACAATAACTTAAAACAATATTCATGATTCTGTGTTGGTTTCTAATAAGAAGAGAATCTTATGAATCAATGTGTGCATAAGTTTTAAAATAGGGCAAACTATTGCGCCTAAGCAACATGTTTTATTTCTCATACCTGAACTGCTTTAATTTAAAGCGAGAGGAGCTGTTCCATTTATTGATGTTTCTTTCAGCATAAGCTGAGGCTTTATAACTAAAATCCTAGACATGGTATGTTAAACAATATGTCCAAGAGCTCTTGAGAGGTAATGCTTGGATCATACTTGATCAAGAACTGTCAGATTATGTTGGATTGTCTGAAAATCTGGGATAAGCAGTTCATCTACAATCTTTTCAATGTGACAACAGATGAATCAGCTAAATGATATGTGCCCATACCCGTCCTTTAGACTATTATCCACACACCCAATTGATCCTTTGTGCTCCCACCTCTGTTTACCTCCCATCCTACATCAGAATCAACTGAAATATGGGTAGTGTAGCGTCCTTTTACATAGAGAATGATGCAAGGAGTAAGAGAAGCTCATACCAGATCCATCCTGACAGCTAATACTGTGATTTGTGGCAGGGTATTATGTGAAAGGGATGGTGCCCAATAACAATATAACAGTCAGGAATATAGAGCTATACTAAATCTTCCCACATTTATATCAATTACTATGTCCCGTAGTAGTATAGTATGTATCGGAACGGGACTATAGTTAACTACTGTTTATTACTCAATCGACATGCAGCCAATCAGAGGCCGCCATTTGGTCACGTGACCCGTTGCCATGGTAACGTGACCTACTTAGGGCTCTCAGCCAATCAGAAGCCAGCATTCTGGGTGACCTACTGACCTACTTAGAAGCTCTCAGCCAATCAGAGGCCGGCATTCTGGTAACCATGGTAACGTGACCTACTTACGTCACGTGACCTACTTAGGCTCAGCCAATCAGAAGCTGGCATTCTGGTAACTAGGGTAACGTGACCTACTTAGGGTTTGTTTGTAAACAACACCACGTGGCTCTCTTGTTTGTAAACAACACCACGTGACACGTGACTGTTTGTAAACAAACAAACAAAAAAGTTATGTAACTTATATATAGAAATAAAAACACAACAAGATAATTTCTTTTTTTTTCATTTTATTCTTTATTTTCATTTCAATAAAAAAAACACACAAGTTTATGCTTTTTTAGCTCGCTTCTTCGATTTGCAACAACCCAACAGGCCGCAAAGTCTCACGCCGCCGTCACTCGCACCACCACACCCCGGACGACTTCTCTCCAATAGACATTGCACGACTTTGGATAAATCCAACACCATTTCGGCAAGGCAGAGAATCTTTGCCTCCATGAAACGGCCGCCATCGCAACAACCCGTCACAACAGCATCATCGATAGCTTCTGACTCACTGTCCGGTGATTCTACTGTGTACTCACACTAACTATTTACAGTGCTACATATTCATACCCGAGTTCTAAGTGTTTTTTTTAGAAAAAAGCGATCTACTCACCCATTTTTTTTAGACAAACTCCTATTAGCAGGTAACCCCTGTATAAACCATACTGCAAAGATCTGCTACTTCGAGCGTCTGCCTCGTGACTGATCGTGTACAACAAGACGAAGTGGGCAGAGGTGAAGTACTGTTCCAAGAAAAATTGAGGCTCTTTATATAGCTGAGAGAGCGGCTAATCCGGATGTTCTAAGCTTGTTTTCACCTAGAGCCCCACCCTCTTCCAGAGAGGAATCAAATTGCTTTTCACCTGGACCCTTCCACCCCTCATCCATCAGCATGAAAAGAGGGATAACAAGTGTAACGTGCGCTACATGTATATGGGATTATAGCTGGTGAAGAGATAAAGCCAGGTCAACTGTGTATACAAAGACTACAGGAGGTGATTAACGACAGGTGTGACGCGCCAGCCCGTGGACGGATTATCTTCTAAGCTGACGCTTATTCAACTAGCCAGCCGCCGTCCGCTCCACTCACCCCGGCAAGAGTAGGTGCTTTTGTTTTACACTTAAGTCGCTTACCACATGTACTCGTCTCTACCTCACAGACAGACACACTCTCGCTTGCTTCACGACCCCTGTAGCTTTTTTTGTATACACACTCTAATCTCATAACCCCCTGATCCGTTATACAGGTAACGGGTATTCTCTTTTAAATAGCTGCCAGTCAGCCTGCGGCAGCTGAAAACGACGGTAAGTAGCTTAGCTCTAGAAGCAAGAAGGCGTATATAAGGAGGCTGACACGTGTATAGGCGCCTTATAAGTCGGCAGGGGGTAAATACTAGTGAAAAAGGAAGGCAGGTGTGCAGGTAGCTTTCTAACAGACACGTGTGTGCACTAAGCTGCTTAAGTCTAAACCCACCTGCAGTAGTCAGGTAGCATGTGAAAACTTACTTAACAGATCTCTTAATTGAGTAGAGACTCTGTACTGAGAGAGTCTTTTCAGCCGTTTAAGAGGATTATCTAGGACAGGGTACATAAGGAGTGAAACGACGCTCTCACCCATCACACTTTCTCGACCCGCCCTTCATCATCATAGCATCGTCCACTCTACGCTCGCTCAGAATGTTATGATGGTTAGTTCTGCTATTTTCAGCTACTTTTCTTATCGAAGTGTTGACGCTACAGAGCATCGAAACTCTCTCCAAATGAGTCCAAGAAAGAAAAAGCAACTTCCACTTGAAGCAGGAAGAGAAACAGTGCCCTATGATGCATGTGAGGTAAAGAAACATTGGAAGGACGTCACCAAGGAGCAATGGATAGAAGCATGCTTCAACTTCATCGGAACGGAAGTAGTTTCATTTGGACAGAGGGAGAAGATTTTGTTGGAGCTATTTTTCTTAGCTCCGTATACTTGGCCTGACTGTGGTGAAATTCCTTCAGGTATTTGTTCAGTCTTCGCCATAGAAGTTATCAGGTCTTTGAAGGAGCTTCGATATATGCAAGGCACTCACGAGGAGATTGTTCAGAAAATGACGGAATTCGAAACAGGAGAAGACACAATATGGTGCGAGGAGACGACATATACGGACGATGATCTGGAGTACATCATTTGTAGCCCGTTGGAACATTATGTTAAAGACTTTGAGGACATGCTAGACAGCACTGAGATGAACCCGAAAGAGAGATCCCTTACTGCACAGAAAGAGGCCAAAGCTGTGTTGGAAAAGCTCAAGTTTGGTCAAGGATTCACTCTTCAAAGCAGCTGTGTGAGTGTGATAAAAGGCCTTGTGTTGAAACATCCAGACATGAAGTTTTCGCGTGCTGTCGACACACTTCCTTTGCCTGAACTGATGATGAACATGATCGATCCCATCGTACCAACATGTTTCGACTCTGCCAATTGTCCCATGTATAAAATGGTTTCAAGTTTTGCCCGTGGCCGATGGCTAAACGATCCACTGAAGTCAGAAAACCTCCTTGATTTAATCAACTGACTAAATGTATTTTCTCATACTAGTATTAGTAGCATTAGTAATAGCAGCTACTCAGTCTCGTGCAGCACAAGCAGCAGCATCTGTCAGCAGTATCCGTGACATCGTCAGCAGCAGCAGCAGCTGCACGAGCAGCACAAGCAGCAGCATCTGTCAACAGCATCCGTGACATCGTCAGCAACTGCAGCAGCTGCACGAGCAGCACAAGCAGCAGCAGCTGTCAGCAGCTGCAGCAGCTGCACGAGCAGCACAAGTAGCAGCACCAACAGCAGCAGCAACAGCAAATCAGCAGCAGCAGCAGCAGCAGCAGCAGCGGCGGTGTGGACCACTAAATTCGAGATGGCGACATGTCTGTTTCTTAGAATCGACATTCGACATGAGGCCTAGTGACATTTGACATGAAGCTTGAAAAACATAGTGACAGGTGACATGAGCAATTCTTAAAATCGACATGAGATATGAGCATAATTAAGCGACATCGACATGTGCCATGGCTATTTTTTTTTAAGACAAACGCCATAGACTCCTCATCCAAACCCCCACTAGTAGTGCTCTATAAGCGCAAGCTTTGCCTTAAGAGAGCTGTGGCTGTGAACCCTCTCCTCCCCCCGTACACACAGGTAAATATCAGAGTCAGCCAATGTCGCCAATACTACTACTCTCATACAAGGGTCAGGCACTGCTGGACTATAATAGATGGGTCAAGGACCATTCTACTGAGGGTCAGGCTAGGCTGGACATTCAATAACAGGCTGGACTTTGGCAAACTTGCTTGAAAGTCTGGCCAGAAAGTCTGGCCAGCAAGGAAGTCGTATTAATTAGTTTACAAATAGCCGCTGCACGAGCAGCACAAGCAGCAGCTGACACTAGTGTCAGCTGCAGCAGCTGCACGAGCTGCTTGTGCTGCTCGTGCAGCGGCTATTTGTAAACTAATTAATACGACTTTCTCATTAAATTTGTCATCTACAACTGTTTCAATCTTAAGGCTTTTTTTTTTTGAGTTTATTCTTTTTTCAAATTTGGTCCCACCTCAAAAGAGGAATAGGACTCTGTAACAATGTAGCTCTCTTGATCAATTAACAGCCCCATTTTTCTTAGATGTCATCTGACAGCTTCTTGCTAGGCCAGGATATTGTTAAATAAACAACTTGGAAAGCTAATTACAGTTTTCTGGGCTTGAAATATGAGTATCTTGACTGTTACAGCAGCCTTTTTACCGTATAGTCCTTCAACGGACTCTTGCTGGCCAGACTTTCAAGCAAGTTTGCCAAAGTCCAGCCTGTTATTGAATGTCCAGCCTAGCCTGACTCTCAGTAGAATGGTCCTTGACCCATCTATTATAGTCCAGCAGTGCCTGACCCTTGTATGAGAGTAGTATTGGCGACATTGGCTGACTCTGATATTTACCTGTGTGTACGGGGGGAGGAGAGGGTTCACAGCCACAGCTCTCTTAAGGCAAAGCTTGCGCTTATAGAGCACTACTAGTGGGGGTTTGGATGAGGAGTCTATGGCGTTTGTCTTAAAAAAAAATAGCCATGGCACATGTCGATGTCGCTTAATTATGCTCATATCTCATGTCGATTTTAAGAATTGCTCATGTTACCTGTCACTATGTTTTTCAAGCTTCATGTCAAATGTCACTAGGCCTCATGTCGAATGTCGATTCTAAGAAACAGACATGTCGCCATCTCGAATTTAGTGGTCCACACCGCTGCTGCTGCTGCTGCTGCTGCTGCTGCTGATTTGCTGTTGCTGCTGCTGTTGGTGCTGCTGCTTGTGCTGCTCGTGCAGCTGCTGCAGCTGCTGACAGCTGCTGCTGCTTGTGCTGCTCGTGCAGCTGCTGCAGTTGCTGACGATGTCACGGATGCTGTTGACAGATGCTGCTGCTTGTGCTGCTCGTGCAGCTGCTGCTGCTGCTGACGATGTCACGGATACTGCTGACAGATGCTGCTGCTTGTGCTGCACGAGACTGAGTAGCTGCTATTACTAATGCTACTAATACGAGAAAATACATTTAGTCAGTTGATTAAATCAAGGAGGTTTTCTGACTTCAGTGGATCGTTTAGCCATCGGCCACGGGCAAAACTTGAAACCATTTTATACATGGGACAATTGGCAGAGTCGAAACATGTTGGTACGATGGGATCGATCATGTTCATCATCAGTTCAGGCAAAGGAAGTGTGTCGACAGCACGCGAAAACTTCATGTCTGGATGTTTCAACACAAGGCCTTTTATCACACTCACACAGCTGCTTTGAAGAGTGAATCCTTGACCAAACTTGAGCTTTTCCAACACAGCTTTGGCCTCTTTCTGTGCAGTAAGGGATCTCTCTTTCGGGTTCATCTCAGTGCTGTCTAGCATGTCCTCAAAGTCTTTAACATAATGTTCCAACGGGCTACAAATGATGTACTCCAGATCATCGTCCGTATATGTCGTCTCCTCGCACCATATTGTGTCTTCTCCTGTTTCGAATTCCGTCATTTTCTGAACAATCTCCTCGTGAGTGCCTTGCATATATCGAAGCTCCTTCAAAGACCTGATAACTTCTATGGCGAAGACTGAACAAATACCTGAAGGAATTTCACCACAGTCAGGCCAAGTATACGGAGCTAAGAAAAATAGCTCCAACAAAATCTTCTCCCTCTGTCCAAATGAAACTACTTCCGTTCCGATGAAGTTGAAGCATGCTTCTATCCATTGCTCCTTGGTGACGTCCTTCCAATGTTTCTTTACCTCACATGCATCATAGGGCACTGTTTCTCTTCCTGCTTCAAGTGGAAGTTGCTTTTTCTTTCTTGGACTCATTTGGAGAGAGTTTCGATGCTCTGTAGCGTCAACACTTCGATAAGAAAAGTAGCTGAAAATAGCAGAACTAACCATCATAACATTCTGAGCGAGCGTAGAGTGGACGATGCTATGATGATGAAGGGCGGGTCGAGAAAGTGTGATGGGTGAGAGCGTCGTTTCACTCCTTATGTACCCTGTCCTAGATAATCCTCTTAAACGGCTGAAAAGACTCTCTCAGTACAGAGTCTCTACTCAATTAAGAGATCTGTTAAGTAAGTTTTCACATGCTACCTGACTACTGCAGGTGGGTTTAGACTTAAGCAGCTTAGTGCACACACGTGTCTGTTAGAAAGCTACCTGCACACCTGCCTTCCTTTTTCACTAGTATTTACCCCCTGCCGACTTATAAGGCGCCTATACACGTGTCAGCCTCCTTATATACGCCTTCTTGCTTCTAGAGCTAAGCTACTTACCGTCGTTTTCAGCTGCCGCAGGCTGACTGGCAGCTATTTAAAAGAGAATACCCGTTACCTGTATAACGGATCAGGGGGTTATGAGATTAGAGTGTGTATACAAAAAAAGCTACAGGGGTCGTGAAGCAAGCGAGAGTGTGTCTGTCTGTGAGGTAGAGACGAGTACATGTGGTAAGCGACTTAAGTGTAAAACAAAAGCACCTACTCTTGCCGGGGTGAGTGGAGCGGACGGCGGCTGGCTAGTTGAATAAGCGTCAGCTTAGAAGATAATCCGTCCACGGGCTGGCGCGTCACACCTGTCGTTAATCACCTCCTGTAGTCTTTGTATACACAGTTGACCTGGCTTTATCTCTTCACCAGCTATAATCCCATATACATGTAGCGCACGTTACACTTGTTATCCCTCTTTTCATGCTGATGGATTAGGGGTGGAAGCGTCCAGGTGAAAAGCAATTTGATTCCTCTCTGGAAGAGGGTGGGGCTCTAGGTGAAAACAAGCTTAGAACATCCGGATTAGCCGCTCTCTCAGCTATATAAAGAGCCTCAATTTTTCTTGGAACAGTACTTCACCTCTGCCCACTTCGTCTTGTTGTACACGATCAGTCACGAGGCAGACGCTCGAAGTAGCAGATCTTTGCAGTATGGTTTATACAGGGGTTACCTGCTAATAGGAGTTTGTCTAAAAAAAATGGGTGAGTAGATCGCTTTTTTCTAAAAAAAAACACTTAGAACTCGGGTATGAATATGTAGCACTGTAAATAGTTAGTGTGAGTACACAGTAGAATCACCGGACAGTGAGTCAGAAGCTATCGATGATGCTGTTGTGACGGGTTGTTGCGATGGCGGCCGTTTCATGGAGGCAAAGATTCTCTGCCTTGCCGAAATGGTGTTGGATTTATCCAAAGTCGTGCAATGTCTATTGGAGAGAAGTCGTCCGGGGTGTGGTGGTGCGAGTGACGGCGGCGTGAGACTTTGCGGCCTGTTGGGTTGTTGCAAATCGAAGAAGCGAGCTAAAAAAGCATAAACTTGTGTGTTTTTTTTATTGAAATGAAAATAAAGAATAAAATGAAAAAAAAAGAAATTATCTTGTTGTGTTTTTATTTCTATATATAAGTTACATAACTTTTTTGTTTGTTTGTTTACAAACAGTCACGTGTCACGTGGTGTTGTTTACATACAAGAGAGCCACGTGGTGTTGTTTACAAACAAACCCTAAGTAGGTCACGTTACCCTAGTTACCAGAATGCCAGCTTCTGATTGGCTGAGCCTAAGTAGGTCACGTGACGTAAGTAGGTCACGTTACCATGGTTACCAGAATGCCGGCCTCTGATTGGCTGAGAGCTTCTAAGTAGGTCAGTAGGTCACCCAGAATGCTGGCTTCTGATTGGCTGAGAGCCCTTAGTAGGTCACGTTACCATGGCAACGGGTCACGTGACCAAATGGCGGCCTCTGATTGGCTGCATGTCGATTGAGTAATAAACAGTAGTTAACTATAGTCCTGTTCCGATACATACTATACTACTTCCCATACATGCTCATAGTTTGCAAAGAATACCAATGTAATCTTGACAACAATGTCATGAAACATAACTCGTTTGATAGTAAAGGGGTGCCTCCACCAACGACTGTCCATCCGTCCGTCCATAAAATCTGTGCAAAAAAGCAGGTATCTGGACAGATTTAATGGACGGATAGACAAAACCCACTTCCACTGAGGACCGTCCTTCCATTCCGTCCATCAATCCATCCAGTTTGTGGTCAAAAACTGGACGGATTGATGGACGGATTGATGGACGGAATGGACAGATGGGAACATCAAACTTTTTTGATATTTCCGTCCATTTTTCTACAGAATCCGTCCATTTTCTGGTCATGTTGGCCCATCTGTGATGGACGGAATGGACGGATTGATGGACGTATTAATGGACGGAATCCGTCCGTCCATTCCGTCCATCAAAAACTGGACGGATTGATGGATGGAATGGACGGACGGATCTTGGTGGAAGCAGGTTTTGTCCGTCCGTCCATCAAAAACGTCCATTTCCCTGCTTTTTGGGATGGATTTTATGGACGGACGGATGGACGGTCGTTGGTGTAGGCACCCCTTAAGAATGAGGATTGGAGTAGTATACAATCAAAATGTGGATAGGGCAGAGGAAAAACTCATTGAAATGAAACAACATAGTTATTGATAGTACGGAGCTATGGGTGAGAGGATTATTCTTGTGTAAACTGTACATAGTGCCTTTCCCCAGCTGTTTCTTCAACCAATTGTTTTACCCTTCCTAGAAGCAAAATTAATTATAATTCTACTCATTTTTGCTACTTGGTTGGAGGTTCTACCATACTATGAGTCCCTTAATGTGTTAATTATAGTCAATTAGCCATACATGAGACCTTCCATCCTACTTCAGCAACAGGACATATGCTCAGGCCATATAATTACCGATATATGATATTAACCAAGTGCCTCACACATTTATCTGATTGCATCTCTGGAACGTATGTCCCTATCTCACATTATATTACTTGCTTCAGGCCATTTAATATGGATGCCCCTGGTAGAAATAGGTTGCTGCACTGGGTATATTAGAGGTGGTTGAGAGGGGTCATTGAGTATAAAAAACACTGGATTGCGGGGGAGGCACATACTATCTGTAAAACCACTGTCAGTCCACTGACTACTTTTACTACTGGATTACATGAGGATATTCCATGCGGATAAAATTGTAATTAATACCAGTTCTCCAGAAATGGTGTTGCACGGAACAGGGTGTTATGTCCACTGCAGTTCTCCTGTTTGACAAGCACTGACTTGGTTGCTCAGACCTACTCACTATCCAAGGTGTATCTGCTCATGTGCAAGGGGAAGGTGTTGGCACAGCTCATAACTACAGTATTTATGACCACGTTGAGAGCCCCTTTACAATTCTCACATGCAGTGTTTAGTGCTGTACCTTTTAGATCTTATTGGGTTACTGCTTTCAGCGTATGCATGCCATTGCTCACAAATGCCTTGCAATGAGAGACTTTTGTAATTCAATTTATCCTGAGACTATAAGGTTGGGAAGTAGAAAGGGACTTTCAGTGAATGCTCTGTAAAAGGGTGGTCATGATTATGAAAAAAAAATAGCCTCATCTGAAATACTTGGTTCAACATTCTAATTAGGCCCTATCTAGAAAGGCAGGTCCGTCACACTAGTCATTAAACCACTTAATGGTCATTTGCAAAGCCCAACAGCTTTCCATGCTCTATCATAAGACCCTTTCAATACAGTCTATTGAATTGTGACTTCTGCTATTTAGTGTGCTTGATAAATTGTCTAAAAAGCCACCTTAAAAATCCTTTATTTGTTCCCTTCAATTTTTCAAATGTTGCTCATTAACACAAACAGGCTGTCAGATAGATCCCAGAGTATGTACCACTGCCAGACCAATGACCCCTTGTTCGAAAGGCGATATCTGGTGATGGTTATACCTAGTGACTATGTGACCCAGGATATATTAACGCATAAACCCTAATCCATATTCTGGACAGGGTCCTGTTGGTGAGAAAAATCACAAGGAACAAATAAAAGAAAAGCCAAGCATGTGCACTGCCAGCCGCCAGCTACACCTTTCTGCTCCAATGTGGGGTAGGAGTCTGATTGGAATGGTGTATAGGGATCAGCATGGTGTGTAGCTAGATTAAAGTGTTTGGCGGAAATGTATCCTCTATTCTGTATAGCTTTTGGATCAGTGTATACTTGCTGATGTATTTTCAAAATACAACGATTGACGACTATAGATTAATACTTTGCCATTTTCATTGTGATATAGTTATACCATAGTGCTAGGGTGTTACATTGAAAATGAATTATGATCATCAGAGTATATTTATCTACTGGAAAAGAGGTGGATTAGGACAATGCAAAAAACAGAATAAAGATATCTGTTATATTAAATGTGTGGGAGTGCCATAAAGTTGAAAAAGTCCTTTTATGTGTACCCCTGCTGCACTATATATCCTTTCAGGCTCATGGCACTCACACTGAGGGCACACAGTGGTCACTGCAGGGTGGTAAGTCCTGATTAGCCACCCTGTAGTCAGCCACAGGCACTGGGAGTAGAATGTCCATTCAGTTTAGAATATAATAACTCAAAGGATATATCAAATAGACTGTTGATTATTTCAGCATTGTTATATATGAATTTGTATCTCTTATTATCTATGCATGAGGTACTATCTGTGTAAAGATGTATAGTCTTGAAATGATCATAAGTCTACTCTAATTATGGGGGAGATATAGGGCTACTTTGACTTCAAGTATGGAGGATTTGGCCATAGCTGTATCATGTTTTATGGATGCATTCTGTCTACCAGAACATGTACTTTCATGATATGGATGCAAATTTTCTAATTAGTTGAGGCAAAGTCATATATTTTTACATAATATGTCACAAAATCTTGACTGTTGGTTACAATGAAAATGTGCACCTCTTATGGGATACCCCAATATGTATAATAACTGCCAGTAGCTTTAAACCTATTTGGAATTCCATTGATTTCCCCATATTTGAATTGATTGAGGCAATGTCTAGGTCTCCTACTGCAGATGAAGGTGCCACAGGTTACCCACTCACACAGTGCTAGGACTCAGGGATAGCTGCACATTCACAGGTATTTTGATATAGGAATGAATTACATGACATAAGCATTACTATGTCTATTAGGACCGCATATTCATTGGGACTAAATGAAGGGGTTAACCAATATTGTGGAATGTATATTAAAGCTATGGGGAGAATATGTATGAAACCATATATGCATGTCAGTATTTTGAGCGGCCCATGTAACACCCTAATAGTGCATAGGTTGAAGCAGTGTAGTATATTGGAATATTCCTGAGCTGAACTGCATAGGATCTTTTGTTAATCCTGGATTTAATAAGAGCGTAAGACAGACTATAAGAAGGGCGCAAAGACAGCTAGGACTGGTCAGTTGTCTGCTGTTGGTGAGCGTGCCTTTAAGTATGAGGGAGTGGATGTGTGGCATTTACAGTTTATGTTTCTCAAATGACGATAATTATAGTTGCTTATGGGGAGTTTGGTTGATCCATGAGTCAATATTTGCTGCATCAACCAGATGGCTGGGTAGGGAGGGGGTTGACAGACCAAAGGGTAAATTCCCTGCAGTTTACCATAGAGGGCTGGCCAAATCTAAGTTTTGTCTGGCTAGTCAAGCTCTCAGCTGCTGCCTCACACTCCCCCCTCTCTCCTATAGATGGATAGCCCTTGCAGCTAGCTTCAATTTATCCCCACTCCCATCTTTCTAAGGCTATCAGTTCACTATGTTCCTGACCAATAAGAAGAAGGAAGATTGTTCATATCATTCGCATAACTTCAAATCGAGATATGTCAGCAACTGCTGGTCCGATTAGCTCGGGATTTGAAACGTTGCAAAGCAAATAATGTCTCCTTTCTGATGAGCTAATCGCTTAGCACTGAAGTTCGAACCCTCTATTGGTTCAATGACGATACTATGATATGCTCAAGTACAGGGCCTTCATGAGCTACTCTGTAATTATACAGATCAGAAACCTAGACTATTTCTCCAAAATATTCCTTTAAGTGCAGGATTAACATAAATTATAGTATATTACCATACTCTGTTTACTCGTATCCCAAGTGCTGTTAAGCTAAAGGTTTATGTGACCTTATAAATCCGTAGTGTTTATTTTCAATGAGGGATAAGGTTGCAGCGAGCCATGCAAATTGCCTGCCAGGTTAAACTTCAAAATGGCATTTCAGATGATGCAAATTATTATTATGCATTTAATTAGGGAACAGTTGATTGAAATCAAAGTACTGACAATTCAGAAAGGGCAAAAGGATAGAACATCTGAGAATAGGAGGCAGGGAACAAGGCCTGTAGAGGTGAATGTGAACACAGTGATTCTCTCCCACGAGTGAACTCCATATCAATTGGTGACATCAACTGAGAGAACTGTGAGTTTAAAACATTATTTACCGTTGTTGTTTACCACTTTTACCAATATTTTTAGGAGTGACGGAGTGCCTTGTAACTTTACTAGTAACCCATAAAACTGTTTCCGTCCATCGAATTTTAATACCCCTGTATATCCCCAAATCGAATTTTAAAACCGCTGTGCCAGAGTGTCAATCGCTATTCATTTATAGGCACTTGTATATTTATGATTAACATCTATGCTCCACGATCTTGTTTAGGACTATTTTATCCAAACACTCAATCTCTGAATTCATTTTACGCCAATACAGATATCGCCACATGAGCGCTTTATGACACGGGGAGTCAACATAGGGCATATGTTTGATCTTAGTGCCCTTTGTTAAAGTTGGGTAAAACACATCCATCTGTGATGATCAAACACTAGACGGTTACACTGCTTGCTAAACCAGGTTGGGGCTACAAATGTAAAGTATCATGTGCCTGAACCTTGGCATGTGGCCTATGGGCAGTCCATTCTAAGGCTGACGTGCAGATATATGATAGGATACGGTAACTTTAAAGCCAGCCAATAGGTGACGGGCACAGAAGTACTGGTACTAGACACAGTATGAGAGAGATTGAACCAGATGAGGTATGATAGGTGATTAAGTATCACTTCTGCTTGTATAAGGTAATGTGTAGGGAAGGGAGGGTGTTGGAATTGATCCATTGTGTATTGTGGCTGGGAAAATCCCTGTCACGTCAATGTGGATAATAAAGATGGGAGATGAGACGTCAGATGTAGTACTTGGTATCTTTTATTAATAATAATATTGATAGCAGAGTACCAGTCACCAGGGCTCAGTGTCGTAAGATGTTACTGATGGTTGTTACTGATTTCCCTACATCTGACCAGGGCTTAAGTACAGGCGCCCGGCAGGTGGAGGAGGAGCCCACGTGACCGGAAATACATGTAACAGTGGTTTTCATTGGATCACAGTGGTTTGACATTTGATTGGATAATTATATATTCATAGCTTTAACATGGTGGTGTACCGGACTGGTGGTGGGGGAGCCTAGCAGCCGGTGCATTATGGGTAATAGATTATGCAATAGGTAATGTATAACCTGTGGGCTTTGTCACCCGCCTCCTGGTAGCACCTAGCCTTCTGGAGTGGCCCGGGGTGAAGAAAGGATGAAGGCATATAAATCAGTTGAAGTGAACAAATCAGTTGATTCAGTTTGACCTTAGTCTGGCTCATTGAACTGGGTTAAATTGGGTTCCCTTAATTGACCTTGCACTAATCTCAATTTGGACAGCCTGATTCGGGCTCAGATCGGTTCTACCTAGTGGATCTAAATCTAGATGGCCCTACTTTACCCTATGAAGAGCTTTTCAAAGCAGTATATTTTCTCTGTGAAGGTATACATTCCTGTGTATCAGGTATTGTCAATATTTCTTCTAAATCTTCGCATGGCATGGCCCTCTCAACCCTCTTGTTAGTTTAAACTTTAATATAGGTACCCACCATTATATCAAGGGAATTACAATACCAGTATTGTAGAGTAACAGCCTGCATAGACACTACATTTAGACAAACAAGGCAGAGGTTTCATGGCAGAAAATGTGTTTCTTTCTATCAGAATGCACATAATGTACGCCATAGAACATTATTAGACCTGAGGGAATATGATACACCCACCTATTGATGTGTAAATCATCCCTACTCCCAGAGGCAGTGCCGGTTGGTTTCAAACAGGGTAACCTGATAACAGCATCCACCTGCTGAGGCATTGATTAGACACAATGACGGGATGGATGAAAGTAGGAACACACCCTATCACCCAGCAACCCAATATGTTATGAAGAGGATTTCTGTCGGCCTCCTCCATGGATAATATTGTGGTCTGCTTTGTGTGTACATGACAAGAGACTGACCATCTTGTTGGCATTGGTTTCTGATAACCTGATAGCTGACACAAGAGAAAGGCCTAGGAGGCAGTCAAGTCATGGAGTATGCCCAAGAATGACAATTCTCCATGCATAGTAATTGTAATATTATTCTGCCATCACCCATTCATGCAAATATTTTGAGCTTGAGCCAAGTTCCAAATAATCATCACAGGATCTATCCCCAAAAAGAAAGTTGACAGACTGTACTCTAATGGATCAAAATAATGTCAAATTGAGGGTTTGATTTGAACAAACAATATATTGCAGTAAGCTGCTTTTGGACAATTTGTAAAAGCAGATTGGTGTGTTAAAATCACAATATTTATGGATCAGATGGATTGTCTATATGGCAAGGACTGGTTTGAAACAAAGTGAGGCCTTTGTGATCTCCAAATAGTCAGTCAAGAAAAATAAAGTACACATTTGCAGTACAAAAGCAATCCAGAACCATGACAGAACAATCACTGCTATCATATTGCTAGGTTGCACCAAGATAGTTACACCAAGTTAGGTATTTTTCAATTCACTAGTCAGGTCTAGTCAAGTCCAAGGACTGCTCTATTGGCTACTGTGGAAATAGATAATAGAATGTGTGTCGCTATCCAATAATTGTCAGCTGGTTAGAGGTCGCATTTATTGTAGCTGTCAAGGAGACAACTAGAAATCTTTGTTCAAAAGTAAGATGGCACTAATAACATGCTAGAAGGCCTTGTCCGACCTTCAAGCATCATATCACTGCTCACTTCGTACAAGGGAGAAACTGTCCAATTATCCATATCCTTAAGACAACACCTGCTCATGGGTTGTTCATAACACAGGGTTGATAAGCCCGGGGCTGTATGACCATAGTGATCAGACAGCTACCCAGAAGCACAGTAGCTATGAATATCATTAAGTATCCATGGGATGTGTGGGCAGATGGAAATATCAGAGATAGTGTAATTATGTACATAATTATTAGTTATTGGTGGGGCCTATGATGGGACTCGACGATCATATACCTAACTGTGGTGTTGATGAGTCTATCACAACTTCTTGGCTTAAATATATTGAATACATTTTAGTCCATTTCATAAATACTGCAATATTTTATTCTGATTCCAAATAATGTTGCTATTCAACCAAGTCAATAAAGTAATTTAGCTTTAAGAAATGCACTGATTGGTCCAGATGCAGCAAATGCATGCACACATGGTGATCCGAGAACATAATGTAATATAAAAGGCATACCGTTTCCTTTCTATTTTCTTAAACATGTCAAACCTTGAGCAGAGATTATGAAAAAGTATTCACACCTGTCTACCCTAATGTACAGAACATATCTCATGAAACACACAATTTCTTGCCTAAGCAACCAGTCCCAAACCTCCCCGTGTAATATAAATGGAGAAGCCTGGCTGCCCATATATCTCCCCTGGTGCATATTTTGCCTCCCATCCCTCCTTACAGCTACATTAATTTCACAAAACCTGCAGCTATAAATAGGGGAACTAATATACATTTTGATTTATCCTGGCAGATGATATAGCCATAAATGTAATCAAAACTAACTCCAGACAGCACACATCCTCCATTAAAAGCATTCTTTATACTGATTACCAACCCGAGTCAGAGCATTAAAAAGAGATTTAGTATTATGTATAAAGTCATCTGGTTGATTTATGAGTATCTCCTACAATAGGATGCAGCTATACAGTAGTCAAATCGTATCTAAGCAGGGACAGTACTGTTATGGTTCATGCATGTAGAAACTACATCGGGCTCATCTCTGACTGAGCACATTAGTGCAAGGGCTGATAGTAATTGTGTACAGTTCATTGAGAAATTAAATTGCTTTAATTATAAACCATAAATGTAGGTTTTGCTACTCACAGATCACCCACTTAAACGCAATGAATGTGGTGATCACTGGTAACACTGTGCAACGACGGAAAAAAAACGGGGGCAGACCTACCTGACTAGACTAATTCGAGGTCACTGAATCCAAAAATGGTGGTAAAAAATGCCCCATAAGTCTCAGTTTCAAGATATTCCAACTGGTTTACTACTGAATATATGGTCCGACCAATATTCAGCAGGGACAGCATTCATAAAAAATTGTCAATTTTGGCAGAGATGACTCTGAAGCACAAATAGTGGTAAGGCCAAAAAAAAAAAGGGTTCGTTTCAGGTCACCCGACCGACCCTATGTAAACAGGGCCGACCTACGTTTTTTTATGCAATTTTGAAGAAATTTTTATATTTTTAAACTTTTTGGGGGTAAAGTCTAGGTTTTCAAAAAAATTGAAAAAAATCTTCCCATTTTCATACTTTTTTGGGTCAATTTTAGGGTTGTGTAAAAAAAAAAAAGTACAAAAAAAAAAATCCGACCTACCGACCATAGAGTTTCATCCCATGTTACCTGAAACAAAACTTTTTTTTCATTTGGCCTAAGAGACCATAAAAACCAGGATTCTACACTGTTATGAAGCTAAATTAGTGACATTTTCTCAATATTATTTGAAAAATACCATAAAACATATGTATTTATCCTAAAGCAATATGACATTTTTTTAAACTACGAAGATCAGGATTGTGACCCGTTCTGACAAGAGGTACCTTCAGGGAAGCTATTATTACTGTTTTTAGCCCCCACCGGTGCCAGAACCCCAAAAAGAGTAATAGATAGGCAGAAAATTACTCCGATAACCCTTTATGCAGAATACAAATGATAGATCATTGGTGTTATATTTTTAGTATTAGAATTCTATGTCTATAATGTTTTTTTGGACAAAAATGGTGCAAAGGCCAGTTTCTGGTTACCATGGCAGCCATTCACACAGTCAAAATATTGGATATTGGCTCTAGTATATTAGACATGTCATCAATATCGCAAACCTCAAAACAGGCCTGGCAAATTCCTTTCAGAACCAATTTTCTACTAAAAGGTATCCTTGTAAGATGATATTTGACCATAAAACCTAATTTTACATTAAACATTAGCTAGGTACATTGCTGGAATATGGTCAGAGGTGGTCCTGACGGGGAATACAGCAGGAAGACAAATCATGATAACAAGAAAATACTTGAGAATTGGCAGAAAGAGTATTTGGAAACCTTTCTAAGATATGATAAAAACACCATGAGAGAGACATCCTTGCATGTCCAGTGTGTCATTCTCTTTGTCCAAAATATAGAGGAAGCAACAGTTTTACTATTACATTTAATTTGATGCATTCCATATTACTTAAAGTATCTTCTCAAATTGCATGGACCAGAAAAATATCATTTTATCTCTGTATAAAAGAAGAAGCTTCAATGGTGTTAAAAGCATATTTCTAATTGGTTTTTTTTTTGTTGATTGAATATAATAATATCAAAACACTCATATTAACTGAGCTGTAGCTCACAAAAACGGTGTCACGTTTGCACTCCCAAAGGGTGTCCGAAAGTGGTGAATCTACCCTATTTGAAAAAAATCATGTATGGGAAAAATACGCATCATAACCTATCAACGATCACCCCTTTAGCTTTAGTTGACAATGAAGATGCATTCTATTATGTCCCCCTACCCACCGAGAATACCTTAGCTGATTTATTAGTCATTGTGAGTAACCTAATTAGGGAAATAGTAATATATTTTGGATTCCTTAAACCATGAATTTTAGATATTAGATTGAAACAGGCAGTTAAGCTGATGGCCACTCTTCTCATTCTCAATCAGCTTGTTTGATTTTGATGAAGCTCTGACCTGTCACACACCTCAGGATGACCAACTTAATTAATAGCTGTGTATGGGAATGCTAATACATCCTTCGCATCTTCACAGTTCCACAGTTGATCATCTCCCGTGAATTAATGAACCTCGGAAGCTGGAGCCTTCCTGTGGGGGTTACAGGACACTACAGCTTGCACCAAGCTGCTTATGGCTCACTCTCACCAAATCAGTGCAACTAAAAAGTGGACATACATGATCGGTGGACGTACATGATCGGTGGACGTACATGATCGGCAGAGTACAAAATCCATCTTTTACCCCCTGCACTACGATGTTTAACTCTCCCAACCATACCTACAGGCTGTAATGTATCTTTGGGGAGTTTATTAGAAAAAAACAACTCCCAAAATATTTATAGGGGCCGGAGGGGGGGGGCTCAATGTGTAACCAATCATGTACGTCACATGACGTACATGATCGGCTTGGAATGTCATGTAAAATTTCCTATTTACCCACTGCTTGACCTGTCTATGATTACACATATTTAGACCTACATCATATGTACACCTCACTATGATTGATTTATGTTTTAAATATGGTCAGAAAAGGTAATTAAAGCAGTCAATAAATAATGGCCGATCATGTACGTCACATGACGTACATGATCGGTATTGAAATGTCATGTAAAATACTCTTACTAGACTCATCTACACATTTAAACCATTTTAAATACCAATACAGACATTATATGAACACCTTGGTAAGGTTTATCTATGGTTTATCCTGGTCAGGGCAGTCAATAATCCCCGATCATGTACGTCACCGATCATGTACGTCACCGATCATGTACGTCACCGATCATGTACGGCCGCCGATCATGTACGGCCGCCGATCATGTACGGCCAAATAAAAGTTGCATCGATCTGGTGAGAGTGAGCCTTATGGAAATATGGAGAATAGTTAGACAGTGAGTAATTGTGGTTAAAACACCATTTCGTCAAATTCATAGTGAAAAAGGTACATTAGAATCAACTATGTATATGTGTCGGTGTCCGTGCATATAGGCAGCAGACAAAGAAAAGAACAGACGGAAAGGAGAAAAAGGACCCTTTTAAGATGAAACAAAGGGTTAACAGAATGTAAAGTATGATATAATCAGATACAAATTCCATGTTCCATGCTGTATATGCACAGCTAGCCAGTCTGCTAACCCATCATAATCAAAAGTAGACGTTTAGAAGATTGAATGAGTACATCTAGTGGACCCTACTCAGGCTTTGTGCCGTTGGTGGCAGCCTGGTACAGCTGGAGGGGTATGTAGAATTATCGATATTGGTGGTACTTGTATCTTTGATGCGAGGAGATTGATGCTTGATGCAAGCGATCATGTTGTCTGGCGGCTGGAGGAGGGGTAGAAGTTGGTGGAGCAGGGGAGTATAGGACCCTTGGTGTCAGTGGTTGGCAGGTCATGATATATATGCGGGGATGTGCTCAGGATAGGAATGTATCTGTGAAAGGAAGTGGCAGTGATATCACTAGTAACAGTAATACAGGCCTAAAAGCAAAACATTGCATCTGATATAGGTATGCATGAAGCTGTGCTGAGGGGCTGAGAATGAGGATCTGTAAGTAGAGACATAGCAACATGAGGACTCTAGCTGAAGTTAGATGTGTCAATGTAGATAACAGGAAGAAGAACTCATATAGGACAAATCTACATGTTGATGACTGTAGACAGGCTTTAGCCCGATCAGTTCCCTATGTATGGTTCTGCAATAAGTCAAAGACTCTCTTACCAAATATACAGCTCAGCCATCCCTAAATACTGTAGTGATAGGACATACATAAGTTACATGTACGCAAAGGAAGGTCTCTATAAGAAAATGTCTCTAACTACCCCCACAACACCTACCCCCACAACATCTACCCCCACAACAACTACCCCCCCCCCCAACAACTACCCCCACAACACCCAACCCCACAACACCCACTTTATAAGAAAGATGTAACCATCTTTCACAATGTGATAGTTTCTCTCCATCAATGCTACATATAATTATGTGTACCAACAGTCTTTGTATCAATATTATCTCCCAGTCCTTCTATACCGGTATATATATATAATAAGGTCAAATCCCACAGGGTGATGTATGCTGGAAACTCTCTGCGAATTGGGGATCTGTTGCGAATTGAGAGCCTGCTCTCAATTCGCAACAAATGTAACTACAAGGTGCTGATATAACTGCAAGGAATCTGTTGCGAATTGAGCCTAAACTAGAATCTAAATAATTAGATATTTTCCCCTCGCTTAACTAGAATATCTCTGCGAATTCATTAGGGACACATCGTATCTAGAAGATCTGAAATGTAAGGGGGGTCACTCCAAATTTTCAATGATGGACAGACATCGTTTTCCAAACCTTTTTCAAGAATATTAGATGTAATCTGCCCACAATTAGCCCTGCATGATGTATCATTCTAAATGATATATTTATGTATATCCCTGTTATATTAAATCAAGTGTAAGCACAATTATTGTGGAGTAACTCCCCTCAAATATAGCTATTGATCCTTACAAGTTAGGTTAATTAAGTGCAAATCGCAATGATGTAGCCCCATATTGCCTGTATCAGTGGGATTTGGAATTTGCATAGGTATGTAAGGACCCTTGCAATTTGGAGTATAAGCAACACTTTGAATTCGCAGTAAGTATAGAATGCAGAGGTTCTGGGGCCTTACGCCGCCCTGTGGGATTCGACCTATATGTAGTAAATATTATGCAATTAGACAAACACATTAATTAATGTTTGGGCTTAGTATATCTGATACTGAACATTAAGATGTATAAAGTATTGGCCTTTTGGGAATGTTCAGAGGATCTGAGGAAATAAATACTCAATCACCCAGCGTAATGTATCATGAGAAAGCCCTTTGGTTGCAAGAATAACCTTTGAAGACGGTGTCAGGAGATTATAAAATAACATACACTGAAAAGGTATTTCTTCAAAATGGCAATGTTGCAATTCTTCAAACCATAGTTGTCAAAAGATCCACTTGGCATGTGCTACTTGCAGACTGTGCATTGTACCGGCCATAGACTTGCGCTACAGTCCCTGTTCAACTCTAAACCATTCAACCAGCAACTGATTCACTGTTTCCCCTGCAGAGTGTATCCTTATAGCATACAGTATGTAGAAAGTGGGAGAATGAATTTATCCCATATGTTGATCTCAATACTAATTATAGAAATACAGTCCTCCAGAATAAACATGAAGGTACATACAATGACTCGCTGTAATATTTCATGCCTTACTTAGTGTCATCTTCCGAGCAGTGTCTGTGCATAATACATTAGGATGCGCTGGTTCCAGGCATTGATTAATATCTTATACTGGCAATACATATTCTTATTTTTTTAAATACAAGATTTACTATGCTTAAGTACTAAGGGCCGTATTCAATATGCCCCCCATCGAATACAATATGGCCATATTAAATGGCCTAAGAAAAAGCAGTTTTCCTTCACTAAATGGTCTAAAATAAAATAAATAAACACAAATGCCAACTATATTGATACTGCTCTGATGTATTTCACGCGTGCCTGTGACTTCGTAGGATACTGCCCCAGCCCCCACTCATGAAATACAGCAGACAATTTTCTGCTGTATGTAGGTAGTGCAATAGGTAGGTAGTACAATCTTCTTTTAATAAGATTCTGATTATCAATCATCGATTATAATTACGTGCACTGACACAGGCTGCAATAATTGCCTCAAACAGTATAATCCATTCTATATCAATATTTGATAAGACAATATACAGAACAATGCATAAGACCGTAGGGGAGCTATGTTATTGCGTGCCCAGATGTATAGGTGATGCAGGCCCTACATCTATTACGATACTACAGATGACTTATTCTCAATTCATTATATTCAATGGATAATCGTGCTCATACAATATGTTTTATAAATACGTGTATAGAAATATTACGATTGAAAGATACTATCATTAATTTCCACTAATCAATATTTCTTTGTACTATCCATGATCGAGGCATCTTAATGTGCTCACATCCCTACAACTGACCCATGTTCACAGGTTAGCAGCTGGTTGTTGATTTCAGCAGTCTCTAATATAATGTGACCAAGGGCACATTAAAGAGGAACTCTAATCCTTATCCCGAACACGCATTGCTGAGAGAAATCACAAGGAGCAAGTCAAATAGACAATCTTTGTAGTGTACAACCCCCATACTTGCACTACCAGCCGCCAACCCCTCCTTCCTGCTCCAGGGTGGGGTAGGAGTCCGATTGGAATGGTGTATGAGAGATGGTATCAGCACGGTGTGTGCCTAAGAGGAGGTGTAGGATGGAGATGTATGTATACTCAGTATGTAAGCTCTTGGCATGGTCCATTGCTGAGAGGCATTTGACCATGTAATCAACGAGAGCAATGATATGCACTTCCATCATAGTAATAGACGGCCAAAGGGGAAGCATGGGTTAGTAAGATTGACCACCTCACCTTATAAATATCTAATATCTGGATGTCGCTCTCTAAAATATAGTGTACATCCCGGAGCACAAAGACAGACCCTACAAGACAATGGAGGTGAATCAGGGGAAAGGGGTGAAATTGAGTAGCCTAGAGGGAGGAGGGGGTGGTGCCCTTTGGCAGTCAGACAGGACAGATCAGATGTCTGCTGTTGGTGAGGGTGCCTTAAGTATGAGCTAGTGTGTGTATGGTATTTCAAGTTTGTGAGGCTGCATAAATGTGCAGGCCTATAGGACATGACACCAGATAGGCGGTATGTATGAGACAGGATCAATTTGGTGGGGCTTGTATGTTTTTTAGAAGGTTATTGACAAGATAGTCACTTCCCTAACAAAGCTATATCTACTATCATACGCTGTTAACATGGTGGCATAATATTACATGATTACCAAAATGCAGGGTTTTGGTGAATTCCAAACATACATTTTATGATTCTAATAATGTAATCCTAATTGTGGCCAGCGCCTCCATGGACCACAAGAACAGAATGATGCAATAACACACAACCTGGCCAATATCCATTCATCCATGTTATTTTGGGCAGTGGGAATTTTATTGCCAATTATACTGGTCATATGTAGAAGCGCAATCATACTGCATCATTTTAAAGGCGTAGAACTTGCTGCCCCTCCGATAACAGTCGGAGTGCAGTCGGGACAGGTACTCAGCCCTATATATAGGGGCGCTGGAGGTTTAAGGGCAGCATAGTACTTCAAAGCGGTTTGCCCATTTGTAGTGCTGATGCATAAATTCAACCCTGCCGACCCTGCGGGGTTGATACACTACCATAGGCTCAACAGAATGCATAAATGTATTCCAGTGAGCGGACTCACCATAGTTGCATTCATATATCATAAAGGCTAATGGTACACTACATCAAAGCTCTACACTGCAAAAAAAAGGTTTTAAACATGTTTAGGTCTAAACATGTTTAAAGTCTAAACATTTTACTAGGTTTGTGTCTTTGAATCCTTCTGTTTAGCAATTAAACACTTTTATTTTAAACACCTAAACAGCGATATTGAATATGTTTAGATGTTTAATATTTAGACCGTATGGAAAATTGGTGTTTAGGATGTAAACATGTAGCATTTAGATCATAGTGTATCAAACATATATCAGATGGCAGCTCTGTGGTTGACTGTAGTTTCTACAACCACTCAAACGTTATTATGGATCTAAAAGTGCTTAAATCTGAGTTAATTAACTTAAATTGCATGGGATACAAAAGAATAATAATACACATTGCAGTATTCAAGGATTGAATGGTACCTCTCTACAATTACAATGCAATAAAGATACATCTGCTACATTGACACCTTTTTTAAGAACTCTAAGAATGGATAAAGCATTATCTTCCCTGCAGGTCTGTGTGTCTGTGCTAAAATAGAGGCCTATGTGAAATAGTGATGCATATATTGCATTAAGGGGGGGGGGGCTGCTAGAAATTATCTTCAAGACACTATGTGGAAAGAAAATAATCAATTACTTTAAATATAAATATCTAAACATAATAATAATCTACATCTCTAGACACACCACTTTTATCCTTAAACACTTGACAGATAAACACAATAATATGCTAAATTCTTGAATTCCAAACACTTCATTCTCCTAAACATTTTGATTTTGATTTGACGGATAATTGAGGGTTTGGGCCTAGGTCTAGGATAGTCTAGTAGATTTAACCCATTTGGTGTAATGCTACAGAGTCGGTGCATAAACCTTCTTTCCTCCACATTTAATTCCATGATACCAGCTGGGGTTTTTGGGGGGCTTTTTATGAAGCTTAGCACTGTTATTTCAAAGCCTTTCCATCTCGCTGGTTGTTGTGGAGCAGGGGGCATGGACAGATATCTGCCGACTGGTTTGTCACGGTTGTTGTCTATATCCCCTCAATGGCCCTGGAACCGGTCCATTAGACGTTCCAGAGTTTGGCCAACATACTGGATGCCACAGGACTTGCAAGTGATGGCATATACTATGTTGGTGCTTTGACAATTGACAGAGGTCAAAGTCCTGCATTTTCTGCCAGTAGTAGTCGATTGTATGAAGCCACTTCTGTTAATTTTTGGGCAGTATCTGCAATTCAGGGGGGTGTTGCACGGTATTTCCTAATGTGTGGGACCTTGGTTGCGGGGGTCTTTTGGCTGGTGGAAGCTCTGACAAGTTCATCCCCTAGACTCTTGTTTCGTCTGTTACCAAAGACTAGTTTGTGTGCATGGAATTCCAGTGTGGTTTTTGTCTTTTTCATCTGGTCCCAGTTCTCTGTGAGAATTTGTTTTATTGGGGGTTGTGAGGATTGTGGGTAGTGATGCAATAAAATGCCTTTGGTCTACCAGTGTTTGTGAGTTTTTTCTTGGGTTTGAATAGTTCCAAACGGGGTTGTAGTTTTGCCCTAGCCCAGTGGGCACAGAACATTGAATCAACATTGACAAATGGTTGTCAATGTTGATTCAATGTTGATCCAACGTTGATTCAATGTTGACTTGAATTTTGTGCCCACTGGGAGTTAGGGAGTCTATGAGTAGTTGTCGTGGGTATTTCCTAAGAAGGAAATGGGTGCAGAGCATTAAGGAATTCCGAAGGAATTCAGACTCTCTGGTGCAGATCCGTTTTACTCTGATGAATTGAGAGTAGGGGATGGCTCTGACTACATGTCTTGGGTGTTGTGAAGAGTACAAGAGGTAGTTGTGACTGTCTGTGGGTTTGCAATATTTAGAGAGTAGTTTTGAGTTTGTTTTCGGTGTTTTTGATGACCATGATGTCGAGGAAGTTAACCGTAGTGGCGGATTCTTCCATTGTGAACTTTATCGTTTTGTGACATGTGTTGAGGTGATGAAGGAAGACATCGAGAGCAGGTTGGCCATGTGTCCAGATGATGAATACATCATCTTTATATCTTTTCCAAACTAAGGGTTTAGTGTGGTATGGATATACGTAACTGTTTTCGAAGTCTCCCATGAAGATGTTGGCATAAGCCAGTGCCAACTTGGTCTCCATTGCTGTCCCACTAATTTGTAGGAAGTCCTTATCATCGAATTGGAAGTTATTGCATGTCAGGACTAGTTCTAGTAGTTTGCAAAGGGAATTGTTGGTGGGGTTTTGATTTGAATGTCATTCAAAGGCTAAGGCCTTGCGTACCGCTCTGATGCCCTCGGGAGTCGGGATGTTTGTATAGAGACTCCTGACATCCATAGTAGCTAGGATGGCGTCTTGTGGGATGTTGAGATCTATAATGGTGTTTATGAAGTCACCTGAATCTTTTAGGAAAGATGGTAGTTTTGGTATGATTGGCTGTAGAAAGAAATCTACGAATTGGGATATTTTCTCTGTTTTTTAGATAATGTGATTTTAGATTTTTTCCCCACGCTGAAATTCTACAACCGGTAAGGGAAAAATCAATCATAATGTGATTTTAGCTTGTTTTTCGGACCAAGTAAGCTTGGATTTAGGTTTGACTTTAGGATAGCTTTTTTTAATGTCTCGCTGGTTGAGTAGGGTCATATGTTCTACTATGCCTGGAGCTGGAGGGTTCCATTTAGAAGGACATTTGAATTTCTGGTCCTTGAAAGGGGCCTGGATCTTACTGAGGTCTACCGGAGGGGTGACCTTTTCGTCAAACTTGCTTAGCGCTATTTGTCTCCTAACACTACGATGGAATTTGTTGATATCTTCCATGATTATTCCGGGATCTCTGATTGGTCAGAGACACTAGGTAACCATGGTACAAATAAGCGTAGTGAGCCTTGACTACAAGGCATTCAGTGGTTGTGTAAGGTAGGGATAAGAAGTTCTAACAGTTTTCTCCTAAACATATTGATTTAAACACATACATTTCTATGCACTGAGCTAAATATATTATTGGTCTAAACATGTTTAGGAACATATTATGTGGACAAATATGGGGCAGGAATGTGTTTAGGATCTAAACACATTTTTTGCAGTGTATGCGGTCCTTATAATCAAGATTAGAAGGCAACGACATGTACTTTGCCTTGCCCTACAGAACCTTTATGCTTTAATACAACAACAAAATACATCTTCCTTTCCCATTCCTGCTGCTTCTTTGAAATAGCCATAACCAGTTAACTATGGACATATATAGCTAAGGCCCCTTACATGTTATATCTTTTTAATAAAATACAATTCTGGTATGGTGTGACACAGTTTGTTCAATATCTCATACTTGCACATGATAAGTATTTACAGGCATTTCATAACAATAGTATTGATGATACTTTTATTAAGCCTTCTTTTATCAATTAACCTTTTTTATTGAACTATTTCTTCATTGTAAAGATTATATCATTGTGTATCAGATGTTGTCGATTTATTATTCTTAACCTGTGCACTTCTCATATGGCCAATTGACTCCGTTATTAGTTTTATAAAGCTACACATCCAAATGAAGAGTTTGGTCCCAAAACGCAATAAGCGCCATTTTGAAATATCACACCAAGTTTTGACAAAGGTGTAGGGCAGGAATAGGTAAATGCAATTTTGAAAAGAATTTCCTCAAAATTATATCTGTCTTGTCTTTAGTTCCCCTCTGGTGTGCACATTATATCGGAGGCACTAAAATGTCTATATGTCTTTCCAATATGGTAGCCTTACAGAAATCACTACATGCTTCAATTCTGGAATTGATTTGTTGCATTTTCCAACGAAACTTTTCAAATTATTATTTTTTTAAACTCAAAATAAGTATTGCAGTGACAGCCTTCAGTATAAGGCCTACATCAATACAAGCAAGGCAGAGGTTCCATGGCAGAAGATGTGTTACTTCTATCATAATACACCTAATGTGCGCCTTAGTGCATATTAGACCCAAGGGAATATGATACACCCACCTATTGATGTGTAAATCACCCCTACTCGCGGGGGCAGTGCCGGTAGATTTCATACAGGGTAACCTGATAACATCACCCACCTGCTGAGACACTGATAATACAGGTTGGATGACAATAGTGACACCCTGTCAGAGGGCAACCCTATATGTTATCAGGAGGAATTCCTCTGGACTCCTCTACAGGGTGATATCGCGTTCCCCTTTTTGTGTAGATGATAGGAGACCTTGACATCAATCTCCAATATGATGAAACCTTAGAGCTGACACAGGAGAAAGGCAAAGGGGGCAACCAAGTCCTGGAGAATGGCCATGAATGGCGATTTTCAAAGTAATTGTAATATGATTCTACCATCGCCCAGTCACTATTATTCTTTAGACCTTAAGCCAAACCCCAAATATTATAATTATCACAAGATTTATGCATGACCTAGCCCAAGAATAGTCTGAAGACTGTACTCTGACGGTCCAAAAGAATCTCATATTGAAGGTTTGGTTTGGTTTGGACAAAAAGATAGAATGTAGGAACCTGCTTTGGACCAATTTTAAGGCGAACTGGTGGATATACAAGAAAATACTTTTGAATTAGATAGATTGTCTATTTAGCAAGGAATGGTTTGAACTGAGATGAGACCTTTATGATCTCCAAATAGCCAGCTGAGAAGCATATAGCACATATTTGAATTACCAAAGGAAACCCATGCAAATATCTAACTGAAAGTTTATAGTGAAAGGTTTCATTGAATTACTTTTTATCCTGTTCAAAATACCTTGAGATAGTTACGCTGAGGTTGGTTTTTTTTTTCAATTCACATTTCTTGACAAGTCGAGTCCAAGGTCCAATAGAATGGTTAGGGTTGGTTGCTAGGGAAGAACTATAATGTGTGTTGCTCTCCAATAACTGTCAGATGTGTCGTAGTCATCAAGGAAACAATTAGAAATCTCTGTTCAAAAGTAGGATGACAGTAATGACATACATACCAGAGGCCCTTGTTAAGAACATAGACCTGTGAGCATCATATTACTGCTCACTTACAACAAGGGAGAAATTCTCCAGTTACCCCTATTCTTAAGACCATACCTGCTCATAGGTTACTCATACCACAGGTCTAATTAGCTCAGGCATATATGACCATAGTAATCAGAGAGCTACCCGAGGTGCCGAAGCTATGAATAATTATCATCAAGCAATCTCGGGATGTGTGGACAGATGGAAATATCAGAGTATGATTATTTAGATAATTATTAATTATTTCTGAGGCCTATGACCGGACACAATTATCATGTTCACAACTATGTACACAATGTTGATGAGTCTATCATGACTTCTTAACTTGCATGTATTGAATATCTTTGCTTTTATAGTCACATTTAATTGCAATTATGTTATTCAGATTCCAATAGTGTTGTGATGTAATAAAGTCAATAAAGTCAGTTTGCTCTAAGAAATGCATTGAGAGGTGACGGCATTTATAATAATCAAGTACAAGCAGCTTCTGATTGGTCCAGATGCAGCAGAAATGTAGCAAGCATACCAACACATACCATAGGTACAGGGCATACAATTTCTTTCTGCCTTATTACAGATATTACAAACAGAACAGATAATTTAAGAATGTTAGAAAACTTAGCTGTCCTAATTTATAGAACATGATTATTTCCTGAAATACACATTATTCCCAAACCTCCCTGCGTAATGTAGGAGACAAGCTATCCATATTTCTATCCTATAATTATTTCTATATCCCTCATTACAGTAACATTAACAACACCTGCAACTATAGATAGCGGAACTAATATACATTTTGATTTATCATGGCAGATGATATAGCCATAAATATAATAAAAAAATAACTCCAGACAGCACACATCCGCCATTAAAAGCACTCTTTATATATTAAATACTGATTGCCAGCCCAAGTCAGAGCATAAAAGATGTTTAATATCATGTATACAGTCATGCAGCTTATCCATGAGTATCTCCTACAATAGGATGCAGGTATACAGTTGTCAGATCTTATTTAATTAAGGAGGGGCAGTTATAGTCCATGTATGTAGCAGCTTTGTATGAACTATACCCGAGCTGGGGGCCCATCTTTGACTAAATACATCAGTGCAATACTCCATCAAGGGCTGATAATAACTGTGCACAGTTGATATCAAATATTGATTTACTCTTATTACAACTATAGGTTTCCCTATGCACATACAGTCACCCACTTGACCCCCCGCACAGTTGATGATTGCTGATAATTAGTGTAATTAAAATCAGGATGCTCCGGATCCCATAATCATACTTTTACTGCTACCTACTCTCCACACTACACCGTTCACATAGTTATTTATAGATCATGCTTGTGTAACTACAGAGCTGTGAAGTGGACAATTAAATTTTATGAATTTGTAATTAAAAAAATATATATATATGTGTAATTGGAAATAACCATTAGGGTTTGAATACACACCACAACCTATTGATGACAACCCCTTAACTTTAGTTGACGAAAACAAAGGATAGCATAATTATATAATCACCCATGCTCATTAAGAAAGCGTCAACTAATTTGTAATTGTGGAGGAAAAGGCAAAGAATAACATGTTTAGGAATCCCCTTTAATTACACACTATATTTTTAGATTAAAGATCAAGCAGCCAGGCCGAACTGACGGGCACTTCTCTCCTTTTCAATCAGCTTGTTTGATTTTGATGAAGCTCTGACCTGTCACAGACTACAGGGGAACACCTTAATTTACCAGATGTGTATGAGAATGCTAATGTACAACCTTAGCATCTTCACAGTTCCACAGTTACCTAACAGCAAGGCATGTCTTGTGAATTAATGAACTACGAAAGCTGAGACCTTTCCCTGGGGGTCACATAACACCCCAGCTTGCGTTACCATAGCAACAGCATTGTGCTGTTTATAGAGATCGGGAGAATAGTGATATTGAGACCAATATGGTGGTAGGAAACAGAATATTACACATGGCATTTTAATTTCAGTGGCACAGAATATTAGTATCCATCCAGACCTCGGTGCAGGAAGACGGCAGTGACACTACTAGCAACGCAAATGCAGACATACAAGTACATTTCCTCAAATATATGTATGTCAAAAAGTGTCCTCAGAGTCTGAGATCTTAAAGTAGCTTTATGAGGAATGCAGCTGAAGTTCGATGTGTCGATGTAGATAACAGAAAGAAAACCTCATATAGACGACATATACATATAGGCAACTCCCAGGCAGGCACGCAACTTTCCCCTAAGTATGGATCTACTGACAGATGTAGGCAATAAGTCAACGATTAGCTTGGCCGATGAAACACGACCATGTAAGTATACTGCTCAGCCACCCCTCAATGCTGCAGTGATGAGAGACATTCAGCAGTACATGTTTCAGATGCACACACAAAGAGGGGTTTCTATATAGCAAATGTCTCTAATAGTTATAGACTCTATAGGGAACATCTAACCTTTCTTTATAATGTGGTAGTTTCCTATATCAACTACATATATATATATATCAACAGCTACATATATCAACAGTCTTTATATCAATGTAGGATGCTATCTCTTACAGCATACATTATTTATCCACCCTTTCTCTGTAGGGACAGGTATCTATTTTTATTACAGCTATACTGTTGGAATTATTTCTTTATTCGCTGCCTATAGCACCTTCAGGGAGCAGACACTTGGGTACACAATCAGCTTTTAAATGCTATTGTTTTGAAGTATAAAGTGTTGGTCTTTGTGGAGCTTTCAAAGATGCAGGTTCTAAGAGGCAATCAATACACAATTGCCTAGCCAAATGTAGCATAACAACCTCTGGCAACCTCTGGGAGGCAGAAGGAGATTATAAAATAACATACACTGAAACCCTGTCCCTATACAGATATTCTATAGGTTTAAGAAATTAACTAAGTCAAAACGAACATCTTAGTCAGAACGACTAACTAAGGTGGGTTAGTTAGTTTGACTATCCTGACAGCATTGACTAACATAGGTTGTGCATATAGGGAGCCAAAATATGACTAAGGGTCTCTCATTTTCTGGCTCCCTACATATATATATATATATATATATATATATATATATATATATATATATATATATAATAGGTTATACGACCAACCTGTGCTAGTCAACTATATATATATATATATATATATATATATATATATATATATATATATATATATATATATAATAGGTTATACGACCAACCTGTCCTAGTCAACTCTCTCTCTCTCTCTCGTGCACCAATTTATTTCTTGGCTCAGAATCCATTGCGATTCACCTGTAGTAAAGAGAGTACTATTTTTCTTTTGCTTCTTGCCATTGTGTTCTTAAAAAAAAGGTAAACTATTGATCAAGCACTGTCCTGGCTTTCTCCTAAACCAAATCAAAAACGTTTCACATGGCCTGATCATGAGTATAAGCCTGGAGCAGCAAAGACGAGCCTACCTGTGTAATAAAGAATGTAGTATTAGGATACACAAGTTCCTACCACAGCCTTTCACCTGTAGTAACGGTTATAGTACACAGGTTAATAATTACAAGGTTGTAAATTTAACGGTTGTTTGATGACCCTAGACATTTTAAGATGGCTGAAGCTTGGCTAATTCTGACAGTCATACGAGCCAAGTTTTGTCTTATGGGATGGTAACCTAGCAGGTCGTCAGATAGACGACATTTTTTTGCATTAATATTGGTATCAATATGACATGTAATCATTGCCAAGATAGAATTACACATTATTACACATAATTGGATCAGAATTCTTTAATAAAGCAGATTATTATAATATAGTATAATATTAGAATATGGAAAATTCAGCTTTCCGTACTATGGGATGCAATTTTAATGACAATAGAACGAAAACGTAATTTGCGGATCTTCTGATCACATGATTCATCCATAAGACTGCTACTGTAGGGGAATATGACATATGGGTTCCCAGTGCTTACTAGTCCACGTTTTCCCGACCCCTGCAGGACTACACTTCCGGTATAGCATATCACGTGAGGGCCCTTAACCGAGGTGAGGACAGTGAGACTGATCTGGTTCCTGCAGTCTCCTGAACTGTTTACGATGCCCTCTGGGTATGTAATGCTTACCAGCCATCAGCGTCCGGCCGGAAGGAACCAGCTCGCTCATTTCCGTTTCCGATAGCCCCCCATTGTCGCCCATGGCCACAGCGGTGCCACCTAGCGTCTTTCGCTAGTAGGCCCACCTCGAATGGGGACCCCGGGATAGCGACTGATTCAGATCGAGGACAAGTCAAAGGCCGGCGATAAATGTCCGCTGTGAAAGGGAAGCCAGTTCCCATTATCTTTTATTTTCATTTTTAAGTAGTTCCTCTGAGGATTGCTGCCTTAAAGGGCACGACAAATGAGAATTCCTTTTTTGTTGATATGCCCTTTGGGTGTTGGAGGCCTTACATTAGTGTGACACAAATGGAGGGCAATGTAGGAAACTTAATGTCACCCAGAAGTCATTTACAACCATTAAGTCTGGATGAGCTGATTGGATATCAATTGATTCTGTGTCCTTTACAATAAAATTGCATTTGCTCTCCCACCCAGTATAATCATGACGAGTAACAATTATCGAGTGAAAGTTAAGGACCCAAACCAATAAACAACTTTCTCCGCCATGAAATAATTAACTATAAAGACAATGCGTTATCAATTTGCATGAATTGTCCAAATGTTTCTTTCCTTAAAGGGCATTTAAGAGATCCTGTGTTTGGATAACAATGCAACGTTGCCCGGTGATGCACAGTATATTAAAATGGAATTATCCCCCAGAGGCATCAAATGTGTAGCCATCAGTTGTGAATTGCTTTCGATGCCGTAAATGTCCTATTAAGAGGGGAAGTAATGACTTGGATTCAAACAATGACTTCCCTTGCAAGTAGCATGAAGGTACTTTAATGGGCGGCACAAACATCTTAAACTACAATATTCTAATGATAATATCAACAAACAATCCCCTTCCCTCCCATATCATGTCCTTCCCTTTACACACACCCTTCTTCATCACCCCCCCCCCCTCCCTTTTAAATTTAATTTCTCCTTGATTACTGTGTCTACTTGTCACCAATGTATATATTATGCAATCTTGTAACCATGTGCCCTGCTGTTTGCAGACATGGAATGTGCTCACCCTGGGAGCTGCTGAGTGGCTCACCTTCACCCTTCCCTCTGGGACACACCTGCAGGTGGCGCGGTGAGCGGCTCATGAGGCAGACCCACAGGGAGGTCTACAACAGTGGGGAGCAGCAGCATTCTAACACAAGACACCAGGTGGGGACAGCAAGCAACAGCAACAGCTATCTCTGTATGTTTGCCGCCATTGATAACCACTGACGGGGAAAATAGCAGTATAGGTCACCTCCCTATTCTGGCTCAGACTGTGCTGGGAGAGTGATTGAACCAGTCAGAGAGGTGTATTGGTGATCTCGCGTCTCAGTCAGATTGGAGAAGCAGGCCCACAAGACCATCATCGTTTGGCAAAGCTTGTCCCCTTACGCAAACAGGATTATCTCTCTTGGGTCGTACTAGATTTGATCAATTTCAGATCAAAACCGAAAAGCAATATCGCTCATGAACCAAGTACACTTCTCACTGTAGAATCCGCAGCTACATCTATACTAACAATTACCTGGGACAGCTCAGAGAGGCCCTCTGAGCAGCAGCTCACCACTAGCGGCAGTGGTACCAAAACGGCCCGGTGGAGGGCGTGGCAGCAGCAGGACCAGGACCTGCTCACGGCAAGCTCTGTGAGCAGTTTGGAGTAACTGAGAGAGGAGTAGGGCATGGTTTGAGCAGCTCCCTCCAGGGCTGTGGACGTGACAAGGGTCGGCACGTGGGTGCAGGAGGACACGGTCCACCATGGGGCGCAGTAAGTACACTGATTTGTTAATGCTTTGTTGTGATCAGACTCAGAAGGGATTAACCCCAAGAGGAAGCCTCGTGGGGAGGGACAAATTAAGAGCTTCAAATGGATGGATATGAATGAGGGGAATGAAGGGAATGAGGAGAATAGGGGGATCAGCGGAATGGAGAGAATGGGGGATCAGGGGAATGAGGAGAATGGAGGGACTGAGGGGAATAAGGGGAACGAGGAGAATGAAGGGAATAAGGGGAATGAGGGGAATAGGGGGAATGAAGGGGATGAGGGGAATGAGGAGAAAGGAGGTGAGGGGAATGGGGAGAATGAGGGGAATGAGGACACTATTTCAAACTGATTATACTGCTAGACTGATAATTACACACATCCTAGCAGTCATATAGAACGGATGAACCATGTGCTTCCATGAGGAGCATTCTTTGCACGTGGCTGCTCGAAAAAGGTGATTCATAATGTGTTACTGTCCCCTCCTACTGTGCAGAGGAACAATGAATCAAGTGGTATGAATAGTTATTTGGAGAAACAATGTTACTAACGTTTTGTATGGGAAGGGCCGTTCCCCACACCCCTATGGAGAAACTGAATCACATTCCCTATGGGCCCAAACCACCGTGATGTAATCAAAATAGCTATGAACCAAACCTTGTAACGCATAGTTTAATAGAAAATCAATAAATCACATGAAATTACCACAGAGATCCACTCTAATCGGTCTGTACTACTGGTTTTTCCACTTCTGGTGCCTTGGATCATATTACACTTCGCTCCAGTTGTGTTAAGACAGATTATCGTGGACCTCTGTCTTTCTATCTCTAAAACAGTCAGCATTGCATATGTGCCCAGGATTGTTGAATCTGAAAGTTTGATAATGGAATGTTGAGTCCTTATTTTCCAAAGTTGAATCAACTTTGACATGTATATCTTGAACCAATTAAATTGGTGTGCAGCTCAAACGCCAGTCTAATGTATAATATTACAAAGAGGCTCAGCTAGTGTTGGCATGAATACAGGTTGAGCTATAGCTTATCATGACTCAAGCAGTGGGTGAGAGCAGATCCCCACGGGAATTCCATTATCAGATAGGTGGTGGACTACTGACTGCAGCGTACATAATTGCTGAATAATGATATCAGGTACAGGCAGTTTATAGATAAGCTTTGATTAACAGAACACATATATCACCTATATCGTTTCAATTATAGTTCTGTCATCAGTTTAAAAAGGAATATAGAGAGGATTGTCCTTGGATGAAGACATATGCTACGAGAATGTAAGAGCTGAATATGCCCCACATTGCATTTTATCAACAATCTTGAAAAGCAGACGGATTTTAAATGACTCATTTTTAATCACTCATTTATTCTTGCCTTCACTAATTTTATTCTAGTATTTTTCCAAGGCAGGGAAAGAATAGTGTTATCAGCACCTCTATACTGAAGGAGCGGCCTAACATAGAGCCCAGTGGATTATGTATAATGGCCTTCAATCTCAACCACGGCCGAACCTTCATGGATCATCACAATTCCCACACAGGCCATCACAATTAATCATTGTTGATATAGTAGTTAAAGAAAACCTTGTGAGAGTAGCTGAATTTGAGCTCTGAGTGAAGCTGTATGGACCTTTATGTACTTTATACATTAGCTATTCGGTAGGTGCTCATCACTGTCCCTTGTACTATGGCAGTGTGCCCTGGTACAGACAGGTTCTATTGATCGTTGATGGGATTTCAGATAAGCCTATCTATACCCAAATAACAGCATCCCCAGGGAAAACAAAGGGAGGCAGACACATAAATAAGACACGAGGAGAATCAGTGGGCATTGATGTGGCAGTATGTATAAGCTCCTTTATTATCCCGACCATGTCACAGAATGTTTGACCCCAGATGCCACCTCTATTCCGGGGGACGTAGTCATCATATCCAGCAGTGGGACTCCTCATATCCATCCTCACCCCATGAGTGGCTTCTTCTGGAAAGTCTGGTGAATCTATATATATAGGAGTCTATATGTGTGTGGGACACTGGAACATTGATTTAGAATTGTCCTAGGCTCATGAAATACTGTTGCTTGTAGAGGTGTAATATTTGCATTTTCCCAGACTGTCATCTTAAATTTGTTATAATACTCCTGTTCAGAAAACATGCCATGTACCAATCGATTTAAGCACTCCATCAGGTTCCATCCTGTATACGTGACCCTGAAGCTTGTACCTCTGCCTTTTCATCACAGAGCCCTGATAACAGGAGCAGCCTCCCCCACAGGCCCACTCTTAGTCTTTCATCAGTTGTCTCTGTTGGCTTGACACACCTCTCCAGACTCCTCTCCATGTAATTTTCTCAGCCACGCCTTAAGCTCCGGGGTGTGTGGCCCAGGTCTCTGTTCCCAATCAAATCACTCAACTGGAAAGAAGCCCATCCCATAATTTGCTGAACGCTGCATCCATCACGTGACATAATTGCTGCTGCCCTCTAGTGGTAAAGATATAAGAGAGGGCCAATGCCCTATGGAGGCTCATTTGATGTATATATATATATATATATATATGATTTGTTGGTGTCAGAAGGCTGTTTCTTATACTTCCATTACGTGTGGTTATATTTTACTCAATATATTGGGTGCAAATGCATTTAGCAATAGAAGCTAGCGAAATATAAAGACAATGTAAAACCTTTCACTACTTAAAGACATCAAGAAGAAGCTGTGCAACCATAGTTACCATCATCAATCACTAATTTAGGCATGAAGTAAGATAGAGATAGGGGACCTATATCTTTGGAAGACAAAGATCTCAATAGGGGACTAATTAAGTTAGCCAATATCATTGGCAAATCAGATATTATACAGAAATACAGTCTTTTGTATGCATCATTAATTGTCCTTGCATCATTATATTCCCAGCATTTCTGTGTACATAGTCCCCTATTTCAGCTACTTTGAAGCTTGCTGGTCAAAGATGTCACCTGATCAAAGAGGTCACACAGTCAAAGACTATCAACTTGTATTGATCTGGTGAGACACAGCCTACACCTCCCATATAGGAGCGGCCTAATATAAAGTCTTGTGGACCATGTATGATGGTCTTTAATCTCAACCACAGCCACTTCTTCATGGATCCCAATCATTCCCACATAGGCCATCACTATTATTTATTGGCAAATAATTGTCAATACCATAGTTACATGAATCCTTATGAGAGTAGGTAAGTCTGAGGTCTGAGTGAAGCTGTACAGGCCAATGTACTTTATGTCAGCTTTTTCTGGTACTATGGTAGTGTGCCCTGGTAGTTAGGGCCATGGCAACCAGGGGGTTGAAGGGGACATGTCCCCCCCCCCCCCACTTTTGGCCAACCCTGAAAAGGTCAAAGCTAAAACGTCAAGCTGAAAAAGGTCAAAATTGGCAAGAAACCCCCCCCCTCCCACTTTGAAACTGCTTGCCACGCCCCTGGGTATAGACAAGTTCTATTGATCGTTGATGGCATTTCAGATTAGCTCATGCATACCCAAATAACAGCATCCCCAGGGAAAACAAAGGAACGCAGACAAATAAGTAAGAAAGGAGGAGAGTCGGTGGGCGTTGATGTGGCAGCGTATAAGCTCCTTTATCATTCCGACCATGTCACAGAATAATTGACCCAGGGTGCCACCTCTAATAATATATTTGTGGGGCTATAGTCACCATATCCAGCAGTGGGACCCCTAACATTCATCCACACTGCATGGGGGGGCCACTTCTAGGAAGTCTGGTGAATCTATACATATATGAGTCTATGTGTGGGATGCGGCCACATTGATTTGAAATCATCCTTGGCTGGTGAAACATGATACCTCACCTGAATGTAGAATGTTGATTGCCATGGTATAAGATTTGTATTTTCTTAGACTGTCATCTTAAATACTTAAACTATTCCTGTTAGGAAAGCCCTCCAAACCTATCAATTTACCTACTCCGTCATCAGCTTCCATCCTGTATACGTGACCCTCAAGCTTGTACCTCTGCCTTTTCATCACAGACCCCTGATAACAGGAGCAGCCTCCCCCCACAGGCCCACTCTTAGTCTTTCATCAGTTGTCTCTGTTGGCTTGACACACTCTCCAGACTCCGGCCCATGTAATTTTCTCTGCTACACCTTGAGCTCCGGGGTGTGTGGCCTAGGTCTCGGTTCCTAATCGTATCACTCAACTGGAAAGAAGTGCTTCCCATAATTCCCTGAATGCTGTGTCCATCATGTAACATAATTGCTAATTGGGCCTAACAACTTCTATACAGGAGCGGCCTAATGTAAAGCCTCGTTGACCATGTACCAGCTTATGAAATAACGTTATTTTACGTCAAAATAACGTTTTAAAACTTTATATAACGCTATGCCATAGTAAGAAGTCTTAGAGAAACGCTATATAATGTTATAAAAAGATGTATAACGTTTTTTGTTGACTGTGGTGTGATGTAGGGTGTTCAGACGGTTTTTATTGAGCGCAGAAAAGTTGCTTTTTTCATGCAGGATAGATAGGCTGAATCTTAACTAAGAGAATGCTGGCAGAATTGTAGCTTTAACACCATTAGAACCATTTTAAATGAATTTTCCTTGCATAAAGGAAGGGCTTTTGACAGGACTAAAGGTGATTTGATGTACTTTAGAAACGATTTCACTGTAGCTCTGATTCTATGAGTCTGAGGAAGGGGTGTGGCATCATTAAATGTAGGTCTAATATCATGGCTTTCCAAAGCAGTCATTTACAAATTGATCAGAGCAGTTTACCCCAGCATAATAGGCCATCATTTTTCAGGCCAGAAGTGGTACGTTACTCCACAGGCAGCATACACTTTCCAATTCCCACTTACTCATTCAAATAGAATCATTACTCAACATGTACAAACCATTGCAGAAGCTTCATATTGTGTGGACTGAAAGCAAAGCTTCCCGATGGTATAAAGATATCCATGGTCATTGGGGTCAATTTGCCATGAATAGGGCATGAATGAGTGTGAAGAGAGGATACGAAGGGAAAGAGCTTGTTGTCCGCGCTGTGGGAGACTTCTGTGAACCGCCTATATGATGGCTTTTAATCACAACCACAGCCACCTCTTCATGGATCCCAACGATTCCCACACTTTTATTTATAAGCAAATCAATGTCAATATCATAGTCACAGAAATCCTACTGAGAGTTGGTAAGTCTGAGGTCTGAGTGAAGCTGTACAGACCTATGTACTTTATGTCAGTTATTTGGTAGCTGTTCATCACCGTTTATGGTACTATGGTAGTGTGTCCTGCTACAGACAACTCCTATTGATTGTTGATGGCATTTCAGATTAGCTCATCGATACCTAAACAACAGTGTCCCGATGGAAAACAAAGGAAGGCAGACACATAAATAAAACAAGAAGAGAGTTGGTGGGCATTGATGTGGCAGCATATAAGGTCCTTTATCATCCTGACCATGTCACAGAATATTTGACCCCAAAATATTTCACGCAGAGCTAGCGACAACATGGCGAGCTAGACGTACTGAGCGAGGCTCCCACAAATACAAGACTTATGGATAGTCATAGACCAGCAACAGGGCCCCAGTTGGGCATATAAGTGTGTAAGGTTGACTAGCACAGGTATGTTTTGATTTTTTCACAATTCAAGCTTTACCCCCGGAGATATAAGGAATTTACTTCTTGTAATATGAATGTTGTACGCGGTTTGTTTACAAACCGCACCATGGCAACGTCAACACCGGTATCCGAGTCCAACAAGAGGCATAGAAGCCCGGTAACAGGACAGGTATCGCCTAGTTCACAATCACCAGACACCAAAAAACTGATTACAGACATTAATGGTGAACGAAACACAAGCATAAACCTATTAGAAACCATTGAGAACGAAGCCTGGGTTTTAGATAAACCGAGCGGGAAAGCCGGGGGAACCCCTATGGCGGAGACGCAAGTTATGACGTCACAGCGTCTGAAGGGAATCCCCGCAGGGGAACTCCGTACCGATGACGTCATGGGAAACACCTTGTTGGACGAGGCGCTGAGGCTCGAAAGGGGGAAAGACACACCTTCGAGTATCTCTGGTAAAAACCCGGGTGCTTCAAACCTAGAACCATTAGATGTCACAATGAGCAGTGAAAGAGATCTAAATACAAGAAAAACAGAAACACCAATACAAACTCCGGGGGGAGTCCCAACAGTCTCAACATTGTGCACTACTAAGTCTCAATACACACAAATCAACAGACAGATACCATCATTAATAGCACCCCCTGGTGCCCTGTCTATTTCTGGTCAATGCACATCCATTCAAGGTTTAGAAAATGGCAACACAAATGAAACGACTGCTAGGGGGGAAGGGGAGGTCATTGAGGGGATGGATATAAGGGGAGAATTTTCAGAAGGGACATTAGCTGAGGGAGGGACAAGTGACATGTTAGTAAGTGACATGACGGGAACGCCTACATCTGCTAACAAAGACACACACATAGATACCAACAACAGCATCGGAGTCATTATGCTGTCAGATGGTGCTCAGGCCGAAACTAAGGACAGATCACTTCTTAGTGAAATACAACATATTGTAGGCACAACAAACAGTCAGACCTGTGAACAACAATCCAACATGCAAAGCAGTGGGACCCTACACAAGGATGATGATGATGATGATGACGATGATGATTTCCAGGACAGCATTGACAAACCAGTGAGTTTTCAAAATATACACAATCCAGGCCAAAGGGACATGGAAACTTTTAGAAAAGACATGTTAAAAGATTTTGCAGCGATGCTAGACGCCAGAGATAGTAACACTGCTGGCAGAATTGAGGCCACTGAAGAAGAAATACGCCAAAATAAAGATTCAATTGGCTTCATCTTGGAAGATCATGAAGAAGCTGAACAGAAATTCACGGATATAGACACAAAACTAGGTGGCTTAGAGGAAGCCTGTGACAGCAGGTACAATGCAGAACTGAACTCTCTAAGAGACCTAGAGAACAGGTTAATTAACCGGATCCTGGGTCTGGAAGAGGAAGTGAAATCTCTAAAAGAGAAGCAAACTGAAGACAAGTACCTGGTGGATCTGGAAGAGAGACTCAACCAGAAAATATCAGCAGCTGAAACAAATTTATACACAGTCATAACTAATACTGAAGCGCGACTCGACCATAGACTGACGGAAATTGAAAGAAAGCATCAAGAGGAGATCAGGAAGATAAAAGAGTCGGGACCTGGAGGCATGGACAACAGAACATATATAGAAATCCTGTCCAAACTTAGGACAGTCAGACACAGCACCAGGTCACCTGATAGGAATGTAGTCATATATGGGTACAGTACCCATCAGGAGGAGAATCTGAAACCAATCATTGAGAGTCTCCTAAAAAAACTTGGAGTGTATTACACTTATAATGAAGATTTCTTCGAGATCATCAGAATGAAGAGGAGAGAACAACGACCAGCCACGGCAACCCCCACTAGAGAAAAAGTACCTCTACTCCTACCCTGCAAAAATGTTGCTATAAGGGACGCTATCATGGCAAGAAGATGGCAACTGGGAAAAATTGACGGAATGGCGGACGTCAAAATCAGCCCTGATGAACCAAAAGAAATGAGAGAATTAAGATTTAAGGGGAGGGAAATTGTAAAAGCTGCAGAGGCCAAGGGTCTATCAGCAAAAGCTGAGAGAAATGCCATCATAGTGGGAGATGTGCGCTATGCCTATACAGATCTACATAGAGTACCTGAAGCGGTGAGGGAGGGTATAGACCTACCTGAACCGGTGCCTGACACGGAGCGGGAAAGCACCCTCACGACCCCCAAAACCCCTTACGAGCCCCGGCAAGAACAACAGAGTGGCGCAGCGCAGGAGGTTGCGCAGTCAAGTCGTGCAGGAGCTCCACTTCCGCAGAGGACGAAATCTGCTAAATCTCGACCAGAGAGAGGGAATAAAAGCAAAAATAAGCCTGGTAAAGGTAAGAAGCCATTCCTATCCTATGAGGTACATATAAGGGAAAGCAGGTTTGGTCTCCTGTACCAGGGAGAGACCGCGTTCCTCTCGAATTGGTTCAAGTGTCGCATTGAGATAAACTATAATGACAAGGAAATGGTGTTCTCGAGTGTAGAACAGGGATACTATTTCATTCGGTGCTGGGAAATAGGGAAGAAAGAGGTCGCAGATAAAATAATGACAATGACTAGTCCTTTCTTAATCAAAAGGGAGGGTGATAAGCACAAAATTCCAGAGGGCCACCCGTTCTTAGAGGAAGAGGAGTTATGCATGGAAAGGCTCTGCCGAGCAAAGTTCACTCAAAACATCGACTTGAAGACCCAATTGTTGGGCACTGACCCCAACTCTGATCTAGTGGAAGCAACAGGTAGTACGTACTGGGGTGGAGGATGGCCTTGGCCCGATGATAGATATGAAAACGCTGACAGTTTGAGGGGTGAGAATAGACATGGTAAAATACTCATGAAAATCAGGGGAGAACTCGATTTTGTGGATGGTTGAGGTTGCCAGTAATTAGTGCTGGGTTGATACCCACCTATGGCCCAGATTATAATTAAAATTATAATAGTTGACCAAAGCCCTAAACATGTGATATTTTGTCTCTCGCAGGTCTCATCATGCGTATCCTGATCGCAGGTGATTCTAGAGCCAAAGGAATGAGCAGCGTCGTGAGAAACGCCCTTGGATCAAACATCTACTATGTGAAGGATATTGGTGAAAATGGACTAAACATCAGCAGAATCCAAAGTAAAGTTCGCCATGAATTGCAGCAGTCACAATATGACGGAGTAATTCTAATGGCTGGCCTGTGTGATGTCACTCGCAAGGAATATAAGCAAGGCAAGAGAGTGATAGTATTTCCACATTGTGATTCGGCCACCTGCAGAGCTACTGTGTCAGTACGACTCCATAACATGGTTATAAAATTGAAGTTACAGTTCCCGGATACCAGATTTAGTATAACTTCCCTCTTTGGGTTGAGTCTGAAATTGTTCAATGGGAAAACTTATGATGATCCTGCTCAACATGAGCTGGATCAAAGTATCAGACTCATAAAGGGAGACATAGTCTATATAAATGGACTAAATGGGATGCCAACTTGTAGGCTGGACTATTTGTTTCACACATTACGCTACAACAAAACGAGGAAAAATACTAGAACGAAGAAGGGGCCCAGATTTGTGTGCTTCTATGGACCGAAGCAAATGAGGGATGGCTGTCACGCAAACGGAGTGTTCAAGATCAAGATGGCTGCCAAAATTGCGGCCACAGTGAAATTGATGCTACCCCTCGTCAACATAGTGAATATGGAGGATTTGGACATGGACAGGGATGGTGATCAGGCTCATGACCAAAATCAGGATCCAGACCTAGAAAAGGTGGATGAGATTAGGAGACTGCTGAATAGCATGCACATATGAAACTGAGACCAGTTGTAATCATGATGAATTGGCTGGAGATGTCAGTAGACATAACCGCCATCAAGGGGACATATAATACAGATCATAGAATCCCAGTGCTCTATACACGTAGAGAGAAAATTGACCTGTTATTAATTAATTATTAATTACTAATGTAACTTGTTAATTGATTAATAGTATAGACTTGAACCAGCCTTGATCTGGAAAGGTGGAACAATACTAACTGTACATTGTAATTGAAATGGAAAGTGATTTGAAAATTAGACAATGCGCAGTAAATAATGGCTTAATTGACTTAATTGATTGATAATTGAAGTTGGAACTGGAAATGAAAAACCCGCTGTTCTGGGACCAAAAAGAAATGTAAAATATAGCACGCGTTTGTGCAATGATGATTTATTTTGTTCTGTGCATCTTAAAGATGAGGTACTTAAGGGCCAAGGACTTGCATATTACAAGTATAAATTTAAGACCGATCACAAATACCGGTAGTCTATTGTAATGATTCTTTGAAAGATGTCTCGCGCCCTGCAGTATTGGTATTGGTACCTGGTACCTGGATTTGATGTGCATATTTAAAGTAAGGGTATCTACTGACCATGTATTTGTATATTGAGTGACCATGTATTTGTTTATCAAAATATATTGTAAAAACCGGTTCTGATTACCGGTAGATATTGTATTGACATGTAATGTACATGACTCACTTTCCGTTTATCTTTTTCGGGATTCTATATTTTTGGTCAAGCACGGTTTGAATGGACTTGTTAGTACCTTCAGATGTGCCTTATTATTGAATGAACATAGTAAATGGAAACTCAAATAACCCGCTGTTATGGGACCAAAAAGAAAACTAATTCAATCTGCATATATTTTAGAATTTTAGAATGTGTACTAATCAACTAATCCATTAGGGACTCAAATATTATAGGTATAAACTAAAACCTGATTGTGAGTACCGGTAAGCTTCTCTCATGACGCTATGTTTCTGGTAGTGTGACCTGGTTTGGACTTTTTGGACTTTTTGACTTTGATTTCTTGATTGTTGATTGTTGATTTTTGATTTTTGATATGATCTCTGATCTGTTATGATGAAAGTGGATCCATACGCGGGTTAATAATAATAATTTGAATTTAATTTGATTTAATAAACATCATGAGAATCTAAGTCGTGTAGTTTTGATTGTTGATTTGTCTCACTACTACTGCCATCATTATCAACTTTAGAAGGTACAATTACCGCTAGGGTAGCTCAAGTAAAGTGCGGTCATCTGGCTGCTATCTAGCTAGTATCTAGGATCCAAAATGTATAATCTAAAACCTAAAACAATACTGATTAAATATTTAAATGTCTTACTGACATCTCAACGCAAATGTTAAATGTTATCTGCTATAATTGAAGGATCAAAACAAATTCATGACTTTAGTCTGTCTTTTTCCTAAAACTCTGAATTTCTATTTTTCTATGTTTCTAATTTAAATCACCCCCCCCCTCACAGTCTCATAGACTCAATATACTCCTTGATTTTATGATGATTAAAATGCACGATCCCAATATGTCTCCAATCTGGCCGACCCTTTTTTTCCCCGTAGTAGTCGTTTACTAATCTTTTATTATTACATTTTATTTAGTGAGGCTTTAGGGTCTCGGTGCTATGTACATAACCTCATTTTATTTTATTTTATTATTTTTCTCACTCATATTTTCACTTCGTTGCCAAGTATTTCTGATTAACAGGTTTTGACGCCTGGATGTACGTGTGGGAGCTACGTTCTTTCCTATCAAGTTTAGCTCCGTGTTGCCGCATCTTACCCTCAGCAACACATTAAGTTGCTTCATTGCTGCTGAGGGTAATTCTTGTGCCTGGACACTAAGTTCAGGTACTTTATTCATATTTGTATATTGTATTTTGTTTTGTTTCATTAATTTTGTGTAATTTTTATTGAGCAGTCTGTATTATTTGTGATGAGTACCACCAGAGTTAGTGACTTTGTGACTGAAAAGGGATTGAAAATTATGCACTTAAACACGCGCAGTATGTATAAGAAGAAGGAAGAAGTTTTTGAAGTTTTGGAAGGGGTAGACATTGCAACCTTTAGTGAGACATGGTTCCATGATCAATTTGAAGATGAACTATTAAGTTGGCCTGGCATGAAGTTATTCCGTCTAGACAGAAATAAAAAGAAAGGTGGAGGGGTTGCTGCATATATAAAACACGGATTGGCTACAAATGTCTCTGTTGTAAACAAATTATGCCGATGCAACAAGAATGTTGAATGTCTAGTTTTGGATTTACTTGTAGCCAACAGCAAGGTTATGAGAATTGTGACGCTATACCGGCCACCGTCAGGTAAAACCAAAGTCTTTCTTGACCATGTAGAAATGATAATGAAGGAAGCTTGGAATGACAAAATGGAACTATGGCTGCTGGGTGACTTGAATATCAACACATTGTCTGAACGCGCCAATTCAAGTATTGTATTAAGTGACTTATGTAAATTCTATGGGTTCCATAAACTAATAAATCAGTGTACAAGACCATATAAAAGACGTGTATCATGTATAGACAACATCATTACGAATTATCATAAAGATATTTGGTCAGGCGCATTGAATTTATTGGTAAGTGATCACCTACCGGTATTCGCAGTAAAGACCAAAGAGCATATTGTATACAAGGTTAGGGAAGTAGAGTCACGCTCCTATAAAGATTTTGATAAGGAACTCTTCTGCCATTGGTTAGCTGAGGCTGACTGGGGGGATTATTACCTAATAGAGGATCCAACTGAAGCTTGGAATTTTATTGAAGAACACATTGTAATCTACTTGGATGGTGTTTGTCCTATTGTGAAGCGTAAAATAAGGGATAGAGGTAATCAATGGATGACCCCAGACATACTAAGTATGATACATGAACGTGAGGATTATTTAAACCTATACTTCAGTACAGATGATGAAGATTATCTGGATTATGCAAGAGCTATGAGGTGCAGAATCAATGCCAGCATAAGGTATGCCAAAGCCGCAGAGATAAGACAAGCACTTGAAGAATCGAGAGATGACCCCAAGGCGTTTTGGAGGAATGTCAATGCCCTGATGAAACCAACCGGTACTGTAGAACCGCCCACAATGATAGGGGACGACTGTCTCATGAAGGATAATCAGGATTCAGTTGACTTTCTTAATAAATATTTTGCAAATATAGGGGAGGTTCTGTCAGACGACCTTGTTAATTTGGGGTATCCTTCAACGCTGGAAAAACCTGTACCGGTAGAGTCAACCATTGCTGACTTGACAGTTGCTGAAGGTCTGGTTGAAATACTGTTCAATGAAATTAATGTAAACAAGACTTCCGGTATTGAACATTTGAGGTGTGATGTCCTTAAACTTGCTTTACAAAATTTAGTACCGCAGATGACTTGGTTATACCAAAAATCGTTTAATCTGGGTAAATTTCCAAACACCTGGAAAAAGGCTCGTGTTAATCCTATTCCTAAGACTGGAAATCTGAAACTGCCTAAAAACTGGAGACCTATTTCATTATTACCTGTACCATCGAAAATTTGTGAAAAAATAGTGCACTCACACATTTATAATCATCTAGAAAACACTAGCTTCCTTGGTGATTATCAATATGGGTACAGAAAGGGTATGGGTACAGGAGATGCTATTTTTAAATACCTCAGTGACATGTATGATTGCAGGGATCGTTCACATATATCAGCCTCATGCTTTTTAGATTTGAAGAAGGCCTTCGACAGTGTAAATCACCAGTATCTAATGGCAGTCTTAAGTAAACTAGGTTTATCCAAAAACATTATCAATTGGTTAGAAAGTTATCTGACTGGTAGAAGTCAAAACACTCGCATTGGTGAATATTTCTCTGACGTAGAAACGGTAGGCTTTGGTGTTCCCCAGGGCTCGGTTTTGGGGCCACTGCTGTTTATTATATATGTCAACGACATAAAATCAAGCATTAAAAATTGTAACTATATAATGTATGCAGATGACCTTGTGTTTTATACTTCTAGTAATAAGATTGACACTGTACGAACGAGACTACAGGAAGATATTAATGGTGTATACGAGTGGTGTGCTGAAAAGAGGTTAACCATTAATCTAGAAAAAACCAAGGTCTCTTGGTGTGTGTCATCACAAAAGAAAAAGAAAACTTCTGGTGTAAAGTTTATGATGGGTGGCAAGTCGCTAGAAATTGTGGAGTCTTATAAATATCTTGGCCTTGATGTCGATAGCCTGTTAAATATGGACGGAGCTTACAGGAATGTAAACCAGAAAGTAAATAATAGACTGTTTTGCCTTGCAAAACTAAGAGACAATATGACAAGGAATGTAGCCATCTCTATTTACAAGAGCATGATCTTGTCCTTATTTGACTATGCATGTTATGCCTACGAAGGTACCAGTGATGCCAACTTGGCAAAACTCCAAAGGTTACAGGATAGAGGTTTAACTATATGTTTCAAAAATCAGAAAAAGAAATTTAGTGTTGAAGAAATGCATGAAATTAGCGGTGTACCATTCCTAAAACGGAGAAGGCAAGAGCTACTTCTAAGTCTGATGTATAAATACTCGTGCGACAAGTGCTGGGTAGATTCAAGTCCCAGATTAAGAGTAACCAGATCTCTTAACAAGATCATATTTAAAATACGCAGACATCATTCAGCATTGTACACCCATTCTCCTCTGTATAGGGGGTGTGCGCTCTGGAATAATCTTGGAGACTGGTACCAACATAGTGAATGTAAATTGAAGTTTAAGCAAAGAATTAGAAGATGTACAGACTTGACCAGGCCATGTCCTAATCCAGCAGAAGAGGATATGAGTGATGAGAGCCTCATAGTGGTCGACGTCACACAGGATGACGAGCCACTCAATATAAGTGCCTTGTAGTTCATGTTTAAGGAATGTGCCAGGCAGGACGACATCACCTGATGTCCCCTCCTGGCAACTTCTGAGATGCACTGAGTGAATATAACCAAGATGTGGTATACTAGGTGCCCTGTCACTGGACGATATCACTGCATATCCCCATCAGAGCTTTAACAGGCACAACTTGAGTATCATACCAATAGCTACCCTGGTATGGCGACACACTTGTGTAACCTACCAAGGCCACTGACTGGACGATGTCACCAGACATCCCCTGGTGGTCAAACTCCACATCTCAAATATGACCTCATACTTGACCATACTTGATCCTATTCCTCAGTGTCAAGGACGTCCTGCGCTTAAAAAAAACATACTTGCGTTAAAGCATAATTGTGTTCTACCAACACTGTCAAATCTGACGGTATAAAGTGTAATAATTAACCATCTAAATGTCACTGTCTCTCTCACTGCTCTATAATGTAGAGCAAATAAGATCACTCCATAACATGATTATTGACTGCTCTAAATTTACTGTCTGTTTTTATCTATGTTATGTTTCTCGAATGTTTGTTAAATGTGTAAATAATTTGTATTATGTCATGTATCACTATATTTTGTAATCTGTATACTTCTTATTAATTATCCTACTATCTAGAAACAGTATCACCATACTGCCATGTGGCAAACTATATAGAACATTGGTTAATATTGACTACTCATACCGGATTTACGAAGATTGTCTATCATCACTCTATTAAATTGTGGAAGACAATAAACTATTTTCAAACCAAAAAAGGTGCCACCTCTATATATTGGTCTGGCTATAGTCACCATATCTAACAGTGGGACTCCTCACATTCATCCACGCTACATGGGTGGCCACTTCTAGGAAGTCTGGTGAATCTATATATGATTCTATGTGTGGGACGCGGGCACATTGATTTGAAGTACTTAACTGTTGTTCTTTGCTGGTGAAATATACATCACCAGAATGTAGAACTTTAATTGTCAGGGTGTAGGATTTATATTTTCCTAGACTGTCATATTAAAACTTTAGACTTTTGGTGTTAGGAAAACCCTCCAAACCTATCGATTTAGGTACTCCGTCATCATGTTCCATCGTGTGACCCTCAAGCTTGTACCTATGCTATTTCATCACAAACCCCTGATAACAGGAGCAGCCTCCCCCACAGGCCCACTCTAAGTCTTTCATCGGTTGTCTCTGTTGGCTTGACACACTTCTTCAGACTCCACCCCATGTAATTATCTCCGCCATGCCTTAAGCTCCGGGGTGTGTGGCCTATAGGCCTCTGTTCCCAATCAAATCACTCAACTGGAAAGAAGCCCATCCCATAATTTGCTGAATGCTGCATCGGTCATGTGACATAATTGCTGCTGCCCTCTAGTTGAGATGCTATACATCATCATCTCAGACATGCGCAGAGGATTGGTGGTAAAGATATAGGAGAGGCCCAATTCCCTCTCACGGGACTAAAAATGAGTTGATATCATTGGCAAATCGGATATTATACAGAAATAAATACAGTTTTCAGCGGGCATCTGGCTATATGTCAGACATTGTATACACCCTCCAACAACTAGATGTCTTAGTTTTAGTATTGGGGAAAATAATGCAAACACAGCTATAAGTAATTTATCAAAAGTAGAATCGGTGCACTGACATCATTCTATTAGTACCCTATGGTTAATCCGCTACACACAGTTAGAAAATGTACAACATAACCAACAATCGGCAGGCCATATTCAGGTGATAGTTGTATCTGTTTTCTCCTGTGAAAGGCATTATCACAATTAGTCATAATTATATCATTATGAAATAGCTTTCTCAGATAGATTAAGTGGAATAGTAACAATTATTGCAAGCAACTACATCACATAAATACACGGAATACAACAACATGTTGCATAGTGTTGTTGATGTTCAATGATAGCAGGTTTGGCTTATGCCATATTCCATCTTGAAATATCCCTAGAGAAGGCACTCAGCTCCTTGTTTTCCTCATGAGCTGAATGAAATATAACTATACCAGACAGTGCCTACTCTGTTATAGTATTGTATCCCTACAAGCAGGCCAGCTATCTTCAAAACCATTTGTCTTCTAGATTAGGCCCCAAAAAAAAGTTTGTTTCAGGTAACATGGGAGGAAAATGTAGGGTAGGTAGGTCGGATTCTTTTTTTTTTGGATTTTTTTTAAACATGAATGTACTACCCAACTTTTTTGAATCCCTTAAAATCGACCAAAAATTGGTAAAAACATAAATTTCTTCAAAATTGCATAAAAACGTAGGGTCAGCCCTCTTTTGATAGGGTCGGTCGGGTGACCTGAAACAAACCTTTTTCTTTTTTTGGCCTTGGTCTTCTCTGGTAATTGATTTATCTTGTGGCTTCTGTTGGTCTGTTCTGTATTCCATTAACTCATGCAGTCTTGCTTGCTCTGCAAGACAGTATGTAATTTGTACCAAAAGAAGAGATTAAGGAAGTTTTAGTGATTTCCTGTACAGCATTCCCAGTGTACAGTCTTTACATTATTTCCACCGTTGTCAATCCATTGAAATGTTGAATGTGGTCTTGGGGGTTGTTGAACCCCATGTAAATATACAGCAGCAACATGCATGCACTTTATACCTTTATAAAGTCAGGTCTCTTTTTTTGCGGGCAAAAGTGCCAAACTTCTTCCACGTATAGGGAAGGGCATACCTTTTCAATATTTTCTCTTGCTCCAGAAAAAAATCCTACTGGAACAGTGTTTTTCAGAGATTTTTCAAAATGGCCACCGGTGAGGAGGGAAAGCCACAAATAAATTGACTTCATGAGCACCTACATCGAGTAACACCAAGGAAACGGTACTTCTTTCTGTCGTATACAATAATGTTACACAAAATAATTCTTGGTGAAAAGCTTCTATATTTGCAATCCAAAAGAATGTTTTATAGCCTAAAATTAATGATGTCCTTGCTGCCATGGAAACATGATTTTCATTCCAAATAGAAAGAACAAAGCAGCCAATTGACATAGCGATTATGAGGCTGTATATAGGGCGGACGAGCCTGGGAACCCACAGGGGGTCTCATGAATGGTAGGGTAAAGAGCTATGGTAAACATTTCAAATTATCCTGAATATCTATGTCTTCAGTGAATATACAGTCATGTATTCCTAGGAAATGTATGACATCTGTGGGAATATCTGATCTATAGATCTAGGTATAATCTAAACATATTCCTTGAGTAAAACATTCTAAAATTCAGCTTCTTATTTTCCGAACTGTCATAACTTTGAAATCTGGCTGTCCCCTCAATAGAAATACCCGCTCTAATGTCTGGATGTTGGTGAGTTTATGGAGCCGCTCCCATCACCACTCCACCCTCTAATGACTCCTACTAGCCCTAACTTCAAACAAGACCCCCTGTAGGGTAATGAAAATTAGCACGTCTGTGTTCTGGAAGAACTCAGCAGGAGTTCAACTTGTATGTACACCAACTCTAATTTACATACACTTTTGTCTTCTTTGAGTGTCCAACGCCAGCCTTCAGGTGAGGGTACATCATGCTAAGTATGCTGAAGTAGTGCATCCTAAAGAATTTTCCTGAATTTCTACCAGTGCAAAGGATGACCCTATATCATCTTTATTTTTTATGGTTGTTGGAAATCCAATAAATGCTGTCCTTACATGTGACCCATGAGAATTATCTACAAGTGTTATAACCACTAAACAATGTTTTAGTTCAAGGAAAACCTCTGTTGGAAGTATGTATTCAAGGATACCTTCTCCACGTTCTTGTCTTGCTCCAACGATAGACTCTAATGAGCTGCTCTTGTCATACATGATGATGGAAAGCTTTCCAAAATGTTGGAATACTTGAGAAGAGGAATTGATTTGGGCAAATTGTTCAGGGTGTGTAGCTTCAAATGAAAAGGACATTGTTTTGATATTCCAATCGAATTGCTTTTCTTTTCAAAGAATTATAGTTTCTTTCAAACATGAATTTTCAGGAATTTCTGTCAACATAATCAGGTTATAAACTTGAATCGGCTGTTTTCCTGACCTAATTGTATGCTTTAAACTTTGGGTTTGATTCATGACACGAAGATATACCCCTGATCATAGTTAATTCAAACTTCAACCGAGTGACCATCTTGGATTTGGCAGCCATTTTGAATTATATATCATTCAGATCCATCTAGTTGGGAAATCACATATCATATTTGATACAACTTACAACCTACATCTATGCCAAATTTGGCACTTTTGTCCGTCACAAAACTATTCCACCACTTTTTGTCCTTAACAGACCTGACTAATGTATACAACTTCTGATGTATGACATTTACTGTGATAACTATCGCAGTACAACACATGGGAACTAATTAGCTGTGCAAGATCATTATGTAGAACCTCAGAGTCACATAGATATGTGTCTCTTAGGTAGAACCTTAATTGCATGCATGCTTTGCCAAAATTAGTTTAAGGTGGGTGGCTCCCATGCGGAATTCAACCACGGCACACCGGTCCCTGTGCATAGGCATTCTGCGGTTCGACTACAAACCACCAGCAGAACCCTCTGTTGCTGCTTTAAAACTCAATCATACCCTTTCATGTATTAGAGGTCAAAATGGGTCTCATGATAAAAAAAAAAGTGTAACTATTTAGTCACCATAAGTCCATGGCAGCCACCCGTCTTAAATGTATGAAATGTTTCATCTTCTCTCTGGATGATCATGGAGTTCTGTAATTAAACCATTGTTTATTTCCATTCATTAGGCAACGCCTGATAGGGCAGCATGATATGTAGTTGATGTAGATAAACATGACAAGCCCTTACAATACACCAGGCCACAGTGATATTCTTTCGCTCCGGATACGACCAATCTCTCACTTTAGTGCCTAGCCAAGTTAGTCATATGTTGGCTCTCTATACGACCAACCTATAGGTTAGTTATGTTGCCAGGTTGGTCAGTACTGACCAACTCACCTTAGTCTTTTCATTTTAGGCAACGTCCTTTTGAGTAAGGCATTAGTCATATGTTGATTTGCCTCATTCGTTCTTGAATAGCATTTGGATATGCCTGACCAATGTCCCTATGACCAACCTTGGATAGCCACTATAGACTAAGGGCCTAGGCTTTTAGATTATCTGTGCACTTTTATTTGGACCTTCAGGGTGCTTCTTTTCCATTCTCTCTATGTATATATAAATAATGGCGAGCAGTGGCTGCTCCCCCATGAATCCCGCCGAATGGTCCACATCTACAGCAGTGTAAATCATGACCAAATTCAGTAGACTTGCTAATTAGGAAAACGACTAGCTTGGACAGAGGGGCGGCGAATATGAACAGTATTTAGTTCAACACATTGGCATATAAGTATGATGTTAACAATAATATTAAGCACGATATCATTATCTTCTTATTTTATTCTTAAGCTTGCATACAATTTGTGTCGACTCTCTTAAGTGCCACGTTTCACCTTGACCTTTGAAAACTCTGACAGGTCTTCTGTTCTGTTCAATCATTTTGCATCTTAATCTGTTTAAATTTGTAAAAAGATCCTTTGCATCATGTCATCTTTAACAATGATATTAATGAATTTGCTCGGATAATTATTGTAAAAACCCTGTACTGTAAGTTCTTGCGTATGATCTATAACCCACGTATAAGCTGCATCCTGAGTTTTTGAGGAACATGTATAAGCCGCACTGGGGTATGTCTATGCTACTTTGGGATACTTTTAAATCTCCTAGCATACGTCGCACTCTGAAGGCATGTCTAGTAGCAAATTAAAGCTGAGTCTGATGGGCGTACATGCCACAATTTTACACAATTAAGCGCCATCCTTATTCCTATAAAACCTGATATCTCACAGAGTAGCCCTATACATATAATTCAGAGAGGTCACCCATTTTATCCATTTTATATACAAAATATATTTCATTTGAGATGTAATTTTCAATACATTCATCTCCACAGACCTAATTACATTAAAGCTAGCTTGGTATTTTTGATCAGAGGCCTAACTTCTTTCTCCGGGCTAGTATAAACATAAATAGACCTTCCGTTTCATACCTGGTTACTTAAGGAAAGTGCCTATATAATACATAACAAGTGTTTGCCCCTCAGAAGATATCAATACACATCTTAGTATTATTTTCTTTCCTTTTCATTAGTTTACGATGCCCAATAGAAAAGAAAGAATTACGAAAAAAATATAGGTAGGGTGACTGCATCAAAATAGTTAAGGGTGGAGCAGAAACAGTTCAATATCTTTACACGTAATGTTAATTAAATCATGTGTCCCATTTCTTGCTCCAGTTCTCTCATATTTTTTTTTATTTCTTTATTTGACATCCACATGGTGATTTACAAGTCAAATACATTCATTCTTTTAGCATGCAAACAGTGATCATAAAAGGTATTAAGAATTTTGGAAGGACATATCACAAGCTATGTCAATCTGAATACCAGTTAATCCTTAGCACTAATTTCATAAAAATGATCATCTAGCGCGGCTGGTCAGGCCTGAAAATAAAGTATCATTATATACAAATATGCAGCATTCTTCTATCTGATGCACAAGTACTAAAAGGTATTAGTACCTAGCTTTTGTGACTATGTGAGGTATCTTCAAGACTGTTGTATACATACAACATTATAGGAGCCCTACCGAAGCAGGCAAATTTTGAAATAATCATAAATATGCAATTCAACTGAATGTGAGGAAGAACTATTTAGGATTGAAGAGAAATAAAAATAAAATAAGCTGTCAGTCCACTGAACCTATCAGCTGTCCGTTAGTTGATAATACATTGTAGGCACTCAAATATGAAAAAAGTCTTTGCAAGTAGTCCACTGAACTCAAGCTTCATTGCCATCAATGTAGAAAGTCAACAACTTGTATAACAATCAATCTTCACCATTTACAAGAATATCATTCCTAGCTCTGATTCTTCTTTGCCTATTAATATATTCTCTACTGTTTACATACAGCTTTTTCTTTACTCTCATATTTGTGAGGAAATGGGATTTGACTCTTTTTTTAAATGTTTCTTTTTTTATCAAATATTGTGTCTCACCATCTAATTTATTCCATAATAGAACACCTCTATAATATGGAGATTTAGCATAAAAACCAGATCTTGGTCTCTTTAGTGGAAAATTAAATTTATCTGCACTTCTGGTATTGACAACAGAATGAGTACTTTGCATTTTCTTAGATTTTCTAAACATGAGTGAGACTAACAACTCCTTCCTTCTATTTTCAAGCTTGGGTACCTCACATCTGAAGTGTACCCATCAACAGTCTCATCCCTCATTTTGCACCTCAAACAAATTCTCAAAGCCTGGTTTTGTAAAGTTTGTATCCTACTAATTACAGTTTTCTTGCTTGCAGAATCTAATATAAAAGAACAGTAGTCTGCAATTGGCAGAATAGTTTGCTTATTATATGACAATTGCTGTATATTCATCCATCAAATACCTAAGATTAGCAAGTTTAAAAATGCTGTTGGTTATCTTCCTATTTATATCATCAGCAAATTTAGAAAGAGTAAGCTCACTATCTAAAGTGGCACCAAGATATTTATAAAATTTAACGATTTGAAGTTTTTTGGTGCCTATATTAAGATTCAACTTTGGAGCTAAATCATTTTTTTGTGATGAAGCAAACCACATGCAATCACATGTTAATCACCTGCCCTTCACTATCTCTCCCCCTCATATATTGCTCATCCTTTTCCTCTCTCCTGCATCCTGACTAACATGGTAGCTGTGGGTATGGCATGGCCTGTGGGGTGCGTGTTTCCCTCCCTGTGTTGGGACTGTTCCGGAGGTGATTACCATTTACTCCCTCTGACATTACCATTTCCCTCCCCCTGAGGCTGATCACTGAGAGCGGGGGAGGTAAATAAGCCGGTCCTTCTAGCCAGGCTCACTTCGGAAACCGTTATGGTCAAGTTACATTACCTGGCCATCTCATGGCCATAGAAGTGAAGCCTAAGTGATCCTGAAGTGCCTCCGATATTATCCTCACACTAACACTTTTCCTGCTTGATTTAATAGTCTGGAATAACATATGAAAATATGGCATTATCAATGTTTTCGGAGTGATCATTCTGTGATTATATATATGGTGGATCAGACTGGAGAGAGACCTTTGAGGGTGGGGCAAAACAAGTTGAGGGAAAACAAATTTCACCGCTTTCAGTTGGTAAAGGCAAGACATTTCTAACACAGTCAGAGGCATTGGATGTTAGTAGTATAGGGAGACTAGGCATATTGATTCGGGGACATGGAATGCTAGTAGTATAGGTAAACTAGGCTTGCACTGCTTCACAGACATGGGAGGTCAGTAGTATACATAAACCAGGCAATGATTCAGGGATGTGAGATGTTAGTAGTGAAGTTAAACTACCCTAATTAATATCCGGACCCAAGTTGCATGAAACACTGCCAATTGGCACATTTAAGATGCTGAGTCCAACAGCAATGTCGAGAGTAAGGTAGGGAGGTAAAGAGGCAGCCAATCAATGGGCAGGGAGGCATAGAGTAACCAAGGGCAGCCAAGACACACACACAGGAGCAGGGATGAATGGAAAGCTGTATCAAAGGCAGGGGGATACGCTAAGCAGTAGTCATATGTGGAAGAAAGGTATGAAAGTATAGGCATGGCTAATGCTAGAGAGGGATACTATTATCTTTACGACCCTGGGACAGACCTGAAGTGGATGCGTAGAAGTCACCCACCCATTGACTACTAAAAGGTCTCAGTCTATTTTCAGCTGGGGCCTCAAACGTATATGTATTGCTCCCATGGCATCCCTCCTTTCCCTCTTCCTAAAAGACAGACATACTAAATAGATATCCTGAGCAATTCCCTATAGCTTCTTAAACCTCGGATGTCCAACCGATTCTACAATCTTGGGGTCTTGCAATTTCATTTTCAGCATTTCAAATATGTTCTGCTTAGACAGATATGTACTGGGAAAAGGGACCTTAAGGTCAAATCCCACAACGCGAAAAATGGGCCAGAAAGTGTTGATTATTGACTTAAAAACAAGGGGCAACTGTTGCCATTATTGTAAATCGCAACACTTGTCCCATGATCTTATGCCCCTCCAAATTCCACAGTAGTCAATAATAGGCAAGCAAAGTGTTGTGTGCAGGACTGGTTAAAGATCTGTTTGAGGGGAGTTACTTCACAGTATGATTTGTCTTCACTATTTCCTCTCAATTAGCCTAGAGATATTTGGAGTGTCCCCCCTATATAAACCAAATCGTTGACATATTCCAATAAGCAACATTTTCTAGGCCTTCTGGGGAAAAATATCTAATTCTTTTGATCCTTGTGATTTCCCAAATCACAAGACAAAGGCAACACTTTCTCACCGATTTGGGCCTGTGTTAGCCAATATAGGGTCCAAAATCGGCAATAAGACCAAATCACAACATTTTCTGACCCTCTCTCGCGTTGTGGGATTTGACCTTTAGTGTACCCTGCACCAAGGTGCCTTTTCGTAGATCGTGTCACTATAACCTAAAAGAAGATCATTGCTAAACAATGTTGATGTTGCCTCTGATATATCTCTGAGTTAATCACACAGTGACAGTTAATCCCCTGATACACAGTCATCCTTAAAGTATTTCATTTCAGCAAATGATACAGATACACATGTATGACTACCAAACCTAGCTTATGCGTGTTGCAGCCCTGCCGCTAGGGCCCCTTTAAGCAGGTCCTTTATACCCTGGGATGCCCTAAAAAAACTGCTACCTGACATTGAGCTACTAACTCAGCAAAAGGCAGATCCCTGGAGATGTGTACTGTCCCATGGCCTTGGGGCCCACTCTGGTCACTCTGCATGTACAATCTCACCCACCCGCATCTCAGAACCATATCTGACCAAGAGTTGAGGCCCTCTTTCTTATTTTTCCCTTTCACTCTATATGACTTGCTGAGATCCAAAGATTGCTTCAGTTATCCATAACGGATATATGTTCCACGGCACTGTCAGGATCATTTCCTCCTCTGAGGGAGATCTAGCAGCTGCCTAAGAGAAGTAGATTGGATTTTGCTGGAGGTGTAGGGAAGGACCAATATAGATATAAGGATTTACAGAGGAGGTTAAAAATACACTTGATAAATGTTCCTAGGAATGTGCATTTTATATATCAGGGAACGTTGCTCATACTATGGCGCATCAGAGCTATTATTGTACATACGATATGAACTATCCACAGACCTTCAACATACTGTAGAACTTAAAACTGTCATCTTGAAATTAAATCGCCTCTGCAATCCTGAATGGAATTTACTTCCTCAAAAAAGTATACATCATATCATGAGTATAGGTCATAAATGAATCATGTCAGGAGGCGCTTGTAAGGTAGACAAGGTTAACAAAATACATATACATTATCTACATAAATCCTCTAAAGCACTCATGCGCCTTGGTCTTCCTGGACCCATTCTTGTTCAGATATGTAATATATTTTGTATGTTCAGTGAACAATCTAGCTATATATGGACTGTCTATCTTCACCGCACATGATAAACCAGTCTAGAAGAAACCGGGGCTAGTGTCGGGACTGCTATACAGCTAGGTGAAGGACAACTCCTTATGTCACAGATCCATTTACAGAAGATGATATCAGGACAGCAGGAAGCACACTAACCCTGCCTGATTGATACAGATTGCCCTGCAGTAACACTATATAGGTTTCTGCATCAGACCAGGCACAAATACAATATACAGAAGTGGCTTCATCTTTCAGGAATGTATTCTGTCTTCTGATGGCAGTAGGGGTATCATTTCCCTTGGCAGAAGAATAGGGAATAATGTAGAATTGCACAGGGAGGATTATTTTCCACTGATTTCTATCTGTTCCCTGGGAATTCACCAGGTTGACATGTGATAATGTCATTGGTCAGAGTAGCTTTTATATCCTGCCATTGCTCTGGTGTCAGCCTTGATTGTATTCATGCCTCTCTCTGTCATGCTGAGATAGAATACTGGTATAGCTTTGGTTCATGATGCATTCACCACGGTGCTCATATAATAATTAATTCATAGAGCTGCTCATGGACTAAGCCATAAATACGTATGGTGTCCACCACCAGACATGCCTCCTGGCAAACTCCAATTTGTCATTTGCTGACCAGGAGGTAACCCTTTCTCTGTGGATAAATTATGGATCAGGATAGGATGAGCACATTGGCTTTAAGCCCATGTTCCATTAGCCGATTTGGACTTGCTGTTAGCGGCTCATCGGCAGGTAGACCCACAACAAATCACTGGTTGTGCACTTTGTGTTGTGTAGTTGTTCTAGCCCTCCCTGCCGATGAGCAGCCGACAGCACGTCCAATTCGGCCAATGGAAAATGGGCCTTACCAGCAGCCATAGCTTTTCCCACAACCGCCTACTCATGCAGTGTCCATGTGCATTTGTGTAGCGTGTTGACCTGATTGTGATTATTTCATGTCTACAAATACTACCGCATCCATAGGGTTCAGCTGTGCATGGGTGTCAGAGGCATGGACAGCAGATGATAGATGTCAGCTGTTCATGAAGATGTGTAGCATCCTTAATTAGTACATTTCGTTTTATTTATCCGTATACTTGGTGATTTGGACATAAAGGGACTGACAGTGTACTATAGTATTCCTGGAATAATGAAATCAGATAGCAAGGTTTAATGAGTGACGGGTTGTCATTAATTCCAGACTCTATAGGACATATGGAGTGCTTATTGAGTTCCTAATTGAGACCTCTGATGTGTGGAGGAGGGGAGGGAATAGGGATAGCGAAGTAAGATGGCATTAGGAACCAGAGCTGTAAAGTAAATGAAAGACTGAGTTCACACAGAGTGTAATGTGCTGTCATGGTGAGAACTGGTAAATTGTAACGCCACATGTGAATAGATTCATAGAATGGCAGTCTAGGTACAGCTAAAACGTATTTATGCTTATAATAATCACAGTTCTATCCACACCTAACTAGTAGTGAAGTAAGTAAGGCCAAAAAAAGGTTTCAGGTAACATGGCAAGAAAATGTAGGGTCAGTAGGTCGGATTTTTTTTTTTACTTTCTTTTTAACATGAAAGTACCAGCGGCCTCTCCGAAAACCCAAAAATTTACCAAAAAAGGGTAAACACAAAAATTTCTTCAAAATTACACTAAAAAACGTAGGGTCGGCCCTGTTTTGACAGGGTCGGTCGGGTTACCTGAAACAAACCTCTTTTTCTTTTGGCCTAAGTAAGGATTTAGGTGTACACGACAACATTGTAGTGGACCCTCAAAATTGACAAAACGTGGGAAAACGTGACATTAGGGGAAAACACCTTTATTTAAGTTCATGTCTTCAGCTATAATTTGATGCTTCAAGCATCAAAATATTTGAAATAGTTGCTGATAAATGACATCTCAAACATTGGATGGTAAGGGTATGTAGGAATTCAGAATAGACTGCAATGCAATCACATATCAATCTATCTTCAAATAATCCATATAAATCATAATTATTAGAAATTAGACCAACAAATGCATATTATTGTACATAGATTTGGATTTGGTAGGAGTATTGGCATTCTGTTTTCAGTTCTGAAATCCTCATGGATGGGGTAATTGGATAGGGATAATTTTTATTTAAAAAGAATGAATTGATGGTTGCCATGGCAACCAAATGTCAACAAATGGGCTAAAAATGGCTAAAAACGTTCTTTTTACATTCCAAATAAGACCAATTTAGAATGAAAATAGAATTTTGATAATGGCTTCAAAAGATTCCTTGGGAAGAAGTTAGTCTAAGGTCATTTTCTTTTAAGTATTCACATTTTTAGCTATATCTCCTGAAATATCATGTTTAGAGCATTTATGGCTATTCCCCCTAATGTTACGATTTCCCAGGTTTCGTCACAAATTACTAAACTGACTTAATGATTAAGTGTCATAGCTCAGATTTATAAATGACACGTATGTGCACTGACTCAGGTGTTTTATACTTACACAGATGATTCAGTTATGATAACTTTATTGATCATCGCAGCATCTCAGGATACCTACTGGACACCAATTACACTGCCACCTAGTTCTCTAGCCGGTCAGATATTCTATACCTGTATCCCTGTTAATAACTAATTGATGTAAGTATCAATGTAGGTGTGTTCTTCAGATACCCACGTTATCATTACGAGGTTATTCCCATCCATATCATGTATCTGCCTTATCATCTCCTCTCCCCCTCGGTGCTACTCTGTAATATTCTCCTTTATATATGATTATCATGTCCTTTGCATTTCTAAATGATGTCTTTGAAGACACACTCATATTGAGTAACCTTAGAACGGCAATTACCTCAAACAGTTTTTGTCTAGAGTTGCTGCAGGTTCTGCAGGTATTCCCACTTGTGCAAAGAGATGTGACCATGGATGTGACCATAGATTGGCCCTTTAGTGTATAGGAGTACTTCTCAAATACATTTCCCCCGACAGTACCGTCAGAAGAGGCCACATCACGGCAAGTATTGCAGAGGTTCTCTATTCATGAGGGGTTGACATGGGATATGGTACTGTCAATAGACAACATGACACATAAACTATCTTGCCAGGGGCGGATCAAGGGGGGTCCAGGGGGTACGGACCCTTCTAATGATATTTTGATCCGTCACGAGCCGCAATATGCTGCTTTTCGCTACTTTGGTGTTTGGTGAACCCTCCCCCCACCCTTTTTCAAATTTCTGGGTCTGCCCCTCCTTAGACCAAACATAATTGGGCCAATTGGGAAGCACTATAGCTTGGGAATAAGTACCTTGGTGCAGAGAAGTAAAGAGGTAAGGTCGTTATCCGTACAATGGGAATTTAAACCCTTGAAGAGCCATACTCAGTGTAGGCTCCATTTAATACTTTTTTACTCTTGGTAGTTATTAGCTCATTAGGACTAGAATAACTAAAACCCTCAGAGCTAGACTCGTAAGTTTGGTACTGGCGATAGCAACCTAGGATAAAATATTGCTCAATGAGTCAAACTGCCGAGGCAGGCAGAATTTGGCGCTGTGATAAAGTAGCAACTCCATAGAATAGATCATAACTACAATCAGGAACTTTTTCCCAAACACCAAGGGCCTGTCAGGGTGTGAACAGGTTCTCTTTACTGCTACAATGGTGATTCCCAGAATCTTAGTGTACTCTCAATTAGCTGGACACAATCAGAGTAGGCAAACCACACAGAAGATTCCAACTTCTGTTTCATCTTCTTCATAATTATATTTTCTATGAAGAAAAGTGTGGCAGCCAAATGTTCCATGAACATAGCATACTTGGGTTCTTAAGTTCATTTAGTTGCTATTTACTTATCCTGAAGGCTGATCACTGAGAGGTGGAGGACATAAATAAGCCTTTTTTTCTCAAGTTGTACACTTTCTCAATGTAGCAAGTTTAATTGGCTATACAGTCTACTTGAGTAATAAAGTCTTGGGATATTGCCGCCATTATTGCCGCTGTCTATTGCATCTACCCAAGAGAGTGTTATGCAGTTGTATGTTTATCATCCGTTCATCAGGCTTATCTGGGTGGAAGATCAGTTTAAAAAAAAAGGGAATATCTCATTATAACATGTATTATAGGCACATTGCGAAATGCCTCCTATAAGCATGCAGAGCAAGAAATAAAGTACTGTGTACATCAAAGGGGGAAGTATTTAATACATAGAATGTCATATTCTACACCCTCAGAAAAGTGAGAGTCATTGTCGCTAAAACTACCCTCATCTGAGAGTCAGGCAGTGCCTGACCCTCAGGTGAGGGTAGTTTTAGCGACAATGACTCTCACTTTTCTGTGTGTGTAGCCTCAGAATAGAAATGAATCATCACAGAAATCACGACTAGAACATTTATAGGTCCTTACAATTACATGTGCATAATTGGGGATTTGCAGAGCGTGGTGGTCATTTACAGAGAATTGGAGTTAAAGCCTGCACTGGTCAAGGTGGGCTTCAAGCAGATATTGGTGATTGAAGTCCTGGTTTTAACGGTAATGCAGGTTCAGGGTCTACCAATGTATAGGTAGGAATAACAAAGATCCCAGAAAATATCATTTGTCATTCAAATGTTGAGCAGGTGATATCAAAGACATATTCAAAAAATGTCAAAATGTATATGATATCATACATTTATACTTAAAGTAGTATTGTTTATTTCCCGTGCTTAGCTTACCAGATTTGAGCTTTGGCCTTCAAAGATTTGCCTGCGTAACTAATAAATGCTCCTTCTAATGAATAATAAACCATTCACATATTGACTGTCTGTTTTCACCCTACAGAAAAAAAGGGTACCCTGTGATACAGACTTACAGTGAACATCACGTCCTATAGCTGTGTGGATGACAGCTTGTCGTGTCACTGATCTGTGTACAGAAGATTAGGACTGCAGGGGGAATCATATCAAGCATGTCTCACACAGCGAAAAGGAACAGAGTTAAAAAGGAGTCCAGACTGCCTCCCCTCTTTAGAGGGGCCTGGCTAATCAATGGAGCCTATGGAGTCACCTATATAGGAGTCAGCTACCTGGCTTACCTAAGGGAGTTACATAAGGACCAGGGCTCCTTAGAGAGAGGAGTCATTCTGGAGGCATCCTGGACTCCCTTCTGACTCTGTTTCTCTTTTTCTGTGCATAGTTCCGTGCCCAGTGGGATATGGAGTTCTGATTTGCACCATCCACAAACATGATATACAGAAATGGCCTCATCTTTCAGCCAGGTCCAAAACTCCTCCCTAGAATTAGATACATCACTCCCCTTGGCAGGAGACGTGTAGATCGCTATGTATGGAAATACAGTGATTTACAGAGACCATGCAGACACATCAAATAATCAAAAGGAGATTCCATTGCTCCTTGTGAATATTAGTCCAACTTTATTGTAAGCAGTTCACTGTAGTATGCCAATATTGTCCTACTATATATACTGAGTTTTGAATATGATACGTATAAATACTCCCAATCGCCGCTAGAAATTGAGTTATGGTGTCAACTGTCCACATCACATACTGTTTAAAATACGATTGAATGACCCATGCTCCCACAAACATGTTAATTTACAGCTTCCCCTTTCAATGCAATAGAGACCGATAAAACTATAATAATATAGTGATATGACTGCCACCTTCATCTTCCATGGCTTGACTTGCTGGTCATGGTCGCGACTCTTGTGTCCCATGCCTCAACAAAGGGTACTCTCTGGAGTATAATTCCGGAGGATGATATGGATTGAAATGACATTGTAATTCCCAAGGACAATGACATTGTAATTCCCAAAGACATTCTCCTCTGAGGCCAATTCAGGGATTAAATCTTGGGGAGGTTGACCAAACATAGCTATGCAGGGTTGCTGACAGAGAGTGGACCAAAGGCCAATCTATGAACACTCCCAGACCATTTAACTTACAGTATTGTCTTACAATATTGATGGTCAACCTCCATTGGGCTGATATGCGAAATCATCTTCACAATAATAATAATAATTGTGAAATACAACAGGAATTCAGACAGTAGAATATTTGAAAAATATGTTGAGAGTTGCACCTTTCAACCTCTTTCTTTGGTTTGAATTACAATTCTTACTCCATTTTTCAATTCATGCTCCTTTCCTTTCCTCTTATGAATTAGACCCCAGGTCCTCACCAGGCCACATGTGTTGGGTAAGAAGGAGCTCAGAACTAGTTGTGTGTTGCTTTTGTGCTGGACTGCACTCTCCCTGCCCTCTGGGACTTGAGGAACGTGCCCTACAGTCTGTCCTTGACACATCCATTGCTCCATTACCATGTATAGAATACTGTAACCAGTGTCTTGTAGCTTGGGCTTGGGGCAGTAGATATGGCTAGATCTACTGACATCATTATCTGTAACACCTGGTCCAGGTGGCAGAACGACCTGCCGAACCTGATGAGGTTAGATGTCTATGGACCTAATATAAAACTTCACATACATAAGAAAGACATTGTTGAAGAAAACAGAGCTACAACAAACCGCGCTCTGTTCATGACTCCAGTCATTCCCAATAATTACTCGTTGTCCTTTGAGAAATCTAAGATAGCTACCATTCCTACAATATGATGAAAGGGAATGCAGTCAAATACTAGGCCTCTAAATGAAAAGACAGTAATGACAGTATGCATTCTTGATTTTTTTTTTGAAACACCTAGGCTATTCTATATCATTATAGCATGCTAGTCAGGCGCCTAAAAATGCGCCTGGAGAGATCATCACAATTACATCAAATCCCAAAAGTTTGTTACAAGCGTGGGTAAAGTTGTGAAGAAGAACCTGTCTATAAATACACTTGCCCCTTCTACCAGCAGCAATGCTTTCTGGCTCCTATTTGTCAGACCAACTCTCATTTGCTGACCATGAGGTCTCTGCTGATATCTATGGATGAATTATGGATCAGGACGAGGTGTGCATATTGGCTTCAGAGGCAGGCCCTCAGCACAAATCCTACTCTAGTGCCTCGAGGTTCCACAGGGAGGCTCTAGAGACTGCCACCGTGATCTAGCCTTTAGCTTTTGCTGGGTTTGGGCAATTCATCTTGTCATGCAATGCATCTTTTCGAGTCGGGTATAACGTCTTCCTGTCACCTTTACATCATACATCCGCCACTTTGTTGGGTGAGGCATAACGTTGCAGTCTCTGGATGTAGCACAAAAATGTGCTGATACTGAGGAAATGTGCAAGAGTGCATCTAAATATGCAGGCTTAATACTGTTGGATAAATTGGAAAAATGTACTTCTCTTAAAAGATTGACTATTTTAAAACCAAAGCCTACCTAATAGTTATATAGCCACAAACAGTCATTTTTCGGGGCAGTTATATCAAAAGCAGTGCTTTGCGTGCTCGAACAAAATGGTGGCCGATTATTTGCACAGCGCCGTCTAGGGGCATAGAGATTCCGGAGAATGGGGACCAGCGAGCAGAGACTAGAAAGTATGATGGGAAAGATGCTTGAGAACTCACAACTCTTTTCTACAATAAATCATATGAAAATACTTTAATGCAGCTAATGTATTCTAGCACATGTAATTACAACATAGTGAAATGATGAAAGATAGTGCATTTTGAAGTGAGAATTATCTCTTCTTAGAATGTAGATCAAAGACAAAAGGTTCCCATTACGTCCAGGCTTTATAAGATGGTGATTGAATTTCTACTGGAGGCCTGTGATGTGGGCTAGGGTGGGGAGGAGAAGGAATGAGGATAGTGAAGTAAGATAATGAGATTAGATAGCAGAGCTTGCAAGTAAGGGAAATCTGAATATTGTTGGAGTGGCAGAGAATAGGGTGATACTATTCAAGCTAGGACAGCAGTAAAACAAATGGCAACATATTGATTATGTATACATTTATCAGTGTATTTACTGCTGCAATGAGCCCACACCATATTTCTGTACATGTGTGAACCTTTCTGGATGTGTTTATTGCTATCATGTATATGTAATGTAACGTTGATTCAAAGCTGTTATTCGACCTGAGATATATGGATATTTCACTTTTCTGCATAGTTGTCTTCAAAATATTTAGCGATTTTTGACCATGCTTAATTTACGGAAATGGATAAGGATAAATAAAATGCTTCCAGCATTTCATAGAATGTGTTTGTGAGTTGAGCAGTAGAAGACTTAGAGGCTTCTCTCCACTCACTTCTGCCACCTAATGGCATTTGTCAATACTAGATAATCAAACTCCTCCAGAATGTAAATAGTAGTTCAGATTGAAATCCTGTCTAACATGATATTAAGACTTTCTTGTCAAGATAAATGACGGATGGGAAAGGAATCTGAGTATCAAATGAGGAAAATGTAGGTTTGAGTATACCAGCTTACAAGTATAGCAGCTTTTATACTGTCCAATACTCACTGCCATTCCCGAAGTGGCGTATTGTCCCAAGCGGATAACTATCACGAAATCTCTTAAATGATGCGCAAAGAGTGCAGACAGAGTAGCGTAAGGTTTAACCTAATGTGTTTTCCCATATCACCTGCATATGAAGAGTTTGATTCCAAACTGCAATAAGCGCGATTTGGAAAAATGACATCAAATTTCGATGAATTTGTAAATGCAAATTTGAAACCAATTTTCCTAAAAGTTCATTTTTCATGTCTTTAGGTGCTCTCTCGTGTATACATTATATCTGAAGCACCATAATTGCCGCTATGGTAGCCTAATAACTAATACATGCTTTAATTCTTGAATGGATTTGTTGGGTTTTGGAACGAAACTCTTCATACAGTTACCTGATGTTTTCAATTGTGCATAGTTTAAAAGTATAAAACTCTGTAGACGACATTAATCAGGGACTAAATGTATTTCCAATCCCAGGGTGCGTAGGCTAGAACAGTCCTGAACCAGGGTTTACAAAATAGTGTGGAGTATCCCGACTTACTGTTTGGCTTGTTTAAACAATGGAGGCATCCGTAACTTGAATTATAGAGTTTGTAACTAAGCTATGGAGGTCCACAAATCATCTCCATAAACCAGAAACACCTCCCAGGCAATGTGCCAGGAGGCTGCTTCTTGGAATACAAGAGTGAAAACATGAGTAATGTGAATTGATATGGTGTTTTCTGCACAGCACATTACATTAATTTCATGGTGTCCCTTTTTTAACCAGAGTGTGTGGGTGGTGGCAAGTCACAGCTGAGTTGAGAGCAAGAATGGGGATATGGCAGGGAGACAACAATTAATACTGTTTTGAGAATGAGATTATAACTCATCCTTTTTGCTGACATGTGATTAAAATCTGGATGGTGATAAGAAGTGAGATGGAAAGCTGTGATAGGAGCAGTACCCACTGAGAGGGGAACTGCAAGGCAATGCTTGTGGATGTAGTTAAACCAATGGTGGGCGTTATCATTGCATGCGCATAGGCCGCCTAGGTGTGGGAAAGGGCAGGGGTCGTTCAGATAGGGCTACTACAGGGGATAAGGGTTAAAGAGGGGTTGTATTTGACATCTCAAATCCTCGAGAACAATCATCTGAGACTCAAATAATGAAAATGTAGGTTTGAGTGTGCAAGCTTGAATAGCAGCTTTAAGCACAAATATCAAACATGTGGCCGTTATGAGCTGCAGAGGCGTCAGATGCAAATCGTCATTGGGGGGGCCCACTTTAACCACCTTAAGGTATCGGTTTTTATGCATGATTTATAATATACATCCTTATATTAGATTGTATGGAAAAGTAGTATTTGAGCCCCTTTAGGTCTGATTTGGGGGCCCGGCCCCCTCTGCCCCCACTTTTCCTTATGCGGGAGAGTTAAGGATTGAAAATCGTGTGTATTATATTACAGGTCTTGACAAATTTTGGGGGGGCCCAAACATATTCAGGCCGCCCCTGCTCAGTGATTGGGGGGGGGGGGGCAGGATCCCCTGCCCCCCCCCCTTTTCCTACGCCACTGAGCTGCTGTCAACTATATTGAGTACTTTGGTTTGTTTATCTAATTCGAAAATGCGGAGACAAAACATGGTTATAGGATCGAGGAATCAACCATCAAAATGCCATTTCCCGCCCATCTGGGCCCATTTGGCAATGCTTGCTGGATAGGTGTGGGCACATCTCGGTATCACTCAAAGAATGATCTGTCATCAGTTTAGCAATATTATTGAAAACAATTAAATGTGATTATAGATCCACCTATTGCAGAGAGAAGTACGAATACAGCGACATACTATACTATAGCCAGCAATTTGGAATAAGATAGGTGATGTGCTGTGGTAGAGAGCCTATATATACATTTTAGAGGTATCAGGATCAATGTTTTACAAAGTTAGATTGTCTATTACAGCTACATACCAAGCAATGGGTGAGAAGAGCTTCTCTTGGGAAATGCGTTACAAATTTCATAGTCAAATATCGCTGTGATATTCCCAATGAACAATTGCAGTACAGTCGGCCCTCACTTTCTCGAATTTGGAAAATGCAAGAAAAAATGTCCGAGGAACCGAGGAATCGAGTCCAAATATAATGGAACATAGAAAGGCAGTTGCCAGGCAACTGTCTGAGGAAGTGAGGTATCCGAGGTAGTAAATGTTCGAGGTAGTGAGGGTCGACTGTATTATATGTGTAATAAGAACGTTGTTTTGATCAGGAGATATGGAAATTGTGAAGTCAGTCTGTTATAAAATCTCTTAACTAATCACATACCCGGAAGGACATTTGCCTATATGTGACTTTTACTTTTACTACTTCATGATCCAGACATGCCTTTCCCAACTTTGACATCTCTGTAACCTTTCCCTCCATCCCCCTCCATGAACCTTGTCACCTCTGAAGCCATTATAAGATCACCTTCCTCACCCCTTCTAAAATGAACACATGGGACATGCCCCCCTACCTTTGGTGAAGCGACCTCTGACCCTTACTGCCTGTCCGGAGATGACCATATGACTCAGGCTGTAGTCATCTATTCTGGGCTGCCCATGGGGAAGGTAGCCTTTGGAGCAGATAATGAGCATGGATTGAGCCCATTCGGCGTGTCTGAGTAGCTCCAAGTGTACCTTTTTCACATCAGTCCCGCCAGCAGTAGGCTTGGGGGTTACGGCTGGCATCTGAGCATTGCATGGATTCCCCCTCAGTCTGGGCTGAGCATGGTATGTGGTACTTTCATCAGGCTGGTCAGTTGGTGGCGTTGTGTGGTCTTAAACTATTGAGCAGTATTGAAAACTTCTTTCAGTATCTCAGTTGCACTGATGCTTATTTGATGCCTATATGATTATTTAGCATTGCAAAGCACAGTATCCAATATATCCAAAACAAACGGATTCTTTGAAAGTCATGGACTTTTTTTAAGCAATTCTTAGTATAAAATACTAGAGTTTAGTTGGTAAGGCGAATATGATGATAATGAAACGGTATAGACAGCGATTTCCGGAGTTAAGGTTGTGCTTGTGGTAACAGAAATGACATTATTTAAACTACACAGAAAATCTTAGTCTGAAGTGTTTATCCCAGCTAGGTTAGTCAAGTGCTATTCAAAAATAACATTTGGCTCACTCTCACCAAATCAGTGCAACTAAAAAAGTGACGTACATGATCGGTGGACGTACATGATCGGTGGACGTACATGATCGGCAGAGGACAAAATCCGTCTTTTACCCCCTGCACTACGATGTTTAACTCTCCCAACCATACCTACAGGCTGCAATGTATCTTTGGGGAGTTTATTAGAAAAAAAAACCTCCCAAAATATTTATAGGGGCCAGAGGGGGGGGCTCAATGTGTAACCGATCATGTACGTCACATGACGTACATGATCGGCTTGGAATGTCATGTAACATTTCCTCATTACCCACTGCTTCACATGTCTATGATTATACATATTTAGACCTACATCATATGTACACCTTGCTATGATTGATTTATGTTTTATATATGGTCAGAAAGGGTAATTAAGACAGTCAATAAATAATGGCCGATCATGTACGTCACATGACGTACATGATCGGTATTTCAAATGTCATGTAAAATACTCTTACTAGTCGCATCTACACATGTCTAACATCTTACATGTCAAGACACACATCATATGTACACCTAGGTAAGGTTTATTTATGTTTTTCCTTGTTCAGAAAGGGTAGGGCAGTCAATAATCACCGATCATGTACGTCACCGATCATGTACGTCACATGACGTACATGATCGGTATTGAAATGTCAAGTAAAATTCTCTTCCTAGTCGAATATACACATGTCTAACATTTTACATGTCAAGCCACACATCATATGTACACCTTGGTAAGGTTTATTTATGTTTTTCCTTGTTCAGAAAGGGTAGGGCAGTCAATAATCACCGATCATGTACGTCACCGATCATGTACGTCACATGACGTACATGATCGGTATTGAAATGTCAAGTAAAATTCTCTTCCTAGTCGAATATACACATGTCTAACATTTTACATGTCAAGCCACACATCATATGTACACCTTGGTAAGGTTTACTTATGTTATATGATGATCAGAAAGACTGGGGCAGTCAATCATCACCGATCATGTACGTCACCGATCATGTACGTCACCGATCATGTACGTCACCGATCATGTACGTTCACCGATCATGTACGTCCACCGATCATGTACGTCCACCGATCATGTACGTCACTTTTTTAGTTGCACTGATTTGGTGAGAGTGAGCCATATACAACATATGACTTATGACTAACTCAAAAGGACTTAGCCTAAAACTGATTAAAAATGGAGAGGACTCAGGGGTACTGACCAACCTGACAATATTAACCAACCTAGTTTGGTCGTATAGGGAGCCAAAGAATATCAGTGTACTCGCTGAACGTTAGGGCTGTAGCCGGGCCAGGTGTAGGACTACTATCAGGGGCTGATTCAGACACCCACCTGGTGGGAAGTACAGGCTTTAGCCTGGGTCTGATTACCCATTACAAGGGAGGTCATTTCCGGTCCACCAGAATCCTGGGGAGTTGTCGGGTAGGCTGACACAATCAGAGTAAGCAACACACACGAGTAGAATTTAGCTTTTTCCCATTGAATATTTTGTTTTCCATGAGTAATAGTGGAGTCAGATACCCCATCGGGATATTTGACATTGGGTTGATTTAGACGGGTATCGAGATTGTGTATTTGTGGTATCTCTAGATACTCTAGAAGACTCAACTGTTAATTGAATAAGGAAACAAATGTCTATATCAGCTCTAAAGTAGTCCCAAAACAAAATGTTTGATTAACTACCTAACTTGCTGGATTGAAATATTAATTGCTTAAAATGTGCCTCTTCTATTGTAGCCATCCACTGTGGAGAGCCTGCTACCCCTCGGTACGGCCACATCATAGACTCTAGTGAGTTCACCTACCCCAACACGGTGACGTACATGTGTGAGCAGGGCTACGTCCTCCAGGGTGATGCCATCTTAAGGTGTGAGAGTAATGGACAGTGGAGCTCCAGCCCTCCCAAGTGTCAACCTGCAGGTAAACTAGATATGTTATAGACGTGCATTGCATGTAGACGTAAGTGTATTTTAAGGTTTCTACACTGATAATCTACATGCTCCGAGGTTTGGTCTGTAGCAAAATATACTACTGCCTTACTCAGAAGACTAAGCATGATACTTATAGTAAAGAAAAGCTGGGTTGGTCACTACTGACTAACCTGATAGTATTACTGACTGGAGTTGGTCTTATAGGGAGCCAAAAAGTGATTATTAACTTGGCTAAACACTAGTGACTGTCATGAGTTGTTAGCCAGTACTGACTAAGGTAAGAATATTAGTGTATAGATGCAGATTCTAGACTTAACATGCAGTGCAGAACGTGGTGATTTATTCAAAATTGACTAGCATTTTGATGTTTGATATAAATTAAGAACGGTTTTTGGTGATACTGCTTTCGGTTTAAGTGCACCGAAAACTCAGTGATCAATCGCAGATGAGATAAGATTCGCTGGTATTGAAGCTAATGTCTATAGCATTGCTATTTGTAGAATGGATTTAACATCTCCTTTAAGGAATATGACTGATAAGACAGATATGCACCCTAACTCTAATGGTCAGCTAACATTCTGAAGGCAGTGGGCCAAATGATGGGAGTCACAGGTCAAAAGGGTTCACCAGGGCCCTTAAGGGTTTGCATGAAGGGAAATAAAAGGTTCTTGCTTGTCATGTACACAATAGTGTGCATTCCAAATAATTGGCAAGTAACTATTCCCTGTTCCATATGCCCGATTTTCTTCGACCGGCATGGTACCCATGCCGAAACAATCAATGATTTTATTAGATTTTTATAAGCTGCCTATGAGTCTATGCAATTGCATTGCCCAATTCTAAATGTCCTTCACGGCCATTCGGAAGTATAAAGATCTAATACTTTGAGCACCATGCACGTTTCGTATAAATTGCTTGAGCATATATAGAAAGCGTATTGGCAGTCTCTACCACGCTTGCACTGTAAATAGTTGTTGCCATTTTACAGTGGCATCTTCTGTTGTTTTACATCATTTACTGTAGTTTTACAGTCGATTCTACGGTTGAATTACAAAAAGAACACACACAGAAAAGTGAGAGTCATTGTCGCTAAAACTACCCTCGCCTGAGGGTCAGGCACTGTATGACTCTCAGGTGAGGGTAGTTTTAGCGACAATGACTCTCACTTTTCTGAGGGTGAACTGTACACCTACACACTCAGAAAAGTCAGCGCCATTGTCGCCAAAACCACGGTCACCTGAAAGTCAGGCAAACTACTGTCACCTCAAAGTCAGGCACTGCCTGACTTTCAGGTGAGAGTGGTTTTGGCGGCAATGACGCTGACTTTTCTGAGTGTGTACAGTAGAATCTACTGAAAAAAGGCAACCAACTATTTACAGTGTACTCCCTGCGTTTATTGTTAATTGTGACTGGTTTCCTTGGTTACAGATGGCCCCTTCCCGTGGTGGGTGCTAGTCATCGTGGTCGTCATCTTCCTCTCCATGGCAACCTATGTGATGGCCAAGTGTTTTCTAAAGTACTGTGGGCAAGTACCTCTACACGCTGTATGACGCATGGACTAGGGGCAGTCAGTCAGGATTAACACCTGATAGAACCACCGGCTTGGCAGTCAGCAACAGGGAGCAGCCAAACCCCCTCCCAGCCCCCCCCCCCATATCTTATGCCTGAAGAAAAAGATTTCAGGGAATATCTTATTCTTCATGAGCCCCGGGGGGATGCTTCCTAAGATAGCTATCCCTAAGCCTACCTCCAACTGTAATCAGAAATAACTAAGCTAACCCTAACCCCTACCCTATAACCATTGGGCAGGAATCCAGTGTAGTTAAATTGGTATAAATATGAAGCATCCCCTGGGGGACTTGGGAATGATGAAGCATGGTGGTTTCTTACAAAGCATCCCCTGGGGATACAGGGGAGTCATGTCTGTGGTTGAAGCATAAGATATCCCCAAATATATTATGCTTGAAGAATAAGATGTTGTGCTAATATGGTGCACAACGTGTCCAGAAACTCCGAGATTCTCTATTGACCTCCCTTATAATGTTGTTCGGTCGAGTGGCGTTTTGTAATATCTATGATTATTGTGAATATTATCATTATATGCGAAACATTAGAATTAAACCGGTAGGAGCCTGTTTCAATTAAGAGCACAAGTTGTATCAGTATCAGGTGGATTAAGGGATTATGAGGCAGCAGGCAGAGATGAATCTTGTAGTTAAAACTAAAGATGTCAGTGTTTACAAGATAGATTCAGATTACACATAATTATCAGGCAAGGAAGTCGTTCCACGTTTATGGAGGTGATTTGCAGATTCCGTAGCCAACTTACATACTCCACAAGTCAAGTTATGGACTATAGAATGTTTTTACAAAAAACGAAAATGCACTTTGTAACCTATATGCTATGGGGGTATACAGGTTGTGCCTTACTTCTCTGTATAGAAACCATGGTCTTCCTAGCCCCCATTTAGAGAAAATAGAAGATTCTTTTAAAGATAAATGTAGGCCTAGTCATAGAAGAGGGACCCTTAATTGGGGGGGGGGGGGGTGTCCTTATAAATGTCCCCTGTCAATTTTAAGAAATGCTCATCCCGTCATATCGATTCCAAGAAATGTCCATGTCACCGTGTCAATTTTAAGAAATATCCCACGTCCCATGTCATTGTCTATCTAATCCCCCTGTCCAATGTCACAAAGGCCAAAAACAGCTCATGTTGCCAAGTTGAATTAAGGAGTCTAGGGTCACAGGAGGGAATGGGCAGAACGTTTGTGTGTTGGCAGTACATGTGAGGGCAGGTGTTCCCTAGATTGGATTAGAAGCAGCTGCGTTATCAGTGTACCCGTCATAATTGTCTGTCTACGCGTTGAATAATTGTTCGCTAGTGGCTGTAGACATCATTAGATTATGAACAGTGACTGTGCGCTAAAAGTATATAAAGGCAATAGGTTACAATAGGAACAACCCTGAGGAAAGTGACCTACCCACAGCCAACTGCCATTCCCGAGATGGCCTATTGTCCCAGGCTGATAAATATGAATAAACCTTAGATGATGCACAAAGGGTGCAGACAGAGTAACATAAGGGTTAATTTGTTTGCCTATATCAACTGTAGTTAACTGACGATGTTTCGAATTGTGCATAGTTTGAAATTATAAAACTCCGTAGATAGATGAAGCATGGATAAAAGTGCAAGTTTTAAAATGATTCTGCTCATGATGTTTATGGAAATGCATATTATACATTTAGAGAGTCCCACTTTGTACACAACTACCGGTAGATAATAAGAGAAGAAGTTGTCTGCTTTTGTTATTTAGTCATGACCATAGACAACATTAATCAGGGATTAAATGCATTTCCACTACCATAGAGCGCAGGCTAGAGCAGTGCCGAACCACGGTTTACAAAATTGTGTGGAGTAGCCCGACTTATTGTTTGGCTTGCTTAAACAATGGACCCTGCCCAGTAAACAAAAAATGTTATGCAAAGTTATATAACGTTTCTCCATGGCTCCTTAGTGTGGCAATATGACTGTTATATTAAGTTAAAAACGTTATTTTGACGTCAAATAACATATTTTTGCTAGCTGGGCGGTCCATAACTTGAATCACAAAGTTCGCAACTAAGCTATGGAATTCCATGAATCACCTGCATAAACCAGAAACACCTCCCAGGCAATGTGTCAGGTTGCCGCTTCTTGGAATACAACAGTGAAAACATGATTAATGTGAATCAATATGGCATTTTCTGCACAGCACATTACACTAATTTCATGGTGTCCTTTTTTTAACCAGAGTGTGTCGGTGGCGGCAAGTCAAAGCTGAGTCGAGAGCAAGAATGGGGATATGGCAGGGAGACAACAATTAATACTGTTTTGAGAATGAGATATCATTTTTTTTGTTTTCTTTTGCTGACACATGATTAAAATCTGTAGGGTGATAAGAAGTGAGAGGGAATGCTGTGATAGGGGCAGTACCCGCTGAGAGGGGAACTGCAAGGCAATGCTTGTGAATGTAGTAAAACTAAAGGAGGGGTTTTCAAGATGTGTTGGAGAGGGTATAGGCTAGACAGTGGTATTGCAGGAGTCGTTAGGATAGGGCTACTCCAGGGGATAAGGGTTGCGGAGGGATTGTCTTTGACATCTCAAATCCTCGGGAACTGCTGTCATCACATAATGGCATACATCCAATCTAACACGATTTGACTTTATAATACAATGTAAAACCTTATTTCTTCTTAGGCTATATCAGGTGGAAGACTGCCTGGACTTACAGTACATCCTGTATAACACACCCAGCCCGTTATTCCAGGTCACTCAGCCTGGTTTACAGGGTTGTATAGCTACAGCACTGTGTTTTGGACATGGCTTTTACATAATCATATTTGCGATTTTTATATGATATTTGCGAAAAATAAAGTCCCCTTTAGTATATAGATCAACATATTACCTATCAACTTATGGATGCATTTAGTGCATGGTCCGTTGCATTCATGATTAATTACAAGTTTAAATATGTATTTAGTATGGTTTGGGACACATAGAGCATGGTATAGCAGCTGTATCTGCTGGGAGAATGTGTGAAAGCCTGAGACCCAGCCTGCTATACCAGGCTGATGTGCTGGGAGAGTGTGAACATCCTGAGCAAACACCCTGCCTGTAAAGACTCCCGGCCTGCTAAACCAGGCTGGGCAGCCTGCATTAACAGGCTGACTGAGAAATCGGGCCAGGCTGTATCCCTGGTCCCGTCCTCCACCTGTATATCAGAGCATGAACAGGAGCAGTGAATCACCCCTGAGATTCCAATCCTTCACTTTATCAATGCTTGAAACGTCCAGCCCCAATAACCAGCTAACCATAGGCTAGTTACCACAGAATGGTACTAGACCAGTATAATTCATCTATATCAGGGGGTCCAGATGGGGGGTCCCTATGTCGCCTGTCGATTTTAAGAAATGTTCATGTCATTTGTCAGTATCTTTGTAGGCCTATTTCTCCTGTCATTTGTCACTAGGCTCCATGTCGCCTGTCGATTTTAAGAAAAGGCCATGTCGCGCTGTCGATTTTAGGGGTCTACACCCATATATCAGGGTCCAACCAGTCGATAAGCTGACTAGGCTATCCACACCACAGTTAGCCTAAATAAGGCTACCTATTGCTTCTTGATAGTGTGTAGAGGAGAATGCACTTATGATCATTCGATGTGTTCTTTTAAAATAGTTGATAGGGGTGTATTACCTGTTTAGGTGAAAGGTGATAGATATAGGAAAATGTTGTAACTAATGCATGAAGCCTTGTGTGTCTGAAGAATGAAATTGTGTATCATCATAAATTTCCCATCACAATAACTATCGCATTATATGCCCTTCTCATTTTCTCATTATATGCCTTCACTTCCAATAACGTCACGCTACACTACCCTCTATTGGTCCCTTTCAGTGACGGTGACGAAGATCCGGTTCCGGCGGAAGTAGAGGAGCGTCAGTCGCTACAGGGCGCCGATGACCGCCGAGCCCACAACGAGGGTGGCGACAAACAAAATGGAGGCGCTGGAGAGGTTACCATGGTGACGCCGTTGGACCTTGGCGACAGGTGACGGCCGGCCGAACCGCGTTCCGCTCTCTACAGACAGGTGGCGCCAGAGCCACCGGAACCGGACGAGCCTCGCTCCTGTGCTTACACTATCACACTCTCCAAGCATAGTACCTCTCTGATGGAGGACGACACTGACAAGACCCTGCTTCTCAATTAAAATCTGGATATTGGGAACTAAGGGTTGTTATTTAGCTATTCAAATCTGATGAACACAGGGGCCCAAGCAAATGATAACCTACTCGCCTCAAGCTACATTTTAATAGTGCCCTGCAAGGATTATGTCTGCATCCTCTAGCTTGGAATAGGGCCCTAAGCGTTGGCAGAATGATAGGTGACTCCAGAATAAATTGGCTTGTCATCCCGCGGATAAAAGAGCTGGAAATGCTATTCAGAAAGTGATTGACTGGTTCGTTAACCTTGGAATGGAATTTGAGCTGTACTATTGAACCATCTATGCCTATCTGTGCATTATAGAAACTGTCGGTGAACCATAGAAACGCGTGATAGAAACTGAATTATTCCAAAGATAAAGGCATATGTGGCACTATGAATTGAGACTGAGACAGAAGCTGAATGAGAAAAAGTAGCAGCAAATAAATCTGAAATCTATAACCATTATCTTTTGCCTAAACTCTGGTTCACAAAAAGGGTTTCCACCCTGTCCTAGATATTATCGTAGTTGATTTAGGGATCTGGAGTATTGTTGATGACGTGTTTCAGACAAGAGCGTGCTGAAAGTTTTTTCACTGTACTGTATCAGCAGTCCGCTAGCTGTTACAAGTCAAAATATCCAGGATCAAGAGGCTGCAGAGAGCTCTTTCCCTTTCTTTCATTACTGGCTCAACTAAAATGCCATGTACTACCAAAGGCCAACGTGCCCGCTCAGATAAAGGATAGGGACTACATCCTGATTAATGTGTACTATAGGCCTGGCAAGTGCTACAGGCCTTGTAGATACAATGGAGGGAACCCCTGTGCTAGTGACATGAATGTCACAAATCAGAGAATCGAAATAGCATAACTTCCCCATGTCAGTTGTCAGTCGTTGGTATGGGAAATAATGGCCATTCCAGCAGAATCCATTGCCTACGGCCGACACATAACATTTATGTTTTCCCCTGATGCCTGTAGTAGATGGCCCGACTCAATTGTGCATGGTTTGGGGCCCTCTGCAGATAAATCATTCAAGAGCACTCATGGATATTGCTTTGGATTCTAAAGGCTATTCATGTTGTTCATTCGTAAAGTCATATTTTGTACAGTTGGCTAATTCACAGAAGATAGACAGCACGGGTTCTCCAGTAAAAGCGGGAAATTACATTACGTATTTGTGGAACTCCACGCTGTGTTTCAGAGAAGGATCAAATTCTGAAAGGATTCAGTAAGAAGTCCGAACTAAGCCTCTCCTGTCGGCTAAGAAGAGAAATGCCATTTTGAGTTGCTCAGAAACATTTGGCAAAAGCAAGGAAGATCAGAGAGATGTCTTTCTTTTGGGCATTGTTGAAAATGGGTCAGGTTTTTTTTAATGGTTGCTAGGTTTGGTTGCTAAGACGCTGGTTCCTGGTTATTTGTACGGTTCCCAGAGGCGTTGAGCTGGACTTGCTCTGTCTTTCCTGTATCATGCGTTTGGTGGCAGAACAATATGTGGATATTATGGAGACTAAATAATCGGCTGACTATAGATAGCAAGACAACTGTGCATAAAAACGATCTTTGACACTATACAGACAATGATGCATGAATAATGTCTATCTAATCACTGCTGTCAATTTATGAGGACCAGAAGGACATAATATAGTCTAGATTTATTTTGCCTTTCTCAATGACATGAAAATGCATTTTGTGTATACATTGTTGTTTTGATCACTGCCGTCAGAAGTTGGGTGTTTCTAGTTGCTGTCCCATTGTGTACGGGACACAAGCGAGTATTGTGGATGGTGCTGTATGTCGGGCTAATGTATAATTCCACACATCTATTTTCCTATGGTAACAAAGACACAATGTCATTGTCCTTCAACAAAGGCATTGTAGCAATGTTTTAAGGGTTTTATCGGATAAACTCTAATAGCATACACATAGAAGAGATTGAAATAGAGCATTTATTTGAGATTTCAGACAGCATTAATCTCATACTGTTACACTGCTATGCTATGTATTGTTTGTAGTTGGGAAGCGGCATATATCTCTTTTTTTTAAGATTTAAATGCATAACACTTTTCCTTTAATGCTCCAATTGGTGCAATGAGCACGATAAAATCTGCTGCAATTTGCAGCCTCGAGACCGTTATTCAACAGGTATGTATACAATGATTTGAATTTACTCCCGGGGATATATCAACCTACGACAATTAAGCGTGTTACCATAGATGCCACTCCATGGGATTTTATGAAAGTGTTGTGAGATGAAAAGGTTTTTCTCAATGCATTATGAAATGATTTAGAACGTTCGTTTTTGCATTATGTACAATCATATATTTTACATTATGTTTATATTCAAAGGTTCCCATCTAGATTATGATAAAGCGATAACTTCTATGTTGTTGTCTAAAACTAACTTTGTATAAGTGTATATATTTTTGACCCCAGCGTTTTATGCCTACTGTATAGCCAAAACATTATAATGTATTTACCATTCCTAATCATCAAAAGTGTATATGTGAAATGGCGGATGAGATTGCAGTGGGTAAAAAGGAGGGAGGTATTTTTCAATGACTGGCAATATACCAAATATTTTTCTAAACTTTTATAAATATTTTTTATATTGTAACTGTACATAAACATGTAGAACTGTGCAATATGTCGAATAGAGGGAGACATTGTAAAAAAGTAAAACAGTGTACAATTCCCAGGAAAATTGCTATTTTCTGAATATATCTGTATTGATTATTAGAGATTATACAATAGGTACTTGCAATTATTTTGTTCATTACTTACGTGTTGTTTCCACGAGCCCAATGCAGGCCTACTCATGTACATTTGATAACAAGTATATAAAGGAGTGTAGTAAAATATTGTATGTCTATAGATACAAGACTTATATTGGAAGTTCGTTTGTCATGATATTCTGTACCAAACACATGAAATAAACATATAAGTGATACTCCCGGTGATCCCTTTTTCTTCTGTATAATTCGGGAGAGGACTTTGACAGGAAAAAAGCACTACACAAGCGACGTCAATGACAACTGATACCAATATTTGACTACATGAACTATTTGTAAGCCCTCTCCTCGTTTTTATTGTACTTATTTGTGCACCAAGCCGATACATTCATCCCTAGGAAGGAGTACGCAAATTGCCCTACCGATCCAAAAATACAGGTGGCATTGGTCTTTGAGTGCTTAACGTTGAACAAGAGAAAAAATAGATTGAAATCAGGTTAGCTCTCTTGGTTATTTATTTGATTTCCTGGAGCTTATACATATCGCATGTACGTGCATGGAAACATCATGTAACAGTTTGTACAAATGCTAGGCTAAACTTTAACAAAAGTGTCAACTACATGCATTTATAAGTAAATCTGATGGGAAAGACATCAATAACATTCTCTTTTGTGGGATATTGTAACATATTTTACAAATCATCTTAGAAATGTAAAATTCACTATTATCAAACTTCGGACTTCATGAACCTAACTGAACTAAAGCATACTTTGTAACCTTACCAGAGAATCTACCGCTAAAATCTCCAGCGAAGGAAAGGGCAATGGGCGTCTTTGTAAAATTAAATGTATCACATACAATCGTAAACATAAGTCAGTCCCATATAGTATATCAAGCATTATATAAATATACACACCCTTGGACACTATGGCATATATCATTATCATCATATTAAAATGAAATCACACATATCAGATTATGAGAATGAGATTGGCAATGTGTGGCCTGTTCTCCATAAGCATTAGTGTCAATGCACTTTCATTCCATTAGGAATACATTTACATGATACCCACCTAGTTTTGATTAGTACATTTCCCATAATTATGAACACCGGATTAATCTATAATTCTTAATTCAATCTCTGTAGGAAGGCACTTCCAGGAGGGCGTTGTACCTATCATTATGTCAAAATTTGCCTCAGTGGCATAGCATACAACATGTGGGGCTTACCTATAATTCTAATTCCCTGGTGATTACCAGAGAAGGCCTAAAATGCTTTTGGAATGTAGCTTCTCGTATATCACTTCCAAACACGACTTATGAGTTGGTACCACCACTGTCCAATTGTACCATGAATTGTGACGTCTGAAATTCTGGTAGTAAACCTCTAAGGCCAGCAGTTCCAGGCAGGCTACCATTCTGTATCCATTTTGGGGTATTATTGCTCTCCTCATTCTTCATCAGGGCCTTTCCGGGTCGCTACGTAAACGGTTATTACCAGTAGATAATACACCGCCGTCAGTTCAGCCTTTAGCAAAAGTTTAAAGTTGACGCAGAGCTGAAAGCCTATACTCAAATCGATAATGTTATTATATTCACATAGGCACAGCTATAGGCACGATTCCCCGGGCCCGTCCAAACAGAATGAACACAGTTACCTTTGGGCTAAAGTCTTTATGGTACAGCAAAACCCTAAGGCGATGATACATATGCCATAAGTGCTGTTCCCCTGCTGTTTTGCTGGTCATATAGGGCAGACCTCACATGATGCACAATAGTAGCCCTCGGACTTCAATATCTCCTCATCGTCGTTAGGATAATCTTGGCATAATTATAAGTGATTGGAATGTAGAATTTCCCGTACACGTGTCCCTTATTATTTTGATATAACTGTGTTACTCTCCCAGACTGCAGTACAAGTCGTTTCTAGTTCTGATTCAGGCACATTTAAATCTGTATTAGGCACATAATCATCACCATTGTCATATTTAGGCCCGAGTACACACACACAAGATACTTGGTTTATACATTATGGTTTATGCTTCTCAGCCAGTCTAGCAAGGTATCCTTATTATACAACATCACACTTAATCCAGGGACAACGCACCATTTACGTAGTGCAATTCTCTGAACCTTTCATATGTTCTGGGAGATTCAGGTTTCAAACACATTCTTTTGATCCAACTTCAAGAGAGCAATCGTCTTTCATCTATATCATAAAAGCGAACTGAGTTGCTATTTCTGAATCTGTAGTACTACCTCATGTATGTTACATACGTGGTAGATTTCTGAATAAGTTCTTGGTCGATGTGATCACTTTAGACAACATTTTATTTCCGGGTTTGGCAAGGCTTAAGAAGTTCTACGCTTGTTTGGCGACTTCGTGCTGGCGACTTCAGCGTTCTGGTTGCCATCTAGTGTGAGGTTCTGGAACCAGTAGAAGCCTAGAATGCAACTCATCCCAGAGAGAGGAATCACTGTGTCTAAAAGGAGAGGGCCCATGCGGTCAGACCAACTGCTCAACCACTTTCACCAATCCATTTTGCAGGAAATATTTTATATCTGTAACTCTGAATGCCACAAGACTGATCAATCAATTATATCAATGTACAACAAGTTGACGTCTTTGACACTGTCTTTAGTAATGTACTGTTAACGGGTTCTTGTAGATTATACAGTTGAGGACTTGGGACGTCCTATGGGAATCTACTCCCGTTGGTGTGTCAATGCCTACTAATGTTCTACTCCAGGGTATTGATATCATTCCTGTCCAGCTAATTACTACATGAATAATTCCCATGGTCCAGCTTTTTCAGCTACAGTCTGGTGGACTCTGCTATGTTCTCTTGGGCGACGGCCGCAGTGGTGAATGGCAAGAGGCAATAGATCTACAACAAATAACAAGAAGAATCAGTAAGGTGTATCTCTATGCCAGATTCATGGTATATATGGCAGATGTTGTTCAATAGCGGGATATGGGTATAATGTCAATGTATTAACCACTGCAGGAATTACTCAAAATTTACAATTTGCAAAGTTATTATCTATTTTACGATAATACCTAGAGATTCACTGGAGGGTCACTGGACTTTTGGCTCTATAGCAGAAAAACTGGACAACCCCTGAGTTCTTTCTAAAAGGCAAGGGCCACATGTGTTGGGCAGGGCCTATGTACAGGGAACGCCTACAAAGGACATCCCTCTCCACCCATGCACATATCACACAACAGATGGCAGTACCTCTCAGAGTCCTCGCCAGGCCTCTGCCGGTTCCAGCAAAGAAGAGCCTTTAGTTGACATTAAACACTTTACACTGAAGCATTTAGGGTAGGTTCACCACTTTCAACCGGTCTGATCCATGTTTTTTCATGAGCTACCTTTCAGGTCTAATTGCTCCTGGAGTTTTTTGTGCATATCCTTCAGAATTGAACCAAACTTTAGGTATTGCTCGGGAGAATAACTTCCATGATGTCTTACAATGCCATATATCAGTTTACAGTATTTAATTCCATGATTTATCAGAGTATTCAGAATTTCCCCTTTTCACCCTAAGTCAGCCAAAATGCACCTTGAGTCAGCCATATTACAACCACCAGAAATGTATGTAATAAACCAGTTATTTCCTGATTTTCATCAATGGATTGGCTGACATGAAAGCGTGCATCATGTATAAATATGTTACAACTAACAATAGAGAAGAAAACGATTTATTGAATATGGAATAATCAAGACAAAGTCAGTACTGTACCTCGGGTGAATACAATTGCATTATGAGCTATCAATACAAGTAAATATTACTTGTATGAGCAATGACGACTAAATATAACATTATAAACATGCAGTATGGAGTTATATTGAATATACTGGGGGCCCTGCCTCCCCACCCCCTTCCCCCCCCCCCTCTTTTTGCATTTCATCCTTGCCCTCTATACACTACACAAGTAGGCCTGCTATCCTTAACCCTGTAGTAGAAATGGATATTCTGGGAGGAGGAGATATTCACAAGGGTAAGGGGAGAGTTCTTAGACAAAAATTCAGAGTGAGAGAATTCTAGGGGGGATTCCAGAGAAGAAAATCCCATGGTTGACTTAGGGTATGAGGTGGCTGACTTAGGGTGAATTCATGGCTGACTTAAGGTGAAATGGGTATACCTTACGAAATCAGTCCTAAATATAATTTAGGAAATTAATTTTGCTTAATAAAGTCATGATTTGTGTAATCTAGATACATATCTAGCTCACCAAACCAATTGACACTGTGTATTGAAGGGACAAATACTTCAAATTAACTACCAAAGAATATGAACAGTGGAGAGATTTTCATTCTCTGTTTGTCAAAACAGGTCAAACAGGGGTACTTCTGACTGATTCTACAGTATGAAAAAGAGTGATGATGTGGATGCAATGTGAAGTATATATTTGGAAAACACCTCAACTCTTAAATCAGTGGGAGTTTATGGTCACCAGATGCATACTGAACATGTAATTCCAAGTCAAAAGTGGTTGACTCAAGGTATGAGTTTGACTTAGGGTGAACCTACCCTAGGGTTGTTCATAATAATAGGTAATAATAGGAATTGCGCACAGTTTATAAGAGAGATACATGCAGATACATACATTCTAAAATGCCATTAACTCCATTTTGAAATAGATATCAGCATAAATTATGAATACCATGATTGCCCATTTAAATGCACCTGCGTTTGAATTCCGAGTACCTGTCACCCCCTGCACTCACATCGGACATATGTGGTGCGATCTGCGAAAAGGGCCCTTAGTGCAGGGTGCATTAAGGTCCCTTTTATCAGCCTATGTCACATATGTTTGTTTGAGGTCTTCAGAAGAGAGTTTAAAGGTTTCAATGGTGTTCCACACCTGTGCTTAAATTACGCATATATATGCTCTTTTGAGTCCCCAACCTCGCATTAACGGGCAATTAAGGTAAGGTATAGTATAGCCCAGGAACAGTTAAACTAGCCTCCCTCAACTGACATAAGATTTGATGTGAGGTTGTTACCTTGTCTGAAGGGTAAAGATCGAAGTCACCAGGTGGGTTGGTGATAACGTATCTGTTGTAGGAGCCGGCGGATGGTCGCGGGTCGATCAGTCGGTAGATACCGATACTGAGAACACCCAGATCCCGTAGGGCGCTGGAGAACAGGTTACCATACTGCATGCTCTGTAAAGGTTGAATCATTCACTCTCAGAAACTTAATTGAGTTAATTTCACAATAACAGTGATCACTGATAAGCTGGAATAATTAGATTTACTACTTTCTACTGTATATATAATACATGTTGTCTGGTACTCATCGTCATCTCAAGAGGAAGACAGAGCACTAGCAACACCAGTGCCACTTCAAAAGAACAGCTTTATTCATAATGAAAGCCATGTCTAGAGAAGACAAAGACCATAACTATATTATGTATTTCCAGATTTTCCTGGAAATGAAAAATATAGATCCTTTGACCCAGTACTAAAATTAGTATTCATATAAATATAATCATAAGTTATTCATTTATATTCCGGGAAGGTAAATATTTAACAATTAAGCCATTCGATCTGTAAGGAAGGTATTAAGTGATTGTATGCTTAAGGGACAAAGTGACTGAGCTGGGCATAGTAGATCTGTTAAGGTTCCACATTCCACAATGTTAAAAGTGTAGCAGGAAGAATGTGAAAGGAAGGCTGCAGTCACACTTACAAGTAAATACACATGTAACCCAACGAGGTAAAAGACCCATCCGAGGATTTTTAGTTCTGGTTTTGGCCACCAGGGGGCACCAGCCGGATTGCATTTTGAAGATTATGACACCAATTTTAATTACTAATAACCTACCGGATGGGTCTTTTCCTTGGCCTGGTCACACATGATCAAAGTACGATTATGCATCGATTTTCCTTAATCTTTATGTTATGCACGGTAGATTTCCATATGCAAAAGCCAAGCATCACTGCATATTCAAAGTTTTGGGTGATTACATGATATGGGTTGTTTGGCAGGGGGTGGGGGTAATGATTGAAAACGTGAAAAAAAAGGCGAAGTGAGAGTTCAAAGCAATCTCCCAATCATTCCATATCAATACCATTTCAATGGCCTCTATCGGTGGAGGAGGCTGGAAGAGAATACATCATTTTACAAGCTTAAGTTCTTTGAGGGATATTCTACATAATAAAACTCAATGGCTGTAGTTAACAGTAGAAAAATTCATATTTCTAACTCACTTTTTATAGCTATGTAAATGTGTAACACCTTTATTGATGTATTGTATGTTCCATGCCATGATAAAATGCAAATTCTGAGAGCGGAAATGGTTCACAATCAGAATTGACAAGAGAAAACTAGTGTTAGTATCCCCTATAAAGCTGACAGTGTGGAAACACTATCTCCCATTATAGGTCTGTTTGTACAATATATTACAGAAACAAACAACCATGCTAACTTGAAACCACTTAGTTAACTCAAATAAAATACACAACACTACCTACTCCTTCACACCTTAACCCTAATGTGGAAAATAAACTGCTGTAACCTTTATATCAAAGACCAATTAGGTTTACAATAATATTCAGGAAATCGTGAGAGCTCAAGGGGTCACGGCGATTTGTATGAGTCACCAAAATTTAATAGTCTGTGGTACGAGGCCCCAGGGGCGTGGCAACCGGGGGGGACGGGGGGGACGGGGGGGACATGTCCCCCCCACTTTTGATCAACCCCAAAAAAGGTCAAACCAAAATGGTCAAGTAAAAGGGGGTCAAAAAGGGTCAAAATACCCCTCAGTCCCCCCTACTTTAAAAATGCTTGCCACGCCCCTGGAGGCTCCACAGACTACCATAGGCTTTCACACCACAGTCTATACCTCAACTTTCCGAATTCTTAATTCAGCTATCTTAACCTTGCCATGGCTAAGGATTTAGTGTCTTTACTCACATATGGTGCATGATATGCCACAGGGAAATACCTAGAGGGTTTGTGACATGGCATTCTAATGGTATTCTTAATGGTATTCTTAATATCTAAAGATAAAGGTAGGCTAATGGTTGCACGTGGCTTAGATATAGCAGGCTTGAGTGAGCACTCAAGTAATACCACAATTTAACTTCCTTATCAACTAAATCTCCTACTGAAAATAGCAGAGATGTACTACTTATATCTACTAATAGCTCACCTTAAACTGGAATAATCAAGAGCAGAACATAATGTGATTCTTGTTTATCATATTTGCGAACCAATTATTAAAACATCAAAAGAATTTATAATATATATGCAGCTAGTAAGGTGTTATAAAGAAAAATATTAATTTTATACACTGTCATGATATATGTAACGCTTATTTGTGAAAGGAAACTGACATTGTATCCCATCAATTTTAAGTCCCTTCCAAATGTCATAGTTTTTTTTAATCAAATACAAATCTAATTGCACAAATACAAAACCCCTTTAATGGATGACAACTTACGCTGTAGACCTCAAGCAGTCCTTCATCGAGAGGTAGAAGAGCAACTCGGCAGCGGTTGCGGGTACTGAGCTGCTCGGGCTCAAACTGGCCCCGTACAAGGCCAACGCCCTCTGCCAGCATGGACTCCAGCTCAGGTGTTGCTCCACCAGTCAGTATGGTACGGATAAGGTTGAGTGCCTCGTAGTTAAAGTATGCCTTTGGGTGGAAAAATTAAGCATATTGTAAGAAAAGATATATGTATCAATGGCTTTTCGAATTATTGATAGTTTCTTAGAGGCACAGACAGAGGTAAAGCTTACAAAAGGTAAGTCTATGGTTACATCAGTATGATTATATGCGACAAATGCTACAGTAAATCTTTATCATCATTTTTGGTCTGTTGTATTTCATCTTCTAGCAATACTAATCAGTGCTGGAATCTAAGATTGTCCTAAGAGACTTATTCTCACCGTGCTCATGAGAGAATCCAAAACGCTGGCTGCAAATGCCCGACCACAGGCAAAGGGTTGAGTCATGTATAGAGGAGTGTCTGGGTCGTCCTCATCATCCTGGTCCAGGAACTGTACATTGTAGTCATTGGCTGACAGAAAAAGAAATCCAATACCATTAACTGCCATTTCGAAATAGTATTATATTCTTTACAATGACCATTTTGATGATACATAGAAATTATGATTTGTTCTAACTTTAAAGTTCCGATCTATGTAACAATTGAAAACCCTTTACCTGTTTACTCCAAATTTCTTACCATGATTAGCGCTAAGCATTTGTATTTATAGTTATATACCTCTCTTTAGTACATATGTATTGCAGACAAAGTAGGCACCAGGCATATAATCTTTTCAGACTCACCCAATTCTGTTACCATGGCTACAGTCTCTCCTGTTGTTTCTGTATGTATAACGTTTTGTCCAGATGCACCTCCTGAACAGAGAAAATGAAACATCCGTTAGATAGATGGTTCAAAATATAGAAAATAAGAAACTTTCAAAATGTGCTAGCAATGTGAAGTGTCAGTGTAGAAAGCACACTAATAGCTGGATAGATATCACAAGGGCGTATAGGCAATTACTTGTTGAGCACATAGATTGGCCTTGTACATGAGGCAAGTCAATGCAAATTCTCACTGTACAGATTACAAACAAATGATGTCAGATACATTACAAGACCCAATATGGCGTGTATGGCAAGCGATATGTTCACCCCCCATATCAGCGTTGCTAACTATGATATCAAAGTTTATTACTCAGATATCGAAATTTTAAACGCTGGTATCGAAGTTTAAAGCTCTGATATCAAAGTTTTAAAGTCTGATATCAAATATTTAAACTCTAATATCAGTGTTTAAAAGTCTAATATCAAAGATTTAAACTCTGATGTCAAAGTTTTAAACTCTGATATCAAAGTTTTAAACTCTGATATCGAAGGTGAACAAATGGCTTGCCACATGCGTGACAGGGCATGGACACAGACGTAGGTGCTGCACATCTGCTATTGCTGATACACTGTACAATCACTACAATCTGTGGTATTCACTAGCAAGGCTATCGAGCTTTGAGCAGGGGTATTCCTTTATATCAAGGTGGAGGAGCAATTCGGGAGGAGGCAAGGATTTATTGGACCTTTCTTGTGAGGAGGACAGTTCACAAATTCTTAGTGAAAGTGTGTGTCTCGCTTCAGAGCAAAGCGTAAAAGAATCGGGACCCTCTGAAGAGAGGATAAAGGGTCTTCGCATCTGTACCTATGTCTGTCCGATTATCACTGTCTATATTCACTCTACGCACACAAGCACTACTATAAAGCTAGATACGTGATTATGTAAGCCAACACTGGTGCCTGTGTACAGTAGAGTAAACCTGGGTCATGTCTCACTCGGTAGGAAGTAAGGGATAGTCTCCATACTTTGCCGCAGTAGGCTGAGCTTCTGTAGGGCTTTCTTGGGAGATGACTTCCATATATCTGCCAGGTTCTGGAAGGTCATGGTCTTGATGTTGAGTGAACAGAGGATGGCCTCCTTGTCCACCAGGGTGGCATCCTCGGTGGTGGCATCGTTAGCACTTAAGATGACACACATGCTGCACTGGTTGATTTTAACTGCGCGCAGGTCTGACCGATTCAATGGTGAACCCTGAAGGAAGCATACAAAGTTTAAGAAATACATACCATGCTTGATACCTTTTATTTTAAAAAAGAGTCTGGGGATTTATAGGTGATAGAGCAACAATCTTTACTGAGGAATGTAAGGTGAGAAGGTAAACATCTGTCTATGAGATGGATTGTAAATCCCTTCTTCAAGCATTAAGTCACACCAATTTTGGCTTCATTATGGAGAATAATCTATATTCTATATGATATGTTATTAGTGCATATTCTACTATGCTAGAGGGGTTAAATGAGAAAGGTATTACTCACAGGCTTGACATAGATCTCCGGGAAGTTTGCCAATGTGTGCCACTCTTTCTGCAGGTATTGTTCGCTAGCTATTATGACTATAGGCCTCAGCTCGTCAGCCCTCAGGTTGGAGGAGCGGAGGGGCATCACAAAGTTACAGAGACCAATGATTGGAGAGTCATTGTCGGCGAATAGACACACCACATAGTGCTCACATAACCGCTTCGTCACCTCCCTGTTACGGCCATGGGACTAGAGCAAATGGGAAATAAAGAGGGAAAATCAGCAAAAGTAAAATACATGATTGACTGATATTAGAGGGAGAGCCACCAGAGGAACAGACAGATAAAAGATGTATCATTGGGAGTTGTAGCTATCATATATATGAATCAACTTTATAGGTAGCAGTTGTATTTCTAATCAATGCGGAGCAGCATTAGACAAACTCTCTACATGTTTTCTCACTTTGTCATCATGTTATCAGGTAATCTTTGATAATACACTGATGGTATTCTGATGATAAGATCAGGAAGGACCTACGAGGATAGCATCGCTAAATTGGCGGTCAGGACACCAGTGGAAGAGCAGGGTGGAGTCGAATGTCTCCTCCTGGGTTGGACCCTGGATGGCAAGAGGCTCTAAGGCAATAGCACGACGCACTCCCAACCTGCAACAAATATGGATTACATTGGGGTTTACAATGTAAATATTATGATAAGATATAAATGTGATAGTTCATTTGGTTCATATGTAAGTCCATGATGTTTGCGGGGGAAAAGCAATGGTTCTTTGAACTATATTATTCCATAATGCTGAAATTGTAAGGAGATAGGGAGAAAGCTTTATAGCCATCACCTTGCCAGCTAAAGTCATGTATATATATATATATATATATATATATATATATATATATATATATATATATATATATATATATATATATATATATATATATATATATGTGGAAAAAGAATGGTTGATAAAGCAACCAACAGGCAGAATGGAAAGCATAGGTCATCCCGGGACCAAAGGGGCTGATCATATCTGCTGGACCAATAATACAAGTGAAAGAAATGTCTAATGGGATTGGAACCACAATATAAGGGTTTGGAGTCAAGGGGAAGAGGCATGCACCAAAAGATAGGGACCAGGAGACCGTGGTGGGTTTTGCCTTTGTAACCCAAAAGATGATACATCCACCCTGGTTACCTTGCATGGATGACGATGGAACGATCAGAGCTTACCAAGGCTCCTCGACGCATGAAGAGCCTGAAAGAATGGTTAGAGCAACAGTCTGAACTAACTTTCATATAATGGACATCTTAGTCTTTAAAACTGGGCATCGATCATTATAGGGATATAAAGAGCCAGAGAATCTATGTCCAGTAATAAAACTAGTAGGAGACATTGTATATATCATGAGATGTGCAAGGGCTGAGATTGTAACCTGATTATGAGACTTCACCTCGCTTTTAAATTGTGGTGACCGACTTACCAACAGTATGTGGCATTAATAAAGTAATGATGGTATGACATGACAAGAATTACAGTAAACGTGATGATTGTGTACATTATGGTGAACTGCATACACAAACCATGCAAAGGACATCACTGGAAGATGGGCTAATAAAATGCATACCACCTCGTGCATGATATGTGGTAGAAGATTACACACCTATTAGGAGTAGGACAATAGGCAACAAGTTTGCCAGGAAAATGTCCTTATTTGAATGAGTAGACTTGGGGTTGTAGGGCGCCTTTATTGGAATAGGATGAACAGGCATGGAATTGGAGGATACCCGTCACCTCTATAGGTTAGCAGTTCTCAGATAGAATATACATTGGTCTGCTGGTTGAGGAGGTTCAGGACAGCTAGACACAATGTTTAAACAGCCATAGTGGTATACTGTTTTATGGGAATGTGCATACAAAACTATGCTTCCTTACTGTGCGAAGAATTAGGCATAATATGCGAAATCATAGGTTCTAGATTTAAACATTCAAATTTTAGAATTAAACATGCTGAACAAACGTATATTGCCACTTCCAATGCTCAAGTAGGGGGCATGGACGGAGAGAAATGGGAGGGGGAGTAAATACACAACCAAGGAAGAGTCAGATATGATTTGATGATCTAAGAAGAAACCCGAGGCCCAAAAACCAATCCAACTCATTACCTAGGATAAATGAGCATTGTAGTACTAACAACCTCTGTTCCTGAACGTTTTCGTTTTTTCCTGTCAGCGCCCAAGAATATATTGCGCCGTATGAATATCCTGAAAGGGTTGTTTAAGTTATAAACCAATGTAGGACGATTAACTTTAAATGGTTAAACATTAAGGACAATGTTAAATTGATCCTTGCTCTAGTAAACTCTAAGATACCACTGAACGTAATGAAGAAAGCTCTGGGAGCATTAACAGCTTTTAACGAGCTAAGTTTTTCTTAAAGTCTATATAAAATGGCTCTTATCCTATTATGTGAATTCGACATTTAGGAGTTAAGAAAATGAGAAATATTATATGTAACAGCAGATATAAAATTCATCAAAGCATGAGCTCATAAGTTCAGTGGTGACAGAGTGAGAAGGCGGACTTACTCCTTGGCAACACTCATGATGTCATGAAGGCCACGATCGTTTGTCTTCATCTCAAAGCTTTCTGGGTTAGTCTGCCCATCAGGAGTTCTACGTAACAGAGAGAGGTAGATGAGACATCGTCCATGAATATCACATGGCAGATGAGATATAGAGTGTTTTGAGTTTGCGTTTTGGAAAGATTTAGTCATTGACATTTTTTTAGGCAGTAATAGTTTTGAAATATCTACATAAGAACAGCTTTTTAAAGTGATATGTTTTACATAATGTTAGGATTGTTGCTTACCTATAAAAGTAAGATATTTGGAGAGAGAGTGTAGTAGAAAGTTATTCTAGAAGATGTAGTATAGAGATGCATATTCATCTATAAACACTGAGCTATGAAGACATGGCTGACAACGCTCAGGCAGCATTGGCAAAGGCACAACAGCCAACATAATTATGTTTAGTTTTGGTATACATTTCAGGTAAAGTAATTTTGCCTATATATCATACTAACTCTGAGAGTTGGGAGAGAGTGCGGCTGAGTGTGCCATGGTTTACATAACCATCTTCTCCCCATTCCTCGTCATCTGTTGTCATCGTCCCGTTGACGGCCTCGGTGCCTTTCATTATCTTTACTGCTGGTAAAAAATATAGCAAAGAGCTTTAACCCGAGTGTTAACTTAAGGTTATTAGTACATTTCACAATAGGGAACACAGATAGCAAACAGTTCTAAATAATTATCATCTAGGTGAAATTATCACATATACTCTCTGAATATTTGCAATACTACCAGGGACATGGAATTTTGCATTCTTTTTGTTTATCATTATTTTTGAGCTGCAAAGGGAGCCCATCTCATAGTCTGAAGTTCATTTTAAATTGGTTTCAGAACACATAAGGCCTGGGATTTCAGACTCTTTGGATGAATGAAGTCTTGATACGCAATGCTTATGCTCCACTTATATTGGCAGAGATTAGCGATTTCAGTTAAGAAGACTAGATCTAAGGTGGGGGGAGGGATAAAGTAATCATTGGAAATAGGAGGTGAAAGGTTGTCATATCTACCTTTTAGGTTACCCGCGCATATACAAGGCTTAATTTGCTCTACAATTACAAGGCGGCTGTGGCACCTCCGGCAATAGTTGACAGCTCTGCAAGAATATAAACCAGCATTGTAATACAATAAAGACAGTTATTCTAGATAATTGACTAGTATAATCTTCAATGATGTGCCATTGGAAAGACTAGTCTTAGAATTAAGATCTGACAATAATATTTCACTGCATTAGACGTTATATATCTATCATGTATCAATTGAGATCGTTTGAGGCTTCTTGAGATGAAACCCTAAAGCACATGAAATGATTCAAATCTATTTACCATTTCCAAGAAGCAGTATACCAGGCACCTTAACTTATCGCTCTTTATGTATGTATCACCTCTGATTGCACATTAGACTTATTCTATCAGTTGATTTCCAGTGCATTTAACCCACAATTTATGTTTTCCATTGCAGCTAATAATCAACTGGTAATATGCAATAATACAGGTGAACCAGAAATTGAATAGGAAGATTATGGTATGAATTGATTATGATTATTTAATGAAAAATAAATAAAAGTGTGTTGATGGGCTGACCTTTTGACCTCTTCCTCTGACTGACAGATGAAGAAGCCCGTGGTGTCAGCATCTATGACGGCATCTGGCCCGGGGTTAAGAGACACTTGGTGGTAGGTCTCGTCAGCTGACCGCACTGTCATAGCTATCAGCAGCAGTTTTAACTTGGTGAAACAGATCCTGGAGAATCACACAGAGGTATATTATAACATTGCTTTAATACCTAGTTCTACAATTTCCTAGTTGTGCAATTTCGTCGTGTTTCTATAGTAAGATGCATCTTCAGTCCGTTGAACAGAGCACTTACTTTACCTATAAGCCTACTATTGATAACAAGCTAGATGGTATGTTGTTATCTACATTGTTTTTATCAAGAAAATGATAGTAATAATATACAGCGGTCCAACATTATAGCACTCCAATGCACTATATGGATATATATCTAAAACTGGACATCGACATCCATGTAACAGAATCCTTCTAACAGAAAGCTATATTAAGTAGAAGTAGAAATCCATGAATATCTATAATGAAGGAGAACACCATGTTCATGCCTATGAATATGTCTGTGTGTATGTTCATTTCAAAATTCAAGATTGCAACCATTCATTGAATGCCACCATGCTTTTAATGTAATCTCGAATTGCAGTTGCAGTAATTTGATACTAATAAGTAAAAATCTATTCTATTTTTTTTTCATGAACAGTTGGCATCCCATAGATTCAAGATGGCTATCACTCATTGAATGTCCCGATGCTTGAAATGCAATCTTGACTTGTAGTTGCATTGATTTGATCAAAAAAACAAATCCTATTTGATTTTTCCTTCATTAAACCCATTCAAGATGGCTACCATTTATTAAATGCCACAATGCTTTCAGTGCAATCAAGAACTGTAGTTGCATTAATTTGATATCTATTATAAGAAAATGCCTATTTGATACCTTTTTCAAACACAGTTGGCACCCCATAGGTTTAGGATGGCCACCATTCATTGAAGGCCGCAATGCTTTAAATGCAATCTTGAAATGTAGTTGCATTAATTTTATACTGTTAAAAAAATCCAATTTAGTTGTTTTTTTCATGAAGAGTTGGCACCCCATAGGTTCAAGATGGCCACCAGTCATTGAATGCCATAATGCTTAAATGTTATCTTGAATTGCAGTTGAATTAATTTGATTAAAAAAAAAAAAACTGTTGGCACCCCATACATTCAAGGTGGTTACCAGTCATTGCATGCCACAATGCTTTAAGTGCAATCACGAATTGTAGTTGCATTAATCTGATACTAATAAAAAAAACTAATTCTATTCTTTTTTTTAAAATTCATTAACAGTTGGCACCCCATATATTTAAGATGACTACCATTCATTGAATGCCCCGATGCTTGAAATGCAATCTCGAATTATAGTTGCATCAATTTGATGCTAATAAAAAACAAATTCTTATCGATTTTTCTTTCATGAATAGTTGGCACCCCATAAGGTGGCTACCATTCATATTAATGCAAATACAATGCTTTAAGTGCTATCACGAATTGTAGTTGCATTAATCTGATACTAAAAAAAAATAAATTCTATTTGATTTTTCTTTCATGAACAGTTGGCACCCCATAAATTGAAAATGCACCCAGCAAGCAGGTCAACAGCTATATACGGATAAGTGTACCTCCCCTGCCTGTTCTCCTTCAATGCAGAGTGAAGAGGGTGGGAGGGGGTGACCATCAACAGTGCATAAACACTTTGATTGGATGACAATGCAGTTTTTATATTACAACCCTAAATTTGTGCAACGAAAATCATCAAGAAATACTTAGTATTTTTTCCAAAGAATAGCTTTTCTAGAATGGCTCGATACTCAGAAATCCTACTGCGAATAAAAAAAAGTCAAATTCTGATTCTAAACACCTGAAAAGTGAGAAATGCTGGCGTTCACGGTTTATGTAGGAAATGTACTAAAAACACCAAAAATATGCAACAAAACCCTAATTTTCTCAAAAACTGTTCAGTAGGATTTTTTCTAACTGAGGTTCCAGTGTTTTCTACCCTCATATTACACATTGGCATAGAGAATATATTGGCACCTAGTCAGGATTTTGCCCTAGAAGCAATCTGTGAGGCGAAAAACAGCCAAAATGAGCCACTGGTCTGAAGTATAAAACTGGGCATCGATCACTATAGAGCTACAAAGAGAGAGAATCGATGTCCAGTAATAAGGACTGGGGATGTGCACAACTGCATTCATGCAGCAACTGCCTCGCAGTGCATAAACGTTGACATTTAAGCAAGATTTTTATCACCTTAAGTTGCTATTTGAATATCCTTAAGGTGTGACTTTGAGCAATCCGATCTTTGCTTAAATGCCAACATTTATGCAGTGTCGGGTACACTGTATTATAAAGATGTGTGCCCTCTTGGTTATGGGCCACAGATAAGAATTACATAAGTTACCTAAGAGACATACATCATATGTCCATGAAGGTGTCAAATACTCACTCAGCAGCCACAGGGAAGGACTTGCCGTGGAAGGCAGGTGAGAAGGATTCTGTGTACATTTCCATACCAGCACCCTGTAAGTAGTGGTCCTGCCACTGGATGACCTTTTTGGACTGAAAAATAAATCCATTTTGTTCAACAATCTCACCCAAACATTTATCATTTAAGAACAGATCATAAGTTCTTGGTAGTGATAACTATCATGGTCTCCTTTTCATATTATCATATTTTCATATTATTTATTGGATAAGAATCTGACGTATTAAATAGTAAGTAGACAGGTGCCCCCCCCCCTCTGCGCTCACCAAACAATAATTTGGTGATGGTCTATCCTCCAGTCTTCAAATCTTTTCATCTGATGAAATCAGAAGGTGGCAGCGCTGTAGGCAACGGCAACATGTAGTACCCTATATTGGCTATCTCCCCCCCCCCCCCCCATCCCACCCCACCCAAGCAACAAAAGAGGCCTTATTTGCATTTCAAAAACATTAAAAGAGACAGACGTACCTTTTTGTACGACCTCATGACAAACAGATTGGCCATGAGTGTGGAGAAGCCGGGTGCAAGGCAGCTCTGTGCCATGAAGCCCAGCTTCATCTCGGCCAGACAGATCACCTGGTCAGCAACACCCCAGGATGGTAAGTTCACAAGAAATGCCTGCAACATAGGGTTAAAGAACATTAAGTTTTGAGTTTGAGTTCAATCATTTCTGTTTGGCGACAAATCCTCTGCATTTAAAGTCTTTCGACCAGAGCCAAGGGTAAGGATGAGTGAAGGAGACGCAGCTCTGTGGAGTATCGGACAATTCAGATTGATACATATATAATGATAAGGCGAAGAATAATTATCTTAAACATACAAAATAGTGACAGGCCTCCTCAACTTTTCTGAAGGATTTGCAATTACTGTAGAACAGTCAGGGAAATCTTTACTAAGGTAAAATTAATTTGATGATGATGTAAATCATGTGAATATTAAATAATAATGTTTCGAACCTTGTTCTGATAACGAATGAGCTGGACAATGACCCGAATGTCCTGGTGATAATTCTTGACGGAAATAACACGCATAATATTAGCTGCATCCTCTGCGTCAGGGTCGTGACATCGTGGGTTAGCCACGATAAGACAGGCATCTGCACTCTGAACCTAGTTATGAATATAGCATATGATAACTGTTATATATTCAGTTTTAAGAACAGTTAGAAATGTTTAAGACACTGACTGTCAGGTAAAATAACTGTCAGTTAATTATACAACGCTGACTGTAAAATGTTCAATAACCTTCAGATAATTATACTACAGTAAAAGAGCAGCTAGCGATGTATAGATCAGAGATGCCACTCGCTGGTAAAGGAAGGAAATCTGAAAATGTTCGTTAATTTTCTACAGAAAATAAAATATAACTTGATACAGAAACTATAAATGAGTTCCTAAAGAAATAGGAAAAGTGGCACCTCTGGTGTTATGCAGCTATGTACATAATGCAGTAGAAAACGACCATTGTAAAAGTCAAAAATCAACTATGATACTGTGATTAAAACACTTACCTTTACACGCTCAAGATCCCTAGTACTCATGGCTGTACCTTTGAAAAAAACTACTTGCGTAAAATTCCTTTTAAAAAGGGCTTCAAGTTCTAAGTCTGGAGTTTTACTGAGAAGAAAAGGAGAGATAGTAATTAGAACATAGATGATATGACTGGATTCTATATGTATCAATGTATATCACTGTTTACAGGTCTGTATTTCACTTATATATCTGTTCATCAGACTATTAGAAACATTCGAAGCACCCCATTGTATGGCATTCTATTTATGCTCTGTATTTCCCTCAGGCAATCAATAAATAACACAATCGTACAAACTTAAACATAATGTACTACTAACTGGATTCACTGGAGGTATGTAATACTTACCTATCAAGAAATACACATTTTATATTCTGGTTCTCCCTATCCTCGTGGAGGAAGTCTTGTAGGAAGTTCTGTACAGATTCATATGAAATATGCCCACAAAGTATAATGTGCCTGAAAGTGTATAATATGAACACATTAGGATGTTTTATACAGACTTAGTATTTCTGAAATTAGATACACACAAGCATATACAGCCAAGTCTGTGTGCACGTCGAACCTGGTAGCCATGGAAACCTGAACTAATTTGATGATACCTCAATATGTTTTTCCCATAGTATAGTATACGTAATATTATGTGACATAAAGAATAACTACAAAGTCTCTTTACACTAGAAATGTATTATCATAATATAAAAGACTTTATCATCAGCTGCTCGATCGGTGCATGTACAAGTGTGTCTAATGTATATAAAGCAAAATTCTTCACTGTTAAAAGTAAGCGTTGTAAAGCTACAGCAAAATGTGCTGAACGTTTTAGTTCCAGTACATTTTGCTCTAAATCCGCAAGCGCTTGAGTGACTGTAATTAGATAGCGATATTATATACGTATATGCACAATAGATTGTACTTTAATATTCAGTTGCAGAATGCTAAAGAACATGTTCTGTATATTTTACATGAGCATTTTCAACTGCAGAAATACATACTGTGAATGTACAGCACATTGTGCTGTTTATATATAGAGTATCTTCTTACAATGAACCGACCTCAAAACAGTTTGCAACAATACTAAGCTTAAGCTAAAGGCCTGTGGAACAAGTATACAACTAATGGTGAAAAGCCAGTACATTTCTGAAGCCCTCTGATTCAGAATATATTCACTGTTCATCAATATGTTCTCAACCAGAATAGTGTAGTCAAAACCATCAACACTGGTGAGGAGAGGAAGCTGAAGAAGACAATACAAATGCTAATGTCTCAAATCTGTTTTCTTGGAGGTTGCGAGGAAATGTGAGTGAAACGACATTTTGTGTGGAAAGGTTGGGCCATATTTGTGCAATACAATCTGTGCCTACCTTTATAAATTCACATAGATGAGGTAAATTCACGGAGACATGTTTCACAAGCATCGGTGAGACATGGTGGCGACTGGATGAGTCCAATGCTATACATCTCTCTACATAATTATACATACAGATATACATATCTCGGTGAATTTACCTTCATTGAATACAGCCTTTTATTGCTGATGTAATATTATCCTTTTTTCAGCAATAGATTCAGATACAACAAATCAGAAATGTACAGAGAAATGTTTAGAGAACACATCAATTGGTAAAAGGCCGTTCTCTAAGGAATTATGGGATTAATGTCATTGAAGGAGACCAAACAGTTCAAGGCAATGATCCAATCTGCCATGTCGAGAGATAGAACAAGTATCAGAAGGAAGATGTAAGAGGAGAATGTTCATTATTTATATCAAGTAAAGTTGTATTAACTGAGACAATAGATGTATTGTAATTAGTTTAATTATTACAACATCTGTTAATAATTGCGAAACTGATGTGCAAGTAAATAGGGATGAGATTAAGATGAATTCATATTCCAAATAGATATGGGTAAAATATCGAAAACCATAAGTCAATTTATCTAATGGGCTTGTATTCATACCCTTCTGGACATAGATAATGAACGGTCTCGAACAAGATTGCCCCAGACAAACTCAATTCACATGGTGAAAATAACACGGCCAATGCCTCTACATCATGTGGGGCTGATGGCAGGCACCAGCTCTATTTATTTGGTGGAGATCCAAAAAGCCCAACTTGCAAGTAGATCACAGATAATGTGTATCTTTACAATTATGCAATGGACTTCTCAATCGAGGTTCAGTGCAATATACAGAGAAGAAAGGTATGGCCCTAGCATGCCTAGACCCCTAAATTCGACACGGCGTCATGTACCATTTTGGGCCTTAGTAGGCATTCGACATGGGACATGGGTACCCCCCCCCCCATCAAGGGCCCCAAAGGTAGTGTTAGGCAAAAGTATGTGGTCAAAATCATTTCTCGTCAGCGTCAGTGTATGCATGACTCTGGCGGGAGGGAGGGCGGGGAAAGTCTTGCTTATACTTTTTTTTCAGTGTGGGGACTTAAAGAGGGGCTTTTCTGTTACATATGGCACATACAAAAGGGATTGATTATGAAATCATATATTATATATGTATTTCTCATTCCAAAATTAATACTTTTCCCGTTCGTTTGTTAATCGGAAAGAAGTAAATAGATAAATATATCTCCCTTTCAGTCGATACCCTTAGGGAAACAAGCCAACACCAGTGCACCATTTTCTACATGTGATTTGTGCTAGAAGAGAACATGGTAACCTAAAACCATAGTTATACTTGTGCGGAGTCTCCTGAAGAGACTGTGACTCACCGCAAACCAGCAGGTTTTTCGTAAGAGCCGGAGAACCTATCTTGACTCCCTAAAATCTCTCTCACCTCAGGAACGTAGCTTGTAAAAAATGCCTGGAACATAACGATTAGGGTAAGGGGTAGGTAGAATAGGGAGTAGGACCATGGGTACTAAGGCTTATGGCAAGTGATCTGTTCACAAGAGGCTAGTTCATTGGTGATTCACTGGTCTGTCACATCCCAAAAATACTAAATAATTTTATATTAACACGACAACTCCAATTTCTTTTTAAACATGAATTCCAGTGAATTTTGACGAATTGTTGTGTTTGCGACCATTGACTGATACACCACTTCATAAACTAGTTGTTCACTGTATGAACACTTCACTTGCTCTAAGGGGTGTCAGGGTGTGTAATGTGCTGTGGTTGCTTACCTGACTCCTACAGGTTTGTCGTAGGAACCACTGTATCGTTCCCGTCTCCCAACAATTTCCATAATTTCAGGAATAAAACTGGCAAACATTGCCTGTAAAATGAAGGCTTTGTCAGGAGGAAAACATCAAGTGCATTTATGCTACAGTGGACTAAAGGTGTATACAAGTTTATTTACTACAATTTTAAAGAAATGTATTGGTTTACTCTATTGTAATTCGGGGCTATGTAACGCAAATACGGGATAACTCACCAGAGTGCACAGACAAACGTTCTAAACATAATCTCAATAATCTTAGCATCATTTTAATCTATAATCTTAGGGATCTAGTTTGGGTTTGGGTCAGCGTGTTGTTACGATTATGAATTTTTCAGATTATTGACTGATGATTAAGATTATGCTTAAAACGTTTGTCGGTGCACTCCGGTGAGCTGTACCACACGTCCCTATGTAACAGAATAACATAGTTTCTATCCCATGATGGTACACTGCAAGAGGTTGCAGTTGTTATAAGTATATTCGAAAGAGCATAGATTTACAATAGATTGTTTCTACAGTGTACGCGTTATTTACCTATTTATGCTAAACCATAAGTAGCCCATAACTGTATAATGTATCTGAGGCATTCATCGAATGAGCAATGTACATTTTACTTATCAGGGGAGAATACGGTTAGTGTGAAAGCATTCAAAAACGCAAATAACACAATTACAACAAGAAGCAAAACGTATCAGTTAGGCTCTTCGATTACAAGGAATAGTTTCAAATCTAAATAGCAATGCACGTCCACAATACATTGTATACTATGAGACACACAATTTATTGACATTTTAGAGAATACCCATCCGTTTTCTAGGAAGTTGTATCTCAAAAGAAAGAAGATATATATTTTACAGATTTATATCGTTGAAATACTGATAACCTTTCTAAGCAATTCTAAAGAAGGCCTACATGTAGCGCCATCTCGCTTCAACGCTTGAACTTATTAATTAACCTTATCTCAGTTGCCATAATCATCCTTCATTATCATCCCATATCAGGAGATGTTGCTTAAAGTGTTAAAACAAATTTGTTTAATTATTCTATTGACAAGCTTCTTTCCTATCCCAATATAACTGATATCAAATAGGCTATTTATATTTTAGCAAAACTTGAACAAACAAAAGTACAACAACGAAAAATGCATTGAAGAGGAGCAAGGTTGTATGGCAAGCCATAAGCTAAATTGAAAGTTAATTGTTGTTGTTTTATAATTTTGTAATGTTCTTTAGAGAGAATTAGAGAGAGACACACATACATACACGTTAAGAGACAGAGAGACAGGCAGATATCGACAGACAGACACAGGAATAAGATCACACAAAATATATTATCATTTTACGAACTCATCTTACAATCTTAGAAAACAAGAAAATTGTTTTTGACTTATGTAGTCTTACCATAACAGAACACATAACCCACATAACCCAGGCATAGTTTCATCATGTAGGGCGTAATGCATTAAGGCAAGTTGTGTAAAATATTGAAATAAACTCAGGAATATTTGACACACTTACCAAAGCACCAAGTATAAAGAAGACCATGAAGGCCCTGCCAATTGTCGTCTCACAATTAACGTCGCCGAAGCCGACAGTAGACATAGTGACAATGGCAAAGTACACACATTGCCAATATGTCAGCTCCTGTGGGTTGGCGAAGTTGTAGAAAGGGTCCCCAGATGTCTCCACCTAAAATAGGAAGGGCAAGAACATTATGGTATACAAGACAGTAAGTTGTACGGTTAGCAGACCGTTTAGACAGATCTATGTCAGAGAGGGCAGCGTTGAGAGGGCACAGCTGATAGGGTAGAGTACTCCAAAACTATTAGAAAGTGTAAATATTCATATTCTTATGAAAGTGCTTATCTAAATTCACATTCAGTTGCACGTGTACACTAGCTCCCCAATGTTTATCATGATTATAAAGTAGTGTTTAGAGATTAAAAGAACCATTGTCGCTGGAAAGATTTGGGGGGAGGGGGCGAGAGTGTGGAACAAACTTATGTGGGATTAAAAAAAAGTCTTACATGAACTTTAACTTCATCCATTTCTTAATAGTACCTACCAGGTGGATGAACCCAGCAGCAGCTAGCCACACACTGAGGAAGATACACACTAGTTGTGCAAGTCTGATGGAGTTGGAGGTCCGCAGTAGGCTCAGATACTGCAGGATATCGGGGAAGGACATGAGCCGAAGGGCACGCAGAAACCGCAACCCTGATATCAGCATGGGGATAGAAGATATGATCAAATACCAATATTTTTTCTATGTGATGATTTCTATGGCAAACAGACATTTACATTTAGGTCTTTTGATATAATAAATTATAGTCTAGCATTGCTAGACTGTGAGGGAGCCGGAGTCTAGCATTGCAAGAGTCTGTCTACAGAGTCCAGCACCTAACTTAACTCCCCTTAATATGTAGGGCTGGACTCTGGAGTGAGAAGTTTTGTCTACATTGACTCTCACTTTATTTTATGTATACAGCATTCCTGAAGAAAATAGTTTATGGATATGTTATCTGAGCTCTGACAAGTTTAACAAAAATGTAACAGATGTATATCAATCGGTAGATACAGTCACACAACAGTGGCTTGATTAATTACAGTATTTATGAACACAGTCAGGTGATATAAAACCAAGTTATAGACCACCATCTGTCTACAAATCATATCACCATATTCTTAATGATCCCAATAGAACCTTCTAACTACACCTTAAAGTGACTTAGTCAGGTAGAAACCCAATATCACTAACCAAGCCATTGTCTGCTGAGGTAGATGCCTACAAAGGCAGGCGGGATGGTGAAGTAGTCGACGAAGGAGTGAACTTCCAACCAGAAAGCCAACTTGTCGTTAGCTGCAATAAACTGTAGTGGTAGAAAGAAAAGGGGGAGTGTTAACACACAAAGCAACTCAACTCTGACAGTATTCAGAATAAGTATTATGCCAATGTTGTGTTCGCTAACCGGTTTTGTGGACTCTACTGGACGTTTAACAGAGCGTAGAGGCATTTCTTGAACTTTAGTAAATGACAGTGGTCATGAAGGAGAGAGAGCTTTCCTGAATATAACTTTTAAAATTGGGGAGCATAGGATAAGCTCCTAGTGAACGAAAAACTGAGAGATCCACCTGATAGCAAATTCAGCAAAACTGATTATTATACCGGTACTATTCAATTCCTCTTAATAGCTGCGACCGAAGGCCAAGGTTTCTCAGGGAAAATATCATTATTTCTAGGAGTGTCATTGATACTCCCTGAATCGATGCATCGACATTTCCAGAATTCCGATTATCGCACCGACAAAATCGTTATATCGATGCACAATTTCACTTACAGATAGCCTTGGCATTCTTCTTTCTAAAACTGAAAGAATTTAATAGATATACCCACTAAAACCAATTCTATGTTCAATTTTCCGAAGGAATCGCCATAAGAACACTCATGAACATTCAGAGAGGAATTTTTAAGTTATCAGATACGATTTCCATAAATTCAGAATCCAGTTGGTTTAAACTTTTCAATACAATGGTGTTCGAAACGTCTGGGCATGGCTTTGAAGAATTTGCAATATTTAGAGGGGTACGGGGAGCTCTTGTTCTGTATTAAAGTAAATCGATATAATCGAAATATCGAGACCAAAATAGTGATAAACGTAATCGAAATGAAGTGGATGTCAATGACACTCCTATTAATTACAACTTATTTACTATTTTTCTCCGTTTGTTCCTGTAGAGATATTAGGCAGCCTCTATAACGGGCACACCAATATCCTACAGGAGAGTGTGGCCTACTTATATTAAATCATTCCAAGAACAGTTTCAAGTACGATACCACTTGCTGTAAGACCGTACCATGATGGTCTTCTTAATTAGGAGTCATAAGGCCTCTTAATACAACGGACAAAGTGCTATAAGTATAATCAGCTCATATAATTCATGAGAGGATTATGTACCATTGTCTATATTGTAAATATTGTGGTCATTTTTTAACAACAGGGGGGGGGGCTTGGTGGATTTGGGGGGGGGGGGAACCAAAACAATTTGGACCCCTTGAAGGGGGGGGGGACCAAAAGAAATCGGACCCCTCTTGAGGGGGGACCAAAAGAATTTAGCGAAAAAGCCTGCACGTTACTATAGCTCAAAGGGGTCGGCCGCGCTCAATTTCAACTTGCCTGAGGGGGGACCAAAAGAATTTCGACCCGCTAGCAAGAAAATCCACCATCCCCCCCTCATCTGTTGTTAAAAAACGACCACTCCCTAAGTGGTGGTCCTTAAAGCATTTATTGCGGATTTAAATCTGCGCGAATTCAACAGTGTTGCTCACCCTTATGAAGAAGAAGATCATGAAGAACACATTGAAGACCAAATCTACTTGTTGACTCGTACTCTCCAGCCATGGTATACACGTCTCCTCCTGGGTCCCCACGCTGCAGCAGAGGGTTAAATAACGTATTTAAGTTAGAGTTCTGTAGGAAGATTACCCCAAGCTGTTTATCCCGACTTACCTGCATCAGCCTATACCGTACACAGAGAGAAGAAACAGCGCCAAAAGGGAGTCCAGGTTGCCTTCAGAATGACTCCCCTCTCTAGGGGAGTCCAGGTCGCCTAAGGGAGCCTAGATGACCCAGAGATCTATATGACTTCCCCTGGTGACTCCCTTAATTCAGCTAGAGAGTCATCTAGGCTCCCTTAGGCGACCTGGACTCCCCTAGAGAGGGGAGTCATTCTGAAGGTAACCTGGACTCCCTTTTTGCGCTGTTTCTTTTCTCTGTGTATGGGACGGCTCTTTATGCAATATTGGAAGATAAATCTACATACATCTCATATGGAGCGGTATGAATGGGGCTGTACACAGTCATCTATCTATCTATCTATCTATAATTTTCCTAACAATGGCTATGATAGGTACTTTCTGGTTTAAATCGTATTAATTCTCCTTTAATCTAATCATGGCGTCGTACCGAGAATAGTGGGACACCCCTATAGGGACATACTGAGATATAAAATGTTCTGGTATAGAGGGAGATTGACACTTAAATGCTTTCCAAAAGGAGTTCCGAATGACATACCTCAGATACTGGCAAAGTTGGCAAAATGTATAGAGGGCCAAAATATGATTCGAGAAAAGAAATCAATTTTAAAAGAATGTAGAGCCAAAAGTGTAAGTAAATAAATGCAAAAGTGATTTCAATCTTGGAAATGGGCGGTGTCAACCTGTCAACTCATGCAAAACATCTTGTGACAGATATCTCTTAGCATTGGGCAAATAGTCCTAATCAGAATACAGGGGTGTAGCCTATTGTGTGAATCAGTTTGCAACTATGTTAAATAAGATGGTGGCTGTACATTATATCATTAACTTGTATTATTTCTGCTGATTTCCTTCCATGGATAGTGAATGTGATGAACTGCAACGCTATTGCCAGGAGGCATAGTATGCAACATATATTCTAATGGACAAGATGACTCCCATGTGAGTATGATCACCTAGCTGTACAGGTATTGGCTCTCCGTTGACATCTTGTTGAGATGAGTTGTGCTAAAACCTAACACCAAGACTAGCCAAGGTCAGTGTAGAAATTGCTCATTATTGATCAGTTGAGTTCGTAACCTTCAGAGGGTTGCTTAGTGCTTTAGTGCAATTTGCCTTTTGTTGTGTACTCCCAGCAGCAGCCTTTTCAGGGTAGACTTTATTACAAATGGCATTATTTTGTGTCAAGGGGAATGTCTAATGTAATAGAATTGTTATAACTACACTGAATTACACATAAACATATATTACTATGGAATTTGTACATTATTTATGCTGGTTTACCTGTATATATTATGTATTTGTGAAAGTCTACACTCCGAATAAATTTTACAAACTTGAGCTTGATCCATGAATGCAGCCCTGCAAATGACTCAAGCACCATGCCGGCCCTACGGCGTTGATACATTCCCATATGGTCGTCATTGTGCATGAATGCAGCCCAGCCTGGTGAGTACATTTGCCAGGGCTGCATTCATGCATAATTGGTTTCGTGTGTCGAATCATATTTTGGCCCTCTTCAAGTCTTGGGTCACTGTACTGAACTATCTTAGAGCTCAATTAACTCAAAGATGAGTATACTCAGAGTTGTTGTTATGTCTTACTCAATGCCGTATAGAGCATTCTCGGGGATACGGTGCACACTCATACTCATCACTTAGAGTGAGTAGAAAATGATTAAGAGGAACCAATGACTCTCACATTGACTCTCGTGCAGAATGATTACCACTTTAGGGTCGGCTGAGAGTCAGCTTCAGAGTCAGCCACTGTAATCTAAAGGGGAGTCCAACCATATTACCTAACTCCCGATCACCATCATCATCATCATCATCATCATCATCATCATCACCATCGGACACAATACTATTATATGTACGTGCAGTCATACACACAGGTCCGTGAATATAATTACATTTATAGAAGTATTAGTATATGTGTGTATATGTTTCATATTATATTTAAACAAACATCTTATCTATTGACCAACACCAAAACTTGTTCGGCCTGACCTTTAATATGTTCAAAATATTTACAAGTTTGAGTAACTTTATATATATTAATCGTCAAATTACAAATCGACCAATCAAGATAGTGCACATAATCGTATTGCCGATGGTATATCAAACTCAAAGGAACCTACAGTACAGACGTTCTTGTAAAAGTGGCAGATCAAAATGCCATAGTGCAAATGTGAGGGCTGCAGTCGATTGAAATACTAGATACGAGAATACTAGTCTTTACAGCAAAGTTTAAAGTAGAAACCATTGAAACCATTGGGTTTTCCTAGCAGAAAGTTTTCCTAGCAAATAAAGTGCATTTAACCTTGCCATACCCAATAGGCAGCCCAGATAGAGGTGGGCTTGCAATAGGTCCATAGCCTCCTCTCAAGGCAAAGATAAGTGGGGATAGCCTATATGCAGACGTCTATACAGTCAGGATATTTGGAGTTATGAATTTAAATAAAACCCAAAGATGCCAAAAAGGGCAGAACAGTCATGCACAAAGGTTAATATAAGGTCATATAGTAAGTTAAATGGAACGCATGAAACATAGTGTTACTTATCTAACCACTTACCCATTTGAATCTCTACAGAAACGATAAAGTGTGCCACAGAATCAACATCGTTCGTTCAGTGTGCTTATATGGCATGAAATGTAAATACTTTACTTTGGTCTAGCAGTTTAGGAAATTAACCAAATGAGTGAGAACAGGCAAAATGAAGAAGAGTGTCATTTTCTTCTCTAAGAAAATTTGGAACCAACTGGTAACCGCTGAAAGTATACGATATCCACCCCTCCGATTCCAATATGGAAGCCGCACTGTCCTTTGAGCTTCTCGGTTTATATAAAATATAATATAATATGATCTGCTGACCTCAAGACATTTGCAAACCCTATGCAATAAACGGATGTTATCCACATTTCTCACATATCAATGAATATGCATCCGAAGGCTCTGTTGATAAAGGAGGCATTTTGATGATACATAAAGGTTAGATAAGAGATACTACACTCACTCTGAGGCGTCGATGAGATAGATGATGAGTGAGCCTATGCTGAGTACACAGGAAAGGGACACCTAGAGGGAAGACAGACAGGTTATCTAGTTAGAACATAAAAGGTCTTGTCACTATAGGTGTACTTGTATACAGTCAATGGAAGTTTACATAAGGAAATATCTAAACCTCATTGAATTGACTCCATTTAGATGATACGCAACCATTTGATAAAGAAGTAGAAGACAGTATCTTAAAATCAGATTTCTTATAGGATAGAATAGTGTATGCCCCAGTCAATTACAGACATGCCAGTCAATTACAGACATAACGCCTTTTCAGTAAGAGGTTGATTCTATTCATCACAAAATCATGATCAATGTTTGTTTCACAAACCGACGGTAGTCTGTTATATATTCATATACCAAATCAATAGTGGCTCTGGGACCGTGTAGTGGCTCAGACGGGAAATGGATATTTAACATAAATCGCTGTATGTGTATGTATCATTACCAAAGGAATCTCTATAACAGCAGGAGAATAATGCTCTATCAATGAAGCTAATGTGTTTGGCAAAGTACCTCCGTTAGCCAAAGGCAGTAGGGGCAATATGGGGAGTATAAAAAAATTATAAACTGCCAGACAGTCCAGAAGTCTGTTATACTTATTTGATTGGCTGAATTATGTTCATACTTACCAGAACTCTACCAGTAGGAGTCTGTCCTGAAATGCATTCCTCTGCATACCACTTTAGACGTGTTAGCTTGCCCACCTAGAAAAAAATAATGACATGTGTTAAAAATGCTCACCGATCAAAAAGACATAGATTTAAATGTATTTATATGGAGTAAACGTACATTTAGCTATAGAGGTCTCTATTTATGATGATAATTATGGTACTGATAACTCCACGCTTAGGCTATATGGCCATGGTTTTTGCCATCTCATATAAGTCCGAGTGTCTTCAATTGAATTAAGTATGCAAGACTGCTTGCTATGAAATATGGAATGAGGTAATCAATATGCACCAGGAATAATGGATAAATTCGCATACCCTTGTTTGAGCAGTATGCCTACTGTTTGGCTTGGCAATTTGGCCCGACTTGATGAAATGAGCCACCAACTTCCAGCTCAGTATGGCAATGAGTCCAACGAAAAAAGTAATAAGCGAAGACGCCAGAAAATACGACCAATAGCGCTCCTTGAGACAACTGTTGTCGGGAGCCAATGTCGTGGTGTATGGCGTTGACAGAGCGGCGGTGAGGTTGAAGTCATTGTTACTTCCGGCGGGCGCTGGCCCTGACGTCATGGACGTCATGGGTGACGTCATTAGTTGTTTGACGCTCACATCGTTGGGGGAGGATCCTCCTTGACTGGTCGTCGTCATTTCAGTAACAATTCTGCCATCCTAGCTGTTTGGTAAAAGAAAATACAAAATACAATTCAAACTGTTGTTTCAAATGGTGAGAGGTCAATTTTAATTAGGGAGTGTTCTTTGCTATGCATCGTGGATGAGATATTTGTGTAGTAACCCCCCCCCCCCCCCACCTCTCCCTACCACATATGTGATTGCTTATGATAGTAACATCGGAATGTTCACAAATGACGTCACCAGTCAGGGGGTAGGCGCGAGGTGGATTTTTAATTCAGTAGTGAAACATGACCCGGCCATACATTTGTTAAGGCACATTTGTCCAAAGTATTAATAGTGAGATGAGGGAGGAGGGGCTGGAAAAAAGTCCTAAAATAGGTTGCGTCATTTGTGAACGTTCTTTATATTGAGCACAGCCCAAAATAATATCCTCATTTCAAGAAACTAAGATAAACTCGACTGGCGGACAAATAACTAGTTTTAAGAAAAAAAAATCCTCAGAAAGAGTCATCTGTCCGCCAGTCGAGTTTATTTATCTTTGTTTCTTGAAATAAGAAAAAAAAATTGGCTGTGAGATATTTGGATCCGTATGCCTATATAAAGGCACTGAAATGTCCCTCCCACTGGTCGCCTGTTTCACTTATTTCAGCTCTATTTATGACTAATCACTAAGATAGATATCATCAAATTTACTTCCATACTCAGCTTTAACAATGAAAACAGATAAAGGGTGAAATTTGAGAATAGCACTTAGAGAAGGGTCAAAGCTTACAAGCAATAGTTCATATGGTATCAGTTTACGGGAGGCAGTGTATCTGAAATCGAATAACACTTATTGGGTAAGAAGATCTTAAAAACATCGGTAACCTATAATCACTTTGGGTTGATTATAGAGGTTGTAAACGACTTTATTGCCAACCAGATGGTATATGGCTCTTTCAATTTGCAACTCACAACATCCAGTGGAGAGTATTAAAGTCTTCGGTCGAGATAGTGTCAACTCTCTGCAAATGTTGATATCTGTATACTTCCGTTCTAGTGTGATTTAAAATATGCAAAGTCAGATAAGTATCTTTTCCTCCAGGATCGGAGGTCCATTAACCATGCTCCAAGAAAAACAGCTTAGTAAAAGGGGAGATGTCCTTTAAGGACATTCCGATCACTTCTCAAACTCAGACTGGAATTTGGTCCACCTTATTACCTTTGGTGTGCTGGGGAGGGGCTGAGAGGATCAGGGGTATGTGATACATGTTGTGGTGTTAACCCTTTAGGGCGTTCAGGCTATTTTATTGAGCAGAAAAAAAGGTGCATTTTTCGTGTAGGACAAATAGATGAGATCTTCAATAAGACAATACTGGAGAAATTATAACTCCAGCGCCACTAGAACATAGTTAAATTGCATTTTCTTTGCGAAAAGAAAGGTGTTTTGGGAGGACAAGAGGGCTCTGTCTAACCAGAAACCTGTCTAACCATGCAGTGGACTGGTCCCGAAATACTCCTCCCCTATTATAGATCTAGTGTAAGTAATGGGGATCCAGGTGAGCAAAGAGTGCCTTAAACATATGGAATGTACCACTTTCCAGCAGAGGTAGATCCACATAAATGTAAATTCGCTGGCTAATATTTCTTTTTCAATCACCTTTGGATTGGGAAGTATATAGTAAACATACAAGGGATTCTAATGTATATACCCACACATTTAGGCTCTTCCATTGGAAAGGTGATTTTATGTTTTAATGTGGCATAATCACCAAGCGTATCCCACTGACAATCCTAGTACTGCTCTAGTCTACTATGTGGTTAAGTGCGAGTGGTGAGATTGTCCCTTTAAGAACATATTTTGCTGTAAATCAGGCCCTATCGAAATGTAGGCCTATATTCTAGCATTTCAATTGAATCACTTCCAAATTCACTTTCCAAGTAGCCTGTGGTTAAATTACATTTTACTACAGAGTGTTTCTAGGGACGTATCCGTTACTATAATGTGGGCCTGAAAAGCAGAACACACTCCCCAGCTCTTACTTACTCCTTCATATAAAACTACAAGTACAAATGTACAAATCCTTGAAATCACACACTGTGTAAGGTGAAATCATGGCTTTCCACTGATGTGAACAAATCTGATTTTATTAAAGTTAATTAGGCATAAATGAGATTACTGTTAAGAGTGGCAAAAAGAGTGAATCGCAACAAAGTATCATTGTCATCCTTATAAAGGGTTGATTTATATCCGTATGGTACACAGACGTAACACTACATAACTGTTGGAAATGTATTATGGTCATGAGTTGAGTCAGCTGTCTGTATAGAGTCTGATTAACCATTTGTGGACCATGGTCCTCTTATAATACATAATGGCATTTAGGCAGTAAGAAAGGCAAGTTAGTAAAAGGGGAGATGTCCTTTAAACCCGCAGTTCTTACTGCACGTCCAGTAACACTCAGAGTGCAGTCGCGACAGGTACTCAGCCCTATATATAGGGGCACTGGGCCTTTAAACCCCCACCGCCCCTATTTATAGGGCTGAGTACCTGTCTCGACTGCACTCCGACTGTTGCTGGAGGGGTACCGAGATTTGCGACTTTAAGGACATTACAATAACCTCTCAATCCCAAACTAGAATTTGGTCCGCTTCATTACCTTTAGTGTGCCGAGGGGGGAGCCGAGAGGATCAGGATTATGTAATATGTGTTGTGGTATTAACCCTTAACAGAAGGCATGATGCCTTAAACTAGGTATCCCAGTACATGGCTGCTGGCCGTGTCCTCGCGTAAAAACTATCCAAAAGACATACTTTTAGAAACGCTCTCAACTCCATACTATTTGGAGCACTGCATATTTGAAATATGCTACAGAAAGCTTTGATATACGCGCATCACCTAATGCCCCAGGCTATAGGTGTATGGCAAGGCTCAGTACCCCTCCTGATACTGTAAATTTAGCTAAAAATTGTATAACAGAACCTTTTGTCGCTCTGTGGTCCTGCAACCCTAGAGTACACAGTGTCTATAAACCGATTTCGCTCCCACGCCATTAGTGATACAGTGCTAGGAGATGTACCACTGTATGCAGGACACCCAGGGCTACATTTTGAGGTATTACATGGGGGATATGCCAACGGAAGTATTTTTTAACTAAAAATTATTTTCTTGGGGCAATTTTCGGCAACTTTTGAGTAGGTTGTACACACATATTTGGGATCATTTGAAAGGTATTTTTTTGCTCTATCAGATGCATTGACCAACTAATTGATATAGTTAATAGTGTAAGAGCGAGAGCATCATAAAGTACCCAACCTAGAGGAAACACTGCTTACCTGCTTACATACCACTCTCACTCCATAGTCATTAGAGATGCAGACTCAGGTACTTAACCACAGTAAGCAGCATATTCTGCGGGTCATTTTGAGGCATAATTCATGATTTTCTGGACAATTTTTAGCAATTTTGGGCAATTTCTGTAAATGTGACCGACATTTTGAGGTCATTTGAAAGTGTGTTTTTTTCTCTATCAGATGCACTAACTAGCTGGTTGATACAGTTAATGATATGAGAATCAAAGCATCATAGAGCACCCAACCCCTGGCCCAGAGTTCAGGTCTGAAGCATATTACCCCCCAAAAAAATTAATATTAGCTATATATAGATTACATAACGTGATACATTAGTGTATATGACAAATATACATCCGTTATCACACTCAAACTTGAGATTCCGTACAAATATACCAATTGTAAGCACTTTTTAGCCAGCCCAGAAAACCCCAATATCAGGATTTGTAAATCGTTATGTAATGGGCCTCAAAGTTACATAACTGTGTTTTTATGTTAAAGGAGTAGTATAAGTGGGTTGATACCAAAGTTGGATTCAGAGGTCAAAAAGAATTGTTGTCCTTAGATGTTATAAAGTAGCCCGATATCAGTGGTATTTCAGTAATTTCAGAGAATTTCATGATTATCAACATACCACTCAGTATTATGTAATACTTTTAAAGAGTAAAGATTGCTTGAAACAGATGTGTACCATATTGAACTATGCCTAAAAGAATATTCAACTTGATATATGAAACAACAGCTGTATGGTGTTGATTTGGAGTCTGGTCATTTTCACTGTTCAGGGACATTGGGGCAATTAGTGTTTTCCTCATTTTTGAATGAAAATTCTGGAGTTAACCTTTCCTATCCAGAACAGATAAAAAATGAGCACAGTCTCCATTACCTATGGGGTGATCCATTCAGTATGTCACGCTTTTTTTGGCTATTTTGAAAAAAAAAAAAACACACCCATGTCACACTTTGTCACACTTTCCTCAACACCCCCTAGAAAAGTATGTCACAAATCTGCACCCCTACACCCCTCCCCCCCTCCTGCATAAAAGTTATGTGCCGTATCATTTAAAAGGGTATACACATATTGTGATTAAGCAAGTCGTTTTAGACAGGACAATGATAGATTTATCAAATAGAGCTCTTTCAGATTACAACTGTTCAGCAGTAACAAAATTACATGAGTATCATTCACATCCTAGATAGTTGTGCCCTCGATCCATGTCAGTGGTCACAGAAAAAAAGTGTGCTAGTGCTACTAGCGGGGGATGGGGCACTCAATTTTATTTTGATATGGGTGTGCGGCTGGCCCTCCGGCAACCCTTTCTGTTAGTGAGGGGGATTTTGTGAAAAGTGACCCCAAGTGAGAGAGATTTTGTCAAAAGTGTTTAGGTTTAAGCGGATTCTCTGTGGAGTGACCCTTGGTAAAAGGGATTTTAGCCAAGTATTCTGGTGAGAAACTCCAAAGTGACCTTTTGTTGAAATCTCTTAAAAGTGATCCTTGGTGAGAGCAGTTTTGGTGAAAAGTGACCCTTGGAGAGGGGGATTTTGGTGAAAAAAGACACTTGGTGAGGGAGATTTTGATGACCCTTGGTAAAAGGGATTTCACTCAAAATGTAACCTTCCCAGCAACACACCTATGCATACAAAATAAACAACCCCCGGGCACTGCTATCCTCTCCTCTGGTATTGGAAGATTTGTGGCATCCACATACTCTTCCTCTATCCAGGGCAGTTCAAGGTTCATATTCCAGGTAGCACACATTCTGTAATCAAATGAGCTTCACCAGTACAATCTTTTTCCTTTGTGTGTTCTTCTTCTTAGAGAGTTACAGGATTTTTTGTTACATTCTACAGTGATTGCATGGCACTTAAGTCAGTAAAGCAGACGGAGGATGATGAAGGGTGACCTGTGTTTAGTGGAAGCGCTAGGAGTTGTAGGTCTACTACAGCAACAAGCATGTTATTAGCCTAAAAATATGACTAATTATACAGCATTTATTTAATATATAGTTTTAAAAATAATCTGAAAGTGTGACGTCACACAATTCTAAACACCCCCCCCCACCCCCTTGTCACACTTGGTCACACAAAAAAAAGACCCCCCACCCCCTCAGGCGTGACATACTTAATGGATCGCCCCTATAGTGCGGCTTCCCAGAGAACCAAGGATTATCTGACATATTGTAGGGTGTTTACCTATACCGCTGAGGGCCGTGAAAAATGCCGTTTCTCTACGCCACTTTAGTATTTTTCTCTTTTTCATAAGAAATATTTGGAATCTGAGAAATATTCCAACACTTCTTGAAAGCCAAGACATCGGGCTACCAGTCCGATGATGTGACTATACCAAAATAATCCATTTTTGATATTATAATTGTAGTGTATACTGAGTGTAATCTCTTGTCCAGCAGTTACTCCACCGAGTGGGCTTATTTGTGGAGTCTCTGAGATGGGCAGATCGACCTTCTGTAATCCTAAATCCGTGCCTTATGGCTTTAAAATGAATTATGCTGATACCCTGGGGTTGTAGGGGACACTGTAAAAAAAATTCCGTTAAAATAACGGAGATTCACTGGCAACACTGGGTGCCGGACTTTCACCGTTATTTTTACGGTCACCGTTTTTTCCTAAGTCACCGTTATTTTTACGGAACTGTCACCGCTATTTTTAAACAAGAAATCTCCGTTATAATTTTTTTTAAACAGTGATTCTCAGTACCGTTAAAAAAACAGTGATTCACTGGCAACACTGGGTGCCGGACTTTCACCGTTATTGTCACAGTCACCGTTTTTCCCAAAGTCACCGTCATTTCTACGGAACTGTGAATCACCGTTATTTTAACATAATACAAAACATCACTGTATTCTGATTCAGTGCCTCAACAATAATTGTAAGGGTATTTTGTTTAATTTAACTGATTTGTCCCAGTGTTATTCAGTTCATTTATCCCCCTATACCTAACTCCATGCTCAATATGGTTCCAAACCCAATTTGGTTCCAATCAGCAATATCATCTTAGTGTCCAGACTTCAGACCTAATCATTAGGAATTAGTCTATGAAAGCCTTATAGAATGCTTCATGACACTTTGTAATACCAGTCCATGAGCAGAAGTCACTCTAGGATGGCTACAGAGCAAACATTACAGCTGTATCTGTATATATATATTTCTTATCACCACAAAAATGGTGTTCCTAGCATCCAGGAAAATCTCTTCATGAACGAAACTGCCACCTGGTGTGACAAAACTGAAATCAATTAAACGTAGCTTCACCGTAAAATAAACTGTGTTTCACTGTAAAAATAAACGGTGTTTCACCGTATTGGATTACGGATATTCAAAGTAAAATTGATTGATTTTACATTGCCTCACCGTAATCATATGTTATGATGAATCACCGTTAAATTTTACACTGATTCTCCGTATATTCAACGGAATATTTTTACAGTGGAGACTTTGCCCTACATGTGGCAGCTAGCTCCACCTTTCTATCATTTTTCTAAGTGTATCTGCTCATTAAATTTAGGACTGAGTAGCTCAGATTGGCATGAAAAATCTAGATAATCATAACAGAGTTAGACATATTTTGAAATGCAATTCATTTGCTCTGATAAAGTTATTGCATGTTAGATTGTATTTCCAGTGGTTATAAGCGGATTTTAGTTTATAAATGGACATGTCCCTGGCTAAATAATGTCCTCTCTGGATGTAGGGGGTTACAGAATATTAACAAAGTCTATAAATACCTATATAGATCTATGGGTCTATTGTGTGATATCATGGCTTTAATATCCTTTTGGAATTTCTACACACAAAGTAAAGTAGAGAAATAGCCTTGTTCATGGCCCACATTCTGGCTCACATTCTGCTCGATTGCACTGGATCTAAAGCAGATATCGATATGCTGACTTTTGCATTATGTTCCAGACATATTTCCCTTTCTGGGGATAGGTCTCAAACATTTGTAGACACATTATTTCAATTTAGAGGTAAACACCCTACATATTGGGCAAATTGGACACTACCAAACTTGCAATATTTTGCACATCTCTGTACAAAATCCATGACTTGCATGTAATATATCACAAATTTGAAGGCCTGTAAAAATAAAGGTTGAAGTCTGAATGACTCTTCACTGACATAAGGAGATATATGCTCTGATCAGGATCCAGACCTCATTATGGCACTTTCAAATGGCTGTCAAATCCAAACCGTTCAACCAATCTGTATCATGTAAAGTATGGTTTTCTTCTCTTAACATAGTCTATCCATCCAATTCGTTTCCACATATGCAACAAGAATATCTTCAAACTCCCTGGGATACCTACTTAAACCCTCAGCGCCCCTATAAATAGGACTGAGTACCTGTCCCGGCTCCACTCCGACTGTCGCTGGAGGGGTACCGAGATCTGGGTCTTTAAGGTAACATTGTTTCGCTATGATGCACCAATGCAGCTGTGGTGAGTTACTAACCGAACCTACAGTAATACATCATGATGACAAAGAGTAAAGCACAACAAAGTATCATTGTTATCCTTATAAAGGGTTCATTAGGGATATTGGTAAAACAGGCAAAATATTGAAGAAGCGTTTTCATGCATGATACTGATCTGTATAGTACACATCATACCGTACCGTCGCGTTAAAGCGCCGGTTATTGAATAATCGCAGGTCTTGTTTAAGCGCCGAGGTTATGGGGGCCCCAGGGGGTAAACAGCACTCCCACGTTGTAATCACCGGAGCGCTTAAAGGCCCAGCGCCCCTATATATAGGGCTGAGTACCTGTCCCGACTGCACTCTGACTGTTACTGGACGTGCAGTAAGGTCTGCGGGTTTAAACACGACAGTACGGTAACTGTTGGAAACAGGAATTCATATGAATGGTCATGGGTTAAGTCAGCTGTTAGTCTGTATAGGGCCTAATTAACCATTACTTGACTATGGTTCTCTTAGGTAACGTAATAGGTGTTTAGCCAGTAGGGACAAGTGAAAATGATAACGTCAAAAGTATGTGCATAACACCATTGGGAAGTAGATCATGAAATTCGAAACATTAATAAAATATATAACTCCCAAACTGAAATATGAAATATCCATGTACCAGTTGATTAACTTTACCATAATATTATTTCCACATAAAGTAACGTGTACGAGTTTTTTTTCCAGGGAAATATAACCGTTATGAAGTAATGACTGCCGCCTAAATAACCTCATGTACAGGTTTACCAGGGAGCAAAGGCATAAAGCTGATCACTTAACTTAACAAGAACACAAGCTGTATACCTTACTTGGAAAGTGTGCACAATTACCCAATAAGGTGGAAGGGACCGGCCCCAGCCCTGGAGGACTTAGTCAGGAGTAGTACCATGTAGTATGCAAATCAGCCTATAATCTGACTGCATTCTATTCACACCTAACTATCATGAAGTGAAAATGTCCATAAAACGCAACATACATAATGTCCACTGATCACACCGTGTCCACAGCTAAGGCCAAATTTTAAAAAAGGTGTGTTTCAAGTTACCCGACCCTACCTAGCAAAACAGGGCCGACCCTAGAAATTCTTATGCAATTTTGAAAAAATGTTTATATTTTGGGCCTTTTTGGGGTTATTTAAGGGTCGATCTGATAGTTCACGAGTCGAGGCGGTCGTCGGCGAGTCAGCAGTGTAGTGCGTGAGTCGATTTTTGGGTACTTTTGAGGCTAAAGTAAAAAAAAAAAAAATTAAAAAAAAAATATTCCGACCTACCTACCTTAGATTTTCAGACCATGTAACCTGGAACACACCTTTTTTTTGGCCTAAGTCTTACACAGCTGCTATCCACAAAGCACAATAAGGTTGGATGCGGAGGTAATGTGATACACCCTGTTCGTGGGATATCAGGCAGAAAACACCTATAATCGTAGAAAGCCATGAAAAATATACCCTTATCACGGTCATTCAGGAAAGGTTATAGCTAGGAAAGGCAGGTATCACCTACCCTAATCTTACTCTCCGTCTTTAAAGCGACCCTTTTCAAAAACTCCCGAGGGCCATTGCCTGGAGTTCACAAATGGACACAAATCTTCGTGTTCACACATGATGATACAAGTCTAGCTATTCATTTACTTCATTTATTCATGGGATCAAGGCCTCATGCAAAACCGCGTTTTATTTGTTGAGCGGATAAGGGTCTTAGGGTGTATAGGGGTGCGCTATTTAAGACGATTTCATCCCGCCTATAGTATTAGAGTGTTGTCCAAGGGAAGGTTATCTAGGCCCACTAAGGCTTGGTTGGAATATCTAACTGGAGATAAACACCGAGATGAACCCATATCTCATACATCTTTAAAGCCCCAAATCATCCATAATCTTAACCCTTTAAGGTGGATCAATCTGATGCCATTTCCGTCTACTGCGCCGTTATCTGTGCAGTACATTCTCTAGATTGACCATAGAACACCAGAGCACCCTTGTTTCATATTGGGCGAAGTAATATCAAATTGTCATAAAATGCAACCTTTGAATATTAAAGCATGCATTCTACCGCTGTGCTATGCAGTCTGTGGTGGTAGTCCTCATTGGAAGTCATACATAGGTAGCCCTCAGTATATTTCTATTTCTTTTCAACTTTTTTATTTTGATGGGCCTAAACCTTAGAAATATGCGTGGGAAAATATGTTAAAAATATATTATCTAGATAGAAAAGATCAAAGCCTATACTCTGAGAGAATTATATAGAAATTTAGCTACCTTTCAATACTATTTCATGTAGATATGTGCCAAAACACTGTATAATTCATCACATGAGACATCAACTTAAGGCTCAAATATCTTAGAAAAAAGCTCGGGACCACCCTATTTTCTCAGTTTCTTTGGAAAGTGTATGCTATTATGGTCTTATGGTGAAAATATGACGAAAATCTAGTTACTTTTACATCAAGAGACTGACCCACCTTAAAACTCGCATAATGCTTCATTGCTCTCCACGATACATGCATGCCGCTCTGGGGAGTGTACTTACCAAGGCTACAATCCAGCACCGTGCAAACAAACAATACCAACTAATAGCTAAATTATCATCATTAGTCATTGTTCAAAAGTAACGGTGAAAGTGTGAAATCATGAATAAAATTACGATACTTCAGAAAAAAAATCTGACCCTAAAATAAACTGTAAAGCTTGGCATCCATTGTTGCCAGTGAATGACCGTTTTCTCTACAGGAAAGCCCTAATATTTTGGACCCACCAAGGCTTGTTTCGACTATTACACTATCTTCCACTGGAGATAAGCACCGAAATGAACCCATGTCCTATACATCTTTAAAGCCCCACATCATCCGTTACCTTAGCCCTTTAAGTATTAGATAGACAACACCTGTACCTTGGTATGCCTCATACCCACTGCCCCACAAGGTCAAGACGAGGTGTTATACACCGAGTCGATGACCAGTGGGCAGTGGGTATAAGGCATACCAAGGTACAGGTGTAGTCTATCTGACTTAACCTTCGGGTATGCGATATACCCAACGTGTGAAGCCTTTGTCTTAGGTGTCACCCGTGGGTTAAATGTCACATAATGCTGTCATGCAATTTGTCCTTGCTGTGCATGATGCATGAATGCAGCGCTGGTGAGTGTACTCACCAGCGCTGCATTCATGCATCATGCAAACCACGCGACAACCCTTACCCATGCTAAGGAGCTTTCGTGGTAAAACAACAAAAACATTTCAAAGATTTTCTAGGGCACTTTGGACCTAAAAGTCCTCGTTTTAGGGACAACAGCCATAAAGTATACATTTCATTGGCAAATCTCCTGAGAAAACGTTCAGGTAAGTTTGGCGAGCCAGGACAGGTACTCAAGCCATCATAGAGGGTGGGTGGGGATTTAAAGGGGCACTCTCACCACTCGCACTTACCACATAGCAGACTAGAACAGTACTAGAATTGTGAGTGGGAAACGCTCAGTGAGAATGTCGCTTTAAAGGGCGTAACGAAACTCTCGGGTACATGTACATGTGTATAAGATCTGCTTTGATCTCATTTCGTTGGTTGCAATTTTGTGTATACATCGGGGGCTCATTTTGTTAGAACACGTGAAGAAGGGTTTGGTGAAGGTTCCACATGGCCTTCTTGTATACAAGATGAAAGATTGGCCCGGAAGATTGGTCCACATTCAATGCAGGTATTCGCTGCCACGGATGCTGCCAAGGACAAGGAAGAACCTTCCATGAGCGTTGAACCTTCCATGTGGAAGTCTGCCGAGTACATATGAGGTTATCAGACCGAACACGTGGTGGGTACAACATTTGGTACTAAGGCATGTGGACCTCTCTGTACCTGTGATGTCAGATATGTTATACAACTACATCTTCAGACTCTGAATGGCTGCCAGTCGTCGGTCACCCGAAGTGACCTGTTGGCCGGTCTGTTGGCAGTATACTATAATGGTTTAGTGCTACCCCATGTATTACCAGTGCCATCATCTTTTGCATGAAGATGCCCAGATGCTGTTTACCTGGGAGGACTGTATGAAGATAGAGAAGTACCCATTGACCCCAGCGACTGTACTGAACAACTTCAATCATAAGTACTAATACAAATATGTGCGTATAGAAGAATATATCTATGCTGCCATTTGCACCAACCAGCCAAAATCATCCAGAAAATTATGAGCGTCAGTCTGACGCTGGTTATGTTGCCAAAAGCATTCACCGCAACAGGGTCAGGCATATTTGTGAGGGATTGCTGGACCCGCCCATGTGAGGGTCAGGCATTGCTAGACTCAACCATAAAGCTTGAGAGTGTGGCCATACTGGACTCTCTTGCTAGAGTCTGGCAATGCTGGATCTCTTTCAGCCACGAAGAAGGTCTAGCATTGCCAGACTCTGGAGCTACTTTGAGTGAGTACAGTGGAAAGCTGACACTGCTAGCATTTGATGCAGCAAACTGCAGCTAGGGCTTCCCTAAAAGGGGGGGGGGGTATTCTGGAGGAAACATGGACTCCCTTTAAAGTAGCATTCTCATCGATCGTTTTCCACTCACAATTCTCGTACTGTTCTAGTCTGCTATGTGGTAAGTGCGAGTGGTGAGAATGCCCCTTTAACTCTGTTTCCTTCCTCTGTACACCCCCATTGAAGGCGCTTTTGGTCGAAACGTACTTGAGCTATTAGATGAAGGCCAGCATACTAACATAACAATGTTAACTGGTTTCTTCCAATTGGCCTGCCCTCTTTTTTATAGTATTCCTGTTTTGTATGCGAAGTTAACTCTTCCTAGCCAGCTAGCGCATTAGTGCAGGATGGCGGGGTTATCAATGGTATTAAAATTGAATAAGTTATATCCACTTTGTCAATGTCTCCGACCATAAGATGATATTAAAAATCTTGTGAATTTAAAAATTAAGAATGTGTATAATGAATTATTATTCTCTAGTCTGAGACATCAAAGTGTCGCATTCTGGGCATTTTAACCCATCGGAGCTAGCTGGAAGGTTTAACATCCAGCTATTACCATTATATCAACAAAACAGATCTCAAGCCTCACCTGGAGAACGCAGTGTACCATGCCAGATAAGGCAATAGAGACGGGGACACACTTAAACAATAAACATATCTTTAGGGCGTATGTATAGCAGTTCTATAATATAAGTTTTATTCAAGGTATAGTGCTAAAGTGCCTAAAACTTACTAGTGGTATATAGGGGTAGATCAACCTAGAGTCAGCCACGTGCCCTGAGGTGCACCTTAATTAAGTAGTTATTCATGAATGGCATTGTCCCTATCTGTCCTTTGCAGTAAAGAGTAGCACTTAAAATGCACAATGATACACAACCAGAGGGATTATGATACATCACTGACTATAAAAGGGGGGTAGATATCTCAAGGTAGGTGATTGACTCTCGGTCAATGTAGCCTATATGCATCTGAATACCCAATAAGCCTGTGCCGCGTTGGACAAGTCCTACGCAGTCACCTCTTAAACTGACTATTGCCATGATTTATATACAACAGCAATACAAACAGGAACATGATTGATGACCAGTTATGGATCAAGCTGTCTATGAAAGACATTCTCAAACATTCAACATAATGCTAAGGCATATAACAGTTGGCGTGCATAAATTACTAGGCCGTAGGGACAGTAAAATTTCAGCATTACTCTACAAAAACTGACCCCTCCCCCCCCCCCCCCATGAAAGTTCTCTTTGCTTTGCCTCTGTATAATCACTTATACTGTTAACATGCATATCCCCTGTGACCAGGGGTGTTGTGCGTAGTATATGTGCAGGTTCTATGATAATGTATGCAGTATTATCTGTGGAGTTCTAACGTATGTTGATCATTGACGTAGATCTGACCAAGAACACAAAAACAACTTCCACTCTATACACTAATGCAATGAGGTTAAACCTAAAAATGCATGTTTTACGTATTTACCTGTACTGTGAGGAGTAAGTCCTACTCACCTGAACCAGACCAGGTGTGTTGAGATGGTGATCGCTAATTAGATAGTCCACTCCGAAACCAGGTGTGATTACTGTACCAGGAACCTAAGGTGAATGTGAGAAGCGACCACGATGCTGGCTGCAGTAGGTAGTCCCCAGGTCCGTCAGGTGAGTAGTCCCCAACACCTTACACACACCGTTCTTCTGTGAGTGTGTATAACCATGTGATCAAGTCGCCACAGCTGACATGATTAGGGCTCATAGCTTGTTGTACGCCACTCAATAATGCTTCGGTAACTTTGAGCCACAAAGCCCCCTGACCACGGCCAGGGTATTCATTAGCGTGCTATTGAGCCTGGCATTGTGGCAAGTGTATAAGTAACTCCAGAGTCCGATCCAGACCGGTCCTTACACCTGGCTTTTCTTGTTAAATATCACCCTACTAAGTAAATCCTTTGATAAAATAACCAAGACGTATATCGTTCCAGGAACTAATCAACCAACTTGTTAGCCGTCTATTCTGGTAAATCCCAAGCTTGAAGCCACCGCTGAGAACTGGTGAGTGGAGAAGCACACAGGTGGTCCCAGAATGGTGTGAAGCGCTATCAGATGTCAATCAGAGTATGGTTTCATGTCACACCTGGGAGGCTGTATTCAGCCGATACGTGCAGCAATTTGGATAAATGAAGACGTGGGAACCAAGGTGTAGCGCTTTGTAGTCAAATCTATGGCTGCTCCTCAAATTGACAATGTCTACAGGACTTGTTGTGTGTATGGCAATATATTCTGCTCTGTCATGTTAGGGTGCCCTTAGGGGGAGTGAACACCGCTGTGAGGACACGTGGTGGTGAATTAACTAAAGGAGACACATCTTGCTCTTAGCCTCAGGAAATTGTACATTACTGTAATATTACCGCATGTGGCAATTAATCAATGTTACATCAACATTAAATACACTTTCCTCTTGGTGGCTGTTACATTATAGGGGAATGGTATATGCATGAGACGGGAGAATTTATTTAACATTGGGGTTTTCTGAATTCCTGAAATTAGCTGACTTTAACTCGTTGATACACATTTATTGTATTGAGGTCTATTGGACCTATTAATATTATTGCTAATAAATACAATGGTTCATAACGTGTATTGTGACCCTGTCCTTGTAGGTGAGCAAACGTTTTTTAACAACTACTAAATACTGTCCATATTTGACGAGTTCCCCTAATACTCACTATCTAGACAGAAAGAAATAAACAATACCTTTCTGATCTAGATATCACTACTGAGACTGTCTCCCATCACCGCACACTCCCCGAGTGACCATACACTTCCATGGCCGGTATGTTGTCACTCACAATTCACTATATGCATCATGGGTAGACACCTGAAAGTAGTGCTGTCAATTTTGATAGGGTATTGGATTGGAGAGGAGGGAGCGTGTATTGAGCAGCAGGCAATCAGCCCTGACCTAGTAATAACCTTCAGTTTCAGAGTAGTACTCAACAGTGATACGGCCCAGTGAACAGGGTAAGGGGCCAGGTAGAGTAGAGTGGCTATTGACAACCTGTACATATGTGCCAGGTATAGGGAAGGTTACATATAGAGGTTTACAACGTCACAGTGTGGGCAAACAGAGGCTACACGTGGTTGGGTAACCTCACCATGATAGCCACACACCAAGATAACTTTTATAAAGTTTATATTTAACTGGCTGTTGGCTGTATTTATTTTGCAGATTTCACTATGAGGGATAATACATGCATGTGAAATTATTTGCCTCATTTAGGACACACTAGGTCTTTTATATTATGATATAACGACTGGTTCATGGTGCATATACCTAGGGGTCACAGTCCTGTGGTTTGTTTGCCCACCGCACCTCCCATATAAATAGAAACAATCAAGTATATATAACCTTCCCTATTGGAAATACATGGAGGGCAAGTTGTAATTTGGGGGAGGGGGTTGGCACAGGGATCTATGCATATCATTAACCGCTAGCGGTTAGCTACCCACAATGCAAAGAGTGAATTGTCAGTGTGAAGAAACCACACCGTTTCTACACACTGATAGGGAGTATGCCATCACGGCAACACATCTGAGATTCGTGGTGTGTGAGGCTAGGTCATGAATAAGTCCGCCACTACGTGTCAGCTCAGCGGTGTTCACCCCCCCCTCCCCAGGGTCCCCCTTAACCACCTGCTATTGCCAATCCCGGCTTACCCTGGATAGAGACTCTAAACTACTTCACCCCAATCTTACAATAACCCCGGGGGGGGGGGGGGGACGGGGGGGGACGGGGGGGGATACATGTCCCCCTCCCCCACTTTTGGCTAACCCTAAAAAAGGTCAAACCTAAAAGGTCAAGCCGAAAAATGTCAAAATTGGCCAGAAACCCCCCTTGTCCCCCCTTCTTTAAAAATGCGTGCCACGCCCCTGGACCCCCCACCCCCATCCACCAACACCCCAGGTAGCAAGGGTATATTGGGCCAATGTCGGCAATGATCGACTCCATCGCAATCGTTATACCAACCATGGCCCATCGTAGGTAATGCACACACTGGTTCAATATACAAATTACAATGATGGCCCACCCTTGGCAATTCCGACAATGGGCCATTGCTGGGTTGACCGCTGGGCCAGAGCTGGTCCATGCTTGATATGGCTGATATTGACCCAGTGCTGGCCCAGCGTTGTCCAATAATATCTGTGATCTACACCAGGGGGATTCAATGTTGCCTGAAGAATATCTTACAGGATGGCTCCTACTTTGCCATCATATTGGGTTATAAATGTGATCCCCAGTGTGCTCTACATGTTTAAAGGTCAGAGGAAGTTCATGGATGAAATTTGATACCTAAAAGTGCCATTTACTGCATGACATCAGTGGAAATTTGTCAAAAGTAACTTGAAGACACCTCATGTGTGGGTAATGGAGTTAGATAAGTCCTAAATGATAGTAGTACAGTTTGTATGGTGTCTAACCAATTTGGGATAGAGATCAAGATCGATTAAAAAGACAGAAATGGCTTTTTCTAAACTGATGATACTTGACAGTCATGTCTTTAGTATGCTTGCACATTCAATTATACACATAAAAATAGTATTGTTCAATATTAGTGATTGTTGCAGTGGTCCTATATTGAAAATCATATGTTGGGGCGACATATGTATTTCAAGGTTGCCCCAATGTTTAATTTCTAACCTTGGAATAATGTAAAAACATTGTAATGTTGGCCCACCATTGGGCCAACATGAAATCAATATCCCCTTTTCCGAGCATGGGCCATTACTGGGCCAGCGGTCAAACCAGCGGTGGGCCAATATCAAAATGCCAATATTGGCCCATTTTTATGTGGTTTATTGGCCCAATCATGGCCCAATGTACTTATGTTACCTGGGACCATCCCTTTTTCAATGATCAATTCGGCAGACCAGCAAGCAATCGCATGGAGGACCACGCGAGAGCAAACACATCTTTAAGGAAACATCTCATTATGATGACAGGTAGTACTGGCCAGGTACATGATAAGGCCATTACTGCTACAGGGAGAGACTAATACATCGGTCCCTCCTTCATCAAATGTATTTATAGTACTCTATTGTATCGAATATTTAAAACGCACGACTATGTGAATGATCACCAATAATTATGTGCATCTGCAATGTTAAGTTGTTATTAGCATCTCACAATTATGTATAGACATATAAATATAGATATAATATGTCTGACACAACAGGGAAAACGTACCATTACGGGGATTTAGTGTCATAAACAGCCACTAGGTGGCCACCAGTGCAGCAACGTACCGTTATCCTAGTGATTTATTATGGTAACTTTCCCTTGTCCAATTTTGACAATCATAATCTCAAAATGATTTCTATGACCTTCTCTTCCCAACAAATATCAACATGTTTTTGTGTGATTATCTAATTTTGACTAGACAACAACTTTCTTAAAGATTTGGATGTAGTATTATTGAGAACATTCTGATTTCCCACTCAGTAGCACTACCACTGACAGTGCTTAACACATAGACAGGTTCATATTTGTCACTAGGAAAGGCTCTTTGCAATTATTTTTGGGGGTAGGATTGTCAGAGTAGGGAAAGGAGAAGTGGCCAAAAGTTCCATGGTAAGTCAGAAGTTAATTGCATATTGTTGCATGAGTGGTGGCCACCTAGTATCTGTTTATGACACTAAATCCCTGTACATATTCTCCTGTTGCGTCACATATATATATCTATAGGCTACAATATTCCATATGCATGTCTTATAATAAGCAATTTGTGAAATTCCCATTATAGCTTTGCACTAGAGGAAGGACATGTAGATGAACGATTTCAAGTCATTGTGTCCGGCATCATCGGGTATGTAGCGTATGTAACATCTGTTGCAAATCAGGTAGGATTAACCACAGCTCATAAAGCTGTGGTTAATTCTATTTACCCTTTCATAACCATAGTCTAACTATAACTTAAACCACAGCGGAGAGCTAAGACAAAGGACTTCACACCTTGGTTATTTCTACATAGACTCACATAACCTTACTGCTGTGGTTTAAAATAGATAGACAATGGTTATGAACAGGTATGTAGATTAACCACAGCTTGCTGGTAGGGCAACTTGGGCTTCGCCCTCGTCTGGCCCCACCAGCAAGCTGTGGTTAATTCTACATACCTGCTCATAACCATAGTCTATCTTTTACATACCTTTCCATAACCATTGTCTATCTATTACGAAGAGTCTGTTGCAAATAGACCCTTCTTGACGTCAGAGTTTGAACTACCGAGTCAGGCGAAATCTGAATGAATCGTTTTACACCCGTTTAACTAAAGCTTCTGCTAAGCCCGTATGTCTATACCCGGAGCTGATCTAAATGAGGGTCCCATGCCTGATTTAGAATGGCGGCTATTGTTGAAGCTTGTGGGGACGAAGCTTCCATGGGACCTTAACAAACATATGCCGCATAGTCTTATATCTACATCTCCTGCATACTAGTAGTCTAACATGTGACATGCACCTCTTGGCATTGGAATATGATTCAATTGTCCGTCATACTTGATATGCGACCCTGTTTTGCCTGTAACGGCCCTGGTCGGATTATCAAGACCTTACTGTAGATCTGAAGATATGCCTGATATAAACAGAGATGGTGTAAGGAGTGCACGTGTGGCTCAACACGTGAGCGGTTACCTTCATGGGGGATTATTATTTCTGGATTTGGCCACGAGGGGCATCAGAATAAAAAAGATAGTGTAAGAGAATACAGTAGTCTTCTGAAAATTATTCCATCTTTGGTGCTAACAGTCTATATTTGGAATGGAAATCAAACGTTTTCTATGTGAAAAGCCCTTGGGAATTCCCTCAGTAACTCAATACTGAAAACAGACCTTGAATATTCATCTCCTAGAACCAAATCTACATTAAATGTTCACGCTTACTTAGGCTTTTAGTTTACTTTTAGTAAATCTCTTTTTTCCCATCATTTTTAGTGGTTATTATGGGAGTCAGTGCATTTAGAACTTATTATGATCTTGACACAAACGTTTATGGCTGTGTCTCACGACCTTGGGCCAATGTTTTTGTCTCTGACCGGGTGCCGTCTCTGACCGGGTGCTGTCTCTGACCTTGTGTCAGAGAAAAGTGTTTTTTAATTGTTAACCTATACTCACATGTATAAGGATTTGTAAAAACGTTACGGCAGTTGTTATGTAATGATAATTAGCCTCCTGCTCTTGGTAGAAGGTAACTAAACTCCCAAAGTGATGTCCGGTCAGAGACGGCACCCGGTCAGAGACGGCACCTGGTCAGAGACGGCACCCGATCAGAGACAAAAACATTGGCCCAATGTCGTGAGACACAGCCTTATTATCACATCACCCCCCCCCTCCCGATAACCCCTTTTTTATGTGCCTGGTCACACGTACTGATGTAGGCCCATACACTGATTATCTAATTATTAATATATCTCTGCCTCCTCTTTTCTTCACGTGGCTAGATAACTCCCTGTTCACAGCGGTGTGTGTATAGGTGTGTGGGAGCGAAGGTATACATTATACTAGGTGTGTCTTCTACCTGGTACTTCTTATACGACCTGTCTCACACCTTCAGTCACGTAGGTGACAGACGTTCTCAATGGCTGGATCGAAGGTATCGAATATCAGTAAACAGCTATATGGCCATCTGCTATTAAAGCGGCTTAAAGGGTATCGCTACAAAAGTAGGTGCTGGAACCCTGTGGATGTCAGAGAAACGCCATTGAACTATGTAGCTAGTGCTGCCCTCTCGTGGCATATGTCAATAAGAGATGTATGGAATAATAGCACAACAGATCTTCAGATCTCCACCAGAATCTGTAGTGTAGTGGTTATGATGCCTGCTTTGCAATCAGAGGATCAGGAGTTCTATCCCAGAAGGTGCCATGAACTTTTCTTGAAAAAAGGTATAGTTATTCTCTTTTTTTTTGGGGGGGGGGGGTAAATAAAGGGGGGAAGGAATCTTGCATTATAGTCTAATTTTCACATTGAGAGTATTTAAGCAGCAACGTCCATTGCATGGGCTATAGGGCTAGATTGCCTCGCAAGGGAAGTACTTTTACTTTAAATGGGCATTACAGAAAAATGAGCACCACAACATGTAATTTTTTTCCCGTTTTCTATTTGATTATTCTGCCAACTAATCAAATCCAAAGTGATTCGAAGATAGCAATAGAAGATCATGGTCATCTGACCACAAAATAAAAATTCTCTTTTAGCTTAGTTGAGAACTAGCTTTTTCAAGTGGCTTTCCCATAGAATTGAGCACTGTACCATGCCATTTTCTTTACTTTTTCTAGTTCCTAATATGTGACCAGGCACATGGAAAGGGGTACTCACGGGGGAATTGATGATTAAAGTTTAGGTCATGATCTTTAAAATGAGATATCATAAGGCAAGATATTCCTAGTGGTTTTGTGGGAATCAGATCTTGAACATGCGTTGTTACTCATAATTGAAAATGATAAATTAGCTCTAAACGCACTGTATCCCATAATAACCACTAAAAATGATGAAAATGTCAGATTTCCTAAAAAATACACTAAATAAATGTGAATATCCAATGTAGATTTGTTTCTAGGAGGAATTTTCAAGATCTGCTTTTAAGTTTGAGTTACTGATGGAATTTTCAAGAGATTAGGACCAAAATGTTCAATTTAGAAACCATGGACTGGTTTCCATGACAACCAGGAAGTGCAATATGTGCCAATTTCCCATAGAAAACGTTCCATTTCCATTCCAAATATAGAATGTTAGCAGTAAAGATGGAATAATTCTAAGAAGACTACTGTATTCTCCATAAAAAAGTACCCTAAAGGAATTTTGGGCATATCTTTCACTATTTTGCCATTCTAATGCCCCCTGGTGGCCAAAACCAGAACTAAAAATCCCCCACGAAGGCTCCTTCTCACGTGTTGAGCCACATATATTGGACTAATATTTTACTAAGTTATACGCAGAAATCAATAGAATATCTAGATCATCGAACAGGTAGCGATACCCTTTAATCACCGAGCGTATCCCACTCACAATTCAAGTACTGTTCTAGTCTACAATGTGGTTAAGTGCGAGTGGTCAGATTGCCTCTTTAACTGCTGTATCAATCATTTCCAACATTTCAGTAAGACATCATATTCAGGCGGTAGCATTTTGACTGGTTTTCTGAAAGTGGGCATTTAAGGGGGGAAAGAGTATAAGTGAATGGCAGGGTAGGGGGGGAGCGGGCGGTTGTCCCGACGTGGGATTCAAGGCATGGGGCATTCTAGGTAGGTGGGTGCAGTTAGGTTAGAAATTTATGATATAGGCCCCCCTCCCCCAACTTTAAATTTGGGGGGGGGGCGGCAAAGTGTGTTTTGCCCCCCCCCCCTCCCCCAACCTTTTGGGGAACAAACTCTATCAGAACACATCAATTTAAATATAAATCCCTAATAGAAATCTAAAGATGATATAACCTGTTTCAAACCACTCTGAATTCTAAAGGGAAATTCCGAAATTCTGCTGGGGCCTACGGCTCCAAGACCCCTATTTGCAACTCTCTCCAACCAACACCCATTTGTCAGTTGGTTTTGGGACCTTGCCCCCCCCCCCCAACTGTATCCACCTTCCGCCGCCCCTGATCTGGGATACAAATGGTGAAAACGTATCTGAAGTATACCAGCTCTAAATTAGGCTTCGTTAACTAAAGTACTGAAATAGTTTAAAAAATGATATATAATTATGTTAATGCCAAACTGTCTTTATTCTATCACGCACGACATGATCTTTTTAGATGAGCAGGGGGTTAACGGAATCACGTAGCCAAAGCGCCTTCAAGTGAAAATAACATAGACTTTATATGCAGCACACATCAGAGAATGTGAATAGTGGTACCCAGTACCTCCTGACATGACAAGCAGGTCCAACTGTCTTTGCCTTCATCTGAGTTCTGTCTGCTTGGTGCCTTGTGTTGCCTTGTGCCGGCCCAGTGGCTCTACCTAGTGTTTTGGGGAAGAACCTCATGGATGGATGGCATCTCCACACCACAGCCAGGTCAGTGACACCCTTTAGAAATGCTTGCATTTCTAAATAAAAGTATGTACATTGTATTTAGTAAACATCTTTGTATGTGAATAATAGGCATTCTCCTCCTTTTATATTGGCATTCTCCTCCTCGATTTATATCCTGAACTGACAGATTCTGACCCTGTTCACAAAATGGAAGGACTTTGTTGTGGTGTGGCACAATAGGGCCTTAGCTAGATGATCAGTGGTCAGCGCCATTCCCACTGGTACTAGATCTATTCCCAGTACTCACAGCAACCAGCTCAGCCAAATCTCATGGCCGAGATTAGGGTACAAGCAGGGTGCAGGTATTGTGAATAGCTTGTACCTGGACACTCCTAATGTCACCTGTGTCCATTATAGTGTAGTGTTAGCACTGTGGACTCATGATGCAGAGTACCTGAGTTCAATTCTCTTCCAGGTAATGCATGGTAATCAAATTCATAAGTAAAGTCATTTTGGAAACAGAATACGTTATTCACAATACCAAATAAAATCTTATATATATTTAAAGGACATATTATTTGGCCTGGTAGGGATTTGAACTTGGGCTCCCAGCATTATGAGGCCACAGTGCTAACCACTACACTATCCTGGACTAGGTGACATGAGTATTGTCCAGTTACAACCTATTCACAATACCTGCACCCTGTTTGTACCCTAATCTCGGCCACAAGATTTGGCTGAGCTGGTCCTTGCAGGGCAAAGGGTTATGATTGGTACCAGTGGTCCATAAGGTGGAGCCACTGTATCTCGCTAATGCGGAATACATGCTAGGTAATCTGACCCCTGGTCCAAGTGCCCTGAGTGATGCATATATTTGAGGGCTCCAGCACCCCCCAGCACCCCCAAACAAAGACTCTGCAGCCAAATCTAGAATGACTGAATTGCTCAAGTTCAGTATTAGAATTTTCATCGTCGGTTCACCCTTCCACCCCACACTGATAAATTACAGTCATACAGATTATTGCTGTGTGAAAATCTGATCAATCTGGGTTGTGGATGCTCTATTGAAATAAGCAGTGCGTCGGTCCCTATAGATATCTGTTGGATTTATACTTAACCTTGCATATGTACTTTTATTTTTTAAAAGAGCAACAGCATGTCATATACAGTATATAGGATATACATTGAGAGCAGTGAATGGGCGTGGCTTACCTGTATATATTCTCATTAGTCCAGTGTTTCCTCTCGCTGGCTGCCAATCACGTACGACTATAAATCCTGTCAGTACTGGGTCCAAGTACCACGGAAATGATATACCCTCTGAAATAGTAACAGAAATGTGTTACTGAGAGACATGATTAAGGGATACATTCCCAGCTAGCAAAACTCATAGTAAATCACATCATCTCTACATCTTTTCTCAACAGATATTTACTAGATTTGGTTACGTCGTATTCTTGGCCTCATGACGTCTTATATGCAAATGGTTTAGACGTCACTCTTCTGACATCTTTTCAATGTAACATAATGATATTAGTATGACCTGCTTTGAAAGACATCAGGAAGATGCGATATAAAGATGTCAGTAAGTGGAATAATTATAACATTGTGTGAGGTGGGTATATTCCAAAATCATTTCAATTGTGGGGCAAAATTTATATCATAAATAAGATACCAGATGCAGACACATTCAAGACGTCATGAAAAGACATGTATCTAACGTCTACCCTACACCTAGAGTAGACTTCTCCATCAGAAGTAGGTAACATCTAAGGCAATTGATTTAATCAGCACATTTTGCCTGTAGACATCACCAATATTCCTTCAGAGATTTAGCACATTGATCCTAGCACAGAGGCCAACCCTGTAAACACACCACGTAATTCCGACGTAGCTGAGAGGTTTGTGTAGGTTTGTTTCCAACCAATGGTTCGATTTACGATTTTTTGCAAGGCTTGTGGACGTCAAAACGTTAAGGTTTACTTACGTTCTACCAACGTTTAAACCTGATTTACGTTGATCTACGTCACTCAGACGTAGATTAACGTAATAAATCTACGTAGTTCTACGTAGATTTACGTAGATTTTCTTGGTCATAATTGTAACACCCCCTTATATACCTCTCAAGTGTCACACTAGGTGGCAGCACTATTAGATAAGAAGAGAATACTACAGCCCTTTAGGAAATCTACCATATAAACGCAGTAAATTCTAATGAATTATGAATCTGATTTAATGTTAATCAGCTGCATACTATTACCTATTCATATACAAATAACAGTAGTGTAAAGAATTGCACATGTTTGTTGGATTAGGGCACTTAACTGCTTGAGCACCACATTTGTGACATTGTAAGGAATACAAAACCTCCCACTAGCCCAAACTATATGCATGTATATACCTTGATACTTATACTGTAATTCACCAGGCTGTTCAGTAAAGGTACAATAATGTATTGGGTAAAATTAAGTTAAACTCAAAAAATATAGTGCCCATTTATATGAATCACACGGGTGAATGCAAATTCGTCTGCAATTTCATCAATTGATAGTACAAAGATCCAAACTTGAATTTCTTTATTCTATATATAATTAAAGTATTTTATACAAAAAGTTAGGGCCATTTTAAAATATTATTTACGTCTGAATGACGTAGGATAACGTAAATCAGGAGACTACGTCTGTTGAACGTAAGTAAACCTTAACGTTTTGACGTTCATAAACCTTGTGAAATTACGTAGTTTGGACCCCAAATGAACGTAGATTTACGTCTGAGCTACGTATCTGTGTTTACAGGGAAGATGCGATATCAGCTTATGGTCAGTCTATGGGATTTGGATAGATTAAGCAACCACAGAAAAGGTGTGCTCGTACTAATATCCTGGTTGTTCGATTAATAATTGTTCTATAGAAACAAAAATAACAGATCATACATTCCAGAGAAAAAGTTATTCAAGTTTCATCTTCTATGTAAATTTATTGTGTTGAATAGATACTTATTTATGGTCAAACTATTGCCAATGTAGATTGAATTCTATTGATATTGGTTAAGGGAGACATCTTGTGTTAAAAGAGTGAACCACTTGAAAGGTAAAGTACAGATGTGTTATAGACGTCATAATCTGACCAGATAAGGATGTACCACATACATAAAGTATACGTAATATTGATGTCAAATCTGTCACATCATTTTAGCATGCACATTAAGTCATGAATTTTACTTCAATGTATTACGTGTATAATTTCTCCAAAAAAGATGTAATATTCTGATCAAGATTCAACCACTCATTATGTCAAATAGTGACCACATTCAAACGTATGGATGATATCAAATGACTAATGTCTCTTTCACATGGCCATTTAAATATAAATAATACGTAAGTTTCCTGTCAAACTACTATGTAAATTGATTTACTCCCTCAAGATGTCATTATGGGGTCATTTTTACGTATCAACGTGAATATGACCAGTAAAAGACGTACTTTTTACATTAGGTGCTAGCTGGGTTATTTTAGCAGCATTTCTTATTGGCTGTGCAAACTACAGTGTACCCCAATTTTCAATTTCTATTTCTCTAATCTACTGGATGCTGTTGGTCTAGGCACTCTCTGAAGCCAAGGGGCTGCCAGGGCTTAAGGACACCAGCCAATCTTTCAGGATACACAACGCCATGTAACTTCAGGACATAGCGCCATCGTTATTACGTAAAGGTTGGATTGGTTAAGGGTTAGATGTGCTGTGTAGAAACTATAGAGATGCTGCAGACATGCAGACACAACAAGGTTCAAATGTGAGTTGGTAAGGTTAATTATAAAGATAAAAGAACAGTCAGAAGGTATAGTGGCTCTGCACCCCCCCCCCCTCCCACCACCACCAGCAAATAGAGTTATGTCAGTTCTACAATGTATATAGTTTTCACTTCACATTTATATTACGTAGATTAAGTTGTTTAACGGTCAGGGGCATTAAAGAAGAGAAAATATGGAACGTTCGAGGAAGGAATACCACAAGGGATTTATGGAGTATGATCATTTTTGTGTTTCCAAGTCTCATCGATATAAAAGATTATAGTAGCCATCTATTTTCTAACGCATCTAAAAGGATAATGTTGTGTGTGATGAAATAAAGACAATTTGGCATTCATGTAATCATATATCATTTTTATAACTATTTCGGTACTTTACCTTAACGAAGCATATTTCTACCTAACCCAACAATTCATTATAATTGTCCACATAATATATAGGAATAGCGTGTTGTTTTTACATCTCTATGATAGTTATTAACTAGCTAAATCTGTACACTATGAACGGAAATAATTATATTTCGTGTGTGCTTGTGTGTGACTACCAATTGAATGACAATGTGGTAACAAAGCAACTTATAAGTATAGTACGTGCATCTACTCTATATTCGGTAGAGATAAACTCTGTCCATCCCATTAGATAGACGGTTTTTTTCATGTCCTGGCTCTGGATACTTAAATCTGCCAGTACCTATTAAAAAGGAGACATAGTTGCTCCTGCTGGTCGTATTAATAATGGGCTCAGGATAGTGTAGTTGAGCTGGATATAGATATATACAGAGGCGTGCTCATGAAGCCTTACCACGTGTCATTATTACATTGTTATAAAAGAGTCTATTAGAGAAATGTCCATGTCAGCGTGAACTATTAAAGCATGATAGCAGACACAATGATGGCACGGTAGCCATATCAACTACAGCAGGTGATGGTGAAATAATGGTGAGGTATTACCTCTTAATACATTTGATGGGTATATAGATTATGAGAGGCTCCTTTTTTTAATATTTTTCTTTTGATTATGAGAAGCCTTACCACGTTGCTGAGGTGCTCATGATTGTGTAGTTACACAACTACAGCTTCTGGTTACTAAATCTATACAGCTTTTATCATGTATGTTGTATCAAATATAACACTGAAATGCCTGACTAAAATATTCAGAAAGTAGTACTATATAACTCATGGTTCAGGTAGCTTTTATATCAAATGATGAGGGACTAATATACGCCCACTGATAGCTATTGACATCCCCAATCTATAAACACATTTATCTCATCAGGCAATAGCTAGTGTAGCTGGTTAGTCTGCAGTGTGATCCATTGATCTAAAGGTCAAATCCCACAACGCGAGAGAGGGTCAGAAAATGTTGTGAATTAGTCTTATTGCCGATTTTGGGCCCTATTTTGGCTAAGACAGGCCCAAATCGGTGAGAAAGGGTTGCCTTTGTCTCGTGATTTGGGAAATCACAAGGATCAATTGAGTTAGATATTTGCCCCCCGAAGGCCTAGAAAATCTTGCTTATTGGAATATGTCAATGATTTGGCTTATATAGGGGGGGACACTCCAAATATCTTTAGGCTACTTGAGAGGGAATAGTGAGGACAAATCATACTGTGAAGTAACTCCCCTCAAACAGATCCATTAACCAGTCCTGGACGCAACACTTTGCTTGCCTATTAGTGATCACTGTGGGCTTTGGAGAGGCATAAGATCATGGGACAAGTGTTGCGATTTACAATATTGGCAACAGTTGCTCCTTGTTTTTATGTCAATAATCAACACTTTCTGGCCCATTTTTCGCGTTGTGGGATATGACCTTAACTGCATGATAAGTTTTGGTTTGACAGCAAAATCTGTATTGCACTACACAGTGCTACATAGATCAAGTAATAATTATTCTGATAGTATGGCACGGCCATGAATGAAATATGAATTACTTAACTGAGCTGCTCCGTCCCATTTCTAGTGCAAAGAGGAGGGACCTGTGTTTTCTCAACGGTAAATGCAAAACACATCAGGACACATTGCCAGCAGGAACTAGTTCATGCCAGCGTAAATTTGAGGCAGCTCTATGATGTTTGTAAAGCTAGACTATTCCTTCTTATGGTCACTGTCAACTGGGGAAATTTGGCCGATTACGCTCATACATTTCCTATATAACTTCAGCCGATTACAGCCCAGTGGACGATGGCCATTAGCAAGTAAATGACATTAAAAGGGCATTAAGGATATATATATATATATATATATATATATATATATATATAGTTTATATATGTATATATATATATATATATATATATATATATATATATATATTGTAAGGAAATTAAGGGCATCGGATAGAGAACACGACAGCTGACCATGTAGGGTATTCCAAGCGATCCTTTATTGTAGGTAACATAAACTCAACTGACACAACTGCGGCGGTGCCGCTCTTTATATAGCCCCCACCCACCCCAGCGTCCATACGCTCGTCCGGAAAAGGGTCGGGGCGGTTCCGTACGACTTGTCCTCGTACGAACCCGCCCCGCCCGAGAGTGTAGCGACAGGGGAGGCCTCGCGTGACCGTCCTCCCCTCTCCCGCCCGCTACACTCTCCCCACCCTAATTTATAACATGTCCCCTTAACTTATACATTCGGTTAACATCAACAACGTAGTCATCATAACTTATATATATACAGCTTACGTCTAGCCCCAACCCGTACGAAATACTCCCTCCCCTTACGTTTCCCTGAGCACTATCCAACTAAACTAGCTCGCCGTTCGAGGCTTCGTCGTGGAGGGGGCTCCGCTGCCCTCCGTCTTGTACCTAACTATTTACACTGCGTTAGTCGGGGAGGGGGCCTCCGCTGCCCTCCGTTTTCCGTTCCTGCGTCCCCGTCGTCCTCGTCCCGGAGTGGCCTCTCCGCCCTCCGCCCGCCACGACGTCCCGGCGTCCCCCGCCGCCTCCGGACCCACCCGGGTGCCGACCCCCGGCTTCACGGCCGCTCCGGTGCTGTTCTCGGCTGCAAAACAGGAATGATGCCCTCGTAAGAACTTACACCCGGTCGTGTTACCCCCGCCCGGCAGAATCCCGTCCGGATACCTCTTCCCCGGGGGGGCGGGCCCCTACAGGCCCACCACCGCCACCAATTCGGACAGCAAGTCGATGTAGGGGCTTGTCTCCTGTACTGGAGTTGCCCACGCCGTTCCCGTCTCTGCCTCTCTACTCCCCGCCACCCGTACAGGTGCGGTGCCTACTTCGGCCGATACAGGCCCGAACTGCATTTCCCCCGTATACACGGTCGTCCTTTCCTCTGCCAGTACAGGCTCGTTTTCCCCCACCTCGTGCGATTGGGTACGTCCTACTTCCCCTCCGGCCGGTACAGGCCCCTCGTACGGGAGTATTAATTGACTTACCACGTTACTCTCGGTGTAGACGTAGATTCTTCTTTGCTCGACCAGCCACTCCCCTCCGCCGCGCGCCTCTATGGAGGTGCTGTTTCGGCCGCCGACCAGGGTCAGGGGGCGCTGGTCCAGATGCATCCCGGTGGGGGACAGGTGCCGGCGCAGCTCGAGCTCGGGATCTAGGGGGACGGTTGCTCTCCAGGGCAGCACCACCTGCACCCCGCAGTGGACCGCCTCCGTCGACGGCACGCCCCGGCCCTCCCGAGGTCGTGGTGTGGGGTGGCGGGTCGTCGCCCCCCCAGAGCCGCCCGGTACCCGCCTCGTCCGGCGGGTTCGTCCCCGTCCGCCCTCCGTCGGGTTTCTCCGGGGTGGGCTGCTGCGTCGAGTCGCCCGGCGGCTGTCCCTCGGGGGAGGTCTCCTCCTCGTCGTCCGGTTCACCCCCCTCCTCCAACACCTCGATTGCCTCGGACCCGCCGGCGGCGGCTTCGTCCGGGGCGGTCTCGCTCTCCTCCTCTCCGCCCCCCTCCCTGTGCACCTGGGCCACCACCGTTACCTTGGTACCAGTGTCCGGGGTGGTGGGCGATACGTCCGAGTATAACTTTCGTCGGGGCGAGGAGCGTGGGGTTGCCTTATCCGGGGAGGCCCCCCCTGCTCTCGGGGTCCCGACGACTTCCGTGACTGATTCCCGGAGAACTGTCACACTGCCTCCCGGCGTCTTGGTCAGCGTCGTGGTCTGGGTGGTGCCGGAGGCACCCATCACCTCCCTAATCGTCTCCTCCGACAATCCGGCCAGGAGGTGCATCAACCCTTCTTTCCCCCCGATTGCTGCCAACCGGGCGGATCTCCCCTCCTCCGGTTGTCGGCTCCCCCCGCTGGTACTCTGTCGGCTCGGGGGGCTACGCCCCTCCGCGCGAGGTGACGGGGTGGCCGTGTCGGTGACCGGGGAGTGGGACCTAGACCGCCGGGGGCTGCTGCAGGCCGGCGTCTCCCTCTTCTCCGGCGAGGGCGAAGTCGTTCGGCGAGAGGAGGAGGAGTCCCTCCTCTGGCGGCTCTTCCGGCTCTCCTTCCTCCCCGGCTCATCGTCCTGCTCCTCTTCCTCCCTGGAGGCCTTGGACTTTCCCCCCGCCGAGTCAGAGGACGCTCTCCGCTTCTTGGAGGACTTCCCGGTGCCGGTGCCTTTGGGAGCGGGTTTCGGTCGTTTGGTAAGGCGGGTGGCGTCCGGCATCCCCCCTGGCTTCTCCCACGGGTGCTTTTTGCTGCTGCGGGCACCCCCCTCCCTGTGCTGTTTCATATGGGTTACTAAGTCCGCCCTCCGGTCCTTCGGTTTCTGGATGCGGCAGGGGTTCCCCTCCTCGTCCTTCTCCGGGCAATTCCACCCGATGATAGTCTGTGGGTGGGCCGCAACGTGGGCCTTCCACTCCGCCGCCGGTATCACCCAGGGCAGTTCGGGGTCGAGCTCATGGCAGAAGCCGCAGTTGTAGCTCCCGGTGTCCATGTCGTACGAGAAGTTGTCAAAGTTGTCCCGGCCTGACTCCCCCTCCGGTTTATATACTGGCGGCCCTCCCGGCTCCTCTACCTCCTCGCCTCCTGATTGGCTGTCGTCCTGCGGAGCCGGGTGACTTCCGTCCGTGCGGAAGATTTCCAAACCGCTGATTGGCTGCGCGTCCGCTGGCCGGACCGTGGGAAGGTGCGGCGCAGCGTCCGCTCGGAGCGTGGGACCCGCGCCACCCTGGCTGTCGTCGTTCCCCGCCGTGGGAAGTGTCTGTTTCGCGCCCGTCTCGTCGCTTTTCCCACCCTTCGCACGGGACCGGGGTGGGGAATCCCCCTTTCTTTCGTCGGACGCTCCCCTCTTGTCCCCTGCCCGCTTTTGGTGGGTGCTCTTCCCCCTCCCCTCCCGGGAGGACCGTCGCTCTCCCCTCTCTGTGCGGGACGATCTTCGGTTTCCCGAGCCGTCCGTACAGGAGGAGCCCGAGGGGCGTCGGTCCCTCGACCTGTCCGGCCGGGAGGACCCCCTGCTATCCGACTTGTCCTTTTCTCGGCCTCTCTTCTCTGGCGCCGGGCGGTCGCTTCCTTCCCTGCGGCTCGTCCCCTCGTGCCGACTCCCCGCGGGCCTCCCCGGGGAGCGGGACCTGCCCCGGCTCTTGGTGGATCCCTGCGGCATCTCCCTCCCCGGGAAGGGTCCCCCCACCGTGATCGTGCGGGTTTCCTTCCCCGTTTTAGGTAGTACCGGGACGGAGATCGTTTCGTCTCTCCTCCCCCTCGACTTCCACGGCCTGTCCCGCTGCGCTGTAGCCGTCTCCCACGTAACAGAAATTCGTATGGTGTCGTCTTCTTCGTCCGAAGAAATGTTGTTCAGCAACTGGAACTCCCTCTTCCTTCCGTGGGCCTCTTTCCAAATATAATACTCAGCCGGCGGTGGCTCCCGGTCCCCCTTCTCCACCCGTTCTACCCACTTCCGCACCACGGGAACGTTGTTCCGGGCTATCGCCCCCCAGTGGGTCGGCGACTCGCTTCGTACTTGCCTCCTCTGTTCTTCCGCCAGCTCCTCTTCTCGTACCTCTCCCGATTCCGCCGACTCCGATCCCGACTCCCAGCCTTTCATCCCACTCAGTATAGCCGGATAGAAATCGTCTCTTGGGTGTAGAGCCATGACTGGCCGCTCCCAGCCATCCCCCGGGCTTATATAGCCCTCCCGGGACCCGTCTTTGCCATGGCTACCCCCGCCTTTTTCCCCGGGGCGAATGGCCGGGCCGCCCCGGTCTCCCGCCCCGCCCTCCGGCCGGCCCGGGGACCCTGGATCCCGCGACACGGGCGCCCCCCCCCCGGCCGGCGGGGTCCTCTGCCGTCCCGGTTACCATGCCCACCAGGTCCGCCCCCTCTGCTGGGTTGCCCGGCACCACCTTGAGGTTGTCGTAGTGCTCTACCCGCCGTTTTCGACCCATCTCTATCTCATACACGGGACCGCCGATGCACCTCAGAACCGTCCAGGGCCCCGTCCAGTACCTCTGTAGCTTCGGGCTGAGCCCCACCTTCTTTATCGGGTGATAGAAATACACCTGCGCGCCGTCCTCGATGGGGTCCAACACCGCCCTCTGGTCGTAATTCCTCTTCTGTCTTTCCACCGCCCGGCCCAGGCTTTCCCTAGCCGAGGCATGCGCCTCCGCCATCCACCCCTGCAGGCGGGCGACGTAGCCCTCCCCCGGGGGAACATCCTGCAGCTCTCGTACGGGATATATTAAGCTCAGGGGCGCTGCCGTCTCCCTCCCCAGCATCATGGCGTTTGGCGATACTCCCGACGAAGAGTGTTCCGTCGCCCGGTACGCTGCCATCACGAAGGGGAGCTGCCGATCCCAGTCTCTTTGGTCCTCCCTCACAACGGTGGAGAGGAGGGCCTCTATGGTCCTATTACACCTCTCCACCATCCCGTCCGACTTCGGGTTGAAGGGGCAGGTACGCGACTGCCGGACTCCCAGCAACTTCACCACCTCCCGGAAGGTGGAGGACTGAAACTCTCTCCCCTGGTCCGTATGCAGAGTCACCGGGGTGCCGAACCGGCACACGAAATTCTCCACGATAGCCCTGGCCACCGTGGGGGCCCGGTGGTCCGGGAGCGCGTACGCCTCCGCCCATTTCGTGAAATACTCCACGAGGACCAGTATGTATACGTTCCCGCCCGCCGAGGGGCTCAACGGGCCCATTATGTCTGCCCCGATCCGCTCCATCGGCATCCCGACGGGGACATGTCCCATAGGATGGCGGTGGGGGGCCGCCGGCGGCTTCCGTTGGTTGCACGGGACGCACCGGGCGGACCAACTGGTGAGGTCCCTCCTGAAGTTTGGCCAGTAAAAGAAATCCTGGCATCTCCGGATGACCCTACGCCGCCCCAAATGCCCCGCCAGCCCGTCCCCGTGCAGCCCCTTCATGACCTCCGACTGCATTTCCGCCGGTACCAGTATCTGCAGCCTGTCTGCCCCTCCCGGCGTGTACCATGCCCGCGATAGCACCCCTCCAGGCCCCTCCCTCAGCCGGGTCACCTGATGGGCATACGTCCGGTGATCGTATGACTCCGTCTGTTCGTCCGCCCCGGCGGCAGGGTCTCCCCCGCGCACCCACTCACGGACCCGGACCAGTAGCGGGTCCCGGTCTTGTGCCGCCTTCCACTCCGCCGGGCTCCCCAGCCGGGTGACTGTGGTCTCATCCGCCCCCTGCTCCATATCCTCCTCCTCCGGCTCCGCCTGAGCCCTGCCCCGGGTCAGGGCGAAGCACGCGGTAGGCTGCGACCCCCCCAGCCCGCACTGCCGGCACGGTCGTCGGGAGAGGGCGTCCGCATTGCTGTGGTCCTTCCCCGGGCGATGCTGTATCGTAAAATCGTGCGTCCCCAGCACCTGCAGCCACCGGGCGACCTGGCCCTCCGGTTCCTTAAACTCCGTCACCCAACGGAGGGCCGCGTGGTCCGTGCGGATGAGAACCGGCCGACCCACCAGATAGTGCCGAAACTTTTTGAGCCCAAACATCACTGCTAGCAGTTCCCGCCGGGTGACGCAATAATTTCTCTCCGGCCTAGACATGGTGCGGCTGGCGTATGCCAACGCCCTCTCGGTCTCGCCCTGCTTCTGGGAGAGTACCGCCCCCAGGCCGAAATTGCTGGCGTCGGTATCCAGGATCAATTGGCCCTCCGGTTCGGGGTACGCTAGAACCGGCGAAGATGTCAGTTTCGCCTTCAGCTCTTCGAACGCAGCCTCGCACTCCGGGGACCAGGTGAACCTCCGGTCCTTCTCCGCCGCCGCCGAGAGGGGCTTAGCTATGCTAGCAAAATCCCGCACGAACGTCCGGTAGTACCCGGCCAGCCCCAAAAAGCTCCGGACTTCCCCCACCGTCTGTGGTCGGGGCCATTCCTTTACGGCCCGTATCTTTTCGGGATCCGTCGCCACCCCGTCCTTATTTACTATATGTCCGAGGAAGGACACTTCCCTCCGGGCTAGTTGACATTTCCGCGGTTTCACTTTCAGGCCCGCCCCCACCAACCTCCGGAGCACCTCCGCCACCCTCTGAAGGTGCGTCTCCAGGTCCGGAGAGAACACTATGACGTCGTCGAGATATACCAAACACGTTTTCCAGTGCAATCCCTTCAACACTACCTCCATCAGCCGCTCGAATGTCGACGGCGCATTGCACAGGCCGAACGGCATGACCTTGTACTGAAAAAGGCCGCTATGGGAGACGAACGCCGTTTTCTCCCGATCACACTCATCCATGGCCACCTGCCAATATCCGTTAGTCAGGTCCATGGTACTGAACCAGCTGGCCCCGGCTAGCGTGTCAAGCGAGTCGTCTATCCTCGGAATGGGGTAGGCATCTTTCTTCGTAACCGCATTAAGTTTCCGGTAGTCGATACAAAATCTCGGGCGGCCGTCCTTCTTTCGTGCCAGGACTATGGGCGACGCCCACGGGCTTGTGGAGCGTTCAATAATGCCGAGGTCCAGCATCTCCCCGATCTTTGCCTCTGCTTCCGCCCGTTTGTGGGGTGCCAGTCGTCGGGGCCGCTGTTTCACCGGGGTAGCCTCCCCCGTCTGTATGCCGTGTTTCACTAGGTGCGTTTCCCCCATATCGTCCTCCCAGTGCGAAAATGCCTCGATGTTCGCCCGGATCATGGCCTCCACGCTCGGCCGGGCCCCCTCGTCCACCCCGTCCAGCAGCGTGTTGACCACCCCGTCCGCTCCGTCCGGACCCGCCGGTGCCGCCCCTAGCATTGCACACGACGCCCCTTCCTCGTCCGACTCGTAATCGTCCAGGGGCAGCGCCGTCCCCAGGCGGGTGTTCTCCCTTAGCCAGAGCGGCCTGGCCCCCACATTCAATAGGATGATCGGTGTACGGCACTTCTTGTTGGGTGCCACTATCCCCCGCCCGACCCGGAAACCTTCTTTCCGCTCGTTCTCCGGTATCCCCTGGATGACACAATACAACCCGTCGTCGAAGTCCCACCCGGCTATACGCGCCGTCACCACCAACTGCTCTCCCGGTGGTATACAACAGTCTTGTGTTAATATTGCCCCGCATACGCCCGTCCGAGCCTTCTTCGTTTCCGGGGGTCCTTCGCCCGACTCCTCCCACAGCAACCTTTCCCCATTCATATCTACTAGTATCCCGTTGCTCCTTATGAGGTCGGCTCCCAGTATCCCCTCCGGCGAGATGTCGGCGACCAAGAACGTCCCCATCATCTTCTCTCCGGCGAATTGCAGTGCCCCCTCCGTACGACCTTTTATCTGCATGGGCCTTCCGTCCGCGCACACTACCGTCCGGTCGTGCGCCACCAGGGCCGCCGGGGCATTTTGTCGTTGCCACCACCGCGTGGATAGCATGCTGGCCGAGGCGCCCGTGTCCACCAACATACTGATGTCGTGTCCGAAGAGTTTTCCCTCCACTATGAGGCCTGTCCCCTTCTTCTCCCGGCCCTGTACCGACGTTACGGATATTTCCGGTCGTCCTTTCTCGGCCCCAGGACTCCCTAGTTCTGGGGCCGCTGGCCGTTTCCCGATGCCGGTTTCCCCTCCACCGGTTTTCCGCCTTCCTGTCCTTGCCGGCCCTCCTCGGGAGGCCGCTCCGGGCATTCCCGCCGGAAGTGTCCGTCCTTTCCGCACCTGAAGCATCCCCTCCCGGCGGGCCGCTGTCCTCCCGTTGCCGCCCCGGGACCCCCGACCGGCGGGCACAAATCCTTTCGGAGGTTCGCCAGCTCCCGCATGAAGTCCGCCCTCAGGGGCGCCAGCTCCCGTGTGAACTCTTTCCGCAGGGACTCGAGTTCGTCCGCCATGGTGGCGTCTGTGGCAAATACCCGATCGTTCCTCTTCCCCGACTGCCGGTCCTTCGTTAGATGGGCTTCCGCCCGTACCCCCACGGTTACCGCGTCTTCCAGCGTCCGGGGCTGGGAATATAATATGAAGTACCTCAATTGACTGTCCTTCAGGCCGTCGAGGAACCTGTCTTTTGCCAGACTGCAGATAGTCTCCCCGTCCGCGTCCGGATATCCCAGTCTGGCTAGCCGCTCCAACTCTTCTGAGTAGGAGACCAGGTCCTCCTCTGCTCGTCGGTCCCGCCCCCGGAATACAGCCTTGTGCGACTCCGCCTGGTTCCTCGGTTGGAACCTTTGCTGCAGCGCCCCGACCAATTCCGCGTACGCCAGCTGCTCCCCCGGCGCCAGGCGGGACAGGAGCCGTCTCGCGTTCCCCCGGAGGCTTATTCCGAGAAACATACCCGCCGTTTGGTCGTCCCACTTGTTGGCCTGCACACAAAGTCGGAAGTGCGCCATAAATTCATCCAGGTCGGTCGTACCGTCGAACTGCGCGGGCATCACCACCGGGCGTCCCCCGTCTCCCGCCGGCGTATTAGGCACCGTTACCTGCAGTCCCCCTGCCGGTCCCTGCTCCCGGACGATCCGTTGGCCCCCCAACTCGTCCCCCTCGCCACTCCTCGGTCTCTCCCCTCTCCGGACGGGTTCCTTCCGCCGCCCTCCGGCCCTTTCTCGCGGCAAGTCGCCACCGGCCCCTGCAGATTCTGCCGAGCCCAATCCCGTCCGTCGCCGACCGTCTGTGCGCCACGGCGCCGTCCCTCGAGCCCCGCCCGCTGAGTCCGGCCGTCCGAAGTTCCACACGTCTGGCGTCCGTTCTGTGTCCCTGCTCCTCCGCAGGAAGACATCCTCGTCCGCGCATTCGACCAAGTTGCCGCCCAAGCGCCCTTCTAGCGCCGCCCCTCTCGGTTCCCCCGCGGTTCCCGGGTCCCGCATCTCCACCGTGCGTCTTCCCTCCGGGTGTTCGTCACCCGTCCGCAATGCCTCTCCCCTCTCACCGCTGTCCATCCCGTTCTCGCCCCTTAACATCGTGTAATGTCCGTGGGTCCTATGCCTGTTGTTCACCGCTGTCACCAATGTAAGGAAATTAAGGGCATCGGATAGAGAACACGACAGCTGACCATGTAGGGTATTCCAAGCGATCCTTTATTGTAGGTAACATAAACTCAACTGACACAACTGCGGCGGTGCCGCTCTTTATATAGCCCCCACCCACCCCAGCGTCCATACGCTCGTCCGGAAAAGGGTCGGGGCGGTTCCGTACGACTTGTCCTCGTACGAGCCCGCCCCGCCCGAGAGTGTAGCGACAGGGGAGGCCTCGCGTGACCGTCCTCCCCTCTCCCGCCCGCTACACTATATATATATATATATATGTATATATCCATATATATATAGACCATCCATAAATGTACAATTCAGGCATTTTTAACAGGTACATTATCCTGCAAAATGCTACAGAACAAGAAATACTGGATCAATTTTGTAAAATCATTTCTTTGTGAGAGGGAATAGTTGAGACTTTCAGAAAAAAAACTTTTGGTGTGTTTGGTGAGAATTTTTTGATTTATGGTCCATCAAACCTGAGATTCACATAAATGTAACATCCGTCAGATCTATTTGAGGCGGCTAAATGGCCGGTTAATAAAGTGAGTTTAATAGCCATGTTATCATCCCTTTTAGAGGGTTGTTATGGGCTTTATATTGACAGAAAAAAAATTGAGAATTATTAATTTTTCTCAGCTCAGGGGCCAAAAAACCTATTGTGGACAGAATAGATCTTCCGACGTTACACACACATTAGTCTCTCTCCAGCATAAATTTATGCACTTGTACACACTAAATGTGTCCTACAACCTTGGCTGACCATACGTTGATCAATCTTGAGCAATAGTTACCTCCTAATGTTGCTCCTGTGGGATGCACAACCTATTTAGCGCCAATTTGCGCCATGTAACATCCGTCAGATCTATTTATGTAACATCCATCAGATATATATGAAACTTCTCAAATAAGCATCAAAATACATTCTTCTGTGGTGAATCTTCTAGCTATACCCCCAAGCTATCAATTTGGTATGCTAAACATATCCAGGCATTATTCAATTTGCCTTTCAAACTGATTACAAAGTTCTTGGGAATAGACCTGACGGACGTTACAACAGAAAATTGATATCAGCCCACAGATGTGAATATCAATTAGCTTAGAGTTATCACTGGATAATATCTTAAAGGGGTGACTTGTCTAATATCCTGAACCATCAATATGTTATTTTCACCCACTGTTCATTAATTTAGAGCACATTTTATTTATCTGACGGACGTTACATTATCAGATTCTTCTTCTAAAATCCCCTTTCTGCTCACTGCAATCTCTTCATATTGTAACATAGTATGCCCCTATGGTACTTTTATTACACCAAACACTCATTTAGACCATAGCAGATACTTCAATTTTTGACAAAAAAATCAAAAGTGTGACAATAAGGATATTTTTGTTCTTAAACAGCTTCTGGAGACCCTAAATGGGTGTTTTAAATCAGTTTGGCCACCCAGGACACACATCAAACCTGTTTTATACAAGGAGAGTCAAGGTGAACAGGTCTTAGTAGTGTTTGATGATATCTGGTGCTTATGGAACTGGGTTTATCCTAAGTAATATCACAAATGTAACGTCCATCAGATCTATTGTGATTTAACACCTTATATATGAGTTAACCATGCAAATAATGTGTATATGGTTGCAAAAGTATACATAATTTTGAAAGTATACATGATGGGGATAATACTAAGAGAGTTTAATGATAAAAAGAGTACTTTTAAGCAAAATAGAGTAAAGTTGGAGTTATGTTATGAAAAGTTCCACAATTTTGACTATTTCAAAAAGTTTTTCAACACATTACAAAAATGATCTTCCTCTCTAGGTTCTGGAATTTTTCATGTATGTTTTTATATATCAAGCCTACCTGCCCATGCAATTTGGAATGACTGTGGCATTTTTTTGTCATATTTTTCATGTTAGGAAAATAGATCTGACAGACGTTACACAATATTAGTAGCCTTTGTTTAATAATGAATAAAAACTGACCCCTTGGGAGTTAGTCAATCCGCCAGGGGTTTTCATATTGCCAAGATATGAGGCTTTAAATATAATAAAGTTGTATACATTAGTTTCATGATTTTTGCTTTTGGAACCACAATTGTACATTTATGGATGGTCTCACCCATATATATAGCGCATTAACAGAAGTGGTTGTTATAAAGGAGTTGCTATTAATTTCATTATTTGCTGTACTTGGGAATACATTATGATAAAGATGGAGAAATCGTTCGGAGAGTTGTCCCAAAGAATCATACCAAAAGATGGTTATTAGGTTAGATGCGGAGCTCACCAATTACAATGTCATATATACCATCCTGTCCCTACTGCTCCTCACCTGCCCCCCGCCATTCCCTTAATAGGGCCTCATGGTGTTGTGCTGACAGAGGAAGTTATAAAGATGATATCATGTTGGTATATTGAGAGGGTGTGGTCAAGTCTGGGTATAGGACAATAGCAGGTGCAGATGTACAATGTGGTATAGCTGACATCCTCCTGGTAAGGCGACTCATTGTGTTGACGGCCTGAAGCACCAGACAGACGGGGCTTATTGAGGGGACCCTGCCACCATAATGCGGTTAACATGATCTACTGGATGCTTATCTATAGCAGACCATAGCGATTTGTCAAGGTTAGCTGGCCACATAAACAGAAGCAGAAATTATGATGGATCGTTGTTATAGTCTGACTGAACCGCCAGGGCTCCCTGTTGTGTATAGGGACGGGAGGTAATAAGGAGGTAGAGGGCAGGCAGACAGGCGAGGAGATTATTTGATGGTGATATAGGAAAATGTGATCTCTTTGTTTATTAGTAGACTAGAAGTTAAAGGCTTAATCGAAATTCTAAGCCCCATTTTCTCAATCCTAAATATTGAATCAAATTGTTGCTCATCTAGCTCGGAACTACCTGTCACTATCAAATGTCAACTGTATCTAGATCCAATCTGCTATGACCCTCTCTTACAACTGCTATCTGACGAGGGAGGTCATTGCTTGTTACAAGCATTGCATATTTTGTATGTTGCATCATCAGCTAGTTATCAAACGTTGTTATTTTTCACATAAGAAAGTTATACAGCAAAGACGATGAGCCATGCATTTGTTATTCAAGAGAAAATGTTACTGCATGACTTCTGGTAATAAAGTTATTATTAATTTATTCTAAAAAAAACACAGACAGACATGTAGACAGGAGGCATGGGTGGGCAGGTAAATGTGGAGACAGGGAGAGGTGGAGACAGACAGGCAGGCAGGTATGGAGCACCACTTTAAGGCAGGCAAGCAGGGAGTGGGCAGGTACAATGAATTTAGTTCACCAAGCCTCTGTGACATCTGTAACGTCAGATATGAACCCCATCCTGATGAACCTGATGGCTCCTGCTGTCAGTAAAAAATACACTGATGTCAACAAAAGGCACTTAACTAACATGGACAGATCAGCCAAAACCTAACCTCCACCAATGAAAAACAGGCTTTACTCAGACTGCACTGCACTGTGCCATGCAAACCATATAGGGCCTAACATCACCTAATCCAAGTATATATAAAATGTATCTGGCAATGGAAAAACGCTCTTCAAAGCAGGACTACCCTCAACCTCTAACCCCTCTTTTGTAGACCTTATCGTTGATTTGGCAATATATCTGTGCAGAGGCAGGATGGTACCTTGAACCGTTGACCCATTCTTGCTTATCGTCTTCTCTGACACCGGTATTGCCTTTGGGGATGTCATCTATGACATACTTGTATGACTTCAGGGAACAAGTGCATCCATGCCAGCCCCTTTCAGTTGTATAAGGGCATAGGTAAACAATTTTAAATGGCATGGCATTCCAACATCATTTTACACAGGAAAGTTTGGCGTATCCTGGTTTGTTCGACGGAGAACGATTTTTTGTTGTTGTTTCCTTTTTGCATTATATTGATTATGCTTTCCATTTCCTTCCCATCTCCCTTTTCCACCGTGCTTCTATAAAAACCCTCACAGGAGCTACTATGTTTTTCCACAATTTAATTGAATCTGAACATTATAAACAGCAATAAATTCGGATGAAATGAAAGTTGCTGGTGGTGTTTTACTCATCTCTAAGAGTTTCAGCAAAATAAGGATATTAATTTGGAGGCATTTTTATGGATGATATTATAGTTGGTGTAGTATCAAGGAATTATGTTAAGCTGGGCTAGGGTGTATATATGGATGTTCATGGAGCATATAATATATAGTAGCATTTAACCTGGGTCAAATTAGACTTATAGTATAGACACTATGATACTTTGATATACAACTGCACCCATCCATTTATTAAATATCATATATAAATAACAGCATGTAGATACTATACAGAGATGTAAGTCAGTATTAAGAGAAAGTTCTGAGTAGAAGGATACACCTTGATGATTATGACAATAGTAAATGCTAGCCAATCAGAGCTAAGGTTTCCATATAATGAGGACCTGTTGATGCAAGAATAAAGTAACACTAGAGAATGGGAAGGGCTGCACTTTTAGTCACGGGGTTGCAGGTCTTATTTTTCATGAAGCCTGCGAGCTGGGAGCCTGCGTTCTTATTGGAAATACAAGGCCTTCCGTAGCACTTTATTAGGCAAAAGACTGTGTGTTTCAGACGCCCGACCCTAGATTGCAAAAGGGGCCGACCCTAGCTTTTTTTCTCCATTTTGGAGATTATACCTTTTGTTAACTTTTTGGTAATCCTATTTCAAGAATATTAAGCTCCCACTGACATTAGAGGCCTAAAGATTGACTTCAAGAAATGGCTTTTTAAGAGGAAGATGTAACAACTTCTTGATATTAGGCCACTCAAAAAAATAAAATGGTTTCTCATCACCGCGCGCATCATTAAAACCAGGTTTTGAGGAAAACTTTTTTTTTTTTTTTTGCTAATTTTAGATGAAAAACATGATAAAAATGGACAAATATTGGCATATTTGGTATCAAATTAAAGCTTATACTGCCAGTAATGCAGTGGGATAGAAATAACTTACATTTTCCCAACTTTTGTAGATCAATAATTTCTTAACTACTGAAATGTGAATTTTAGTCATGAAAAACGTATGTTATCCTATACATTTTAGCCCGCGAGTAAAAAAAAAAGCAAAAGAAAAGCAAAAAAAAAGCCTCCCTCGTCATATTTTTTAGACCTTGGTGATGAGAAACCACTTTTTTTTTGAGTGGCCTTATATACAAGTATGTCCATGTACATTGCCACAAGTATGATATAAATCCCCTTTCCTAACCATATGCAGCAAAGGTATACATAAAAGCATATAGCTGCTTCTTTATGCTGTTGGATTATATTAACAATGTAGCTAGAAAAGTGTCTGAGCTGTATAGAGGTGTCACTTTAGTGCACTGAAGGCTTTTACCACATGTCAGGTGGCTGTGAAACGGACCATTATAGAAAATGTTACCAACACTGAAATGCCAAAGAGACCTAAGCATGATAGCAGACAAAATAATGACACGGCAGCCATATCAACTGCAGCCGCTCGTAATGGAAGAATAATGGTAAGTTATTACCTTTAGATACATGTATATTGGACGGGTATATAGACTATAAGAGGCAGAGACACGTCCAGTGGGCACTATTGTATTAATTATTTTGCATCCAATGTGTTTATGGGTGGTTAGACAACTATAGCTTACTGCAGCTAAATCTACACAGCGGACATTATAGTGGACGAAGTGAACATAATTAGATAACATGTTATTAGGTCCACACCCACAATCATGGTCTGCATTGTTTTTTGTCACCAGGCTCTTGATTTACAAACGAGAAGAGGGAAAAAAGGGTATGTGTTAATAAAGTTAATGCAATCTATTTGCTCAAGATTGGAACAAGAAAAAAGACTAGAATATCAACATCACAAATTACTCAGAAGTGGGTTATCTACTAATATCATTGACTTTGATGTTCAACCTTTTGCGTGAAAAAAACAGGTGAGCTGTAATTTTCCTATATGGGGCCAAACTGAAAACAATTTCACAACATGACCATTCTTTTACATTTCAATCTAGGAGGAAAAAACATGGTAGCCTACACAAACATATCAAATTTACACGATGTCCCCGAGGTTCACTGACACACAAGCTCTTAGAAATATGGACCAGGAGGTCGTTCCCATAACTCAAGGTTAAACCTGAGTCAATAAAAAATACAGCCCAAGGCTTGCTTTGTCACTATGCTTTAAGTTACAGTCCAGGGGCTTTCACAATAGATGATGGACACACATTGTCCTAATGATGATGACGACAGACCTATATACACAGACCTCTCTCAGTATCCACTGTTATCACACTCACAGGAAGCAAGAGTAGAGTATATTGATTCTGCACTCTTCTTTTGATAACTGCAGAAATGGCTCTGGCATGTCAATGTATTGACTTATACATCTGAAACATGGACAATGCCTTATCCTGCAATGCTCATAAATTTATCATGACCTATGGTAGGATACTATCCGGTTATGTCTACTGCCAGTCATACATTTATAAATGCATATTTGATCTTGTAAAATGTCATCCTCACTGTACAACTTTCACAAGAATTGCTACACCATAAAAGCAAAGGAAGTTTGGTAAATGGAAATAATTTATGTGGAAAATAATTAAACTGAATAAATATCATCCTGGTCAGTATATGTATTGTTTCACGAGTCTCTAACCAAAACCAATGTCAGTTCACAAGGAATTAAACAGATACATACATCTGAAATAAGATCAATCACATATATTTTGGCAGTTACGGGGGATGTTGGTTCGTAAGTAATAGTGCCAATTAGACTCTTCCACTTGTGGAGTATGTATGTGGAGCAAAAGTAATTAATCTGGATCTATAGATGTATGGTTGACCCACATATATTGCCATGCCCTACTTATGAAGTGTAATTGTGTGTGTGACTTGCTCAGAGCATCTGACATAGTTAACACAGAGGATCACGCAATCCATCTATAATTAAATACAAATGGAAATTATGGTTCCTACACATCTGGTGGCAAGAATCTGACCTCCTGAAAGACATTCATTCTTTTAGCTAAATTTGTATTATTATAATTATGTACTACCTTTGCTAAATCATTTGCTACTTGGCTATATTACATTATATTTATCATATTTATTAACTGTGTTTGATAATTAATTTCACAGGTGAGCCTTCTTTTCTTGTTTCCAAGGTGCGTTGTTTTTGCTAGATACAGCTGTCAAATACACAGCAGCCGGCTCTAGCAGTGCAGGCAGTTTGCTAGTGTCTCTTTCCTATCATTTTATTCATTATATCAGTTTATTCTCCTAACTGTCTAACCTTGAACAGATATATGTCTGTGTCATATTAAATAACCGTCAATAAGTCGACATGCCCCTTGTTCCTTCTTCCAACGTCATGTATAATGTGAAAATATACTGTATTCTCACTTATTCCTACATTTAGACACTCCTTTACTCAAATGATCATATTATGAATGCTAGCACGGTGACATGGCAGTTCTTTTGAATTTCCTGTTTGAAAAGGAATCAAACCAATATGACCTATGGTTTATGCAAAAACCAATGGCAGTAAAATCCCGACAAGAAGCATTTCTTCTTAAAGGAAAAGAGATTGTCCTGGTCTTAGTCGACAAATAACAGAAGGGTCGTAATTTTCTAATTGTTGACACACTAACACTTGTTGAAACCTTAATTTATGTCCCTTTAATGTGGTATGCCCTTCGCTGTACTGCTACATACAACGGCATCAATATGTTAAACAGATGAAGTGAGAGTGAGGGTATAGAAGGCCTGGGGTATGTAAAACCTATAGCAGGTATTCATATAGCTGACATCCTCCCTAGCAGGAGGACTGATTGTGTTAAAGGCCGGAAGCACCAGTCAGCTGAACTTATTGAGGGGGACAACCATACCACGACTAAGTGGGTTTCATGATTTACTATAGACCTTTGTCTACAGCAGGCCAGAGTGATTTGTCAGGGTTAGCTGACCACATGAGCACGAGCAGTTCTGATGAAGGATAGGCCTAGTTTGTGGGCACTGCTCGATGCTTTATGATCTAGGGGAGAAGGGATGGGAAGGACAGAGGGTTGCAGGGAGGCCAGCAGACAGGGAATGATTGATGGAACATGGATGGAGGCAGACAGAACGGTAGGCAAGGAGACATGGGGACATACAAGGTAAGACAGCTAGTAGAGGATGGGGCTGGGGTGTACAGGTGCAGAGAGTTACAGGTAGGCAGGCATGCAGGAGGATTGTCAGACAGCCAGAAGTGAACAGAAAGTCAGCAGGGGTGCGCAGTGTGCCCTGCATGATAGTTGATCTATATATACAATTTGGATAATTAAGGTAACAAATCATTTGATCAAAATGCATACTGCCACAATATTACTATGGCAGTGAAAAACCTGCAACATCAGCGGTATGTGATAAATGGACCCATCACTGGTCACCTGAAAGCTACTGGTACTCGTGAAATATTAGAAACTGCACAGAGAGAAGTAAAGGAGTCGCCACGACTCTGACAGCCAGAGTCACAGTTTGTCTCCCATGTGACACCTGTAGAGGAGAGTCAAATGAGTTTGACTCTCCATTCCTGAAGAGTCAACAGCAGTTGACCCATCAAATGAGGGGGAGTCAAAATCGAATACATGAGTGCATGCAGGTCAGGTGGATTGTGTACTTATGCCAGGGTAGAGTGGGGGCAATAGGTGTATATAATTAGAGGACAGGCCAGGTGAGGCCTGCTAGGGGAGTGAGAAGGTGAAGGTATTGCCCAAGAGAGGGCAATAACAAGACATGTTTTCATGTCCACCACTTCTCTGTGTGTGAGAGGGCTAAGTTATATCTGCCTCACACTACATTCTGCAGACCATTGGCCATATACATCAAATTAGATGCCAATATCATAGATCTATGTAGTAGTAATTAGTGCCAGATATTATATCTCAGACAGTTAGTGCCCAGCCTTATGGTTATTTCCCTTGCCCACAAATATGGTAACTAACTATGGTAACTCTATACTGTTGATGCTCTTGTAATGTATTGTTTAGTTTATCATCACATTTAATTCAGATAAGTTGACTGTAAAAGCTTTCCCATTGACTTAACCACACCTTTTAGACATAGTGGACCTTTCTATAAAGAATCAAAACTGTATAGCATGTAAGAAATGTCTGAAGTATTGATAGTGGCTCTGACTTGTGGATGCCACTGGTACCAAAGTAGCATTGGTTGGCCCATCAGGTGGTTTCATAGACAACTATTATCAGAGTCAACACATTTTTCATTTGACTCTTCATGGAGTGTCAAAAGATTGAGCGTGTGAGTGGCCTCACAGATGACTCAGGGTAAGCTGGATGTGTGAATGAGTAATGGATGTTTAACACCATTTCTACAAACCCGGGTCTGTAGCTTAGCATGTGCAGTTAGATATAGTACTCCCTTATACTCATTTATTGGCATCAGAAATGAATTCCTTGTTTAAAGGTACCCTCAAGTCATGTGTCATACATGTATGTTATTCCATTTCAGGCCAGCAGGTGGGTGTGGGTGAGCAGGTGTGTGTGGGAGAGCAGGTGGGTGTGGGTGTGCAGGTGGGTGTGGGCGACAGTCGCCGGCTGCGGGCATGTACCACCTCCTATCAAAAGGCGAGTTCAAAAATACCAACTGTGACGTACATAGTGCGGCAATAGGTGATGACGCAGGGCCCCTTTCTGGAGTGCAGGTATACTAATCCTCTGTCCAACCAACACACCCCCTTGTGAGTAGCAGCAGTACCACAGGTGGACATAAAATACTTGTGGCGCCACCATATACTTCACGTGTGGTATGAGAACTAAAACGAGATATGATGTGGCCACATCTATGGGCATGCTCTCTGTGGGTGTACTACTTGGATACTCCAAGTAGAGTGTTGCTTAGGTCTGTATCTTTTCTTGGAAATAGGGGGGAGAGCCCCCGAACCCCCATTTTTGGTGTAGGCTTATGTCATTTCTGCTTGTGTTTGCCTATAAGCAAAACTGAAACTAGTAGCCTATGTCTTTCTCTGGCTCATATTGGTTCCCCAAACAATCCCTGCTGTTTAAAGTTCTGCTGTGAAGGTCATCTACCACCTTTATTACCACAGAACATGTCCAGTTTTTGCATGGTTTGGGGGTAGAAGAGAGAAATGATACAAATTTGGCTAAATATATGATTTCTATCTTTGGTGAAAAAAATTAATGCCTTGGAGCCTATGGGTGCCCGTTACCGAGAATAGATTTGTTTGAGTACATTTCCATCGTAGCGAAAGAGAGAAAAAAATTGTTAAAGATCACAGGCGAATATCACAAAGAGAAAATGAGTTTTTTGAAAGATTTTCAAAGGAATATTGTGTGCCCCGATCTTGCCTACGTATCTCTTTTTTCCCCTTTTGTCTATCTTGAATAACAACTGAAATATAAGCTTTTCCCTATGTCCCAAATTTGTCTTAGAACCCAAAATGAGGCAGTGTATATTACTCAGGGTTAATTTACCCTGAGTCAACTACTAATGACTCTACTTTGGGAAGGGTCAACTGCACTTGACTCTGCACTGATAGAGTCAAGAAGTAGAGTCAATTTGCGCAAGGGGCAAGGAGTATGACTGGAGTAGCTGTGACCCCTTCATCAGAGTTATCACGACTCTGCTACCATGCAGAGTCAACTAGAGTTGATTATGGTAAAAGAGTCATGGCGACGCCTTTACTTCTCTCTGTGTGGTGCCAATATAAGGCCATTAGCATGGACACATCAGCCAATGCCTCACCCCCAACAAAGGACAGGCTGCACTCAGATATCAGTGCATGGCCCACACCAGAGGTATACTGCCACCTAATCATACATATAAATTCCATCTGGCAATGGAATAACTCCCTTCAAAGCGGCCCTGCCCTTGACCACTGACCCCTACTTTTGAAAGCCCATCCTTGGTCAGGAACATGGCCATAGGGGAGTTTGGCAATAGGCCTGTGCAGAGGCAGAATGATGCCGGACCTGCCTTGACCTGTTGACCTATTCTTGTTGATTCCTTTTTGCTGACACTAGTATCACAGACAAAGGAAGTAACTTCTGTGCTGGTATGCCTGGATAGTAGTCGTGTATGAAATACATGACTCCAGGGTATGCAGGAGCGAGTGGATCAGTACGGCTCACTTTCAATGGCATATGCAGTAGGAAAGAATTGAATAGAAGTCAACTCTGGGTTCTGTCGTTCCTTTTCTCAGATTCCCTGGCATTTCTCAGGTCCTTTTAAAACATACTTGAAACATCCTGGTTGGATATTTTTTAATGTTGTTGCGTTCTTTATATTTTAATTATCCTCTGCGTTCCCTTCCCACACCCCTTTCCCTTTGTCGTTATGTTAAACCCCTCCTCAGAACTGCCAATGTTTTATCCATTTAATTGAAGCTGAACATCATAGCCAATAATAAATACAGGATGAAACAAGATTTAAAAAAAACACTCCTACTCATGTGTGGTTTCCTCCATCCCCATTAGCACAATTTTGAAGTGTTTCTTTCGAATTACAATTAGTTGTGGAATCCAGGAATTAATTTAAGCTGGAGTGGTAGATTTAGAAACAACCTATTTTATCTAGACATTTTACAACTGCATCAGGTTGTTTTTTCTAGAAAAGATCATAAAATACAATCGGACATGGTTAATGATGCAATAGCTAGATTACGGTGACACTATACATTCCAGGCTGAATTTACCGAGATACAGAAACGCATTTAGGTGAAGCCTAATGTGAGCATGAGAGCCTATTTGGAAACATACTTGGAAGCATCTCTCCATTATACTGGTCACCTCACGTAAAGAACATGTTCCTTGTAATCACGATGAAAATGAATATCTGTTGTTGTTCAGTTTTATTGGCCAAGTAATGTACAATGCATGTACTTTTTCATTATATAGCCAGTAGGGACTCTGTTTTCAGAACAGAGCAGATAGACAGATAAAGTACTGTCATTACAATAGACACATAGTTTGTCGCTATATAATTACCGGTATGTTCAATTAGATAGTTAATCAATTATTTAATTTTGTGAAGATGGCACAGCAGGTGACGGTTTTGTGCCGGCAGAAGTTTCTCAGTTTCGTTTCTTGTGTGCAGTTCATTGTTCACTCCACGGGGTCTCTGATGCGCTCACATATGCGAAGTGCGTCATTTTGGAGCGTCTGATATTTGCAGAAATAACACAATCAATTAAAAACATCAGAATATTAAATCGACGAAAGGCAATATCAATCTTCAATCTCTATCGATTCTGTGTCCCCGTCAATTCAAGTTTGATATGATTTTATCAAATATATAAATGCAGCTATTCTTTGTTAAATAGCCGATTCTATTTTCTCACCTGGGATTACTCATCTTTGATATGGTACCAATATTACGACTGGTCCCTATAACCTAAACACTATAAAGTAGCCACCATGACCTACCTGCACTTAAACCCGCAGGTCTCGATACCTCTCCACCGACAGTCAGGGCGCAGTCGGGACAGGTACTCAGCTCTATTTATGGGAGAGCTAGGGCTTTAACGGTAACTTTATTGTTAGAAGCTCACATATCATGACAAGATTCACCAGAATCAAGGGAGCAAGCATACACAAGTGGACAACAAAGATAATGCACTGACGTCATAGACCTCTTGTGCAAACATTGAATTGTCTCAGTATAGCTTCATGGGTAATTAGATGTAGATTATCCCTTTATGATTGGCTTATAGTGTTTGGTTAGTGCTCAAATCACCTGCGGCTGTGTGTCATGCACAGATGTAGGTTATGGGCAGGCTTTATATAAAGAAGGTGTACATGGGAGATGGAGAACTATTGTCGATTGCGTGGCTGTTTTATGTCTTACATAATGATGAAATTATACTCAAACTCTATTCTATCATGCAACGCTCCTTTGCGAAATTAGCATCTTAAAAGATGGGTTTTGAGCGAATGATATCTTTCTTAAAAAAGTATTCTCCCCTTCTTTGCTGAGAGCAGGCTCGTATATTACTGCTATCACCATTGTCAATACTCTTATACTGAATGTTGGGGATCTTAGCAGTACCATGCAGCAAACTGGAATTGAGATTAGGTTGCATATTCTAAGAGGGCATGTTGTTGCAAAACGTGACCTTATTGTTGTGTTATTCATCTCTGCAGTGTATTAGCATTGGACATGCAGCATCATTCCATTGCATCTGGAGATATTGAGTACTTTTGTTGCTTTACTAAGTCAGTCAATATCAATATCAATATCAATGTCAATCCCAGCCAACAGAATGCATGCATTGTTTATGACATTAACGCTTTAGGTTAAACATCATAGATACAGCAGCAGTATCACGTTATAACACCCCCCCCCCCATACATCTGTCACGGGATATATAGATTACTCTTCTTGTAGGCGGAAAGAAGGAAAAAACACGGATCTTGAAGGTGTATACTCCTAGGCTTCACCCCTTAAAAACGCCAACAAACATCAACCACATCGTGGTGGAGCTTAGTGTATATTGTTTTAAATTGATTCATAGTCTGATATCTATGTTAGAGTCGGGGCGAGGCCTACACATGTTAACTGCTGAATCCCTAGGGGGGGGGGGGTAATGAAAAGTATAGATACGAGGGAAGCCACCATAATGGCCCTGGGTCAGTTCTATTACATCCAGGATCATCTGTGTACCATGAATAAACACTGCAAACCTTTGATCTTTGAAACTGTTACTATCACAACAGGTTGGGCTACTCCTGAATAACAATCTGAAAGGACTGTTGAAGGATGATAGTCGGAAATGTTGTGGTACCCTGTGGACGTGTTCAGAACCTTATTCTAGAAAACACCTTTGTAAGTTTCTTCCATACCAGACAGGCTTGAACGCTCGACCCTTGGATTTAGAAACAGACCTACTGACCTGATCAGGCAAGTGTCAGCAAGGCGTATTGATGAGATGGTCAATGGTTCATAACTATAGTTTAGAATGTTTCCTTTGGAGGATAGCTTATTTTTAGGAAATGTCATGCCATTAGGGGTGAAAACTGCCATTTTGAATGCAAAGATTCACATTTTGAGGAAGGCTGTACTTTCACTATGGGGCTGTCAATCTCTTTCACATTTGGTTTGTGCATGGATTGTTGTAAATCACACAGAGAGAAGAAACAGAGTCAAAAGGGAGTCCAGGCTTGCGTCCAGAATGACTCCCTTTTCTGACTCTCTTTTTGACTCTCTTGATGAAAGGATTCAGTACCTGACTCCCTTAAAAGAGAGTTATGTGACTCCCTTAAGAGAGCCCAGGTTTTGCCTCCAAAATGACTCCCTTTTATGACTCCCCATCACAAACAGAGTCCAGGTCCATACTGCGACTCCCTTCAGAAAAGGGAGTCTAGGCACAGGGAGTCATTGAATCACGGCTCCCCTTGTAGAGAGGGTCATTGGTAATTTCTATTTCCTACCCCTCTATATATCTATTCAGATAGTTCTCTCCCTAGCTGCTCCTTCTACATTGTTTTGGTGCAATGCCTCACAAGGAGGAGGGATCTCTCAGTGCACATTAGTTATTATATAAACAAATATCTGAGCCTTTGTGATTTAACTTTCTCATGTTTCTACAAATTGGGTGTATGTATCTAATACATCATGCTGATGCTACAGTTTTAAGTTAGTTGTAATTATTTCATAAAATGTAATTCTGACATGAAGTCTTGATGCTACAATGATATACATGTATTAGCATAATTATCAATATCACAAATTACGTGGATCTAGAGATCTGAGCATACAGAATAATACCATTTTACGTATGGTGCTACCACCTACGTAATCATAACCAAATGTTTGACTCCCTTATACATTCACCGACTCCCTTGGGGAGAAAGGGAGTAGGGGACCTTGACTCTAATCATAAAGAGAGTCAGATGGCTTCAAAGCAAATGTGCTAGATGGCACTACAGTCATTGTTCTGTAGGGCCACCTAGTGTGTTTCGTATTTCTGTCTTGTATACTTACTTCTGTGACTCCCTTAGGAAGTCCAGGCAACCATTTACTCACCTTAGCTGACCTGGACTCTGTTTGGTCTAATTGAAAAGAGGTCAGGGCCATTAGAAGGGGGAGTCAGACAGTGTAGAAAGTGAGCCAAAGGGGGGTCTGGCTCTCTTTTTATAGCCTGGACTCCCCTTGTGACTCGGATTCTTCTCTCTGTGCAACTGTCAGAAGTCTCAACTGATTCATATATGATATTGAGGTGCCACGAATCAACCTTAAATGGGATCTGGCGTTTGGAAATGAAATTATCTAGTTTAGACTGTAGTAAACCTCTCTAACGAGTACCCATCTAAGTACAGAATTATGATATCCTAAATCATGGGCGGACAGGCGATATGAGTCGACAGTCAGGTAGTTCAGGGATACAGGCAGGCAGGCAGACAGGTTGGCAGGTAGGCAGGCAGACAGACATGCAGGCAAGCAGGCAGGAGATGGGAGTGAGGCAGTGAGATGGTATAAAAGGCCTGGGGGTGTAATAGGAGAAACTCTGTACCAACACCTGCATACGGAAAATCTAAATGTTCCGGCCCTTAGTCTGAAGTGGCTATGCCAGGTTAGTCATAGTTACATTGGTCAGGCATGATCAGGTGCTATCCAAAAGAGACTGAGGCAAAACAACTAATGCCCTACTTAAGAGGGCTTAGTCCAAAACTGAAATGGAGAAGTCCAAGGTAAGCTGACCAACCTGACAATATTAAGTAACCTAGGATGGTCGTATAGGGAGCCAAAAAATGACTGACTTGGTTAGGCTATAGCGACTGAGAGATTGGTCGTATAAGAATATCAGTGCACGTAACCCCACCCATTAGTATGAGTTAGACTGACCTAATCTCCTTGGTTCCCTATACCAGGTGACAGGTCAGTAGCAGATATCGTGTTCCACACGCTACTGCTGGGGCAGTGGGCTACACACATACATCACCACAACAGGTGCATCTACAACACATCATGCAAACCTTCAACAATCTAAAAGCTTAGAGTAGGGCCAAATTTTAAAAAAAAGGTGTGTTTCAGGCAACCCGACCCAATAATCCAAAAAGGGCTGATTAGGCATTTCTTTCTCAACTTTGGAGATATTCTTCTTTTTCGGGGTAAATTCTTATTTTTAGCAATTTCTTGCAACTTTTTGGTCAAGAATAAAAAGCTCCCACAGACCTTAGTGGCGTGAATAATAGTCTGCTTCCAGGAAATGACATTTTAAGAGAAATATCCAACAATTGTTTTATCTTAATGTTTACTCGAGACATTCTGATGAGTCGCGAGTCATTGTGGCAATTCATGACTCATTGATTGTACTCTCAAGATGTAAAAATAATAATAATAATAACAACAATGATAATTCGACCTACCTGCCCTAATATTTCGGGCCATGTTGCTTGAAACACACCTTTATTCTTTTGGCCTAATTCAGAAGTCTACAATATTCAAACCACATTGGATTCTAACTGCCAGCTCCATGGCAAACTGCAACAAAGCTGACCATTATCACATTAGTAGTGTAGTGTTTACTTTCCTCCTTGAATCAGTTCAGTCAGTCTCACATGTCCTGTCTGGACCATGTTATCCAACGAGCCACAGAGATCTCCCCTGCACAGACAGACATTCAAAATGGAGGAAATTGCTAACATGTGATGGGATGAGTTCTGACAAACAATAAAATCCCTGGCACATCCCTAGGAGAGCAGCTGTTGATTTAATGAGAGGTGCTTTAGAGGGGAATTAGATTTCCATCCTGTGAGGGAATGGGGTAGATAAGAGGTTGTGCCTTTCTGATGATTTGATCAAAAGCAGAGATTCAATATTCTCGCACAATTTTCAATTATTGATCAGTAGTGAAACTGCTGACGTTGTGTTCTTTTACCATCTTGGGAGATGCTGGAGGCGGGGGATGTGAGGGGAAGAATAATTCAGTTAGACATTTTGTTGAACTCATGAGAATGTCTAAATTGTCATATTGTCGGTGGCCTATGGAACAGTTAGCTCCTCGCACAAATTCATGCTATTCCGTAATTATGTCCTTCCACATGTAATCAAAGAAATTCAGAAATGACTAAGTGTCTAATGCACAATCTACACACCAGATGACAGCAAAGGGTTGTAAGGATAGTTTTCCAGAGGTTCTACACATATAAGGGATCTATACATGTTGAAATAATTGTGATTTTCTATTAATTCATCCATTTGAGATTTTACAATTCAAACTTACGATAGAGTTAACAGAAATACACCATATAAATTGATAACCCTCTGAAGAATGTTGTTCTAGGAACATGAACATCTGTTTTATGTAGCATTTGATGAGCTTTTCAGGAGACTGTGGGGTTTGAGCAAATATTATCACTGTAGATTATACAATACATCCTTAATTCCAAACGAAATATGACCAACTAAGTTAGTCATGTTGGCTAACTAGGGTTAGTCATGTTGACCAACTAGGGTGAGTCATTGTGACGTACAAGGTTGTTACAGGGTTAGTCAAAATGACCACCCTAATGCACCTATCATTCCAAGAAATGGAAAGACTAAGGTGGGTTGGACGGTATTGACTGGGTTGGTCGCATAGGGAGTCATAAAATGACTAAGGTTGTTGGTCAGCACTGACTAAGGTTTCTAGCATGAGGAATATCAGTGCAGCCTTGACACACCTGTCCCTCATGGCATTTCCCTCCCCCAGCCAGTCTAGATGGGGTTAATGTATAGATGTACAGATGAAGGCACGTTGTAAAAGATGCAATCACACGTCTGTAGCCTATACAGGGGGCACAGAGCTATATGCCATCTATAAAGTACTTGCCTCTATGACTCCCTAATTCCTCCCTCTGTGAGCTAATTACATGTACAAATTGAGCGACTTTGTATGAGGTATGAAGCCTTGTATGTTGTTAGCACAAGTTGTATACTCCATATATGTGTGATATATCAATAATAATGCCACTGGCTAAATTTTGATCATATTGGGATCGTTATAGAAAAAACTGACATGGCTCCAGGGGATCGTGACCATCGCAGTTACGAAAGGAAAAGAATGGGGGCAAGGTTATTAACTCGTTGCCATGACAACCATTCATTCGCCCAAATGATATGACCTACTTGTAACCTAATATGCCGACCATTATGTATTTTATTGTTACAGACATATTTGTAATTGTTAAAGATTGGAAAGAACTGGATTATTATTTTAATAACGAACCGAAAATCTCTGGCCACCTCTCTCAACACTGTCATTGATAGGCATTTATTGTCATAATTGGTATCGATAGATCTGTTGCTAGAGATACGAAATGTCTGTCCTTAAAATGCATCATGCGTCCCTAAAATCGAGTAAATAAGTAAACATCTATTTTAATCTAAATCCCAAACTCCCCTCTTTGCTTCTATCAATATTAGGGTTTCATGATGTCCTTTCAAGTTGCGATCGCCAGTAGATTTTACGGTACAGATCATGTTATATCATTTTCTCAATCATTTTGTGACTGCAGCAACGATGTAGGATTCAAAACATGCTATCACGCCTATTAAAACCAATATAGCATAGTGTTGCCAGCCACCCATTGACTTCTTAAAACTATTAAACACAATTATACAGGTATAAATATCCGTGGAATGAGACACAGACTTGCTACATAACTCCATCATTTAGGGCAGCAATATCACCTGTCTAGATGTCCGACCTCACCTGTAGGTATTCATTCATATTCAGACCCATTTTCCAATTTCCTCTCAAATCAAATACAATACCATTTCTGACCTTGTGTTTGATAAAGAGCAAATAAATTTAGATCATAGATTTTATATTCAGGATTTCTGTCATATTGTTTGATCATCGGTCTCAGTCACAGAAATGAAACCACATCAAAAATATTTTTCAGGCAGATAAAAGTATTTAAATACAAATTTGAAATACAACCACATCTTTCTAAAATATCGTACTTAAGTACAGCCAGAGAATGTTAGATATTTTACTCCTGAGGCACACAAGGAGAACCCAGGGCAATAGAAGGGCAGCTAGTGGAGATTGCAAAGAGATTACCTGCCATTACCTAGATAGTTCTCAGACCTACATGAGCATACTGGGGGTTTCACCGGTTTCGACCAGGCCAGGCGGGGGTGCAGGGACAACATAAGGTATCATTGGTCAACGTGGGGCTTCATTGGTGGCAAATGAATGACTGCGGAGCAACAAGCTAACTTCTCGGGGAGCTTTAACAAACGCCTTCGCCGTGAGCCTTCCATTTATAAATGGGCACACTATTTTGTAATATAGCTAATGTGTAACAATCATTCTATGATTTGGTGTCTCTGCTATAACATAATATATGACTTATCTGAGCATCAACAACAAGCCACACTGAAACTCTTGTTACATGTGTTTATACTGCATAAAATGTTTGCTAATACCTAATGAAGGCATCATGCCTGATTCAAAATCCTAACAACTGATTAAACTTTGATCATTTTCTGTAGGTTAACCCTGTTCCCAGTGGGATAAGGTAAACCTACGATGACCTGATTGGTCTTGATTATGCCCTGCCGAAGAGCGGACAGGATTATTGTCAAATAAGGGTATTACCCTCCTTTAGTCCTGTATAAATAAATGAATTACAAACAAACAACATTGGCACTATTTGAGAGGAGCAATATCTCTTGTGGGATCTTTGTCAATAAAATCTTATCAACCCTCAAATATCTCATAATATCGAATTCAACAAACCCCTCAACGATTGTGCGGGCATTCACAGAATGGGCGGGTAATTTGTCTAACCACCGGATAACATCTGCAGCTCTCGCACTCAGCGAGACTATCGTGTATTTGTTATGACAACCTAGTCTATCTAACTACCTAGTAACCAATGTGAACTATGAATATGGCTATAGAAATCACATTTTAGTTTTCCATGTCACTTATTATTTGAGCAGGGCAGTACTAGAAAAAATACATGAAAGCACCTGGCGGGATTGCTGCTTTAAATCCAAGTCACTTCTTCAAAGGGATTCATCTGTCTGCTCAACTGACAACTACACTGAAAAAGTAAACTTGTCTCCAGACTCTTCTAGGTGACTGTCATGAAACAGACGAGTTAACGTTTGTCTAACCTATCAGGTTACTATCCCACAAACCCGCCTCCAGACTCGTCTATTATAAGTGACAAGGAAGCGGTTCTTTTAGCTGGAGTTGTCAAATAGAAGACCCACTTTGCATGTGCCAGCCAAAAACCCGATATTTGCCAGCTCCAGATTCTATTTATGGGATGGTAACCTGATAGGTTAGACAACCTTTAACTTGTTTATTGTATGACAGTCACTTAGACGAGTCTGTAGAGAGCCTTACTTTTCAGTGTAAACACCAGTGTATTTATGTGTAAAACATATTATTCAGCGGTGTAGTCGCACTGGAAATAAACCAAATAAGAGTTGTCTTCCCTGGATGGACGTACACATCGGTCTCTAACACTACAGTGGCGTAGGAAAAGGGGGGGGGCAGGGGGCCCGGCCCGGCCCCCCGCCCCCCCCCCCCAATCAAACTGAGGAGGGGGGGCTGAATATGTTTGGGCCCCCAAAAGATTTTTTGTCAAGACCTGTAACAAGTAGCAAAGTGGTTAGGTGTTATAGATTAGAAAAATTTGCCATGCAAGACAAAAAATGCTCGGAGATCGGTGTTCCAGGGATGCAGAAATATGTAGCGATCTATCCATACCTGTGATACCATTGGGCAGTTAGTAGGCCTACATTGATAAAATTGCCTACCAGTATAGCACTCCCCCAAACTTTTTTCAATAGCCTAGGCTACAGCTAGTAGGCCTACATTGATAAAATTGCCTATCGCCCCCCCCCCTTTTTTTTCAATAGTCTAAGCTACAGTTAGTAGGCCTACATTGATAAAATTACCTACCAGTATAGCACTGCCCCCCAAACTTTTTTCAAACAACAACAAAATTTGGAAAAAATAAATAAAATTTCGCTTGCTCGCACCATATTTTGAAAATGGAAATCCGTAGACCAACATTTTTATTTGGTATGGCCTTAGAAGTTAGAGGGGTCTAGAGGGGCCGACCGAGTCAAATGATTAAAACATCTCATTTTAACTGCCAGGGCTCTATTTCGAGGCGGTATTGATGTGAATAACGACCATTTATGGGCAAAATTAGTTGATAACAGTAAAGATGACGAGCTCATTCTATAGATTAAGGCTACCGCAGACTAGTTCGACACTTCTACCCCTGTAAGCAGTAGCACCAGATGTGTCGGACTACCACAGACGGCCCCGATCCGATCGGCGGACTCGATCGGCCGATCCACTCTGGCAATATCAAACTCCATAGGCATACATAATAAACATATCCATGATTGCTCCGACCTGGGAGGACGTCACCGCAGACAAACCCGATCTGCCTCGATAGGCCTACCGATCGAGTCGGGCCCGTCTGCGGGAACTACATCTACGGTGCGTAATTGCCCCAAATGCACCTATTATCGCCCCTGACATGGCCCTGCAAATACCCTTCAAACTGTAAATTAACATCGAGTCATCTTACCTACTATAGGCGGTGTCACACATAACACCCTTAGATATCCTCCCCTGCTTTGTTTAGCATGGATGCTACTGTTATATTCTTATTTTTGGACTTTAAACCAACACCAAATAGTGGGCCCAGCGATAGCAACCACATGTTGTGAGTGGAGGGTCAACCCCCCATCAGCCCGGACACTTATAAAAAAATAATAATGTTTTAACTCACTTACAATTATCAAAATAATACTGGAACAATAACAATAACCATAGCTCTGGTCTGACAATCAGAAATAATTATTTTCATCTTTTAAAACATTATACATCCCATTACATAAAATGACAGTGTCCGAGAATTGTGAAATTGACCCCAAACCGCAGCATGCCGATGATCAGAAATGTCTTCTCAGGTTGCTGAGAACACAATCTTTCTCTCTGTTAATCTACATGATAAACATGGTAATTTAGAATGAATTTAAGGAAAAAGGGAACAGTCTTCTTTATAGGCATCGATGATATACTTTATATAGCTATTACATATAGGTAAATGGGTAGATGAAGGATGTTTCAATGTTATTCACCTAGCCCCAACATCAATTTTGGCACTTCTTCAACCAAAATCACTGAATTGGCAATAACTTCCAAATTATTTCATTTAGGGACATGACAATTTTTTTCAGTATTCGGATGACAAAGGGGCATTTTTTAAAGCAACAACGGGTAGCATGGGTAGTATATTCTGAGAGCTGTGATGAAATGAAAAACTGGAAAGGTGCATAACAATAAGCTACGTCGACCCAGATGGTAGGGATGAGGAGAAGTGGAACTTCGTAGCGTAGTAGAATCTGGGATCTCCTCGCTAATATAATACACACAATTTTCAAACCTTACCTCTCCCGCATAGAAAAAAGTGGGGACAGAGGTGGCTAGGACCCCAAAGCAGAACTACAGGGGCCGCAAATACTTCTTTTCCATACAATTTAATACAAGTGTGTATATGATACATCGTGCAAAAAAATCGATACTTAAAGTTGGTTGGAGTGCCCCCCCCCCTTGCCCCCCCCCCCCTCAATAAAGATTTGCTTCCTACGCCTCTGAGTCTCTAAGAATAGCACTAGCAGCAACTACTATAGGGGGGGGGCTGAATATGTTTGAGCCCCCCCCCCCAAATTTGTCAAGACCTGTAATATAATACACACAATTTTCAAACCTTACCTCTCCCGCATAGAAAAAAGTGGGGACAGAGGTGGCTAGGACCCCAAAGCAGAACTACAGGGGCCTCAAATACTTCTTTTCCATACAATTTAATATAAGTGTGTATATGATACATCATGCATAAAAATCGATAATTATAGTTGGTTGGAGTGGGCCCCCCCACTGGGCCCCCCAATACAGATTTGCTTCCTACGCCTCTGGTCTCTAAGAATAGCACTAGCAGCAACTACTATAGCTACAGTATTAATTACAGACCTACGCCAGAAAACATGAATTGTATTAGTACGGAAGTGGGTCCATGGGTCCAGCTGAAATAACTCGTATTATTGGCAGCACTACGCATCTCATAGTGAGGACACTCTACAGTGTACACAGATGGGCTAGTGTAATCAAAGGAGCAAATGGTATCAAAGAAGAGTAGAGGCGCTGTGGATAATTATATTGATAACATAATCCATTCCATTTATAATGACTTCGCTCCTACAATAGATATGCATAGAGGAAAAAGTGAGAGTCACCTGGACTCACACGCCCAGTCAGGCATGTGTCGCCAAAAGCACTCTCATGTGAGAGTCAGGCTGACTTTCACTGTAGAGAGGGTCCAGCACTGCCTGACTCAGGGTGTCACGACAGTCAGGCAGTGCTGGACTGTACCTAGAGCAAGAGTCCAGCGATGCTAAACTCTGGCTATCGAGAGTCAAGCCAAGCTGGACTTACATATGGATGTGAGTCTAGCAATGCTGGACTTTGGCCTCAATGAAAGTCAGGCATAGCTGGAATCTCTTCTGTACAGTAAGGCTAGTTGTTAATTTGCATTGGGGAATGATCTTTTTAAATATATATATTATATTGCCTCCCTGACATCTGTAAAAAAAAGTCTCATACAAAATAGTTATGTTTTCCTGAATAGGAAAGGGTGTGCAATCACAGACCAACAGTTATTTAAGTATGTAACAACACCGCCATACATGTACCAACATATGTCAGAGGTAATACCCAGAATCTCAATATATATAATTTCCAAATCCACAAAAATGGTGTTTTATACCCTACCATTAAATCTCAATACTGTATTGTGACCCCACCTGGTAGCAAACAGAGAAGGCTCAGGCTAACTGACCCTCATCCCAAAGTCAGACATTGCTAGACTGTGGATAGAAAGTCAGCCTGACTTTAGTATGAACATTTGTCATCCCTGACTGTCATACAAGGAGCAGGCTGACTCTCAAATAGGAGTAACTTTATTGGACTATCAAAGGAGGCTCAGCCGACTGTTGTGAAAGTCCAGAAGACTCTCTTACCTGAGTCAGGCAGTGCCTGACCCTGGGGAGAGTCCCGGGGGAGAGTCCAGCTGACGCTCACCTTTTTCTCTGTGTGCTTGTTACAGCGTAGGGAAGGATATTTGTCTTCTAATATGGTCAATTCTCACCAATGGGGGTCAGCCAGAAGGTGTCCAACATGGTAGAAAAAATTAAATGGCTTGATACCCTTGGGATTATTTTGTCCCCAATACTAATACATTGGGGGACATAACCTAAAGATTAGTAACCTTAATATGAATAATTGCCCAATTCAGCTTAAGCCATAACATTACAACCTATATAAATCGGATATTTCATATTAATCTTCCTTAACATGCCTTAACATGGGCAAATAATTACTAGTTTAAAGAGTTATAACATCCATTAACCTTTTCAGCCAAATTCTATCACCATTTGCCCTAAATAACCCGTTTTTATTTAGGCCGGTCAGAGCTGGCACCCGGTCAGAGCTGGCACTCGGTCAGAGCTGGCACCCGGTCAGAGATGAAAACATTGGCCCAAGGTCGTGAGACACAGCCATAAAGCATTTTTGAGCATATCTTTCACTATTTTGCCATTCTAATGCCCCCAGGTTGCCAAAACCAGAACTAAAAATCCCCCGCGAAGGTACCTTCTCACGCGTTGAGCCACAGATATTAAAATGGCCCCATTTTTGAGCAGATATTGTCTGTGTTTTTAACATCAAAACAAATTGATACAATCAAAGAAACAAGACCAAAAAAGTGATGACTAAAATAGAAATAGATTGAAAATAAAGGACGTCTCCACAGCCCAGACCCATCAGGGAAAAATTAGTGTGACCCCATCTCGTGAGAAATAATTATAATTATACTCATCGCTTTTTGGCAATTGTAGCTCATTTACCCCTTTAAGAAGGTTAATGACCTGCGGAATAGTGTGATGCAGGCATGTCTAATATACGGACGGTTTTTTTTTTCAAGTAATCTGAATTAGCTGATTTATAAACAGCTGGTCCTTTTTGCATCGTTATATTATAAGTATCATTAGAAATATCAAAGTATAGATGTGTTTTTTTGATGTTTTGAATATAATATTGTTTTTCAAAGCACGTCTGACCCGTTGCTTTGACCTTTAAGCCTACATCACCATAACAGAAATAAACACCCGTTGAGGTCGGTATGAGATCAAAAGGATTTAATATCCATTTGTTACCATGATGTATCAAAACGGGACTGGGGGGAGGGGGGGGTATCAGCCCCATTATTATTGTGATATTAAATTATCCATGAATGTATAGCACTGCCGAGTTACTCGCCGGCGCTTCAATCATGCATCATGACGACAATCGGGGTATGTAGATAAAAAAACACTATGCTGCCTTTAACCCTTACGTGCCCAAGCGCGCCAATTGGCGCGGTTTTAGGCATAAAAACAACTATATTGAAGTAGAGAACTATCCAGACACTTCTATTGGGTCAATTTCTAAAGTTTTACCCTCATATTAAGCCCCATGACCTCACGATTTCAATGAGACTATCGTTCTTGATGTGAATTGTATATCTGAGGAATGGTGCAAGGTTAACTAAAAAATAAGTGATCAGATATGTGATTCATCGCAGGTATCCAAAATTCACCCAAAATGCACAATTTTCACTAAAATACCCTTTGATAAATATGAAAAATATGATTTTTTACATAAAATCATCTCAAATCAAGTTTTGCTGTAGATACTTATCATGGTATTAATATTCTTCAAATTTCACTCAGAAGGTTCTTATTTAGAACGTTTTCTATGCTAGGAATAGACTATTCATAGTAAAGACAAGACACCTCTTTAGCCCTACAAATACAGTACATTGCTTATAACAGCTAATAGAAGGTTTTGGGTTGCCATGGCAACCAGAGTTAAATAATTTTCTGTAGTCAAAAATAAAGTCCATCTCAAGAACATTTAGGAAATGTTTTATGACCCTTATCTTAAAATTAGAGATGAAGTTAGGACATAATTTCCAACATCAGAACAATCATGTTGAATAAAAATGGATATTGATCAAATAGTTCTGGGCACCAAAGGGTTAAATGGTAATTTAGTCTCTCAGCTGACCTTGTTACAGTACCGATTCCTAGAAGCAGATCACATACCATCCAACCACTCCCACCACCCCATGTCCTTACTGCACTGACACTTAGAGTGGACTTTATACACTGTCCCAGCAGCTCCTTGGACTCTGACCAGGAAACCCAACTCATATATTACAGTGCTAGAGAATGAGCACTTCTGTAATGTTAGTGCTGTGCATATACCATCTATCCGTGCAGGCCGAGCTGATGTGGACACATGGGTGTTTAATGTCCTATATTCCATTTGTCATAACACTGCCGGGGCGTGGGGAAGATTCAAAGTGAGTGCAGGAGGCTAATGGAGGTCCTGGCCATTGCTTCTTACCTATTTTCCTATTTTTCTTTTGTTTTTCGTGGGGCTAGTCAGAGGTGCGGTGACGTACCTCTCAGTAGCTATATGCCCGAATGTTTATTGATGACGAATGTTTATCAGAGTGGACTGAACTAGGTGTCTCCCTACTTTATAATATTGGGATATTCAATATGCCCACTTTAATATGTGCTCTCATTTTATAACCGCTAAATTGCATTAGATAGAACTTCTCTGGGTTGTAGTAGTTTCGTGATTTTAGCAAATAGTAATACTGTGCCTAAATAAACAGAATTGTCTGTCTGCCTGCAAATAGGCTCTATATGGCAAATTGGACCCTACAACATATATCTTACAATTAGGCAATGTTCAGTTGTATAACTCATGCTTACATTTCTACATGAATAATGCTAGACTGAAACCAGTCTGGCAATCCGACCTGATGGCAAGTAAATCACTGATTCAGCAAAAGAAGAAGCTACATGTACTAGCCTATTAATTCAAATAATTCGACAATAATGACTCTAATCAGAGAGAGTTATTCTGCTCAATGTTTTGTTGGACTATGCTGGCACTTAGGCTAGACAACGCAATAGGAGCAGGTTACATGCAGAATAACATTTATTCATTGATACATTTCTTGGAAAGACTTCAATTTCACCCTACGTGTGCAAGATCTCCATACTCATTAGGCCCCTAATCAGTGATAATTAACGGTTATACAATACCACGTGCACATGTACACCCGATACAGAGACTCGTCAGGAAATTAAAGATTTTCTGCCGTAGCTAGGAAGGCATGGTGTTTCAGGTTACCCGACCCTACCTAGCAAAACAGGGCCGACCCTAGACATTTTTATCCAATTTTGAAAAAAATATGTATATTTTAAGTAATTTTCAGAGTCAATTTGATGGTCCACGAGTCGACACCAGTGTTGGCGAGTCAGCACTGAAGTTTGCGAGTTAATTTTTAGGTACTTTTCATGCCATGGGATCAATCCGTCTTTATAAAACGATTTTGGGGCTACTGCAAAGTCAATTTGATAGTCCACGAGTCAACGCCGTTGTCGATGAGTCAGCACTGAAGTTTGCGAGTCAGTTTTTGGGTACTTTTCAGGCCAAAGTAAAAATTTTAAAAAATTAAAATGAAAAAGAAAAAATAATCCGACCTACCCTACCTAGATTTTCAGACTATGTAACCTGAAACAGACCTCTTTTTTTTGGCCTAATGGAATTATGTTTACTTATAGTCACAGCATGTGCGTTGTGTAAATCCGTTATTTTCTATAGGGCTATGTGATTCCAGTGTTTAAATCACAATGTTTCTTTGAGTTTCCCATATTAGCAAACGGGGCATACTCCCAAACTTCCCACTAAACAATGTTAATGAAACTGTCTGAGGGTCCATTGAGTCTACCTACTGCCGCGCTGCTCAGTGAGCTGCTCCGATTGCAGTCTACTGGTTGCTGCATGGAATAGATCTCCAGTCTACTCTGACTGAAACATGACTGAGTGCAAGCTGACATGGTATGGCCCGGGGTCCGCCCGGGGTATCGCTCACCCAGGGGTGAATATATGGCAGAATCAGCCATATTAGACACGCAAACTATGGTATAAAGTGTACGATATAGGAATACTATCTCGACTAATACACCAAGTGAATGTTATAAATGACGAGCATATTGAATTGAGTTGACTTTTTTATTGAACGTATAGCATCTTTAGACGCTTTCTCCCCGGACAACTCATTTTACATGTGATCAAATGTAATGTAACTAGGATCAATGATTCGAATTCTTTTATGATTATACACCATACAATAAATTCTGCTGGTAGGATGCTCCTTTATAATAATCTCTTCACGTGCAGCTCGCGACTTCTCGGTCTTTTTATTTTTGTATCTCTTCGTCACTCCCGAGCCCTTAAGACTTTAATGAAGGGCTAGGGCTGATATACACTATACAGCCTTAGTAATTAACGAATTAGTCTATGGGTCACATGAGTAGACTTCATGTCTCACCAGTAGTAAATTAAGACACCATGTCAACTATTATCAGTAAGTCAGTATCAGTGGCCTGTTTTCAGTCATCATTCAGTAGTGATCACTAACGAGTAATAATTAGCATGTATTAGCATGTATATTTGCCACTTAAAAGTTTGTCTCGTAATTGACCGGATATAGCTTGTTCAACTACCTTTAAACTCTACTTCCTTCTTGAGTAGCTGCACTTTTAGATCCAGCTCGCTCCATAAAGCTACAACGTATCATGCTTAATTCCTTATTTAAGACTAGTGATCGATAATCATGAATTATCATATTTACTCTTCTGTTATGAAGCCATGCGCTTCCAAGTTGTACAGTTAGTAGTCTACGTTGGGGCCTGCGGTTAATAAATATCATAATCCTAATGCAAATGTATTTAAAAGGAGCTAATATCTGGAAGATGGAGACACAGGGCATCAGTTAGAGAGATGAAACAAACCAACTCAATGATGGTGTTGGCGTGTGAAAAGGAATTGCTGCGATGCCACGTCAATCCGTCCTTAAAAGCCGAGGAGGGAAATGTCACTGAGCAGAGAGGTTTCTTGTCAGAGACAGATGGTAAAAATCAGAAAATTCCCACAATTATTAAAGAAGTTTCTACTTGTTAGCTGAAATGACCATAAATGGATTGTGCCTGGCTCTGAAAACGACATGCACTGAGTAGATAGAAAGTTGAAAATGATTAGCAAAGATAAAGAAAAATTATGGTGGTATCTGTAAATTGCTCCTTCCAAAATTTTCTAAATACACAAGCTTCTAGTTTGAACTGGTAATGAGGCTATTTTTCTTTTCTAATCAGGGCTTTCCTACAAATCGTATGTAGCTCAGGGACCACTCCCAAGCGGGCCGCCAACCGTTCTTAATGAGGGTTGCCTTTGGGGTTCATTTTTGGGTTAAAGGAATTAAGCCCAAAAAGGCGCATCTTTAGCTCGCAATGGCTGATACCATTTTCGTGATAGGGATAGTATGCTCATTTAACCTCGTGATACACGTGATAATGTACTATATTTTAACTGATCGGGTTATGGGTTAACCACCCCTGAAAAATGCTCGCCTACAGATAAAGGGAATACAACATATTATACTCCTTTTGTTCTGACTGTCCAGCACACTAGCTTTACTGTTACTGCTTCCCTAATAAAAGATGTGAGAATCAAGGATACCAAGGTTGAGCCTATACCAGTATATATGTTAAGTCACGTATTATCGCTCACTGAGGAGCTGGCCAAGTCCAGAGCCTAATTTAGAAACTGGCTTTATTAGTATGCATTGGGGTTGTTCATCCCGAGACGCTGACCAAGGCTAAGTTTGGATACAGGGGTCAAAGTATCACTTAGGGTCGTGAACTGGAGGTCCTGCAGGTCTATATGATGTCAGAGAAAATTGTATACGCCAGTTGTAACTACCGATTAACCTATGTATTGCCCAGGTCAGCAGGTTTTATGATTATTGTGGTGAAGGCTTTTGAATCTATGCCGTGGTAGCGGTATTGTATATGTGTACAGGCAAGGGAAAAGGGTATTCCAAGGAAAAGGCCAACTTTGAAATTGATGTCATAAGCTTTACACTAGAAGATAATATTATTTCCAGTTTTTGAGAAATGGCTTCATGAATATGTGTGGGCATCACCCTTTCCAAAATCCCAATATCCCTATCCCTATTTGATTAGCAATATCTATGATGATTAGAAATTTATGATACATTTTCATTCTTTAAGTCATAAAATTCGATCTAGGAATGGTAATTTTTTTTTGTTTTCACCATCGCAATCCTCAGAAATCATTCTATCAATTTATGTCTTTATTTCCTCTATTTGGAATAAAAATCATGTTTCCATGGCAACACATATCAACAAGCACACCCATTTAGGCTTTAAAACGTTCCTTTTACCTTCCAAATATAGCAGCTTTTTACCCAAAATGGAATGTTTTATGCAATCCTAGTGGAATCTCCAGAAAAAAGTACCCAAAAGCTATTTTTAGCCTAATTCTTTCATTTTAGGCCATAGTGGCGCCCCCTGGTGGCTAAAATCGGAACTAATCCCGTGGGGACTATCCCTTCTGCTTGGCCGCTCACATATATATATATATATATATATATATATATATATATATATATATATAATATTATATAGAGATAGAGATAGAGATAGATACATACATACATACATACATACATACATACATACATACATACATACACACACACACACACACACACACACATACATACATACATACATACATACATACATACATAGTCATTAGATACATAGATACATGTACATGTATGCATATGCCCCCCTTTTTACATTTCTGCCTATACTGTGGTAGAGCTTTACTCCACACCTAGGAGCACGCAGTTACTATCTAGAGACATCGTCCATCATACATTATATTGGTGACAACAATAGGCCTAGGCCTAAAGCAAATGCTCATTTTCAGGGCTGGTCAAGCGGAAGGCAATTTTCCACGGACACTGGCATGGTGCTGTGCTGCCCCCTTGTGCTGCCCCCTGGTGGCACAGAGTGTATGAATAGGTCGTATAACTGTCTGCTCAGGTGTCTGATTAATGGCTACAGGTTGACAAATGGTAGCACCTGATCAACAGGTAAGATGCCCACCTGGGGTGGTAACACATTGTATGAGACACAACTTAACACACCTGGGTGCGTGTGTCCTCACAGGTAGCTGCTGATGCTGGGAGGATTATAGCTTCATCATCCAGATGACGTTGGACCCCCAACCTCACCTACAACCAAACCGGCAAACCCGTCTCACGATACAGATCCACTGGGGAATTAAAATAGGCCGTTTTGTTCTAGTATTTATCTGATTTAAGAGAAGAAAAAATGTAATGGTTACAAGTATTGGTGATAATATGTCTGCTTCACACATGATTAAATGTCACTAAATATGTCCAAGCATTTAGTTGCAAATGGAAGAATATTTAGTAGAAAATTGACCTTTATCGCAGGACCTTGATCACCGGTTTCTAAATCAGAGTTTGTCTAGTTCATCAAATAGTATCAACATCATAATTGTGTGAATCTGATCAATACCAATATTCTGTACAATATGAAACAGCCTATATCCTCCAACCCTTTTCACACAGAGAGGGTCACAATAACGCTGCTGGAGATTTCCCTAGGTTTTATTTGCTTGGGTTTCAAGGGTCCAAATAAAGATATAATTGTAACTATCACGGTTAGAGAGGTGAGCTTCAGAGAAAGGCACCGTAGGAGGTCTCCTACTGTTGCCCCTATGTTTGGATACCCCCTACAGCCTTGACTGTGGACATACATTCAGGTGTGAACCCATCTCTACCTGTATATAGGACTGATGAGTCGCTGCCTACTCGGGCCATTATTTGGGACGTGAAAAGGAATTGTCTGGTTAAACACGGTTTGCAATAAAGACATACCCCCAACCCGTAATTTAAATCAAATTACAGAGGGCGCACGAGAGATGTACTGTGGGATCCAAGAGGCGCGCTATACAGGGAGCTATTTAGAAGCAGGGATGTGCGAGGTTGTTTGTCGAGAATAAATTGCCAGTTGCATCAGATCCAAGAGTCGGGTGGCAGAGTATTCCACTATAGAATCCATATGCAAGATGAGGACATAATGGATGTACAATTACTAGGTGGAACTATTCTGATTGAGTTTCAACTATCGTGTCAGGCACATCTATACATGGGTTCTCAAGCGTGTACAGTTTGTTACATCTTACTTCAAATATAGGTCTACACTGGTCAACACATGTAACATTCAGTTTGCGGACATCCTGCACAATATACTGAGAAAAATGTGAGCGCCAGACACAATCCATTTATGGTCATTTCAGCTAACAAGTAGAAACTTCTTTAATAATTGTGGGAATTTTCTGATTTTTACCATCTGTCTCTGACAAGAAACCTCTCTGCTCAGTGACATTTCCCTCCTCGGCTTTTAAGAACAGAGTGACGTGGTACCACAGCAATTCCATTTCACACGCCAACACCATTATTGAGTTGGTTTGTTTAATCTCTCTAACTGATGCCCTGTGTCTCCATCTTCCAGATATTAGCTCATTTTAAATACATTTGTAATGATATAAGCGGCCTCCATTTAGCCAGATTACTATGGAGTGATCATTAGGCATGATCACCAAGCGTATCCTACTCACAATTCTAGTACTGTTCTAGTCTACACTCTCAGATAAATGAGAGTCATTGTCGCTAAAACTACCCTCATCTGAGGGTCAGGCACTGCCTGACCCTCAGGTGACGGTAGTTTTAGCGACAATGACTCTCACTTTTCTGTGTGTGTACTATGTGGTTAACTTTAAGTGTGAGTGGTGAGAATGCCCCTTTAAAAGTATTACTATTACAACTAGTAGGTAATGGGGGGCTCTTCCCTCCAACCCCTCTTCTTTTTCGTCTACACCGCTGCCCTAAAGGTCAAATCCCACAATGCGAAACAAGGGCCAGAAAGTGTTGATTATTGACATAATAACAAGGGGCAACTGTTGCCAATTTTGTAAATCGCAACACTTGTCCCCCGATTTTAGGGCTCTTCAAATCCCACTGTACCCGATTTGGACAGGGAGAGTGTTGCGACTTGGGCCATGTGGGACTTGGTGTAGGGTTTAAAATCGCAACAGAAGGGACTTTGAAATTCAAATATTAAGGAATGTTGATGCAATTACATTACCTGCAACTATATTCACCATTATATGCATAGCTGAAGGTCAAATCCCACAACGCGAGAGAGGGTCAGAAAATGTTGTGAATTGGTCTTATTGCGATTTTGGGCCATACATTTGCTAGGACAGGCCCAAATCGGCGAGAAATGTTGCCTTTGTCTTGTGATCTGGGAAATCGCAAGGATCAAAAGAGTTAGATATTTTCCCCTAGAAGGTCTAGAAAGTGTTGCTTATTACAGTATGTGAGAGGGATGGTTTGTAAAGGGGTGCCACTCCAGATATCTTCAGGCTAATCTTAAAGGAAATAATCAAGACAAATAATGCATTGAAGTAACTCCCCCCAACTAGAACCATGAAACAGTCCAATACGCAACACCTTTCTTGTCTAAATCGGCTATAGTGGGATTGGAGGATACTATGTATGCAGAAGAAGTGTTGTGAATTAGAAAATCGGCAGCAGATTCCTGCTGACAGAAAGCTAATTCGCAACAGTTTCCCACCCGTTTTTCGCGTTGTGGGTTTTGGCTATAAACACTATAAATCACAGAGCAAATCCCCTGTATATATGGAGCATGTGGGATTTGGGTAATGATTAATCAGTGACACAACCATTGTGATTTAGCAAGAAACCTTTACATATTCTGATAAACAACATTTTCCAGGCCTTCTGGGGGGGAAAATCTAACTTTTTTGATCCCGGTTATTTCCCAAATCACAAGATATAGACAACACTTTCTTGCCTATTTGGGCCTGTCTTAGCCAATATAGGCCCCAAAATCGGCTATACTACCAATTAGCAACATTTTCTGACCCTCTCTCGCGTTGTGGGATTTGACCGTAAAATAAGACACTGAATTTAGATATTAAGATTTAAGATTAAGATAACGCTCTGGGAGAGCTACCCCGTATTTGCATGTGTACGCGCTTATTGCCTGTATTGTTCTTTGCTAGATGATTATATCCCATGTGTGTGTATCTGCTTCTCTGACCCTCAATTCAATGAGCAGAAAATGGCTACAGAGGAAATAGGATTAGTGCAGTTATTGTTCTTGGAAGAGGCATGGTTTAGGCCCGGGTAATGTAGAGAGACAGTGATGTAGGTGGTGGGGAGGAGGGTGGCGGGGCGGTATATGGATGGTGTTTCCTACAGCGTCCACGCACGTGCCTCTCACGCAGTAAGCATGTATGACATTTCAGGTATACACGGACGTGACATGTCCCTTTAAATGCCAGAAAGAGTCCAGCTGTGTTTGGTCCTGTAATACACCATCCAGTTATTGTCCAACTGTGCCCCTTAAACCCCCATTTTTCTCCTCCTTCGTCTCATCTTTCCTTCTGATTGCTCGGCTCTCTCAACCTGCATGTGCGTCTGTATCTTTATCTCTGTCTTACTTATTTCTTCCCGGAGTCCAATGGGTTTATGACTGACATGTCAATACCTTTAGGTCAAGTATAATGTAGGCATTGGTAATACGTGATGTGCTAGTGTGCCAGTGTGAAGGAACCAACTGAAATAGTAATATATTAATATGATGCCACCATGGCATGTTATACGCTGCAGTAGTCGCAAACAGACACCGGTGATTGGGGTGTGGTCTATGGGTGGTATATAACAGGGTGTGGTGAACAATTTTACTTATAATGTTCATATACATGTTTCATCCTCTACTTACATTCATAGATATGACGATTAGTAATATGGTTATGTGACTCTCCTTTGACTCCCTTCATGCACAAACAGATTCCAGGGCATGCCTATAAACTTCCTTCAGAAAGGGAGTCTAGGTAGTGACCTCAAATATAAAGGGAGGCATAGAGCCAGTGCTCCTTTTGTAGAGGGTGATTGATCTATGACTCCTTTGGAATAGAGAGTCAAATTAATATCATATTGGCAGTTATATTCTGAACAAAGACAGTTTGGAACACAGGGATGCCATTGTCTGGTGGACAAATAATCTAAAAGTTGGTAAATTTTATATGTGGGACATTAATGTAATTCAATACAGATATCCCAAGGAAAAGTAGGAATTCCTGCAAAAGTAGGAAAAGAGGCAACAACTGTGTGCAGTGATATGCCCATGCGCATATAAAAGTCTTATTAAATGCTCTTCTAAATATTCCTTTTCATCAGAACGAACTCTCCGTGCTAGCAGGATACAGGTTCAGCATAATCATAACCAGTCATTAAAAAAGTGGAGAACAAAGATAAGAAGTGCATGTAGGGGCTGATGGCACCTTTTGCAGCCGTTATCTGCACCTTGGATTGTTGTTGTCACCCCCTTGGCATTCACAGGCCTTAATTGCTACAACTGGGATTGGATGTGTCTCTCAGTGACCCTGACACGCCCCATCTAGCCCAACTCTTGCTACCCCTACACCAGTATGCGGAGTAGGCCAGTAACGGTAGGCTGCCCCCTTATATCCAGGTACGCATTGAAAGGCGGAAACCTCGGTACCCCTCCAGCGACAGTCGGAGTGAAGTCGGGACAGTTACTCAGCCTTATATAGGGGCGGTGGGGGTTTGACCGTTGAACTGGACCACCTTGAAGCAACCCTTGAAGGTGACATTGGTTCTGATGTTGTAAACAGTTGTTGAAGTTGGAGCACAACATTATTCCTAACTTTACTAATTTTGGTGAGTGCTTTTCCTCGTCTTCTTGGGAGGTCTATGAAGGGGGAACATGTAGGAGGAAATAACCCATCCCATCAACTATACCAGATAAATAGGTCCCCTCAATATGAGTCCTACACCTGCCACACCAGGGCTGAGGCGTTGAGTTACATTAGATACTGACAGTTCTTGGTAAATCAATAGGACCCCAAGCAACTCTGAGAGGAAGTCGTTATGGACTCATTGAATATGAAGACAAGTCTATATTCAAAAGTGGCAGCCTATCTGTCTATAAGAAGGCTAATACTATAGGGCATCGGTAAAAGGAATGTAATTCATTAAAATGGAGGATAGCTATAGAATTGTATTTGTGTTGCTGTGAGTATGGATATCCGATATTGCATTTAGTCAGATAGAGTCAGCTGGGAATGAGGGTTTTATTTAGACTTTAGTCTTCTCCAAACAATCTCAGATATCACTATGATGGCAATTTCTTCCTTATAACAATGTCAGATATTACTTTGATTACGCAGCCCTCCTCAAAACAAGGTTAGATATTACAATGATGGTACAGCCTTCCTCGAACAATTTCAGATATTACTGTTGTGACAATAGCATTGTCAGATGGTAGTACGATGACAATTGCCCTCCTCAAAACAACGTCAGATATCAGTATTCATGAATGGATGAGGTATCAAACAAATATCAGATTTCACTCTGATGACAATAGCTTTTGTCAGCATGCAGTTGTCCTCAGTGTGAGGGCCAATTACTAGCACTATTCCGAAGTCCCATGTATGTACACCATCGTATACACAAGAGTCATGTATTTCATGGGTATCATTGCATATTGTAAGGACACTTGCACATTTTAGTACCTCGTACATGCATTCTATTGGTGTCCGTTAGATGACAGTAGGGGGAATATACAGAGGACTCTGTGGGGATGCTATGTTTGCCGCCACAATCTAATTAATGCATGTGACTTGAACCAATTGGACGGGACCTATGTTATTGTAGAGCGTGCTGCTTCACCATAACCTGAAACATCCCAATCTTTGTAAACCTCTTTGTGCATTAATAAAAGAGAAGTCGGCTCTTAAACCTCCGTTGGATCAACTTCCTCATCACAGAAGCATGATTACTGTCTCCACCACACCACAGGCAATGGCCGTGCAGATTTGAAATGGGCAGCCTGAAGTGAGGAAAATAAGTGGTACTCCCTAAAGGAAAGCCTATTGCGAATGGACCGCTTAGAAAGGACTTCAATTTTACTGATTAGGTCATTCGGAAATTAGAGTTGTGTTTCAGGGTATTTGGTCAGGCACCAGAGGTTGATAGGTCGGACTGTTTTAGCAATTATTTTAAGCATTATCATTTCACTGTGTTAAGCATCAAAGTTCATCAAAACATGTAAAGTCATATCACCAAAAGATATACCTGACTCTGATGCACATTAGGCTGCTCATTACCCTACATCCACGCCTTTTTTACATCACTATAACTCACCCAGATGTGTATTCCTCCAGGGTCGAGCTGGTCATAGGGCTGCTCACCTGTTAATTACAAGGCTCCCGAGCAGCTCCATCAGGTGTCAGGTGAGTTATCCTCACTTTACAGGTACCTTGGCCTCCCATAGTCCCTTTGATCAACTCACACTGCCTGCCTTAGTAGGACCAGATAACAGGCACAACAGCCTCGCCACATGCAGCCCCCACAGATCCTGTGTCTTAGAATGCGGCCTAACCTCACACACCCCCACCTGTTTCAAAGTCCCCCAACACTACACTGAAAAAGTAATCCTGTACCCAAAATCTTCTCATTGACAATGTTACGGGTCATCAAACCGGAGCTCTCAGAAAGAAGACCCACTTGGCATGTGCCAATCTCAAACCTGACATAATATATCAGCCTATAAACATGTCTCCAGAAAGGAATTTGGATCCTGCATTAAGTGTAAAATGTAGGAAGTAATAGTCACTATACTCATTCTATCAAAAATTCTAAAATAGTAAGTTTGACAACTCTAGGTTGGTGAATTGAACTTTGATGATCACTTTGAGTATCTTAGACTTGTCTCTTTGACAAGGCCACTGCATGGCCAACCTTGTCAGACGAGCCTAGTGTCGTCTTATGTGAAGGTAATCTGCATATACACAGAGAAAAAAGTGAGAGTCAGCTGGACTCTCCCCAGGGTCAGGCACTGCTTGACTCAGGTAGGAGAGTCTGCTGGACTTTCACTCCATTAATGGACAGTCAGGCTGAGCCTCCTTTGATGGTCCCATAAAGTTACTCCTATTTGAGAGTCAGCCTGATCCTTGTATGACAGTCAGGGAAGACAGATGTTCATACCAGAGTCAGGCTGACTTTCTAGCCACAGTCAGGCAATGTCTGACTTTGGGATAAGGGTCAGTTAGCCTGAGCCTTCTTTGGTTGCTACCAGGTGGGGACACAATACAATATTGAGATTTAATGGTAGGGTATAAGACACCATTTTTGTGGATTTTTGGAAATTGTATATATTGAGATTCTGGGTATTACCTCTGACATATTCTGGTACATGTACTATGGTGTTGTTACATACCTAAATAACTGTTGGTCTGTGATTGCACACCCTTTCCTTTTCAGGAAAACATAACAAGTTTGTATAGGATTTATTTTCACAGATGTCAGGGAGGTAATATATATATTTAAAAAGATCATTCCCCAATGCAAATAAGCAACTAGCCTTACTGTACAGAAAAGATTGCAGCCATGCCTGACTTTCATTGAGGCCAAAGTCCAGCATTGCTAGACTCACATCCATATGTGAGTCCAGCTTGGCTTGACTCTCGATAGCAAGAGTCTAGCATCGCTGGACTCTTGCTCTAGGTACAGTCCAGCATTGCCAGACTACCCTTGAGTATGAAAGTCAGGCAGTGCTGAACTTTCATATATGAGAGTCCAGCATTGCCTGACTTTGACTGCAATGAAAGTCCAGCACTGCCTGACTTTCATGAGAACGAGAGTCCAGCACTGTCTGACTTTCATCATAATGAGAGTCAGGCAGTGCTGGACTGTGGAAAGGCGAAAGTCGGGCAATGCTGGACTCTCGTTCTCATGAAAGTCAGGCAGTGCTGGACTATCTCTACAGTCAAAGTCAGCTAGACTCTCACATGAGGGTGGTTTTGGCGACATGGGTCTGACTATGGCATGTGAGTCCAGGTGACTCTCACATTTTCCTCTGTGTAGGGGATCATCCGTTAGACAACCTTTAATTTGTTTATTCTATGACAGCCATTTAAAAGACCCCAAAGACATTTTGACAGGCTTAAAGCGTTTGATTTTGTCGGTGTAGCATGCCTCGTTGCTGACACACATTTCCTGAGTACACATGGATGTAAATAACTGTCAGATACCGTGGTTCACATGAATCTGATCCTATGTGCCATCCCCCTCACACAGGTGGGTGGTTGTGGTAGGACCGTGGGAATAGCTCAATAGTTCAGGGTTTCTATTAGAGAGCCAGGGTGGATTATGCAGGCTTGGCGCTTCTCCTTTTAAAGCTTTGGTGTTTTTTTGGTGCTGTTTTTTTTGCTTTTGGGCTGGAGATACAGGCCTTGCATCTCCAGCCCAAACGCGAAAGAATACCACAAAAGAAGAACATTACATATAGAGGAACCCTTTCTTGAAGATGTAGTAAAAAAGGGTTCCTCTAAATGTAATGTTCGTCATTCTCATACAAAAACGATGTGCGTGTACTACTATGGAAAATGTTTGTCGCTCATGATGATATTAAGCAAACATCTAAATTAGTTTCTGTACATGTGCACACAATTTACCTTTTTGCTGTCATCAGCAATATTTACTGGTTGCACACTATAGTGCTACTGTTTCTCAAGCCAAGTATGTTTACACTCGTCGTAAGCGCCTAAGTTCAGGTGAGGGGATTAATGATTTTGGTATTGATTGGCAAACATTGTGTCACCCAGTCTTGCTATATACCATGCCCCCACTAATGCAGATAACTCCATATGTATATAGACAAGACATTGGCTAAAGTTCATACAAGCCTATAATGATATACCCTAGTAGCAAACACACTGTGGCCCCAGGCGGGGCCAGACTGTGTTTGCAAATCTGGCCCGGAGTGGGCTAATTAACCAACGGGCTCCCGTCGGTTTAGGGCACTGGGCTTTGGTCTGGCACCGTGCGGGCCGCTCATGTTGGGTGCAGATCGGGTTTTGGACGGGAAGCCCACTTTGGGCTCAGATCAGTTTTTGGATGGGCTGCCCACTTTGGGCTCAGATCGGTTTTTGGACGGGCTGAAAGCGGGTTCAGATCGGTTTTTGGATGGGTTGAAAGCGGGCTCAGATCGGTTTTAGGACGGGTTGAAAGCGGGCTTAGATCGGTCTTCGGACAGCTAATTTGATGATTATGGGTTTTTAGAATCTATTCAATCATTCCACAATGATTTCTCATATTTGTTGAACCAGATATCCTAGGTCCTGCTAATCAACCCAAGGCATAATCATACTCTTCCTACCCAATAATGGAAGTATCAAGCAGGTCTATTATCATCAGGTTTGAGCAACATGCAGCATAGACAAGTGTCTAGGGTGTACATTAGCCTTCAAATCCGTAGTTCATACCCACATTGAGCATTTAAGCAAATTGTAATACCACATAAATAGTGTCTACACTGGATAGCTGCTTGGAGAACCTTCTTTTCTTCATTCAAATATATATATATAGTCTACCTTATTTCCAAACTGTGAGAGCATCTGTTTATTGTTTCCTATTCTACGTCACTTTAACATTTTATTGTATTATTGTATAATGTCAATTTCATCTGGCTTTGTTGGAAAACTCTATATATTGTATAGTAGTGACATCTGGTGTCAGTCATCAGAACTACTAGACCAGTTGCCCTGTCCAAACCCAACCTCAGCCCTCATCGGCCCGGAGTGGGCTAACCGATGGGTGCCCGTTGGTTTAGGGCACTGGGCTTTGGTGTGGCCCCAAGTGGGCTGCCCGAATTGGGCTCAGAGCGGGTTTTGGACGGGCTTCCTGTCATCTGCCCCACATTACCCCAAAGAGGGCAGCCCACTTTGAAACTGATCTGAGCCCAAAATGGGCAGCCAGATCGGGGCCACACTTCAGCCCAGCCATCCGCCCAACAGGAAACCCAGCTCAGTTTTGCCCGACTTCAAACAGCCAATCCGAGCTAAAACCAAATTGGCCCCATGCGGGCTTGCTACTAGGGTAGGCATAGTATGTGATTCATCTTCGAGGCCGTTCCTGTAATTTGTGCGTCGTATTTATGAGAGAGTGTTAAAACTAGATTATAAACAGCGCTTTTAGATTGATATTCCCCCTTTAAGGTAAAATCCCACAACGCGAAGGACGGGAGAAAAATGCAGTTTATTAAGAAAACAGGATCTTCTAGCCGATTTGCTGGGTAATATGGCCTAAGGGGGCATTAATATCGGCTAGGAGGGCATCAATATCGCCAAGAAAGTGCTGTGATTTTGCATAGTAGCCAAGATCAAAACTTTTAGATATTTTCTCTTGATTTCCCTGAAAAATGTTGCTTATTTGATATAGCTAATGACTGGGTTGCTATAATGGTGTATGGTGTTACACTAATGCACCTACCTCACCACCAGGAGGCCCTTTACAACTTGTAATACAGCCAAAACTATAACACTTTGGCTGTCTTTATCAGCAACAGTGGGACGTGGAAGGGCCCAACTACGTGAGAGTAGTGTTGTGATTTGGAACATCAGCAACAGTTGGTCCTTGCTGATATATCAATATAAAGCAACACATTTAGGCTCATTTTTCGCGTTGTGGTATTTGGCTATTAGTGATGTCAGTTAACGCTCGGAGAAATCTTAGTATTAGAATAAATTTGATAAAATCATTCTACCCAATTTTCTGAAATTTCTCTGAAATACACGTTTATATATATATATATATATGACAGTATTTTGCCAATGTGTCATGAGTCGAACATAGAACCTACCAGTATGCCTATCGCGCAGATTCAGGGGAGGATATAGGGTGTTGATATGTAGGGTTATATCCATGTACCATAGGCAGCGATGGGGTCATGAAATTACTCATTGAGATATGTATAGGGTATACAGTAATATACGGGATATAGGAGACGCCGGTCCGCCAGGGAAGCTGTCGTTGCTGGACAAAAAGATGGACATGATGCTAATGTGAAAAAGATCTTATTGGACTTTCTGGTCGATCGGCTCTCTCCGACACGATTATTATACTTCACAGATGCTACATCCTAACATCAATACATAAATCCTGCAGACAAAGGCAGTGACACCCGGGGCACCCTTAACTATGAGATTCATTCCGTCTGAGTTGTTATCATACCTTACTATATGCAAGTTGCATTATTCAGGGCTCAAATACATTGGTTGGAGTATAAAGTGTATTATGGCCAATGCCCAGGGGGAAACTCCCGCCGATTAAGCCCATACATTTCCTATATAACTTCGGTCGATTAGAGCCTAGTGTACTGTGGCCATAAGGAAATAACACCTGTTGTAAACAGTACATTCTATGTATTATACAGATCATCTTATCGTAATAATATCATAAAATATTACAGCAACAAATTCATTATCTTGGCAAACAGAAAGGAGACGACACAATGGCATATTCATTGGCCAATTAGGAAGGCAAATACAGCATTGAAACTCCACAGATAGTTAATAATGCCATATGTTATGTTTCGATGTTGCTGACATGGCGTTTTTAGCGTTCTCGCACTCGGTAGTACAATCCCATGTTTAATATACACGATGTAAATGTGATCAACATGACATCGGCTTTGAGGATTTCACTTAAGTGAACCTTTATTACTTTTACCAATGTGTTCTGTACTTGATGCAGTGGTTGATACATGTGCATCCTTTTAATATCCGACTGGATAATATCATATGAGGTCTATTTACCTAAACCTCACGATGTCCACGGCCCTTCAAAATGTCCTCACATCGTCTAGGTCTGTGTATGTTTAGTTTTGTTTTTTGATAAAGAGTAGTATGCAGTCATTGACATGCAATATTTGTACCCAGTTCCATGTCCACCTGATGGAATATAGCATTGTCTTTCTACTGCTCAATGCACTGACTCAACTCAAAGACAGCACAACAGAATATTATGCAGTAGGGGTATTCCAAGTGCCCTGTCATTGGAGTATAGGGCCCTTTCCCAGCCACTGTCGAAGCAAATTTGACGCCTGACCGCATGTCTCTTGTTGGGTATTGCCCAAAAAAAGCCAAGGGATGAATTTCCAATTATTGTGACGTCCTCGGGCAGTAAGGGTCTTATCTCGGCCGAACGACCTCACCGGGGGTCTGGGATCTCTTCGTACCCACCCTCCTAGGGAGATTACACCGGCCATGCCGATTACATTGTGCACCTATTGCATTCGATATTGAATATTTCTAATTGTGGGACCTATGCTTACTGGGCGGTATCCTTGCACTGAAAGCTCCCAGGGACCTAACATAATATGCCTATGTTTATCAGATATGGAAAGGGCTATAGAGCATCCAGGAGATCTCGGTGTGTGCTATGGTCGGATATGTAAGGTCTGGGCATGACCATCCCAGGTTGACCATCGTCAAATGGAGCCATGCAGGCGATCTATGCTTTTCACATGAAATACATACTATAGAAGATGGTGTTATGATGTCACAGAAGGACAATATATATGTAACAATGCTAATATGACATGTGAAATATTGGAAGTCAGAGGGGAGGAGAAGGCAATCAGGGTAGAAATAATATCGGCACCGCAAGTCTTCATTTCCAACCATGTTTCGGTGATCATATTTGATATTATTTGATATTCTAACATATCAAGATACAGGTCGCTACCATGGTTTATGCAATATAGAAATGCATGTTTACAAAAGGTGACAGAGGGGAGCCAAACTAACCATTCATTCCTATGGGGATGGATGGCTAAATTCGACACGGCGACATGGCCTTTTCTTAAAATTTAGAGCTTAGTGACATGAGGAAAAAATAAGTAACATGACATGGGCATTTCTTAAAACACATGGAACATGAGAGGTTCTTAGAGATGACATGGGACATGGGGATTTTCAAGTGACATGACATGGACATTTCTTAAATTCGACATGTGACATTGGACCCCCTCATCTAGACCCCCATTCCTGAATTGTTGCTCGGAGTGGGGAGGTTGCTGGAGGGCGTGGGGGAAATCTATGCTTCGCCTCTCAGCGTCTCATCCAGACCGTTATCATTTATTGCGCATGCGCAGGTATCGATCAGGAGCCCCTCTCGCCTCCCCCTGTCCGTACTAGTGGCTCAAGCCTCTACTACTGGCCCCCACTAACTCTTACTCCTCACAGCCTTGGGAGCAATTATCTGAGGCGATTCGAAACGAAAATCAAGACCGTCACTCGCCGAGCAAAGACAGAGGGGACCCATACATTAGCTGCTATTGTGGCTGGTGACGGGGATGGATTGAGGGTAGGGCTATATAGGGTTGTAGCAGTAGCACCCTTGTCCTACACAGAGAAAAGAAGTAGAATCATGGTGATTCCCAAATGGGAGCCTGGACTCGATCACTGAGGTAACTCTAAATCATTAGGGAGTCTTAGAATAGGAGTCTTTATAGAGTTATCATAGAGTCCTGCTAATGTTAGGGAGTCACTTTAGAGTCCTGGGGAGAGTTACCTCAGTGATAAAGTCGGGAGTCACAGTGATTCTACTTCTTTTCTCTGTGTAGCTATAGGGACCCATTTGGTGACCGTCCAATTGTGTTCAGGTTTGTATTAGCAGGATTATCGTAGTGCATTATGCAAACGGTTTATATCTTTCGAATTATGCATTATCAGACGTTAGTGTCCCAGCTATAGCAAAAAGACGTTATTTTACGTCAAAATAAGGTTTTAAGTGTCATATAACGTTTTCCATAGTAAATAGCCTTAGAGAAACGTTATATAACGTTATAAAATGTTGTATACCGTTTTCTGTTCACTGGGGTAGCTGCACATTGAGTTATACTGTAGATTTACAGTATAAAAGGGCATATTTTTTCATCACATGGCAGTATTTCATCTCAGAGATACCATGTGTGGTGTCAACATTCATATAGTAACACTCCATTCCATGCTGTATTGGTCTAAATATAGCATGGCCAGAGCTGTGAACATAGAAGCTGGTATATTTCCTGGAGCCCACAGTCTAGTCTGGTTATAGTGTACGTGTATGGATATCCAGGGATGGATATATTATTATTAGGGACCTTTAGCAACCACGTAAAAGCTCAATAAACGTAGACGTAGCCTATCCCTTTAGCACTACTACGTCTGCGTTTAATGAGCTAAAGGGTTTATAACGGTACTAATATAAAGAGATTCGACAATCATGGGCAATCTAGTATGGAAAGGTTGATATATAGGCCTCTATATTATAAGCCTACGGGTATGAAATCATGTTTGTAGATGTCACTTCTTTAAGGTCTACTCCTAAGGCAGTTAAACTCATCGATTAAATTATGTCCGGATATGCACGTAGAGATTAAAATGGCATAATAGGGTGTACATTGCGAGTAAGGGGGCATTGTCGGACAGGGATGATAGGCAGGGTGGGGGGGGGGGCAAACAAGGTGGCTCGATTCCGGAACAGTTGCGCAATTTTGGAATAATTATTCCCATCAAGAACTTCCTGTATTGCGCAACTTGCAATATTGCGCGTGGCCTCCTCCTAGACTAGTGCCCATAACCTCCTGCCGGACATGTATGTGCACATTACATGTTTATGTACTGGGCTGTGGCCCGGGGGGGGGGGACTTCCTGCACCTGTAGGATGACCAGCTATATTCTGAGACAAGCCTCCCACCGGTCTGGCAATGCTGCCAATATTAGGGGTCTGGATGAGGGGTCCCCATGTCCCATGTTGGGTTTAAGTCCATGTCATGTCATTTAAAATCCCCGTGGCGCCTCTAGGAACCTCTCATGTCCCATGTCGATTTTAAGGTGGTGTTAATGCTTCCCCGTTTCTATAGCAGAATATGTTGGAATGATTTTACTTGCAGTTGTGTGCTTCAACTGGATGTATACTGTATCAGTGTGGAACAGTTGTACACGTTAACTCGGCTGTGCCTTGTATAGGGTATCTGCTACCCCATGGCACACTCACACAGTATACCCAGCTTACAAAAAAAGTCATTTTACGTCGAAATAACCTTTTAAAACTTTATATAACATTATGCCATAGTATGGAGCCTTAGAGAAACATTATATGATGTTATATAACGTTATAAAATGGTGTATAACGCCTTTTTGTTTACTGGGTAATCCTTCAGTTCTGCACTCATGTAGATCTTGCATATTTTAACTCTGTAGGTAAGCCTATACATGCAAGTAAGTTGCTCACTGGGTGGACAGCAGCTCTACTTGAGCCGCTCCGCCCCCTGTCCCACCTCTCCTGTAGTGTCTGGTGGAACAAGGGGATAAAAGGGCACTAAGGCATGGCAAAGAGAGATTAGGATCACTTTTCTGAGTGCGGACGTCACAATATGGTCGGCGATATCGGTTCCATCCAGTTTTACATGCACTGTAAAAATAATTCCGTCAAAATAATGGAGATTCACTGGCATCACTGGGTGCCGGACTTTCCCCGTAAAAATAACGGTCACTGTTGTTTCAAGTTCACCGTAAATTTAACGGTGAAAGTCTGGCACCCAGTGTTGCCAGTGAATCACCGTTATTCTAACAGAATACAGGACATCACTGTCATTTCAATACAGTGCCTAAACAATAGTTATAATGGTATTTTGTGTAATTTAACTCATTTATCCCAGTATTTTTCCGTCCATTTATCCACCTATACCTAACTCTATGCTCAATATGGTTCCATGCCAAATTTGGTACCATGTCCAATCAGCAATAGCATCTTAGTGTCAAGACTTCAGGCTTAACCATTAGGAATCAGTCTATGAGAGCCTTATAAAATGCTTCATGACACTTTGTAATGCCAGTCCATGAGAAGAAGTCACTCTAGGATCGTTACAGAGCAAACCTAGCTTACAGCTGTTTATCTATATATTTTTCTTATAACCACAAAAAATGGTGTTCTTAGCATCCATGAAAATCTCCTCATGAACCAAACTGCCACCTGGTGTGATAAAACTAAACATCAATTAAACGAAGCTTCACCGTAAATATATAAATTGTGTTTCACTGTAAAATAAACTGTGTTTCACTCTGCTGAATTATGAATATCTAAAGTAAAATTGATCGATTTTACATTGCCCCACTGTCATAATATATAATGATGATCCACTGCAAAATATTACATTGATTCTCTGTATATTCAACGGAATATTTTTACAAGACAAAGCTTCACCGTAAATGAATAAACTGTGTTTCACCGTACTGGATTACAGATATTCACAGTAAAATTGGTTGACTTAACATTGCCTCACTGTAATCACATTTACGATGATCCACCGTAAAGTTTTGCATTGATTCTCCGTTAATTCAACGGAATATTTTTACAGTGTGGGCAAGCGGCATGCCCAAAGCTAGGGTGCTATTCTAGGGTGCTATTGGGAAAGGGGAGACAGCGTTTGGAATTGAAACTGGTCTAGGGTTGGTGTGATGTCTGCTGTTGGCTAGTTTTAGCGTGGACAATAGTCGAGTGATTATTTATGATGATTGGGAATAATTATATAGAAAGGAATATGAGATGGCTGTATATGTACACTGTAAAAAAAATTCCGTTAAAATAACGGAGATTCACTGGCAACACTGGGTGCCGGACTTTCACCGTTATTTTTACGGTCACCGTTTTTTCCTAAGTCACCGTTATTTTTACGGAACTGTCACCGCTATTTTTAAACAAGAAATCTCTGTTAAATTTTTTTTTTAACAGTGATTCTCAGTATCGTTAAAAAAACTGTGATTCACCGGCAACACTGGGTGCCGGACTTTCACCATTATTGTCACGGTCACCGTTTTTCCAAAAGTCACCGTCATTTCTACGGAACTGTGAATCACCGTTATTTTAACAGAATACAATACATCACTGTATTCTGATTCAGTGCCTAAACAATAATTGTAATGGTATTTTTGTGTAATTTAACTGATTTGTCCCAGTGTTATTCAGTTCATTTATCCCCCTATACCTTACTCCATGCTCAATATGGTTCCAAACCCAATTTGGTTCCAATCAGCAATATCATCTTAGTGTCAAGACTTCAGACCTAATCATTAGGAATTAGTCTATGAAAGCCTTATAGAATGCTTCATGACACTTTGTAATACCAGTCCATGAGCAGAAGTCACTCTAGGATGGCTACAGAGCAAACATTACAGCTGTATCTGTATATATATTTCTTATCACCACAAAAATGGTGTTCCTAGCATCCAGGAAAATCTCTTCATCAACCAAACTGCCACCTGGTGTGATAAAACTGAAATCAATTAAACGTATCTTCACCGTAAAATAAACTGTGTTTCACTGTAAAAATAAACGGTGTTTCACTGTATTAGATTACGGATATTCAAAGTAAAATTGATCGATTTTACATTGCCTCACCGTAATCATATGTTATGATGAATCACCGTTAAATTTTACACTGATTCTCCGTATATTCAACGGAATATTTTTACAGTGTAGCGTACATGCGTAAGGACATGCAGGTAGATTGATGATCAACCTGTGGTTATGGCAATGATAATGTGAGCCGTTTAACATCAAGACTATTATGAGGAAGTGTGATGGTGCAAGTGTGATGATGATGAACTAGTGGGAAAGGGCGAAGGGGATTACCAGGATGCCAGACAGACAAAAGGGTGAACAGGTCGTAACCGGATTCTAGTATGAAGGGCCTCATGCAAAGAGGGCACAGGAAATGATTCAATTTATCAGCCTATGGACATCCTACATAGAACAGGCATATGTCACCATGCATAGTTAAAGGCTTCTGTTTTTTTGATTTTGTAGTGTGTTTTTATTCATAAATGTTATTTCAAAATACAACAATCAAAAATAATGTGATATATATGGCATTACAGATCCAACATAGTCACATTAAATGGGGATTCAATCAATTGCCCACTCGAGCTGAACCATTTATAAACTCTATTGGCGTTTTATTGTAATAGATTTTCTGCGATCACAGCAGACTTGTGACTTACATAGAACACAACATCATCCGCATACATGGCTATAGAACAGTGTTTTACAGTTTGTGGAAGACTATTAATGTAACATATAAAGAGTAGTGCCCCCAATATAGAGGCTTGGGGTACCCCAAATGATATTTTCTTAGTGAAGGATTGCTTATTATCACAGATTACACTTTGTTTGCGATCCTGTAAGTAGGCATGGAACCAGTTAGTATATAATTTTGGGATTCCCATGTCCACCAGTCTGGCGAGTAACTCGCCATGGTGGATCGAATCAAATGCTTTTTTGACATCCAGAAAGCAGGCAGCCACAGTCTCCCCCCTGTCATGTGCCCCGAACAGGTCATTGACAACGTTGAAGACTGCGTCTGCCGTGCCCCTGGATGCCCTGAACCCCTATTGACACGGTGATAATTTATTATGTGTCTCTAGCCATCCATATACTCTAGTATAAACAATGCGCTCCATAATTTTTCATCCCTGTCATGTGTGTATTGACATACTGCTTGAGACATGGCCCATATGCATTATGTTCCCTCTATATAAACATATCACCTCAAGTGGCACAGCTCAGACGTTTGCCCCAAGAGTCTACTAATTAACACATGTAGAAGCAATCTACAACAACTGTAATAAACCTCCCTACAAAATGTATAATGTAACAGTATATGATGGACGAATATTGGTTGATTGCTCTAGACGTGATTGTAATTACCCTTAATTGTTCTTGTCCTTGTCTATTCTTTAACTGTGAATCAAACGGTGTACAGTGCACAGTTCATCTTTTTTCCTCAATAGAAAATATGTTGCTAATACAAAAAATGATACCCCCAAAACTCCTCCCTCAGAGATCCATATGCTCCCTATGGCATCTTTAACAGTGAGCAGTATTGAAGGCCCTCAGACAAAGGAGCAGATCTGAGAGAACAACCTTCGTCCCCGTGGCCAAGGTGGCTTCATTGAATCCACCCTCTCCCTCAAATATTGTCCCCAGCTAATCTCCTTGGTGCACTATTGCACCTTCCACCCAATGCCCCCAATAAAGGGCCACGTTTCCACCCACCCCTGTGTGCTCTTCTTTTTGGTTTCCTGCACCATGGTCATCAGAGGCCATGTTTGGTCAGTTTGGACGTGAGAACTTCAAGGCTGAAACTTTTTGGTGGCAGGAACGATGGGTTGACTTTATAATATTGCGTTGCCAGCAAGTAAGACCTGGCAATGAAGCTATAACTTTAGTTGGTGCTATTGGTCTTTTGCTTTTGCATAATACTTATATATGGGTAAGAAAGGTGATCGCATGTCATAGATTGCTAAAAAGACGTTACGTCTCATGAATTCATGTGGGCCTCTTATCTTCAGAGTGAATGTTATTTTGAATTTCAGTATGTGAGCTTGCATCCGTATTTATCGTTATGAAATGGTATTAGTTGGAATTCTTCTAATATTATGATCTACGACTTCTATTTAACTGAATAATTATTGAATCCGTTAATCTATTGATCTTTGGATCCATATGGTGTGTTTAGGATCTACACAGAGAAGAACATTGGACTTAATGCATTGAAATCATATGGAGATTGGTCGGCAATTGTCGTCATATCTACAACCTTCGTAGTCACAAACCGTACTAGTACTAGTAGCACTTCTAGTAGTACTACTATTTATCATTCTGACCACCTAAAATAGTAACATGGGGTACGTTTTTGGTAAGGATGGTCAGTTTGGTGACGTCAGAATAACGACATTTGACTAACGGGTCGTCATCGTGTTAAGGTGGGTCAATCCCTTGGTGTAGAAGTAGCTAGATTTTCATCAGGTGCTTGCCATGAGACCATAATAGCATACACTTTCCAACAAAGCTGAGAAAATAGGAGGGTCCCGAGCTGTTTTCTGAGATATTCAAGCCTTAAGTCAGTGTTTCATATAATAGGAGTATTTAGTGTTTTACTACATTTGTACATAAAATAGTATTGAAAAGTAGCTAGATATCTAGATAACTCTCTCAGGATATAGGTTTTAATGTTCTCTCTCTAGAGAATCCCCTTTGAACATATGGCCCCATTAGGCAACACCTTTGTCCATTTTAGGACAATTTAATATAACTTGTTCCAATATGAGACAAAGGTCCCCTGGTGATCTATGGTCAAACTACAGAATGCACCTGCTTTTCTGCGCAGTGAACGGAAATGGCATCATCTTGACCCACCTAAATTTGACAAGCCTGAAGGTTTTCAGTGCGTCGACAAAAATAAATCCAATTTTATGGACGGTTATGAGAGCTTTTTTGGTTACAGTGAATCTCCATTTCTTCTCTTTGTAGTAGGCAGTAGAGAATGGTCCCTATAGCTAAAGTGCTATCTCTGCCTAGCTAACAAAAAAAAACGTTATTTAACGTCGAAATAACGTTTTAAAACTTTATATAATGTTATGCCATAGTAAGGAGACTTAGAGAAACGTTATATAACGTTATAAAATGTTGTATTATGTTTTCAGTTTACTGGATGGTATATAATTGCCCCCACCCCATCCCGATCGTGGTTATATGCTTACACTCTGGAGGGCTATTGTGTCGCACTGCTTTTGATATGGAAGAACTATTGGCAGGAACAAACAGTTATTGCACATATTTCTAGAGTAAACTCGAGATGCTTGTTAAGTCCATAATGGTCTATATATAACTAACATAGTATAAATGTTTACACTATCTGAGTGATGCAAACATAGCCATATTCAAACACTTTAGTGGGTAGGTCTATTGCCTATATAGCTGAAATGACAATACAATTGAATATATATGATACGTTAATGACACCCCAGCCGAATGGTAGCGCTACCTATAGCATCACATCATGTATGTAAAAGATATACATGTATAGATATCCTTTTATCTCAATGTAGTCCCATCACTGAACAGCTTCTCCATTTCTGTTTGTAATTATTCATTCCCGATCCCTTTTCATATTTGATATCCTTGTCGTAAAACACTCAGGGAGCTCATCAGAACTCGGCTGAGGGCAGATGGACCCTTGATTGGATCCTCTTCACATTCTAATTATGGCTGAGGACAAATCTCTTAATATGACAATTTTTCTATTGGTAGGTGTGCCCATGTTCAAACCTCCGAAGAGGGACCATATCTGTTTTGGTACATCTTTACACCTGTAGGGTCACCATGTGCGCAGCTTGTGGCGTTATTATTTAATGTGCACATACAATCTATCAAAACTTTAGTGCTGGCCAATACTGACTGCTGACAAGGTGGACCTTGATCTCTAAGAGGGAAGGTCACTGGGGGAAATGAAAGGCTTGGCTACCTGATATCGCACATTACAGAATTGATATTGCATTTCTTTGTTTCTTTGAATTCTTATTCCCGTCTAAGATCCCTGGAGGATGAAGCTTTGAGTGAGCTAATACTATAAGCTGTAGATAACCGTTGTTATCTCCTCTCCCAAATGAGGCGTACAGACAATGATACAATGCCGTCAAAGCCCATTGTTAGGAGCTCACTCACGTGTTATAATGACCAACCTTAAAGCTACTATGTCAGCTAATCTTAGGTGATTTTCCCATTTTAGGTTGATTACATGATCCATATAATTGCATGCAGGTATGGAAAGATGAAAGGCTCTCATTCATCATCTAGCATAATAAAACTACAATAATATCATATTGTCACAAATAAATAACTGTGGCTCACAGAAATCAACATCATTAGATTTATCCTGCAATCATAACAAAACAACCGTTATACTACCACTACATTCAGCCTATTCCTAACTGCAAATCACAATAAGGAAAACATTGGTACAATATAAAGAATGATGTCAAACACAAGCAAAATGGTTAATGAAAGCAATGCTATTTCATAACTTCATTCTGGGGCGTTTTAACTGATATTGTATACATGTATCTTTAAATTGTAGGCCTACTTTTGAAACGAAATATTAAAGGAGTACTTCAAAAAATAAGTGTACCTCTCTCCGCAATCAAAAGTATGCAAAGAATGAAATTCATGTCTGCCTGACTATTTGCATTGTGAAGTAAATGTACTTTTACAGGGGAGGTGGCTTATCTGTAAGAAATCTGATGGGGTGGTAATCTGCATTCAGAAGGGGGGGGGTCGTTGGACAACTCCTGTTTTTAATCGGGAGTAGTTTGGTCACCTTAATAGAATCAGCAAGTATTCACTACTCACAATGTTTACTTTTTTCCTTTTTTTGAACTTGGTCACATCATTTTCATGATTTTATGTGATTGCTGAACCTTTACCTAGCACTAGAATTACAATAAATGGCTTTTTATCTCAAATTACTGTAATTTGAATTTAGGTAATAGAGGTAGGCACAGTGCTACTGCAGCAGTGCAGTGTGACAAGTTCTTACAAGGTGACAGTGTTAGTCTGTATGAGTAGCAGACTGACTTTAAGCCTCTTGGGTCATGTTACTTTTCAAAACAGTCACCACATCCTATTTTAGGTAGGACGTGCTAAGCATACCTCTCCTGTGTAGACTAAATAAACATTACTGTGTGCATCAATACACATGGTTACCATGGTTAGTATAGGGCCCCTCCATTCAGATTTATGGTGCTCAAAGGTATGGTGTATAACATAAGCTGTGTAAGTATTAGATATGGTACAAGTGACTTGCTGTACATGTGTTATAAGCCAAAGACAAGATAATTGTCCAAGGCGCCAACTGCAGATAATTACCATTGTCCAAGGCTTTTAACACTTATGCAGCTAGTCATGCGTATCATATCTGACTTACACTCACAGTAGGAGAGTGTGCTCAATTGACCGCATCCACATAAGGCCATGTATGTAAAATACAGTCAGGCCATTTATTGAGTTCCCCAAGCCAACTGTGGTGTAATTATGCTAACCCAATAGCGGCACTAATCTCCACAAATGAATGTATCAGAGTACCTGTGCTCCCGCCCTTTCTAGCCAGTGTCCACCAGCCAAATTCTTAGCTATATTCTTCCTCCAGCGGATGAAAACCCTGTCTAGACCTTTCCACCCCAGCTCTACTTTGATTACCATCCAACCATCATTGTTACAAGTAGAAACGACCACTGGCATCGTAAAACATTGTGTTACTAAACGGTTCTTACCTTATCCTTCACTGGTTGTAGTAATCCAAGTACAGAAGGATCAAAGGTAAACCATGCCCTTTAGAGATTTATGCTTGACCTGCAGTTTGCTACCCTTCGCCTGAGAGGGTTGGATGCCTTGAGTGGCTATCCAGGTACATAATCCTCTCCTTATATCTATGTATGTTCATGTGTGTGGTATGGTAGGGAGGTAGGCTTGTGTTGTCATAGATCCTTTTTGTATGGTCCTTGTAAACACTACAGCTCCCCCAACATACACTATTGAGCCCTGGGAGGGTCAGGTGGTGGTTGGGTAAAATACGAGTCCTTACAGTGATTGAGTGCCTACTATACTATAAAAGATGGTGCCCACCAAATATGATAAAGCAGGTTGGAGTGTGCTTGAGCTTTATAGTATGTATTCATGTTCTCATAATCTGTCAATTGTAACTGACCCAGTTAGTCATTTTCTGGCTCCCTATACGATAAACCTAGGTTAGTTTATATTGTTAGGGTGGTCAGTACTGACCAACTCACTTTAGTCTTCTCCATTTCAATGAGTATTAATCCTTTAGAGTAGGGCAGTGACATGGGACATGGGACATGGGACAGTCATTTTTGAGTAGCACTTGGTCATGCCTGACCAATATCCCTATGACTAACTGGGATAGCCACCAAAGACTATGGACTAGGACATTTAGAACTTCTGTAACAGAGGGACAAGTATTAGCCTGGCGATATCAGAAATGTGCTCCGCACCTGCAACAATATCGGGTGGATCATCCAGTCTGCTTGGCTGCACATAGTTACCGAGTTAGCACTCTGCCCAGTGGTAGCTACGGATAGGGTGTTGTACAACCGTGATCTGCAGTAACTAACGTGATCTGCAGTAGTGCAGATAACAGCAGACCCTCCAACCGTGATCTGCATCAAATTAACGTGATCTGCACCAACATTATTATGATCTGCTACAGCAACTCAACCAGTATCTGCAGATGTTTGTCAATAGCAGACAATTTTCTACTCAAATTGACTGTTTTTAGAAAAATTTAACTTAAATTTGTTATTTTCAATACTTTTCTCGCCAAGATGGCCATATTTAGGAAAACTGATCTTTTGGCCATTTTGGAAATTTAGAAGAAATGCTCCAACTCTGGGCAATGTTAAGCAGTCACAGGTCCATACTTCCTAGGTGCCCCAGGTCGCCCCTGGGTAATGTGACACAACCCAAAAAAACTTCCTAGATACCCCACATGTCCTTCTGCATGAATAACACTATTTACTTCTATATATCCAAAGACAAACACCACATATAGGCCTTCATTTCTTGACACCGATAGTATCAGGTAGAGGATGAATCTTTTTGATGCAGAAAACAGCTTTTTGAATCACATAAATTGATACAGATCATGTTATTGTGATGCAGATCACGTTTGGAGGGTCTGCCGTTATCTGCACTACTGCAGATCACGTTAGTTACTGCAGATCACGGTTGTACAGGTGTCTTAATTAAGGGACATCATTGTCATCATGTAGGGGACCACCCGGTGTTAGTGTAAGTTATACCTGTTACCATTTTCTGTAGCCGTGTGATTAACATCACAAATGACCCAGTGTTGGGTCATTAATTAATACCATTGATTTCTTTTTTTACTTTTGGGGTAGGAATACTGGGTATTGCTAATATGAACAATCATACAATTGTGTATCATGGTGCTATACTCGAGCTATGGTTTTCCTGTCTTCACTTCAGCTATGTCATGCTAATAATTATTATGTGCCCAATCTTATTTGAGCCATTTGGGAGTGGCTGAAGGGTAGGTGGGGTTAGGCTGTGTACACCATTTTGATCGGAAACGATACGCCTACTGCAAACCGACAAAACGGACGCCGCAGTGTTCTGCCAATATCTTACATATTCCTGTGGTGCAGTCATATCTTACTGGTTGACGCTGCATGTGTGAGTGTAAGAACACTGACGTTATGACCAGGCGTAGATCCAGAAGAGGCTGCCAACTAGAACGCTATTATGTGTTGTCGCCATTCAATTCATCAAACTTCAAAGAATCTCTTTAGTTTTCTAATAGTTATAGGATAGATCTAATTGCCACAAGACAAAGAATTGGAAAAACTTTATGTTACTCGCATACATTTCATAACATATCATGTTCGCATCTAAGTCCCAAGTCATCTTTTCCTATTTGAGTTATAGGTCGGAATTCAAATTACAAGAACATGAATACCTGTATAATTTAATTGATTTGTGAAGAATATAACACGATTTTGGTTTCATTATCAATTATGCAAAGGAATATTCTAGCCTATATTAACATGCATTGTAACATGAATGAACCACAATCATGCACTTAAACACTGATCAGAGGTAGCACCTAAGACAACTAACCGTTAGTCAATTATTTAAATGGTTTCTTGACTTTTATACATTGCGAAACATTGCAGAGTTCCTGTGTTCGGCTTAACTTTCAGGTCTGTCAAGTCTGAACATTTGCAGATAGCAAAAGGTAGTAAATGATGCTAATTAAAGTTAAGTGTCCGTCTGAAGGTGTGTGTGTGTCCGACTTAAGACCTGTGAATCTACCATATTATCATTGGGCGTGTAGGCCGGCTGCAGGCACCCGTGTTAGGCGGATTGGCAGGTTGGACTAACTAGGGAGACTGACTATGGAGGTCTACTGGGCGAGCAATATTATTAGCAAGATGATTATTACTGCTGGTGGTGGCGGACATTTAGAGACACTATAGACGAGGAGGTCTCTCCATCATAGCTGCCTATTGCCGGCACTGTTAATGTGTACACACTGGAGAGGATGGTCACGCCCCTACCACTCACCCTTCCTCCTCTCTGTCCCCGCCCCCACCCACTCCCTCCTCACACCCACACCCACACACACACTTGTCCATCCAGGGTCCCTGATGGCTGCAAAAACATTCTGCTGCCCTCATGGTGCCAGAAGGCTACACATTAACCTTATTAAATACATCTGGTTACACTGACTAATTAAATACTATTTATAATCCGATTAAGTATGACAATGGTTTATTTTTTTGTCTCATACATGTATAATTGTCATAATTATCACAGGCTTGCTTGATGATAGAGAAGCTTGAATCTGGATATACATCGGAGGTAATCGAGCAATTTAGACTGAATAACTTGTTATAAATTTGACTTTTGAATTGGAAGGGGGTTAAAGGCGAAACGCTTGCTGCCCCTCCACTAACAATGGGAGCAAGGCGAGGACCGGCACCATGGGCCTTTATAGAGGAGTTGGGGGTTAATAATTAATCATTATACAGGTATAGGTATCTTCAGGTAGAATGACCATGATGAAATCAGGGTTATGAAACCCCAAACTCTTCTGAGTGGTAGTTTTCATGACACAAAGTCGTAAGATTTGTAATCTCTGCAATATTATGATTGAATAAACAACATTAATCTAACCGAGATAATTTACAATGATACATTGCATGTATGCATTTGTCAAAATATTGAAAACGGGTATAGAAAAAGCCTCGTGAGAATATGGATAGTACATCATACTCCCGAAATGTTATTCCCTGTTATCTATATCTGTTAGAGAAGGGATTTGCTGAATTTGCAGGAGCTCATGTAAAAAACATTATGATAAAAGGGAAAACAAACCATCATGAAAGCACCAGAACTGCTTACACCACCACCCACCATCCATGGTTTCCGAGCACATCCGCAAATCGTTGCCAAACGCATCAGTGATGGACAAAGAAATGCTTTGGTTACAACTCTGGTACGTGTCATGTTGCTATAATGAATACACCATACAATGCACACAACAAGGCGCATGGTTGCTGTAGGGGAGGCTGGTCCATGACTCAATACAGCTCAGCTATGTGCCCATACATGGGTAAAAATCGACACGGGTGACACGGCGACACGGCCTTTTTAAGCCCTTTTAAAAATCGACAGACACAGGAAAGTCGGGGGTAAAAATCGACCCAAAGGGATATTTCTCTAAGTTCTTATATAGCTAAAAATCGACACAGTGACACGGCTATTTGGCTTAAAATCGACACGGCGACATGGTCAAAACTGTGGGGACCCATGTAGAGGCACAGCTATGCTGGAGTCACCTGTTTTTTACACATTGACCGGCCCTGCCGCGTGCCGCCTATAAGAACCTATTATCATGTCCCATGTGTGAATTAAGAAATAACCTCTGTCATGTCACTTAACTCCCTCATGTCGCCAAGCCTAAGTTCGCATTTTAATAATTGAATTAGTGCACTGTACGTGCCGGATCTCTCAAGTGTTAAAATCATGATTTTTAAAAAGCAATGCAGGCGCATGTATAGCATTAACAATCTAATCCCCACTCATGGGCTCTCATCCGATTTATCTCCTCCCAATATAAATCTCCAGACCTCCGTATATATAACTGAAGATGGATCAGATGGTGTTGAAAGCTCTTATAGAAAAAAGGCACACCTTAAAAGGAAGGAAAGCACTTACCTTGACATATAGTTACATAGATGATGTTGGCAGGTACAGGAGTGTCCTCCAGAGGCTCAGCTGGTGTCTGGATGGAGTCACACTGGAGGAGTAGATCTTCTACTAGCAGCCTCTCAGGTGGTGGCTGGAGGAAGCCTGGAGGACAGGCCTGTCCACAGGTCACCTACGTGATATAGGTGTGGCCTGCTTCTAGCTAAGTAGTTTTGCGATCCTCCAGTGCTTTAGGTGAGTAGCTGTGGGTTAGTGACCCACTGATCGGCATGCAGTCCATCCTTGTGCAGTGGTCTTGAGTTGGACCCATACCGCCGTATGTAGTTATATACATTCATTGACTACACTATAAATGTTTGTAGTCTGTCTAAACCGTATACATAAAGGCAGTATGATTGGTGGCCCAATAGCACCAATGGATATATTGGTTAAGCCCGTATGTACTAATTTATCAGATCTTTTACAGCTATGCAATCTACCAATTATTGCACAATGTCCATGAGATAATAAAGCAAAACAGTCATCTGATTTATAAGAAAAAGTAGTCAGTTGATGTAGACATCATCCTATACATGTCCAAGCTGTGTAATTACTCCTACAGGAAGAGAAACCAGCACGCATCATTCCCTGGCATGGAACTCAAATAGGGGCGTTCACTAAATGTCCAGTGATGATTGTGATGTACCCTTAAACATCCACCAGGGTATCAGAACGTTCCTCCACAGCATACAAAAAGAGCGCCTGCATGGTATGGAGACAAGCCTGGTGTTCCCGGGCTGGTGTTGAGTGCTTCTGTTGTCGGCACGGATGAGCCGAGGCACCCGGCGCCTGCTGGTAGGACACTGTAACTGCTGTCCCTTACCCATATGAGTTGAAGGATCCGTAGACCTGCCAGAGTGTAAGAACACACTGTCTCCCTGTGTCTCAATTACACATCCCCTATGTCTCGATTTCTCTGGGAGAAGGCGTCTGTAGAGACTACCTTTAGTAAGAAATTAGGTAGACATAACGAATCACCTGCATAAGCAACTGCAGGTTCAGCAACGGCGTCAATAGTAAACTATGGTTTATCATATGCTCCTTGCTGTTCCAATCGTTACTGTTGAGTATGCAATATTGGTGATGAAAGCTGATGTGCATTGTCAAACAGGCAGTTCCTATCTTACATACAAGACACCATCCGTCTGTGGCTGCTGGCTGTCTGGGGACTGGGGGATTCCCTCCGGGCTTTGCTTGCGTCTCCAAATGTCGTCTGCTCAATCAAAGACGCCAGGTGCAGGTGGCGCCACGCGACGTCCATTGTGGCGGGAGCGACACCACGCGGCGTTCTGCTGAAATGTCACACTGGTACTTTATATGGGACGAGACTTAATCCAGAACCTCCTGGCAAATAATAATGTACCCTCCTAAAATGGCAACGATCATTATTTTGCATTGCATTAGCAGTTGACCACAGTAAGTTCCTAGAAATTCGTCCCATTGTAAGGAAAAACTGCAGTAGAATTGAAATTAAATCCACAACAAAATGTGCTATATTGTTGCACTATAGGTAGGTAGGGAAATCAGTGGCCGCATCCATGCACTTGTATTTGTCTCAATGCTAAACCAGCCAATTTACCTTGGGTCTAACTCCTCCTCAGTGAATCAAATGTTCAATAAAAAAAATATGATAGAAGTTGGAGGGCATATAATGTATACTTTCTGTCTGTTACATCCAGTAGAAGTACACACTGTAAAAAAAATGTCGTCAAAATGACGGTGAATCACCGGCAACTTTTGGGACATAACTTTCACCGTTATTTTGACTGTGACAGTCACCGTAAATTTTACGTAGAATCACTGTTCATATTACGTAGAATCACCGTTAATTTTATGTTGAATCACCGTTAATCTTATGTAGAATCACCATTAATGGATTCAGAGTATTCAAATATACAGAGATTCAACGTTATTGCCAGTGCTGTTACAGACTTTGTGAATATTCTATAAGCCTCGTAGCCTTGTCTGATTATGGTGACTTAAGTTACTATAGTATACATCTAAAAACCTACGGATGAGCCATACTTTGACTTTGCCCTGATTCTATATGCCACACTGGCGATCTGACTTGCATACTAGTCATGGCCTATACAAGAGGTTTTACTCTATAGGATTGATACATAGGGATATATGCATGGTATGTTACCACAAAATAGGTGTATAGATCCATACAGCTACTTTCTTATGGATATTATCAAGTGATCATGGTATCTTATCAAACCTATCACAAGATTGAATGGTTAAATTGTCAAACATATAGATTGATTGAAAATTACCATTATTTCAACATGCATACTCCACTTCAAGGGCTCACACTCTCCAGAAAAATCTTCTTACAAACCAGGCCACCTATCTATGGCAGGATCCACTATATGTGGCTCCCTCTGGGATTTGACATTAGAAGATGAATTTACGTTGAATCATTGTAATCCAAACCAGGTTAGCATTTAACAAGGATCCAATGTGAAATGGCTGATATTTACGATGCTTCTTTGTATTCCAAATAACGGTGAATCAGCGTTAAATTTTACAGAGTGAATCTGTAAAAAGTACATCTATTTTTTACAGTGCATTTGATAGTTAACCCTTTCCCTGCGGATACTGCATATATGCAGTACCACTGTAAAACCGATACTGCATATATGCAGTACTGTATTTTAGTACCCAAAAACCGATATTGCATATATGCAGTACCAGGGCACTATCTGTAGTGTAGTGCCGGTTTTAATAGGACATATTCATCTGCAATGTCCCCGGTGGTTGGGAACAATTTTTCAAAAGTAAAGCGGCAGGGAAAGGGTTAACTGGTGATTTGATGCTGTGATGTTGAGGAATCTATACATAATTTGGTAGCCTGAAATAGATCATCTGAACTATGTGCAATGTACTGAGTATGACATGCAGTAAAAGTTAAACTGTTCTAAATCACAGAGTATTTTGTCTATTGACTACCGTAAAACCTTGCGTATAAGCCGCGGCTAGTACGAGAGTCAGATCAGCGGTGCGAATTATAGGATTGACCCAGGGTCAGGGTGCAGCTTATACGCGAGTTTTTGCGATTCGGTACAGTTCTAAAAGTCACCATAATCAGATCTCTGGTGCGGATCGGCCCAAACTCAGGGTGTGGCTTATACACGAGTTAGTCTTATACGCGAGGTTTTACGGTAGCTGTTTGCAGGAGATGGATATACAAAATGTTGGAACCTCATCCCAGCGTATCATTTGAATTTTATATTTCCTTGTGTATTTGCCATAAAAATGCAAATATGGACATCAACTTGTCCTATGGATTATATGGAGACATTAAGCCAAAACCAGGCAAAACCCATACCAATAGATAGACCTATCCTATCTTAATAGGATAGACTTCAGTCAAAAAAACATCGCTAAAATTGGCTGCAGTGGTGTCTTTATTGAAGGGACAGTTATAATGTTTAGAAAATTGAAGGTCAGTTCTATTTTTAACATATTGTCGCCTGAGTATCATTGGGCACAATGGTTTAAATGTTACTGCTCCTCACCGGAGGGCAGCAATCATCTGCTGGGTCTCCATGGAGGTAATAAAGGGGTAGCTGATATATGATGCAGGTCTACCTGAGGAGAACCTGACAAGTACATTTCCCACTAAATGTTTTTCAAAATACCATATTCAATTAACCAATAATAGCAGAGAGCAACCTAAACTGCTTAGATGGATGGATTTCACTTGATTCCCTCTACACGACATGTTTAGATGAAGCATTTTATAGTCTTTATAAAAATCCGTTGTCCTATACCTACTATAGATGGTTATAATGCACAATGCAGCTTAGTAAAGGTTGTAGATGTGTTAGAAAGCTAACATATATCAACAAGATATAATCTCATCTCCTCTTGATCATTTATATCTGGGATTTGTTTCAATAGTTGTAATTATCCACAAGATAGTAGAATTAACTTTAAGCAATTTTATTTGTGATGTCCGCAGTGTCTGTGAAGCAATGCGGTCTGCACAAGAGTGTCGGACAAGTAAAGGATCAAATTGACAATATATGCCTAGCAGCCCATCATACAAACGGAACGACTCAGTACACTGCAAAAAATGTGCTTAGGTATAAACATGTTTAAAGTTTAAACATTTTACTAAGTTTGTGTCTTTGAATCCTTCTGTTTAGGAATTAAACACTTTTATTCTAAACACCTAAACAGTTATATTGAATATGTTTAGATGTTTAATATTTAAACAGTATGAAAAATTAGTGTTCAGGGTGTAAGCATGTAGTGTTTAGATCATAGTATATCAAACACATACCAGATGGCAGCTCTGTGGTTGACTGTAGTTTCTACAACCACTCAAATATTATTGTGGATCTAAAAGTGCTTAAATCTGAGTTAATTAACTTAAATTGTATGGGATACAAAAGAATGATATTTTGCATTACATGATTCATTGCTACATCACAATGATTACGATGCAATAAAGGTATATTTGTTACATAGACACCTCTTTTAAGAACTCTAAAAATGGATAAAGCAGTATCTTCCCTGAAGGTTTGTTGTATTGACTCAAAGCTGTGTCTATGTTAAAGTAGAGGCCTATGTGAAATAGCGATGCATATAATTGCCCTAGGTGGGGGGCAGGCTGCTAGAAGTCTCTTCAAGACAATATATTGAAATAAAATTATTTGTCAATTTAAATATAAATATCTAATCATGATGATAATCTTCATCTCTAGACACACCGCTTTTATCCATAAACACTTTAGAGATAAACACAATAATATGCTAAATTATTGTAGTCTAAACACTTCATTCTCCTAAACACATTGATTTAAACACATGAATTTCTAAGCACCGAGCTAAACATATTATTGGTCTAAACATGTTAAGGAACATATTGTGTGGACACATACGGAGCAGGAATGTGTTTACGATTGTATTTAGGATCTAAACACATTTTTCGCAGTGTACTATTGTGACATCTTCAAGCAAACAATGAAGAATAGCACCTCAGTGACCATAAGACAACAGCAAGTATGGTCTCACAGATGCTCTGCCGGAAAGTTGTATCATATTGATAATGTTCTGGGTTGATTTCGGTGACATATTGGCTATGTGGAGCATCCCAGTTGGGATTGTTGGTGCTGGAGGGGTGGTCCATTCCCAGCTAACAAGAAAACGTTATTTTACGTCAAAATAACGTTGTAAAACTTCATATAACGTTATGCCATAGTAAGGAGCCTTAGAGAAACGTTATATAACGTTATATAACGTCATAACATGTTATATAACGTTTATTGTTTACTGGGTTGTTGTGGTAGAACTTCAGCTTCTCAGCGCTGTTATGGACTCGACTTGGCTTTAATAGCAAAGCCATTTTACAGGGCCCAGGTCAATATCACAAAGGCTCAGGATGGCCATGCATGGCTTTTCCATCATAACTCTGGTCAACTCGACAGGAAAAAAAAGTCCATGGATAAGTCACAGCAAGCTCATGACGGACGTTGTATTATCCCCCTATCAGAAGTGGGATGTCTTCCTTGCTAGGCCAACCATTCTGAATGGTAGCTTTGAGAAGAGAGAGAACTAGATCACTCCTAGTCGCTGCTCTGATCCTTGTCACATGATAATCATTTATTGTCAGGTATGTGACAGCATTGACTGATTCAAACTCAGCCTCACTCAGGTTCTCGGTGCCTTTCAAGTAGGCACAGCTTAATGTATCTGCAATTAGCGTTTATTTGCCTTTGAGGTGTTCGAGGCCTTCGAGGCATATGATGCTCTTTGGGGCTCTATCCAATGGCTCCTTTCCTATGGAGAATAGAGGTTTGTGATCTGAGTGAAAAATCACAGGTTGTCCATAGGTGAACTGATACCATTTCGCCAGTGAATAGACTATAGCAAGCTTCTCCTTGATTTGTGGCATAACTAGTCTCAGTGGGGGTTAGGGCTCTACATTTATATGCAAGCAGTCTGCCTTTCTTATTTAATAGGGTACCGGTAGCCCCCAGTCCACTACTACTGTAGCATCACACTGTATAACCAGGTCACAATACTTGTTATAGAATGCAAGCACTGGAGCCTTTGTGAGCAGCTTTTTCAGAGCATTGAACGCTACCTCCTGTGGAGCATTCCAACACCATTTGATATTGGTATGAGTCAGCATTGTGAGCTATGATAGGCTTAATCGCATCTGCCAGGTGTGGAACAAATCTGGCAAGGTACATTATAGTGCTTTTCAGTTCCAGTCATTGCACGGCTGCAACATCAGTGCCATGGGTCTTTCCATTTTGGTGATGACTCGACTTTCTCAGGATCAAATTTCAAGCCGGAGGCAGAAACAGTATGTTCAAGGAATTTGATTTCAGACACATCCCTGCAAACAAATTCTCAAGCGGAACTTGTGCCATTCTTGAGTCATTTCTGAAACTTTTCCTGCACATTTTCTTGTGTGATATTCCCCGAAACTTCTTGTTTTTTGAACATGTGAAACTTAAGAAATTCAGAATGTATTCTGAAACGTTTCCTGGACGTATTCTTGAACAAGTGAAACCCAGAATAATTCATATCATCATTCTACTTGTGGAATTTCTTGTTATTTGCACGAGTAAAGCTCAGGAAATACACATCACCATTGAACATTCCCCTAGAAATAGGTAGAACAGCTAGGGACCGCTTTCACGGCCTTGCATGTGTCACAGTGCTTAACAGCCCAAATTGATACATTGGTTTCTCCTATGTCTTTCTCTGAGAGATTTCTCACAAGAGCGTCCCGGCGCATCATGTTTTTATGACTTTTTATGTATCTTAGTGCATATTCAAACGTTGCATTGGAACTTTTCTTAGCATTAAAGATAGGACCATGGCGTGGTTTCCCTGCCTCCTTCCATATACCAAAATCCTCTCTGGCTACTTTGTGTAGTTCAGCCACATGTGTATTCCACCCAGGTCTGCTTGACTTGTGGCCCTTGAGACCAACAGAAAGAGATTCACCGGCCTCATTAAGAGTGGTTACAATAGCATTATAAAAAGAGTTTAGAGCATCAACATGTGCATTACATTGACAGTGAACATCTCTACATGACAGAGCTTCATTAGGCACTTGCACTGACTGAAGGAGCAAATCATATTTTAGACAATACCTCTCAATATCACAAGTTTGGAGACTAGACCAATTTGGTCCCCTCCTTCTGTGTTCATTTGTAGAGTCAGACATTGTAGGAACGTCTTCAACATTGATAGAAATAGACACTGGTATGTGGTCAGTTGTAGCCAGTGCGTAATTAACACATATATTATTTATAGCAGTGTCAGCGTCCTGTGAGCTGATACAATGGTCTAACCAAGAAGTAGTATGCCATGCATCACTTATGTAGGTAAATGTGTCTTCTGGTAGTCTAGTCTTGCTGGATAGCATAAGACCAGCTTCCTCGCAAAAAGTTAGTAAATAATCACCAAACAGTGAGGCCCTGTTTGACAGATCAGCATTAAAGTCCCCAACTATGTTGATAGTTGACCCAAGAGAAAAGACTTGAACTGATTCAATACAAAAAAAAACGGAATGATATTATCTTTAAAAGTTCATGCTAGAGAGCCCCTCAAAGTTGGGAGAGTTCTGGCAGTCCCTTGAGTGTATAGCCAGGGAAGGGCCTGGGACCAAGGGGTCGTCCATAAATGATGTCACGCCCTAGGGGGGGAGGGGGGGTCAGAAATTTGTGACAAAACGTGACAAGGGGGGGAGGGGGGGTTGGCATGTGCATGATGTCATGTTTTGAAAAAAATTACATTTTAGTGTCTGCAACATGTGAATTTCACTGAACAAAATTTAATATTTAAGTTTATACCTACCCAAGGCCAAGCCCATTAATAGGAAAAGGAAACATGGTTTGATTGAAATAGATAGCTGATAGTGGGTCTTTTTTAGAAGATTAAGGACTGAGGATGAAACCCCTATAGACTATTCCCTAGACTAGATAATTGACAACGTTATTTATGATGATCGTGGTACAATGCATATTCTAAGATGAAAAAGTAAAAGACCACTACCAGAATTACTGAAAAACCTTGCAAAATAACACACTGGAGTGCTCTTCAGTTTTAATAGCAGTGGTGATAGCTCATCAGGACATATTCACATGGGAGCATGGACAAGAAAACCTTTCCAATCTTAAAATCACTAATCTTAAAAACTTTACAAACATCTAAGCTTGCAACATTTATTTAAGATTATCGCTGCTCACCATTGCCTCAAATACTGGTAAGATGGCACCACTATACTAGCACTAGTAATTATTACCGTAAATTCTCGCGTATAAGCCGCACCCCTAACTTTGACAAATTATATAAGCCGCAGAGGGGCTCTGAATATTACGATTTTGGTACTGTAGTATACTAATAAAAACTCTCGTATAAGCCGCACCCTATATAGGCATGTTTGGTATCAAAAGAAAGCTGAGTCTGACTCGCGTACAAGCCGCGGCTTCTACGCGAGAATTTACGGTATATACAAATTGGGCTCTGCCCCTGAACCCCCGTTTCTTTCTTTTTCTTTTTTCCCCTTCTTGTCCTTTCCCCTTTTTGAAAATGCTACATAGGCTATGGGGAAGCAGGGGACCCGCAGTGTGCATTCTACCCCAAGACAGTAGTACCCTCTGGTGCTAAGATTATCGATTTTAAGATTGAAAAGATTTTCAATGCTCCAACGTGGGAGTAACCACTTGTGTGTGGTGAAATCCCCAGGCCCTTTTTCAAGAGAGTCTGTTATTCAAAGTCTTGTTTTGGCAGGCACTAAAGTTTTGGAGACCCTTACACTTCGAGGTGCTTACACAAGACCAGCCCTCTATTAAGAGCAGGCACATGATGGCAATGGTATCGTATAAGCTGCACCTCAGGTTTTAGGACACGCTGTAAGTCTGTGGTTTAGTGATGACTACCAAGTATTCATTATTGAGCTGTACTTTTTTTAACAATCCTATGAGCCACATATGGCTTATCCCAAGGTTTAATGATAAATAGAACAAGAATAAAAATAAATTTAAATGTAGGAAGCAAATTCTTATTGGTGGAGAGGGGTCAAAATACTATTTTATATACATATAGCCATTTAAATAGTTGCAACTACGCATGATTCCACAGGAGCACCTTTTTTTGTGGGGAGAGGGGGGGGGGGCATTTCTCAAAATCCGAAACATAATGGGGGTTGAGATTATTTGAGGTTAATTGGATGAAGGGGGTTGGAAAAAATTGTGGGGTCTGGGAAATTCCACCAAGCCACCCCCCCCAGCTAGTAATTAGTGACTCAGCCCTTAGAAGTGTTTGTTGATAGCAATCCCTCCAAACAGAACTTGGGAATTGAACGTCCGCAACTGGGTAGAATCCGGGTAGGTCACAATGACACAAGAAAGGTACGGGAATTGAACGTTCGCAACTTCAAGTTCTGATTTTACTAGGGACATGTTCACAATTCTTGGGATATCTCGTGCCCTTCTTGTGCCATTGTGACCTACCCGGATTCTACTCAGTTGCGAACGTTCAATTCCCAAGTCCTGTTTGATATAAATAACGTGGAATTCCACCGAATATGACACAGTCAAAAGCTGTTCACATATTCTCGTGCCAGATACGTGCACAATTCTCCCAGGGATCCCGAGTTGTGACTCAAGAACCGCACGAGTTCCGCCCGAGATCTTGTTTGCAGGGAAGTATAGACTTAATTTTGGGTTTTCCTTGTGGGACCAGGTACCGTTGCTACCGTAAATTCCCACGTATAACCCGAATCTCGCGTATAACCCGCACCCCGACTTTGAGAGTCTTATAACCCGCATCTCATCTGGGGTCTGAAAATCACCGTTTTAGTACTGAACTATACATACAAAAACCCTTGTATTACCCACACCTACACTTTGAGAATATTGTATAACCCGCACTGGAGGTTTGGTTTGCGTATAACCCGTGGGTTATACCAGGTACGCAGGAATTTACGGTAGTAGGCCTACCTGTTTCAAATTACGATTGAAGAGGGGGGGGGGGGGTAGCTGCTTGTGTGACGTCACGCCTGGAGGGGGGGTCAAGCAAAACGTGACAAACCGTGACATGGGGGGGAGGGGGGGGTCCAAAAAGGGCCAAAAAAGCGTGACATCATTTATGGACGGCCCCCAATCCAAGGAGTAACACAGTGGTAAAAGCTGGCAGGTGCAAGGTACCAACTTTCTTTTTCAGAAAATCATAGAAAATAATGTATCAACAGCAGATCAATAATAGTTACATATTTGGATTTCACTTGACCCCCCCCCCCCCCGTCATTTTGACTATTTTTTAAAATTGCGTTGTCTCCCTACTAGAAACATTTATTATTCTCGAGAATCTCCTGTGTCTATTTTGTGTATACAGCTTGTGCAACTCCCGAGAAATACACAAGATACTAACTTGTGTAATTTTTGAGTTCTGTTTGAAGGGATGATTTCTCAGCTTTATGCCATGCAGCTGGCATTGTGTTAAGCGACTGCACAGATTACAGTTGTGCACTCTTCCATATACATTGATGTCATCAGCCACATACAAGTCATGGGCTCATTTCCCAAACCTGGTAGATATTCATCTACAACCCATATAAAAAGGTTAAGGCCCCTAATCTCGTCCACGAGATTTGGTGAGCTAGTTGCTGTCCAGAGTATAGATCAGGGCCCTCATGTCTCCTGTCAATTTTGATAAACCCCCATGTCGCCCTGTTGATTTTAGAAAATATCCATGCCTCATGTCACTTAGCCATTAAATGCCCATGTCCCCTCTGTTTTTAAAAAAAATCAATTGTCGCCGACAGACCCACACGCCCCTCAAAATGATCCGTGGCAAACCTGTCACATCACCCCTCGACCCCAATTAGAGGATGGTGTTGAGGATACAGGGTCATAACAGTGTGACATATTCACAGGGTCTAGGCCTATTACCTTACTTCGAATTACAGTAATTCAAAATGGCCGAAGGTGAGTTCAGTCCATTTGTATTTCATTGCATTGTAGTGAATACAGAGGTATCTGCACCCTGTTCTTTGGACAATATGTTCTATAAGTAGCAGAAGTAATATACCTATGCATGGATTTGATGTACATGTCCTAGTTTTTGCATAATACCTATTCCAAAATATCAAGGGTATCTAATCACTGTAATTCACTCAAGGGTATTACCACAATTCTGTTGTTGTGTTTTGGCAGGTATCACTGTAATTCAGTTGACAGTGTATTACTGTAATTCACTCCATGGTATTACTGTAATTCACTCCATGGTATTACTGTAATTCTGAAGGTGTATAGCATAATATGTTTTGCCATTTATCTAATCTGTAATAGGTGCTTTTAGAGTTAATAATTGACACACATTAATAGAATATGTACACACCCTGTCGCTGTAGCCTTGACACTGTCAATATTCTCACATAAACAGAATCATTGACAGTTATATTGGACTCAGTGTGAGGGGGATGGACAACAATTATTGTGACTAGTAAACCTTTAAAATTACTCACATTTTGCTTTATTTATTTTCAGATTTGCCTAAGTTTCTATGCTATTACTGTGAGATGAGCAGTGATAATTATGAGTTCATTGTGAGGCACAGTTTTACTCATCATCTTCAGCACACTTTCAAACTGAAACGGCTTACTTTTCATGAGGTCACTGGCAAGATTGTATATCAATCAGTTCATTTCCCAATTGAACTCACTGAAATCAAGAGGAAGATTGAGCAAGGTATGCAGTGCACTATAGACATGGACACATAAGAACTGACTTGGGTAAATTACCAAGAAGATACAAATATGAAGATAAAAAGAATGCGGAGTCATTCACAGATGGATGAAGACAACATATAATAATAACAAGAAATGAACCAGCACCTCCTTCTCTAGTAATGACTCGGCCCTCAGAAAATTTTAAATACTGGTGCAACTTATGTCAGTAACAGTTGGCTCTTCATTTTAGAATTTCAAAACCCTTGCTGTTCAGAATATGAGAGTATTCTCCCAGAAAATCTGTGAAATTTGGTTGGATATTTTGACCTAAAAATGTACCAATTTTAGTCCAAAATTACCAGAATATCGGCCCTTATGCATAGACAGTGTGTATGCCAAAAATGGGCCTGGACCTCCACCCCCCTGTATGCATCTGAACCCATTTGGCCTACCCCCATCCCAGAATTATGGTAATACATACCAATGAAGTACAGTGATACCCTATGTTAATTGCAAACTGAATTATGGTAATACATATAAAAAATTCTCAACCCTGTCACACACAAACCATGCCATTTGGCTTCTTAAATGCCATACCTGGCAATGTATATCTCCTATAAGTATATTTGTGCAATAACAGCTCATATAGTTGCTTCTAAGTAGGCTAAATCAACTCCCTTCTATTTGTTGTCAATATCCTAAGTGGTTACCTAGCTATTACCGTAATTCGAATTAAGTTAATAGGTCTAGACACTGTGATATTGGAGTTGATAAGATTGACCTATCAGATATTCTATCGTGGCTTCCAAACCTAAACAACAAGTCAAATTGGATCTTAAAGTTGACGAAGTCTCTTTCGACCTAATCAGCTTAAGCTCAGGCAAGCAAGCCGAGCTGCGACGGGAGACCCAGCGATGCACAGTCCTTATATATGGTAAACCATGAATTGGCGGAGAAGATCAGTAATGTACCAAGTGACCTTCAAATGTTCTAGTTCTGTATATATATATGCCATTAGTAGTATTGCTGATGGCATCCTATTGAGAGGGAAACAGGTCATCGTTCCAGGAACCATGGAAAAAGACTACACTGTGCTGATCTAGGTGAGAAGACCAGATTGTTGACCTGGAAAACAGTTTACTAGTAAATAATATATAAATAATGATATCGAGAGGTCATCAATTTCTCTTGGCTCTGTAGAAAAACGGCCGCTGTATAACTGAATCTTTCCTAAATCAAATCAAATCAAGGGATGTGATATATGCCAGGGAAAGTGAGTAATTAATGGATGTTTAATGCTATTTCGACAACTAAGGTCATATTCATGGCGAGAAACTTAGATTAGAGATTACTTGATACTTCAATCATCAAAGGGTTGCAACCACTGGTGACATCCGAGGCAGTAAGTGATGTATTGGAGGAGGGCTGTAGCACTTTTGGCAGACCAAATGTGATCTGAGACCGTTTTACTGTATTCGTGGTCCCTATATACAACTGCCTGACATTGTATAGCCGACAGGCTTTCCTACAACTGGGTAGGGCCTCACAAAGGAGCATTCCCATACCCTCCGCATGCATGCAAGGCTATCTACCAGTCCCCACGTTAGGCCAACATAGTACCCAGGTCACCTAGTCCCATGAGACCTAGGCCTAATACCTCCAAGCCTTATAACCTTGAACAGCTGCAAAACCAAGATTACTATCAAAGAATCAATGAAATTATGACTGTAGTAAAGGGACTCTCGTGGGACGACCTTGTCATGCCTAGCTTGATCTGTTCTATGGATCTTTGAAGATCAAAGGCCACAGAGGCATGCGTCGTGCTGAGTGGCTAGAAGATCTATCATCCAAAGGCCTGGTTACTAGCTGGGCAATGGGATCAGAACCCCTCCCAGCCTATGTATTTAATAGCTCCAAAGCTGTGGATGCACTGGCCCTATCCAGAAAATGTGAATGCTTAGCCCACCAGGCAAAAGTAGCTGAAGCAATCAGGATGGACTCTCTGAAAGAACTTGAGGAAGGTGAGAAGTTGGCCTCTCAACTTAAAACCATGATACAAGATGATTCAAAGATCCAGAGGGTAGCTGAAAAAACCGACCACATCCTACAATCTGAACGCAAGAGACAGGAGACTAGGATGGACACACAACTGAAACGTGTCACAAAATCGCAGCAGCCTCTCAGCTCCTACAAAGATGTGACCGTATTCTTCAACAGTAACCGTATCACCCCAGAAATAGACTCACCTACTGTAGTTGAACTCTCTGAGGACGAAACGGAAAACAAACCGGAGGCAAGTACATCCAAAAAGGCCCCTAGGCCTAAAGGTGAAACTGCAAAACACGCTGAAGGCAGAGGCCAGAAACGTGCCCTACAGTCCTCTTCCACAGCCCAGAGCAACAAGAAAAAGACTGAAAAAAGCCCAAAGAAAGGCCCTAGGCCTACTAAGGAACCCACCAAGAAACACAGCCCCAAGCCGAGTACCTCAAAACAGGCTTTTCGGAGCCCCTCCAGCACATCTGCGGCCATGCCGACAGAGAACAAGGAGGGTTGGCAGAAAGTCAAGGCCTCCAAGAAGGCCCTGAAGAAAAACAACAAGACCCCGAAACTAAACCTGACCGAAGATCAACAAGCTCCTGATGAAGTCCCTAGCCTTTTTCAGAACCTTAGATCTTTAGATCAACCCGTTTCTAATCAGGATTCTCTTATGTCTCCACCATTTAACAACCATTTGCCTCTGTGCCCACCTGGTGTTACAAACTTAGAAACCAAGGCCGTTGCCCTGCTTTCCAATGCCGTTGACAATTATACAAATTTTAATGTTAACAATTCTACAGATGTCATTAATCACATAGACTACGTGACACTAACTAAAGACTGTATTCTCTTAGAATCTACGTTCTTAAATAAAATTGTTGAACCGTATGTTGACTTGCCCTCGTCTGTAGTTAACCTCTCTTCACATACCCTAACCCAACATGAACTTTCAGTGTTAGAAAGGGGACTCAACTTTTGCCCTTTCCCTGGTGAACCAGATGCAGGTGAACTACGTAGGGAACTAGATAGGTTTCATAGACTCCTTAGGATCAAGTCTTACTTTGACCCAAATAGAGCCAGACCAGACAAGGAGGACCCCAACCCCCAAGTCGACCCTTCAAACCCCAACACCAAGACCGCAACGCCATCAGCGACTGCAGGAAAAGGTAACAAAGGTAAGAAAGGTACCCAAGGCAAGAAACCCACACAAGATAAAGGTAAGAAAAACACTCAACCAAAAGGGAGCCCTGTGCCCCCTAAACAAATTGAACCCGAGAAAATCTTAACCGAGACAGAACGCCTTCTGGAACGGTCAAAGGTTATAAAACGTGATTTCAGCTGGAAACCCCCTAAAGGGCCCACCAGTCTGGAAAGTTTTATCCAACTGAACGAAACAGCTTTAGATCTGGTAGTGGCTCGTGCTCCACGAGGCCACAACCTATCTAGAGAGGAAAAACACGCCCTACGCGAAATATCCAGAAATCGTTCAGTAGTAATCAAAAAAGCGGACAAGGGTGGCTCCCTAGTCATCATGAACCGCGAAGATTATGTCAAAGAAGGGATGAGACAGCTAACAGATGGCAAATTCTATGAAGGTGCCAAGGAAGATTTAACTCGTGACCATGCTCACAAGATAAATTTCAGCATAAGTCTTTTAAGAATGAAGGGAGAAATTGACGAGAAATTGGAAAATAAGCTACTTACAACCAAACCTCGCACACCCCAACTGTATCTTCAACCCAAGATACACAAAGGTGTATTTCCCCCCCCGGGAAGGCCCATTATCTCTGCTAATGGATCACCCACAGAAAAGATCTCGGCCTTTGTCGACGCTTATCTGAAACCACTAGTCCCAAAGATCAAATCCTACTTGAGGGATACCAGACACTTGTTACAGATTTTCAAGAAACTGGGACCTATCCCTAAGGACGCCCTAATTGGTACGTTGGATGTAACTTCACTGTACACCAACATCCCGAATAGAGGTGGCCAAATCGCAGTAGGAAGACATCTTTTATTGCATAGGAAGGTTAACCCTGAGGAACCTACCAACCAAAGCTTGTGCCAGCTCCTGTGGCAGGTACTAACCATGAATAACTTCGACTTTGATGGTAAACACTACCTACAAATCGGAGGAACAGCAATGGGGCCAGGGTGGCCCCAACATATGCTAATATATTCATGGGGGACTTTGAAGACTCACATGTATACACCTACAAACTACAACCGATGTTGTGGCTACGGTTCATAGATGATGTGATCTTCATTTGGACCCATGGGGAAGAAGAGTATCAGAAATTCCACACTCACCTGAATACAGTCCATCCGACTATAAAATTCACAGGTGAAGTGTCAAACACTTCTGTGAACTTCCTGGATACGACTATAAGTCTGACCCCGGAAGGCATAGAAACTGACCTCTACATAAAACCCACGGACTCCAACAATTACCTCCGTTCAGACTCTGCCCATCCCAGGCATTGCATACGGGGTATACCCTATGGCCAATTCTTGAGAATCCGTAGGATCTGCACAAATGACACCGACTTCATCCGCCACAGCATGATGAAGGGACGCCATTTTGTGCGCCGTGGATACGACCCTAGTTTTATCCAAAATGCCTTCCTTCGAGCTTGGGGTGAACCTAGAGACAAACTCCTGGTTGACAAACCCAAGAAGAAAGACGGACACCCACACAAACTGATAACCACACACTCCCCAGGTTCTGATCACCTGAGGAAAATTGTGTAGACAAATTGGGACAGCCTAATAAAGTCTTATCAGACAAGGGAAATACATGAGAAAGGTTTTATGACCACGTACAAAAAACCAAAAAACCTCATGTCCTACCTAGTTCGTGCTAAGCTACCTAGAGCACCTAGTGACCTAGAGAGCATCAAACCCAATATCTGCAAGACCAAAAATTGTGGATACTGCACCCGCATGAACTATACTGGTAAAATTAGGTGCACCACTACAGGGCGCACCTACTCCAGTAAACAACATGTATGTTGCAAAAGCTCAAATCTGATCTACTGCCTCGTCTGCAAAAGATGTGGCAAAATGTATGTGGGTCAGACACAAGCAAGGTTGATGGACAGGTGTCAGACACATCTGAGAAACATCAGAACCAATGTTGAAACGAGTATCGTTGGTGCTCACTTCAACTCAGCCTTCCATAAGAAATTGGATGATCTGGAGATCTACGTCGTAGACTTCATAAATGCTCACCCCAAGAGTGACAAGGCTGCCTACCTGAGGAATCTCATCGAGTTCAATTGGATTCAGAGACTCCACTCAAATGCACCCCTAGGGTTGAACATAGCCGATGCACCCTTTAGTGCTGGCTAAACCGGGATGCTTTGGACCGGGGACATATTGTAGGGCCTACCCTATAATAACACCCATCCACCAACTAGGCCTATGCACATCTAGATACTCCGACCTAGCGCCGTCAGAAAATTTTATTAACATTTTCGGCGTGTCTGGGATATAGGCCTAGCGGGAAATAAATAAGGGGGAATTTTAGGCCTAGCCTATAGACCCCAAACGGAACACCCATAGATTATTCTATATACTCTAGCTCTAAAATTATTTGCTATAAATAATTTATTCCATAATAACTACAGCCTTGCTGTTTTATTAAAGTTTCTAGTGTCCTAGACCATGAAACAGGGCTGCTGTCAACAGTTAACCTTTGTTTACTGCTGTCAACAACCCACAACTCCAAGTTCCTGTCAACTTGGGACCACTGGCAAACTTATTGTCACCTCATATTAGCACAAGCTGATGCCTGATGAGTCCCCATAGGACGAAACTACTAAAATATAGGCCCTAGATCCTGTTCTGGAGCCTCTCACTAAGGGTTGTTGATAACCTTGGTGATGTTGTCATGTAATCTGTTACACTGTCAACAAGTGACTGTTGCCAAGCAATGGTGTTCTGTATGACGTCATGGTCCAACGACCAAACCGTCATTCAAAGTGGTTGCATCGTGCGAGTAGGACCCCCCACCCCTAGCTCTTGTAGAAAAATTAAAACTGTTCTATGGAGGCCTAATGTTTCTAGTCCTGCCCATATACTTGACAGTGTGTCACAACGTTAAATACATGTCTAGGCACATTTACCCGCCGGCTTATGGGTCATCAAAGCACCACTCCAGCACATGCTTATAGCATTATTTCCAATAGATCAATGACTTTAATATTCAGGGTACCCACACAAATTTCATTTTCAAATTCCATGTGTTTTCCCTGAGCCACGGCAGAATTTCCCTGTACTGTTTGCTTTGGAACTGTTATTAATATTCATAATTGGGTAGTCTGTCAGGATTCAAAATTTTGAAAATCTAGAAGCCAAGTAGTGCATTCTCGTGCTTTTTGAGAATAGATCATACCACCACCACAATTATGGTTTCAAAATGTTTTTCCCTGTGTGCAAAAATATTTTTCCATGTGTTTTCCCTGTGTTTTGGAAACATTTTCAAATTCCATGTGTTTCCCTGACAGGGAATCGATTTTTCCACTTTCCCTGTTATTCCCTGTTTGTGGGTACCCTGTTTTATGCACTGCATACACGCTTATACGATGTTACCAGAAATAACCAGACATAAGGCAGAAATATGGAGCCATCTCTGATGAAAAATCAATCATTGTATCATTTATTTGTTGATAACAAATGCTTGTTTAACGTCTAGTGTTAAACAAGCATTTGTTATAATTTGTTCATTGTAAAGAAAGGTTGTTTACATGATTCTAGTTTTGGTTTTAAGAATAAAGCATTGATATTCTCTGATAATAAATATCTCTGCATACAAATATATATATTGTTAATATTAATTCTATGCTGCTTTGTATTTTGCATCTAGGTAACCATATCACATTTGAACAGGTCACTAGCCCCACACGTAGACCTAGTTAAACGAGATGAACACTTTATTACAGAACGCCATTTTAATTAATGTAGGGTATATTTCCTAATTAAGGACTCACAAACAAATCATATATATCTATGTGCCGCTAGTTACATTAGCGGCATGACCATTTCTTTATTCCAATACCTGTACCAAAAGGATATCACATTTGTAACATGGACAAAGTTTTCATATGTGGTGGCAGTTACAATCAATTCATGCGCTCTCATTTCAATTTATGCAAGTGGTGTCACAAATACTATATTGCTCGAGGAGACTCTATACTGCCGTGTGGATTTCATCTTCCTCTGTCACTGACCATAGCAGACGGGAAAACTTTTTCCGTGACGGCCCATGACGTTATCAGGCGGTCAAACTTCCGTCACCACCTGTACCACGTTGGTGACGGCCCATGACGTCATCAGGCGGTCAAACTTCCGTCACCACCTGTACCACGTTGGTGACGGCCCATGACATCATCGGGCGGTCAAACTTCCGTCACCGCCTGTACCACGTTGGTGACGGCCCATGACATCATCGGGCGGTCAAACTTCCGTCACCACCTGTACCACGTTGGTGACGGCCCATGACGTCATCAGGCGGTCAAACTTCCGTCACCCCCTGTACCAAGTTGGTGACGGCCCATGACGTCATCAGGCAGTCACACTTCCGTCACAGCCTGTACCATGTTTGTGATTGCTGTTCGAGCCTCATTCTCGCCCAATGCGCCCACGGCCTGAAGCGCCCTCTCCTGGTACGAGGTCACAAGGCTGCGGGCGTGGCTGATAGTGCCACTGGTCGATAGTAGCGTCTCTAACTAGAAATCAGATAAATCAAAATGAATTGAATTTCATGCAAGAAAAAAGCATCTGTAGAAACACAATGTGGAAACTGGTGTTCCCAACTGGCAAGTATAATTATGTTTCCTAAGACTCCCCAGGGCAATAATCCAGTTTTAATTCGATCACAGATGTATCAGTGTTAACTTGATGGACCTTAGCTAGTATGCAAGTACACAGATTCTTTTACATGAATCCCAAAGAAGATAACTTAAAATATGTTATACCGCGTATTATCCGCATCTCGCGTATTACCGAATTGGCCAAACCAAGACCAATTTGCCTAAACATTTGAGAATGTTGTACTAGGATTTAAAGGTATATGATCGAGGAAATCCACCCCATAGGGGTGGTGGCCGGCTTCCATCAAGGATTCTTGATCACATACATTGGTCTATAATTATAATTAATGCACTAATGATGCATGATTGCACCACTGTTCACATGAAGCAATATGCTGTCTTTAAAGGGTTAGTGTGGAGAGGTCATGATGCATAAATTCATGCATTGCAGTTCACCCGAAGCACCATGCTGCCCTAAAAGGGTTATTTATATATATATATATATGGGTGCCATAAGAGACGTGTGAACACCATCCAACACTCCACACAGGAAAGCTATATTCACCTATATGGATATGACAGCTTGGGAGCAGGACTCACATGCCGCGGTCTGTACTGCTAGTATGTGGAGGTTGGGGTGTCAACAACATATTAAACCAAGGTCTGTTGCTCACACCCTCACCCGCAGTACCTCAGCACACATAGCCGCGGCAGCTATACATATATGTAGCACTGTGGGTATGTGTGTAGGGGAGGGGACGTGTGATCAACATGGTACCATTGAAAGCTCAGCAGACCGGAATGAGCAGTGCATTCTGGGTTCCTGACGTGTGAACAACATATAGACTCATTGCAGGTAAGGTCTTATGCGTAAAAGGAACGGATTGAGACCCGTGCAGGCCTCACTGGTGGGCGCTGCAGCCAGGCTGGTGTGATAACCACGCTGGTAGCGGGTAGGGCTGAAGGGGGGGGGGGGCGGGGTGTGTGAACAACTTTGTACCACTGAAAGCTCAGTAGACCGGAATGAGCAGGCGCTGGGACTAGCTTATTGCAACAGGTAAGGGGTGGAAGGTGGGCATTACCAAGATTTCCCTTCTCTTTAAGCATGTGCGTATAGCTGCCTCAATCCGCAAATTGCGCATTTATTCACCTGGAATAGTCCATTATTACACCAAAGGGGTGAAAGGTGTGCGCAGACTTTCTGCAGGTCTAATGCATACAGGAACGGGTGACGACGCAGGGTTAGGATCGCTCTGGCGGAGTGCAGTGCTGAAGGGTGGGAGACCATAGAGCCTGTGTATGTAGGGTGCAAAAAGCAAACGGCCCAATGCTAAACCTATGGACGCGCAGCTCCTGTTGAAACCTTACGGAAATGTGAACTCCTTAACCATGGCCGGGGACTCCGTCGCCGGCCAATAACCTGTATCTGGGGTCTAAAAATTGCTTTAGTGCTGTGCTATACTTCAAAAAGACCTTGTATTGTTAGCAGCTACAATTTGTGAATCGTGTATAGCCCACACTGCAGGTTTGGTCTGTGTATTACACGTGTAATATACAATATAAACAGTATATATGACCTACATACCCGTTTCTGTGACTTGGCTGAAGGGGAGCTGACTAGGTCTTCAATAAGAATCCTGTCATCCGGGCGGTTGTCAAGGTGCAGCGCGACTGGTAGTGACGTCATGCTGACAGATGACGTCTCTGATTCAGGTTTGATGATTGAACGCAGGTCCTCATGTAACTAAAAGTTTCATTAACCCCACATTTAAACATTATACACTCTATATATGTTTAACAACATCTAGATCATGCCTAACCATGCTTCATTGTAAAGCTCATGCTTCATTGTAAACTAAAAATCTGAGAAATCTGAGGAGTTTGCATGCCTAAAACTTAAATGCTGAATGAATACATTGTACTTCAAATTGCCCAGTATGGATATTTGTAACTGCCAATCAGTGAAGTTACAAATAAAGAACTTTTTATTTGGCAATCTCATTTCATAGTATTGTCCAGTGAAATCCAGGTATTTTAAAAACGTGTATCCAATGTATTGGCTAATTATGAATCCTGACACAACAAAACTAATAAAAGTTTGATTTTTGTACCATACCTGATAAGCAAATCCCATGCTGTGACCAAACTGATAGGCCGCCTCCTGTCTCTCTACAGAATGTTTAGCCAACATTAGCACTCCCTTACAACTCTTTGCTAGCAGACTTCCTGAAATAGATGGTGTTCTTATTAAAATAGAATGTAATGGGGGAGAAGTACCACAAACCAAACAGACCACGTGAATATGAAGTTCCAGTTTTTATTCTTCTTGGTATTACACTATAGTGAGTTTGAGGGGCTATATGGGATTACAGTTTCGGGAACAGTAGCCTTCTTCAGATCCTAGCCAGATCTTATTAAAATACTGATGGAGGTCGAGCACTGCTCGAATTAGACTACCTACAATATTCCACTAATGTTAATAAAATATGAAGATGAAATTAAGCTGGCAAATTATTCCCCAAGGCTTGATACATTAAAGCAGTATGCGGCCTTGATGAAGTAAAACTTTGAACTTCAATTGACAGACTATGGTCTGGGCACAGCTGAATAAAAATACACAACCATAGCATATAAAGATATGTCCCTTAAACAGTTATCCGTAAATTATGAGCTGAATACTAGAATTCCTCACCTGTAGAGAGAAATGTCTGCCTTTCCCAGGCTTCAACAGTGGCGTCACCTGCTGGTAGTTGTGGGAACCTGTTGGTGCTGGCTGCAGTGGTGAACTCAGCCGCCGTCATGTCCCGGATGGCGCTGGATATCAGCTCCACCACCTGGTGGGCAAACACAGTATCAAAGTTAAAACGAGATAAGGTCCGAGAAAGCTAGAGAACACATCACATTGTAATTATGCAACTACTGAGTATAGGCGTACACTCCTTTCTTTGCTCTGTTCTCCCATCCCATGGAAAATGTTATAATCGGTAAATGCAGATCATATTAAGATGATTTTTGTGAATGACTTTTTGTTAAATAAATACTGGTAAGTAAAGTCATTCGTGTGTTGATAAAAAAATCCATTTTCATTGCTATGCATTTCCGTTGTAATTCAATCCAGATATGTATAAAATATAATTCAGGGATAATCCTGCTGAACATTAGTAACCACATATGACTGATCAAAATAGTGCAAGGTGTAAAATGGGTTACCGTATTCGACGTGATAAGCGCACACCCCCCATTTTTGGCCGATTCTTATACTAGAAATAATCCAAAATATCTCAAATTTTGACCCCAATTAAACTCTTAACTTCTAAAAGGTGTCCATAATTATTTTTTAAGCGCACTGTGCGCTTATTACGTCGAATACAGTATAGGTTTTTAATTTCTAATATACAGCAGTCCAACATTATAGCACTCCAATGCACTATATGGATATATATCTAAAACTGGACATCGACATCCATGTAACAGAAAGCTATATTTATTAGAAGTAGAAATCCATGAATATCTATATGAAGGAGAACACCATGTTCATGCCTATATGTCTGTGTGTATGTTCATTTCGAAATTCAAGATTGCAACCATTGATTGAATGCCACCATGCTTTCAATGTAATCTCGAATTGCAGTTGCAGTAGTTTGATACTAATAAAAAAAAATCTATTCTATTTTTCTTTCATGAACAGTTGGCATCCCATAGATTCAAGATGGCTATCACTTATTGAATGTCCCAATGCTTGAAATGCAATCTTGACTTGTAGTTGCATTAATTTGATACTATCAAAAAAACAAATCCTATTTGATTTTTCCTTCATTCAACCCATTCAAGATGGCTACCATTTACTAAATGCCACAATGCTTTCAGTGCAATGAAGAATTGTAGTTGCATTAATTTGATATCTATATAAGAACATTTCTATTTGATACCTTTTTCAAACACAGTTGGCACCCCATAGGTTTAGGATGGCCACCATTCATTGAATGCCACAATGCTTTAAATGCAATCTTGAAATGTAGTTGCATTAATTTTAAACTGTTAAAAACATCCAATTTAGTTGTTTTTTTCATGAAGAGTTGGCACCCCATAGGTTCAAGATGGCCACCAATCATTGAATGCCATAATGCTTAAATGCAATCTTGAGTTGCTGTTGCATTAATTTGATTCTTAAAAAAAAAACTTTCTTTTTTTTCTTTCATGAACAGTTGGCACCCCATACATTCAAGGTGACTACCAGTCATTGCATGCCACAATGCTTTAAGTGCAATCACAAATTGTAGTTGCATTAATCTGATACTAATAAAAAAACTAATTCTATTCTTTTTTTTATTTATGAACAGTTGGCACCCCATATATTTAAGATGACTACCATTCATTGAATGCCCCGATGCTTGAAATGCAATCTCGAATTGTAGTTGCATCAATTTAATGCTAATAAAAAACAAATTCTTATCAATTTTTCTTTCATGAATATTTGGCACCCCATAAGGTGGCCACCATTCATATTAATGCAAATAGAATGCTTTAAGTGCTGTCACGACTTGTAGTTGCATTAATCTGATACTAAAAAAAAAAAATCTATTTGAATTTTCTTTCATGAACAGTTGGCACCCCATAAATTAAAAATGCACCCAGCACCCAGGTCAACAGCTATATACAGACACGTGTACCTCCCCTGCCTGTTCTCCTTCAATGCACAGTGAAGAGGGTGGGAGGGGGTGACCCTCAACAGTGCATAAACACTTTGATTGGATGACAATGCAGTTTTTATATTACAACCTAAATTTGTGCAACGAAAATCATCAAGAAATACTAAGTATTTTTTCCAAAGAATAGCTTTTCTAGAATGGCTCGGTATTCAGGAATCCTACTGCGAATAAAAAAATGTCAAATTCTAATTCTAAATACCTGAAAATTGAGAAATGCTGGCGTTCACGGGTTATGTAGGAAATGTACTAAAAACAGCAAAAAAGGGCAACAAAACCCTAATTTTCTCAAAAACTGTTCAGTAGGATTTTTTCTAACTGAGGTTCCACTGTTTTCTACCCTCATATTACACATTGGCATAGAGAATATATTGACACCTAGTCAGGATTTTGCGCTAGGAGCAATCTGTGAGGCGAAAAACAGCCAAAATGAGCCACTGGTCTGAAGTATAAAACTGGGCATCGATCACTATAGAGCTACAAAGAGACAGAGAATCGATGTCCAGTAATAACATGGGTAGTGGTAATGCCTCATATAATCAACGCTCACTTCAGTGTTGTAGAGTCGGGCCAGCCCGGTGGACGCGTTAGCGAGTAGGAAGTCTCCGGAGAGAACGGCTAGTTTGTTACCGAAGTGAATGTTCTCCTTCTGGTTCTGGTCGTCCTGCCCAAGGTGCTGCTCGGGGTGTGTCGCTCTCACATCTACCACTCCCGTGTGGATCAGGTGTGCCGTGTGGATCATCTCTGTGATCTCAGCCAGGTTCCGCTGACTGAGGAGGCACAACAGGAGCACATTGGTTCAAGTGTTTGAAATCACAGTGTAAATCGTGATTTAGTCTGAATAACATTTCTCATAATCTTACAAATCTTACAATAGAAGTGCAAAACCTCATTAGTAATTTCGACCATGTGGGTATTTAATTATTAAACATATTAAATCTACATCACAGCTTGACTCATTTCATGTGGGTACTACCAGGTAGCAATAGGGCAAGACAATAGAAAATATCACCTGAACACATGCGAGCCGAGTCGTGTATAACGGCCCATGTTAAGACTAAAGAGACCTACTGTGGGAATACATACTCACCTTGGATAAATACCGCTAACCATTGTTTCGGGTACTTCATCGTTGGCTGTAGCAGCTGAAGCAACACCCGGTCCAGCTGCCTTGGCTACTAGCAAAACCAGCAGCCCCCTGATCTGTAGACTCTCTGTGCCCTCAAACACGAAACGTCTGAAATGATGATGTGCATGGATACATCGTTTTTTGTTTTTTTCTAAAAGAGTTTTGTTACAAAAAGTGATACTGGGTTGTACGTTATGCTAGAAAAAATGATACATTATTAATGAAGTTTGATAGAATACTTATTATAAGTTTTACTCTACAGAAGTATGAGGTGAATGTACAAGATCTATTTCTAAGTTCAATAAAGTTTATTATCTCAAGTGATTGTATAACCCTTTCCCTCTTATAATCTGCCATTTATTTTGGCACGAGATTCTTAAGTAAATTTGTGCAATACAAGACTCAAATTCTAACCATCATATATCTTTTGATAGGGTTTGATTATTTAGTCTTGACAGAGGAAATCAGATGGCAGCCCTGAGTGACCTTCGACCTGAAACTCAGTGAACGTTTTCCATTGCTAATCTTACCAACAGTCTACTACAGGTATTACATGTAGGGCCTATGTGGTGCTATACCTTGTTGCCGTATTATGAACAAAGTGCTAGATTATAGATACATGTACATGTATAATGCTTGAAGCATTTTATGTTTCTTAATCTATTTCTTTGAATTTACCAGAGATTTTCCAGTTCCTGAATTTACCAGTTAGGGTTTTAAAAGATTGAGCGTGTGAGTGGCCTCACAAATGACTCAGGGTAGGCTGGATCTGTAGCTTATCAAACGGTTGTTCCACAACCGTTTAATTAGGGGCACAGTGATCCGTTCCCTGTCTGTTCTTACCAAAGGTTAAAACTGCGGATTTGTGCATAATTCATACTGATTCATATGTAACTTTTGCTTCCTACACTCTGACATTGTACACTGTACATTGTACACTTGCCTGGGGTGCTGCATAGGGCTACAGTGTCAGTGATCACATAACACATCTATATAGCTGCATTTATCCCGTTCTCCATTTATCTCATTCTCTGTTTATCTCCGTTCTACCTTTATCCTGTTCTCCCTTTGTCCCGTTCTCTCTTTATCCCATTCTCCCTTTAGCCCGAGCTCTGTTTATCCCGTTCTCCGTTTATCCGTTCTCCCTTTATTCCGAGCTCCATTTATCCGAGCTCCGTTTATCCCGAGCTCCGTATATCCCGTTCTCCGTTTATCCCGTTCTCCCTTTATCCCAAGCTCCATTTATCCCGAGCTCTGTTTATCCCATTCTCCGTTTATCCCGTTCTTTAATAGTTTATCCCATTCTCCATTTATCCTGAGCTCCGTTGGTCCCGTGCTCTGTTTTGATAATGTTGATCAGAAACAACAGTTTCAAAGGTCATGTGACTTTGCCTATCTTCATGTACTTAGATATGGTACTCCCTTATAATCATTTGTTGGTCAATTATGGCATCAGAAATGGATTCCTTGTTAAAAAGTACCCTCAAGTCATGTGTCATACATGGATGTTATTCCATTTCAGGCCAGCAGGTGGGTGTGGGTGAGCAGGTGGGTGTGGGTGTGCAGGTGGGTGTGGGCGACAAGTTGCAGGCTGCAGGCATGTACCGCCTTCTGTCCCTGTCAAAACTGCACTCCTTTTATGCTGCCACTGTGGAAATCTCATGCTGTCTTGTTGAATTCTTGCGGAGTATGAGATCTGCTAGTGGCGCCACCATATCTTTGACGGGTGGAAAGAGAACTTTAAAGCTAATTTTTTTTTTTTTGGGGGGGGGGGGGGCATGGTAACATTTTATGTGCCCTCCAGAGTTGGGGGATAGGGTGTAGTAAAAACATTTTTATTTCAACAGATTTCATGCAGTATGCTTTTTCTTGAACAATATGACTTTTGGCTTATGTTTTACTTCTTGAAATGTGTTACCAACGGTGTTACCACAGGACATGCCCAGTTTTTGCCCGGCTTGGTGGTAGATCTTTGAAGTTAGGTGGTATTTGAAGTAAGATAGAGGTACAAGATGAGAGAAATAGCACAACTTTGGCTCGAAATATGATTTCTATCTTCGACAAAATGGTCGCCCATGGTCGCCCATTACAAAGGGTAGATTGCTTTTTTTTTTAAATTGTGAAAGATCGCAGGCGAATATCACAAAGAGAAAATGAGTTTTTTGAGAAATTTTCGAGGGAATATTGTGTGCCCCGGTCTTGCCTACGGACGTATCTCTTTTTTCCCCTTTTGTCTATCTCGAATAGCAACCGAAAGACAAACTTTTTCCAATGTCCCATAATTGTCTTAAAACGCCAAATGAGGCAATGTATATTACTCAGGGTTAATTTACCCTGAGTCAATTAGATTAAGAAGGATACTGGAACTTCAAGTGGAAGGAGGGCCAGATAATCACATACCAGTAGCCTACATCAGGCATATTTAATAGCAAGGGAGCTTATATATTATTATCAGCATCTAAATTTACATACAAGTCAAGTGCGCCCCAAAGGCCTAGCATTAAGGCTCATACGTGAACATACCTCGCAGTCTTGAGAAGGGGGTGCTTGGTACCCACTAATTTCCTCATGTGTAGGGCTACATTGGAAAACTCATCACTCAATAAACATCTCAAACTCATAAATGATGTGGGGTATCCCACTATTTTCTCTGCTTCAGTCACTGCTTTATTCCAGTCTGTCGCTTTAGAATAACCAAGAAAACTTGCAAAATTATCAGACACTCCAAGTAGATGCCTGCGTGGCTGTTGTAATAAGCCAAGAGAGTGTCGTCTTTCCATTATCAGACCATGATTGAACGATTGAGTAGGCCTGCATGCAGAGCTTTTGTAAGAGAGTGTCCTTGAAGTTTTCGTTGAGGTGCCTGTTTGTGTTGCTCTTGGATTTATCAGACGACAATTTACACAATGTAGAACTGGAGACCGTGAAAGCCTTCCCAGGGTCCTACTACACATCACTGTTGACATTCCTAGATTCATTATTATAAGTTATTTCCAAGTTATTTGCACGTTTTTGTGTCCCGAAATCAGTCGTGTTCTTGCGCCAATGTGTTTGGGATTCCCCCTTGCGTGCTACGTCATCAAATATCGTGTTGGGGATTCCCTCGCTGTCTGCTGCGGTCACTAGACCCCACTGACATCTCTTGTGTTGACATTCAACTGGATTTCTCAGGTAAATGCAATGCAATATCGTTTTAAAGGTAATACTATAATAGAAAATGAGCTATAGTCTTTACCAATGTTGTAAACTATGGAACTGACACTCTCGATTGTGAATGTTTATCATATGACAATGATCGGAATGAATGACAGTCTGCTCCCAGTCACTGAGAGTCAGAGTCTCAGTCAGTCTGTGCCGGTGTCAATGACTGAATCAGTGAATCAGTCTTGAACTTGAAGCAATGAAATCGAAATTATCGTGAATGTGTCACTGTGGACTGGAATGAATCAACCAGTGTCAGTGAACAGCCTTGGATGTGCTTGTTATTTTTAACAGTGGGGTTGTGTGAACATTGGATCCCTTAAAATAGGGACAACAGGCTATTCATAAATATTGTTCCTAAAAAATCTTGCTATACATCACTAGATAGCTTAGATCGATACAATGTCAGAAAGCATACCATCTTTTCTGTAATGTGAAAATTGGATTTTTGAGAGAATTTCTCCCAAAAGAAATAATGATAAAAAGTGCATTTATTTGAACTTTGTGATTTTAAAGGCGCACTGAGTTGAGGACCTAGCCCTGCCAAGTTTTGTACGCAAATGACGTCGTGGGTTCAGTGCGCCTTTAAGAATACACACTAAGTTTCACATTACACAACCTGTTTTTGGTAGTTTTGGACAAAATCTGGGCAAACCATCTAGGATACATCAACTTAAAGGTGTTTTCTTTCAGTTTCAATCACTTTCAATGTGACAGGGGTTCAGAAAATTGAGTTACCCCATGGACCAAAAATATGTTGCAGTCCCATAGACTTAACATAGGATGATAAAAATGTCATATTCCACTGCTTGTTTTAGGTAGTTGCATCCAAAATTCTGACAAACCACCTAGGATACACCAACTTCAATATGTTTTCTTTCAGAATCTGCCACCTTCAGTATGATAGATCTTGAGATAATTGAGTTACCCCTTGGACCAAAAATGTGTTACACCATCAGTTGATTTTAAAATGAGAGCAGAAAACGCCAGTGGCGCCCTCTGTAGTGCACTGTGGTGCCTACTTAAAAGAAAAGACCAGCGTAATTCTATGTGGCATTCTATCACTAGTATTGGTGTTGATTTACAATATTCAGAGATATTTACTATTAAAATATGCATCAGCTAGGACTTATACCTGAAATAGATAAGTGCAGAGTGACGTCACAAGAGAACAAAAAACTCCCCAGACACTCAGCCCATCCCAATTGATTGGTCTAGACACAACTATAATGACTCCTTGATTGGTTGCTCGGTAATCTACACCAATGTTAGGGAGGGTTCATTATTTATGGCAGGGGGGGTGAGCATTTGAGGGGGGGCACATTTTCTTAGGGGTATTCAAAGGGGGGGGGCTTTTTTTTTACCCTATTCTTAGGGGGGGGCCTTTTTTTTTAGGGGTATTCCTAAAAATGTCGCGAATTTAGTGTAACGGGTTGACTATAAAGTCTAACTGTTATTGTTGTATATCTATTGTATGTTGTATGATGTAAGACAACACGGTGCTATTGTGTTTAATAACTGTTTTATTCATCTAACTAGTGTCGTCGGTTCGTTACATATACCGACTCCTCTAGTTCGGTTATCTATACGGTAGTGTACCGGTACCACCTTCGGTTACCGTCGGTAGTTGTTACATAATCATTTTTACATAACTAAACCTAACAGGTGGCGCTGCTAGTACGGTCACGTGGCTACGCAGCGCTGTATATAAGACGGCTGCTTCCCCATTGGAAGTCAGTCAGGTTTGGGACTGTCGTGACATGACCACCCTGTGCTCACGGGCTTAACTCTATGCTATAGGGTTGCCCACTGTATTATATATCTGTTCTGATCTCGTATATCCGCTGGTTATACTTGTACTATAATACCCAAGAGTTACCTTTACAATAAAGTCGCCGTATATTAAAGTCTAATTTACCTTGTCTGGTTTTTGTACTCAAGTGTTACATACGTAGTAAGAGACCAACTACATTGGTGCCGTGACCACTTGACGAACCGACCATTGATAGGGTATTAAATAGACTTACAGTATATGGATTACCTATACGATTTTGTCAGCTCGTTCAGCGGCAGGACTAAAACCCCTGCTGAGGAACGTGAAGAAGCCGTACAGAATGTACGCTTCTTCACAGGCAAATCTAATAGGCGGGAGAGCCGGGCAGCCTCGGAGGTGCCCGGTGACGACCTCTCCCAAGAAGCAATAGGTGATCCTATTGTGGAAGCCTTTACCAAAGGAGAGGATGGGGAGCAATCTCCAATCCCGGGACCCTTTGATATAAGCTCCAGGAGATCGTTGGACTCCCTTTCCACGAATCTTTTCTGTCCTGAGGGTCAGAAAATACCGGGTAGAGAGCCTAAAACTCTCGGCCCAGCTGCCTTCGGTTCTACACCGACGGTAGCAGATCCTTCATTGGATCCTGACACGTCGGTTTTTACTGATGGTGCCACTCCTACACCGAACGGTATGGGGGGTGGCGGGCTATCAAAGAAAACTAACGTAGCAACAGAAGCTCCTGGGAAGGGATACCCGCCAGCAGTAGATGAGCCATCCAGTTTACCACTGGATGGGGACCTACTGGCTGCCATGGGGATCCCCACCAAGAAAACTGAGTTGCATGAGCTCGCTGAAGCCCGGAGGGAACTTGCTTCCATCAATCAAACTAGGAAGTTATTCCTAAGGGAGGTTGATGAGAAGAAAAAGTTCCTACTGGAACTCCAGAACGAGATGGCTTCCCACAAGGTGGAGGTTGACAAACTTTTGCACCAGAGGGTGTCCGGCGAATGTGAGGTTGCAAGCTTAACTTCCTTGGGAAAGGATTTGAGCACGCAGCTCCACTTAGCCAGACAGGACCTCGCAAGCTTAAGGCAAGTCAATCAGGACCTGAAGACGAAGTCGGAGAAAGTACCACCACCTTCCACGGTGGTACCTCCAGTCATACCCATACCCAGTGTATACACGACAGTGACACCTTCAAGTGTCCCGCCGCTAGTACACACCACGGTAACAGGTATGACACCTCAGATGGGGGCTAGCTATCTACAGACTCCGGTCTGTGGTGGCGCCTTTGGAGGCACGGCAACACCTCCAGGGTACACCCACCCATCTACTGGTTCAACGATGTTGAACCAGCAGCAGACCATGGTCTCAGTTCCAGTACCGAAACCCAGAGCTAGACAAGGCTTAACGCCTGTCCAGCGGGCTAAGTACGACCGGAACCCGGCTATTGAGAAGCTGGGGACAGACATCGTCCCGCGGGACATCGATGAACTGGATGAACGGTATGCTCCTTTCAACTTTGGGGACATCAAACATCCTGATGCAGCCCGTCAAAAGGCCATCGATATTCCTCCTTTCACAGGGTCGCCACCCTGGAGAAAGTACAAAGTTCGGTTCAAGGCTATTGTGGAGAGCAATCGCTGGAACAATCAGCAAGCGCTGGTTGCTCTGAAGCAAGCACTCTGCAACGGGCCAGGTGAACCAGCCCTTTTGGCGTTCGAGAGAGTGAAGATCAAGACATTGAGCTCACTTGAAGAAACAGCTGAATGGGCAATTGGGAAGATTGGTGAGCATGACCCAAGGACTCAGCTGCTCAAACGTGTCCAACGCAAGGACGAGCATCTGAGATCCTACGGATTTGCTCTACAAGAACTGATATCCGAGTGTTATCAGGGATGTAGACCTGACACCCCCACTGTCATCCAGGAGTTAACCTCCAGGTTTGTCAATGGAGTCAGAGACACCAATCTCCAGGCATATCTGCGGGAGAAATGGCAGCCGGACTTATCTCTAGCTGACCTTTTTGACCATGCAGATGTGTATGACACCAAACAGGCTGTTTTTCCTAGTGGAGGAGTGTCGGCAGCTCCATCTGTAGCCCCGAAAGGAGCTCAGGTGGTAGAGGCCGCCACAAAACCACCTAAGAAAAAACAGCCCGCCTCTGAGGAGGTGGCGGCAGTAATGCCTGACAGGGACATGGAAAAGATGATTGAGGGTTTGTTGCGGAAGCACTTGGAAAAGAGCTCTGCGTCCACTTCTGATTCTGGATCTGGAAAGAGAAGGAAAAAGAAGAAAAAGGACACGAAACCTCAGCCATGTAGACGCTGTCAGAAGATGGGTCATTGGGCTAGCGAATGCAAAGCCCCTGCACCCATCGCTGCTAAAACCGAAAAGGAGACGGAAAACTGAATGGGGCCCATCCTCTTGGCAAGGATGGCGCCCCCACAGTTAGCCATGCCTGTAAGGGATTAGTAGACGGTGTTAACTCTTCCATGAACCAAGGCCGCGCAGAGGCAGAAGGGTCTGTACAACCTGTAAGCGTCTGGCAAGGCGGGGCTGGCAAGGACGAACGGAATCCGGAGGATTCTGTAGTCGCTGGCTTAGAGGAGTCTTGGTTAGAATCAATTGCCCAGAGCAGTGTGATTCAGGACTCCCCGAGCGACCCATGTTGGGATTATCTCCTGACAAAAGGGGTTGCTATGGATGGAGGGGGAAGCCCGATGCTGACCTCTGAGTGTGTCCCTTTACGGGGACAGCGTTGGTACCTGAGTCTGGTTATTTCCGGGACGCGTGGTGAATTTTTGGTCGACACGGGTGCATCTCACACCTTGGTCGATCGTAAATTCATGGCCCGTCTTTGCAACCAGCCCGAAGCTCCGCTACTAGGAGTAAAGGCTCGGACTGCTACGGGAGATAGTATGCAGACTTATGGCAGAACTGTAAAACCTATGTTGGTTGATGGCAAGACATACTGGATATGTCCAACCATCACCGACATCACTGATGATGGCATACTGGGGATGGACTTTGCTGCTCTTTACGGGGTAACAATGAACACCGCAACGGGCCGACTTCAGATTAAACATCCTTATAAACAATCTGTACAGTGCGTTTTAAGGAATGGTTCTTCTGTGGCGTCAGTGGCACAAGACACAAAGTTGGCAGCAGGACATGTATCTGATGTCCTAGTCAGCTGCGTGGGAGTGCAGGCCAAACGGCCGGGAATGTTTGAACCAGAAGATCAAAAGCTCTCTGAGTTAGGTCTTGCTGGCTATCATACTTACCTGGCCAACGCTCGTTGGGGGGTGATACCGATTTGTAACTCGAGTAGTAGAGAAATCACTCTACGAAAGGGGACGCCTATTGGTAACACCACGCGAGCATATGGGGTAGACTCACTAACTACGGACTTTGTGGAAGTAGGTGTGGTGGCGGGAGACTCTTCCCACGAAGAGGCTCTAGCTAAATCCAACCTACCGAAACATTTAAGGTCCCTGTTGTGTGAGTCCCACCTCACAACCCTAGAGAGCGAAATGGTGGCAAATGAGCTGTCGGAGTTATCTGACGCCTTTGCGCAACCAGGAGATCCTCTAGGGCGTACCAATACGGTACAACACCGGGTTGACACTGGGGACGCGCTTCCCAGTAGAATCCCCTACCGTCGGTTACCCATGGCTAAAAAAAGTGCTATGGAGGCTGAGGTAGAAAAGATGTTGGATGAAGATGTGATTCAACCTAGTGAGAGTCCATGGTCAAGTCCTGTGGTGATGGTCACCAAGAAGGATGGTTCCTGTCGATTTTGCATCGACTATAGGAAGTTGAACGGACTCACTAGGAAGAATGCATATCCTCTACCTCGGATAGATGAATGTGTGGAATCTCTGGGTGGGGCAAAATGGTTCTGTACACTAGATTTACAATCTGGTTATTGGCAGATCGGCATGGACCCCCGGGACCGAGAAAAAACCGCATTTTCTACCCATATGGGACTATTTGAGTTCAACGTCATGCCATTCGGGCTATGCAATGCCCCGGCAACCTTCGAGGCAATGATGGAAACCATGTTACGGGGTTTACTTTGGAAAAAGTGCCTAGTATACTTGGACGACATCATCGTCTTCGGTGGTTCTGTGGAGGAAACTCTACAGAACCTCCAAGCTGTGCTGAAACGCATCTTATCATATGGTCTGAAATTGAAACCTTCAAAGTGCAAGCTTTTTAGGAAGTCAGTTGAATACCTAGGTAGAATTGTTTCTGAACATGGCATCATGGCTGATCCTCATAAGATCGAAGTGGTACAGAACTGGCCTCGTCCGATGGACACGAAGGAGATACGCTCTTTCATCGGGTTTTGTTCATACTACAGAGATTTTATACCTGGATTCTCGAGAGTCGCAGCTCCCTTACAAGAGCTGATGATTGGAGAGAAGAAGGCTAAGGCTAAAATAGTCTGGTCTCCAGCCGCAGAACAGTCTTTCAGTGAGTTAAAGAGACTCTTCTTAGAAACACCTGTTTTGCACTACCCTGCACCTGTTGGTAAGTTCATCTTGGACACTGATGCTTCTAATACAAGTATTGGTGCTGCCTTGTCGCAGATCCAGGATGGGCGAGAAGTGCCGCTGGCATTTTCGTCCAACAGTCTAAGCAAAACACAACGTAACTACTGCACAACCAAGCGTGAACTCTTGGCAGTGGTGGTTTACACAAAAAAGTACAGACATTTCCTATATGGTGGGAATTATCTCGTACGGACGGATCATTCATCTCTGCAGTGGCTCCTTAACTTCAAGGACGCTGAGGGGATGATGGGTAGATGGTTGAACCACCTCTCTGAGTTTGGCATGACGAATGAGCATATCATACACAGGAGTGGAGTAGATCATGTGAATGCGGACAGCTTGTCCCGCTATCCTATCCGGAACTGTCACCGTGTAGACTGCCGAGACTGTGGGTCTCACAATGCAGTGATTGCGTCTGTGGGTGCGAAAGTTCCTAACTGGACGTTAAATCACTTGAAGGATGAGCAGCTTGCAGATCCAGCTATTTCGAGGGTGTACTCCTTGAAGTTGTTGGGCCTGTCCAAGCCTGTTCGCCCCGCACTTTCGCTGGAATGTAAAGAAGTTAGACAACTGTTAGCTCAGTGGGATAATCTTTTTATACGGAACAGTGTATTGTGCCGCTGGAGAGTGCAACCTGGCAGGAAGAGAACAGCTCAGTCTGTAGTGCCTCTGTCACTCAGACTACAGTTGCTCAATTACTGTCATGGCCACCGAACTTCAGCACACTTTGGCAGACAACGGACTGAGGCAAAGATTAAGAGTAGATATTACTGGCCTGGTATGACTTTGGACATACGGCGTTGGGTGAAGCAATGCCCCCAATGCTGTTTATCAAAGCCTGGACCTGGTATCGGTAAACTACCTCTAAGTCAAGAGCTATTCGGTGTTCGGTTTGCCCGGATCGCTGTTGATATCATTAGTGGTTTCAACACGACCCCCCGTGGGAATACCTGTATGATGGTGGTACAGGACTACTATACCAAGTACGTCCAAGTATATCCGTTGGTAAATCATACAGCTGTTACCTGCGCTGAAGCACTTTTCGAGAATTGGATCCTCACGTGGGGAGGTCCTTTAATGCTTCACTCCGACCAGGGTCGTGAGTTTGAATCTCGACTGTGGGCAGAACTGTGTAGTAAAATACACATCTGCAAGACGCATACGAACCCCTACCGACCTCAATCGGATGGTATGGTGGAACGTTTCAATCGGACGTTGATCCAATGTCTCACGACAATGGTTAATGAGCATCGAGATGATTGGGATGAGCACGCTCGCTATATCTCTCATGCTTACAACGCTACCGAACATGCGTCGACGGGCTGTACGCCCAACATGCTCGTAATGGGTGAAGACATAGTCATGCCGAGTGACATGGTCTATGGAGTGCAGGGACACCAGCTCGAGCAACCCTGCACAGTGATGTTTGTTGAGTCACTTCGACAATCATTACGCGAGTCCTATGGAGTAGTAAGGGACAACTTGGAAAAATCTGCTAGTTTGCAGAAGGTGGGCTATGACACGGGCCTTAAACTCCGCCAATTCAAGGTGGGGGATAAGGTCGCGAGATTTAGCACACCAAATTCCAAAGTCAAGACCCTGTACTCCTGGGATGGTCCGCATACGGTTACTATGGTGGTTAGTGAAACTACTGTAGTAATACGGTTGCAAAAAGGGACTCTCACTAAATCACATGTGGCTAGACTCCGACCTTGGTATGGAGTCCCATATATAGATGACGGTGAAGATTCCCTCGGTGCTGGTCGAGTACCAGCACCAACCGACCCTGCGCTACCGAAGATACCGAAGGCAGGACCAACGGTCATACCGTCGGTACCGACGGTAGCGCGCCGAAGGGGTCGTCCTAGGAAATTACCGATTGAACCACAGTCGTGTGTTACCAAGCCCAAGCGCGGTAGGCCTCGTAAAAAAGGGTCAGCTGTGCGTAAAGGACTAACCGTAGGCACCGGTAAACAAAGCAAGGTGATACCTCCGGTGTCACCATTGCTGGACATACCGGTACAAGGTCTACGGAGGAGCACACGTGTCAGAGAGCGAGATAAAATTGTGTAAACATTTTTTTCTTACCTTGTTGACGACATTTAGCTGCTGGCTTGATTAAATTTCCCTGGACAGTTCCGTACTGGGCCGGTGGTCATTGGCCCGGTACTCGATCACCAAAACACAACGAGAAGAGACGGGTTATCCGGTGTGGTTATCCGTTGGAGGTAGAAAAGCACGTGTTCAGGGCGGGTGGCTGGCTTTGCCGATTAGTTCTAAGTATGGGACTAGTTTTGACCACATATTGCTTAGCAACACGCTGCTGTGTATATCCTCTAATGCCGGTATATCATTCCCGGGTTATCCGGTGGCTCCGCCACGAAAATTGTAAACAACAGTGAGAGTTCCCACCGTCGGATATGCCAGGCGTGGGAAGGGCGCTGCCCGCGTCACCTGATCGATTTCTCCCGCCAAATGAGCCGTGGGAAATTGGGTCACCTCGGCGCGTCTTCGGGGCGCGACCCCTGATTGGCTGAGAAGCCGGTCAAGGGGCGGGGGCACGGGGGACGGGTGGGGTATATAAGCCCCACAGGCGGCCAGGCTTCTTCAGATCAACACGTTTGCCCGTAGGGTAGCGTGTTGATCAGTGGTGCCTAGGTCTGCCCGGCAGTACCTACACTATTGTTTACCAGCTGTGCTACTAAATGCTCGGGTGAGTGAACCGTGAGGTTCACCTACGCCTGAGCTAACAGTATGGCAGCCCGTGTAGATGGCAGATGCACGGCCCCGGAGAAGGCTGAGGCCTCCGATGGGGAAGACCGAGTTCTCGAGTCTGACACGGAAATGGACACTACCGGTGCTCCAACCGTCGGTCAAGGCTCGGCTTCGGTACCAACTGAACCTAACCCCGAGGGGTCGGGTGATGTTGTTCCGAAGACAGAACCTGGTCTGGGTGGTAGTAATACCAACCAGGAGGAGAACCCTGCAGGGGGATCTTCTCCGAAACCCGCCGGTGTATTGGCACAAGAACCGACGGTCCCTGATGGTGATTCATCAGACGGGTCCACGGTTCGTGCTAAGACCAAACGGAAGCGGAAGCGTAAGAGGAGGATTGCATCTTCCCCTGAGACTCCTGCTACCGAAGAGGTCGCACCGACTGAGGCAGATAGACTCAAAGCTGTTGCCGACAAACTGTCCAAGGCGGAAGCCGAGGGATGGTCTGTGGCAGAGAGCAGAGCCAATCGACGCCTCCGCGCCAAGGCAGCGCATGTCCGTCTAAACCTGTGTCTCCGTGATGATGACCGGGAGAACCTGAGCCTCACTGATTTAATTCAGGAGAATGGCAAAATGGCTCTTCCTGCACCTCACACGACCGATGGTTCAGACGACGAAGACTGGTTGACAGGTGATTCCCATCCCATTGACTGGTACCTCGTGTACCTCAGGGCAGTGATAGACGGGAATAAACCTAACATCCATAGGTCATGCCGCCCCAAGCTGAAATATGCTTGGAAGAACTACGTGCCAGGGGATCCCTGCCCGTACGTTCGCTGTCAGCGCCTGAAAGGGACTGCGACAGCAGCAAAACGGTGGCCAAACCTTTTCAAGTTTGCCCGTCATTTGGTAGAGAAGCACATGAATGTGCGTCCCTACTTGTACTGTGTGAGTGGAAGTACGAGTACTTCCTGCCCTGAGTACAGTGACGGGGAACTATTCCGTAGCCAACGGAGATCTGGTTTGGTAAGGCATCTTTGCGACAATAAGGGCGTGCACAAGCGCACTATTAGTCGTGGAGTTGAGGCTGCACTGAAGGTTTGGGGGAGTCACAAACGTGTAGGAAATCTACAGTTTAAGTGGCGAACCAACAAACTTAAACAGTGGAACTACCTCACGGAGGCTGACTGGGAGAGGTTGTGTAAGGGCGCCAAGTGCGAACAAACCGACCTGGGACCAGCTACAGAAGCTCCGATGCCCACTGTAAAGAAGGATACCCCTCCTAAGAAGAAAAATCTAAAAAGGGGCCGCCAGTCATCCAAAGATGATACCAAAGGTGGACGTGACCGTTCCCGCAGTGAACCTGCGAAGAAACGTGTCGCCACCGCCACGGTAACATCTGAGGTCGACCATAGCCAAACCGTCGGTACCGTCACGGTATCTTCGGTTGCATTGCCCCCGGTTGCTGATCAACTGCCCAGGCAGGAGAGACAGAAACTGGGGAATGCACTGGCTATTGTTCAGAACTCTTTGGGTGACGAGCAGGCGGAACAAGTCGCTGCTGACTATGTCAAGCAGTACAAGTGGAGTCAGAAGCAAAAGAAAGCTTCAGCCCCACAGGAGAGTGTCTCACCTGTCAGTGACGCTGAACAGGTAGAGGTACAACAGCCGGATGGGGCGTCAGCCCAGCCGACTGCTCCACCCCAGCACGGAGCAACCTCTGACCCCGCAAGGGATGACGAGGTGACTCCAGACCCTGAGCACAGGGCTGTTGACGAAGGGCTAGCAGGGTTACCTGTGTTGCCTGGAGACGGTCCTGCCTTTGACACTGGATTCTCTGACACTCTAGTCCCCGGATTTGAGTGCTACAGAGCTAAGATGGCTGAAAACGCAAGTAAGCTACTCCAGTTTCAGGTTTCCTTCTTGGAGAAGTCGTACTTTGAGCAGTATAAGTTGCTCAGAGAACAGGCTATCCGGGAAGGGAAAGCTTGGGTTGCTGAACGCACCAGAGTCCTTGCCGAGCGCGAGGCGAGTCTGGAGCAAGATCATGCCTTCTGGAGGGCTACGATCGACCAGCTCGAATCAAGGTTGACAACTTGTGACGCCAAGTTCTTCCGGCAGTTCGGGCTTAAGCTGACAGAGTGGGAGAGAACTGGTTTTCCAGATCTCCAGTCCAGGTTGGGGCTTGCCGCAAGGCCTGCTCCTCCTGTGACCCCGGTACTGTCAGTACACCCACCTAGGTATGAGATGCCATTTTCTTTCATGGCACAATCTACCCGGGTGGTCAGTGGCGGGGAGCCTACTGCGGCGCCGAGTATCCTCTCGGTAGCCCCAGGTGGAGCCCTTCCTCTCCAGGTGGAGGCTGCTGTGGTTTATACCACGGAGGCCCCTCCTGGAGGAAGTCCTGATGGGGAAGGAAAGCCATCCGGCGGTGTCCCTATGGACACCTAAGGTTGGTCCCCCGTCAGGCCCTCTGGGGTGCACTGTTCCGCCCCTCGGAGGTAAAACTAAACCATCGACGCAGCTACACGCCCCTGGACAACCGAAAGCAGACCGACGGTGCTGTCGTGACTTAACTGAGTCTCTACTGCCACCACACTGGAAGCAGCCTGATGTCTTCAACCGTGGTTTACTACTAAGCCACAACCGTCGGTGCTCTACTACTGTCCAGGGCTCCTGATCCTGTGGTCACATTCTACTATGGTGACCTATGAACTATTATATGGATCATCCTCCTGTGATAATTATTTATAGGGAGGCACGGACCTACCTTTTTATATTTATATTTCACAAGAGATGGAAGTACTATACCGGTACTGGACTCTATCCATCTCTACCCCCATAAACTGCTAGGTACTGGAGTACCGCCCCTAATAAGGATGACGATCTATCCCACCTTATTTAGGATACGCTAATATGGATTTTTATATATAAACTTTTCTACGCCAAAGGAAGTGGGAACTGCTATAGTTCCAATTATAAAACTTTTCTTCGCCAAAGGAAGTGAGAGCTATTATAGTTCTATTATTTATATATAAGGACACTAACTCCACACGGATTCGCACCATTGCTGAATGAAGTAGGTGATGTGTTGAGTTTCCAAGGTGGTTATTTGGTGCCTTTACTATTAACTGATACTAGTCTAGGACTATCAGTTGGACAGTTTTTATATCATGTGCCTACGGGACTATGGTTTTACAAAGACTATATTGTTGATATAAACTGTTATGTGCATGTTAACTTGTATGTTCATGTATGTATGCCTGTTGTTACTATGAGTAGAAATGTTACTTGTTGATAAATAGATATACGTGGTATATAATGTATCCAAGAGGTATTATTATTATAAAACCAACCCTTCCTACATTCTAAAGGGGGGTAGTGTAACGGGTTGACTATAAAGTCTAACTGTTATTGTTGTATATCTATTGTATGTTGTATGATGTAAGACAACACGGTGCTATTGTGTTTAATAACTGTTTTATTCATCTAACTAGTGTCGTCGGTTCGTTACATATACCGACTCCTCTAGTTCGGTTATCTATACGGTAGTGTACCGGTACCACCTTCGGTTACCGTCGGTAGTTGTTACATAATCATTTTTACATAACTAAACCTAACAGGTGGCGCTGCTAGTACGGTCACGTGGCTACGCAGCGCTGTATATAAGACGGCTGCTTCCCCATTGGAAGTCAGTCAGGTTTGGGACTGTCGTGACATGACCACCCTGTGCTCACGGGCTTAACTCTATGCTATAGGGTTGCCCACTGTATTATATATCTGTTCTGATCTCGTATATCCGCTGGTTATACTTGTACTATAATACCCAAGAGTTACCTTTACAATAAAGTCGCCGTATATTAAAGTCTAATTTACCTTGTCTGGTTTTCTTAGGTGGTTATGTTGAAATGTCGCGAATTTTGGTAACAGCATGTGTTATATTTTGCCAAATTATGTCAATATTTTTAGAATTTTCTAAAATTTTCCTCAAACTCCCAGCAAATTTCTCACTGCATCACTTTTGACACTCAGAATAGCCCACCGTTTTGTCAGTCTTCAAAAAAGTGCTGGCCTCATGTAAGCACTGAGGGTATGGGAGCTTCCAATTTATAAGCACTGGGGCCCTTAAACTAAACGGTGTGTAAGTCAAGTGTCTGAGGTTTGACTATTATCACTCACCAGCGAGTATCATGAGACGTTTACACTAAAACACCTTACCAATGGATGTATTTGTTGCAAGGTAGTAAATTGTAGGTAAAAAAGTGCCCAGGATTAAATGCATACAATTAGTAGACGTTTTTGTAATAAAGTTGAAAACGATCCAGGGTGAGGGGGGGGCGCTTTTTTTTCAACCTATTCCGAGGAGGGGGCCTTTTTTTTTCAACCTATTCCGAGGGGGGGGCCAATTATTTTTGACGTATTCGATTTGCCAAACGCTCACCCCCCCCCCCTGCCATAAATAATGAACGCTCCCTTAGTATGCCTTAATTAATTGCCACTCACAGACCACTCAAGGGCTAATCATAGGGCAATGCAGATGCAGACAATTTTTATGCTTTCACTTTGTTCCTTTTGCATTGCTTTCTTATTAATTTCTTTATGAAATGGAAAGGGAAATTGGTTTGTAACTACTTGATAAAGACAATTGGTAACTCCTTTATCATAAAGTGACTGTCTGATGCATAATAAATGATACTAGAATGTACTGTATTTGTATAGGATTAGTATGGCCGGGGCCATTTTTGTTCTCTTGTGGCATCACTTTTTGCATGAGCTGTTCTTTTATAATCAGCTTTATATGCTACACGCTGCATATTTTAATAGTATGTATCTCGGAATATTGTAAATCAATCCCAATACTAACGATAGAATGCCACATGAAATTATGCTGGTCTTTTCTTTTAATTAAAGGGGTGTCAACCCCTGTAGAATTATCAGGGGGAGGGGATATAGAGATTTTTTATTTTTTGATACAAGATTTTAATAGGCTTAGGCCTACTATGATCTATGACATCTATGGTCTATGTTTAAGACTAAGTTCTGGAAGCACTGTATTCAATGCCCCCCCCCCCCTCCATTCATTGAATACAATGACAATGGGGCCGTATTCAATTGGCTGAGAAAAAGTTGTCTTTCCTTCATTAAATGGCTTCAAATAAAATATTAAACACAAATATCAACCATATAGGTACCGTCTCTGAGTCTGACGTATTTCACTTGTGGGGGCATATTCCACGGAGCCTGTCGCTTCGTGGGATATGGCCCCATATGTTGCAGTCCTTGACTGAATTAACATAGGCCCAAATATTTTACAAAAGGGGGTTGGTGGATTTTCGTGCGACCCCTCTGAAGGGGTCAACATTCCCTACTCCCCCCCCCCCCCCCGCATCGAAATTCTTTAGCCCCCCCCCCCCGCCCCCATTAGATAATTTTGCACCATTGCCTATTTTTATTTACATCCTCTCTTCCAAAGAAGTAGAGGAATAACATTTACATTCACAACATAGACATTACCGGTACAATATAGGCCAACATATTTACATATACAATATTTACATACAATTAATTTCAATATAAAAGATGTGGTATATTAAAATTTGATACATCCCATTCTATCTTTTTTTTAAAATGGTCACTTCTTGGGTCCTTTTGACTTTTTTTCAGGGGTTAATTGTCTTTGGACTTGCCATTCTAGCACCTTCATAACCATCTTTACAACTTGACATAATAATATTACAAAACTTTGATAGATTATTCAAGACAGTAGGCCTATAAGACTACACCCGGCCAAATATGTGTTAATTGTTGCAATCTCATGAGACACAGCCGTATGTGCCAACCATTAAGACTGGTACTCATCATTTACTTGTGTATTACATTCTGTATGAAATGTTTGAAATTTTGTTGGTTTTTCCTGATACAATCCTATATCGGAAATTGATCATTCATTGATTACCTAAACACGTCAATCACTGACAAAACGCCAGTGGCACCCTTTATATTTATAAGTGTTTAGGGAGGACGAGGCATGTCCATCTATAATTTCGTTTGATGAGGCAAAGCCCACTGATAGGACGCACCCCGACTGGTACTTTGACCCTGGATAATCACCACTTTCAGAGCAGGCTTGTCTATGCCTATACCATACCCATTCCAGGCCCTATATAGTCTAGGCGTAGTATAAATCTCGCCAAGGGCAAAGGCCGAGATTCTTGGCCTCTGCCCTTTGCCTGCCTATCACTACCAGGACAAGATACCTATAGATAAAAATTGCCAAACATGCTGCATATTGGACATATGCCATAATACATTTATGTAACACTGTATTTTGAGTTACAACACCTCCTGTGATTCCACGAAGGAGGCTGGAAAATCACAAATAATGTAAGGTATATCAAATCTTATAATATGTCATATATATGTATGTATAATGCGGGTCTTATGAATATGAATGCCCTGTTCATTTTTCAATTATACCTCTTTGTAAAAGGTAACTTATGATAAGTTGCCGTTCCACCTTCATCAAAAGAAAATTGGACCCCTTGACCGGGGGTGTGTGTGAAAAAATGTGGACACCTTTTTTTTTTGGGGGGGGGAGGGTAAATATAATTAATTAGTGACCAAAAGTGAATAAGGAATGGTTCCAGCTGTAACTATACAGATATGCAATACCACAGCTACCATGAACACTGTGTAATCACCACTTTTTATTCTCTATGCTACAGTGGGGATCCCTAAATGGTGATCTGGTAACTGCAGTTACCATAGTCACCTTCCTCACGGTGTCATTGAAACTATCTTTGACATTTTCTGTAGGGCGTTCAGGCCATTTTTAACCAGCTCAAAAAAGTTGTATTTTTCGTGTAGGATAAATAGATGAGATCTTAAATAAGGCAATGCTGGAAGAATTATAATTCTAGCACCACTATAACATGGTTAAATTGATGTTTCTTTGCAAAAGGTAAGGTATTTTGAGCAGACAAGAGGGTCCTGTCTGAGCCTATAGCTCTCTAACTGGTGCGGACTTGTTCCCGCGGCCACTCTGTGTACAATGACATCAGCAATCTCGTGAGACCTTGGTTCCGCTCTCGTAGTGTAGCCTGTTCCCCGGAAGCTATGGTGTGTGAGTGTCTGGTCACTGCCTAAGTCTCACGATAATTGGCGAGCACAGAACTAACATGGCCGCCCATACGGAGAAACCCGAGTCATCGCTATATGACTGCAGCAGTGGATTGGTCCCGAAATAGCCCTCCCTTGTTGTAGTGCAAGTGGTGGTGATCCAGGTGCAGTGGAGGGTGACTTACATAGGGAATGTACTACTTATCAGAAAAGGTAGCTCCACAAATATGTAAATCCGGGGGCTAATTACTTTTCAATTACTTTAACATTCATGTAGTAGATAGAAGACATATAAGGAATATAAATGTATGTGGCTACACTTCTAGACTCCTCCGGTTTTGAGGTGTTTCCATGTCCTTTAGGACAAATATTGCTGTAGCTCTGGTTCTAAGGATCCATGTAAAACGTAGGATATATATAAATTTAGATCTATATTCTAGCAATTTAATGGAATTTATTCTGAATTTACTATTCTAATAGCCTCTACCGGAAATTCATTCTAGTGCAGAGTGTTTCTGGGGAGCTATTGATTAACATTGCCAAATGTTTGGCCTGCACAAGTAGCACACACTTCTCAGTCCCCACATACTCATTCATAAAAAACTATTATCCAATAGGTAGAAACCATTGCATAAAAGTTGCATTGTGTAGGAGGAGATCATAGCTTTCCACTAGTATCAACACATCTATGCTATTTGGTGTACACTACATATAAATCGGACATGAGTGTAAAGAGAGTGAGAAATAACTGGATGTCTGTGCCGTGGCAGAGCGGCCTGAACGCCCTAAATTTTCTGTGGTGCCGCTTCTCAGTTCTTGCTCAGTGTATCCACCTGGTGTAGGGAACAAACACTATTACCTGCATAGATATTGGCGTATACAGTACAGGGGAGGGGGGGGGGCGAGGTACAGGACTAGCCTACTGTTTTTTGAAGTGACAAAAATACTCTTTTGTATACCATTTTGAGTCAGTTAGACACAAAAAAGAAGTCTTTTTTTTTTATGAAACGTCATCCGCTTTTATTACTGATGTTTTTCCTTTCGTCATTGTCACAGACAGTAGATGGTCACAGAGCAGTGACGTTATGGGTAATACAACATTAGTTTTTGGAGAATGTCATTCTGTTTTAATATATAGCACATAAATTTGTTTAATCCAAGTCCCGGTTCAAGTATCGGTTTATTATATATAATACAGCATTTATCCTTGTCCCGTGTTCTGTAAAAATACACCTCAAATAAATTGTACAGCAACGCCATTGTTCTAAAGTCACCGTAGAAAGATGGCGTATGCTGAACTGCATTTAGAAATGCGGTAATACTGTACTACATTCGTTGTACTACAACTAATTTAGAAGCTGGATGAATTCTAATGAACAGCAAATGTACGTGCTATTTTAGCGCTAAGTGACTCACACACTTCCATGGTAATAACCACCATTCCCAATCCTACCCTACCCTTGAAATAGCTCAAATACTCCGAACTCCACACTCTTAATAATACCATTAATCCAATACGCCGCTAATATTAAGTCCCCCACATACAAGTACACATGTCTGGCCTAATTATTGGAACCTCTTGATGATCTCTATTCAGCCAGCACTACCTCCCTCAGAGCCCAGCCCGGCGCGTGTGACCGCCATCCCCGCATCATTACCGCCACCTGCCACCGCGGCCAGTTCCACGAACCGACGCGTCGAGCCCTGACAATTCCTGGATTCCTGGAAAAGCTGCCATTTGACTCTTTCTCGGTGAGAGCAGTGAGCGAGCAGTGGGAGCAGCTCGGCGTGCGGGCCGTGGTGTGAGCGGGAGGGGGCAGTGTGAGCAGCGAGCAGCTGAGGCGGAGAGAGCAGCTGAGGCACAGGAGGAGGCAGCACTAAGGGCCGAGTGGAGGATGCTCCTCCAGGCGCTGAGAATACTACGGCTACAGCCGCTGGTGGGCAGGCAGGTGAGGGGGACCGTGGAGGCAGCAGCAGCAGCAACAGGTGCTGGAGGCGGGAGCAGCAGGAGGACTCAGGTAGGTGCTGTCTGCTTCTGCTACTGGAGAAGGGAGGGTGGGGGGGGGGGGGCTAATCAACAGGTGATAGTCCACAGGTGGCTGGCTGTGCGGCGGGCTGTAGTAGTACCATACTCATTATATATATAGCATTATAGGCGGCTAGCGGAATACATTTTAGACCAATAAAACGATCCCCTAACCTTTACTATGGAATTCTTGGTGGATACTGCATGATACTGTTTGTGCATTTTCTAACAACTAGTACCCATTGTGAGATCTGTTATCAGTGCTTATCTTGCCATTACCGAGGGGCGTGAGGCACCGGGGGCGAGGGAGGAGAGGGAGGGTTGAGTACTGATTGAATACTGTGAACAAATGTAAGCCATGGAAACGTGGGTAAAGACAGGTTACTATTTACTTTTCTACAGACAGCAGGGGTAGACACTAACGCTGGCCCGGGAGCCAATGGCCGATAGTTTTGGGTCCGGGCCCGTAGATATCTTTGAAATTAGCTTCCTATGGGCCCGGGTGGCCCACAAGAAATTTTGCAAATTTTTTGAGGGGGAATATTCCTGACAAGTATACTTATGTAATATGTCGTTGGAAAGAGGAAAATGCAAGCGATTGAAGCAATTTAGTTTCATTTTAACATAGCTATGACAGGAAATTCTGGAATTATAAATATGATATCTCTCTGAAAAAAGTAAAATTTGTTCCACGGCCCACAGCTGAAGGCCCGGGCCCATAGATTTCTAGGGCTAGGGGCCCGGGTGGCCCACGGCTGAGAAAGTTAGTGTCTACCCCTGGACAGGGTCCCGCGACGGTGTTTTAACCCAAAACTGCACGAGAATGCACCTAGACTCTGTATGCTTTGTGTATGGGCTCGAGTGCATAGCTTTTTTTAAATTTCTGGATGAATAGCACAAATAAATAAAGGTGTGTTAATCATTTGACTTGAACAAAAAGATAGGTTGTATCTTAGCCTATCTGAAGGCTAATGTAAACACAACAATATTATAACTTACCTATTTCACAGATTCATAGGCCTACTTATTCCTTGAGGACAGTACATAATTGACCCAGGGAACCCTGGATCTCTGTGAGACGGTTTTCCTACAAAAAACATAGATTGGTCAGCTGACTTTGAAAATTCACCCTGCTTTTGTTTTTTGGTATTTCTCTCCCAAAAAAAGCTCATACACATCTCGGGAACTATCTTTCTCTTCCTGTTTTTCCCAAAATTTCCATACAATTTTTTTTCCTAGTGAAAAAAAGACAAATAAAAAATGTCAAAAACAACCCAAAAAACAAGTCTCTGTGAACTAATGCTGAAGATAGGCCAGTGACCTTGAATCCTGACTTTAAAAGAGTCACGTTCACACAGACTTCCTATACCTGCAATAGTGAAGAGCAGGTGAGCGCATGTTTTTGCGTGTAGTGCATACAACTTACAGCAGAGGCATGTTGAAAACGCTAAAGTTAATGCCCGTGTGTGGGTTAGGGTGGTGGTAGAGTCTTTTTTTTTTTTGTTTCATCATTTTTTTCAATGGGAAGTGCACGGCGGACCATGATAGAACTTGCAGTGTTGGTTGTCGGTCATCGGTGGTAGGGGGTTGGGGTCGTTGGGACATGAGTGTTGGGACATGAGTGTTGGGACACTGCCAATCTTGGAAAAGCCCTGGGTCACTTGTGATGTATATCACACAATCCTTCTTTGATTTGCTGGAGTGGAACCCAGAAATACCTCTGTACCGCGACTTTGTGTATGAACATAGTTACTATTGAAAATATAGGAGTTGCTCTAGACGTATGCCCACAGCTAGTACCCAGCAGTAGGCATACAGCCATATGCCCATACGTGGGCATATGACATTTTTATGCCACACCTTGAGTATACAGCCTTCTATGGTTAACGAATATGATTATCATATGCTAGGTATAATAAAGATATATGCATAATCATAGATGGCATATATATACTTAGACATTTCTCTTAACCTATTTTATTCAATATTTATTGTATGTCACGGGCATGGCCCCTCACATATGATTGACTGTGGCGTGTCGTCAAAGGTCCATGAAATAATATTAAAACGCCCATTTGCGATAACTATTGAATACATTGTGTATGAACAATTGGAGAATAGAGAGTTTCAGGGCTCGGCAAATCCCTGTGCCCGTAGCACACAAAGAAAGCACCTGACACAATATACTTTTTGAATTTGTGTCCAAAATGATAATGTTCTCCGTTATAGCGATAGCCTTATGCTTTACCGTCTTTACTCATGCCCTTTCTGTTCATCTACTCCATCAAGTTGCACCCGATTTCTCTATAAATATTTCTCTTACAATAGCGTTTACATGACACTATTTTGATATTGATTTATGTCATGCTCATATTATATTTCGGGAATCTTCACCCAAAGAAAACTGTCAAACATTATTGTTTTCATCAACGAGCGGATGCTGTTTTTTACAAGATTATTCACAAGTTTGGTCAGAAGGAGATTTCCGTCTGTGTAGAATGTAGAAAACAGGACGTCTATAATAAGAGAAAATGAGGGGAAATTACTCCTGTCCCAATCTTTAAGGTTAAAAATGTTAACACAGGTTAACACATTACGGGCGGATATATAGACTATTTACTACATCAGGAGGGGTCCGCTAAAATTGAAATTACTCCCAAATACTCTATAGGACTCAGCAAAGCCTGGTGCACACACGCACAACTCATAATTATTGTGGTAGATGTCAGAAGCATATATCTATCGCTACTTTGTCTAAAGGAATTAATTTGATATGTTCTAAGAATTAACACAGAGAACCTAATTATAGATATTTATATTACCAATGCCCTGGCTAATCTTACATTGTCAAGGTGTAGAATGAGTATATCGGGGAATATTTCAAGAAAACATAGCATAGTTTAACACAGCGGTGATCATGCAGTTATACTGAAATATGGTTGCTTGAGTATCCCCTCACTGCTGAGCTCTTGAATGCAGAGTTTCACAGTGCATAACCATACATAAACTTAACACCTACTGTATGTACATGCCATCATGACACCCTGAGTTGCCATCCGTAACCATACATGCTGCACAATGTAATACAATTTACATCTTCACTTCTTAGTCCTAAATTATCCATGTACATTGTTGTGTAAATTCAATCTGCATCGTCACACGCATGTTCCTAAAGTAGACCGATGGGTACACAGTTATCCCCTAGCTCCTAGCTGTAGATACAGAAGGTAAATACCATATACTCCTTTCCTTTTTACCCTGATACCCAGAACTATGATCCCTATTCCAAGAATAGAGATCATAGTTCCGGGGATCAGGGTATTTCCGACTATAAGTTAACGGCCCCACTACCCAGTGAACAAAAAACGTTATACAACATTGCATAACGTTATATAACGTAATATAACGTTTCAGGCTCCTTACTATGGCAAAACGTTATATAGCGTTTATAACGTTATTTTGACGTAAAATAACGTTTTTTGTTAGCTGGGTGTAACCCCTTGTCACGCATGTTATCAGGTGACCAACTGCTTTTCTACAGCTTTACCACAATGTATGACCCCATTTCTATATTAACCCACCCACTAGCCCTCCCCTCCCCCGCCCGGTCTATAAGAGATGATTGATGACAATGACCAACACCGAGGACAATGACAATGACCATGGCAGAAACCTTAGCCGTCCTCCAACTGAGCCACCGCCATGTGTAACAAGACAGACGGTCACCACTGTGTGATGTAACCTGAACACATCCTCTATGTCCTAGGTATATTATACTGTTGTACCTTGTCCTCTATATCTGTGGGACACTGGATTGGAGGGGAGGGGGGGGGCCGGGAGTCCATGTGGGGACCTTGATGGGGGGAGGGGAGTCCCCATGTCGCAAGTTGGATTTTAAGAAATGCCCTTTGTCTCATGTCACTAAGGAAAACCCCATGTCCCGTGCGTCACTAAGATATATCACTGATTAATCATAGTTTATAAATGTAGTACCAGCTGGGAGACTTAAAATATTTGACTCCTGTTTTGAATATCTAGACTTGAAATAAGATTATAGAAATGGTGCATCCTGATGCATTCCGTCATAGATGCACATAGTTTGGAGATTTTTGAATATCTAGATTTAAAATGGTGCATCCTGATGCCATTTGGCACTCATTTTTACATGTCGAATTTAAGAACTGTCCCATGCCCCACGTCGCTTATATGGCCATGTCCCATGTCGATTTGAAGAAAGGGGGATGTCGCCATAACGGATTTAAGAAATGGCCATGTCACCATTTCGAATTTAGGGGTCTAGGGCCATGCATGTCCCCTGTCTATTTTCAAGAAATGGCTATTTCATTCTGTCTATTGACCTGGCCCATGTCATACTATTAATAACCCACGTTGTCTAATGTAGATCTAGGGGTACACAGAATTACCGAACGTGAGCTGTTATTTATAGAATGGCCCCATATCACTATTTTTGCTGCCCCTATATGTTCTCACTATGCCCCAAAAGCTCGTGTCGCCGTGCCGAATCTAGGGGTCTGGAGCCATATCTGTTGCATGTAGCAATGGGTTGGGAGGGATCATATTCTGGGGGCGGGAGGCAGGGGAGGGGGTGAGAGGGGGATATTACTTTTAGAGAGGTCGAGCTCCGCTATGGTCGGAGAACATCTAGGTCGCCGCTAACTTGACTGGCTTGTGCAGTTTTAATATATGGACGGGTGTTGGAGAGGAGAATATATATGTATATACATATACCGGTATATATCCATGTAGACACATATATATAGAGGCATATCCATAGAGAAAGGATAGAGGCTACACACGGTCCTTGGCTCCACCTGCTACCTCTACTTACCACATACATATATACCAGCATTACTCCAACTACATACACGCCTCATGCACCACCGCCACCACCTACACTATACAACTGCTATATTACACCTAAAGGGACCACCCCTCCTCGGCTGTTCTCAGAAAGACACATACACACACGGCAGTCACTTACTCACAGACATACACGCACCGACTTAACCCGTAGGCTATTGTTAATACCTGCTGCTGCCCGAGATATCATTGCTGCCTCCACCAAAAGTCGTCTGCAATTGGTTTTAAAGGAGTAAGGTCGCCCTGGGTCGACAGCACGGGTCGTCAGTATGATTAACAAGCTTTAGGACGACCCTGTGGCACACATCGCTGTTGGGGATGACACGGGAGATGATAATACCCATGCGGCATCCTCCCCGGTTCTTGGAAAGGCAACATTAAAAATACGGGCGGCGGACGGCTGCAGCGTTCTCTTGAGGTTGTTCGAGACGCTGCCGCTCGCTGGCGCTGCGAGCGGCGCGGACGCTGCTGGAGCAGCTGGCTGAGTGCGTGAGCAGGACCTGAGACAGTGAGTAGTATAGTGAGTTGCTCACTGGAGAGAGGGAGGAAAGAGAACACTCGCATGGCAGTGGAGGCATAGGCCTTTTTCGACATACTACTAACTGGCTCGCCTTTCTGTCTGCTTGGCACTTGGGTGACGGCCGAGGGGAGAGGGGATGCAGGCCAGGCTACACACCCCCCAGGGATAATCTCCAGTACATGATGTGCTATAGCACTTACCAGGGACAATGCTGGTAAAGGTGTTACCAGTGCTATCCCTTCACCTATGGTGCTACAGCAACAACGACCTCCACCACTGCTCCTCGGCGCCTATTTAGTCATTGCTGCTGCTGCTGCCAGTGTTGCAATTGTTGTTGTTGCTGGTTGACAGCAACAACAACAACATCGATTTGACTTGCAGCATGGCGGCTATGCTCCATCATGTCCCTGCAGACCATGAAGCCCGTGTCTCTGGTCAGACACCCCCACCACCAGCACCCCATGGAGGGGGCCCCAGGATGTCCCCTGGACTCAGGCCGCCCTCGGTGAACGGAGGACTGTCTCCCAACACCCTGCGTCCCTCCAACTCCCCCGAAGTAAGTACATTAAGATACCTGCTATAGGGGGGCGTTTCTTCCTCCCCACGGACGGTTTAACGTTAGAGGATCGACAGGACCACAAGGGGCGCTGGGAGGGGGGGGGGGGGCACAGAACCTATCATGCTGCAAGTAAAGTTCACGAAATGGGCTCTCCTAGGTCATGTGTCTTATTTGTTTCCTCATGGCATTAAAGCTTGACCGTCATGGTTGAAGTGAGGCCAAAAGCACATTTGGATATAGTTCAGTTTTCATTCACAAGAGGGCTCTTAAGGGCCGGGAGCTCAGCTCTTACAGGCACAAGATGGGGTGAATATGTTGTAGCTGGACAATGCTCATGGGCCGCTGTCCAAACACTGCTGCCCTCCAGTGGAACTGCTATTTTAGTCTATGTATGGAAAATGCTGAACTTATTCCCTGACGGCCCAGCTTTAAGCCCCATGTCACATGGGTGTGGGTGAATAGGTCTGCTCCCATTTGTTCAGTGCTATTTGTTGTCAATGCTATATATCATTGACTCAGGGTTGACCATTGAGTCCTAGTGAGGCGCATCAGAACTGTTTTAAGACCTTTACAGAAACGTTAATGTCAGATTTCCATAATTTAAATACAACACAGACTATCTGAAAAGTCGTCATTAAACTTCAGACCTATCTCTATTGACTACCAAAATCTGTATCCAAATAAAATAAATTCAACCCCCCCAAAACACAAGTCGTAAAATTGTAACAACGTTTCAACACGCTTTAGCATGGGGGTCAATGGAGCCAAAGGGAGTACTACTAGCAGCAACCGATGTGAATTGCCTCAAACTATCAAAACTTGCAAATTAAACCACAACACGCAGATAGAGTGACACCCCAACATGTATGTGCACTGGAAGTGAACTGTTGCACTGCGCCAAATGTAACGCGCGAAACCAAAACTTTTGAAGTTTGGCGGGAGAAAACAGAAACATGGATATTGCCCCCTGTTTACGCTCTGATCGACTCGATCTTTGGTAGGGACCGCTGGTACAATCTGCACGGCAATCAGAGGGCACCTGTGACCTGGTTATGTCAGACCAAGTTGTGTCTGGTGAAGTTGTGCCTGAGTAAGTAGTTTGACATATCATTTGGCATTCCGAATCCATGAATGTATGATTGTAGCTGAAATAACTTTGGCGCTGGTCATATGGGCAGTAAGTGCCCGTACTAGTCAATCGCCTAAGCACCCTGACCTTGAGTCACTTGTGATGTCCATCACACGACCGATCTTCATTATTAAGAATCGTTGGTAGTTGCAGTTACTAAAGTGCGCAATTCTCTGAAGCACTACCAAAGTGACCAAATGGCTAGTCAACTATAGTTAAGAATAGCCGAAGAGGCAGTCGCCTCTGTACAGTTACTGATAGTAATACATGTACTGATATATAACGAGGAAAAACTGTAAAAACGTCATAAGGGGATATAGGTTAATTGTTTGATTGAGCAATTACATGTAATGCATGGTTAGTACGCAATGGCACGTAGTCCACATGCACATAAGAAGTCTACAAGCCTTACCACTATGCACGGACTAAAACACTCTTGTAAATAAGGGCAGTAGAGGAAATGAGAATGCAAAGTGGTGTTATAGCAATCATCTCAGAACATGGGTGAATATTTGCAACACTCCCTCATCCAGTTCAATAGACCTTCAATGATCCTTATGGGTGAAGGTACCGGATAGATTTGACTAGAACCACAGACCATAACCATCCAATTGGTTGGCGGGTCAATCCCATTACATTTTAGTGTTTTGGACACTCCAGTGGTGATAGTGCAATCATGGTGACAATAATGTTCTATGATACATGTATTCCCATATCCATGAAGTATTCCCCAAAAGAATTGTACATGTATTTCAAAAGCTGATGTTAAGTAGATTATTAAGTTATCGCTGGTAGGTCCCTGTTTAACGTGTTGTCTTGATGGAGAATCAATAGTCCAGGGTCGTACATACGCCACATGCAATATTCCTTTTCATAATGAATGCAGTTCATGGATAGTTCATCTACAACGGCTTTGTCTCGAAATTCTCCATGCATAGCCAAACAGTAGACCCCCATGATCACATTTAAACTCTGTCCTTGGAAAGCTTTAGAAACGCTCCATACTGTGCGAAACGAAATTAGCTTAAATTTCTCTGTATGACAGATCGTCTCACATGCAATAGGACAGAAAGGATATTGTGGTGGCCTCTAATTAAAACAAAATATAATGCATCAAAGTAGGTACCTACCTTTTGGATATTATGTCCCCCGTTTTTTATTATCATTAAAATTAGTTGAGTATAATCGTTTGTCGAATTGGTATTATTTTGAAACAATTAAATGAGATAATTAGAGCGTTCCATTGGTCACTATATTAATTAATGTATCTATGTATAGATTGGCAGGCTCTGTTAGATGACAGGATTCTAGCACGCCTGTCTCTAGGTGACAATGTTGTTCTCAGTATTAGATTTTTGAATTTGCAGTGTGTATTTATTTCATAGATGATATTTCAAAATACAACAACATTCAAACAATATAACCCTGCATCTGTACAGGGGTATGCTATATAACCACTGTCCCACAGGGTAAAGACGAGGTGTGTGATAACACCAAGTCAATGATCAGAGGGCAGTGGTTATGAGGCATACCCCTGTACAGGTGTAGAGTATCTGACTTAACCTTCGGACTTTACCTAAGACTTTACCTAGGACTCCTTTGTCTAAGGCTAAGCCTTCCTCCGTGGGTTAAGTCATCATAAACACCCTCATTCATGCTGAGATGGTTGAATTATCTTGAGTGATACATGCATACCGCAATACCGTGTTGCTATAATTTATAGTTTTGTTTGTGTCTGTTTGTCTATTGTATGGATAAAACAGAACATACCTCGGTATTCCGACCATCCCCGTTTCAGCCAAAAACTAGCCGGATACTGTCGATATTTCATCTGCCGGATTATTGAAGCACAATCATATATTCATGTATAGAAATGTCCCTGACAAAAGTAGCCGGATGAATGAGGATGCCGGATTATTGAACACATGATAATGCGGGTCTTTCTGTATTGCATAGGTTTTAATTCGCCAGCATGACTATATTTTAATTTTTTTTGTCCCTTCATTGCAAGTCTATACATTTCAAGTCAATAGAGAGTATAATATTATGTAGCATGTAAAGGCAACTCCAAGTCCTAGACGCCCTCCAAATAGAATTCAAGAATGACACAATTTACAATCTTGTGCATTTCTCGGGAAAAGCACAAGCTGTATATCACAGGAGATTCTCGAGAATCGTGAACATTCCTAGTGACATGTTCAAGAGTGATGTATATTTCCTGAGTTTTACACATGCAAATAACAAGAAATTCCACAATTACATTGATGACGTGAATTTCTCTAGTTTCACTTGTTCAAGAAAGTGTCCAGAAAATGTTCAAGAAACAAAGGATTCCGGGGAATATGACACAATAAAATATCTGGACAACGTTCAAGAAAGGTTCCAAAATTCTCGTAGGGATCACGAGTCATGACTCAAGAATGGCAAGCGTTCCGCTTGAGATTTTGTTTGAAGGGCGTACACCTTGTGGTACACGTTCTGTAGTTGAGAATTGGCGCTCCTATAGGAGCCTATTAACAGCCAATTGATCAGGAGTTTTTCACAATCATATTTTCCTTTAGAAATATAAACTTAAGGATCATCTTGAGGTGCTCTTTTTAATTGTATTTCAAAGGGATTCTTAATAAATAACATATCTCATGTTGGAAAACGAGCATGTTTCACCAGCTAATATTGCATTTCTGTACTCGTGGAAATGACTTTATAGAAACACAGTCTAATTCACGATTTCCCTAGTGAAATAGGCCTCTGGTGCCTCCTGACCAGGGCTCCAGGGAGGTGGGACAGGCCATCAATGAAATTACATTGGTATATATTAATACCAGGGTCAATTAACACCCATTATTTGGGCCTACATATAGTTCTGTTCTTCATTGTAATATCGAAATTATAAATTGTGTCCAAGCAAGCATGGTTCGACCAGCTTACTTCACAATACAAACAGATGTTCCCACGGGCAATGCTCCTAAAGATGTCTGCCTCAACTTAAGGCACATGAAGATTGTGACGAAGAGTTCTTAAGGTTAGTTAAATGAGTTTGAGGTTTAAACTTTCAATTTGGACAAACAGTTTATTTCCATGACATTTGCCTTTTTCCAAGGCGTACGAAAGTATTTTGATCCACCTCTGAACACAACTGAGACAAACACCTGATTGAAATCAACTGGTCACTCCCATCAAAGCTCTGCCCCCAACAGTCTGTAAAATGTATAAGGTTTCTTTGAATTATCACGGGTACAAATGATTGTGTTTGTAGATTCAAGCTTATCTCATATAATGGCTGGGTATAAGATGACATGATCATAAACATGTGAGACCACGAGAGACGGCAGAGATTTGGCCTTACCTATCTTGAAATAGAACAATGGGTAGGGTTTTATTACTATATTGGCCTTGGCACATCTCCCATTAGTGTTTGCATACATGCACCTGAAAAGCGTACACATTTACAAAGGATGTACGGTCAACCCTCACCTAATGGTCACCTATCTATAGTGGTGACATCGCCAATGTGGTCATCTTTGGAAAGAACCGTCCGGTTTTCTCTATTTTAAAATAGAAAACTCTCTCCAATAGGGTCACCTCTCTAATGTGGTCACCTCGCATTGTGGTCACTAATTCCCCAGTGCCAAGGTCCATGTTACTCTCTCTAATGTGGTCCACTCATTATGTTTTGCCAACAAAAACAATTGATATAAGTGTGTCCATAGTCTCTATAGTCAGTGTAGTTTCTAGTCTTTAGGAATTTCTGAAGCCAAATAGATAGATAATAGTAGAGTTTGATTAATGACTCAATATACACCTCTTATATCATTTTCAATGGAATGATAATTGAAAACCTCAGAGACATGCATGCATTTATTTATACTCCATAGCCTAAACATGAACTCTCTTCAATATGGTCACCTCGCTAATGTGGTGATTTTAGTAAATTCCCAAGGTTGACCACAATGAAAGAGTCGACTGTATGTGTATCTCGATCTCGACACTACTTATATTATGTCAGTCATAATATAATTTAGAGATTTTCCTATATATAAGCCCGCAGTTCGTGGAAGGTATACGTATTTCCGAGAATTGAAAGCGATAATTGCACGTTGGTCTATACATCCGTGTTTTAATATAGCCTACATAGGCTACCCCCATCAACTGTCACAACGTAGCTAGAGAGCGGCTAATTAATACATATATATGCGTAGATGACAATACGTTTGTCAATTTATACTATTGTTGGGAATCCTAAAGCAGTAGAATGTTGCAACCAATCGAATTCCCTATAGGCTATACTAGATACGCAGCGTAGTGATGCATGGCTGATGCATATAAATCCTATATTTATTTATTTATTCATTTATCTATTTATTTAATTATATATATTTATAGCACAGTCGGCCGGGAGAACAAAAGAAACAGTCTGTCTGTATGCTACGAACAAACCAAATCAGAAACCAAGTCAGATATGGATACGCCTTAGTGGCTGCATGCATATGTGCCATCAAGCCACGTCCTATGGCTTTTGACACCTTTTGTAGTCTGATACATCTGGAGCTACTGTTTCAGACAGCAGCTACATAGGGATCCTATGGTGGGAATAAAAAGGGTGTTGTTCTCAAAAATGTACTCACTGTCAGTCCCTCGAAATGGGCAATCCTATTATCCAAAAGATACTCCACATGCCCATCAAACTCATACTGCTGCAAACATGTCAATATTAGTGTATGTTACTGCTTGATTTTAGCAGCAGGGAGGAGTGGTGGGAGGAGTACCCATGAGGAGTGCAGTTGACATCAAACAAAGCCAGGATTACGGGTCTATTTATGTATTTGGAATGTCTTGTGGATGGTGAACAGGTGAGAATACATTGAGGGACATATGACTGGAAGCATTAGATTGAATAGTGAATACTTCCGTCAAAACAGCTACTCTGCCAGATTGGCAGAGTGACTTGGTTAGCCCAAAGGCCCATGCATTCTACCCCTGGTACATGGGTAGAAGTGTCGAACTATGGCCTTTGACACTTATAAGGGTACATGGATTGTACATTTTTTGTACTTGCATGTACCATTGGCAGGGAAAATGCTAGCCACTCGCCAGATCGCCAATGGCGAATCAAAGCTCAATTTGGCTTAGGGAACTACATGACAATTCACCAAATTGGCTAACTGATTAAGGGGGTGTTGCCTTTGGGTCGTCTAGGCCCCTGCTTTACAAGGTTTCCATTATTGTAGAAGGAGCCGGAGGAGGGGAGTGATGCGGGTATTAATTTCTGGGGAAATTCTGGGGGTAATACCTGGTATGTATCAAAGCGATGGGCTGAAAAGATGGGAACATAAAAATGTAGTTTTATCTGATCAATTTGAGAATTTAATCAGGTTACTTTTAGCAAGTAATTTTTAACGTGGACACAAACTCATTTGGCTAATTGATGTTGAATTCGGCTTATCAAAATCGATATGCCAAATTAGCTAGCCGAGACGTTGTGTTAGCAATATCCCAAACAATGTCTATCACTTACATTCCTATTCCCACACAGATAAATAGGAAGTATGGCATCTTAGAAAGACTATTCTAGATGTATACACTGTAGTCTAAGTGCACTTTGTTATTGATGCTTCCTGAATGTTTATATCTGAGGTGAATAATTAAACCACAAACATAGATCTGGTGATATAGTATTACAGCCACGACACCCCACCCCTCTCCATACCAGGTGTCCTCACTAGACCGGTCACACCCCAATTCACCAGGCCCTTAGCACGAAAGTAAACAAGCCTTGATTCTGGACATCAACCAAGAAGTAACTTGTAGGGTAAACCACCCATGGGTGGCCCTGTTGATGAGCTGAAACACACAAGACTGACGTTGATACAAGATTACATGTAGAAGGAGTGATCCAATCCTCATGAAGTATGCAGCACCTTTCATTTGGACACTGTTTAGAATGCTATAGACAAGTCAAAAATATTGATTTCTATGTAAAATATTGTGAAAACGCTGATTAAAGTATGGTACCCTTTGGACATTGAATTGGTACCATGACTGGCCCACCTTGTACTTTAACCCTCTCACTGCCAGCAGGCCACTATAGCGGCCAGAGCACCAAATTCACTGAGCTGAACAAGAAAATGTTGCTCAAAATGAAAATATTTTCTTACAAATCTTAGTCAGAGCACCCCATGTTTGGTATCATATTAAAGCTTATGACATCTTCGGTCTCATCCTACATTCCATTTGTGTTTACATGAAATGATCAAGGAGTAACTATGCTAAAACCTCATTTCAATTATATCTATAATCTTTTGAACTTTTTGGTAAAACTACAGAGAAATCTGGCGGTGGGAGGGTTAAGTGGCCCACTCCAATTAAACACTGTTTATGCATCTGTACCTTGGTAAATGTGGTTCCAATGTTATGTTCCATTAGAATATAATAAAATATTGCCTCATGCACATTGTTAGCTCCAATAGCAAGCCTGTGAACATGCTTTGAGCCTACTCTCCTATATTGCCTTTTGGTGGCTGCCCTCTGTTTTGTTTGCCTCTAGGCATAATTATGCCCATTTCTGCTTCTGGGGCATAGTGTACCACTGAACAAAAAGAAATTAACTCTCAGGAACTTTTCTATGTAAAACATTATCTTATGTTCTTATATGGTTCACCAATAGAAAATTGTATTCAAAATGTCTACATTTTATGAGGTACAGCATGGTTGCTAAAGGTCTCAACTGTGGGGAGACTGGAACCAGGGACCTCTCACACTAAAGTTCTAAGGCCTGCCTATGTGGCCACGGAGGCCGGAAAAGTGTGGGGAGTGTAGAAGTACCCCCATTTTTTGTTCACTCAGCACTAAGCTGTGGCTATAAGGTATAACCTATCCAAATTGGGACCTTTAGCAATCCTGACATAGCTCATAAAACATAGACATAAGGTCCCTTATTACAGAAGGCCTGGATCTGAATTCCCAAGGCACATACTCATACAGTCTCAATGTCATACAAGTATAGCTTTCAGCAGTTCTAACACCATATCTGGAATAGAGTAGGGGTACAGTATTAGCCTAGCACACAGAAGATCCTGGATTCAAAACTTAATGGACCAGTGTTTCTCTGACCAGAAATCAGGTTGATTTCCCAGGGGCGTGGCAAGCAGTTTCAAAGTAGGGGGGGGGGGGGGGGGGCTGAGGGGTATTTTGACCCTTTTTGACCCCTTTTTACTTGACTTTTTTGGTTTGACCTTTCTTAGGGTTGGTCAAAAGTGGGGAGGGGGGACATGTCCCCCCGGTTGCCACGCCCCTGTTTCCATGTAATTCTATAGTCAAAAATAATGAAAAAGTCATTTTTCCCACATTATATAACATATTTTTGTTTATTGGGTCATAGGGGGGGGGGCATCTATTTATTTTGGATCTTAGAATAGATCTCACCCTACACCTAGCATAGCATAACCTATACTGTTGGTGGGCCACTCATGGTTGACCCACCATTTTATAACATTATGTAACGTTATATGTCAACATTTTTCTAAAGCTCTTTAGTATGACATAACGCTATGTAAACTTTAAAATGTTTTTTTGAGGTAAAATAATGTTTTTTTGTACCACTTTAGGTACTCATGTAGTGGTGACAATCAATCAGTAAAAACTACCTTATTAATATAGGATTTTCACCAAATCAAGATGGCAAGTTAATGTAAAGATAAGGCCAAAAAAAAGAAGGTGTGTTTCAGGTTACATAGTCTGAAAATCTAGGTAGGGCCACACCAAAAAAAAAAGTTGGTCTACGGATTTTCATTTTGAAAAAATGGTGCGAGCGAGCGAATTTTTTTTTTTTTTTTCCCAAAATTTTTTTTTGTCTGCGGATTTTAACCTTGAATCAAGTGGAGCGGGGGCAATTTTTTTTTTTTTTGAGGGAAACATTTTTGCAAACTCCCAAATTTGGCTAGCGATCAGAAAAAAGCCACCCTAAAAATAAAAAAAATAAAAATTCAAATTTCTCAAAAAGTGGTGCGGGCGCATCCGTAGACACTTTTTGCATTTTCAAAAATATGGTGCGGGAAATCCGTAGACCAACTTTTTTTTTTGGTGTGGCCTAGGGTAGGTCGGATTTTTTTTTTGATTTTTTTTACTTTGGTCTGAAAAGTACCCAAAAACTGACTCGCAAACTTCAGCGCTGACTCGTCGACAACAGCGTTGACTCGTAGACTATGAAATTGACTGTGAAATAGCCCCAAAAATTGTTTTATAAAGACAGATTGATCCCATGGCATGAAAAGGACCTAAAAATTGACTCACAAACTTCAACGCTGACTCCCCAACACTGGCGTCGACTCGTGGACTATCAAATTGACTCTGAAATAGCCCCAAAATTACTTAAAATATACACATTTTTTTCAAAATTGGATAAAAATTTCTAGGGTCGGCCCTGTTTTGCTAGGTAGGGTCGGGTAACCTGAAACACACTCTTTTTTTTGGGCCTAATATGTGTGGAAAACAAGGTGAAAATTTGGATCTTACTAGAAAACTATAGGCACACTGTTGAGGTATACAATGTCTTTTTCTTGAAAGCTATCAATGAAAAGAGGGCTACATGTCACACAAACATGTCATGTTTGGCACTCTGTAGAAAACACTGGGGCTACTCTATGGAGAATATAAACTGTGATATTGGTACATAATTGTTTCTTCTTTCATAACTGTATTAACAAATCAGGAAGAGATAACCATATAGACTGATGTATAGAGGTATAGATGGGCCACTATAGGTACTTGTCCTGTAGGGGGGGCCACTCAGGGGCGGTTTACTCTATATGTATAAGCGCCTAGGGGTAACAGCATGCAGCGCCTCAACGCACTATGACGATGGTACGGTAATGCATCTTCAGAGCGGCCAAGTATTATGATTTAATCGTAATATTACGATTTCCAGCAGTCTTAACGATTTGCCCTGCCTGAATTACGATTTTTGAGGTTTCTGGGCAAATCTATGCATTAGTATAGGAAAATGTGTTAGCCATAGTGAGAAGGGGTAGACATTTTATACACCCCCTAAAACTGGTAATATTAATTGGTTAAATTTTCCCTATTCATTAGATATGAAGATAAACATTTTGAATCGTCTGGTATAAACAATCTTATTGTGACATTTGACATCTTGTGACATTTGAGATATTCCTTAATACCTTCATTTTATATGCTGTAAATCCAATACTTTGGCCTGAAAGTATGAGTTTTTGATGGAAATTTGATAAACATTTACATTACAATTTCAATTACTAGTACGATTTTTCTTTGGTTGGAATTACGATTTTTAAGATTTTCTGTCATGGGATTTACGATTTTGAAGAATTAAAACTTGGCAGCTCTGCATCTTTATTGTATTTGTATACATGTATGGATACAAGTCATCTTCAGTGCGTGATGGGTTTGATCCTCAGTGAGCAGAGTAGCACAATAAAGATAAAAATGGGAACTGCATTGACAATGACGTAAACCCGTCACAGGGCACCACTTTATCGTACAGTAACGTTTCAGTACAAATGTCCACACATTTCATGAGTCTAGACGTAGACGTGACTTGTGGTATACTGTATATAAAGGTTTACCGTTGAGTATTACACATATATAGACCTTCAGGTTCATGTACATTGACTCTAGGATGATGGCTAAATAGGGCATACTTATACACAGATATGCTCTATAATGAAATTACTCTTTCAAGTTCTGAATTATCATATAGTGATATATTCTTAGTATGTGTAATGTATTTCTCCAATCATGCTGTATGCAGTAGAGTAGGATGGCAGAGTAGAATGGGATTTTCCGGAAATTTGGAATTTTGAGGGCTATAAGTGTCATCCTTGTGATTTGTGCAGATCCACAGAGAAAATATTTTAACATTAATAGTGGGGGTGCATCATAGTCTCTGAGAGGAATCAGCCCATGTGGTGCATCTCAAATAACATCCATAGAAAGGGTTTTGGCACCGTTTTGAATCCCCAAATCCCAAAATCCCTGTTTCTGTGTTTTAGCGTCTGGTATGGATTAGACGCCAAGATATAGCAGTGCCTTACTTATGCGTGGAAATAGAGCATATCTGGTTGGACATGTGCCATCCATGTATACCTCACATCTCTTACCACTTGATGTGGGAAGACCTCCCCCTTCCCTGTGTCCTAGAATACTTGGTACACCTCTCCGTTTTCTCTATAAAACAAGAGCTGCAATGAATGTGCCTGCAGTATTATATAAACCTAGAGTTAAGTGATTATACCCCAATGTTATACATATTGCCGTAAGTGTGATATGCATAATAGTAATACATTAATGATAATTATACGTAAGTTATATGGTGTAGCAACTATAAAGATAGATCACGTAGAAGAGTATGTCGAACCTGATTATTGGGAGGGGTTACCATAGTATGCTAGCACAATCTATCAACGTTATAACGTTATAATGTAGTAGCCCTCCCTCTGTAGGGGGGTTTGCCCATTTTAGTTTTTTTCCCCTACAACCATCTAATATCACATTTCCGACCTATAAATTCAACCAAATTTGTAATTTAGTATAATTAAACTTTTTATCAAAGTTTCATGAGGAATTTTCTTGAAATAAATCGTGTAGATCCATTTTTGTTTTGAAAGTGCTTCACTTTTTGCCGATTTTGCCGATTCTTGGCCGATTTCAGCACTGTAACCTATGGAAAAGTGCTTCGTTCGTGTTTAGCCCCAAAAATTGTATACATTCTATCTATTAAGCACAACCATATTGCATTTATTGTGTTCACTGTTGTCGGTGCTACACCTAGCCTAAAAAGAAATGAAAAATTATTTTTCTAAAACATGTTTTAGAAGGATATACAAAACTAAGAATTAGACATTTTTCTCGGGAAGGTGGTAGTCTCAAGGAATTGATGATATTTTACTGATCAACCTTAAAATATCAATCAATTTTTTCATAGATTTAACGAAAGATACATTAGCATTATATTTCCTAGCAATATGGAGATATTAAATATATTCCCTAGAAATAGGTGGTCATTTTCTGCAGCTTCATGAATACTGTCCAAGATGGCGATTTTTCTGTGCAATGGGAAGTAGTGGAAGTAGTTGTTTGAGTGCCGATTTTTCATTTACTAAACATCATTTCATAATTTTCTACCTACCGGTTAATTCTTGACATGTCATGGCAGTTAACATCCGTTTTTATTTTTCACTTTATCTCAGTCTTTGTATCTCTTTTTATCTCGATACATCAACATCTGAAACTGCAAAATCATTGTGCAGAATATGGTGGCAAGGTGCGCACTGCGCATGCGTTGTGTCAACGTTGCTAGGCACTGCCTAGTTACCAAGCAACGTCTTAGTGTGATCACAAAACACCAGGCGGCGCTGGTGGTACTGCCTGGTGTTTTGGCGCCGCCTGGTGTTTTGTGACGGCATTAGGTTGCAGTTAGAATCATGGAAAAGGGGCAGAGTTTGCCGTGGAAAAGGGGCCGGGAAAAGGGGCACAGTTTGCAGTGGAAAGGGGGCACAGTTGTAGGGCCCCAGACAGGTAAAATCGACATGAGCCTAGTGAAAAGTGACAGGACTCATTTCTTAAAATTGACAAGTGACATAGGCATTCCTTAAAATCGACAAGTGACATGAGGGTTGGTGACATTTTTGCAGTGTTAGTGACAAGGGATAAGACCCTTTTCTTAAATTCGACAAGGGACATAGGCATTTTTTAAAGTCGACAAGTGACACAGCAACCCCCTGTAGGCCTATATCCCGCCCCCCCCCCCACCAAACTCCAAAGTGCCCCCCCTCCCATCCGAAGATATTTAATTTAATGAAATAGGCTATAGGCCCTGCCTATATAATATATAGGCTAGGCCTATAGCCCTGCCCCCCCCCCCCCCCCCCCAGCCAACCAAACTCCGAAGTGCCCTCCCCCCATCCAAAAATATTTAATTTAATGTAATAGGCTATAGGCCTAGCCTATATAATATATAGGCTAGGCCTATAGCCCTGCCCCCCCCCCCCAACCAAACTCTGAAGTGCCCTCCCCCCCCCCCCCCATCCAAAAATATTTAATTTAATGTAATAGGCTATATAGGCCTAGCCTATATAATATATAGGCTAGGCCTATAGCCCTGCCCTCCCGCCCCCCAACCAAACTCCGAGGTGTCCCCCCATCCAAAAATATTTCATCAAGCAGAGCCCTAGGCTAGGCCTATGTAGGCCCATATATAGCCCTGCCCCCCCCCCCCAACCTCCAAATTGCCCCCCCCCCCCCATCCAAAAATGTTTCATCATTATGCAGGCCTATACGGGATAGACCTACATAGGCATAGCCTACCGGTATATATAATGCCTATATAGCCCTATAGCCCTGCCCCCCCCCCCGCCGAAAATATTTCATTATAATATACAAGCTATATAGCCCCCCAATCAACCTCCAAAAGTGCCCCCCCCCCCGATCCAATAATATATTTATATATATATATATATATATATATATTATAGATATAAGCTACGCCTATGCCCTGCCCCCCCCCCCCCAAGAGGTATGAATAAACCTCACCCAGCAATATTAAGCTTCCTTGTTTTTTATGCATGATAGTAGGCCTATGCACATAATGGAATATAATGCTATAATCAGTAACCCCTCCCTTTATTTTACTACATAGAAAATTATGATGTTATAATGGTGTAACGATATATTTTGCGAGATAGGAAGTGCAAATAAACACAATCTTGTGGATCAACAAGGGAAAAGGGACCTCCGTGCGGGGTTTTTAGTACCAATTTTGGCAACCAGGGGGCCCAATATAGCCAAAAAGGACCAAAATAAAGCAAAAACATTTCTATACTACTTTTTCATGTAGAATAAGATAGGCCACATTAGAAGATTCCATCTTTGGTGAAAACATTCCATATTTGGAATGGAAAAGAACGTTTTTGGGCCTAAATTGGCGTTTCTGCAGGAGAGGTGGGGCCAGCTTGGGGCGCCCCCTGGATTATACTTAGAGAACCACCATTTGCCGCTGCTCCAAGTATATTACTGTTATCCAGTCAGATACCATACATATATATATATATATAGTGGATGGGAGCGGATGAGAAAGAATACCAATCTAAAGGATGTGAATCTGGATGTATCATGATCCATACGGACAAAGATTACTGCACAGTGTCTTTCCTGCATCAAAAGAAATATTGGAATAAAAATGATCAGTCGGTCATGATTATATAGTGCTCAGTTATTGTCACAGATATCAACAAATACCTTAAAACGTCTGAGCACAGATTTCTGTGATATGTTCCATGTCTCACTCTTATCTACATGCTATAGTTAGTATCGACAGTATCGCCTGTGGCGCAAAGCCATAGTCGTCATGATTTCTCATTGTAGAGAGGTGTTGTTTATATATAGCATAATATACATATATGTCTATATGCACACAGCGACATGTGAAGGACTATAATAGGCGTCTTCTGGTACTGGCGTCTTTCCAGACTGTGACAGCACCAGCCTTGGCGTTATCTGCACCCCGATCAGAACACGTGTAACGCCAGCCAGGGAGCGCCAGACAGGAGAAGCTGCAGTTCTGAGTACCTAGACCGTATTCGACGTAATGAGCGCTTAACAAAGTATTTTATGTGCAAAAACCGACCCAAATATCCATTTTAGGAAGCCCCCCCCCTGGTTGTATTATCTCACACCTCGCTTGGCCTCAACACCTGAACAGGTGTGGAAAAACGGTGTGGAAAAACAGTAACAAAATCGGATAATCATATCTAAAAAAAATAGGGGCGCTTATTAGGGGGAGGGCGCTTACCTATCAAATACGGTATATCCATGAGAGGGATTTAGTAATCGGGGCTTAGGTCAGTAGCAGTTATATAATGGAGTCCACCTGGTGAAGACTGATAGATGTATCAGGGATCAGCCTGTTGCTGCGGTCATATACTTCACTGATCTATCTGCCGTGCGGTAGATTTGATACTGGGCCTTGTCCAACTATGATCTCTCCTAACGTTGTTTACAGAAGGCTTGTGACACAGTGTGGCGTTCTTACTATAGAGGTATCGATGATTCCGTTTTGGTGTATATTTTAGCAATTATATGGTACATAGGACATGATCTTTTCCAAAAGAAATAGGTTGAAACATAACTTTATTAACGGTTTATCATATGAAGATCACGTATAGCACATACCAATTTCGACCCATGCATTGCCACAGAGGTGTAGGAAGCAAATCTTTATTGGGGAGGGGGAGCAGGGGGGGGGCATCGTTACCCCAACCATCTTTATTTATTGGCTTGTGCATGATCGTGCATATACACACGCTTATACATGTATATAGGGAATGACGTATAGAAAATTGATGTTTGAGCCCCATTTAGTTCTGATCATGGACCTATAGGGCCCCTCTGTCCCCTTGTCTCTCTATTTGGTAGAGGTAAGGTTTGGCATTACATTTCTTTTGCACAAGGAAGCTGGTAATCCAGAAGCCTCATGGCAACTCCCGCTGCACTAACAATATGTATACACATATACTACATAGTATAAATATGTGTTTCAGAGTGATACATAACCTGGTGTAATACTAAACTCATTTCCATGGAAGTGACCTGCATCCATATCCCTGTTTACTGATGCATGGATATAACCTTGGGTCTCCATGCCCCAACTGTCCTATATGTGCCTCTACATGGGTAAAAATCGACACGTGCGACACGGCGACACGGCCCTTTTAAAAATCGACACGTGCGACACGGCCCTTTTAAAAATCGACGGACACAGTAAATCTTTGGATAAAAATCGACCCACAGAGAATTTTCTCTAAGTTCTTATATAGCTAAAAGACGACCCAGCGACACGGCCCTTTTGCTAAAAGTCGACACGCCGACATGGTCAAAAGTTCGGATACCCATGTAGAGGCACCTATATGTCTGATGTCGTTCAGCCTCCTAGGACATACACACTATGGGACAGGCATGTATACAATATGGGCCGATGCACTGCTTTTGGGCCGACTATAAAACTCTGTACTTAAACTGGGAAATGTATTTTATTACGACTGTAAAGGTATTGTGACGGCGAAATTGTCTGATTTATATGCTATCGGTTAGAGAGGTTCGTTTATGTCAACATTTCTACTTGTGTTTTCTTTGTTATTAAGAGATTGCGGATAGGGGACGTTCTTAGACATGTTTAATACCCACCATTTGCAGTTTTCCGCTATGAAACTTGAATATAGAAGTCATGCTCATCATGTTATCACCAATGTTAAGGGCACCCCCCCCCCCCCCATACACACCTCCTTTTAATATCACTATATCCCCATGCTGGACTAAAGTATTCAGAATGGCTGTGCTATATGAATGTACTGGTGATGTATACATTCATGCAATGGTATATCATCGACATGACTTACAGTACGTTAAATGGACCATAGTCCAACACTCAAAATGATGCATATCAAATCTGCACTTGTGATAACCTTCGTGGAACTAACCACTTAATCCGCACCGCAACATGCATTGACAATAGATATCAATATACTCAAGGCTAGTCTCACATGTATACTACAGGCCTATTTGTGTTGGGTTTGCATGCCTATAAGTCTGATCATATGGAAAGATATCAAGCAACATTACGCAGTAGAGACATGGAATTAGTCTAAAGGTACGATAGGTGAGTCTTGATGTGTGTGCTTACCATAATGTTATGTGCCCCAGTTAGCACAGCATGTTGGCTCGTTTACAACTGTGAGGTCATCTGTTGGTAGTTTGTCCTAATATGGGATCTTCTTCTGTGGTTCAAATGTGGTTTGCATATATATACAGTATAACCATGTATTATATTTAGTATAGATTGTGCAGGTATATGGTTTAATTAAGATGTTATTGGTATTAAGCATTAGACATATTCATGTCTCTTGATGACCACCCCCCACCTACACTGTAAAAAAAATGTCGTCAAAATGACGTTGAATCACCGGCAACTTTTGGGACATAACTTTCACCGTTTTTTTAACGGTGACTGTCACTGTTAATTTTACGCAGAATCACTGTTCATTTTACACAGAATCACTGTTCATTTTACGTTGAATCACCGTTAATTTTACGTTAAATCAGCATCAATAGATTCACAGTATTCAAATATACAGAGAATATTCGATAAGCCTCACAGGGAGTCTGATTATGGTGACTTTAGTTACTATAGCATACATCTAAAAACTTACGGATAAGCCATACTTTGACTTTGTCCTTATCCTATATGCACCACTGACGATCTGACTTGCATACTAGCCCTGGCCTATACAAGAGGTTTTACTCTATAGGATTGATACAAGGTAGAGTTTCCAGAGGTGAGAATATATGCATAGTATATTACCACAAAATTGGTGTATAGATCCAGACAGCTACTTTTTTCTGGATATTATCAAGTGATCATGGTATTTTGTCAAACCTATCACAAGATTGAATTGTTAAATTGTCAAACATATAAATTAATTGAAAATTACCATTATTTCAACATGTATACTCCACTTCAAGGGCTCACACTCTCCAGAAAAATCTTCTTACAAACCAGGCCACCTATCTATGGCAAGATCCACTATATGTGGCTCCCTCTGGGATTTGACATCAGAAGATGAATTTACGTCGAATCATTGTAATCCAAACCAGGTTAGCATTTAACAAGGATCCACTGTGAAATAGCTGATATTTACGGTGCTTCATTGTATTCCAAATAACGGTGAATCAGCGTGGAATTTTACAGAGGGAATCTGTAAAAAGTACATCTATTTTTTACAGTGTATCGATCAAGCGGCACATAGGAAAGATGAAATTGAACATATTTTAAATGGATTACGTTTAGTCTGCTATGTCGTCAGATCTGTGCCCCTTTAGTATTGTTTACGTATGGGTAGGGATGCAGTATAAATGACCAGAGGTGTAGGCCTATAGGCGTCTAGCCGGTTGCATTATCAACCATTGAGAAATTTTCCTGGCCTTCACTGCAGAATTCTTAGGGGGCATTATGTAACAGCCTGTACCTATTGTGATTGCTGCATCAGTGCTTATCTCGCTGGTTACCAGATCAAGCAATGGTGCCCCCTACTAAGGAACCTGCAACATCGGTATAGATACATGATATATTTCACATTAAAGGGACAAGCCCCCGCTGCCCACCCCGCTCCGCGTCTTATAATATGGAAAGAAAGAGCTATAGAAGAATTCAAAAGTGTGACTATTTCCTCTTTCATCTAACAATTTCTATAGATGCTAAGTATAATGTACATCTGTAAGTAATAGGCAGGGGGTTAATAAGTCAAATCCCGCGGGTCCAATCCATATTGTGTAGTCCTGTGACATTAGTCCTTAGTACAAGGAAATGGGATTTATGAAAGCTCATTATGTAGAGTGTAACTGTCAATCAGGATACAAGTGCACTACATTACGAGCCAACTAATGCCATGACCCAGTTCTCTAAAATCATGACTAATATAATGATATTAGCAATAAGGATAATGTAAAAATAAAACTTGCTGGAAGTTTTGGTCTACATATCCTCGGAAAACTCTCATATTTTGACCTGTTTCCAAGGGCGTTATTACTCAGTAGAAAGGTTTTAGGTGTCACTCTGACACCTTTTCCTCGGAAGAGCAGTAGGGGATACTTAAGCTACCCAAGCAGAAGGTGTTAAAGACACGGGCGAGGCGTCCACACTGCTGCCATGCTGATGAGGTGTCAAGTCAGTCTTTAGGAGAATATTGCCCAGCCTGACTGTTAACCTCACACTCAGAAAAGATAGCGTGATTGTCGCTAAAACCACTCTCACATGAAAGTCAGGCACTGTCTGACTCTCATGTCAGAGTGGTTTTAGCGACAATGACGCTGACTTTCCTGAGTGTGCTCCTCAGTCAGTGTTAGTCTAATTGTTAACCTCCCAAGCCAGTCATAGGCACACTATTAATCTCTCCAGTCAGCCTTAGTTTCACAGTTAACCTCCCCAGTCAGCCCCAGTCTTAATGTTGACCTGCTCAGTCAGCCTCAGTCTCTCTATTAATGATTTCTTTAATATTTGAATGAGATACCTGTTCCTGATTGTTTAGTCAGGGACTATGATGAAATCAGTACACAACAGCTCTTAGAGCTAATGGCTGCAACCTTGGTCATTTGATAATCATGAATACCCCTGACTATACACATGCCTCAGGCGTACTGGGAACCTCCCCACGTCAGCCTCAGTCGTACTGGGAACCTCCCACAGTCAGCCTCAGTCGTACTGGGAACCTCCCTCAGTCAGCCTCAGTTGTACTGGGAACCTCCCTCAGTCAGCCTCAGTCGTACTGGGAACCTCCCTCAGTCAGCCTCAGTTTGTACTGGAAACCTCCCTCAGTCAGCCTCAGTTGTACTGGGAACCTCCCACAGTCAGCCTCAGTTGTACTGGGAACCTCCCTCAGTCAGCCTCAGTTGTACTGGGAACCGCCCTCAGTCAGCCTCAGTTGTACTGGGAACCTCCCTCAGTCAGCCTCAGTTGTACTGGGAACCTCCCACAGTCAGCCTCAGTTGTACTGGGAACCTCCCACAGTCAGCCTCAGTTGTACTGGGAACCGCCCTCAGTCAGCCTCAGTTGTACTGGGAACCTCCCTCGGTCAGCCTCAGTCGTACTGGGAACCTCCCTCGGTCAGCCTCAGTTGTACTGGGAACCTCCCTCAGTCAGCCTCAGTCGTACTGGGAACCTCCCTCAGTCAGCCTCAGTTGTACTGGGAACCTCCCTCGGTCAGCCTCAGTCGTACTGGGAACCTCCCTCAGTCAGCCTCAGTTGTACTGGGAACCTCCCTTGGTCAGCCTCAGTCGTACTGGGAACCTCCCTCGGTCAGCCTCAGTTGTACTGGGAACCTCCCTCAGTCAGCCTCAGTCGTACTGGGAACCTCCCTCGGTCAGCCTCAGTTGTACTGGGAACCTCCCTCAGTCAGCCTCAGTCGTACTGGGAACCTCCCTCAGTCAGCCTCAGTTGTACTGGGAACCTCCCTCGGTCAGCCTCAGTCGTACTGGGAACCTCCCTCAGTCAGCCTCAGTTGTACTGGGAACCTCCCTCAGTCAGCCTCAGTTGGTCTGGGAACCTCAGTCAGTTTTACTGTAAATTCTCACATAGAAGTCGCGGCTAGTACACACATCAGATTGCTAGTGCGGCTTATAGGAGCAGGACAATTTCAGGGTGCAGCTTATACCTACCGGTAAGTCTTTAGATGTATAGTACAATGCTTATAGGCTTTTCCCAAACTCTAGGTCTGGCTAATAGGCTTATATGTGAGAATATACCGTAGTATGACTTTTAAGCACTGCAGTCCGTATTGTTCTACATGTACATGTAAATTGATGGCTTCCCAAGTCAGTCCCAGTCTGTCTGCAGTCCCCAGTCTCAGTTTGACTGTAGGTGAATATGAAGCTAATAGATAGTGGTCGCATCCTGAAATGACACCATCGTGGTCATAACAGGTAAAACCTGCTGACAGCTCACAGAAGTTTAGGCTTCTCCTGACAGTAGCGGCTTTCGTGGAAGTGAGCAACACCATGGGCACTAGATAAGATTAGATACCTTAGCTGTACTGAGACATGTGTCGGTCAGCCTCATACACCAGAGACAGCGGCAGCAATAACTACAAAGATTTATGGTGTGATTTTCATCCCAAATAGCCCAGGGCAGGAAATGTATGAAACAGTGGCAGAGGTGCAGAGAAATAACTACGGGAACCGTCCAGTAGTAGTGCTCAGATGCCTATGTCCAGAAGTACAGTGAACTGCGTTTTCTCTCTTATGGAGGCACCGCCTCTAAATGCAGCAGCTTTACACCTTGTTCACTAAATTGATGTGGGCCCTCGCTTTAGGTCTGGACTTTGTGTTTTGCCCTCCATTCATGCCAGAAACGTCTCAGACAGTATCTCACAGAATGGTCTCACTTAAGTTTACTATGCTAATGTATAGGCATCTGTCTGAATCACACCATTGAGGGCACTTTTCTGGCTGTTTTCTATACATTCCTATGAAAAAGGTGCTAAGTGACGCTTTTTTCTTGCCAATTTCACAGGTAAATATTTACTTTTCGGGGAAAGAAACACATTGATTGAAAGGCATTGATGTAAGGGTTTTATTCATACATTTTATCACGATGAGAATGATATATTGAGAAAACAAATTGAAGTAGAAGTAGGTGAGAAAATGTCTTTTTTTGTTGAAAATCCATGACATTTTCGAGAACCCGTGGGCACAGAGGTGCCCTGGGTCAATCATAAAGGTTAGACCAAATATTATACAAATATAAAGGAACATTGGAATTGGCATCAGCTAGCAGAGGGAGAAATAATTCTTGTGGGAAGAGACTCTGCTAGATTTGTAATGTAGACGGTGGGAATACAATTAAAAGAGGTCAAATCATACACCTATTTAGGGGTAGAACTAGATGGAGATCTGGTACTAGACAAGTATGTTAACAATACGGTAAGCAAAATGTCAACTAAGGTGTTTAAGCTGGCAAACCTGAAACCCTCCTTAACAGAGATGGCAGCCATATTGATATACAAACAGGCAATACTACCACTTGCTGACTACTGCTGCTACCTAGCAGAGTCAGCAAGGAAATGTCCAGCGCATAGACTTCAAGTCATCCAAAACCAAGCCCTTAGAATATGTGTGAAAATTAGACAGAGAGACATCTCTATTCAAAACCTGCATGCCAGGACTGAAGTACCCATGCTAGAGAGTAGAAGAAAGGAACTGTTAGTCACTCTAATGTATAGAAAAACCAAGTCAGTAAAACCAGTTGTGAAAGTTCGTAGCACCAGGTCAGACGGGCGTTTTGTCTTCCCCACCAGACATGCTAATACTAGAATGTACTTGAAAGCACCCTATAGTAGAGGAGCGAGACTCTGGGATACCCTCCCCACTGCAACGCAAAAAAATAGAAAAAGAAGAGGCTTTCAAAATTGCAGTAAAAAAGGTGTTTAAAACAAACATGAAAGGATGTAGGAAGAAATACTTCCAAGCGCTTTGTCAATAGAAGTGAACCAACTGACTGTAATAATGTAGATGCTTTCTGCACTACAAACAATGCCTTCATGCCAACTATTTAGCCCTGAAATAGCTGTTGCAACTAATTGATAAGGACCAATATTCTCATAAGTAGATACCATGCTGTTACACTGTCTTTTTTTTATTACCAATGTACTCACCCCAAATTTCTTGTACAAACCTTTGGATATCCTTTTTTAACATTGATACTGCTGTGATAAGCGCTGTACATTACTCACTATGACATGATTGTAGAAATGTTTACATTACTCACTAAGGAGCTAAGGCATGCAATTACTTCTTGTAGAACCAAACACCGATTAGAGAGAATCATATGTACCCAGTTGGACCCGACGGATATTTGTAACTGATAATCACTTTGTGATGTTATGAATAAACACTTTAAAAAAAAAAATGTTACTAGGGCGGCACCACAATGACCACACAAAAACAAAAAAACTATGGTGACATGGGACATAGGCATTTCTTAAAATTGACACACCCAGCACACATATTGTAGCAGAGCAGCGTCACCATAAACCATGGCACCGCGTTATTGCAACAACAGGAGTACTATTCTGGTAGAAACAATAACTATATAGCATTAGGAATAACTTGTATTAGCAATACCATTAGAAGTAAAAGCAAAGGTATGGTTGTGGGAATCCAGACGGTGTGGCCTACCATCAGTACCAGAGGTCATTGGCATCACAGACCCCTCTCCCACTGTCCCCCTCGGCCATGATAGTAGTGCGGCAGCTGCCTCGTGTCAGAGTATGACAGTTCCCATATACTACTAATATACTCTCCAAGCACGAGTTGCTTCTCATATTCCTGGATGGCAGAATCTGCATGAAGATTGAGAGGAAATGAAGCCATGGGCGATGGGCCGTCCCCGATGAGTATTCTTTTATTATGAGCAGGTCGCCCATTACACGGCTTCGCGATTCCTGGAAAAGGAGGTAGATGGAGAAAGCTTCTCTACCTAGTTTCATATCCCCTACTCTATCTCTCGTCCTGCCGCTCACTCTCAGGCATCAGGCTTACCCTATTTCATATATATATTAACACAGACACTATGATATTCTAATATGATTTTATTATTCTATATGTGTATCTGTGGTATGTTAGACTTTGATATGGTATGTTATATAGGATTGATTATTTTCTACCTGATGTCTAGATAATTATGATTTCCCTTTCCTGTTATATATCCTCCCGACCATGTAAACGTATGTGGTCGGTCGCTGTACTTATCACACCGAGGCTAGTCCCGGGTTCAGGTAAACTATTGTCTGTTCCCTTCTTCCTGCCACCTTTCAGGCACACAAATGCAGTCATAACGTCCTTAAGAATACTACCTTTAATAGGCTTAAAAAAAGAGTTGTGTTCCGGTAATATGGTAAAAAATAAACAGGGTCGGTAAATCGGATTTTCTTTTCATCTTTTAGAGGTAAAAACGCCCAAAATGTCATAAATATTTCTAGCAATTAAAAGTACACCTGAAATACTAACCCTGTTATGTGTGTTTGTTTGACCAGGTGGGGTGGTCGCCGTGCTGCTCACCGAGTGGACGTAGCGGGGCGGTGTTGGGTGCGGCGAGCAGGAACGGGTCGGCAGTGTACCCGGGCCTCACCCCGACCAACATGGTGGCCACAGTACGGCACACCATCAGGGACACCCTCAGTGAGCTGCTCACCGGCCCCGACACGGCCACACTGCTAGCTGAGGTGAGCTCGCTTAATTACTGTTTTAATTGTTTGTTTTTCTGTGTGTTTTTTTTGTGGTTTTTTTGTGGGTTTTTTTTTTTTTTTGGGGGGGGGGGGTAAAAGATATAGCAGATACAAAAGTAAATGCATCATATTAGCTTGATATTCACCCCTGCTTCTCAAATGAGGTTGGAATATAGTCATATCTTCAGTATGTGGGGTAGCTAGTACTGAAGATCAAGTTGGTCGCTAACCGATTCATATGCAGCCATACATCTCTATTAAAGACGCGATCACATATATATCATTCCATCAATTAGATGCAATTTATGTGTGTATCTTGTATATTTTGCATTTTTTCTTGGAAAAAAATCCTAGCAAGATTTTTGCACTTTTTTGAATCAAGAAACCACAGATCCTGTCCTCCCATTGAGCTCTATGCTGAAGCAGTGTGCACCATTCTAGACAACCCTGCCGATTACTATGTTTTGTATTGAATGAAAGTTCTGTATACCAATGTGTGCGATACAGATGAAGCACAAGACAATGTTTTGGACTAGACAACCCGTGTGTGCACTGTCATTGCTCGGTCCACTGGAAGTGAACTAGAAAATATGATGCATGTGCAGGAACCATTTCATTTGCGCTTGTATGGTATCTCCTGTTATCTTTCTGTCTGTACGGCACAACACGATGTAGGGGTTTTGGGGGGGGGGGACATGACATGGGACATGAGTTTGGATAGGGGACATAGGATATGAGTTGGGACATGAGTTGGGGCATGGGACATGAGTTGGGACATGGGACATGAGGTGGGACATAGGATGGGACATGAGTTAGGGCATGAGACATGAGTTGGGACCTGGGACATGAGTTGGGACATGGGACATGAGTTGGGACATGGGGCATAGGATGGGACATGAGTTGGGGCATGGGACATGAGTTGGGACACCCTAACCCTGAGTCATTTGTGATGTAAATCATACGTTCAATCTTTATCCTTTAGAATACAGTCCTAGCGGGTAACTCGCCATTGCTACATTCATACATCAGGTCGACTAAATACAGGGTAAATTTACACACTCCCTGGGGGTTGGAGCACGATACAGCAATACAGTCCTGGTAGGTTAATGGCCCGTACTATTGCAGTCAGGGGTTGCCGTGCATCATAGCGACACATGAGCATGAAGCCTTGAGTCATCAAGATGCCTATAAAGGGTTCATATCTATGAAGCCAGATCCCAGTTAGTACCTGTATAAAATGAATGCTTCACTGTGACTGTACCTATGTGGTGAATGCTTCACACTGACTGTATGCATGTGGTTGCAGGGTAAGACCAAGGCCTTGTGTCAGTACTACAGTAAACTCATCCCAGATGACAAGAAGGTGTTCCTACAGCTGCTCGCTACCGAGTACGGCGTGGACCAGCCGGCCATCTTCCAGCTCACTAAAACCATTCATACCTCTCAGGTGAGTTTTAACCTTTTTTCCCTTTTTTCTTCTCTTTTCTTTCTTAAACTTTAGTCATTACCGGTAATTTCAATTCAACATGGTCTGGCAGCTTAATTTTGTGTGGCTCACTGGTGCAGAAATTGCATTGATGCTTACTGATACTTAATTCAATAGGCATTATTTTTGCAACCAATGATTATACCAGTTAGACATAAATTGAGGGCAGCATAGTAATTTAATGCACCATGTATTGTTGTCAGCATGATGAAGCATGATAAAAAGCACACCTAGGTTATATTCCATAACCAGTCTGCCATGCCCATAGATTAAGTCCGGTTAACCCCCCTGTAACTGAGTTCTGTAATAATAGCAGTGCTAAAGTAAAGGCATCGGCCAGTCTGTTGTTGTTATTATTATTAGAGAGACACAGTTACTTATGGGTTAACCGATACATAAGCTATTGCTGTGATGGACATCAATTAAAATGCATGACCAAAATGTCTATTAAAACTAATATCGCTCAGTGTTATTGAAAACCATATAGTATGCTGTAAGAGGAGAACTCCTTCTATATCAGTGTATATCCATCTTGGAGTAACGGTGTAAAACACTTCCTTCCACCTTGACAAAAAAAAAAGGGAAAAAAGACCACTTGCCTAAAGAAGTTCTATAAAATAGAACGAAACGTTGCATACTCATCATCTAAGCCAACCATTGTTCCTGTACTAGATCGTCAACAAAAAAAAGCTTGAAGTGCTTCTTGTCTGGTTTTCTGTGAGATATTTTATATTTCAACTTAAAAGAAAAAGATTGGTGTATATCCATGTTTGCTTGGTTGTTTTTTTAGGAGCGGGTGCCGGCGACCATGCTGCGGCTAGAGGAGCGGCTGCGTCAGGTGCTCATCCCCCGCTACCAGCACCTCTTCACACAGATCTCACGCCAGGAAAATGGCGTCAAATTCCTCGTTGACCTCAGGACTGATATACTGGTAAGCATGTAACTCATTAATCAACTATGTGGTACAAGAAAATCAGTGTATACTAATAATATACTGTATTTCACATATTAAATATGTGCCTTCCCCCTAATGAGCGCCGCTCTTTTTGGGGCATGTATTTTAGACTAGGAACCCCCTAAAACTTCACGCTTTTATTGGCATTTAAATTCTTGACTACTACATGCCATTCAAATATTTTCCGTGCATTTATTGCATCGACTGCAGTATATACGTGTACAAGTATATATTATCATTATACATATAAATACGATGAAACGTGCTTTTAGCATTTGTAGAGTTGCCCTCACTAGACCACGAATGTACACGAATCGGCCAGGTTTCTCAGAATTTCTTCAATATCTTTCTATTTCAATTTCGTTATGCTATCTGTTCCTATTTCTAGGCGTTGATCCACTCACGGTTTGTAGAACAGGACAATGCCTACCTCCAGTCAATGAACACATGTCTACGCGACCTGCTGTCTCTGTGGTTCTCTGTCGGCTTCTTACAATTAGAGCGCATCACATGGGAGTCACCCTGTGACATGCTCCAGAAGGTAAACGCTATATATCTTTTTCTTTTTTTTCCCATCGTGGTTGGTGAAGACGCTTCGGCAGTTGTCTCCTTAAAAATGCTCTACCATTTATTGACTCCACAACCACGACAACCCCAAATTTGGATATTTTGTGACAGCCAATGCTATCTCTATGGGAGGGGTAGGTGAGACGGGTTTTTTTCAGACATCTATCAAACACTAGAGGTAATTCACAGGGGAGGTTACTTAGTATTATTTGTGTAACAGTGATAATCCTGATTCACTTTGCACTGACAATGCACATATCGCAACAAAGACTATATGGAAATGTGAGTACCCCCCCCCCTCCCTCTGCATGTAGGCAATGATAATTGACTGGGGGGAGTTAGTCATCTGTAGCACACGCTGCCCCGTGCCTGACCGATAACGGCAAAACAGAAACCGATATGGTGTCGCTGCTGACGCTCCAATCGACTCGCTTTTTGGCCGAGACGTGAGAAGCTCACAGCCACCTGCTTGCCCAGACGCACTTGCTCACCCACACTCACCAGCTCGCCCACACCCACTGGCTGGCCCACACCCACCTGCTCAGCTGAAATATGACAACATACTAGTGTGACACATGATTTGAGGGTAGTTTTGACGCAGGAATACATTCCTGCATTCAGAATTGACAAATAATTCATTGTTCCTGAAATAATTATTTACGGATTCAGTTGTTTAGTTCATCAATTCAATCACTTTATCACCCTGACCCTGAGTCATTTGTGATGTTAATCACATGTTCAATCTTGTCTACATGGGAGTCACTACATGGGAGTCACTCCAAAAGGTTAACGCTTTATGAAAGTTCATCTTCTTTTTTTTCTTTTTTCCCCATCGTGGCTAGTGCAGACGCTTCGGCAGTCGTCTCCTTAGAAAATGCTATACATAATTATATACATGTAGACATGAAATGATATATCATTTTCACAACTTTCATAAAGAGTTAATCTTCTGGAGCATGTCACAGGGTGACTCTCATGTAGACAAGATTGAACATGTGATTAACATCACAAATGATATATCATTTCATGTCTACATGTATATAATTATTTTCTTTCCGGTCAGTCATGTGGCAATTTCTTGGAATCTACCTTATACTATAGGTAGCATTATAATGCATATTCCTAGAATACCACATCTAAGATCAGTAGGAATCTTAAGGCTATTTTATCAGGGTGGGGGGGATACTGTATAAACGCATTTTATGTTAATATGGTGTGTAACAACATTGGAGGAAGTTAAGTCTAACATTCACAGCTTAATACTCAACAATTTAACAAATGGGTTATGGTAGTGAGTGATACTTGACTAACAAAAGAAACTCATCAATATCTTACCATGGCCATCTGACTATCAGTCTAAAACGGCTCCCAGGTTGATATAGATGAAAAGAATAAACCTTGATAACAAAGGGCTGTAAAGCCTAAAGCCTGAAACATGTCAGATGCTTGAAATTCAAAACTCTATCCGTAGTTAATTTTATTTATCGTTGGGAAACTTTTTCATGAGGAAGTTTGGGGGAATACCTTCTAAACCTGAGTCAAAGAAATATCAAGATATTTTTAATTTTGTTTCACAGATATCTGAGTATGAGGCCGTGCACCCAATCCGTAACTGGGCAGACATCAAGCGGCGTGTTGGTCCCTATCGGCGCTGCTTCGTCTACACTCACGCCTCGATGCCGCGAGAACCGGTTGTTGTGCTGCACACGGCACTTACTAAGGACATCTCTGCCAGCATACAGGTACAACATTCTTTTAATTTAAAAAAATTAATATTCACCAAAGCGCTCACTATGTACTACTAATCTCACTTAGAAACACGACAGTTGTTAAAAAACACTATGAATTTGATTTGACTATCAAATATTTACACTAAATGAAACATTAGCTTTAAGTAACTTTAAGCTAATCTTGTAGTTGGTCCAACTTTTACACTATGATAACAATGTGCTGTGATAAATGTTATGATAGTATGGGCTCTAGGGGTGTGAACTCAAGGCATATATCTCATATATTTTCTCACAGTCAATCGTAGAGCGGACGCGAGCTGCATATGAGACCAACCAAGAAATAGACGCCACTTCTATGGCAGAAAACCCCAGTAACATCACCACTGCTATCTTCTACTCCATCACTTCCACACAAAAAGGTGCGTCTGGTGACTTGTTTTCATACCTTTGTACATGAGTTGTTAACGAGGGTGCCATAAATTTTTTGGCGCTAGGACTTGGGGATTAAAATAGTAGGGTTAGAGAAAGTCTAAAAATAACGGGAAACTATGAGGCAAGACATGTTTAATAGTTTGGAATGTCCCCCGGGAATGTCCCTTGTGCTCATCTGCTATGAATAAGTCTGGAGATCGTTAACCCTTTACGAAACCACATAGGGCTTAATGTATTATGCCATTATGCGTTATGATGCATGATGCTGGTCCTTCGGGAGTGTATCAACCCCGTACGGTCAGATGATGCATGAACACAGTGCTAGCGAGTTACTCTCCAGGGTTGTATCCATGCGTCATAACGATGTTAAAAGGGCATAATGCTTTAGACAAACGAAGTGCTATCAATAGCACTATGCAGCCCTTAAAGAATCAAGACGAAAGCGTGCAAATTTTACAAACCTTGTTTTAGGATGCTTTTCTGATGTAGATCAGCACTCTCTTACAATACCTTCTTACGTCGTATAGATGCCAAGTCATGGTAATGCTAGCGTTACATGTATGTTCTTCTCTCTTCTCCCATTGCCAGGTTTACAAGGGGTGGAGCTGGGTAACTATATCATTAAGAACGCTGTCAGAGAGGTGCTCTCAGAGTTCCCACACGTCTACCAGTTCTCCAGTCTGTCTCCAATACCCGGCTTTAAGGAGTGGCTCATCATGGAGATCAGCAAACAGCTTCAAAAACAAGGTCAGCACCACTTGAGTTTTGTAGGGGTTTTACACAAAAAAACCTGCACGTCAACCCCAATGTCTGCACGCATGTCTGTCCGCATCCCCCAGGCCTCCCCCCCCCCCCCCCACCACACACTTGATCCGCCCCTGAAATTCTAGGAGGGCTATACTCTGCACCACTCGTGGTGCCCTCGGCAAAATCATAATCAAATATCACCTTACCCTGGTAAGTCTCATTTAATTCTACAATTATACTATACCTCCTTCTAGAACTGCCAGCCCGGCCCAGCTAAGGCTCGACCCGGCTGGCATTACCCGGTTGCAGTTCCTGCCTGGTTACTCAACCCAGCCCGGTTGCCTATCCGGCCCGGATGCAACACTAACTGCACAGTTTCCCCTGATTGCCCGGCCCGGGTGAACCCCACCCAGCCCGGCCCGGACAACCAGAGGTTGCTACTATCATTATTAGGCTATATTAGGCAGGGCACAGCCGGTCACTTGCAGTTCCCGGTGGGAACTCAAACTCTGAAGATACTCACTGAGTACCTCTTAGATCTTGCTGCTACAATACTCCCACTGACAGGACTTAGGACCAACAATGCTCCCTACATGGATCATCCACCCACTGGGTTGAAGCACCTGGTTCAGGTTCTGTCAGAACACCTAGCTGAAGTCTAAAAGCACACTGAGTGTGGCCGTGATCATTGACTGTGAAACCTTGTCTACTTCAACCAACAACCTGAATAAAGAAGGCTCTTTAAACTGTATAACCACCTGTGTCAGTTTCTTGGGAGAATAGCTGGGAGTCATATAATCCTTACAATAATTAGTAGTCAGATACTTGAACGGTTCTCTAACAAAGGCCATTCATGAGTTATCTAAAATATTTTCTAAATTATATTTGTCTGTTTGTTTTAACTGTAGAAATCGGGGAAGCTCAGGACATGGAAACCTCTTTGCTCACGCCAGAGGAAAGGACAGAAATCACGTCGCTGCTCGGTTGTCCTCCAAAGAAGTCCATGCTGGCCATGTTAAAGAAAACATTGCAGACTAATACATGGGTCCAGGATGAACAACTGTGCAGCAGTCTGCGGCAGCCACTACTCCGGCTTTGTGCACGATACCTCTACTTGGAGAAACGAAGGGGGTTCGCCCTTAACCCTGTCGGTATGTCACTATATGTCACTTTTTTACTGCATGTTGTGTCAGTTATTAAAGTGGTGTTTTTCTGGAGATTTTCATTATATAGGAATTATCGTTAGGTATTACGTAATACAATCTCCAGCCTCTTATTGACTATATATGTGTATGTGGGTGTACAGAAAACTGTGGATGGTTCTTCTGACTAGTGGTACTTATTTTTAAATGTATGAAAAGCAAGAAGGTACCTTATACTATCCTAGTTGTATTTGATTCTATCAAAGATGGATTAAATCATTCCTGAATTAAACTTTTTCCAACGACCACTAACAGGGAATTGTTGATTTGTTTGTTGTTGTGTTTGTGTAAGGTGGAATATAGGTTTTGTTCGATGAAGATTAAGAGTATCATGAAATAGGTACCATAACAACCTAACCACATGATAGTAAAAAAAAAGGTATGCATAGAAATGTCTTGTGTATATGTGTATATGGATTAAATGTTAAAACTAAACGTGTATATATATATATATATATATATATATATATATATAGCTATCACGGTGTGCTTATATCTACTAGATATAGTCATGCAAATTGAACAAAAAAAATTGAACTATGTTGACAGCCACAAAATAAATTATTCCTACAATTCTTATGATTATTTTGCAGCTAATTTCCACTTACGAAATGGAGCCATGTTATGGCGAGTCAACTGGCTGGCCGACACGACACCGCGCGGTCTTGCTGCATCGTGCGGCCTCATGGTCAACTACCGGTACTTCCTAGACCAAACAGAGGATCACAGTAGACAGTACATGGAAAGCAAGGAGATCCCCGCCTCAGACCAGATCCTACAATTAGTCCAGAACATTTCCCGAATTCACTCCCCTGACTCATCCTCCAATTCCAGTTTGTAAATAGTAGGGGGGACACAGAGGAGTATTATTGAGGGGTGGAGGAGGAGTGAGGTGCCTTCTCTCGGTGCATGTGTATATGGTTGGAGATGAGACACCATGGATGTACACTTCAGGCTAAGTCTCACCAGATCGATATAAGTTGATTGTCTATGACCAGGTGACCTCTTTGACCGGGTGACCTCTATCAAAGGGTGACTTCTATGACCGGCAAGCAAGAAAAGGCATATAATTATAACTGACTTGAAATAAGATTAATAATATAAAGTGTTAAAATATGCATTTTAATTTTTTCCCACCATTTCTTTCTACATAATATGCCTTATTTTAGCCGGTCATAAAAGTCACCTGGTCAAAGAGGTCACCCGGTCATAGACTATCAGCCTTTATTAATCTGGTGAGACTTAGCCTTCAGCCATGATGGGGTAACTATATATGTGGGTTGTATGGGGAGTACTAGCTTGCTAGCACAGGCTTTCTATGGTGTGAATGCCACAGTGTATATACAATGTGAATGGTTACAACCTGTCTAGCACATCGTGCTGATATTGTAAAAGGTAACATATTTGAATGGCTCCAGATTTATCATGGTAGTGCAGTTTGTGTATGATGTGAATGGATATAACCTATATATCTGAAAAAGTGTTTGTACAGTATGACTGGTTTTAACTATAAGGCCACTGCATGTGAGGTCAGTGTATGGAAATTTGTAAATGGCTTCAACTATATCAGCACAACTATTATGTTAGCAATCATTTCTAGTTAATGTGAATGATTACAACTGTGCTGGCACAATATTTGTAAAATGTGAATGGCTACAATCTTACTAGAATAATTCTTGGTGAACACTTAGGGTGGTGTTGCTAGCTGGCTGTGTGTATGCTATAGACTCTTAACCCTTTAAGGGCAACATAGTGCTTTAATGCATTGAAGGTGGGAATATATGCCCTTTTGTTGGTCTAATGCATGAGTGCAACACATACGAGTAATTCGGCAGTGCTGCACTCATTCATCATGCCGACCCTTCAGGTTTGATGTATTCCAGAAGGGTCAGCATGATGCACAAATGCAGTGCCACCTTGTACTTGTTGGTGCTGCATTAGTGCATTAGTGCATCATACCAACACATGAACATAAAGCATTGAGGTATCATGCCGTCCATAAAGAGATGAGATAACTTTCCTCATGTACCATAGTACTTATTCAGTGCAGTATATTAATAACCTACATTGAAATCATTCTAAAAACCGTGGAATGTCAAATGTATCTAAATGTGGAAATGTTCGGGACTAATTGAGAAATCCGAAAATGCGAATAACACTATAAATCTACTGAAAGCGGAAACGTTTATAATTCATATCAAACACAAATCATCAGAAATCAAACGGCTACTTCAAGTTCTACAGGTATCTTGTTCGGTTTGGACATGTAATGAGTCTAAAAAAGCCTGTTCCTATACTTCGCGCTTGAAATTCTTGGGATAGAGAATACTTTCCCGGATTAAGTTTGCCAATAGTGTCAACTGAATTGGATGTACAATGTAACCAGTAGTATGAACTTAGAATTCTAGGTTTGGTGTAGTGATAGATTACAGTATTCCAAATGTGTCTTATCTCAAATAGATTAGTCTCCAATACAAAATATGTTTCGCACAATGGATTTGCTCCAGCGTCTGTCCCAAATTGGATCATAGCGTTCATATAGGAAATATGCCAGTTCTTAGACATACTTGAACATTTTTACCATTATCTCAGTATAATTGTATAAAATGTATCACTATATAGAATTTAGAAACTTTTCAGATTTTACTACATTTTTTCAAAGGGTTTGATATAAAGGGTAGAGTAGGCCTGTTCTTGTGCTTCAACTAAGGTTTATCCAAACACATTTTAGGTTCGTTTTTGGGGGGCAGGGGGAGTTGATCGCCACCTAATCCCTGGTTCTTAGCTCTTTGCGTCTATTATTGGCCAGCATATTTCATCCATTTAACTCTCAGGGGTGCATACATCAGCAATGTGGCAGCAAAGAAATAATGATGTGCAGGGTGAGTAACGGTCATATTTGCTTCAACACACTAACACTCTCACCATGTGCAAAGCCACTGTTGTATGCCTGCTTCCAACTCTGATATAATGTCACTGAAAAAGGTGATGACAGAAATATCTTTAATAAGACATCGCCTTTGGATTGTTAGTTAATAGGATCACAGACAGAAATTCTAGAATCGGTTTGCCCTCAGCAGGTAAAGGTATTAAAGTAGCAGGTGGCAAGTGTCATTTGATTTTGTAATTTAAAACCTGGTGCCTGTCGTGAAGATGCCATGTTAATAGTGTCGGTTGAATATTTTAATGTATTGGTTGTGCTCATTTGCATTTATAGTTCCTGATATTAGCCAAGCCCTGAGATCTAGAAGGGTAGTTAGCATAGGTGAGGAGTTCAATAAATGTATGGGAGTGATTGTGTACAGTGATTTGAAACCATTGTCAGTTTGTACTTAGAAGAAGCAAGTAGATAGTATTTCAGTGTGGTATTTAATATCAAGGGCTCTTATTTGTAAATCTGCATGTAAAACTGCCTGCTTATCCTAAGGCCCAGATATAAGTTTTATACATGTCAAACTCCAAGATACAACGATGTCGCCCTTGGCGGAGGCAGCTCTATTTCCGGCATCTAAGGAGTGCTCATTTGTCAACAACAGGGCTGGGGTTGTGTGTGTGTGTGTGGGGGGGGGGGGGTTGAGAAATGTCGACCCCTTGACTAGTAGGGGGGATTTCAACCCCTCTCCGGGGGGGGGGGTGGGGGGGGGAGGGATCAAAAACAAATTTCACCTGGTTTAAGGGGAAAAGCCCTCATGTTACAATTTTTGAAAACGGGCACGTGGAATTTCAACCCTATCCCTTTTTTGTTAAAATATTAGCACTCTCTAAGAGAGGTATACATTGGACAGTTAAACTATTCTAAACATTCTGTTTGTGAGAAATTGAGCTGTGATACTCTAGATGGTACAATAAAGAGTTCATCACAATATCATTTTATTGTTATACCGCCCCATCCTGTGATGACATATAGCATTTAAAACCAAGTAGTATTCTGCCAGTCTTGCCTTGTTCTCTCTACATAAGGGTGACAGCTACCAGACTGACTGATGATATCAAGAGTATAACCTTTACGATTTAAACACACTTCAGCCATACACTTATCTTGTTTTTTAAATGGTTTGTTCACAACTGGATGCAGTTGGTGTTGATCGGTAATGACTAAGAGCTTTTTAATGGTGCTTTTATGGAATGCCATATTTAGTCTCCAAATACTTTTAAAAAGACTATAGCAGAATTACTAGATTTCTTTTTTTAGAAACCCATGATATAACAGTGACACTAGCAGCATCTTCAAAAGTATGGTGAGGAACTTGGCCAATTATACACATAGTGGTAAATGTTGCCACTGCATGCCAATTTTGTGGGCGGCTATCATTGGATCACATTCAATGTCACTATATTCGTTACATGCCAGTTAGCATTGTAATATAATGATTTTGTAATTTATATGGAATACACTGCTGCCTGTATGACTGTAGCATAAACATTTGTGAACCATAGAACTGTATTGGCTGGAACATAAATGTGATGTAAATGTTTGTATCATCCGGTTTTGAATCATTTGTATTGTATTTAGAGGTTCTGAACGGGTGGATGTGTTCAGAAAGTGCCCAATAACTACAAGAAGGAAGGTTATAGTCATCAATAAAATGTTTTGAATATTATGAATTTCCTTTTTCTTAATTTAAAGAACATTGATATACTTACCATTTAAAAATCTTTAAAAAGTAATCCTTATACCAATCAAGCGATATATTGGTGTCATTAATGATAGCTTTGACAACTGGAAAGATGCAGTGACTCGGTTAAGGGACCCCTACTGTATTATGTACACTCAAACAGCCGCACATTGCACTGTGCTTGATCCCCATTGCCCCTCAGCATACGAATCCCGAGGCACCAATCACCTATATGTAGGCTAAGGCATTATTCTTAGCATGTTAAACCTGGGTTGTTACAAGTGAAGAGCAATGTATCCAGACTATGGATTAGGCCTTTGCATTCATTACATGTGATAATAATCGGAAATATAATGAAATAGCTCTAATTTAGTGATGTTCCAGCTCCAGTGTACATTCTTTTCATTCTCTTCAAGGAGTATTGTTGCATGTTTATGTATATACATACAGCATCAACCCTTTTGCACAATTTCTGACCACTAAGATATAATAATTCATCAAAATGCCTAGGTTCCTTCGCTCAACCCTTTCCTCACCAGGCCATACAGTGTACAGCCGTCCTCCTGTTCCTGTTTTCAGACACAGGAAATGTTACATGGCATGGCCCTCTCACTGCCAGCAGGCCGCTATAGCGGCCAGAGCACATAATCTACTCATCTAAATAAAAGAAATACTACTCAAATCAAAATTGATGAAAATGTTTTCTTACAAGTTCTAGTCAAAACAGTATAATGTTTGAAATCACATTAAAGCTAATGATATCCTCTTTCACAGCTTACATTCCATTTGTGTTGAGCAAGAATGTTGAAGAAGTAGCTATGCCAACATTTCAATTTTGATATTTATAATTTGTTCAATTCCTTAGCAAATAAAAGAGAAATCTGGCAGTGGGAGGGCTTAACAGAGACAGTTGGGATGTGACATCATGACAGTAAAAGGGCATGGCACTGGTGCAATAATAACCCTTGAATACAAATACATGGTAGCTCTCCTGGGTGCACAGACAAACATTCTAGTCATAATCTTGATAATCTTAGCATCTTAATATACAATCTTAGGGTTAGGGTTAGGCATAAGGCTAGGGTGTTTCAGATTATGAGATTGTTATGATTATGATTTTCAGACATCTAGGCATTGGTCATTAACAGGGGGGAGTTACTTGCTCCCATTTGTGAACAGTGACAACCTGATATATATCTCTTGGAAAATTGAGAAAAACAAAGAACAACAAGTGCCCCCCACCCAGGGTGTGTGTGTACAATACCACTATCATTGACCCCCGACAGCACAATGTGTAAACGGCAGAATTGAAACACAGATATTGTCGCTGTTTATACTCTGACCGACTCACTATTTGGTGAAGAAATAAAGTGGAGGATGCATGCAGCTGTGCAATTGCGCCACACCCACCTGCTTGCCCACACCCACTTGCTCACCCACAGCCATCTGCTCGGCTGAAATATGATAACACATGATTTGTGGGTAGTTTTGACCCAGGAATACGTTTCTGCTCTCAGAATTGACAAATGATTCATTGTTTCCGAAATAATAGTTTCAGTTTCTTTCAGCCAATCAATTCAATCAGTTTACCACCCAGACCCTGAGTCATTTGTGATGTTAATCACACGTTCAATCCTTATCTTTGCAATTAGATCGAATAGCAGGATCTGATTTCGCATATTCTGCTGTTTGGTGCCAGTTGTGATTTCATGAAGCGAACAAAGATTTCTTTACACGAAGAATTCACACAGATGCATTTAAAGACACACGTGTTCATTATTCCATCAGAGAGCATCTCAAAAAGTGAACATTCTTTGAACTTTCCATGAAATCCTGGACTGGTCACACCATTATCTAGATAAACAATCACATTAGGTTTTCCATCTGTTCGACAAGTTGAGTTTTCCATGGTTACCTATGAAATATACATAGCATTAAATAATTGAAACTCATAACTAAGTAAGCCATGCGATATAATTATATATAATGAAAACTAATAATCATGATTGAATTCTCTCTGAAGTCTGGGAGTTCAGCATTTGGAGAAAAGCCAGATTGAGGTTCCAGAGAGCAGGATACCGAATCCTAGCATTAACGTTGTGATCAGAAATTCTGTATCATTCTAGAATGAATTATTTTCATGCACACTACCCTTTGAGTATATTATTATAAAATTATTTTAAGGAGAAATATTATATTCATTAAGCTTAACCTGTATGTTCTGGAATCCCATTAAAGGGCCAAGTTTAAGCAAATGTAATCTAAGGTCATAATCATGAAACAATGGGAAGCACTTACCAGCATCGTGATACCTGGGGTCCTACGTTGATAGTATTCTGTTGTTGAAAATTTTATGAGAAAATCTGCAGTTCTATCAATATCATATGCATCAATACATGTTGTCTCTGAATCATCTAAGAGCAGGTGGACAGGAGGATGGCCATAGATAGCATAGGCTACTGATAGGCTCTTCCAGAAATCTACAAGAGAATCATATAATACCATTTCATATACAAAGTTAACATAAATCCTTAAACTGACATTAGTTCATAATGAACTGTAGTAGTGTTGAGAATAGGGCAACAACATAGAGTTGCTAAAATGCACAAGGACATTAAACAGCTCGAGAGAATTGTCTATGGTTCAAATTTTAGAGACACATAAATATAATATAAACTACCGGATTTGAAATGTGACTGTTGCATATATATTGCATGTTATACATGTTTCAATAGGCTATTCAAGTGATGTTAAATGCAAAAGTTATGTTACAGTGAGACCTTGATAATCGGTCTTTGATAAATCGTTTGTCTCAATAATCAGTCATAGATTTAGGGCAGTAATTCTGAAAACACCCATTCTGTCCATATGTAATATATTGCTTTAGATATCCGGCTGTTTTAGTAACAGTCCTTTTTTTATCCAAAACAGAGGGGTCAGATATATCAAGGTCTCACTGTTTTCATACCAATTACCATCTTTCCCAGTGAGGTAGACACTATTTACATTGGTCCCACCACAATTAGTAGCACCCTTGATGAGGCAGGGTACATTACAAGATCCTGACCTACCAGCTGCACCATATGTGTTACCACATAAACAGATCATGCCATTCTATAAAGAGATGTTCAGGAATGAAGTATTATATCATAGATACATGAACCCTTTTTCATATGATCAGAATTCATCCATAGATCCCAATCATGCTGTAAAGGGGATAACCTTCTTTCTAAAAGGCGTCAGTGTGACTGTCCAGACTCCTCACAGACTCCCATTCAAAAGTCCACATAATAATACTATTATATCACTTTACTTGTTGTTTCTTTGTTATGTAGGTCATTGCAACCTACAGGCATGTCTTATCATCCATTGAACATGATTCAATAAATTGATCCTTATAAATATCCCAATTCATACCTGTAATCCAGCAAAGACATATCCCAGCTTACGGCATGAAGAAGCACATTGAAGGGGGTTGGCGTTTTCTCCACCAGATGAGATTAAGTGAGTCAAATCATTGTTGAAACATCCCAGGTGGGCGACTAAAGCAAAAATTGGACGGTTGGATCAAAAGCATAATTATAGGTAGTTTCATGTAAATTATAAATGAAAACATCCATATAGACGGTTCCACCCAGTTGTATAAAGGAATTCCCAGCTAACAAAAAAACGTTATTTTACGTCAAAATAACATTTAAAATTTTACATAACGTTATGTCATACTAAAGAGCCCTAGAAAAACGTTGACATGCTAACGTTATAAAGTGGTGTATAACGTTATTTGTTTACTGGGATAGCACTTCCTTTTTATTCAATTTCTAAAAAGAGGCATCTACACTGTGTGTTTGAGTATTTGCTACAATGGTACCTGGAATTTCATATACATACTCTGCCTGGTTTTTCCTGTCATGAATATATCATTTGTCCAACCATTTCCACATCGGTGATTAGGATAGCCACGACAAGTGATTCCATGAATGCAACGGCTGTGACGGTGTCCATACTTGCCAATATCCTGCGCACAAAAGCAATGGGCACTGTACTGAAAGAAATGAAATGTGTTTTTGTCATTATACTACACAGCCACTGGTAGACATACAAATTAATTATCAATTTATCATTTAAACTGGACCATCCGAGTCAGAAATGGTTTATGTCCAGAATGACCTTCAACAGAGGCATGGGAAGCAAACCTTCACCCAAACCAGCTTTTTTTTCTCTTTTTTGTTGTTGTTGTTTAAACAAAATGTATCACATCATATTCGATAAATTTGTTTCTAGTAGTAGTACAGCTTTAAATATCAGAGTTTAAGTAAGATGGCGTTTATGCAGGCTTGTATTTAAAAATGTATTTTTTAAAAAGCCCCTTTTAAATCCAAGCAATGTCCCCCCCCCCTCAGTTTTTCCTATGTGGGAGAGGTAGGATTTGGTTAATGTGTATTACACATGTATATCATAGGGTCCGGGCAAATTTTGGGGGGCCCAAACATATTCGCCCCCCCCCCCTTTCCTACGCCACTGCCTTCTCTAATTAAATTGCTATTTTGGTCAGCACCAGTGTAAGGTGTGGAGGTTTGGGTGAAATCTTTACATATAGGCCTTACGCCCTTACTTGCATCAGACCAGCTGCTTTTGTCTCCATTCAATCAACAAAGTATCGCCTACCATGCTTACTAATCGCATGTAGCACTTAACACTAGCAAATAGGGGATCTCTCACCAGAGTGTGTGGACAAATGTTCTGTGCATAGTCTTAATGTGTTATCTTAGTCTTAGTGTATACTCTTATAGTATTAATGTATAGACTTAAAGTATAATCTTAAAGTCTTAAATTAAACTTAATTAAACGGGAGGCTGGGGACAGAGCCCCCAATGTTTTCTAAAATTACTGATTTAAGATTAAGATGACTCAGAGAACATTTGTCTATACACCTAGGAGAGCTATACCCCACATGCATTTAATTACTCAGGCTGACCAGAAGAAAAAGCAGAGTTTTATTGCTTTAAAGCTGATCACCCAGAATAATGTGTTTTTTATTCAAATACAAGGATTCACACTGAAAATAACAAATCTATTTTAGATAACAACAATGTGCTATTCACACTGTGCTAACACTCACCTGATTTCCTGCATACATATATAGACTCTTACATCTATCCCTACAAGACAGTGGTGATGTGGCTACGTTGCCATACCACTTCTCCATATCACGGTCAGGATTATCAATGAAACATCCAATACGCTGAACTGGAATGAGAGCTTGCTATCAATATCAATTGTCATGTGCATTAACATAAATATGCTTTCTGAACACATTCCATGGAAAAAAGTATGAAGCAATGAGAATTATGCAAAGCAAAACTGGGGAAATGTTCAAAAGATTGAACGTGGGATTTACATCACAAATGACTCATGGTCAGGGTGATTAAGTGATTGAGGTGATTGATTGAAATAGTGAACCTGTAAACCATTTCTGAAACAATGAATCATTTGTCCATTCTGAGAGCAGAAACATATTACTGGTTCAAAAACTAACCCCAAAACATGTGTCACACTACTAGTATGTAATCACATTTCCGCTGAGCAGGTGGGTGTGGGTGAGAAGGTGGGTGTGGGTGAGCAGGTGGGTGTGGGCAAGCTGGTGGGTGTGGATGATGTCGCTGGCCTGCACATACTCTCCGGTTTCCATCCCGGCCACATTTCTGTTTCGACATGTATGTGTTACATCTTCTGTTGGTCGATGACGGTGGTATCCACTCCTACCCTTCCCCAAGCTATGAGTACAGATGTCCTTGACCCTCCCAGGTTCCCCCCACCCCACCTGTACTACCTGTCCACATATTTAGTGTAATTCAAGATAATTCAAGATAGTTCAAGAGAAATACAACAAAAAGGTCTTACAAAAGACGTCTCACCTAGTAATACAAGATAGTTCTCATTGACTTTGCACTGAAATTATGTGGACTGTAATGTAGATGAAAATTCATTCTAGTATTTAAGAGTTTAATTTCTCTGCACAGCTTTTTTGGTGTTTTTCTAATCACTTTTTTTCTAAATGTTTCTAATGCTTCGAGCTGAATATTGATGAAAGTGACTGGTGTTCTACGAATCTGAATGTCTCATCGGTCCATCTGTCAAGTTTTTATATTTTTTGAAGCATGGGTTTATGTCAAAATTGACAGACAAAAATTAAGTTTCACTATTTTCACAATAACCCCTCAGGAGGCGTCGCATAAGACTCCGGGTAGTAACCCTGAGTCAATAATGTTTATAATTATACAAATAGTTTCATTTCTAAGGTATATGAATCAACTAACCACAGTAATCTGGAACAAGAGTCTGAACCCTAAAAGGTACTTTATACAGCATCACCACCAGGATCACAACGGTACCAGGATATTGCATCTTGTTGGCAGCAACATCAATAATTTCTGAAAGGTTATGATACACAATGTAGGCCACTGCAAAATCTAACAAAAAAAGGTTTCTCAGTTAAATCCAACATAGCTTATCCTCCTCGAGGTATACATGGGACTTTACACAACCTGATCTCTAATTATCATGACTGGACAAATGGAAAATACCAAACAATTAAAATATCTATCAAGCACAGTAGAGGTCTACTTACCTATTACAGGATACAACACTCTAACATGTCTTGTACATGACGTGCTAGTTGGGTGGTAGCCTATACATGGTACACTGTAAGAAGTGAGTACTGTACACCTACAGCAAAAGTTGCTCCAGTAGATTTTGCAACTGACTTGTACGTGTACAGCGTCTTCTACTGTAAATTTACAGCAACTTCTACTGTAAATTTACTCCTCTATTCTTATTCTACAATGACTTTGTGAGGCTTTATTTGACTCGGGAAAGGGTTGTGTGGAATAATTACTACAAAAATGGTATACTGCTGCCATCTAGCGGCAGAAATCTACAGCACAGTGTACTGTAAATGAACAGCAACATTGCTGGAGACCCAATTTGCAGTACATAATGCTGTAATCATACAGCAAATAGTGCTGTAATACCAACTACAGCAATTTAACGTGCTGTACAGCACAATGTACTGTTTAGATACAGAAGCTTTTTACAGTGTATGGGTCTATTGGTCTCTCATATCTAACATTGCTTACCTCTCTGCATTATAATTGACTCAGGGTGCACCCCTGAGTCTAGGTAGACGACCTAAAATGTTGGTTAAGAGATTTTCCCAATTTCAAGTTCAATCTATCATATATCATAAATTATCCATGTCAATGATATAAATTTTGGCTGCTCTGTTGCTTTCAGACCTAATCTATGTTATGCAATAAAGTGCATACGCAATTTTGCATTTTTTGTTGCAAAAACATCATGCCAAAATATTTGCACTTTCTTGAATCAACAAAACACAGATACTGCCCTCCCATTGAAATCAATGCTGAAGCAGTGTGCACCATTCTAGACAACCCTGCGCCGTGCTATGTTTTGAATTCAATAAAAGTTATATATACCAATGTGTGCTTATCTTGCTATAGGCTTAGTGCACAAGAAAGTGTTATAGACTAGACCACCCATTCAGGAAATGGCCTATAATCATGAGGAAGATGTTGCCCATGTTGCCACTTGGGATGTTGCCAATGTTGCCACATGTTCTTGGGAGGTGGGGGGGATGTTGCCCATGTTGCCACTTGGGATGATCATCATGGTCAGTCACCACCATCATGGTCTGTCACCATCATGGTTCATTGTCATCATGGCTCATGGTCATCATGGTTCATGGTCATCATGGTTCATGGTCATCATGGTTCATGGCCATCATGGTTCATGGCCATCATGGTTCATGACCATCATGGTTCATGGTCATCATGGTTCATGGTCATCATGGTTCACGGTCATCATGGTTCACGGCCATCATGGTTCACGGCCATCATGGTTCACGGCCATCATGGTTCACGGTCATCATGGTTCACGGCCATCATGGTTCACGGCCATCATGGTTCACGGCCATCATGGTTCATGGCCATCATGGTTCACGGCCATCATGGTTGATCATCAGGCTCGATCATCAGGCTCGATTATCAGGGTTGATTATCAGGCTCGTTTGAAAATTGATTGAATTGGGTGCATCGCCCTGGAATATACACGTAATAGTGCGGGTGCAGTCAAGTCATAATTGTCATCCATTTTGTGATTGGAGATTGGGTAAAGACATAAAGTAGCCTGACACCCTGAGTCTCCTGTGATGTAAATCACACGCCTATTGATATTGATATATGGCATAAACTCCCCACTTATGTTGTTTTGGCTGTTTCTGGCCCTTTTCAGGCTTATACCCCTACAGAATAACCAGTTTTGCACTAATGTATAGTATATGTTTTGTTATATGTGAAAAAACGTCCTAATAATTCAGAAAATCTCAATTTTTTGTGTATTGGCCCAATATTTTCCATTTTCTGGCCCTCCAAAGGCCAAAAAAACACTAAAAACGTCAAAAACGCTAAAAATGTCATGTTTTACATGTCTCCCATGTGTACTGAGGCAGTAACAGCTTATTCCTAATATCATTTTCTATTAGGTCTATGGTATAGTCATCATGGTTCATGGTCATCATGGTTCATGGCCATCATGGTTCATGGCCATCATGGTTCATGACCATCATGGTTCATGGTCATCATGGTTCATGGTCATCATGGTTCACGGTCATCATGGTTCACGGCCATCATGGTTCACGGCCATCATGGTTCACGGCCATCATGGTTCACGGTCATCATGGTTCACGGCCATCATGGTTCACGGCCATCATGGTTCACGGCCATCATGGTTCATGGCCATCATGGTTCACGGCCATCATGGTTGATCAACTATAGGATGACGTCACAGGGCTAGAACGCACTCCCGCTACGGGCTAGTATTATAGGAGTTTAAGACTATTCAGGACATAACCTAATCAAAATTAATAGGTCATAGAGTTATTTAAAGGTACACTTAGGGCCTAGACAAGATATATAGGGGTGACAAAGACATATTAATGGTTATATAGGTAATCTTAGAAACACGCCGACTCGGAACCTCACGAAATCCAACATGGCGGCGGTCAGTCAAAACATCAAAGAGAAGAAAGGTAACAAGGATACCGGTAAGGGGAAAAAATCTATTAAAGAGTTAAGTAAAGATATAACTGAGAGGACCACTCGGTCACATAAGGAAAAAGAGAGGGAAACACAACTCTCAGCGGAAAACTCGGAGGAGGACTCACCCACCGAGGACTGGCACTCACCTGGCGCAGGTGAGGGCAAGACTCCAGTCCGACCGTCCGACAACAACAAACCAGTGGGCTGTCACACACCGGGCAACACACCGGGCAATACACCGGACGCCATTCAAGGTAAAACAACCAATACTTGTACACCAACCCTGACACCTGAGTCATTCAAAAAGCAGAAATACTCAAACAAACAATATGAGAATCTCACAGAAATGATTGGGGGCTTAGTCACTAGACTACCGCAAGATTTACCCGAACAACTGGTCAAGCTGAACCAAAACATTGAAAGCCTACAAACACAAACCAGTGGGCTTGAAACGAGGTTAGATGAGAGAATAGCTAGCCTGGAGGAAAACTGGAGGGTACAATCAGAAGGGATGCAAGAAAGTATCAGAACAAACAAAGAAGCATTGGTTAGACTAGAGAGGGGCAGGGAGAGAGAACATGAGGAACTGACCCAAAGGTTACTGTCTGAAAATCAGCAACTGGAGGAACGTTGTTCTACCATGAGGAAAGAGTTAACTGCCGAGCTGACTGTCATGTTAAAGACAGCCATAGGGGAGGAGCATGCAAACATGCTACAGGATGTGGAAAGAAAGAAGGGAGACTTAGAAAAGAGTCTGAGGCTAGAGCTAGACAGACTCACAGCCAAAGACTTAGAGAGAGAACAGCAAGCAGATAGTCAGAGACTAGAGGAGGAAAAGAGGAAGAAAGCAGGGGGAGTCAGTAAGCTGGACCCCAGAGCCAAGGCCCTACTAGAAAGAGAGAGTAAATCTATAGAGGGGAGAAACTACCACAACCCCAGCAATGACAGAACGGTCATAGTACATGGGGTGCCTCACCACCCAAGGGAAAACGTAGCTGATCTTATGGGGAGAATGTTCAGGGAAGCAAATATCCCCATAGTCAACAGGGAGGTTATTAATACCGCAAGGGTAGGAAGACAGCTGACAGCAAAACCACCTATCAAGATAGAGCTAGTCAACCTCGAGACAACCAACAGGTTACTCACCAGAGGCCATGAAGTCAGGAGGGTACAGAAATGGGGCAGTGTCAACATTGAACCTCACGAAGGGCCAGAGACACGCAGAGCGAGAAGAATCTTCAAAGGTGTTTTCGAGGCTAATAGAGGGAAAAGGGATGTCAAGGTCAAGGTAACCAGTGAAGGGATACTGATAAACGAAAATTTCTACTCAGAAGCAAACGTAGACGAGATACCACGTATGTATCTACCAGGAAAGCGAGCCAAACAGCAGAATCTGAACGCACGTGCGCGACCAAAACAACAACAAGGGGATCCCCGGAATGTGGAGGAGGGAACTCCCGACGAAACCCCCGCGGCAGGACAGAATGACGTCAGAGGGAAACCCCCGGCGAGACGCGTTCGACTAACGGACAGTGGTTATGTTTTCAATGGGGAAACAGCACCGCTCTCGAACTTCTTCAAGGTGAAAATGAAAATTCAAGCGGAAAACGGAGACCTGAAAGACTTCACTAGTGTGGAACAATTCTACCAATACTCCAAATGCATGGAATTTGGGGAAAAAGAGAAGGCTGACACGGTTATGACTCTTGACAAACCAGCAAAAATGAAGGGAGTGGGCGACAGTATAGAGGAACCTACAGGCTGTAGGTGGTCACTCATTAGTGACGACATCCTTTATAAAGGAATGACGGCAAAATACACCCAGGATGACGAGGCAAGAAAGGCACTCAAGGGAAGTCACCCGGAAGTGCTAATCGAGAGCACTTCTGACTCGTACTATGCGGGAGGGTTTGCCTTTGAAAGCAAGATATATGACGACAAGAACCTCTTTGCAACACACCCGCAAAAAGGGAGAAACATGTGTGGTAAGTTACTGATGAAGCTGCGCGGTGAAATCATCGAACGCGACGCCCGGCCGGGCGCCGACAACCAAAACGAGGCTGTAGAAATTGTAAACTTGCAAGATGGCGGAGAGAGAGACGGGGACGGATAGTGGTAACACAGAAAGGATGGATTCCGGGGGTAGTGACGACGACACCTTAGATTTGATGCAATCTGATAATGAGCAAAGGTAAAACCTAACCGCTAGGTAAATTTAAAGGCGTTAAATAGAGTAACTAAGTGTCCCGGAGACGGGGAAAGTATCACCGTCCCGGTGTCATGGAAAACAACGCGGGGATATTTTGGATTGAATATCGAAAATTAGAGGTAACACGGTAAAATGTATGATCATGGCAACCTGTTTATTATATTATATAGTACACAGCTATTCTATAGTAATAACAAACCTTTTCTTTATATACTACCAGACAAGAGACCGAGAGGCCACACGTGATCAAGCCAACAGTCCTGATACTGGGGGACGAACGGCTAGCCAGTTTCAAAAATGAACTATTCAAGAAATGCAGCATACCACTGAAAATTGCAACACTCACTGGAGGAAGGTACGGAGATATTAAGCAATGGATTATAGACGCAAATAATCAACAACACATACCCACCCAGACTATCTACGTTATGTTAGGACTATGGGACATAGTCACACTGAAAAATGAGAAACTAAGGTGTAGATTTGATAAAGAAACCACAGCTGAAGAGGCTGCGGCCAACATAGTAACCAGAGTCAGGTCCATTAAAATGGAACTTGAACAAGTACTTAATGGGGTCAAGGTCGTCACTCTCCCAATTTATGGAGTTAGTTTATATAAATATAATCAAGCACACGGGTATAACACTGATGATGATGAAAACAACCAAAGTTTAGTGGACTACACAGTCATAGCCACAAACAGGGATCTAGTCAAGCTCATGAAGGAGTCTGGACTAGCAGCACCCCGGTATGATAGAAACATGTACCGGTACGACTGCAGGAAGAAAGAATGGAGAATTGTTGACAGTCTATTAGAGCAGCAAACAAGACTACTCCCCACCCTACTATACAGCAAGGTGGTGATTAGCAAGACCCTGGTGTTAATCACGGGGACACATACCTAGATTAGGCAGGTTCAAATAGTATATTATTGTAGAAAGATTATTTTTGTATTCTTATATAACTCCTAATAACTAGCCCGGGAAATATTTTTTGGGTCATGATTAAAGACAAGGCAGGACCACGTACACACCTCATACAGGTGGAAGTAGGAGCCACACGGTATATAAAAATTGCTACAGGGAAAAGGGGAAATGGTAGACTGGCGATAGTAGACCACCGTCATAGTCATGGGTGAGAACAAACTACCCAAAGGACTCAAGGTCATGTATATGAACACCAGGAGCATTAATGGAAAGATATCAGACATCATTGAAAGTGTTGGCAGGGTGGACATTTTTGGGGCCAATGAAACCTGGTTGAATGAAACTATGACAGACCAGGAAATACTCTGGGAGGGTATGAAACTCTACAGATTTGACAGAGAGACCAACAAGGCTGGAGGAGTCTTGGTTTATGTAAGAAATGAGCTAGCCAGCTATGTAAGAGTTGATAATGCTGGCTGTAAAATAAATGCCGACATAGAAATGTTAACCTTGTTCATTGAGAAACCTGATAACAGGAAAAAGGTCATAATCAGCATCTACAGACCACCTAAGGGTAATGTTCAGAGCTTCGTCGACACATTAGATCTATACATAGATGACATAAACTTGATGAGTCATGACGTTTGGGTGGGAGGGGACTACAACGTAGACTTCTCAGATGACCAGCACAATGGGACCAAACTGCTACAAGCCTTAGCCGAGAGTAAAAACATGAGTATACTAATTAAAGATATCACTAGGCCCGGGAGAGATGGAGAGGCAGGAACGGTCCTAGACAATATTATCACCAATGCAGAAAATATAATATACAGTGCAGTATATCCGCTGACACTTAGTGACCACTACCCTGTAGTAGGGGTTCAAAAGAAACCCAGGGAAGAAGTCACGGAGCAGGAGTTTCTTGGCAGATCCTACAAAAAGTATATTAAAGAAGACCTTGAGGATAAAATCACTTATTTTAACTGGAAAGAGTTCTATAAGGAAAAAGACCCAAATGTGCAATGGAGCATACTCCTTGCACTTATAGTAGAGTACTTAGATGAAACATGCCCCAAGAAACTAATAAAGATCACTGGAGCTAATAAGAGCTGGCTCACCACCGAAGTTAAAGAGCTAATTGTAGAAAGACGAAGGTTGTCTGAGGAATACCTCAGCACCCACATCCAGGACTTTCATGAGCAAGCCAAACAGGTTAAAAATAGAATTACCAAGCTATCAAGGGAGGCAAAGAGTAGTGAGATTGATAGAGCCTACCGTGAAGCGGACAATGGGCACAAGAGATTCTGGGAAACAATCAACAGACTGATAAAACCCACAGACAGATCCACAAGGGCCGACTTCGTGCATCATGATACCAATGAGAGAGTACCGGTAGAAAAATCAGCCGAGTATTTCAATGAGTACTTCGCCACAGTAGGGGATAAAATGTGTGAGGAACTCCAATATGAAGAAAATGAGGAATACACAGTTAACTATGAGGTCATTAACCCGGACCCTGAACTTAAGATCACCTACAAGGAGGTTGAAGACCTAATCAAAAATATTGATGTAGGTAAATCAAGTGGTCTAGAGGAAGTTAACGCAAGAATCTTGAAGGATGCACTCAGCACTGCCACAGCGCAAATGCACTCGATTTTCCAGAACTCCCTGCAACAGGGAATATTCCCATCAGCCTGGGCAACCAGCCTAGTCGTACCCATACCTAAACAAGGGTCACAGAGAGAAATTGGAAATTGGAGGCCAATCAACCTCCTGCCCATACCAGGGCGCATGTTAGAAAAATTAGTACATAAGCATATCATGGAACATCTAGAAAATAACAAATTGTTGACAAAAGCACAATACGGTTTTAGGCCAGGTTTAGGCACTTCTGACGCTATATTCGACTTTCTTAAACACATTTATGAAAAATTAGAAAACGATGAAAAAATTACATTATGTTTCGTCGATGACAAGAAAGCTTTTGATTCCGTGAATCACAGGCTGTTACTAAAGAAGTGTAAAGCTCTAAAATTACACAATAATGTTTACAAATGGTTGGAGTCATATTTATCTGATAGGAGACAATGTACTCTACTTAATAATCACAAATCGAGTGAATGTAAGGTTAATTTTGGGGTTCCCCAGGGGAGTTCCCTTGGCCCTCTATTATTTTTAATTTTTGTTAATGACATTCCAGATATTATACAAGAAAGTAAAGGTTTCATCTATGCTGATGATCTAGTCATAGTTGCCAGCGACAAAGACTTTCAAAGGTCACAGGAAAAATTGCAACGTGATGTCAACAATGTGTATGAGTGGAGCAACAAAAATTGTATAACAATTAACAAGAAAAAGACAAAAACAATGACCATTGTTAGAAGTAAGAGCAATTTTAAACCACCGCCTCTGAAAATCAATATTGGTACTGTAGCGCTGGAAGAAGTTGAAACATACCAGTATTTGGGAGTCTGTATTGACAATAAGCTGAATTTTAAACAGCATGTTAGTAATGTAATAAGGAGTATGGGCCACAAAGTGTATTTATTGGGTAGAATACGAAAATTCTTGTCTGAAGAGCAAGCAATTGTATTATACAAACAGATGGTAATACCGTACGCGGACTATGCCAGCTTTGTAATAGACGCAACTAGTAATGACCTTGTTATAAAACTACAGCGCATTCAAGGACGAGCACTTAGAATATGTAAATATGACAAAATGTACATTCAAACCTCGGTAAGTGCGCTGCATGCCCACTTCAAGGTTGATACTCTTGTTGAGAGACGATTTGCACAATTGTTGACTTTGATGTTTAAGATCTCGAAAACCATAGGCACTGAGATCGACGATGAGATAAGACGAACAAGGAATGACGATAAAGTGAAGATTGGAATTGCCAATTACAAGTACAAAAGCACACAGAAGAGCCCCTGGTACAGGGGGATCTGGGAATGGAACGACCTGCGTGCCTCAACCCAGAAAGTGGAGAAGAAAGGAGAATTTCGATCGAAAATCAAGGGCAAGAAGCCACGGCCTCACCTAGTCTAAGGAGGTAAGAATTGGGGGTGGCGCGAAGCTTAATTGGTATCAGTTAAGCCCAGTGTTGTCAAGGTGAGAATTGGTTTCAGTTCAACCCGAGACTTAACTACAAGTGAGGAAAAATTGGTTTCAGTTTGACTCACCCCCCTCCCACCCATAAACAAGAGTTGAATTGGTTTCAGTTCTCCCCTTGGGGTGGTCTCATCAATACACCTGTAATCAACACACGAGTAACTGATGTCTGTCCCTATGTTCCTGTTTGTTTCCAATATCATGCACTATCAAGCACTACCCCAGTCAGAAAAGGGTAGTAACCAAGGTAGTGACATACATACTTTTTCTGAGTTGTAGCCTCAGACGACAAAAACCGAGTGATTGTGAGGAGGAGAGTTGGAAGGTGCCAGTAGTTAACAATTATTGTTATTGTTATGAACGATTATTTCTGTATGGTAGTTGGGGAAGGGAAAAGCAGCCAAACCGTGTGGCTCTGATTGTAACGATCTGAACAAGAGAGGAGAAAGTAAGGAGAAGTATATTGAGTAGCAGTACTATCATTAAATTTGGAACTGTCGGGTTGTACACAAATTTCGTAAATGTATTAAGTATACAACCTGAGCGCATGTCTCATCATGAAAGAATATTGTTAGTATTAAATATATTTAATTATATCGAAGTAAAAGTGGACCAATATTATTTATAGTAACATCATACATTATGAAGTTAAGAAATTAATAACGACTGTTTTATGTCTGATGACTAAAGCATAATTTATTTATTTAAAGTATATATCATACATAAAGTACATATCATTCTACCGGTATCAAGGATAAAAATGTAAACGATTCACTCGAGGGACTGGTCGCCCAAATTGTTTGTAACAGGAAGACCATTTACATGATTTTCAGCAATAAAAACGTACTCAATTCAATTCAATTCAATTCAGTCAATTGATTCACGAGGATTTCACTTGATATGTTCTGTATTTTTTTCTCCACAGTCATTTAAGTGTGTTTTGTCAGCAAAATATTCAAATGTCATTTCAGGTTGATACCTCTATATAGTAAATAAAGAAGATCCACACAGTTTCTATTGTATCCCAGATTGTGAGGTAACTCTTGTGTCTTCTGCTGGAAAAAAGAAATTTTGAAAAATATCCAATAATCTTGCCTCCAGGAGCATATGGCCATTGGGATACATATTTTCTGTCACGGAGTCACCCGGAATATTCATCACGGAGTCACCAGCCACCCTGATGAAAATTTAAACCTTCATAGAATTGTTAATACCCAATATATTTAAGTTATCTCTGGTTTTCTGGTGTCCTACCCACTCCCTCTAATGTTCTAATGCAAAAATCCACCATTTTTATGCTCATTTATACAAGAAATTATTTCAGTCACGGAGTCACCCGGGTGACTCCATGACATAAAATAGGTTAATAGGGGTACTTTAGGCCTATACTGTGCAAATTTGGTCTAACCAGATATCATGATGCTTCATATTTCTTGAAGTACACATGATCAGGACACTGTAGAGTGAATTTAACCAATAATGGGACCATTTTGAGGAAACTAGGGTAAAGTTGAGAGTATGTAGTTGAAATGTTCATATTTCTGATAAATGTTCAAAATTCATCGGGCTATATCTCAGAAACTATTACTCAGAGGATATCCATTCTTGGTCTGCTTCAAGATATATGTTAGCCCAGCTTGTAAATAAAATTATTAGTAGCTGTGATGTATTTAAAACATAATGTTCATGATCATGGATTTTTCATCACGGAGTCACCTGAAAAAAGGATAATAAACTTAACGAGGCGATAAAAAATGAACCGCTAGGGTTAGAAATGTATCAAAAAGTGTTCCAAGAAGCCAAGATATATACCTTTCAATATACTAAACTTGTTTAAACATATTAAGAACTTTCTGATTTGTCCTTCCTCTATCCTAAAACAACAAAAGTCAGGAGTTTGAGCCGTATACATACTTGGTCGGCGATTTGGCTCTGAATGATGGATAGGTTATTGATTCATATTATATATATATTCATATATATTTCATCCATTTAACTCCAAGGGGTGCACCACAATGTGGCAGCAAGGAAGTAAATGATATGTAGGGTGAGTTGCGGTCATTTGTTTTACCTAAATAACACCATCCTATGCACTAGCTACCTTATGCAAAGCCAAACTGGTATAATGTTATTGAAAGAAGTAATGGTAGAAATATATTTAATGGGACATTGTCTTTGAGTTGGGTGTTAATATAGGAAGACAGCCAGAAATGCTAGAATCGGTTTGCCCTCAGCAGGTAGAGGTATTAAAGGGTATTGCTGCAAGAGTCTGTGCTGGAACCTGCTGCATGTCAGAAAAATGACATTTCATCACATGGTTTGTGCTGCCCTCTTGTGGCATATGGCTATAAGATATGTATAAACAACTACCTCACCAGCACTATTCCTTGACACCGGTATAGTGGTTCCTACTCAACAAAAAACGTTATCTAACATTTGCAAACGTTTTTACAGGGTTTGCAGGAAAACGTTTCTTTAAAAACGTTGTTTGAACGTTTCTATATAGTTCATATTACAAACGTTGCTATCTAGAATGTTATTTAACCTTTCTAGAAGGTTCAGAGGAGAATGTTTGTTTCCATGACGTTGTATGATGTTTCTACAGGGTTTAAATAAAAACATTGGTATCTAAAACGTTATTGAACATTTCTAAATGGTTTAGATAAAAACGTTTTTATCCAATACATTATTGAACATTTTCACATGGTTTGGATGAAAAACGTCTGTATATAAACGTTATTTTAATGTTGCTTAACGTTTCTCTTGATGCCAGTATCTGCTACCAGGAGGCAGCACTATCCATCAGATGGTATTTTGCTGGTCCTATACCACATTATCTCATACAAAAGGTACCATAATGACGATTATCTCAATTTATTCTAATCAGTGTAGTTGCAATATTTCAAATCAAATCCGTTTTCATACCCTGGCAGCAAGATGAATGGTATTTATGCAACCAAGGATTGGAATATATATGTATACACCCATTTGGTGGGTATTTAAAAAAATATATATTCCCATCACACTGATATTCCTAGGCTCCCTATACGCCCAACCTCTCAGTCACTAGTGCCTAACCTAGTTAGTCATTTTTTGGCTCCCTATACGCCCAACCTAGATTAGTTATTATTGTCAGGTTGGTCACTACTTTGTCAGGTTGGTCACTACTTTGTCAGGTTGGTCACTACTTACCTTAGACCTTAGTCTCTTTAGTTCCAGGGGGAGCCACTGAGTGGTCATCACAGGTGGCTCCAACTAGCGGTATATAAATACAACACACCAATGATGGACCTAGATTAGCAACTACTGACTGACCCCTTGGTCATTTTTGAATATAACTTTGCCATTGTGACTAACACTCATAATTACCAACCTGGGTTAGTCTGTACTGACTAACCCTTTCAACCTATGGATTTTCAGTTCAGTTCAAATGGGGATTTGTATTACCTATAGCAAATATCAAAGGCTTCTTTGTGTAGCCTGACTACTCAAAGGTTGTGAATGGCGTAGAATGGCCTTGAATCTTACTGATGGTTGTATGTAAGATAAATGATCTAGATGTATATTACAGCCCCAGAACACAGTCTATATGGAAAATAATACAACATGAATAAAACCAAAAATATATGCTGCGGGTATGCTCACTTTTCAACTGGGTTCGGTGCCCTATAGACAACAGAAAAAAACGTTATTTTGACCCTTAAAAAATGCTATTTTGATCATTGGAAAACGTTATTTAACATGGGAATAAGGTTACACATTCAAACGTTTTTCTAAAACGTTTATTTACGTTATTTGGAGTCAACGTTTTTACGTAAAACAAACGTTAAAAACAAACGTTTTGCAATCCTTCAGTGAACGTTTTTTCCTGGGTTAAATAACGTATTTTTGTTGAGTGGGTTACCACGTCTGCCTTCAAATCAGAAGGTTGGGTGTTCAATAGAAAGAAGTTGTTATTTTTTCCAGAAAAGGGGGGGGCCCACATGTATTTTGAATTGTCATATATGCTTAGACAGAGGACTATGATAAGTAAGTGCTATCTAAAATGGCATGGGTTAAATGTATAGAATCTATAGTGTCGCTTTTTTTTCTTAAAGTAAGTATTACAGAAAAATGAGCACAGTGAATGTTATGAATTTCCTTTTTCTTCATTTAAAGAACATTGATAGACATACCATTTAAAAATCTTCAAAAAGTAAAGCGTCATTAATGATAGCTTTGACAACTTAAACCTGGGTCGTCACAAGTGAAGAGCAATGTATCCAGACCCTACTGATTGGGCCTTCTTTGCATTCATTGCATGTGTATACACTATATATATAATTATATATATGTATACTGTAGCACATAACCCATGACAGAAATTTGCACATGCAGGTAGTGGGAATAATGAATATAGAATCTTAGCCAGTATAGGGGTATTCCCAGAGCATAGAGATCACTGGGTGGGGCCTGTAGGACTAGATCTGTTTGACTGAGAGAGAACATGGAAAGCTGGAATTTAGTCTAAGGTACCTTTATTACAGTTAAATCATAATCAAGTCGTATACAGTCATGTAGGGGGTGGGGAGTAGCTCAGGTGATAGAGCGGTAGACTCGTACGTGATAGGTTGTCCGATCGAATCTGACTAGTGCCTTGCTGTGTCACGTTACAGACTGTGCTGTGTTTGACATACAGCATACCAAAGGCCTGTCCATCTAACACTATGCCTGTGTAGTGTCTGATGTAAAAGAACCATTGCCTCTGTAAAAGTGTAGGGGCGTGCTTTCTACTTTCATTCACCTAATAGATTTAATCACCATCACCTCCCCCTTTGGCACAGCCTACAATGGCGTCGTGTGCCTGTCCCTCCAGTATAGGGGCTTCAAAATGTAACAACAACAGTCATGTAGGTAGCAAATGAACAATGATAAGCTGAAAATGAGTCTCCAAATACCCCCAACACATGCTGTGCATTTATCAGAACATATTGGGCTCTATCTGAATTTTCTCCTTGTGAATAACCTTTTCTAGAACTCTACAAGTAAATTATACATACACAATTTACCATCAATTCATAAATGTCAACTGTTTTGCACAACTTCTGACCACTTAGACACGATTATTCATCAAAATGCCTAGGTTCCTTCGCTCAACCCCTTCCTCACCAGGCCATACAGTGTACAGCCATACTCCTGTTCCTGTTTTCAGACACAGGAAATTTTACATAGCATGGACCTCTTACTGCCAGCACCTAATCTACTGAGCTGAATAAAAAGAATTATGTTTTGTATCACATTAAAGCTTCTGACATCCTCTTTTACATCTTACATTCCATTTGTGTCTATCAAGAACGTTGAAAGGAGTTGCAAAAAAAGATCTGGCAGTGGGGGAGGGGGGGTTAAACAGGGACAGTTGTCAGGATGTGATATCATTTAAGTGCCTCTACATGGGTACACAGCTTTTTGGCCATGTCGCCGTGTCGATTTTTAGCCAGGGGGTCGTGTCGCTGTGTCGATCTATATATATATAGAATATAATTAGCCCTTATAAAAATGCCTGTGTCCGTCGATTTTTAAAAGTGCCGTGTCGCCCGTGTCGGATTTTAAAAGGGCCGTGTCGCCGTGTCGCACGTGTCGAATTTTACCCCATGTAGAGGCACATTTAACACAAATACATGATAGCTCTCCAGGGTGCACGGACAAACATTCTAACCATGATCTTGATAATCTCAGCATAATCTTAATCTACAATCTTATGGATGGGGTTAGGGTGAGGTTTAGGCATAGGGTTAGGGTGTTTTAAGATTATGGGATTTTAAGATTTGTTATAATCATAGTTTTCAGGCATCTAGGCATTGGTAATTGACAGGGAGGACTTTCTTGCTACCATTTGTGAACAGTGACAACCTGATATAATATATATGTATTGGAAACGTGAATAAAACAAAGAACAACAAGTGCCCCCCACCCAGGGTGTGTGTGTACAATACCACGGTCATCAACTGACAACAGATGCAATGCTTGAACGGTGGAATTGAAACATAGATACTGTCGCTGATTACACTCTGACTGACTCGCTTTTTGGCGAAAAAAGTGGAGGATGCATGCAGCTGGGCAATGGCGCCACACCCACCTGCTTGCCCACACCCACCTGCTTGTGTACAGCCACTTGCTTGGCTGAAATATGATAAAATACAAGTGACACATGATTTGAAGGTAGTTTTGACCCAGGAATACGTTTCTGCTATCAGAATTGACAAACTATTTATTGTTCCCAATTCATTCATTCAGTTCAATCACTTTATCACCCTGAGCCATTGTGATGTTAATCACACGTCAATCTTTATCTTTGCAATTAGATTGAATAGCAGGATCTGATTTCGCACATTTTGCTGTTTGGTGCCAGTTGTGATTTCATGAAGCGTACAAAGATTTCTTTACACGAAGAATTCACGCAGATGCATTTAAAGACACACGTGTTCATTATTCCATCAGAGAGCATCTCAAAAAGTGAACATTTCTTGAACTTTCCATGAAATCCTGGACTGGTCACACCATTATCTAGATAAACAATCACATAAGGCTTTCCATCTGTTTGACAAGTTGAGTTTTCCATGGTTACCTATGAAATACACATAGCATAATAATTGAAACTCATAACTATATAAGCCATGCATCATGATATAATTATATATAATGAAAACTAATATGATTGAATCACTATAACATTTCTAAAACATTATTATGACCATATCAAAAGAAAGGCTTGCCAATTTGTAAAATTGTGTTTATTCTGTCTGAAGTCTGGGAGTTCAGCATTTGGAGGTTCCAGAGAACAGGATACCCAATCCTAGCATTAACGTGATGATCAGAAAATTTGTATTACTCCAGAATAAATTATCTTCATGCACACCACCCTTTGAGTATATTATATAAATATTTTAAGGAGAAATATCATATTGATTGAGCTTGACCTTTGAACTGTGTAGTCTTGAATCCCGTTAAGGATACTGTGTACCCTCCTCTTTTGAGGTAGAAATCACATATTCAACGACCTATAATTTGTTGGTTTTCCTTCAGAGAATTACACATCATATACCATTATGATCGTATAGTATGCCCCGGCCATGTTCATGGGGTTTAGATGGTGGTTGTTAGGGATGGAATGTGAATGAAACAAAAAACGTTCTTTTTTACGTTAATTTTCTTTAAACAGCCCAATAGGATCAAACATCGATAGAAATAACATATCTGGTGGCTGGAATGTGATCTAGACATGATTTACTAGGGAATCGTGTCTCATTTTATGGATATTCCTATTATTAAGGTATTCAAAGTTTGTAAAAGGGTGATTTTTTTATTTTATTGACTTTAAACATTCCACCCTAGCAATGGTCATTCTTATTGAAGGAATCTGAAAGAGGTATATTATACGGTCATATTGGTTTCAAAAAAGTAATGCTACAAAGAAAACTCATCAAATTACAGACAATTTAATATCTTGATTTCTGCCTGGGAAGTGGAGGGTACACAGCATCCTTAAAGGGCCAAGTTCATAATCATGAAACAATGGGAAGCACCTACCAGCATTGTGATACCTGGGGTCCTATGTTGATAGTATTCTGTTGTTGAAAATTTTATGATGAAATCTGCAGTTCTGTCAATATCATGTGCATCAATACATGTTGTCTCTGAATCATCTAAGAGCAGGTGGACAGGAAGATGGCCATAGATAGCATAGGCTATTGATAGGCTTTTCCAAAAATCTACAAGAGAATCATTATAATAACATTTCCTATACAAAGTTAACATAAATCCTGAAACTGACATTAGTTCATAGTGAACTGTAATAGTGATGAGAATAGGGCAACGCCATAGAGTTGCTAAAACGCATAAGGCTAATAAGCAGCTAGAGAGAATGGTCTATGGTTTAAATTTTAGAGAACATAAACATGATATAGACTACAGGATTTGCAATGTGACTGTTACATATATATTGCATGATATAAATGTTTCAATAGGCTGTTTTAGTAATATTAAAATGCACAAGCCATGTTATTATATATCAATTACCATCTTTCCCAGTGAGGTAGACACTATTTACATTGGTCCCACCACAATTGATAGCACCCTCGATGAGGCAGGGTACATTACAAGATCCTGACCTACCAGCTGCACCATATGTGTTACCACATAAACAGATCATGCCATTCTATAAAGAGATGTTCAGGAACAGATCTAAGTATAAATTATTGATAAAATAACCTTTTTCATATCATTAGAATCTATAATATGTAGATCCCAATCATGCTTTAGAGGGGGATCATCTTTTTGACTGTTTTTGTATGAAGTTCATTGCCATCTCTAGACACATCTTATTGAACCTTATCAATATGCGCAACTCAGAAATCACTCCTTGTGATATAGGCCTAATCATCAGGAATCATACCTGTAATCCAGCAAAGACATATCCCAGTTTACGGCATGAAGCAGCACATTGAAGGGGATTGGCATTTTCTCCACCAGATGAGATAAAGTGAGTCAAATCGTTATTGAAACAGCCCAGGTGAGCACCTAAAGCAAAAATCTGATGGTTGGATTATAGGTATAATAGGCTAGCTTCATCTGAATCATAAAAGGAAACAATGAATTAAGAATAATGACCACTGCATGTTTGCGTATCGTTTACTATGGTGTGCAGTAGCACTTTAGCCCACAAGGGGCCAATTTAGTTTTTAGCTAACATTGGCTGGTTTTAAGTTGGTTAGCCCGCCTGTAGCCAGAGCGAAACCCTGTGCCCTAAACCGTCAGGAACCCTTTGATCCTAGTTTACTCAGGGCCACTTCGGTAAACATCGTGAACATTGTGTGTGCTACTAGGGGAATGTGGAACTAACTACACATACTCTGCCGTGTTTTACTTGTCATGAATATATCATTTATCCAATTATCTCCACATCTGTAATCAGAATAGCCACGACAAGTCATTCCATCAATGCAAGGACCGTGTCTGTGTCCATGCTTGCCGAAATCCTGACCACAAAAGCAATGTGCAGCCGCCTGAAAGAAGAGAAAAAGTATTTTTATCTTGATGCTATATGCAGCCAATGGTATAAATAGAAACTGGGGTAAATAGGAATTTAATCATTTTCAAACTGGACCCTACAGGTTTGAATAACCTTATGTTTAGAATCATCTCCTCCAATTAAATCGATATCACTGTGCAAGGACCCGGAAAAATTGGGGCAGACCTGCCCAACTGGACTAATTTGAGGTCACTGATCCACAAATGATGCTAAAAAAAAGCCCCATAAGTCTCAGTTTCAAGATATTCCAACTATGATTATTCTCATTCTGAATATATGGTATGGCCAATAATTATACAGCTGGGACACCATCCATGGAAAAGGGTCAATTCTGTCCACCTGGGAGAGCTAACATATGACCCTGTTACCACATTTAGTGGTAAGAGACCATAAACACAGGATTCTAAACTGTTATGAATCTAAATTAGTGATATTTCACCAATATTAATTGAAAAAAATCTGATAAGAGGTACCTTCAGGGGAATTAATAGTTGGCCTACAGATTTAGCCACCACTATGGTAGAATATCATCAGATCATTGGTGTTCCATCTTTGATGTTAAAATTCTATATGTGTAATGTAAAAGGAATGCTCTCTAGACAAAGATGGCACAAAAGCCAGTTTCCGGTTACCATGGCAGCATTTTTCATGTCAACAATATTGGATATTGGTTCCAGTATATATTGGAAATCTCATATTCTCATGGCATAGGGGCGGTGGTTAAGGCCCAAATTACAATTTTCAAGACCAGCAGTTAATGGCTTGCCAGAAAAAAATGTCCAAGTTAACATTTGGATCAAAGCATCGCACTCCATTCCTGAATTGCCAGATCTGTCTGAGTGGGGCTGGCAATGGGACACACTTGGATGGCACCCACTGTGGATAAAACTACAATAAGCAACTGTCTAAATCATGCTATGAACTTATTCACTGAGGATGCAGAAAGGATGTACTGGTAATATCAGCGTCAAAAGGCTTCCCTCAAATGCACTGCATTATGCTGGAGGCTCTTAGAAAGGTCCATATGTAAATGTAATATTTCTTAAAGGGAATGAGTCTTACTATGCATTTGGTTTCATAGTGGTTGAATAATTATTTTGCATATTACAATGTGGGTGATACAGTTACTCAAAAATAATTATGATGTTTTGTAAACAAAAGGACTCGAACCTGAGGCCTTTCGCTTGCCAAGTGATTACTCTACCACTGAACTACATCCCCTGTCACATCATATCCAGGCAACCCTGGTATGATAGTGTTTCAGAAAACAACCCAATAGGAATTGCTTAATATATGGTTTTAAATACCTTCAGTGGGCATGCTGGTTGCTATGGGAACCATTTTGTTGATAGATATTTACCAAAATCTTTTTTCCCCCGCTGTCTAGCCGACATTACCCTGGGTGTGCTTGGTGTCTCCGCTAGTGTAGGGGACACAGTTTCTCTGAAAATGATGTCTTAGAGACCCCGGGACTCGAACCTGGGGCCTTTCACCTGCCAAGCAATTGCCCTACCACTGAGCGACATCCCTTATCACATCACATCCCGGAAACCTTTGTATGGTAATGTTTCACAAAAAAATCCAATAAGAATGGCTAAATTCACATTTTTGGTAGCTATGCTGGTTGCTATGGGAACTATTTTGTTGACAGATGTTTACCAAAATATTTTTTGAGCCTCTTTTTTGAGTTTCCCACCCTCTCAAATCTATACATTGATGTATCACACTTGGAAATCCAATAAGATTGTCCTTTCCCAGGTACTTTATGTTCAGATGGTGGCCATCTTGGTTCCAGAAGGAGCTCAGGGTGCTTCTATCTCTTAAAATGTTCCCTGGGATATGCAGATTCTATGGTAGAAATTCCATGCCTTTATCACAAAATGAACACTCCTTCGGCTTAACTGCACCGCTGTATTAGGCTACATGGGAAGGATCAATACAAAAAAAAAATCTATTTTTGAAAGCAACAATGCCCCATTAGAGCTGTGTGAACACTCACCTGATTTCCTGCATACATATATAGACTCTTACATCTATCCCTACAAGACAGTGGTGATGTGGCTACGTCGCTATACCACTTCTCCAAATCACGGTCTCGATTGTCACTGAAACATCCTATACGCTGAACTATAAGGAGTGATATGACAGCATTGTTATCAATATTAATTATCATGTGCAGACCAGCCTACCCCTGATCCCACTGCTATTTCTTAGATTTTAGAGAATTAACATATTAGAGCCTCGCCAATACTAATAGAATTATATTCCCTTCCTCAATAATTCCATAAATAAGGTATAGGATCACTGCTCTCATTTTATTATTTGGTAATGAGAATTTTACATTAAGCACATCAGATGATATTACGTTTAAATAAAAGTGATATACAGTATATAATTATATATATAATATATATATATATATATATATATATATATATATATATATATATATATATATATATATATATATATATATATATATACAATACATATGCAAGTTAGGACATTAATCATATTTCTATTAAATATGAACGAACTAACCACAGTAATCTGGAACAATAGTCTGAACCCCTGAAGGTCCTCTATACACCAGCAGTATTACCACCAAGACCACAACGCTACCAGGATGTTGCATCCTTTCTGAAAGTTTAGATCTATCATAGAAACTGTAGGCCTTGCATATAGGATAAAAAAAAACAAGAAGTAAAAGGTAGTGACGTCCTTTGTAAACAAATGATGATACCATATGTATATTTTATCGCATGATGATTGGAGATTTTTTGTCATTTTAATAAAAAAAAAAAAAAGTCAGCACGTTTCTCAGTTCTAAGTTGAAAAGGGGGGGGGGGGGTTATTTGGTAGAATGAGGGGGATCCCCCACCGTGAATTTTTGCATATCGCCAAATAAATGCTGTAACAGAAAAGCAAACCTACCAGTTGCTATGCTGCATATGTATACCTATGCACCCAACCTAGAACAGTCTATGATTGGGGACAGTAAATCCTTTTGCCTTTTGACTAGATAAACAGAAAAAAGCAGGACAGAAGATCTTACCGGGAGACACGATACCATGTCATGAAATTCAAATGTCTATAAAAGTATAGGCTTGGTGGTTCATAGGTGTAGGTACTTACCAATTTCTGATAATAACACTCTAACACGTCTTCATGACATACCGTGGTTGGTAGACTATACATTTTTTTTGTTCCTGAATATTTTACATTCAGCCTTGTTTAAACCGCCGAATGATACTGCTGACACACAGTATATACACTGTAAGAAGTTACTGTATTTAAACAGCACAATGTGCTGTACATTTACAGCACTTTTTGCTGTAGTTGGTATTACAGCACTATTTGCTGTATAATTACAGCATCATGTACTGTAAACTGTGTCTATGGCAATGTTGCTGTACATTTACAGTACATTGTGCTGTAGATTTCCGCCGCTAGGTGGCAGCAGTAGACCATTTCTGTATTAATTATTCCACCCAACCCTTTCCCGAGTCAAATAAAGCCTCACAAACTCTCAAGACATCGTAGAATAAGAATGGATGAGAGAGACTGAATGCAGTTATCATAAAGTGTATTGATATTTGCATAATTGTGTTGAATAATACCAAAAAAACAGCAAAAGTATAGAATAGACTGTAGATGTACAGTAGAAGTTGCTGTAAATTTCATAGGTGGCGGAACCATGGGGGATGTGGGGGTTGCAACCCCCACACTATTTCAAGTGTGGGGGATGGAATATGTTTCAACCCCCACACTTTTAGGGGAAGGGGTTTACTTTTTTTTGAATAAACAGAGAAGTTTTTAATTCTATACCCCTTTACTTTATTGAGCAAAGGTAAAATGACTATGTCATTTCTGCTGAGATTTAATTACTATAGTATGTGGGCCCTTGTAACTTGTATAGGGCTCCATAGTTTTGATCCCCCCCCCCCACCCTCCAATTCCACCTCCACCCCCACTTCGTCATCACTTCCTCACCATTCCCACCCTCTGGGTAGTTGGTCAGCTCAAGCCCCATACTTTTCTGACCGCTCCGCCGCCTATGAATTTACAGTAGAAGTTGCTGTAAACTTACAGTAGATGTTGCTGTAGATTTACAGCAAGTCAGTGGCTGTACACCTACAGCAAAATCTACTGGAACAAAAGTTGCCAGCAACTTTTGCTGTAGGTGTACAGTACTTACTTCTTATAGTGTATTATGTACTTGACCAGCGAGTTGTCTCTTTAATATTTTACATTCAGCCTTGTTTACACCGCTGCATGATACTGTCGACAGACGTCTTAATACATTATGTACTTGACCAGTGAGTTGTCTCTGAATGTTGGATAGGTTATTGATTTTGGATTTTTGACTGGCACCAGTAGTGTTTGTCCTCACTTCGATGAATAATTCCCAGCTAATCTGAAAAGTCTTTCTCTCCTTGGCTTTAAGCTTTTATTTAACTTGCCTTTTTCCTTCAGTCACTTTTCCTCTTACAGTGATCAGTTGCCTCATAGAGAATGTATGGGCAGCCAAAACGTATGTTTTCTCATCTCTAGTGTTCTTTATAGCAGCCTAATTACTCCCGCAATTTTCTCGATATCTCAATGTAGAAAACTCTCTCCAATATGGTCATTTCTCAATGTGGTCACCTCGCATTGTGGTCATCAATTCTCCAGTCCCAAGGTCTACATTACTCTCTCTAATGTGGGCAATGCATATGTTCAGCCAACACAGATAACAATTGTGCATTGTCAGTCAGTATACAGCCAAAAATAATTTTCTCATTTTCAGAAAATATTTCTTGTTTTAAGTAAAATTAACTTAAAACAAGTTTGTCCGTAGGATAACAAAATTTTACTTGAAAGCATGGTTGAGTTTAATATACTTAGAGTAAGAAAGACAAACAAGAAAAACAAACAAGAAAAATATTCTTAAATCAAGTATTTTATACTGGAATCAAGATGATATTTCCTGACATATTTCTCAAAATAAGAAAATCTTTCTTACGGAATTGACCTTTTTTCTAGAAAACTTTTTCTTAAGTAAGTTTTAATTTCTTATTCAAGTAAATAAACAAGATTGATGTTCTTGCCTGGAAAAGGGGTATGATTATATTCAATTTTAGACTTAGAGAGAAAAGTGGATGCCAGAGCATCAGAAAGAGGTTCATCAGATTAAATGCAGCTTTTTGTAGCTACATTAAAGTTTAAGCAGACAGACCTTTATTCAAAGTCATTTCACTTCATGTAATGGGACAGGTAATCCTTCCTTTTATTCAAATGATATTATCAAGCAAATGGTGTCTCTTATCATTTCTCCCTATAGTTATTATAATTCATTCATTGGAACAAGGTTTCTTACATCAAATTAATCCCTAACAAATTTCCCCTTTTCCCACATATTTTTACCCTCTTCTGTTTCTTTGGGACTTAATTTGAGGCATGTATACCCTGTTTGATAAGAAAGTTGTTGTATTGCATAGTGGTGGCCTCTTGTGGCACAACATGTAACTAATGTTCTTAATTTAAGAAAATAATTCTTATTTAGTAGTATGTATACTTGATCCCTATGGAACCTAACTGAACTCACATTCCACACCTATGAAATTCTCAAATAATGGAAGGAAATTGGTAAGGGCATTAAGCATGGTCATAACCATCACATCATAGAGTATACTTGCATATTTTTTCGCCCTAATTGACACTTTGGACACATGGTTCTTAACTGAGCAGATTTTCCAGACATAGCAATCTTAAATCTAGAAATACAACTTTCTTATTTCAGGAATATAAGATATAATCTTGTTGGGTGCACAAATGACCAGTTTTAAGAAAATTCCTAAAGAAAAATAATCTTGAATACTTGTTTCTAGAAGAATACTAGAAAAATAAAAGAATTTTTTTTTAGCTTCCCCTTTCTGAAAACAAGATAAACATAAAAACTCAGAATAAGTTTATTCCTTGAATCGAGAAAATTTAATCTTGATTCTAGTATTTTCTTGGGGTAAGAAAATTATTTTTGGCTGTGTATGGTCTCTGCTAGATGTTTTGTCTAAATAAAGGTAGGCCTATAGTTAGGGAAATGATCATCATTTTCACACAACCCTAGTACTAGTAGCAAACACACTGTGGTCTCGGACTGGGCCAGACTGTGTTTGCAAATGTGGCCCGGGGTGGGCTAACCGACGGCCTCCCGTCGGTTTAGGGCACTGGGCTTTGGTCTGGCCCTGTGCGGGCTGCCCAAGTTGGGTACAGATTGGATTTTGGACGGGCTGCCCACTTTGAGCTCAAATCAATTTTCGGATGGGCTGAAAGCGGGCTCAGATCGTTTTTTGGACGGGCTGAAAGCGGGCTCAGATCAGTTTTTGGACGGGGTGAAAGTGGGCTCAGATCAGTTTTTAGACAGGCTTGCTAATTTGGTGCCACAGTTTTTAGAATCTAGCCAATCATTCCCCAATGATTGCTTGTATTTGTTGAACCAGATATCCTAGGTCCAGCCCAAGGCATAATCATACTTTTCCTACCCAATAATGGAAGTATCAAGCAGGCCTATTATCATCAGGTTTGAGCCACATGCAGCATAGACAGTCTAGGGTGTACATTGGCTTTCAAACCATATTTCATACCCACATGGAGTATATGAGACTGTGTTAAGCAAATGTTAATGCTACAGAAATAGTGTCTACACTGGATAGCTGCTTGGAGAATCTTCTTTTCATCATTCAGGCCACACTTCAGCCCAGCCATCTGCCCAACATGAAACCAAAACGGGCAGCCCGTTTTGAAACCCATCTGAGCCCAAATCAGGCGACCCACTTTGAAACTGAGCTGAGCTCAAAGCAGGCAGCCTGGTCATGGCCACACCTCAGCCCAGCCATTTGCCCAACATGAAACCCAACTGAGTTTTCCCATCTTCAAACAGCCAATCCGAGCTAAAAACCAAATTGGCCCCATGCGGGCTCGATACTAGGGAATCTACACCTCTTTTTTCACTGCAAATGATGATTGAATCCATCAGATATGTATATATGCATTTCTTTGCTCTATGTCATAAACTCTCTCCAATGTGTTCACCTTGCTAATGTGGTCATTTTAGCAAGGTCCCAAAGGTGACCACATTAGAGAGAGTTGACTGTATTGCACCATTCAACCACCACAATAACCTCTCATTCGGAAGCTGTTCTGGATCCATGTAAAAACCACTGCTGTATCTATCTTGTAGCAGATATTCAGGCTTTTTTAAAAATTGGGGAACACTATAAGTCACTGCATCTAAATAAAGTGAATTGCAGAAATGCATAACCTGCAATGCATGATGTTACCACACCATTGTCAAAGGATTGGCAGGTACACACACACTAAACTATATGGCTCCTGCTGTCACCTGGTGTGACGTTGACGAAACACCATGCCCAGCAGTTACTTATAGCTGTATCTCACCGGCCATGGTAAGTCTTTGACTGGGTGCCATATTTGACCAGCTTTATATTTTAGTTACTGTTTAGGCAGATGGATAGTTAGGTCAAATACAATTAACAACTTAAAGCGTTATAACATCCAGGCACCCGGTCAAAGACTTTGACATTCACCCGATCTGGTGAGACACAGCCTTATATTATCATAGTTCATAGGTTATATCGTAACGGGGCTGTAAGATGTTTCAGTATAGAGGCGTTTATCCTGCCATGCTCAGCTGCAGATCTCAGCTCCACATTATCAAGCCATTTTAGTTCACTATTCTAACAACAGATAGGAGTGTCACAGTTGATTCCCCCCCTTGATCTAGAAGCCAAATGGTACATTCAGTCACTTTTCAGGAATGGTGTATACCCTCAGTTTATAAGACCACCACCTTCCATATAAGTTATCCTATTGGATGTGGACAGACCACAAGAGTGAGTCCGATGGATCTATCGTCCTATCGTGCAAGCAATAGGCCAAATGAAAAAAGAAAAAATTACCTTTAACTTCTCATTTCACAATTCTGTTTATTTTGATCATCTAAAAATGTAGGTCCAATATCATACTTAGGTTCTAGTTTCTGGTCTATTACAGATAGTTGCAGAGTACGAAGCTGCTAGTGGCCCGCCTCTGTGAGAAAGTATGTTATCCAGATAAATTACCTCCAGTAGAAAATACCCAATCCATGCCTGATTCCATGGATTTGACCCGTTTGAAAGTAACAAAATAGGTTGATATGTGGACAATGCAGAACAATATTAGCGCTAATCATAGATACAGTAAGTGAAAGCTGCATCATGGCTTGTATATCGGCTAATGTAAATAAACACCTCACCACTGATATCTTCATCAAACAATTACATAAATAAAACTGCAAAGTGTACGTACAAAATGCTTTATTTTCTGTGACATGAACGGTCACATAACGATAACACAACATGTGCATCCACTGTAACATTGCCCAGCACGCTATACAGAGATTTATTATAATTATACAATTTTATTTCTTTTTTTACCCTCCTTGACTTGTCATAGAAAAGTAATCGCGTGGAGCAGCTTTTCTTTTCTGACAAAGTGATAGGGCATAGCTTCTAGTAAATGAATTGTGGACGGAATGGATCAAATACATGACATGCATTTTCATTTTATCATTATTATGTCCGAACCCTCATGCTATCAGGATTTAAATCATTTTAGATTATCATGCGGACTTCAGTTCCACTGCTTGTTATAATGGCTAAGTGAGTTTATACGCTGTGCAATAGATTAAAATCAAATAACTCAAAGGTGTATTTTTCATACCTTTCCAGGGGTAGACACTAACGCTGGCCCGGGAGCCAATGGCCCGTAACTTTGGGTCCGGGCCCGTAGTTTTCTTTAGATTTACCTTCCCATGGGCCCGGGTGGCTCACAGGAAATTTTGCAAGAATATAACTTATCAGTATAGACATGTAATATGTCGTTGGAAAGAGAAAAATGTGAGGAAATGAAGCAATTTGGTTTCATTTTAACATTGGTATATCAGGAATTTATATGATTTTCTCATTGAAAAAAGTAAAATATATTCCCTGGTCCTCAGCTAAAAGTCCGGGCCCATAGATTTTTGGAGCTACGGGCCCGGGTGGCCCACAGCTGAAAAAGTTAGTGTCTATCCCTGCCTTTCTGTCTTACTCTTCACTGCCATTGTTGGGGTTTGAGTAACAGGTGCATGTACTCATTGTCCCCATTATAGGCATGGTCAAAGCACACATATGGATATCATTATAACAATATGTACAAACAAAAGAAGTCCATGCCCTCAGTATGAGGAATCACTGAAAGTCTCCCCACTAAAAAGGAATGCATCGAAATCTGGCAACGACCAATGGTCAGCTGTGAAAACCGAATTCTGAGCAGTATCTAGAATACGACAACAAATGGACCAATGAAAAGGGTGGGTATGGGGAGATGGTAAAAATAACACATGTATTCAGAGCGATCTAAACAATAACTTGGCATTCTAGGTGCTTTGGTACAATGGGGTCTCCTTGCTACATATATAGATTGAGGTGAATTAAAGCAATGTTTCTATGGGCAACATCAAATGTGTGTCACTAAGGATTTCTTGACAACATTCTAGCTTTTCACACCGGTCCCGAAGGGACCGGCAGGCGTATATCGACAACATTAATAGAAATGCAGTTCTTGTTTTGCAATACTCAAACAACATACCGGCACTTCATAAATCTTTCTATTCCTTATGAGTGAAGGGTCATGAGGGCCTACTCTAAAATCTATAATACTCGAATATAACAACTCACTATACCATGCTTGAACAGGACCTCTAATTTCCAAAAAGAATTTCTCGACCTGTCAGCAACTCGAAGGAATTGTGTTAGTATGTATCGCCCACTACGAGACTTTTATAGCAATGTGATTGACATTGTCTGTCCATTTATTACCTAGTACCAATCCTAGTGCATAGGCACTGAGGTGGGACAATTGAATTATTGTACATGAGAAGGGGTATTACATCTGGGAGAGTGGGACAGAGAGAAGGAAACCTAACCCTTTCACCATGAACTGCCTACAATCTCGAAATTCCTTATGATAAAGTAGGGTTCCAGTGACTTAATGAAGGCTCCTATTCAAGTCATCAGGGAACTTAATTAGTGCTGCGTCTAGTAAAACATATATTAATTGCCTAACATTCATCTCTTACTATTTTTTATTTTCTTTTATCCATCCAAAAGCCTTGCTATATGATCTAAATAGTGCCCCTTATAACAGGCACCTATAAGTCCATCTATATCCCCCCTTATCTTCTTTGACACAGCAATTAGCAATGGAGTATCTAATCAAAGGCAAGCTAAAGCCATTTTGTATCTACCACCATCATCTAGTAACCATTCCAAATATTCCTTGTCTGAAACTGAACTGAACTCTTGTGCGTCCTATCTATTTCTACCTCCTCTCTGTTTGGTGCACAATACTAAATCTGTCCCATACGTTGTGAATAACATAAGGACTGTCATTGTGCACTGAATATAACACATATTTAGATATGGTTGAGGATAATAACTGGACAATTATTAGACAATAAGCTCTCCTTAACGAAAACAAGTTACTGGTATAGTAATCTAGGACCGTTTTCCTTTGTAGAAAGTACATTTGTATGCCCTGTAAAATATAAATCATTATGAAATGGATTTACATATTTATGCAACCCCACCATCCCAAGAGCACTGTTTTTTGACACTATTATACATATATCTACACGGTGACATAAACTAAACAGTTCTCAAAGGTACGGACAGTTCTTACAAATATCAAATCCCCCCCATGCCTTGATTAAATGCTAAGAGTCTAGATAAATATACAATTGTGTTAAACCATCACATTGAGCCTTTAATTCTTTTAAATAGAATGGCCCTTAAACAATGTAGCCTTCAATATACAAGTACATGACAGGGTCAAATAAGAAACGATTGAAGCTCAGCGGGAAGAGCACAATGTTGTCACACTAAGTATGTGCAGTCTTGGGATGATACTAGGTCATGAATTCCTTCAACAGAAATTAATCTTATGTCTCTCTATAAGGCTCATCCTGCAGTAGACAATGCCCCTTTCGTCTGTGACTCCTCTACCCCCTCCCCCCACATAATGATCAGCAGTCCTTGGAGTCATCTAGGCTCAATTCCTTGCTATGTGCCTAGAATTTCCTCGGCTGGTTGGCTACTGGTCCTTGGTAGCGGCTTGACACTGGCCCGCCGTGTCGGCCCTGGTGGCCCAGGTTCGTAGGGGTGGGGCCGAAGTTGGGCGAGTGACCGTTAGTCATGGTCGGCCCGCCTCCATTGGACATCATGGTGCCATTGGAGGTGTGGCCATTGTTCATGGGGCCTGGTCTCAGAGAGTTGCCCACACCCCGGGGGCTGGTGCCGTTAGAACCAGTGCCGTTGGTTGGCTGCAGTCGGTCGGCGTTGTTGTTACCCCCGTAGGAGTAGCTGTAGCTCTTACCCTGCTGCTGGAAGCCGGCAGAACCTCCTGTAACCAAAAGGTAAAAGGCATTTTAAATTATTTATTTCTCTTTATCATAAGGTTTGGCAAAGCTGGTTCTATCAGAGATTGGTTGACAAAAAGTAGGAAATCTTCAAATTTTGGTCAATTTTCATTTACATAGTTTTGGTCAATGATCAGAATTTAAATATACAAATTCACACAAAAAGAAGGAATTCCTGCAAAAGTAGGAAAAGTGCCATCTCTGGACGCAGAAGCAGTGGGCCCCACTGACCATCTCTCCATGAAAATAATCATTAACATGACAAATGAGCATTCTTACCTTGAGAGGTGGTACCCGCTGGGGCGTTTTCCTCATCTAGATAGAAAGTAGAAAGAAAAGAAATCACATTAATATCAAAACAACAATAAAAAAGCACCAATATGACTAGGCATCCCAAAGGCAATATCCTTAATGGGCTCTAACTTGATTAGTCCCTCAATATATCAATATTCATAACCATTTTACACGTGCCAGGTGGAAACTGGAAAACTCCCCAGTTGCAGTTCCAGGGGATTGCACCAGGGGGACTCACAGATCCAAGGCCACACCCTAACATGCGATGTATCACAAAGTACCTGATGTTGTGTGTGTTACTAATTCAATGGTCTATTCAATACAAGATGTTATAGTTTTCCATATCTTACTGATTTCCTGCCGGTAAGTACAGGTATATATATATGTTAATGATTTAAACTATTAAGGCCTTTCCTGTCAGGTATCCACTCCCTTAACTGTACTTTTACTTGAGTCAATACCAGTCCCGGTCGATACCATCTAGACGCTTAGGCTGTCCGTAAATGGAACCACCTTTTGTTTTCAGCCAAGTGGATATATTTGGAGCTTATGCTTTGAGGTTGAGCACGCAATTAGTTAATTATGCATGTATTGGGGCACAACAACGTCTAACTCACGCTACCTTTGAACAGAATGAGAGCTGCGTTATATATAACTCTGATCATATCAGACATAAATGGATAACACTGTTGATGATAATCATTGGCTCTATGGGGATTTAGATAATATTAACATGTTGGATATTGTACTATTACGTTGTATAAATGTAAGGGGGTTATGGAGCCATTCCAGTATTACAATCATGCCAACAAAAATGATCACGACGATAAAGAAATTATACTTAAATAGTGTTTTTATCACTATTATTACTGCTGACACGCACTTATCTGTGAGAACCAGTGGGTCTCATTAAATGTACAGGACAGAATCTCACACAGGATGGTCAATAGGCCATACCGAAAAAAAAGTTGGTCAATGGATTTCACTTTTTAAAAATTGATGCGAGCGACTTTTAAAAAACTAATTTTTACCAAGGCGCCGACAAAAGTTCATAGTGGACCCTTAACATAACACTTTATTGGTTGATCTGGAGGAATTACTAGAAGAACTTTTTTTTTTTGGTCTGGCCATAATAACATTGAACTAAACAGCAGAACACTGGAACTAAACAGCAGAACACCGTAATTTAACAAATCTTAAGAATTAGGTTGACACGATCTTACTTTTCCGACAATACCAATGACTTTGCTCCTTCGGCTCTTTTTTAACTTTATCAAGAAAATTTGAACAGAATAGGTGAGTGCTAGATGAGTCAAAGGAGCCGTTGGATGGGGAGTGGCTTAGTTATAAGATGCAAGACCTTTGATACCAAGCCGTCAACGAAACATCCCTTTGGGCTAGTTGTAGCAACCAGATGAGAAGATTGTGATGATTGTGAGATCACAGTATCTATAATTAATTCCTGCTCTTTTTATTCTACATCAAAGCCATTCCCCTATGGATCTTTACCGTGCTGCCTAAACTAGGGCTAACCCTTTACGGACAGCATGATGCGGAAATGATTGATTGATATTATGATGCGCGCTGTTTCGATGCATCATGCAGACCCTTGTGGACATGTATCAACCTTGTAGGGTCCGCATACTGCTTCAACTCGCCGATGCTGCATGTATGCACCATGCAGACAAAAGGGCATAAGTGCATTAACCCCCCATGCTGCCCTTAAAGGGCTAGTGCCTACCCTGCTGACAGGCATCGTCTCTGATCGATAGGATCATGCACACCTGGTGAACAGGTGAACCGGGCGGAACACTCAGGGGTAGAGGCAGGGGGCAGGGAGGGGGAGGGGAAGGGGAAGGGATGGACAGAGAACATAGGGCCAGAAGACCATGACTCTATAACATTGGCAATCTGCCATTCCATCAACCACCAACTGAGCCCATTATTAGTGTAAGACATGCGGGTTGCTGGCAGGCTGAGGCTGGGATTTAAACTGAAGATGTTTCTAGCATGCAGGTGGTGAGCATGTCGTGCAGGGGAGGTGGGAAGAGCTCACTCATAAGTGTGTTACGTAGGCCGAACGGATTGGCTCACTGATAGCCCATAGTGGTATTGTTACTACAACGGGGCCATAACGCTTTATTGTGTTATGCCCTGATGGCATAGCACATTTAGACCTGCTATAGTTGTTATATTTGGTAGAGTCAGCTTTGGAAAGGAGCGTAGTGAGCTTGTTATTCCACATAAGTTGAAAAGAGCTGTCAAAGTTCATTTCACCAAAATCAGCATCAGTCATTTCTCATCAGAATTTACCTTTTAGACACCAATGACCTAAATGATGAGAACGGGGGTTCTTTTTCATGAACTCTCGTTTTGTCCTCAATAATCCACTCCTAATAGAGAGGCCCCTCCACTCATTTATCCCGTATTATAACTTAGTTACCCACACAAAACACTTCAAAACGCAAGTTTACACACACCCACTTTGGACACAGCGAACACTCAAACGGAACATCTCGAGCATCTCAGTCATCAATATTATCCAAAGGGGCGGCCAGCCAAAGCCCTGTGTAGTGCGGAGATGGAAGCAGGTGTCTCACCTCGCCACACAAGACACAGAACCCCTGTGTATCTAGGACAAGGTCTTTTAGTTCGATATCCCACCCGATTTAGAACACCATCCTAACCCCAATCCCAGGCCCATCCCTTCCCTAAAATGTAACCGAGCTGAAAAGTTAGTTTTGAGGCTGATATTATATGTATATCTTTTCCTGTCTTTTGTCTCTTTATCAGGTACTTCTCCCACTGAAACCATCCTGAACCAGAGATGCTACTTCCTGCTAGATAACCAGTAGGATATCTTAAGATTTTAGCCATTATCATAATGTAGGAAATTGATATTATTAATTCAGAAATTGCCGTGAAAGAATATGAACATGTCTATCTTGAACTGACCTGCGAGGCCGCCATGTCGGGAGTAGTAGCCCTTGCCGGCGCCCCGTTCCCAGAAGGAGCCGCCGGTCGGGTTGGCTATTGGCGACTTGTTGACGCCCACATTCTTCTTGATGCTCCACACATCATCAAGGTTAAACTGCTGACCTGTTCAAACAAAAGTTAGACACAGCATGTAAAAACATATAGCAGATGATACTTTCTGGCGTTGCCAATCTTCATACATGGTCGGGACTATGGCCAATAGTTATGACTTTACTATCTACTCTAGAACAATGCACCCCCGAACCCCCAGTCCAGCAGTCTTCGTCTCTTGTCTTAATTGACTTTCTTCACATTGCACATCTTTCCATAAGATATCCACAATAGGCACCTTTACATCATGTAACTGACGCTTACAAGGTTCCTTTATATTGTAACTTCTATAATTAATACACTTGTCCTTTAAAGGCTCAACTCTTGCTACCCCTGCAGTAATAAGCGAAGTGGGACTACCAGTGCTGGTCTGTCCCATTTCTACCACATTTTGTTTGATCCCCCCCCTCCTTCAAGGAGTCCAATTTTTCCAGTCTCCCCCTAAATCTACCAATCTTCCTGTTGTTAAAAAATGACCACTCCCTTACCTGGCTGTTTCCCGTTACCCTGTTGTGTCCTGTAGTTCCACTGCTGGCCGTAGTTTTCGTCGTCGTCGAACAGTGTCCGCTTCTTGGTTGACCCGTTGTATATGATCTTCTTTACCCCACCTGTAAGGTGATAGATAAGATACTGTTATTTATACCCCATCAACACAAAATTGTTAGCAGGATGCTCTGTCAACGCCTGCAAGACGCAAAGTAACAAGCATGGGCTCACCTCGGCCATGCATAATGATCAAATGTAAACCTTTGCACAAAATGGCAACGCGTGGTCAAGTAAGAAACTGCCTCAAGAAATATGTTGCTTGCGTTGTGCAATTTAGTGCCCCAAGATTATACATAGTACATTGTCCATGCCCGATCATTCCATAATTAGTCCACGCTATTTCTCTGTATAAATGCAACCCCTATGTATATCTAAATATATATGTCGGGTATACCCTTTCGATCCCTCTCCACTTGTTATGCCATTATCAATAACTATTCGCATACAGAGTCCCTGGTGCACCAAGATTATACAGCGCAGTGCTCTGTGAGCTGCTCTCACATTACAGTTCTTGGTGCACCAAGAGTATACAGCGCAGTGTCTTGTGAGCTGCTCTCACATTACAGTTCTTGGTGCACCAAGAGTATACAGCGCAGTGTCTTGTGAGCTGCTCTCACATTACAGTTCTTGGTGCACCAAGAGTATACAGCGCAGTGTCTTGTGAGCTGCTCTCACATTACAGTTCTTGGTGCACCAAGATTATACAGCGCAGTGCTCTGTGAGCTGCTCTCACATTACAGTTCTTGGTGCACCAAGAGTATACAGCGCAGTGTCTTGTGAGCTGCTCTCACATTACAGTTCTTGGTGCACCAAGAGTATACAGCGCAGTGCTCTGTGAGCTGCTCTCACATTACAGTTCTTGGTGCACCAAGAGTATACAGCGCAGTGTCTTGTGAGCTGCTCTCACATTATAGTTCTTGGTGCACCAAGATTACACAGGACAGTGCTCTGTGAGCTGCTCTCACATTACAGTTCTTGGTGCACCAAGATTATACAGCGCGGTGTCTTGTGAGCTGCTCTCACATTACAGTTCTTGGTGCACCAAGAGTATACAGCGCAGTGCTCTGTGAGCTGCTCTCACATTACAGTTCTTGGTGCACCAAGAGTATACAGCGCAGTGTCTTGTGAGCTGCTCTCACATTATAGTTCTTGGTGCACCAAGATTACACAGGACAGTGCTCCGTGAGCTGCTCTCACATTACAGTTCTTGGTGCACCAAGATTATACAGCGCGGTGTCTTGTGAGCTGCTCTCACATTACAGTTCTTGGTGCACCAAGAGTATACAGCGCAGTGCTCTGTGAGCTGCTCTCACATTACAGTTCTTGGTGCACCAAGAGTATACAGCGCAGTGCTCTGTGAGCTGCTCTCACATTACAGTTCTTGGTGCACCAAGATTATACAGCGCGGTGTCTTGTGAGCTGCTCTCACATTACAGTTCTTGGTGCACCAAGAGTATACAGCGCAGTGCTCTGTGAGCTGCTCTCACATTACAGTTCTTGGTGCACCAAGAGTATACAGCGCAGTGTCTTGTGAGCTGCTCTCACATTATAGTTCTTGGTGCACCAAGATTACACAGGACAGTGCTCTGTGAGCTGCTCTCACATTATAGTTCCTGGCACATAAGTATTATACAGGACAGTGCTCTGTGAGCTGCTCTCACATTATAGTTCCTGGTACATAAGTATCATACAGGACAGTGCTCTGTGAGCTGCTCTCACAGTATAGTTCCTGGTACATCGGCATTATAAAGCGCAGTGCCCTGTGAGCTTACATACAGAATTCCTGGTGCAGCTGTATTATAAAAGGCAGTGACCTATGAATTGCTCTCACATCCAAAAGCATTAGTACGCCTGTATTATGAAAGGCAGTGAGCTACTCTGCCATAGAACATTTTTGGTACACCTGTATTATTAAAGGCAGTGACCACATGAACTGCTCGCACATACAGGGCGCATTAGGTGCATGTTGAATTGCCTATACAAATAAAATATGCAGTGAGTTCTGGTTCTGCACCCGCTTTATGAATGGGGCTGTACCCAAGTACAACACCGAGAGCTAGACCAGGCTCACCATTCTTCACCCGAATGACCATCTGATGAATTGATACATTGTAGGCATACAGATGAGACGTTTTACTACATTTCCTCATATTATTTGACGTTTGGGGAAACCAGGCTAACTGACATTATCTCTACTAGCATCATCTCATTCCTACAACTGTTTCATCATAAAGTATGTACTGTGTCTATGTCACTGATGAAATAATCACTATTCAACAAATGCCCAAGCAACCAAGTACAAGCTGATACTATTTTTCATTGGTGCCGTATAGTCATTTTATGCATTCATATATTTACAAATGGATACCACGTTTCGAGCTCTCATCGAAACAAAAAAAAAGTCATGATTATTTACACAATTAGAATAACGAGTATGCGCCCTCTGCAATGACGTCAATGACGTCGTCACGCTAAAAGTATATGGTGTACTCCGAAAGATCGATTAACACATGTCGTAGCTTTACTTCCTTTTATTTATGATTCATGAGGTTTGATATTCTGTATAAATATGTAAGTGTCATCTGGGCCTGAGATGTTTGGCCCCATGGCAACGGCAGCTACCATAGCGTGCTAACTAACCTCATTTATGTTGTAAATAAGCATCATGGGTTTTCGGAAGCAGAACTGGTATTTTCAACACGGCATCACTGTACATATTTTACTATACAGAGTCAATAGTAACGGTGGTAGCCAAGTCTGTGCTGACCTAGTTAATCAGAATAATCTTTTAATATATCAACAAAATAAAAACCTTTCGAAGCCTAAAGAATCAATTATATGACTCTTAAATTACCTTAATTCTCAGTTTGCCACCGTAAAACGAAAAACATACATTGTGTATACATGTGCATAACATATATCACCTTAGACCTAACATGAAGAAAAAGTATATACCCGTAATACCTTTGTTAAAGATTAAAGTGGGTGTCATTTATATCACGATTGACCCAGGACCAGGGTGGTTAGGTGGTTGAATTGTATGGGCAATGTGACAACAAATTATCTGCGAAAATTTCATAAATATAAATGATATAATATTGAAAAAACAACCTTCATTTTGTCTATTTTTTTTCTGAGCGTCTCTTTTAGGGGCGGCACATAATATTCAGGGTGGGAACCCTGAGTCAATTACTGATTTCAGATGGGATAACTGTGTTCCTGTCCAAAGCAAGGCAAATGTATTTACATCTGGAATCTATATGTATTAAGATCCCTCTAAATTAATTCCTGGTTGTCTACTGGAAAATATAAAGTACTGTGTACGAGCCATATATTTTTATTGTTTAGGAAACTCCTATCACTGGTATATCTAGAATGAATCCAAAATGAAATAGGTACAGAAATTAGCTTATTCCACAATCATGAAGATACACGCACACGTACACTGTATTGATCAAAACTGTAGTTATTGTTTATACCTGGCATCTTTATGATATGTGAGTTGCTCTGAGGCACTGGGTGTGTCTGACCTGCCTGTTTCACCTGTCATTCTGATAGGCATGAGTCTCAATATCCCAATAACCCTGCTGTGTTTTATACATTGTACATATAATGCCTATATAAAGACACATTCTGCTTATTGAGTAACAGAGATCCCATGTGTAGAACAGGTGTGTCTCCATCATGACCTTTGATGATGGAGACACATTAATTGATACCAGGATCAATCTGACAGGAATTAGCACCCATGTGGTGTGCTTCTGACAATAGGTACCAGTAAAGTAGGATGACAGCATTTGGCAACTGTCTGAGGTATTTAGAATGAACTTCTCAGTTATGTCTATACGTATACAAGCTTGTTTGTAATTACAGAGGCACATCCCCCGTTATTTTTTCCTACGCCACTGAATTAGGATTTACCTGTGTATACAATCAATATTGTACATGTACTAATTGCAGGGAGTATGAGTACCAGTCTTTTTTACTGGAGAAACAATACTTAGAGCATGGCAGCCTTAAATATGACAAGCTATCTTTTGGGAGTTATCGGTGGATTTTCGCAAGGGAGAGGGGTCAACATTTTGTCGCCCCCAAATCCACCACTCCCCCCCCCCCCGCCCTCCCTAGCAGGTATCCATGCGACAATAACATATTCCACATTCATAGAACCTCCGCCCTCCTCAATGCCATGTCGAATTATAAATACGCCATGATTGGAACTCGCTCACACTGTCCATGTAATACTAGATGAGTTAGATAATGATAGACTCCTCACTTCTTTCCCAAGTCACAATGCATAAGAAACATGCTACAAGGGTGCCCACCTTCCTCCTCTACCTCCTGGAGACCTTCCTCCTCCTGTAGGTCCTCAGGATCCTGGTCCACCCAGGCCCGGCGCCTGTTGGCCACCTCCTCCTTCATGGCTCACCTGCCTCCTCCTCCAGTAGCAATGTCTATGACACCGTGGTGTAGGTGGGTAGGTGTCTCCTCCACACCTGTTCACACACCTGTCCGCAGCCTCTCAAGGTGTTGCAGCAGACACTGTTGCTGCTAGCTTACTACAAATGTGTGTGTGACGTTATACATGAAGCATCACTGGATCTCCATCTTATATGACCTGCACTATGTGGCACTGTGTGGCACTATGTGTCTGGTTCACACATATGTATGTGTTTGTCCTGGAGATTAGTCACGATTCAGTGTATCAGTAGCACTGGTACACCAGCGAGATAGGGTAATCTTATCGTCTTCTCTCTATCTGCTGGTACCAATCACTATGATACATATGTATCAATGGGTATCAGCAGCATCCCCTGCCACTGCTACTGCATGGAGGCGCTACACATGTATGTGATAGCCGCAGACCCATGTCAGACACTGCTATGGTATGGACTTCCTGGTGTTGTGCCTTTATTATTGATAATACAGAGCAGGACGTCGACAATACCTGTCCATGTATCTAATATACAGAGTTGAAACATTGCCAGAGCAGTGTTGTCTTTGTTTCTATAAAACGTATACTCGATCACCTATTTAGGTTAATGAAATCCCATTACTGGTGATTAGTTTCTTATATGATAGGAAACTATCAATTTCTTGTCATTCATAATGCAGGTTATGCTTTGAAAGTGGGGAGTATTAAGGGCTTCTGCTCTACGCTTCACCCTCATATATTTCATAATATTTGATAGTTCTATTATACCTTAAACTTAATGCCACTCCAAAAACATGTTTGTTCATGGCTTGGTAATGATAAACAAGTTTTTCTTTGAGTAGCCTGAGCCAGTAACAGGTATCCAGGTAAATCTTGCCTTTCATCTCTGTGTACAGTTGTAGTCAATATACTTAGGAATGCTGGTCTGGAGTGTACTGTTCTAGTATTGATTTCTAACGCATCTGCTGCCACTACATGACCACCACCACAAGAGCCTTTGGTGAGCTGCTCTCTGTGCTGTTCATATTGCACTAAGTCTGACTCTCTGTGTCATATAGAGTGAGCACATGTCGTCACGATGCGTGATTGTAGCCCTGGTGAGTAACGCACCAGTGCTGCAATCACGCATCATCTATGATACACTCCTAAAGGAATTAGCATAAGGCACCAACATAGTACTGGCGATATACTACATCAGACTATCAGCTAGGGCATATGAAGATGAAGCCTTGGGGCATCATGCCATCATTGAGGGGTAAATGATAGGTTTGTATGTAGATAATACATTAATGTATATACCCTATAGAACAAGACACCATAAAGAAGCGGTGGCCTATTGAGCAGACACCAGTGATCAATCAATACCTCACAAAGGGGTGGCGTGTCTAACGTGCCATTGGTTCAAGGTAAAGTCAGCCTCGTGTGGCTAACTTAGCAGCACTCGTGAAAACTTATAGAAGCAGCTCATACAAGGGTGAGTGATGCAAGTGTAGGGGCTGGAGGAAAGCTATAGTTTAACTATCTTTATCTTACTTAGGGATCGCCTGAACTATCCGTCGTTGGTCACTTATGTGATTATTGTGTGTGGACCCAGAAGCCAATGTTTAGATATTTCACCCAGTCATTGCCCCTTCTCCCCCATTGCACTCTCCACCCCTTCTTCCGGCCACACATCCACGCCCACACATCCACACCCGTCTGGATTCAGGACGATCTCATGCATATATTGTAATTGTACGAGGCTTACCTTGTAAGGTGAAGTAAAATTGTTATTTTACCAAGAGGAACACGTAGTGTTCCGGGGGAACAGATGACCTAAGTAATGTTCTCTAGTCATGAGCTTTGAGAGTAGCATTTTCTGTGTGAGGTCATAATTATAGCATAAGCCTTACTCACATGCTGGATATCAGTTTAAGTATTCAGGTTCCTCTAAATGCTCCTACCCTATTTAGGCTGAGCTTACTGCTTCTTATATGTGAGTCTTAGATAACTTTACATGATGTAGGATGTAGACCTACCCATTCATCTATATCCTAGAACACTTAAAGACCCATTCAGCCATATGATTATATCGGGTTCGCTGGACAAGTATAAAAGTCACCAATTGTAAACACTTGAAATCCAGGAAAGACCTAAAGACTTGCATTCCTGTTTAAAACCAGTTGCTTCACAGTAGCGTGTATACATAATTTCTAATAGTTCCTAATTTACTAATAAACATTGAATTTCAACTTGGATTAAAACATACATATATATATATATATATATATATATATATATGTGCGTCTGAAGGCAGCTCATTTGATAACTAGAGTTATCAAATAAGGTAGCTTTGGGATTACAGGGTTTTATCATACTCTTTGGGGCAGCCAGAGGCAACGAGAAAAAAAGGGAAAAAATCTGACCCGATCAATCTCTTGGGGAACCAACATTTTCCAGCGGCCAGAGACCAAAAAAAAAGAAACAAAAAAAGGACTCCCCATCCTTTTTTCTGGACAATCAAATGAAGGTACATCGTACCTAGCGAAATATTCCCAATCCAAAAAGGCCTAATACTGAGTGTTTGTTGGACAGCTTTTTTTCAATTGGCCAAAGTTCTCAGTGGCGGATAGTAGTTTCGAAAAGAGAACCAAAAACATGTATTTCATTTTTGATATTCGACCACCTCTTTTCTATTCTTAAACATCGACAAGTATCTCTGGTGCAGCTCATTAACATAATATATGTACACATATATTATGCGAGGAAGATGCATGTTAATGGTGGACATATCTATTCCTATGTCTAATGCATAAATATTGCTATGTGTCAAGTATATTGAATGTTACCAATAGCACACTGCATTAAATGCACCTTTCCCACCAAGCTCGTCCACAAAATGGACCGTAAACAAAAGGTGCCTTACATAAACAGTATTTGCCTCCTCCAGGGCATTAAGTATTCATTTAGGTCTGGTGCCGTGGGTATTTCCGGCAGATCATTGCCAAAGTAGCATTAACACCAGGCTCATTAATATTACACAAGACTGCTAATCTAGTACTATCATTATAGAGATCTGCGAATTGCAGTCAGTGTATCAATCGGCCTATCGTTTTTAATATTTTCAATGGACAGAACAAATAGATTGGGTGCAGCACTCAGAATGCCCAGAGAGTATTACTTTATATTACTTCAGATCCAAAGGCAATACTATGGTAGAATTCAATTAGAAATAGAGCAATGGTAAAAAGGGCTCTTAATTATTTAACGGGTCACATATCTCTAGGATAACCCCTTTGTTTTGGCCACAGCATAATTCAACCGGTGGCAAGCACTAGAGGCAGGTTCCGTATTGGAACTGGGGGGCGGGGAGGGGGGTTATATATGGTGATGTTGGTCTTGCAGATATTTGAGAAGGTTGTGTAGAATTGTCCAAAGTCTTTAATCTCAATTGCAGCGATGCTACATCGAAAATATTTGCCGGAGTGAAGAAGGGCCGGATAAGGCTATGCATCGCTAACTCGAGCTGTAAATCTACTTGGCCCTCATTCGAAGTGAGTATCTTGTTTTGGGGAGCAAAACTATTCCCGGTATTAGGAAACATATTCCAGTACCTTAGAAAGGTAACAAGAAACTGACCAGTTGTGGCATGACAACCCCTGCATCTCCTATGTAATTATACATCTATAACGTGCAGGGAATTCAATTTAAAGTGTTCGCAACTAGAAGAGTGGAGAAGGGCGGGATTCAAGAGAAAGATAATGTGATACAGTCATCCCTTAAGAGTATTGATAGCAATGGAACACAGGTCTGGAACAGGTACTTTATTAAGTCTTTACCTATCAAATCACTTCGGCGGCCTCGGTGATCATTTACCATACCGATGACTGTACCCACTATCTGAGTGCTCACTCCCAATGAACAACATTTGGTTTACCATGATGCTATAAAGTAGAACTGCATGGAACACGCGTGTCAATGCAATACCCAGGACCAATCCCATTAAACTCTATAGTTTAATGTTCGGGCTAATACTGTTGAGTATAGGCTACATTACCAAAGAGCAGCTGATTACCAAAGAGCAGCTCTGGTCACATAATGCCACTATAATATTATGAACCATGACAGGCATATATCATTATCCCTCACCTCTCCTCCACTCAGTTTACACCAGGTAAGCCAAGTATATCATATATCAATAGTCCTTCCCGTCTCTACCCTAAACCCCACACTCTCCCCCATCTACCCTAACCCACCTCACCTTTCTTGTCTTGCATGTGGAAGTCATCTAGATCCCCTGTAAAATATCGGCGGGCCACAGCCTCTACCCTTAGGTATGTAATACCACTCCTCCAGGGTGTGTTGCAGTGGGGGCTGTAGGGTCCTCCAGGTGAATCAGGGGTAGTAGAGAGGTACAGGTGAGGGTATAAAGGTGCTAATTGTGTAGGTTAGCTGCTTCTCCTGCAGGTAACAGCAGCAACTGTGCCAGCCCCAGCTGGAGGAGGCACCTGAACACCCTGGAGGAACCACCACTAGCACCACCTACACACAGGAGGCAGTACTAACGAGCTACCACTGAGTATATAGGTGCCGGTCAGGAGAGGTGGAGGAGTGTTTCTTAATTCCTATTCAGAAGGAGAGGCAATTTCCCGTTTGTCTTCTATTGATAATGGCAGACGTTTGTGCTTTTTCCTTTTTGATATGATAGTAATAGCCATAACTTATCATATGACAGATGAAGTCATATATATAGTCACCTCTTATAACGATTCAAATCAAAGGCATGTACCACATTTGGTATTTCTGCAATGCATATCTAAATTTAGATACAATTGTCAGATGTGCTGGCAGAAAGCCCAGGTATAAAGCCAAAGCGATTGTGTCCTTCTCCCGCTAAGTGCTAGAACCCCCAGTCCTTGTCTGATCTCAGATCTACAGCCAGCTACCGGCGAGGGCTGATTTAGAAGTTAAGGTACAGGATAGAGTGCCGTGGAGGCCTTTTGAAACGCCTACTCAGTTTGTATAGATCCTTCTACACTGGGAGCTTGCCATATGCCCTTTGTCCTTTGGTGAGCAATTGGTGCTCTTACCAAGGTCCCTATCGGCTTCAGGTCATGCTGCCATTACATGTATACAGTATCTGAAATGGCAGGTTCCATTTGATATGAGCCTCTTACAGTTCTAATATAGTCCTTTGTGCACATGTTACCCAATAAAAGGGTCTATGTTGAACTAATTGGACTTACATTATTAGTACATGTAGTATTAAAGTATATTTACTGCATTACATAACTGCCCTTCTGCCCCACTTATTGTATTATAGGGTGTGGGAAAATTTTGGGGGCCCCAGACATATTCATCCCCCCCTCTTCTGGGATGGCCCCCCCCCCCCCCCACACACACACACACACTTATTGGTTGATAGAGGACGCATTGGTGTTAGCCCCAAGACAATGTGTCTTACAGGTTATACACTGACGCTGTACATAAAACCTGGCAGCTGTTCAACAGGTTATGCGCAGTTCATGGGATTAGGCGTATATGTGAAATTGAACTATGCCGTTGTTTATTCAACATCAAGCAAATGGCATGTAAACACATCATGATGCCTCCATGTAGTACATGTATAACACAAGGGCATAAGACGCATTTAGCTCGTAATATTGTTAAGTATTTCTAATATTTACACGTAGGTCTACTTGGGGTCTACTTCGAATGAGCATAACCGAAGATTGGAACGCAAATCTTCTTTGAAATGAAACAGGATGTTCTTTGAGATAATACTAACAACCCACTCCGTCCACTTTTATTCCATGATCTAGGGCTTTAGCTTAATATTTGATATACAATTACGTTTCAGATTGGTGCGCAATGTGCTACTTATGCAGTGCACGCTTTAGGTCTACGCACTGAAAACACACTGGACCTATGGTTACTCCCTTTCCGAGCTATTACTTGTCCATGGATTATATTTGATTGCCACCTCCCTCCCATGATAGGATGCTCTTCCCGTGTGTTCTACACATTTAAGTAGTATTTAAAGTATGGAGCACACCAGCCAACCTCAGCAATTATAAAAGAGATGTAGAAAACCCGCAAGTAAACCCAAAGTACCCTTATGATCTCTCTTCATCCTGAGCCTGATGATCAATTTCATTTGCTATTAAAGTACATACAACACTTGTACAAGCGCAGATTTGATCTCTATGAAGAAAAAGAACACAACTGCTATCTTTGCAGTATCAGTATGCAGACAAAGATGGAAAACATACATGTAAACAATAGTAAATACGACATTTCAACCAAAAGTAACAATCCATGAACGACGTTGAGCCTGTTATAGAAACCCTGGGAACAAAATGTATGTATTCCCTGACAAAGTCCCGCGAGGAACGATTTAATTATTCATTGAACCTCAAATGATCTAATACCAAAACCAGTCCTCTCGATGTATGATTTTGCTATGTATCATTAACCCCTTCCACACGGTAAGCCAATATATTGCACAAAATTGTATTGAGTTAAAAGAAATCCAGTGGTGAAGGGGTTAAAATCAAGTATGGCACTTGAAATTAAATAACAATGACTATGCGAAAGAGCAGTCACTCAATTTGAGTCCTACAATGGACCTATAATGTACAACCTACCTGAGCATGATGCTGCAAATACAAATGTATCACATAGTTCAGGAGGCATCACACTTAATGGTGCAATATTCTATGTTCCAAATGCAGTTTTGTGAAGAGGAGACAAATAGCTGCCTCTCAAACTAAACATATTATGCTGCGTACAACCAACTAACCTGTCGCTATCCTAGGCGTGGTCTGTACCATTGCGCTGGCCATGTGGGTTGACAGAGAGTACTCCTGTGGTATTTGTGTATGACAAATGGTCCCAAGTTTATCACAGGCTTATGAAATACTTGCGAGTATTTGACAATGTTTCCTCAGTCTAAGTGTGAACAGCTCTTAGTGTGTAAAACTTTGGGGGGATCCGCCCCGTACAGTATATCCAAACACTGAGGATATGAAATTTAGCAGGATGTCTGTTTTCCAAGCTTAAGTCCCTTCTATCTGTGGGCGGTCTTGAGAAGTTAATTGATTGTTGTATTTCAATAACCTGCCTTAGCCCTTGGACAAACGTAGGCCTATGAATAAATAGCCTTTCCCCTGTTGCACACAACTGTACTGTTGGGGATATCAGTGTAAACTGGCTGGTTAGTTCTAGAGCGCCTGCTTTCACACACCCACACCCACACCCCCAACACACCTTCAAGACCTAATCCCGTTCAAGACTCCCCGCCGCCATTTCCTCAGTTAACCCTTTAAAATCCGCATATTACTTCAATGTGGGATGCCCTTTTAGTATTGCCATGATGCATAAATGCAGCCCTGGGGAGTAACTCGCCAGTGCTGCATTCATGCACCATGTCGACCCTATTGGATTGATACATTCGTGAAGGATCGGCATGATGCTTGAATGCAGCACTGGCGATTTAATCACCAAAGCTGCAGTCAGGTATTAAACTACAACGATCAAGACATCATGCATTAAAGAATTATGCAGCCCTTAAAGGGTTAAGGAGTTAGCTCGTGTGCTTGGGATCATTGGTTGAGCCCACCAGGAGTCGAGCCAAGGACCCCCCATATCAGGCATACTCTACATAGACCACCCACAGGAAGGCCAACCACATTGGTTTAGGTAGTCGTTATAAATCATGTGATTATACATGTACTGAACAGAGATCACCTGTGCCTTTCCTTCACACATATTCCAATGGGAATTCCATGTATACAGGGATTGTGACGAAATCTGATATGATGACGGCTGTATATATTGGGCTTGAATATATGGAGAGGGTGTCATCAAATTGTTTTTTTTTCTAAGTTAATAAATGTGTATAAATCATCATGACATTTTTGCCGAATAAAACATGCTGTTAAACACACCAAAATATTTTTGATAATCGTGCATGATTTACACCTATCTTTGTAAAAGAATTTAAAGTATGATTACTGGTGGAAAGTTCCACACTGCATTCGCTTAATTATACCCTGCCATATGAAGTAACCTCATTACTATTTTTCTTGTTGATTTACTACATTTCCTATTGTATTTCATTGTTTATTTGGGATTGAAATCATCAATTAACTACCTCAAGGACAATATCTTTCCCGCACACATTGTAAGTGGAAGAACGCCCTCTTTAGGGCGATTCTTGCAATAAATGTTTCAAATCTCAAATCTCAAAATATCCAGTTAGTTCTGTGTAAATGACTTTGAGTGCCAAACGTCTAAATAAGATACTGTTTTCGCATACACTATGTATACGACACCACCCCACCTCTCTTCTACATTGTACATTGTAATACACACACTTTTTTCTTCATTTTAATTGTTTATCATACTGAGAAAGTTGTCCACAAATTAATTCAGTTATCACAATATATCACCAACAATAAGAACTTGATGTTGGTCTCAGTGCCAAAAGCAGAACCCAAATACCTATAGACAGAAGTAACCTCATTGGCCTGTGGCTTATACTGACGACATGCAGAGAGTGACGTCAGGAGAGGGACGGCTTAAAGACTGATCACATTACAGTGTATTATACACCTAACACCTCAAGGTTCACTTATCAGCGCACTTAAACCCAGACTGAATGTGATTTGCGAGGTTTTGCGGTCCATATTGGGACCATATTGGTTAGTATACCAGAGCGCTGTATAGTCTTCAGACAACTAGAATGGGGATATAGTCTAAACTATAAGTGGCAATAAAAAGTAGAAAGGGAACAGAATAATAATATTTTGATGATTATAGAGCAAAGCTATAGGAGTTCAACGTTATACACATCGCGCAATAGTATCACTCTTAAACTATTCTTACGGGCTAACCAAGAGTTCAAAGAGCTTATTATACTTCTGAAACACAACTTATGCAATGGGTAAACTACTTAATACGTGGGCAAATATAAATCGCTAATTAGCCATACATTGTTGGCGTATTACAGGTATCTATAAGTATACATATAGGCCTACCTGGATTCGTCTGCATGGCACTACCGACCCAACAGTAATCGACGTAAAAAAACGCCTCCCCACCTATTTTAGGGAGCCTTTTCAGACTAGATGTTTTCAGACAATTGAGCTCTTAACAACTAACATCCTATATTCTGGCCAGAATTAATGGACGAATTGATTTGTGGTGTAAACTACACTGGTGTAGATGTAGCCCAGGCTGCACATATCGGCAAACCCATTGAAGGTATCTTGGCGTTGATGCCACACTCCTAGTTGTACATCACCGAGCACCAAGGTCTCTATAGGATGCACTATGACAGGTAGTTGCCCAATGTTATATATTAGAGGCACCAACTCTTCAATTATTCAGGGCAGTGATCATTGGTGTCAGGAAGCACATACAATGTCCATTATTTGTCAGTGTAGCATCCCTAAGCTGCCATAGCGACAAGACAACTGATTATCTAAATGGTCTTTATCTATTCTATTTCCATCCCAACCTCATTTGCTTGAAAGTACATGGATGTAGGCCTTCTCTTCACGTTATGCTATTCTAGGCATTTAATTGATTAAACTGCTATCCAAAGACAGATCAAATAATTATTGGTATGGTGACTGATGGTTTCACTTTGCTGCATAAAAGGCTGTCACATACGATGAGGCATTGGATCAGCGGTATATAATGAGGCCCCATCATGTAGCCTGTAATGTAGGGACAGAATAGCTCGCGCCATTAGTATGAACTAGTAGTCATATAGTTAGGTGAAATAGATCAGAAAAGTTTGCCATAATAGACAAAGTATGCTCGGAGGCCCATTAGGCCACACCGAATGAAAATTTGGTCTACTGATTTTGTTTTTCAAAAAATGTTGAGGGCAGGCGATTTCTTTTTCAAATTTTCTTTTGTCTAGGGATTTCAACTTTAAATTAATGGAGTGGGCGAATTTTATCCCTAGATAACCCTAGAAGCCATGTATCACACAAGGAAATCAGACAATCTTGAGTTTTGGGCAGCCATCTTGGCAGCCATCTTGGAATTGACCCAAAATATGGATTTTACACCCTAGATAACCCTAAAATCCATGTATTACACAAGGAAATCAGACAATCTTGAGTTTTTGGCGGCCATCTTGGCAGCCATCTTGGAATTTTCCTAATTGTAATTTTGATCCAAAATATGGATTCTACACCCTAGATAACCCTAAAATCTATGTATTACACAAGGAAATCAGACAATCTTGAGTTTTTGGCGGCCATCTTGGAATTTTTCCAAATTGTAATTTTGACCCAAAATATGGATTCTACACCCTAGATAACCCTAAAATCCATACATGCACTGAATATTACACAAGGAAATCAGACAATCTTGAGTTTTTGGCGGCCATCTTGGCAGCCATCTTGGAATTTTTCCGAATTGTAATTTTGACCCAAATTATGGATTCTACACCCTAGATAACCCTAAAATCCATGTATTACACAAGGAAATCAGAGAATCTTGAGTTTTTGGCGGCCATCTTGGCAGCCATCTTGGAATTTTTCCAAATTGTAATTTTGACCCAAAATATGGATTCTACACCCTAGATAACCCTAAAATCCATGTATTACACAAGGAAATCAGACAATCTTGAGTTTTTGGCGGCCATCTTGGCAGCCATCTTGGAATTTTTCCAAATTGTAATTTTGATCCAAAATATGGATTCTACACCCTAGATAACCCTAAAATCTATGTATTACACAAGGAAATCAGACAATCTTGAGTTTTTGGCGGCCATCTTGGAATTTTTCCAAATTGTAATTTTGAACCAAAATATGGATTCTACACCCTAGATAACCCTAAAATCCATGTATTACACAAGGAAATCAGACAATCTTGAGTTTTTGGTGGCCATCTTGGCAGCCATCTTGGAATTTTCCTAATTGTAATTTTGATCCAAAATATGGATTCTACACCCTAGATAACCCTAAAATCTATGTATTACACAAGGAAATCAGACAATCTTGAGTTTTTGGCGGCCATCTTGGAATTTTTCCAAATTGTAATTTTGACCCAAAAATATGGATTCTACACCCTAGATAACCCTAAAATCCATACATGCACTGAATATTACACAAGGAAATCAGAGAATCTTGAGTTTTTGGCGGCCATCTTGGCAGCCATCTTGGAATTTTTCCGAATTGTAATTTTGACCCAAATTATGGATTCTACACCCTAGATAACCCTAAAATCCATGTATTTCACAAGGAAATCAGAGAATCTTGAGTTTTTGGCGGCCATCTTGGCAGCCATCTTGGAATTTTTCCAAATTGTAATTTTGACCCAAAATATGGATTCTACACCCTAGATAACCCTAAAATCCATGTATTACACAAGGAAATCAGACAATCTTGAGTTTTTGGCGGCCATCTTGGCAGCCATCTTGGAATTTTTCCAAATGGTAATTTTGATCCAAAATATGGATTCTACACCCTAGATAATCCTAAAATCTAAGTATTACACAAGGAAATCAGACAATCTTGAGTTTTTGGCGGCCATCTTGGCAGCCATCTTGGAATTTTTCCAAATTGTAATTTTGACCCAAAATATGGATTCTACACCCTAGATAACCCTAAAATCCATGTATTACACAAGGAAATCAGACAATCTTGAGTTTTTGGTGGCCATCTTGGCAGCCATCTTGGAATTTTCCTAATTGTAATTTTATTCCAAAATATGGATTCTACACCCTAGATAACCCTAAAATCTAAGTATTACACAAGGAAATCAGAGAATCATGAGTTTTTGGCGGCCATCTTGGCAGCCATCTTGGAATTTTTCCAAATTGTAATTTTGACCCAAAATATGGATTCTACACCCTAGATAACCCTAAAATCCATGTATTACACAAGGAAATCAGACAATCTTGAGTTTTTGGCGGCCATCTTGGCAGCCATCTTGGAATTTTTCCAAATTGTAATTTTGACCCAAATTATGGATTCTACACCCTAGATAACCCTAAAATCCATGTATTACACAAGGAAATCAGAGAATCTTGAGTTTTTGGCGGCCATCTTGGCAGCCATCTTGGAATTTTTCCAAATTGTAATTTTGACCCAAAATATGGATTCTACACCCTAGATAACCCTAAAATCCATGTATTACACAAGGAAATCAGACAATCTTGAGTTTTTGGTGGCCATCTTGGCAGCCATCTTGGAATTTTCCTAATTGTAATTTTGATCCAAAATATGGATTCTACACCCTAGATAACCCTAAAATCTAAGTATTACACAAGGAAATCAGAGAATCTTGAGTTTTTGGCGGCCATCTTGGCGGCCATCTTGGCAGCCATCTTGGAATTTTTCCAAATTGTAATTTTGACCCAAAATAAGGATTCTACACCCTAGATAACCCTAAAATCCATGTATTACACAAGGAAATCAGACAATCTTGAGTTTTTGGCGGCCATCTTGGCAGCCATCTTGGAATTTGTCCAAATTGTAATTTTGACCCAAAATATGGTTTCTACACCCTAGATAACCCTAAAATCCATGTATTACACAAGGAAATCAGACAATCTTGAGTTTTTGGCGGCCATCTTGGAATTTTCCTAATTGTGATTTTGATCCAAAATATGGACAGCTGATATGGATTCCACACCCTAGATAACCCTAGAATCTATGTATTACACAAGGAAATCAGAGAATCTTGAGTTTTTGGCGGCCATCTTGGCAGCCATCTTGGAATTTTTCCAAATTGTAATTTTGATTTCTACACCCTAGATATTACACAAGGAAATCAGACAATCTTGTGTTTTTGGAACCCCCTTTTTTGAATAGTCTAGGTTACAGTTAGTAGGCCTACATTGATAAAATTGCCTATAGCACAATAGTCTGGGCTACATTAGTAGGCCTACATTGATAAAATTGCCTAGAGCACCCTCTCCCCTTTTTTTCAATAGTCTAGGCTACAGTAGGCCTAGGTGGTCATTATTCACTCAGACCCCTCTACATGTGGCCTGTATTGAATACCCTTGGATTTTAAAGTGCATATATATATGTAAAAAAATGGCCCTAGAATTATTTTAACAAATAGATAAGTCAAGTCCAACTTCTACCTTTATGATAAAAAAATGATAAAAAAGAAATATTGACTTTCAAAGAAATTATACAAAAAAATGTCTTTTCTTCTGTTTCTCGGTAAATAATGGCCCTACGGAGCTGAAACGCTGCCTGTAGACTCCTGGCTCGTGTGTAAAACACCTCAATGGAGCACCACCAAACGACCTGAGGTTAACCAGTGCAACACAGCAGGCGTGACAAACATGAGCAAATACTTTTTTCAACAAAATAAAGATCTTCGTTTAGCTACTAGACTAAACTTTTATCATGAAAATAAAGATTTTTGGCCCAAGGCTGTTGGACTAATGATGCGCCACGTGGCTGCGCCATCTGATTGGTGGAGGAGAAATCACGCGGGAGGAGACGTCATTTGGGCGGCAGGCGGCAAGGAAACCCTTTACTTTTTTTGCCTATCCATCAAGTTAAGAAGCCTCAACCAAATTTTCTGGGGGGTTAAGGCCTATTTTACCTCTTGTACGTCCAAATATAGGATCTTTTCTCTGCCCTGCGCTATGTTTCTTTCAATATAACTCCATTTTAAAGCTAAAAACTACCATATTACTTTCCGGGGAATGTGAAGAAACCACTCGCGGCCTGCCACTGTCAAGCGCAAGCCGGGCAGCCACATTTTTATCGTCTCAATTTTTCCCCGATCCATCATGTTAGAAAGCCTCAACCAAATTTTCTGGGGGGTTAAGGCCTAATTCAGCTATTGTACGTGTAAATATTGGATGTGTTGTAGCGCTTAGGCTTTGTTTCCATTAAAAATAAGGTATTTTAACCCCCAAACGGAGTCAATGAAGAAAAAAAGAGATCGTCTCAATCTGAATGTGGGTCAACGATCAGCTGATCGGCAATTTTACTATACATTTTTTCGCCGATCCATCAAGTTAAGAAGCCTCAACCAAATTTTATGGGGGGCTAAGGCCTAATTCAGCTATTGTACGTCTAAATATAGGATGTTTTGTCCCGTTTAGGCTTGGTTTCAAGCAGAAATATGCTATTTTAACCCCCAAACGAAGCCAATGAAAAAAAAAGTTTCGTTGGCCGAGGCTACTGCTGTAGGGGCGGGGAGAGTCGATGAACATGCCAAACAAAATGGCGTGTCGATCTGCCGAAAGACTGTTGTACGACCCATTGTTTTGTCCACTTATTATGATGTGACAGAAACCAAAATAAGGGAAACGAATAGAAGATGTGGGAACAGCAATTCATATAGCTTTATTTGTCATGCTTGATGTAGACCCTGTTTCAGCAGAAGTTGGGTTAATATGGCTGATAAGATGATATTCACCCTCCTTCAACTTCAGTTTTGCCAAAAAAAAATTGATTTCATGAAAAAGTGAAAAAAAATATACATATATTTTTTGTGGCAAAAAAAATCATTTCTCAACATGTTTGGATATGGCTGTTCATTATGCTGCTGAAAAAAAAACAAGATTACCTGCTGTATTTAGCTATTTAAATGGAAAATGGAAATCTGAAACTTGCATAACTATAGGCTAGTCGACCCCAGCCAGTGGTATGGAGGGGGAGTAGCACTTGGTGTGCTTTGTCTGGGTGCCTCCTCGCCAATTATATTAGTAATACACAGCCAATATAATAATCTCGTTTCAAGAAAATAATATAAATAAACTCGCCTGGCGGACAAATGACTAGTTTTAAGAAAAATATTTTTCTTAAAACTCAGGCGAGTTTATTTATCTTATAGTCTTGAAATGAGATAATTATTTTTGGCTGTTTAGATCTGCATGGACATGGGCGGCCGTCGGGGAAAGCTACACTCCATACTAATCAGGGTACTAGTAACAGGGCCCTGGGGTATGCTTCTGTAATGAATTAACTATCAATAAATTGTTGTTATATTATTAAACTAGTCCTTTCGTCAGTAGGGCAGATGGTGATACCCATGTATACCCAATGTTTTAAAGGGATAGAAATATATGGTTAGATATAAGGTACCTGTTAGTCTACGCGTTTAAATATGGATATTTAGTTTGTAAAGACCCTAGTTCCATGGACACAATGATACAATTAACCTGTGGTTTATCCATTTTCTCTCCTTTTTTTTTTTACAAGAAAAGGGTACCCTATGGGAATCGACCACTTGAGTTGGAGGAGAGGGGGCGGGGGCTTTGTTTTTTGTTGAGTAACTTACGATATTTGTAACTGACTATTTAACGGCTGTAAACGTTTCCAACTGTGTGCCTGCATGTATCGATGATCATCCACATGATACTTTGATGTAACTGATCAAATTTACTACGCAATAAAAAAGATTAATGTCTATGTATAAAATGCGTCTATCTGATTCGCCTCTGTTTATGACAAGAGCGAGCAACTATACACCGACATGCAGGTATCCTATATGCCCAAGGCCTATAGGGTACCTGTACTGGAGGAGTAGTTCCTATAAAGGCCAACAGAGGGCAGCCATATCACTGATGTATACACACACACACTCTACCATACCAAGGCAGAACTATGCACTGGAGATGTGGAAAGTGGCTGCATGTTGCTCCCTAAGCAGGCAGGTGCCAAACACAGGTATACCTGTAGGCTGATAGCATGTGTATCGCCATAGATATCTTTATATTGTCTATCTAGATCTGGATGATTTGGTGATCTCCACACTGGGGCTATACATGTAAGTACTTTGTTGATTCATCATAGCGGCTTTACATGGCCAACATTGTGACAAGCTAAGATAAATACATAATGTAGTATAAGTAAGAATACTGGTGAAAATACATATACACGTACAAATAGGACAGGTGAATTTTACAAATGATATATAGACCAATTATCCTGATATATTTAAGGATGCACAAAGATATGTATATATAAGCAGATATGCCACTCCCTGTTCGACAAAATGCAGGATATCTTGTGATTTAGGTCAGCTTTCTGCAGGAAATCAAAATAATCTAATACAGGAATTCCAGTAAATTAGCAGGAATTCCTGCCAAAGTAGGAAAAGTGGCATTTCTGAATATAATCTGTATCAGATTTAGTATGGGTTTACATTTTACTATCGTAGTGAGTCACCATCAGAAATACTATTTCCTGTCTGGTGATCTTTAGGCCTCTCAATGACTAAAGACCCAGGGTCAAGATACAACTGAGATTAATATGCCAATATCAGTGCCCATACTTATGGCTATCTCCTACACTAGACGATCCATGTGATATATAAGGACTTGGTGTGTAATAACTCCCTTATATGTGCATCCACTGTGTGGCCTCCACACACACAGACCATCCAGCTATCTAGGCCGGCAGGTCACTCCAAATCTGGGACACCCCATATTTACTTTTTATCCCTATACATGTGTGGCATATATCTCTCATATATATACCACAAAATAGCTCTTTTTTTTCTCGAGCTATATATATTCTTATACAAATTAAACCTCCTTCTTCCTAAGTCATAGCTATATTGGCATTTGGATTATAAACATGTACCCATAGATATAGATTACCACACGTCCTACTCCTGTGACCATGAGTGGTGCTACCTCATGGTATAAATAAAACATTGATTGTTAACTTCTGCTAGTCTAAGCAGAAAGAGAGTTCATATGGCGGTCACATGCTGTACGCCCCTGTTTAACAACCCAGGTAGGTATATCAGTGTGTAAAGTGTATATCATTAATACCACAACTAACACAGGAGATCATTATCAAGACACTAGATTCTTGAAGATTTAAGAATTGGAAACTTGTGAATAGCAGACGACATTTCTCAAGTGGGCAGCACAGCCTCCAACCCAGAACCATCAGGTCATTTAATGTGTCACAGTCGCGGGCAGGTGAGTTCAGACACACATCTTACTCCAATCGGTGCACATGTTCAGAGGGGGGCACACAGCCTACCTGTATACTTCATTGGTCTGGATTCTATAATCTTACTATTTTCAGGTAAGATCTTTTATTGAATTGTTTGGAAGAACTCTTTTCTTTCAAAGAATGAAGCTTGTTTACATACGAACTTTTCATGCGTATTTGCAGCACATTCCTTGTGTATTCGTAGTCAGGTTGGCGATAGCTGGTCGGGTTAATCACATGACTCTGTGTACATAGTTTTAACTGTAAGTAGACTGGAACGCCCTACATGGGGCTATATATGGAATATGTGCCGCTTTTCAAAACCTGAGCTAATATTAGAAGCTTAATACAGTGGGAACCTTTGCTAATTCTGCTCAAAATAAATCTATGTACTCCTCTCTATTCTAATCTAGATCCTTAGATTATCTGGGCAAATTTTCCACCAACAGGGGGTTGTGGATTTGGGGGACAAACAAGATCCAGACTCTTAGAGAGACATGGAAGTATTGAAACTCTTTTAAATAAATGACTTATGTATTCATGTCATCGTACCCCAGTTTTTCTGTTTTCCTACCCATTGACTTTGTACATTATGGCTCCTTTGTCCCACCTATCAGTACAAATCTATAATCATTCTCTTTCAGTCTGTAAACACCAGTGGTTCAGATCAGCAGCAGAACACAAACCATGGCGGGTTTAGATAACCAGAGCTGTGACACATGGAAGACACCTGCAGCACCATTCTATCTGAGAAACTTGGAGACTGAGTACCTTGTGATCACAATAATATGTGCTGTAGTAGTGCTCATCACCACCATCATATTGCTCTCAGAAGTGATATACATATACAGCCGCCGCTCCACTTGGCCGCAACCTGGAAAGACAATGTGGCTTCTTAGTCTCTACACCATCTTCGCCTGGACTGCTTTCGTCGGTGTGCTCGTTCCAAGATCAGGAGATCTCGGTGCGATGGTCGGCACAATGTACCTTGCGGTGAGCCTATATGTGTTTAAGCGACTAATGGTTTCTTACTATGGCAGCACGACCCGGATGATAGAAAGGCTTGAAGGCTCTGAGTATATCTTACAAAGCCCGCCATGTTGCTGTTGCTGTTGCTGCCTGCCAAACATCAAGATGACAAAATCATCATTTCAGCTAACCGAACTTCTAGTGCTTCAGTTCTCCATCTTCCAACCTTTGTTGGTCTTCTTTGAAGCTGTCATCATAGCAGACATGCAGGAGAACATAGATGAGAGAGTGTCTGTCAGTATCACCACTATCGGCGGCATCTCCTCACTTCTAGCTTTGTATGGATTGTTTCTCTTCTTCCGCGTCTCAATCCAACACCTTGCGTATGCAGGTATCAAGGCTAAGTTTGTCTGTCTCAAACTTTTAGTTGGTATTGATGGGCTTCAGAAATTAATCCTCTCTATACTGGCTTCAACGGATGTTATCCCGTGCGCGTCAGGTCTCAGCTCTAATGACAATGCTGTGCGTATCAGCAGGTTCATGATGATCCTTGAGGCATTCCTCATCTCGATTCTTGCAAGAATCTACTACAAGAGAGATCAGAACCTGCATCTTCACCCTGACCATCCCGGCCGAAATAATATAGATGACAGCAGTGAGGCCTCGCATCTTGTAAAGAGCGGTTCAACCGACGAGCCGTCTGACCCAAGCTCAACACTGGTCGGTTCAGTTGAACCTCGATATGGTGCAACTGATGCGATAACCAATGGTAACAATGGCAGCTGGAAAGCAGCAAAATCAGCACCAAGCGAGGAGGTGGAGATAGAACAGCCCAAGGCACAGGTGTAAACAGTGTTTTAGATCTCAATGACAATTATCCACTGAATTCTACCTTATTGTAAATGTGCATATTTCACAGGTCTATATAATTAATGTATTCATATTTAACCCTTCAAGAACGGCATAGTACACTAATATACTAATGCGTCATGTGCTTGGTCGTCATGATGCATCCAAAGGCCGGCAGATGTACCGATGTAGCACTGGCGAGTTACTCGCAAGGGCTGCATTGGTGCATCTTTTAGCGACATGCTGTCCTCAAAATGTTAAATTGAAAAGTCTCTCCACACATGCAGCATGATGCTACAACATTCCTTCGGTTATTATTAAGACTGACTATTTCATGATAATGGAAATGTTATCTGAACAGCAGGGTTTATATTGACTATATGAGGAAGGTATGTGTCTGTTTGACATATTCTCTCTTTATTGTTTCCCAGATTTTTAACGTGGTTTCAGACATGTTGATATCCGATAAAATCCCCTAAAAGGGTTATTCTAACTTGAATATATTATTGTATATTATATTTGTTATAATTCATGGCAAAATCAGGATTAATACATAGTATTACACAGTATTCTGGCAAACATTTTTCAGGTTTAGAAACCTAACTATCTAATTTTAGTTCTATCATTTAGCCCAACATGTGACTGGACATTCGGTCCTGCTACACTTGTCAATCTGCTGGACCGGTGGCATTTTAGGAGGACATTGCCACTGCCCTGCATATTTTCACAGAGACTGGTTTTCACCCACACATCTGTAGCTTTCACAAACAGTCTGATATAATAAATGTGGTAGTATTTCATACAGAGGTATCATCATTTGGGAAAGTGAACCAAAAAAAAAAGATTACATGAGTTACTTATATGAAAAGCACAGCATAGCTCAGTTGACCTGTCCCAGATATTGCATGACAATATTATATTATGAGATGATTCCCAGGATATCAGACTACTTAGTATTGCGGGTATGTCACCACTACCACCACATGAGTGGACCACTGAGTGCAAGGGTTAGGTCCCTCTAGTATACACGTGTTAGTGATAACATCACACCGAGGTCAATAGGTGTTAAGTACAAGTCCCTGTGCTAGTGCTATTAGGCACTAGCGAGATACTGGTGCTGCCACCAGGTGTTGCTCTGGTACCAATTGTGTTCCCCTTGTCACCAGCAACCAGCTCAGCCAAATCTCAGGTCCGAGATTAGGGTACAAACAGGGTGTGAGTATTGTGAGTGGGTTGTACCTGGGCATTCCTTATGTCACCTGTCCCTCATAGAGTAATGGTTAGCATGGTGGATTCATGATGCAGAGGACCTAAGCTCAAATCCCTGTCAAGTCATATCTTGGTGACCATACCATGAATTTACATTCTTATATATCAAATATATTTTGCTTTGATAGGTAGAAGTGAGTAACAACCTTGACGTGATATCAAAGAAATATCAATAGTCTTTGAACAATCTTTTATTCCTATTTCTTCAAAGGAACTATATGTATATAAATAAGAAAAGGTATTGGTTGTTAATGGTATGGTGACAAGATGTGGCCTGGGAGGGATTTGAACTTAGGTCCTCTGCATCATGAATCCACCATGCTAACCACTACTCTATGAGGGACAGGTGACAAAAGGAATGCCCAGGTACAACCCACTCACAATATTCACACCCTGTTTGTACCCTAATTTCGGACCTGGGATTTGGCTGTGCTGGTTGCTGGAGGTTATACTGGTTACACTGGTACCAATCAACATGGCGCTGTACACAGGACATCTTGCTGATGCGGAATAGCTATGTGTTAGTGGTATACCGGATAATACAAATCTCCCCCCGTTTCTCACTATCACCCACAGTACTTGAACAGATTCCCTGTCCTTCGAATCTAGCTCAATGCAGAAACACTTCTAATTAGCCCAGGAAGCGGATGATATTTCGTGTTTAATATCTGGAGAATGACTGAGGAAAGCAAAGAGATCTCTATATGTTCTATATTAACAATGTGCATACACAATGTTAATCAGTGGCGGATACAGGATTTTGAAAAGGGGGGTGCGCGCTATAGGAAATATTCTCCATTCCTAACTTTTGTGTCAAATTTTACATTAAAAAATGTAAATTTTGCCCAAAAAAGGGGGGGGGGGGGGCGCGCGCCCCCGCGCACCCCCCCTAAATCCGCCACTGCATTTAATGTAACAGGAAAGGGGCAATTTGTTGGGTCCCATTGGCTGGTCCGGGCAGGCCTGACACCAGGGATTCAATTTGGAGATGGAGATGTTTTAGTCCAAAATATCCAACTAAAAAGTCCAGAGATTTTTGCCAATTTATGATAGGGTGCCACTAAAAGGTATGTGATTTCTCTCGTCAAAAGGGGAGAGTTCTGGTGGGATTTTGTCCTGCTAAAAGGGTCTCAAACTCAGGCTGATGTACGCACATGGTATTCATGAATGTGAGAGTGTCCCCTACTTATAAATTAAGTATCTGTGGTTATAACTGCTAGTATCTATGATGTGGCTCCCTAACTTAATCAAATATACTATGTATGTACATATTATGTATGTCTTTGCCTTTAGTTGCAAATGCTAAATTATAGCAAGCATTGTATGAGAAAATATTGGTTTTAATGTTTTACACTTGTATATATACACATGTATATTGCATTCACGCCCAACATCTGTTTATAATCAGCAGCAAGCCTTTGATCTGATATCACAACTCGTGAAAGGATTAGTGTACTGCACGGATAAAACCTTCATACCATTCCAAAACTAATTTGATATGTTGCCTTGTTAAAAAGAAACCGAATATTTTTCTGAAGCTTAATAAATTGGTGAAGTGTTTTAAAAAAAAAGTATTACATTTAGTGTTTTTCATTTCTAACGCTCTTGATCTTATACATGTATATCCAACATCTTCCACCGTTATCTAGCTATTTCTTCTATTCAAAAATTGGCCCAAAATCACTGGCCAAAATGTCACTTATTGAACTACCTTTTCCTGCTCCAATACGTGCCAGGACCCGTTATGATTAAAGTCTCTTTGTCACCTGTGATATTTTTGCCATGTTAATGTTAAGCTTATGTCAACGACCAATTTCAGTTACCCTGCGTACCTCTATGCTTTCCTGTTGCCCTTGTCTATAATTGGCTCTGCCTTGTCATGCTTCTCTACCCCTGCTGTTATGTTCTAACAACTCATTGACACAAAGCTGTGTTGTTTTAACTGCTCAGTCAATATCACAGTAACTCTGAGAAATGGCCTGAACTGTGCAGCTGCCATGAGGCCAAACTAAAGGAAATACTACCCAAATGTATGCAAAGAGAAGGGAAGGAAAGATGTAAATTAGAAATATGAAAATAAATCTTAGCATGGAATTATACAACTACATGTATATATCTGTAAATTTAGATATAAACTGACTTCAGCTTCAGTTTCAAACTTTTCCCCAAAGTTCACAGAAGGAATATTGTGGTGTTGTACAAATAATCAAACATAATTGTTAGCATCACTACTGTGGGAGATTTAAAACCTAAACGTTTGTTTCACTTGGCCTAAAACACCATTTCGACTAGAGGAGTGACTTTTAACAGCCCTTACACTTGCATCTTAAAAGGTCCTATTAGGCCGGAGGGGGTTACCTTGTTAAAAGCACATTAGTTAATAGGATTTTGAACAGGTTCAGGGTGAAAGGTTCAGCTGCGGTATGCCTCACTAAAACTCTTGTAGGATTCCAATGCAACCCATATACTAAAGTGTTCCTATTTGAATATCACCTCTATGACCATTTTGAAGCATGGAAGAATTGCCCTGCTAAACTGACGGCTTCCCTAGCAGCTTCCTTTGTTGGCCCAACACCGGCCCAACACTTCGTCACAACAGAAGGTTTTAAATACCACTTGTGATGACTTTCTCTAATTAAAATCAAATTAAATTAATGTTAAACCGGTGTGGTAGCAGCAACAAATGCGTCCATTGTGGCGGGCAGAGCCAATATTTGGTGTGCAAACCCAGAGAGCTGAATGTACACAGTAGGCGAACAAACGCTGTACCTGTGATCCTTGGCCGTTTCTATACCTCATTTTTAGCAATGGAATACATGGCAATACAAGTCTATAAAATGGTCGATTGATGGCTAATGATTTACCCACACGGGATGCAAACTTAGTCAAATTCTCCAAATATAGGCAAACATATCTATGGGTTGATCCAAAATTCATAAAAGATTCTTATAAGGTACTAATCTATAATATACTTCATTTGGCAACTCGAGGAATTCCTACCTTCTCCATCACTTTCATAACTGTAGTCGGAAGACGTGGGTGTGTTTGGAATGGGTGTGGCTATGGCCACGTCCCCATACTGGTTGGCGGACTCCATGTCCAGGCCTACTGGTGCACAGCGTGAGCAGCTCAGGCTGACCGGAATAGGGAGCAGCTCAGGCTGGTCGGAATAGGGAGCAGCTCAGGCTGGCCGGATTAGCGATCCATCAGGGCAGAGCAGCTCTTCCTGGTGTATGATATAGGTATATGCCACAGGCTTGAATTAGAACCTCAGATAACGCACTCAGGCGTTGGGAGTTGATGATATATCCAGGCTTGTTAAGTACAGCTCCTTTGAGTCAAAGAGGCTTTATTTGTATATCACAGAGGTATAATTGGCTTGCAATTTCAGAAGAGTATGCTCCAGTGGTAAAGCTCGAAATTCCACTTCTTCCTGGACGTTTAGGTTGATCTAATCCTCACAGGGTATAGACCATGGGGTGGTTTGTGTCCTATATGTATAACTCCAACAGCAGTAAGTTCAGGTAATAAGCATGTTAATCACGTCCTGATCCACTTATGATCTCCAGTCTCTACTGGCCTGTCCGCCTTGCAACATTACAGATTGGGTAACACTATGCGATATCCAAGTGGGAGTATCAAAACTGTTCTGTTTCTGTATTACCTCCAAAACGGAGAAAGGTAAACTGGCAATGTCACGCTGCACGTTCTGCATTGGTCACAGCCGCCCAGAACGAATTAAGGCCAGCCTATGGAGGAGAGAGGAGGGGAGGTGTGTGTGAGGGGGGAGGGTAAATATTGATTTGGAGACTTATGTAATGGGCAAAGTAGAGATCAGGTGAGGGTGGGTATGGGCATGCCCAGCAACAGCCCATACAAACAGTCAGCTGGCTCTGGTTAAAACAACACTCAGGTTAATGGTGGACTTTAAAGTCGGTGCCATCAGGCCCTGGAGTCTTCCACTGGGGGGTGGGGGTGGGGGGATGTAAAGCCTGCTGGCACCCTAGGCCAGGCTAGGACTAGGGAGGGGAGAGGCGGTCGTAGATTAGTATGTGTATAAATACCACCTTGTCAAAAAGCCTTTGTACTCATGTGGTAGGTAGGACTGTGTTCCTGGGGGCAGGGTATGTGTGTTTAATGTAAGGACACACACGACTATTGTTCTAGTCACTGTATTGCAACTGGAACTAATCAATAGACCACAAGATTACATTTCACACTCAATCACTATCTAAACTAATCATTTCTAAAGCATCTGGGCACCAAGGCCTACATGCCTACATACTTCATACTTGGTGAATATCATAATACTTCAGCGTACACATCATAACCGACTATGTTCCTTAAAATAGATTTCTTTGCTGCAGTTGGTATTTCAATCAACTTTAAATACGGGGCATTGTATCCACACTGATGCCAAGAGTTGGTCTGTGTTGTGGCTTTTGGCTTAAGCACTGACCAAACCCATTATCGTTTTAAAAAAAGGACAAGAAGCTTTTAGTACGGTATTTAGACGAATTGTACCACTGCCTGAATGCACCACTGTCAGAATGTACCACCACCTGGTCGGAATGTATCACTCAAATGGTCGGAATGTACCATCCTATTGGTCGGAATGTACCACTCAAGTGGTCGGAATGTAACACTCAAGTGGTCGGAATGTACCACTCAAGTGGTCGGAATGTACCACTCAAGTGGTCGGAATGTACCACTATAAACGGGGCAAGAAGGAACGAGAAGGATAAATCCTGATTAAATTTTAGAAAGAAAAAGAAAAGGGAAAGAAAGAAAATGTAAAAGAAAGAAAGGGGAAGAAAAAACGGGGGGTTGGGGAGCAGGGCCCCCATGACATATAACCTAACATGGCTATTCTGCAGAGAGGATGGTATTTGGTGATGTCATCTACAAGAAAACTACTTAGTATTTGGAAGACTAAGCACTGTTTGCATTTTAAGACTTTGGATGGTTTTTTAAATGTCCATCTGCAGGCTAACTATTTGGGTGGTACATTACGACCAACAAAATGGTACATTCCGACCACTACAGTGGTACATTGTGACCACCCTGGTGGTACATCCCGACTGGTACATTCTGACAGTGGTACATTCCGTCTAAGATTCTTTAGTACATAGTGCTGTTGACTGCACAGTTTGCATAAGGGTTTACATGTGTAAAAGGGTGCCTCTTTTTAATACCGACATAGGTGTAAGCCGAACCTGATAATGGGATATACACGTACCGGTAAATAAATTCACAATTCCTTGTTCACGATACTACACATCTTATTTAAAAAGAAATTGAATCCACAACTCTGGCACACCCAGCCGGAACCTACGTTATCTCCCCGCAGTAGAGTCTGCTGGCCGAGATTATTTTCCTTCCTACTCTCAAGAACACATCCCCGATGGCTTATGGATTATTAAGGCAATAAACACAATAAGTATTATTACACCACCAGGTGTCGTGTGAGGGGCCTCCCCCGCTGTTATTGACCAACCAATAGGTCAGCCATAATGGATACTAATGGTACGGCGCCCGTCCTCAATTGGCACCTGGCATGGTCACCATCCTAGCCCCAGGCGGCAGCGTATCCATAATCAATATTGTTACCCAAAGCTTGGGTTTCCGTTACACCAATGTAACACAACTACTGTTATTTATTGATGTAATGGTGCAGCATAGTATCAATCAACACACGCCGGTTATAGGAATAACAAACTATCAGCATCTAGCCCGAGTTTCCTTTTAATTGCATACTTTTATAGTGGGTCCTTTCCCCTTGTAATTGGCCTGAGTAGTGTGTATGTACATACATAATTGCTGGGTACATTTCCATAAGATATTTTTCAATCTTTGAAAATTCCTTTTTTGGCTAGGGCTCCTATCTTTTACCGGGTATGCATGGAACAGGGATTCCTAAACGGTAATTAATGATCCCACATTGCACTGGGCATGTTTTGGTAATCCCATTCGATCTTCATTGATAATGTTATCCATCATCAGATTTCACGATATTGATCATTCATCCACACTTGGTGAGGTTTATAGGGCTCCCCATGCCTGAGTGTACCCATGGTGTATGTATGCAGACTAATATTAACAGTAGTGGTACAGGTTGGTGTTCAATGGTAGCTGCCACCACCACCACCAGCCTACCTGACCCTCTCCCACTCAATATCATACTGACCACCCAGATCCTGGCACCCACTTTAACATGTTGGACAATGTAATACATATACATGTAGCCAGAGAAGACTGCATTTGACCCAGTCTGCTCTCAGATACGTGTGGTTCACAGCTAAAACAAAACAAAACGACTACTTGAAGTGACCTCATGCGGTGTGTATGTAATTAGCCTTGTGATCATGTACATTCAGCCTGGCTTTAATCTCACTTGGTTCACGCCAGGCGGCGGGGTCAAGTCGGTGGGTGGTATGTATTAACAGGCACAGCGAGTGGCACTGGAGGGGGGAACCAGGAGAGGGGCGGCCACCATGGAGAAGCTGGTGGGTGGCGGCAGCATCATGATGATCCAAAGAGATAATCTGGGCACAGGGGACACAAATGCCAAAATATTATTCCAGATGAAAAGTGTTTGAGGGTACATGATGTACAACAATAATACTTTGGGAGTGACCAGGGGGGGGGGGCAAAAAGACCCCTTTAAGGAGGGGGGGGTGGCTAATAAATTTCATCCCTTTTTTAACGCTATAAAACCTCGCGTATAAGCCTGACTCGCGTGTAAGCCGCACCCCGAGTTTGGGGCGATCCTATAAGCCACAGAGGCCTTCTATTCCCTAAGAGAAAAACTTATACGTATAGGCCGCGTCCCAAAATTTAGCCTTAGTCTATGAGACCCAGATGGGCTCCGAGTCCTACTGGTGGCCCGTGTTAGGATGCTGGCAGGGATTACCTGAGTAGTTATTATAGCGCTGGCCTACACGGAGGTGCAAATAGGAGTATTTGACATTGCTCACTGACCTGCTTGACCATAACATACTTCAACTAATTTGGGTTGAATTGTCTCAGACTTAAAATGAAACAGGTGCTCGCAAGCTCACTGATATTTCACGCAGATTAGCATTATGCATGGCTCCAATGTGCAATTTGCGCAGCGCAGAATATCAATAGGGTAAACCCTTCTGAATGCATGCCCTATTGAAGAGCTGAAACCTAGAAGACTGACTTTGATTACTTGTAGGAAGTGTGATCTAATCCCCATGAAGTATGCAGCACTTTTTATTGGGACACTACAGTTAGAATGCTATCTGAGAATAATCTGAGAATAGATCTCACCATATACATAGTATAGCATAGCATGATAGCCTATACTGGTGGTTGGCCACTCACGGTTGAGTCCTTGGGCCACTTTAAGTACTTCTACAGGGGTGACAATCAATCAGTAAAAACTACATACCGTAATTAATATAGAAATTTTACCCAATGAAGGTGGCATGCTGTTGCAAAGATATTATGTGTGGATAACAGGGTTGCTGTTCGGATCTTTAATACTGGAAAACTATAGGTGCACTGTTGAGGTTTAGATAGTCTTTTTCTTGAAAGCTATCAATGAAAAGAGGGCTACATGTCACACAGACTGTCGACATGTCGTGTTTGGCACTGTGTAGAAAACACTGGCTACTCTATGGGGAATATAAATTGGTACATAGTTATCTTTTCTTGAGATCACTTCCTTATGTAGGCCTACTTATAATGTGGGGGCCAATCAGTGTAACACCAACACTGTTACTAAGGGAGGATTCATTATTTATGGTAGGGGTGGGGATGAGCATTTGGCAAATCGAATACGTCAAAAATAATTCCCCCCCCCCCTCGCAATAGGTTAAAAAAAAGCGCCTCCTCACCCTGGAACGTTTTCAACTTTATTACAAAAACAATGTTGGTGTAGATAGGCCTACTAATTGTATGCATTTAATCCTGGGCACTTTTTTACCTACAATTTACTACCTTGCAATAAATACATACATTTGTAAGGTGTTTTAGTGTAAACATCTCATGATACTTGCTGGTGAGTGATAATTCTTTTAATTTCTTTTTTTATGAATGACATCATAAGCTTTTATTCACTTACATACCGTTGAAATTAAGGGCCCCAGTGCTTATAAATTGGAAGCTCCTGTACCCTCAGTGCTTACATGAGGCCGGCACTTTTCAAACCTCAGACACTCGATCACCGTTTTTTGAGTTACATACCGTTGAGTTTAAGGGCCCCAGTGCTTATAAATTGGAAGCTCCCGTACCCTCAGTGCTTACATGAGGCCGGCACTTTTTTGAAGACTGACAAAACAGTGGGCTATTCTGAGTGTCAAAAGTGATGCAGTGAGAAATTTGCTGGGAGTTTGAGGAATTTTTTTGAAATATTTGAAAATACTGACATAATTTGGTAGAATATATATATATATAACACAGGCTGTTACCAAACATTCGCGACATTTCAAAATTCGCGACATTTTTGGGAATACCCCTAAAAAAAGAGCCGCCCCCTTTGAATACCCCTATTATATAATTGCCCCCCGCCCTCATATGCTCACCTCCACCCCGGCCATAAAGAATGAACCCTCCCTTAGCCTAAGGGACCTAACAGGCACTGTAGTCAGATAGGCCTACAGTAAGGCCTAGTTCAGTAGTTGTCACAGTTTTAGGCTGACAGTGGCACTGCAATGAATCTGCATGACATGATGAATTGGCATTGACTTCAATCGGTTTAAGGTTTGTGAACTGCATGGCAATTGTCCAAGGGAAATGCGTCGCATACACACGTGGATCAATCAGTGAAACATAGGTGCCAGTTCTCTAGGCTCCGAATCACTATCACTAATTTTATAGAATTTGAAGCTGGCAAGCTGAACTTCTGACAAGTTGAACTTGAAGTCCAATTCAACTTCAACAGTTGCTTGAACAAATATAAACTTTTGTTATGTATAAAACGGCTTTATTTTTTAAGTAAACAATTGAAAAGTTGTTCCAAACTCACCCTCAGTGTCGTTTGGCTCTTCCTTCTTCATCAGATTTGCGGATTCGCTTGTGTTACGATAAATAATCAATAATCGATACTTGACCCGAACACATATCAACGATGTCAACAAAATTATCAGCTCGAAGTTGATTTGGTAAGGCGGTCATGCTGGGCGTCCGAAAAGGCAGAGCACTCAGTTAACACACTTTTATGATACTTCTGGGAAATATAAAATACAAAACAATATATCTCCTTGCTAATGAAGATGTTATGAACACTACGTATTACATATGAGCATATTTGGAAGAAGAACACCCCACTTCTGGCCAAAACATGTTGCATTGCTTGACGAACGGATCATGGCGAACCTACCCTTTTTCATCGGGTACCAGCGGGAATTATCAACTTCCTGTGTGTAAGCGCCAAATCCAAACGATTCGAAGTTGTTCCACTTTACTGTTTACAAAGGTAAGGACAGATAAGTAATGGCTTTCAACAATTGAGTATGAACATTATGTATAGATCCAACCCTTGGCAAGGCTGACCTGATTGACACACACCGACACCCGGCTCCGGTCCTGAGACTGAGTTTACTTCACTGTCACTGTGTGTCCCACTCCCACAGTCCCAGTCCCAGTCTGAGTCTCTGCCAAGCACTACTACTAGGCAAGTTCTGCTTCTGACAGAGTCTGACTCAGTGGCAGAGACTGGGAGTGGGAGTGGGACAGACTGTGAGACGGAGAGTGGGAACAGACTGCACTACTAGTGGACAGACTCACGTAGGAGCATCAACAAGAAAATCTGCCAAGTGGAGTGATCATTTTTTTATCAAACGGGGGGGGGGGGGGGGGTTGGTTTTGGGTAGGCACTTTAATAACGCTGCAAGAGGGGGCCAGATAAGGTGACAGAGGTGTGAAAAGTTTTTGATAAGAAGTGTGGGGGCTCCCAATTTTCGCATCAGCGGAAATCAAGGATCTCTGTCATTAACACACTGATATTGTGATTATTTGATTGCTAAGTTTAAAGCTGTGATTTCAAGGTACCCGCCAGCGAAATCTGGGATCAAAAAGACCAATTTTTGACTGATTTACATCCAATTTAATTTGAAGTCAATTTTGAAAGCTGCATAACAGTGCTAAATATTCAAGAGACTATAACCCCCTAAACACCTTTTTTAGGTATTAAATGTCCCACATGTGAGTTTTTGTGTAATTCCGAGTTGGTCCAATGTCATTTTTAGCCGGGCCAAATTATGACACATTTCCCTTATTTTTCACTGCATACTCTAGCTATGAGTGGTTCTCGCAAGGATGTCACTAAATTATTCCCAGAAGTTTTGAAAATGAAGTTACAACTGTACAAGGACACATAAAAAAATAAAGAGTTGGTCTATGGATTTTGATCTTCAAGAAATGATGAGGGGGGGGGGTTTATTTTGGGGGGGGGGGATTTATCTTTTTCAATAAACCTCTTAATCTGCACTGAACTGGACAGCACTTTAAGGTACCATTTAAAATGTATTTTCCTAATTATATTGATTTAAGTAGGTGTAAATTTGGCATCAAAACACTAAATAGATCTGACTCGACAACCAAAAGGGCCTTTCAGGTTCAAAGGCCCCAAAAGGGCTTTTAGGTTCAGACAAACTAGTAGGTCAACTGAGAGGTTTATACAGTAATATAGATTCAAATGATTTGATCTAAATGAATTTCAGGCTTGATTAAAACCTGTTGTGTTTTTTATTTTTTATTGAACTATATGACATTTCGACCAAAAAGGGCCATTTAGGTTCAAAGGCCCTAAAAGGGCTTTTAGATTTCAGCCCAACTAGTAGGTCAAGTGACAGGTGACGTAATTCAAATGATATGATCTAAATGAATTTCAGGTTGATTAAAACCTGTTGTGTTTTTTTATTGGACTATATGACATTTCGACCAAAAAGGGCCATTTAGGTTCAAAGGCCCTGAAAGGGCTTTTAGGTTTCAGCCCAACTAGTAAGTTAAGTGACAGGTGACATAATTCAAATGATATGATCTAAATGAATTCAGGCTTGATATAATGGATTTTCAGACTTTATGGTAAGTTCAGAGGCCCTAAAAGGACCTTTTAGATTCAAAAGCCCCTAAAGGGCCTTTCTGTTTCAGTAAGTAGGTCAAAGATGTAGGTTGAATAACAAGTTCCCTATATGATAAGATCATAATGAATTACAAACTACATATAAAGATCCATGGGGAGTGATTAAACACTCTGTATTGAACTGTTTGACCCTATGGCAAGTCTGTAAAGGCCCTTTTGAGATTAACTATCATAATCACACAGTAATGGAATTTGGTTTCTATGAGTGCTGATATTTTGATTTATATAAATGTTCTGTTTTGCACTATATATATGCATTTACAAGGATAAAATGCCCCAGTATGTAATTTGAAGGTCATTTGAAGGTCATTTAAAGGTCATTTGAAGGTCATACAACAACATGGGCTATTCTATGGTATTATACTCTACACTCAGGATATGCCCTGAGAATTTCAAGTCAATACATTGGAGGATAAAGATTATATTGGCGAAATTGAAGGTCTATGTCTTTTAGTTTGAGCTGTAAAATTCCCATCACAGAAACTGAATCACTCTTCTACCATTTCTATATTGGGAATAGACTCATTATTTCGAACACTAATCACCTTGTAGATTGAGTTCTAGACTAGGTAGAAACATAATTCCAAAAGTTTTAGAATGGTCTCTCTAAGCTCTATCAAATGTGATCAAAAAGGCGTTAATCTATTTAAAACTTATTTTTTATTAAAGTGCCTATTTTGGGGGGGTCAAAAAAATTTGGACCCCTTGACCGGGGGGGGTGTAAAAAATTTGGATCCCTCTTGGGGGGGTCGAAAAAAATTTAACCTGTTTTGGGCCAAAAAGCCCGCGCGTTACTATGCTTCAAAGGGCCCGCGTGCACGCGGATAGCCTACCGACCCGTAGGGGGGGGGGGGGGGGAAATTTCGACCTGTTGACCGGGGGGGAGTGAGAAAAATAATTGCGCGTGCTCCGCACGGAAACCCCCCCCCCCCCTGTTGTTAAAAAATAATCACTCCCTAATCTAGACTGGATGATTATTTTAAGAGAGAATGGAGATCAGACTAGGCCTACCCGGTAGCCCTATTTAAGGGCAAAAGTATATCAATTCCCCAAGATCTAAAGTATGACTCATATTATGAGTGGAACCCAGTTCTGACTGTCCCCTCCCTCCTTATTCTATGTGCTGGTGCTAGCTTCTTCCACTTTACTGCAGAAAGCAGCACTGTTTTTTAACTGACTTTAAGAGTGTAACGTTTTTAACACTGGCCATTATAAGGTCTTTAAGATTGGACAAATTTTCTTGCTCCTCCGTGAGTTTGTCCTGTCGAGAGAAGAGACTACTTACTACAGGATTTTACCTCCGGCAACCTTAAAGTGTTCCGGAAGTACACGAGAAGGAAGAGCGCATGCGCGAGTGACGTCAGTTCGTGAAGACGTTTTGAATCGTGAAGACGTAGGTAAGTAAGAGCGACATAATTGCATTTTATGTAGTTATATGAGTAATATATTTATAAAAGTTCTCGACAAAGTTTTAGATCTTTGTATATAGAACATTTTGGTATATACCATCCCAAAGGAAATGCTCAGATTATGTAATAATCGGTGTTTCTAAAAAAATTTGACAGATCGTCACTAAAAGTTGGGAAATTGTCGTCTGACTGGGTTGCAAACTCTAAAATGTCGGATAAAGAACAGACCCCGGTTACCAAGACGGGAACCAAGTCTAAGGAAAAGAGTTCTCCACCGACGGTGAAAGAAAAGACTCTCACTCCTTCTAAATCTAAAGAATTAAGGGATAAGGCGAAGGTTTTGGCGAAGAAAGTTTCGTCGAAGAAGACGCCCGCCATTGAAAACCCGCCGCCGGAGAAGGACCAACCAGAGATCGAGGTTTTCTCATGTGATCCGGTGGACCAATCAGCTATCGAGAAACCAGCGTCCGCTTCTAGAGCGACCGCCGCCATCTTGGATGTTGACAAACAAGACGCGGGACGACGAAACTTGTTTGAACTTTACAGAGATCAGTTTATGCCACATTATCCTACCTTCGGCGGATACCCCATGCAAGGATACAACCAGATGGGAGGGTTGTACGGTAATTATGGATATAACGATGAAGAACAGCCCATAGATGGGTGGTTTGGTGAAAACCAGCAGGCGCCGGACTATGAAGACCGCCCGGTGCACGAAATGTCCGAAGATTCAGATGAGGAAGTGGAGACGGAGCATCCACCTCCACAACAACCTCAGACTCAGCCCCAGCCTCAGAATCAGCCCCAGGAGGAACAGAAAGGTGAGGTGAAAGTTGTTAGCCTTCCGGAAGGTAGTAGTTTAGCAGCTAGAATTATGGCGCATAATAAGAAGAAAGAAGCGGATCCCACAGTGGGCAATGACGCTAACCCACATTTGGCCAAAATGATAAATGATTTGTTTGTGGAAAACTTCGAAGAGAAGACTTATGACGAACTTATAACCAGATATCCTAGAATAAAGAATATTCCTAGGATGCAGACGTGCAAGACTAACGAGGAAATCTACGTGGGGTTACCTCCACAGATTAAGACGGCGGATCGAGAGGTACAGAAACTACAAAAGGGGTTAGTTTCAGCTGTGTCTGCTTTAGTGCCTATGGCAGAACTGTTGTTAGTAAAAGGAAAAGAGGACAAGGAGCTGGATGCAACTTGTGACTCGTTCATGGATGCAATTGAACTGATAGCTCAAACCTCGTTGGGGTTAGTAGAGAGGCGTAAGGTTTTAGCGAAGCCGTTCATCTTGAATAAGTTTGCAAGAGTGGTGACCAGAGAGGCACGTGAAGACACGCTGCTATATGGGGCCAACGTAGGCGAAGCAGTAAAGAAGGCAGAATTAGCAGATAAATTGGCAGAAAAGGTGATGAAGAGACCAGCTGATAAACAGGGTGGTCCGGCAGCCAAGAAACAGAAGACAGGGAATAAGTACAACACCCCCAAACAGGGAGGACCATTTGGAGGGTTCCACTACGGCCCTAGAGGAGGTCAGCAGGGGGGCTATAGGCCTCAGTTCAGAGCTCCTAACCCCTTCTGGAACCAGCAGTACCAGAACTATGGACAACAGCAGGGCTGGAGGCCACGCTACCCGTATAACAACCAGAACCAGGGGTTCCGACCGAGGGCACCAGGCCCACCTAATGCCGGCAAGAAACCGGGTTTCTCCAAAAGGAGCGCATAATTGCGCAGGTAGGTGCTCCTTTTATCAATACTGCGAGTAATTTCCAAGCAGGTAACATAACTAGATTTGTAGAGGAATGGACAAAATACACCTCTGATCCATGGGTCCTGTCTCAAGTGGCAGGTGTGACCATTCCTTTTCTAGAAGAACCCTATCAAAGCAGAATTCCTTGGCCTTTAGATTTAAAGGCTGAGGAAAAGACTGCGATGACAGGTGAACTAGAGGGGTTACTAGTTAAAGGGGTCATCACAGAAGTGGAGCATGAAGAGGGGGAGTTCATCTCTAATGTATTTCTTAGACCTAAACCAAATGGACAATTTAGACTTGTACTAGATTTAACCAGGTTAAACAAGAAAGTAGAATATGAACATTTCAAAATGACTTCATTGTTCACTGCTATGCTCATGTTAAGACCAGGAGCATTCATGGCCTCAGTTGACCTGAAAGATGCATATTATAGTGTAGGAATCCAACAAGAGTACAAAAAGCTGTTGAGATTCCAGTGGGAAGGCAGACTCTATCAGTTCGAAGCAGTTCCAAATGGTCTAGCCTGCGCCCCAAGATTTTTTACAAAAATCTTGACACCAATTTATGCATCCCTCAGAAAACAAGGACATGAGTGTTTCTTCTATATTGATGACTCGTTTATCATTGCAGACACCGAGGAAGAGTGTAGACACTCTGCAGAATTGCTAGCTACTACTTTAGACAGTCTAGGCTTCGTGATACATGAGAAGAAATCAGTCTTGGAACCATCCCAAAAACTGACTTTCTTAGGGTTTGAGTTAGACTCAGTAGATATGGTAGTCAGGCCTACCCCTGAAAAAAGGGAAAAGTTTGATAGAGTAGCTAGAGAAATCTTAGAGCTGGAGGAGGTCTCCATCAGAGAAATAGCAGGCCTTGTAGGCCTAATGATTGCCTATGCAGTAGCATTAGACTTTGGTGCAGCACATATTAAACTCTTAGAAATAGAGAAAAATGTGGCTCTTAAAGCAAACAAAGGTAACTTTGATGCTACAATGACTCTGTCTGACAGAGTCAAGGTGGACATTCAATGGTGGATAGACCATCTCCCCTCTGGAGAGAGAATCATAGACAAGGGGGACCCTACTCTAGAAGTCTTTACTGACGCCTCAGGCGAAGGTTGGGGTGCCCACAAGGGCACTAAGACAGCTGGGGGCAGATTCATAGGGGATGAATTGGATGAGCATATTAATATTAAAGAATTAGTAGCTATCCTTTTTGGTCTTCAAAGTCTGGTCAGACAGAAGAGTAAACATATCCAGATTATGACAGACAATACCACTGCATTGGCATATGTCAAAAACATGGGGGGAGTCAAGTCACCCCCTTGTAATGAGATATCCAAATGGATATGGGAGTGGGCAGAAGAAAATGGGAATTGGCTATCCATAGCTCACATCCCAGGAGTAGATAATGTACTAGCGGACTACAAGTCCAGACAGTTCTCAGATGATCTAGAATGGGAGTTGAGTGACAAACATTTCAGAAAAATCTGTAAATTGTTTGGAACTCCAGAAATTGATTTATTCGCGTCGCGAATAAACAACAAATTGGATAAATATGTCTCTTTAAACCCAGAACCTGACTGTTGGAAAGTTGATACATTCTCAATTCCGTGGTCTAATCATTTTGTCTATGCTTTCCCACCTTTCAGCCTGGTGGCGCGGGTACTCCAGAGGGTACGACAAGAAGGCTCGGTCGGGCGGATGATCCTCATCACGCCAGCGTGGGCTTCGCAACCGTGGTTCACCACCATATCCCGGTTCCCCAGACAGATCACCTTCCGCCCAGCTCGAGGGAACCTGCGCAGACACGGCAAGGCCAGGCAAAACATGGAGAGGATAGCTCTGATAGCGACTCTAATTTAGAGGTCTACGTATTCAGGAAAGGGGACTTACCTTTTTACGGCAAGATCTTACAAGATCAAGGCATAGACTTACAGACTATACATTTGTTAATGAATGCATGGCGGAAATCTACGAAGTCCACATATCGCACATACCTGTCTAAATGGGCGTTACATTGCATTGACAATAATATCAGCGTATTGAAACCCAAGTTTCCACAAGCTATCAAGTTCTTGAGATTGTTGTTTGAACAAGGACAAGGTTATTCGGCGGTTAACACAGCCAGGTCCGCTCTAAGCTTAATATTACCAAGGGTAGATAATCATAACTTTGGTAGCCACCCCCTAGTGTGTCAGGTCTGCAAGGCAGTTTACAATATGAGGCCACCAAAATCTAGGTATTCCCAGTTTTGGGAAGTTAAAAGTGTGTTGCGGTTATTTAAAGATTGGGGCCAGAATAAGGATTTGTCCCTTAAAGACCTATCAAGGAAACTGGTCATGCTCCTTCTACTCACAACCGCCCAGAGAGGGCAGACCATAGTCAGTCTGACCCTGAAGGGTCTCGAGGTGGGAAACAGAGAGGCTGTTTTCCACCTGGAGACCCTTCTGAAGCATAACAGGGTCGGTGATCCTCTGGACACCCTAAAAATCAAAGCGTTTCCGGAGTGCAAACGACTATGTGTTCTAGCAGCCCTTAAGAACTATCTATCACGTACAAAAGAGTTTAGACCGAATGCTTCGGAAGGTGCCCTATTAATAAGTTTCCGGGCCCCCCACAAGTCTATTAGTCGCGACACGCTAGGTCGCTGGACAGTGTCTGTGCTGGCTGATGCCGGCATAGACACACACAGGTACAGCAGCCACTCTACTAGAGGTGCCTCGACCTCTGCTGCTAGGGTGATGGGAGTCCCCATCAACACCATCCTGAAACAGGCCTCCTGGAGGAGCACAAGCTCCTTCGGGAGGTTCTACAACCGTGAGCTAGAGCATGATGTTGATGCTCTAGCTCACGGTGTCCTGCACCAGGTTGCCATTGAATAATGGGAGCTTGGTGCAGGGTTTCATCTTTGAAACCTACTGTATAATATGTGTTTTCATAAAACTCAGGGACATAATCATTCTATGTGTATAATAATATGTACTGTTAGAATATCATAAATTGCTACTTATGATATACTCCTTAAATGTATGTAACTATAAAATAGTTTACATGTTGTTAAAAAAGGGAGAAAATTGTTAAAGTATTTTATACAAAAACTATAAAATAGTTGAGGTTGTTGCCTCCAACCAAAAATAAAGGTTATTATTATTAAAACACAGGTGTGTGTTTTCTAAAAAACAGAAATGAAAATGTTTTTAAAAGACAACCAATAACTAAATTCTTGGTGGTCAAAATGTCAAAAGGTGAAACCTAGCACAGAATGGTTTAATTCATCTGAACTATGAAATAAAGTTTGAAAAGAGTGGTTTGTGCACTTTGTTGTAAAAAAAAAAAAAAAAAAAAAGACTAATTATATATATTTTAAAAGTCCAGAAAGTAAAATTCTGTGGGTGGTACACAGCTTATTCTTGCTTGAATATAGTGGAGGGATAAATGAATATTGGACTTGAAAGAATTAGAATTTCACTATCTGTATTGATAGGAATGAAGAAGCTTAAGGTGCTCTAAACTTCTCGTGTACTTTCGGAACACTTTAAGGTTGCCGGAGGTAAAATATTGAGATTAAAAGAGCTTACCTGTAAGTGAATTTTGATATCTATTTTACCGAGGGCAACCTGTAGTGTTGCGGTGAGTACACGCCCGACCCGCCTCAACCCTATTTGGAGGTGTACTCACAGTGCGAGTAAAATAGAAAATTGACACTACAGGTTGCCGGAGTTTAATTAAGGTTAAGCTCATAAAATATTTTAAGAAAGTGTTCCTTAATTAATTAAGCTTCTTCATTCTCTATCGCTCTGAATACTGACGTCACTCGCGAATGCGCTCTTCCTTCTCACCGCAACACTACAGGTTGCCCTCGGTAAAATAGATATCAAAATTCACTTACAGGTAAGCTCTTTTAATCTCAATATTATACAGGATTAAAGTTTTTAACAATGGGGGGTGAAATTTTTTACATCCCCCCCCCCCTGGTCAAGGGGTCGAAATGTTTTGCCCCCTCCCCCTTAAGGCGAAAACAAACAGGACACGTTTTCTACGCGCGGACGGAAATTGCCATGGTGACGGGCGCGTAGAGCGTAAGAAATGCCCTTTGAGGCGTTGTCTACGCGGCTACGCACAGACGTTTCCGCGCCCTGTATGTTTCCGCCTTTACGGGTCGAAAATCGGCATGAGCGGGCACTTTGAGGCATAGTAACGTGCTGACTTTTTGGCTCAAAACAGGTGTCTACAACACTAAAGTCAGGGAATTTAGAACTAGAGGTCTACCTCGTAGGTGGCAAATCTGCATGTGGATCATTAAATAGATGTCTACATGTACAATTCTTTGTATAAATCATTTTGTAGGCCATCAGGTTGAAGAGTCATGTCAGAGGACGTCTTCTCCCAGCTGCGCCGCTTGGTGCGTGTGGAGGATGAGGTGCGTCAACTCCAGGAGTCGATCCTCCACCCGGGTCAGCGGGAGGAGCCCACAGAGGGAGCTGCTGTCCTGCTGCTCCGGGAGCTGCAGAAAGACCTTAAGCAATTGAAGGTACATGGTACATGTATATTTGATGCTACCAGAAAATGCCAGTTGTCGATATGATATTGTTACAACACTATAGTGAAAACCAGTCGGAATAATTCATGTGAAATGTATTAGCTCTTACATGTATACCCACGTGATCACCTGGACCCACGAAAGATTTTCAGTTTCTTCATTTGAAAAAAACCCAACTGAGCCTGCATCCAAAATGAACGATCATTAGCCATTGTCTACCCCTACAGATTGATACTATTTGGACATATTTCACCCTTAGATGGAGAGCCGGCGGACCTTGTCTTCTGTGTGTGACGACCAGGGTTTCATGACGCTGGTACCGCTCTGTGAGAAACTTCTGCAGCACCAGGTTACAGCCCTGGGTAGTCTGCAGTCACATCTGTCTCATTACGGCTATACCGCCCCGCACACTGCAGATAAGGAAGGTATGTTATGATGCAGGAATGCCACTTTTCTATCTCTTGAAGGAATTACTAGTTTTCCCTGTGATTTTCAGGTTAAATCTTATTAATTTTCATCAGAAGATTACCGTAAAACATTGTGTATGAAAAATCCTATAACCCACACTGGGGTCCTGATTCACGTATAACCAGCTGGTTTGCAATAACCAAAATTGCCAGATATCCTACATTTTGCAGACTAGGGAGCAGACCCCAATTACCAGTCATTAGATTCGTAATCATTTACAGGTTAAGGCTTCATGAGATGACCATGTTTTCTATGTTTCAGAGGTGACGACTGCTGAAGAAACTGCACCCTCAAGCTCCCCAAGTACAAGTCATACAAATCAACAGCCGTATCATTTTCCAAACTTAACTACAAAGTTATATTTTTCGTACTAAAGAACACGCACAAAAAAAGCACACACACAATAAAACATTCTATGTATATTATCAAATACCGGTAGTTTAAGTTCCAAAAGAAAGGTTGAATTATGTAATTTGTTTTAGTATGTTGCTGGATTTACTTTTCCTTAATAGCTCTAAGCAACGTAGCCAACACACCCGCGACCAACACGAAGGTGCCTGAACAAAGCAACCTTGATCGGACACCGACTTTGGAAGATTTTGGCCTGAGTGAGAGCCACATGGCAGCTATTTTGACCAAAAAGACAGCGGTCTTCAAGGAGCCCCCTGCACCATCCATAGACCCCAAACTCCAAATGTTTTCTGAGAATAGGTAAATATCTAATTTTTAATTCCAAAAGATACAATATTGGAGAAATAAAATCTATATTACAATGTTTAAACCCATTCAAAGCATATATTAACAGAATTGTTCTTACTCAATAGGCACCCAGTTTCACTGAAAAAGTGGTCTTCGTCTGACTCCATTCCTGATACCTTCAAAAATGCACCAGGCATTGCGATTACACCAGGATTGTTCAATGGCCGCAGCGTTTCCACAATAACTCCAGGAAACTTCCTAAGTAAAAATACATTTGTACATCAGAGATATTGATTAATCAACTTTCCGTCTTTCATCATGAAAAAAAGTATAAAATATGTGCCAAGATCTATAAAATCTTAATGCATTACCTGCCAATATATTGATTGCTTCACGTACAAAATGTGTAGCCTCATTATGAATTCTTGACACCACACAGTGCATGAATTCTAAAAAATACAACACCTGATACATTGACTTTTTGAGATCCTCGTGGATACTAATTTTTCATTAACTTTCATTCTCATTTAAACACAATGACGTGACATTTCATATGCATAACCAAGCAGCATAGTTATTGATGATAAAAAAAGAATACGGTACATGTACTAATAATGTTAGAAATGTAAGTTTTGATTATCAACTAACAACCTTATCACCTTTTAAGGAGGCCAAGCTCTGGAAAGCCCAGCCGCTGCTACACCAAAGCAGAAACTGTTGTCATCCCTGGCGAGTGATGGTAGCGACACCTTCAGCAGCCCACACCCGGCCTTCTCACTACACGGAGACAGCGGGGATGACTATAGTCCCCAACCACCCATCTTTACCACGCCCGGTGTCAAGCAACTCTACCAACCAGTGAAACCGCTGCATAAGACAGAAAGGAATGTTGTTGAGACTGAGGGAACAAGTAGGGACACCAGTCCTGCCTATCCCGTATTTAATACACCAGGACTGAATAAGGTGAACCAGATAATATATCAGTCTTCTTTTGGTTTATTTATGTCAATGAAGTTAGGACGGTATGATAGATATGATTTGAAGCAGGGGACGTCGGAATTGGTATCTTGCTAAAAGATAAAAATAAAAGAGCGACATATCAAAGTCCAAACATGTGTGCTCGTGATCCTAATGCAATGTACCAGTTTTTTTTGTTAAAGTTAGGGGATTAAACTTGACACATGAAGGCAAATCATCATATTCACAAAACATTGAAAGGCTATTTTAAAGAACAATCAGTTGGTTGTTTCAGTTGCTGATTGTCAAATCATACATTTCTCCCAATATAAGCTATGGCGACCAAAGCTGGTAGGCAAAGAAAACGTTGTCCCAGGCAACTCGAGTTCAGACACCAGTCCAGCCTTCCCAGTCTTCACCACACCCGGATTGAACAAGGTCAGCTCATATTCAATGCACACACCTTTACCATATTGTACAAAATTGGTATTTTTCCTATCAAACATTATTGCTCAGTATGATTCGTAGATTGTGGGTTTGTTATCAGAATATTATTCTTTGAAGAATTAGAAGAAAAAAAAACATTTGAGTTTTTTCCCGTAAAATTTCAGTTATCGAATAAGGCAGTATACATTGAAGAGGACCACACGCCTGATGCACCTGAGTTCTGCACCCCTCACTTGAAGGACCGCCTCCAGTCTAAACTAACTTACACTACACAGACACCACTGGAGCAAAGGTGAGCTGTGCGGGGATAATTTTAGTCTCCAATCCGTGTAAAAAAATGATTTGTATTAGTATCACTTAACAGTCCGATACTTAAACAAGGCAGCAGCTCCAAGCACATTCGATTAGGTGTAAGTCAAAGTAGATGTACCAGTAGATCATCGATCATAAACTGATGACGTCATAATTGATAAAGCCACATGGTTTTTAAAACCCATTCAAGTAATTTGGCACGCTACATATTGATGTACTGAGGTATGTTTGAAAACCAGATGTTGATTTAGAATGAACAAAATGTTACGCTGAGCCAAACTCGAAGCAAGAAGTACTGTCTCAGGTAGTGCAGAACCTTGTACCTTCCCTACTATAAATCATATCAAATGGTTCCATCTAGTATTCAGAATTACACAGCCTTTACCCTTGTAATTTGTCACAAGGTGGCCATACACTCAATATATTATGGTACCGTAAAAACAATGACTCCCCATATGGGAGTTTTGATGCATACCGGTACATGTCGTTTTAGATGCCACAATAACCATTTTTCCTTCAATGTTACTTGTGTATAGCTCGTTAGATGCTGCTGAGGATAGTTTAGAGTCGCCTCAGTTCACGTGTACTACAAACTTCTTGACCTCCAATACAAGACTTGACACTGCTGTACCGGCCGCACCGCGCCTCGTCTCACAAAGCTGCCACGAGGACCTAGATCTGCCCGACACGCCTGAATTCACATTCAAATTTTCGGTAAAGCACTGTCAATATCATTCCTATTTGGTAAAACTGAGGAAAAACTAAAATAGGAATTTTTTTTTTACAAAAGTACCAAAAAAAAAGAAAAAAAGATGGAGGTTGGTAGCTTGGTGAGTTAGGAGGTATCACTCCAGACTCATGGCACATAGTTGTTTGAGCTTGGAGTCTCTTTTGCCTAGTGACTTTATCTTTGGCTGCCATCTCCCATGCTGTGGTAGACTTACAGCATATCAAAGGCCTGTCCCTCTCACACCATGTCTATGTGGTGTCAGAGGTTAAAGTAACTCTGACTTACATCCCTGTAAAGAACCCTTGCTTCGGTAAATGTGTAGGAGCGGAATTTCTATCTCTTGGCTCATCTCATAGATTCGATCATCCTGGATACGATCACCCTTGGGAGGCCTGTGGCCTACCATCACTTGAAAAAATTAATCTAATGGCAGTCTGGAATGCAAAATGCCACTTGCCCTCCGGACGTTAAACTAACTACCAATCAATCAATCAAGCATAATGTAGTGTACTGAGAAACCTTAAATCCAGCCACTATGGTCTGAGGAATAATCAAGCGAGCTTGAGTTATGTATGGTCGTATTCTATTTCTATTTCTATTCAAATAAGTTTTTCCCCCATCCAAATGTCAGGTTACTCATGCAGTATGCTTTATTTCGCACTGCAGAATTTTACAAGACCACTGCAACAGAAGGATCCACAAGTCACAAAGCCAGTGCATATTGTTACACCAAATATGACACAACATATAAGTAAGTTCTGTCCTAAGCCATTATAATGCCACACAAAAAAAACAAGGTATACCAGATGGTACCTGTAAGAGTGGTGGTGATCAGCAAGATTTTCACCTTTATTCTTTAACATATACCAAACATGGGGAAGACTTTATGTTAAACAAGAAATGCATTTCGATTTATTCTGTTCGCATTGGAAGAGGAACATAACAAAGTGTTGATTTACGTCCCACTATTTGCTCTGATTTCTGTGATACCAAAGTATCTCAAAACAACAAGATTTAAGACATGTAAATTACCACTAGTCCACCATGTCCTGCATACAGCTATATTTCAACACACCAGATGTTTCACTACTTCTTCCTTTTTATTTAGGTACTGCCCCAGTTGTTGAGGCATCAGTACCCAGTGTTACCGTCTCACGGGTCTCTCATCTGAATGCCGAGGACGATGATCTGCCTCCTGAACCTGAGTTGACCTGTGACTTCTCTAAGCTGCTCTTGTCTAAACCCACAATCCCGCCCGCCGGTGCTGGTGTCTCGCATATAACGACCGCTTGTGATGTCAAACCTGAGATGACGAGTGACGCCGCCCAAAATGATGCGACGACTCCGGAAGTCGAGATGTAAGAATTCTATGGTAGAATGATAGCAAATGATGCTCAGACATCTAACTTGATAGAAGAGACGAACTCTTGAGGTACCTAGATGCCGTGCATATCCCCCATAATCTTAAAATTACATATCGCCAGTAGTTAACCCCTTCACCACTGGATTTCTTGTAACTCAAGGCAATTTTGTGCAATATATTGGCTCACCACTCTTACCTTGATTTATCCATCTTGAACTTTTTGCAGAATGAAGGCAATAACGTGTGACGAGTACGTGGCCCAACCCAGCTGGGTACAGCGGCAACTTTCTCTGGAGATGCTCGAGACGTCTGTCAAGAGAATCAATTCCATCCTAGCACAGAAAATAAAAGGTAAATACAGGGAGGATATAATATTAAGCAAAGGCAATCATGTCAAGTTTGTAATTGATGTAACATGTATTCGATTTCTTTTGTATCAAAACCAGAGTGATCGTGCAGTTGCTAAATTATATTCCCTTAACCAAGCACCTATTTTTCATAATAATAAAAAAAGAATATGAAACAAGGGGCTGGAAACTAGAAAAACAATTATCGTTTATTTTTGCAGAGGGGAAGGCGCTCACTCTAAATGAGAAGGATGTTGGGTCGGCGACATTAAGTTTTGTTCTAGTTAACACTAAGCGGATTCTCTTGCATCGTGCTACCCGTGTGGGCACGACCTACTCCGTCATACAGAGACTGTGACATGACAACCATGGGGCAGTCGTTACTGACATCTGAATAATGTCTCTTCAATAGCCTCTAGTGTCTGTTATACATCAGTGCTTTCTTCTGGTGTATGTACAATACATATTAAGATATAGCTTGTGGCGATGCCTTACTATTTCAGTTACCGTATGGTTATACATTGGAAAACCAGTACAACTGGCACTCTGTCTATATTCCCTGTGGAGGGAACAAATATAAGTACATGCAAATGTATTTACTTTGCCACTTTGGTCGGCTGTGTATGATAGCTATGAATGCAAGTGGAATGCTCTGCATAATGTATACATCTAACTAATATAAGTAACTAAAAGAATACTGCATGTGTATGTTTTCAATGGCCCATTTTTTTGTTATTGTATATTCCGGTAATAGGCTTTAGAAACGCGTACCTGTAGTACTGGTATTAACGTACCCTGGCTCCTGCATTGTATATAAATAAAATTTATATGGCTAAGAATATATCATGTTTTCGTTCTAGTCTATTGCATATCAATGTAATACGAAATTTAAGTCTACATACACATGTTTTAAGTCATGACATGTAGGCCCCTTTTGTTAATATAGTCATTTGTTAAACAATGGGTTTTATCGGGGTGGGGAACTTTAAATTGGTATATCCCTGTCAGATTCCAAAAGCTAAGGTGTTCGAGATACGGAGTATTGGGGTCAAATGCTGCGCGGGAATCCTTTCGATGAAGTCTCCCTCTGGTGGGTAATCAATGAACTAATTCCATCTACTTTAGTAGTTGTACATTAGGAGCCATATTGTATGATAGGGGAGCGGTGTTTGGGACACGGCCATGTTTTATTACCGTACTGAGCAGTTTTTCATTTGTACTGGTATCACATATGCCTAGCTAAGCATACTTCAGTTCGTTATAAGCATAGAGAGACCCTAGCAGTAGACCCGCTGTATATATGCACTCAATATGGGGTTGTGTGCACACGTCAGACGCCGCACAAACGCGCGGGCACCACCACCATGTCACGTGACTTAGCAACTTGATGTAAACAACATGGCGGACTGCGCGGTGCTCTGAAGTCGTCTGTGTGGAATAAAGTGAGGATACTGCTCAAGATTGTTGGAGTAAAGTAACGACAGACGGCAACATGGACAGAGGTAGGTTTCTGTTTATTCCGTCATTGCAATAATCCCCAGTTGCAATGCGATAGCGCACAATGACCCAGGAACAACTGCCACGATTCACTTTGATAACTCCATTGACCAGTCCAATGCCAATGGCGAACGTATCACTAGACTAGTATCAATGGCTCTGAAAGGGGTCAGAAAGAAGGGGGGGGGGGGGGGTATCGTCACAGACACAGGAGCTAGTAGGCAATATCAAAAGGGATGTACCCGTAGGGTATGCCTAGCCCTAGATATAGTATACTCATGATTGATATTGTATTCCCTGGGGGTTGGGGGTGTTAATTCAATGTCTGGTTTTGTGTTGTTTCTTTTTTTTTGGGGGGGGGGCACCAAAAGTTGTGGACCCCATGAGGAATGGGCCGGTTCCCTCCTTGGCTTTGGCTCACGTGGAAATCCCATCACGCCCTACCGCCTTGTTCAAAAATGCCCCCCCCCCCCAGCTTTTATTCCTTTACTGTTTCAGTATTGAGGATACTATTACTGTAGCTGTGTAGGCTAACCGGTATACAATGTCAATGGGGGATAAATCACTAGTTTAACCGACACATGACCTAATATCACCTATTCTTCAAATCCACAGGTGACATGGCCAGGACAAGTAGTGATAAAAAACATGAAGAATAATAACAAAGTGACAAAGTGACACAAAAAAAGGATATGATCATTTGTTAAAATCAACTGATAATCTTGGAGCCCCCATCATCTATACCCCTATACTTAAACTGATTACATGAAAAGCCCCTCCTCCTTTTGCTCTATAAGCCTATGTCATTATTACCATCATTACTTAGTCTGATACCTTAGCCTACATTACACATGGCATGTACCGGTAGGTCAGTGTTTGTGTATTAGCTCTATTTACTTTAGCATTCAATGTTGACTCTTGAGTCTTTGACTCTTTTACAGGCCTGAATTTAGAGGCGTTGACAGAGGAGGACGATGAGGAGTCCTGGGAAAGGTCCGATGACTCGGTAAGCCCACTAAGCCAATACGAAAGTCATTTTATTGTAAATTCTAGTTATATATTGTATCGTTTAATGCTGCTATTACTTTTTAAAATCCATGTCTAGAGAGAAAATGAAAAGATTGGTTAGAGTATTTCATACCGGTAATTATTGGTTACCAATGTAATAACACTATATAATATGATCCTGATTTTTTCCCTACCACTCATGGAAATGACAGAGTGGGGAAGATGGAGATGAAGGGATGCGTGGCGGCGAGCCAAACCAGTTTGACAATCTGTGTGACGGCGTCCTTGCTTGTATGTCGCTCGTTCACGCCTCTCTCGGCGAGGTAGGCATTTTGATCCTTTTTACGCAAACCTTCCATTTGTATTCCAGCCCTAAGCATTCCAGACGTATACTCAGTATCAAATGTACATAGAAATCCTGTAGCCTAAATGTGTCTTCCCCCATATGTCTCAAATAAGAGATAATGTTGTAAATAGTTGTTCATATGTCTAAACGTTTTCCCATTGCTGTACACCTCATATAACAAATGGCATCAGTGTATGAGCTAAAATGCACATAAAACCTTCAGGCCTAATTTAACATTAATGATACCAACCCAGTGACGGCTCGGCTGTTGTCATATATATATTTCCCAAAATGTACAAAAGTATCATAAAACCTACTAACTATAAATTACCCTGAATTAAACTTAAGCCTGGATAAGGTTCGTAGATGCAGGTAAGCAAACCACTGTTTCACTCTGGTAAGATTCGCACAATATACACATTATGCCAACACTATTTGCATAAATTTATAAGCTAAAGCACATAGGTATATTAGTTGAAACTGTTCTACATGCATTTTGTGATGTACTCCTTGGATCAAAAGCTTGGTAGTGATTTTGCGTACTCTACATAGACACTTTTGCCATTCTAGACACTGCATCATTTCATTCAGAATATGTATTCTCTTGAGCTAAGGCTTCCAGACACCTAAAAGGCTATTGATTCTATCATGGGAATATGGCCTGATCTTCCACTAACTAAGCAAATGGTTTAGGGCACTTAGCATATCAATGTATACATGATTTAAAGTGTAAGCAGTGCCAATCAATGCAGTTCTGGAAATTGGATGAATAAATATCATAGATGGTACAGTGCAAGAAAATTCCAAGACAAATATGACAGGGCTTGTTCAAGGGATCTTACCATGTGTTAAATATTGCATTTAAAAAAAATACATTTCTAGTTGTATGTTGATGTTCATTCGCTGCCACTGATATTACAAAAAGGCACCTGTCTTTTGAGTTAAATCTTTCTGGAAATGTTTTGTTTAGTTCAACAAGTTGCATTTCCCTGCATATACCAGCAACTCTACAGTTTGATCAACTACAATGTACATGTAGTAAACATATTATCTGTGCCTGTATTACTTTTCTATCAATAAGTGGCATGTGGCATGTCCTAACCAATCCTATTCACACATTTTCATATACCATATTAGAACCATTAAAAATAACTCGCCACGAAAATCTATATAGATGTACTGATATAAATCAAACACATTCTGTATTGTTTCCAGTTGTTGGAGTTGAAGGATGAGTTATTACGCCACTCGTTACCTCCAAGTGTCCTCACGCGTAGCGTCCTTGTCACATCCAAAGTCTTCAGGAGGTATGTGTAAAGTAGGTGTATAATACACCGCTGCTCTAAGTTATAACCATGCAGTGTCCTTTGTGTGTTATTATAAGTTTCAGCAACGACCGATAGTTTAGTCACTTTGTGACTTGTTACATCACTACAATCATCATAATGCAGTGAAGGTATCCCCATTCTGCAGCAGAGGCAGTGAGCAGGGGGCCTCCCTTTGGGGTTCAAATATCTAGCAAAAGCGTCACTCTTTGAGCAGATTTGGGCTAGACTCAAATCCAACTGAATAATTTGTTGACAAATATAATATCTACTGTGGGATAAAGATGGCCGTATCCCATCTCTTGCTACATATGACATGTATAGATGTTCTAGTATTAATACTTAGATATGTTTTATTCGGCCGTATCCGGTTGGTAGTGTAGACCTAGTCCTGTTTCCTGGAGGCAGTCCATGTCAAACATCCTCTGAGATGGTGGTACCCGTTGTTGTTACAGCTTCAGTGACATGCATGTACCAGTTGGGGAGCTGATCCGTATGGTGCGCCTCTACTCAACGCCGTGGGAAGAGAAATCAACCGCCCTGAAAAAACTTCACGATGACTACGAAGGAAAGAAGACACAACTCAATATCGCCATCAAAAGGCTCGAATTCATTGATGCCCATGTGAGTGATTACTTGTATCGCAAAGAAATACCACGAGAAAAGAAAAATTTTACCCGTACAGTAAATTCCCGCGTACTACCCGCGGGTTGTACGCGAACCAATCTAAGCTTTCATTTGATACTAAACATGCCTATATAGGGTGCGGGTTATACGAGGGTTTTTATCTCTATAGAACAGTACTAGAACATACATTTTCAGATCCAAAAATGGGTTATAGGATTCTGCTGAGTTGGGGGTGCGGGTTATACGCGAGATGCGGGTAGTACGCGGGAATTTACGGTAATACATAATTTAGATCCATTTCCAACAGCAACTACCCAGTATCATTAACGGTATCGTGACCGTTTTATTATATTCCATGTCTTAAATGCCACATTTCTATAAGACTTTCTATGTATTTTACAGTCTAAGCGGATAGCCAGAGAGCGGCGGATTATGAACTGGGAGAAGCTTTTTGCTAAACTAACAGCAGCAAAGGGCCATGGGCGACGATGGAAGTTCCTCATTGATGCATTCAAGAAAAGAGCAAACTTAGGGTGAGAAAATAGTTAAAGAAGCGTTTTTTGTTCCATAACCTATTGCTCAAATTTTAAGATCAAATAGCTTGTAAATATTTGAGAATCAGAAACATATCTTAGATCTATTGATGCCAATAGTGTGCAATTACCCGTGACAGACGAGGGTAAAAGTATAACAAAATAATTCAAGAAAATTGTTACACCAACACATCATAATTTAAGAAAAAAAATCGTACGTCAACATTAACATAGCTTGGAAAGCCTGTCCGTCGAACACTAATGGTAAAATGGGATCTTATTTCACATTATTCTAGAATGGAAAAAATGCAAGAATACCTGGATTCCATGGATGCGAGTTCGTCGGAGGATGATGATGAGGAGGAGGAGGAGGAGACTGAGGTGGCCACCCAGATGCAGCACGTGGGGATGGGATCACCCTCCCTCAACCAGGAGGTAGGTCATGATACCTTCATGCATCATTCCCTTGGTCGCCATGATGCATGAATGCAGCCCTGGCGAGTAACTCGCCGGGGCTGCATAGGTGCATCATAACGACAAATTTCAAAAGCATCATGCCGACCCTTCCTGGTTGAGACACTCTCGACGGGTCGGCATGATGCCACAGGCAACGTGGCAAGTACTCACAATATGGTCGTTTATAGAAATGGTCATAACATCCCCGTATTGTATACAGCCTTGGAATGTTCTCTATGGCGACTGCTCGATTGAAAACCTGTATCTATTCTAAATTAATTATTTTCTTTGCCAAATGCTCAGACATTCCACACATTTCCCCGAATCCTCTATTCTTTTACGCTTAGTTATTCGAGTATGCTAATATACCACCTCCCCCATCTGCGTATGGCCTCAACCAAGTGGACCAACCAATATGTGGTTAAACGCTTACCACGCTTTCTACCAAGTGTTCTCCTATATCATGCGTCCTCATTCATCAAACTCTCTTCACTTTGTAGGAGGAAGAGGATGACGCCTCGAGTGAGTCAGAGAGTAGCAGTGACGAAGACGAGGACGTCAGTAAAGACATGAAGGGGTCTGAGGTGGCCTCTGAGGTAGACTCCGGTCCACAACACGTAAGTTAACCCTTTTAGGATGGCATCATGCCTTAATGCATCATACCCTGGTTCGTCATGATGCATGGATGCTGTTGTGGCGAGTAATTCACCAATGCTGCATTCAAGCATCGTGCCAACCCTATGGGGTTGAGACACTCCCGAAAGGTCGGTATAATGCATCAATGCAGCACCGACAAGTAACTCGCCGGGGGTGCATCATGACAACAAATGAGTTAAATGAGTTGAGGGAAGGATATATGCCATATTGTTAGCATGGATCATTGAGTTGACAAAATGTTGTTTCATTCTAAATTACACTAAGCCGCTCATGAAAGCATACATTGGTGCTTTGGAAGATTTACATGAAAAAGAATAAATCTGTATCATTTTTCATCCTATAACTACCGGTAGGATTCCGCCTCTTTCACGAAATGTCACATTAAACATGAGGTTCCAATTTTTAAAATCTGGTAATCAATAGAAGTCATTTTATTACTATCTAAGATTTTTAAAATGTCATTCATTGTTGAAGACTAATATTTTCATATGAAGAGAAGACACCTTCCAAGTGGCCAAAGCCATTATACATTAATAACAAAGAAGGGTTTCAAAAATAAAGTTCCTTTGCAGTTCCAGAAACCAGAAGAGGAAGTTCGGAAACATGTGGTTATTAAGCCGCCGATGAAAGACGCGGAGGTGTGGGCGGGTGAGCCGGAGTTTGACCGGGAGCTCCACATCAGGGTGTACGAGCCAGAGGGGCTGGACGGGCGGGAACTCAAGTGTGTTCTCAATTTGGGCGACGCCATGTGGAAGACAGAAGTACTCGACATGAACCATAAAGAGGAGGTGAGTTTCTGTGTTTGGGACTCAAGAAGTGGGTTACTTACACTACAAGATAATTCACGGAGATGGCTAGTAAAATACAAGTGAAATTCTGAGAGTGTAGATCTACATTAAATTTCCAATAACCTTATAGAGTATATCAAATTCAGAAACAATATTACCAATATATTTGTTACATAGGTAGGGCAAAAAGAAAAAGCAGAAACAAAATTCACAAGAAGCTCTTACCTGGTAATAGGCTTAGGCTAATATATTGGTAGTTGATTAAAAAAAAAAGTGCTTCCTCGTTTCTTCTTAATTTACACCCCTGTGTGCTGCCTTTCAGGAAATAAAACCCAGTCCACCTAAAGAGGAGCTGAAACCGCCAACAACACCAAAACGGGGAGGCCGTGGACGTGGGGTGATTGGAGGAAGGGGCAGCAGAGGTAAGCCACATTTACTGCTCCATTTGTGCTCTATGCGATACACAAGCATACAATATGATAACTGAGGCCCCTTTGATCTCCATTGAGCATGCTAACTTTTTATAAATGGGACTAGGTACTAGAAACCATTTATCGAATTAAAGTAGTTGATATATGATCTTTGCTACAAACATAATTTGACACCTCTCCTTGTACAGTGAGCCCCAGCATGACGCCGACCTTACAAATGGCACCACTACCGGAGAATGAGGAGGACGCCCCAGCAGAAGCAGAGAAAAAGGAGGAGAAATTGTACGTCTATAACTTTAATCTATTAAGAATCTGAATAATTGATACATTCAAGAGAAGAGCAAATTTAGGGTGAGGAAATTGTTGAGTCAGCGGATTGTATTAAGAATCTGAATCATTATTCTACTATGCAGAAACAATGTTAAACCAACTTCGTTTCGACTTCTAACTCACTTGTGTTTCAGCTATGAAGAGTCTGTATTTAACCTCCCTGAAGAAACACCTGACGGTCATCTCCTCCTTGGAGGTCAGGTCAAGGTCCAGGATCCAGAACACCTACGGGTCGCCGTCCACTACGGTCCCAGAGAAGAAATCATTGCCATGGCCACTATACATATGGCAGACCTGCATGATTTGGTATGTGTTTTGCATAGAGAAGTCTCATGATGCTTTTCACATTCGAATATATTTTCTCACATTACTATTGAACGTCTCAGTAGGCATAGTGAAAATGTCTATTTTAATAACATGAGATGTGCTTTTCCAAAAGTTTTTAGTCCCTCCCCCCCCCCCCCAATTTACCACCCCCCTCCTGTTGTTTGAAATGAGCACTCCCTAATAATTTTTTCTTGAAAACAGCAAAATGATTTCCTTATGCATGTCTTACATGTGCTTCAGGACCTGCCTACCATAGTGCTTGGTCCCCCTGTCGGGGATGTATTCGATGTGGATAAGGCGCTAGAAGAAGAACGTCAGCGTGAGGAGAAAGCAAAGCTTGTTGTTAACCCAGAGAATGCCATATCTGAAGTGGAGCGAGCCAATACCGAGCTCAGCGAGACACCTCCAGGAGATGAAAATGAGGATGCAGGCAGCAAGGATGGAGAGAACCAAGAAGAGAAGAAAGATCAACCTGAAGAAGAAATGGAGGAGGAAATTAAGCCTAAGACAAAACCTAAGCCATTTGATGAAGAGACCCAAAAGATTGTAGATAGCCAGCTTACTGATCGTAAAGCCTTTGCTTTCCCACTCTATTCCATCCACTCGGGGAAAAGCGACACGGTTCATGTGCCATGCGGCAAACTACCACTGCTCTGTTACTGGGTGAAGAAGGAACGGCCGCAAAAACTTAGCAAAATGACTGGTATGTATAATTCTTCTACGGTATAGAACCTATGTTGGTATCTAACTTAACCTTTGGTTATATGAGGGTGTATAATATAACAAAGGTGTGAAGTCCTTCGTCTTGCTCTTAGCTTTCCACCGTGGGTTAAAATGTGTTACTAGAATAAAAGTTTCTAGGAACAAGAATTTACAGTAATATCAACTTCCAATTGGACCCATCTCACTACCAGCGTTGAGTCAATACTTGAATTTGACCATTTTTTTTTTTAAATTTTCTGTTTTTGTAGTTGAGAACCTGGGAGCGCCTTTCTACACCGCTGATCTAATGTATCAAATGTTGTAAGGTGTCTATGCTAACTCTTGACTCAAACATGTCTTTTGGCTGCAGAGAGTGAGAGCGTAAACGCACTGGTGCTGGATATGACGGGTATAGACCTGAGTGTTACGACTAAGGAGGATCTTAACAAGGAGACGCGCGACGAGGCTCTCTCCATCATCAGCTTCACGCCCGAGCCCACCGAGGTCAGTTAAACAATGTTACCGTGAAGTCTCAATGAGACTCATGTATAGGCCAAGCATAGACTACAAATTTTATGTGATTTAACAGGGATGAAAGTCTTAAAGTTTTTCCTTGATTTCAAGTTTTTTTAACATCGGGAAGACCGGTATTTAACTATAGAGGACCTTTTCTCGCAGGCCTCAATTTGACTATTTCATATTTTATTGAAATTTGGTCACTTTCATCCCTGCTTCAAGCTCAGCTTTAGCGTTTTCATTTGATACCCAATATGCCTATACAGGGCGTGGCTTATACAAGATTTTAGAATTATACTACAATACTAAAGTCGCTATAATCAGATGCCCTGTCAAATTTCAGGGTGTGGCTAATACGGTTTAAAAATAGCAATGTATGTCCTGTCATCGGTCCATATTAAACAACCTTGAAATAAGCAAGGCCCTCCACGTCCTTGACATGGACCCATGATCCAGTCTTGTATATGCATACCTACCATGCCTAAGGAATACTGGGTACATGATGAGTTTACATTTGTAGGAGACGGTAGCGCGGGCAGAGTATGACCGGCTAATGTCGGCACATAATGAGGAGATGGAGATGCTGCAGAATGAATATGAGTAAGTCCCATTTATTTTGACCATTTAATATAATACAATTCTTTGATACATGGCGAATACAACATACTTAAGTACTTGAATTGTTGTGTGCTATGTCCCTCATGGACTAGCCTAACTATTTCGTAAGTAATGGATAGAATACACATTGGATATAAGACAAGTCATGAAAATCTAGCTATGTAGACAACGTATTTACCTTTTCCCATGGATACAAGAAGAGCCAATTGTCCTTAGTAGAACGTTGAATATTTTGTCATCTTAAAAACAAAATAAGAGTTTGTTTTTTTTAATCAATAAAATGGGTTTTTTTAAATCAACGTATCACTTGCAGGCAGCGGTTACAGGAGCTGATGGACACGATACAGCAGCTTCAGGAGGCTCAGATGGAGATGTCAGCCATGGCTGCCATGCCACAGGCCATGTCAGCCGCCCCTACACCACCGCGCGCCCACTCCAGGTCACCCGTACGCTCACACACACCCCAACGAGCCCCAGCACCATACGAATCACCCTTCCAAGAGCCATATACAAGACACTCATCTGCCAATGCACCTAAAGCACCATCACATAAACAGACAGAGTAAGACAGGCTTTATTTGTTTTTCTGTCAAATGATATTAGAGACATACATTACTGGTAGTTGATATTGTGTCAGAGAACCGAAGGGCAAAAAATAAATCAATTTCGTACCATAATTTGAAAATCAAAATATCACACACTTGCCAGCTAGTCCACCCTAGTATTAAAATTGGTTTAAGATACAAAAGCTTATTGACTCAGGGTTTAATTAACCCTGAGTAATATACACCTACTAATTTTGCATTTTAAGACAATTTTGTGACATAGGAGAATCGTTGTATTTCGGTTATCAATCGAGATAGACAAAAGCGGAAAAAAACATGAGATAGGCAAGGTCGGGGGACAGCATTTTCCGTAATTTTTTTTCTAAAAATCTCAATTTTTCTTGAAGAAATTGAACTGCGATCTTCACCAATTTATTTCTCTCTTTCGCTATTATGGAAATGTAGTAAAAAAAAGCTACCACCTCCATGGGCCTCCATAGGCTGCAAGGCATTAAGTTTTTGGGTGCAAGATAGAAATGACATTTTGAGCGAATTTGCCCGTATTTCTCTCTTTCTACCCCCAAAGCGGGTAAAAACTGGGCACATTCTACCGCCAGGACCTATGCAACAAGTCACATCCACTCTATATCTATATGTAAACTGATAGCGGTTATGATACAGATAGCGAATGTACACCAGGGGCGGGGGGACAGGGGATGGACGGCAAAGGCATGGACGCGTAACACACGCCGCCCTGTAGCCGACCGACACGGCGAAAGGGAAACGGCGATGGTGTCGCTGCTGATGCTCCGATCGACTCGCTTTACGGCCGAGACGTAAAACAGCGGTTACGCGCTGCTGGGCGCTGACGCCGACAGCCACCTGCTCCCCCCCAGCCACCTGCTTTCCCACAGCCACCTGCTCACCTACAGCCACCACCTGGAATTTGATTATATATGACTTCCAATATATGAAATTAGGGTAGCTTTTTCTGGCGATTACGATTCTGCCGTCAGAAATGATGTATTGTACTCAAATTAGATCACTCATTCGAATTCATTTCTGATGCCAGAATTGACAGATTACCCTGAGTCATCTGTGAGGCCACTCACACACTCCATTTTGTTGAAATGGAGTCAGTTACAAATGTTACATAAATCCTTGCGTTTTTTTTGTAGGACTGAACCACCAATCTTCATACAACCGCCGAGGGTTCAACCGCGTATTAGCAAGCCCAACCCTAAGTGGGGCAAGAATCTGTCTATGGATGTAAGTATTCCTTAGTAAAGCGGCGGAAGACTGCTTGGCTATCTTAAAAGAAATACTGCAATTTTTAACGGGAAAAAATATGTACATGTAGTATCAAATTAATAGTGCAGTGGTGTAACATATTACAACATACTTTCCAGGTTAAATTGCAATGAATATCTTGGTTTTTATCTTTGATTTCTTCTCAAAATTTCAGTTCTTCGAGCGGCTGCAGCAGTTTGAAGATATGGCTCAACAGCGTCGGGCTGAGCTGCGAGAACAGATCATCGCCAATATGCGGACAGACATAGAAAAGAAGATGGCCACGCAATACAGACTTGCCCAACAAAACGAAGAAGGACTTTTTGATGCCATGCAAGGTCAGAACAAATTTATTTTATCAATCTTTTCTCATTGAGAATGAATATTTTGTGTGTATCTTTAGATGACTATATGATTTGTGAAACTGTAGTTTCAGTCAGAATATGAAGAAAAAGACACTAATTCAAAATATACTTCTTTCTAGATGTGAGTCTTCCTGCAGTATTCCTTCCATCCAAGAGTACAAACCTACAAATATTCAACCCCCGGGCTCACGGGTACTTCCACGCGACTGGAACAAATGGTGCACGGCTAGCGCAGCCCCCATCCATGTTGCAGCTACCACCGCTACCAAAATCTGTATCCTTGAACTTGTATTGATCAAACACTGACACTCATTTAAAGTGCCGGTACTGTAAAGCCTCGTGTATAAGCCTAACTCGCGTATTATCCGCACCCAAACTTTCACAAACCCTTTAAGCCTAACAGGGGTCTGATAATTGTTAATGTAGCACCGTAGTATACGTTAATTCGCGTATAAGCTGCACTCAGACTTTGAGCCAACTGTGTAAGCCGCACGGGCAATCTGTACTATCTGCAGCTTCTACACAAGAATTTAAGGGTATGTATTTAAAGTACAGATAATATTTAATAGACTTGTGTTTACCAGCTCTGCTCGGATTTTGACACACACTAAAGATTACATAATGTAACATCAATTAATTCTTTTGAAAATCATCCTGTATATTCCTTAACTTGAGACAGAAAATGTCTGTTCTGAACCTATTTGACGTCAGCCAGAATTTCACTCGTGGGGGGCCTGATTGGCTGATGCAGCGCTACTTATCCAATGCCACCACTGCCACCGTCAACCAGGAGGAGCCTGTGCCTCCTACACCTGCCACAGCACACGCACCCACTGCTGCTACCCTCGGTCCCCCACCCCAGGAGCCGCAGCAGCGCAAACCTTCTGCGTCAAAGTCAGCATCAAAAAGTCGTCAGGGCGCCGGCTCTAGCAAATCGCGGTCGGCCACTTCACGCCAACAGCAGACGACATCTGTCTATGCGTCTAGTCCCGTGCGTCACCAGGTGACAATAGCAGGGGGTACGCCGGCCGCAGCACCCTCTCCCCAGAAGTCGGTCCTAGCACCATCTCCGCAGAGATCGGTCCCAGCAGGCTCTCCCCAGAGATCACTCGTGCCAGGCTCTCCCCAGATTGCAGCTGGCTCACCCCAGATTCCAGCAGGGTCACCCCAGATTGCAGCAGGCTCTCCCCAGATGCCAGCAGGCTCTCCCCAGGTTGCATGGATGGCACCAGGCTCTCCCCAGATTGCAGCTGGCTCACCCCAGATTCCAGCAGGCTCACCCCAGATTCCAGGAGGCCCTCTCCAGATGCCAGCAGGCTCTCCCCTGAGGTCAGCCACTGCTGGCTCTGGGCGCCAACAGGATGTGCCGTCCGTGTCGTCTGTGGGGCCCTTACCAGGGGAGAGGGCCCACATGCAGAGTATCAGTCCTGCAGACTACTTCCCTCCTCGGTCAGCAGCCACACTAAGCGCCACACCCGGGATGCTCAAGTCACCATTCCCTGTCGGCCAACAGGAGGCTGGCCTCACCGGCCCCATCCCGCCCAGTCTCCGGTTGGTGGAAAGCGTCACTCCAACATGAACATTATTGTTACATTAGTAAGATTGCTATGCGGTTAGAGATGATTTGATTAACCCTTTGTTATGGTGGTATTAGGAAAATATTAAAAGAATCAAACTTTTTCATTTTTATGTTTCTTGGGTCTTTAAAGAGGGATTACACAATGTACTTGTAATGATCCCTCCCATGTGATAATCTTGACCACTAGAGACTATATATGTGGTAATACTAGGTTGCCCATGTTTCCTTCAATGGTCCCCTTTTCCCTTTGTTGTCCTTTTTGTTATGGCACAGAAGGCGACATTTCCCACTCACTGCGCACAGTCTGATTGCTTTAAACCATAATGTATTATTATCTGGTATCTATTCTGTCGATTAGCAAGTTCTGTGATAAATTCCGATGTATTTATAAAAGGCAGTATATATATGTACCAGTGCTCTATGCTATTATATTGTGCTGAACTGCATTCCCTTTTGCAAAATCACATGTACTAAGGTTTGTCAATGTCAGGGCGATCAGTACCAATGTTATAATTTTGTACTGAATACCAGAAGTATTGCCTTTTTTTTTCTGTAAAATAGGAACTGGACAAGTGTTAGAATATGTGTACAAAGACTAGGTTTTATAAGCTAGCATAGAATTTGTACATAGGAATGTTTTGTGAAGATATATGAAATGTGGATAAACTGCTGATGAACGGTGAAAAATACTCGATGGCACTATGATCGCCATCTTTGTTAAGATAATTCGCGGAAAATAAATGCTATAAATTATTTATAACATTAGTGTATTGATCTCTTTTACATCTATAGTATGAAATACATCTTAAGGTTTACTTTCCCTTTACATCTTAAACAGTTGCTCTGATTTGCAAATAATGTAGAAAACATTTAAACTTGCCATATAATATGTATGAGTATGGTCCGTAATATATTCTACAGAAGTCGGTACAGCTGTGTTGAAATTGAATAATAGATCATGTTCAATTCCTGAATTTCACTGTCAAGGGGTACAGACAACACATTGCAAGCACTTTGTTATTGGATAGCTTTATTTTATTGATATGATCCACCAAGCTAAAATGCCTTTCTCGGACTAAATACTAAACTACACTGTATCAACAAGTCCTCTGATACTGTTGTTTCCTTTAGGGTTATGTCACCCCATGCGTGTAGCTATAGCGGTTATCCTTGGTACTACAGTACTACATGTACTCTATGTCCTCCCCACATCGTATATCAGGTTATGTATGTCCACTTGCGTTATTTAAGGTTACTGCATACAATTCCCTTTAGTGTTAGATACTACATGTACATGATCGACCAGATGGACCAGAAGATGCGTGAGATCATCAATCACACTATACAAAAATTGAAAGGTCAAAATGACGAAAATTTAAAAAGAATGGATATAACATTAGGGCTGTGGAAGATAAGATTAAAATCTGAATTCAGATCATTGGGGTCTTCAAATTGGTCATCCTTGTGATTTGTCTAAATCCAATGAGAAATCTGTTTTACACTATGTAGGCAGGGGGGACTTGGAAATCTCAACAGACCAGAACACCAAAATACATCAAACCATGATGGCTGCATGACCACGGGTTACCCTAAATGATGCTACTCCTGTGGATTAACTAAGATGTTAGTACACATCAGAACAATCTGTTTATTGACTTCTTTTTTTCAAATTGTCCAAATATAAGTCACTATTCAGACTTATTCTTTGATAATGACAAGGACTACTTTGCCAGTGTTAGCGTTGGACTCCATTCGCACATGAGCAGCAGAAATCTCTTCAGCAGGGAAAGTCTGATCGATGATGGGCTTCAGATTTCCTGAGACAAAGTGTGGAAGGGCCTCTTTGGCAAAGGCTGAGACTAGATCAGCCTTATACTGAAATCAAGAAATGAAACATGTAGAGAACCATGAAAGACAGATTTATACATTGTGTGGATTTGCCAATTCCCTAAGATAGATGGATTCAATTTGAATATTGGGGCTAACCAATGGAATGGTTAACTTGAGTAAACAGCTGTCATAGAGAAATATCGGGTGAATAACACTTTAATTATGAATAAATTACAATAACAAAGAACTCACTTTGGTATACCTGCTCAGCGCCAGGTGACTACTACTAAATTTTCATTTTCCCCAAAAGCTTAAATTTGATATTTAGTAAATTTAAAGACAGTAGAACTCACTTCGGTAGATCTGGGTCTGAGCATGCTCCCTGCCAAAGTTCCACGTTTCCTCATAAGTTTACCCAGTATCTCCCCCTCAACTCTAGAGCCACCTGCAGGAAAAATGATATAAGCTATAATTCCATTCCCTGAAAAACACTTCAGCATGGACATATCATTAAATAACCAGCAAAAGTAATTCTTTGGATTATTAAAGTTATTTAAATCAAATTTGTTTCTTAGGTATACAAAATGTATATCAGACCTATGTATTTTACTTACCAAGAAGTCCATACAGAACCCAGCGACCATCATTGGCTAAGACACCAACATTTTGTTCCCAGTAGGAGGCACCCACACAATCAAGAATGACATCTGCTCCATGTCCTATAGTGCAGTTAAAAATAAAAGTCTACACTGATTACTCATAATGGCTGTAAAAGCTATAGTCTTGGTCATCGTAATATTGCTGCTTCAAGAAAGACAGCAAACATTACCATTCATATAAATCTATCCTGTTTAGATGCTAAATATGGTAGATATTTAATTTGTGTTAAAACTTAAAAAATCATGTCACATTGCTTTATTCTACAAAATTATTTTTTGATGTACATACTGCTACAGAACAGAAGTACATACCACCGGTAGCCTTTTTCACTTTCTCCTCCCATGGTCCCTCTTTGTAGTTGAATCCGTGCTCTGCTCCCAGACTAATTGCCTTTTCCAGTTTGGCTTGACTTCCAGCTGTGACAATTGGCCTAGCACCAGCTAGACGAGTGAGTTGAACAGCTGCGGTGCCTACACCACTGCCACCCGCATGGATGAGGACAAAGTCACCAGGTTTGACATGACCTATATTTTTTCAAAGCAACATAGTATACTTTGGGAAGTCTTTATCTCTTCTTAACCTTTAAGAATCCTTCTATCACAACATTTCCCCATGGTCTTTCAGATTGAGTGTTTTGACTCATTTGATCTTGAATTTTGTTAGTAATCTTTCACAATGAACAGTTGGGTCTTAATTCCTCATGAAACTAGAGGGATGACAGGTGGGCTTTTCACTTTTATCTGCAAACTAAGGCAGACCCAATAGAGTGAAATCTCCTTTTTGTTTGATACATCACCCTTTAAACATTGTTTCAGACACATATGAACACTCTTTGAACAATAATTGGAGTGAGGTGAAATAAAATGTCTACTTACCAACTAGATGCAGTATTTGATAGGCTGTCAAATAGACTTCAGGAATTGCTGCTGCTTCAGTATAAGACATTCCATCTGGGATAGGCATTAGGTGGTCCTCATGAACTGCAGCATATTCAGCATTACCTCCTCCTGTTGTACAAAATGGCAAAATACTGGTAAACATGTAATCTCATGTGAATTATCCAATAATAGAAGTATTGATTGCTTCAATATGTGGCACTTGGCAGTGCAATCTCCAGTCTCTAATGAGGACCCGAGATTTCTTATACACTAGATGGGGCTTCAAGTAGTCTAGGTAAACGCAATTCCAGTTTCCATATATGTTTTCTACAGGTGAGAATACATGGGTGAAAACTGGGATCACGTTTACCTGGACTACTTGAAGCCCCATCTAGTGTAAAACAAATCTGGGGTCCTCGTTCAATGCATGTCTGTAAATCAGGAAACAAAACATCTAATACAAACTGTTTTAGCTTTAGTACTACCTGAGTTAGCTACCTGATAAAAGGCCCATCACACGGTCACCGGTTTTCCATTTGGTGGCTTCTGCACTAAGCTGGTGCACATGTCCTGCTGCCTCAACACCTAAGACGGGGCTGGCACCTGCTGGTGGGGGGTAATTTCCTCTTCTCTGATGGAAGAAGAAAAAGAATATGCACTTTATCATTGGCACTAGGGTAATACTGTAAGCCCTATTCAACGTAATTAGTGCACATCCCTTATAAGCGCACATGCCCATTTTTGGGCTGAATCTTAGGAAATAAATAAGCCAAAATACCTTAATTCTGAGCCCAATTAAACTCTAAACTACATGTGGCCATACTGATAATGCAATCTTTTCATGTGATGTGTCTAGTTTTTTCAGTATGAGCTAATGTGCAGCTATAGATCAATGCTATATGCAGAGCATGATACAAACGGTAGTTTACCTGTAGTGTGTCTGCTCTGTTGATAGCTGCGGTGTGAACCTTTATCAGAACTTCATGGGGTTTTAGCTGAGGCATGGGTGCTTTGCCAAAGAACAACTTCTCTGGGCCACCCTCTTCATATTGAGCTGCACGCATCATTCTGTCTGATGATCCTGCTTATGGCTGTTGAAACCTTCGGCTGAATACATGCATAAGATAAAGCAATTGTGGCAACAGATCAGAAGCAGTAAATTGGCCAAAGGTTTTAGTTACAAATGCAGAGACGAGCTCAAAGGTTTAGTGCAAGCTCCAGTGCTTTGCAACCATTCCAATTGTTATTTATACATGTTCTTGCTTATTCTGAAGGAGAGCTGAGAGCTGAGAAGGATTCAGGATTGAACATGCAGTACTAATTTGCTGTTGAACTTTTTAGCACCCATAGAATTAATTAGAGACCTACAGAATGCCATAGAGGTATATGGAATCGAATTCCATGAAATACCATGGAGACCTATGGAATGTATTCAGATACATGGGAGAGCTATAAGGAAAGAACAGAGAGGAGCGAGCTAAAAGGCGAGAGCTTAGAGGGGCGACCAGAGAGGAAAGAGCTAAAGGGAGGGATGAGAGAGAAGAGACAAGAGGAAAGAGGAATAAGACAGAGTACAGAGATGGTGGTGGGGGCCATAAAAACAGGTGTTTATATACTGGAGGCATGGGTCCTGGTCATACAGCTTAGAAATGATGAACATGAAACAAAGAAGCATGCTGGTGGTGACCGAGCAGAAAAACGATGCCCCTTTGAAGAAGTTTAGCTCTATGTCTATGAGATAGAGTAGGGACCCATACTGTTCTTACATAAACTCCACATGCCACATAGATTCGGTTTGGCACTTGGAACACACATCCCTCAGCAATCAGTATCATAACATTGGACTGCAAGTGTTTCCCATCAAACCTCCTATGAATTAGAACGATGGCCAATAATGCTGGCGGAAATATGGCCCTAGACCCCTAAATTCGATATGGCGACATGGCCATTTCTTAAATCCAATATGGCGACATGGCCATTTCTTAAAATCGACATGGGACATGGCCATACTAGTGACATGGGACATGGGGCATTTCTTAAGTCTGACATGCGACATTGGCCTTAGTGACATCAGTGAGAATAGCCTCATAGCTTGCAACATATATTATAATGATCTGAACAACTCACCAAAATGCAGAATTCTATTCTGATGAATTTCAAAAATTCTCCCTGTGGGCATGACCATGGCTGCCAACTAGCCTAGTTAGTTAGTGATACTAGTGACATGGGGTTTTCTCTAGTGACATGGGACATAGGGCATTTCTTAAGTCCGACATGCGACATGAGAACCCCCCCCCCCCCCCCCCCATCAAGGGCCCCCCATCAAGGGCCCCGGAAATGGACCCTGCAATCAACATCGACCAATTAGCTGGCCAAGTTCACCATTGTCATTTGTCTACCGGCCCTTCCTAGTACATTAAGCCAACTTAAGCATTACCTGTCACACTGTAACCTCAAGTGCTTGGCTAAAGCAAAATAGATAAGAGCTATGTATGTATGTTCTATGTACATGTAAGTATGTGTGTGTGTATGTAGGTATTGAGCAAGAGGAGATCTCGAGTGGACAGGTGGAGAAACTGAGTGAAGGGAGAAACTGCATGGGAAGGGGAGTATGAACAAGGAGTGAAAATACAGGAAGGAAACTATAGGCAAGAGAGGCACCTCAGTGAGAAGGTCATGTTCATGCCTATGCGGATGTCTGTGTGGGTGTACATGTGTCTGTATTCATGTATGTCAATGTGTCTGTCCATTTGTGTGCCCATGTGTCTCTGCATGTGTACACATTCACTTTCCAAGAACAACTAGTGGAGACCAATAAAGCAATAAACTCTAAAATCTGGCTCCTGAGACCAACTTCAAGACTGCTCACCTAAAATGCCTCTTTTACAGTACTGAAATCAATGATCATACCTACAATTCATTCTATGCATTTTCCTGTTAGGGCTAACCCAACTTGATTTCAACTCACTATAGTAGGACATAGTTATTAGTACTACAGAATATTGCAATTCGAATTTGCCTAAAGATTTATGTACCTGGAGAGGTCCATGTTGATGTGATTCACTCAAGAGTTAGACACACCAAGGTTGATGTTAGGCTATTATGTGCAAAGCAATTTGTATCATAGATAAGTCAAACAAGATGGAAGTGACCTTATTCAAAGAGACACACTAGAGCTGCCGATGGCCCACTTGTTGTAAGATCGTCGACGCTATTAGCGCTAGTCTCCAGAGCAAACACAGGCAAATCCATCCACGTTGCTGCGCGATGCTACTGGGAGCCACGTGGATGGATAGGCAGTCGTTTGCTCCGGAGACTACTATTAGCGCTATTGGGCGCTACCCGTTGCAACTCTGTAGCCACTACTTTTACTGTTGTCTTACTGAAGTAAACATCCGGTTTTTCGGTACTTCCGGGACTTCCGGTTTACACACTGAATGCCTACATTCTGATTCCATTTTGTCTATAGTTTAAGATCTCAATATGGTGTCAGAAGTGGTTAAACAGGACCCAGCCAACAATTCAATTCAATTCAATTCAATTTTATTCACACACAACCCCTTTCGGGGCAAAGGAGAAAGGGTAAGATAATAGATGCCGGGTATAGCCGAAAGTTACATTGGCATCACCGGATATATATATGCCCATGAACATGTGTTTACGGGTATAGCACACAAAAATAAATTAAATACATAAATGGACTAGATACATAGGGTAGCACCATTCCTAGTCAGATCTATGATAATGAGGTTGAACACAAATGTGTTCACTGTACAAACATAGCTGTCATGCGTAGTTTCAATGGACGACTAACCTGAATACATAAGTGACTAACCTATATGTACATATATTACAAGTCAAGCTATTTTTGTGTTAACAGCGAAATATAAATAAAGCTGACATGGTCTCGCAAGAAAAGGATGGGACAGAGCATGCAGTCACCTGTATGAGTGAAGAAGACATAGCACCATGCCACCCATATTAGCACCTCAGTTCAGATTTGAACTGTTGTTTATTTCGTAGGTTTCTGTTGTCTCTTTTCCATCCTTTTCTTCACCAACTTATCCTTGAGTTGCGAAGCCTTCAAGGTACTAAAAGATTCCTTTATAGAATTTTTCTTCTTAGGCAGGCGTTTATTATTGGTGTTATTGCGGGCTTTATTGTCACTTTTGGCCCTATTGTGCACCATGATTTCGTAGGTTTCTGTTGTCTCTTTTCCATCCTTTTCTTCACCAACTTATCCTTGAGTTGCGAAGCCTTTGAGGTACTAAGAGATTGTTTTATAGAGTTTTTCTTTTTTGGCAGGGGTTTCTTATTGGTGTTATTGCAGGCTTTATCGGCCCTGTTATGCACCATGCTTTTAAAACTCGCCATGATAATCCTACAAAATTTGGATAAGTTTGATAAAACCTTTGAGTCTTGGCTATTAAAGAGCCTTTCCATCATCCCAATGTTAGGGTGTGATGTGAACTCCTTGCTAATTAGTAAAAGTCTTTCGTTATTGAAGGCTTCGCACACAAATAGATAGTGAAACTCATCACCAATTTCATCCTGGTCACATAATGTGCATTTTCGCTTCTCTCTTTCAATACCATTGTACCTACCAGCCACTACTGGCAGGTGGTGGTTACTACATCTGAACCTGCACAGATCAGTTGCCTGCTTTTTGTTCAGGATTGTAAGGTAGCTTTCAAGTTCTAGGGTCTTCTTATATATTGAGTAGCTTGTACAACGACTAGAATCCGAAATTTTACTGCTCCAATTTTGCTTTTCTATACATAGTATTCTATCTTTAAATACATGTTTCTTGTGGGCTGGGTTAATATACCTAGGGTCTTCATTGAGAATGCAACCAAGACCGCTGCTATTTAGCATACTTTTTATGCAGTTCAACCAGTCAGATTTGTAGCCTTCGTAGGTTTGATTGGATCTAAGTATGCTGTATATATTATAAGCGATTTTGTCTTTTTTCCCAGTTACTAATCCGGTCCAAAAGTTGAGCATTCTTTGTTTTATGGTACATTCTAAACTGGGGCGTCCTAGTTCTCCCCGGGCCATGCAATTGTCTGTGCTCATATTTAGGTTGAGAATATATTTACAAAAGTAAGTATGTACCTGCTCAACTTCTTTGATATTGGAAAAGCCCCATACTTCACAGCCATATAAGAGTATAGGTACCACACAGGCATCAAAGAGATGGCACTGAATGTCAACTGGTAACTGGAGCTTTCTAGATTTTGCTAAGAGACTAAATAAAGCTCTCTTAGCCAGAGTTATTTGTTTCTTTACGGCCACCGTAAATCTTCCATTGTAGTTAAACAATGTCCCAAGATAGTTATAACTGTGTTCTACTACCAGGTCTGTGCTCCCAAATTGGAGGCATGGTAAATTTCGAACTTTCCCTCTGGAGAATACAACTACCTTGGTTTTTGTCACATTTACTGTTAACTGCCATTTAGAGCAGTAGTCCTGCAGGACATTTAGCATGTTCTGGAGGTCCTGGGGGGATTCGCTAAAGAGGATAGTATCGTCTGCATACAGTAGTGTATATAATCTTAGTAGTACTTCAGATTCCTGCTCAGTACCTACTGTTACACCTTGGCATGTACCCCTAAAGTGCTCTTCTAGGTCATTTAGATATAATGCAAATAATATTGGTGACAGGTTTTCTCCCTGTCTAACACCTATGTTGCAGCTAAAAAAATCTGATAGGGATCCTTTAGCTCTTACACAAGACTTTGCCGCATCATACATATTCTTTATGACATTAAGAACCTTTCCATTGATGTTGTGTTTAAGAAGTTTGGACCAGAGTGATGATCTATTTACTGTGTCAAAGGCCTTTTGATAGTCGACAAAGGCACAGTAGAGCCTCTCCCTCTGGTTGAGGGCAAGGTTTATTATGTTATTCAGAGAGAAGATGTGGTCTAGTGTAGAGTAACCATGTCGAAACCCTGCCTGCTCCTCCCCTAACATATCATTTTCTTCAAGATAGGTGTTTAGTCTGTTGTTAAGTATCATAGTAAATAGTTTACCCATGCAGCTTAACAATGTGATACCTCTGTAATTGTCTGGGTTGTCAGGATCACCCTTCCTTTTATAAATAGGGACAATTACACCTATGGACCAGTGCTCAGGAATAAGCCCAGTGTCAAGTATAAGATTGAAGTATTTACAGAGTATGGCTATTAAACTTGACGGACTGTTCTTAAGGAATTCATTTATGATTTGGTCAGTGCCACAGGCTTTGTTGTTCTTCAACCTTTTAATTGCCTCAGTTATCTCTTCAGTGCGGATAGCTTGGTTAAGGGGCAAGTTAGGTACATCACTGCTCATTGGAACATCTACATCTGGAGCTACATGGTCATTCAGGTCCTGAAAGTGTTTATAAAAGGATTCTAAGGGGACATTACCTGTACTGGCAGTAGACTCTGTTGCCTTATTTATAATATCCCAATAATCTTTAGGTTTTGAGCTCTTAAGGTTTCTCAATTTGACATGTAGCAGATGGTGGTACCTCTTGTATGCATCCCTAAGAGTTTGCTTGTATGATCTGTTTATAGTATACCAAGTTTTCTTATTGTTCTCATTAGGGTTTGCTTTGTACTGATTCTTAGCCCTAAACAAGTCTTTCCGTTTTATAGTACAAGCATCATCAAACCAGGGTTTTGTAGGAGATTTTCGCTTCCTGGCCTTACCTGCTGGTCCCCTTGTTTTATGGACTGGTATAGATCTTATAACACCTGCTGCTAGGCCAGACTCTTTGTACACTTTTTCAATACAATTAGTTATACATTGAATATCTTTAGGTGTTACAACGGTTCTGCATGCTTCATCCAGTAGTACATTGACATTTTCAATTTCAGTCATATTGAAAGCTGCGATGAACGCCTGTCTTTTGTCCGCATCCCATTTTGTGACTGCTGCTGGTTCAGTTGATATTGTGTTTTCTGGGGCATTAATACAATTTGGGACATTATGAGAATGTGACTGGTGACTGGTAGTAGCAAGTTCCAATACTATGGGTGAGTGTACATCGGACAGGCATCCATCAAATAAATCGACATAAAAATTGTCTATGTGGGTGAAAAGTGCTGGACTTGCTAGTGCATAGTCTACTGTGCTGACTCCCTTGCAAGTTGGGTTGCTAGACATATTTATGTTCCCAACTCGACCATTAACAATAAGGATTCCAGCACTTGTGCAGAAGTCCAGCAGCTTTTTGCCATTGCTATCAACTAGATGGTCCTTGTTAGATCTGTCTAGAGGTATTTCAAACCCATCAAGCGTTTCTGAGTCTATAAAGATCTGGGACTCTCTGTTGTCAATGCCAGTAGATTGTTCCCAGTATTTAACACTGTCAACAAAGTCTGGCACTGTGCCCGTTCGAGAGTTGAAGTCTCCGACCATACAGACTTCACATGTACTGTACCTGCTTCTGATGTCAATGAGATCTGCAAGTATCTGTTCATATTCATGGCCAGTACTGTAAGGAGAGTCTGGTGGCGGTATATATACCGAGCCCAGTATCATCTCCGTGGCAAGTGTGCTTTGGGCGACTTTAATCCATTGTACATACTCGTTGTCACTAATTTTTATTACTTCCACAAAGTCTAACAGATGTTGGCTGACAAATGTGGCAATACCACCAGACTTCCTAACAAATTTCTTTCTATGGTGGTAGAAGGGTTTAAAACCGTCGAGCTGTATGATGTTTTCATCAAGTTTGTCCAACTTTGTTTCTGAAAAGCAGATAATGTCAAAGTTGTCATAGATGTAATCCTCTAGCACACTCAAGTTTAACTTGGAGCTCAATCCACAAACGTTGAGACCCAAGATCCTGAGATTTGTAGTGGTTGGGCAATCACCACTTGTGTCTTTACTGTCAGCAGAGTCCCACCTATTACTAAGGTAGGGGGTGGGAGTGGCTGGTTCAAGTATTGGGTTATTGTTAGCTTGCTTGCTCACACATTTCGGCAGGCAAGCGCCGTTACGTCCATGGGGTGATGTTACTGTACGTACACCATTTGACCCTGCCCCCATGGACTCTGCTCCCAGATCCTGGGGGCAGCTGGCTGCCACCGAGGGTAATTTACCTGTGTACCACCATACGGCATGGGTGCACTCTGTAGTACATCAGATGTGTGTGGTGCCCACATGTTGCCCGCGGACGGCCAGGGTTGACCGTACATGGCAGATGGCTGGTGCTGGTAAGTTGGGTTGTACTGATAGGGGAATGCGTATCCCCCCCGGTAGGGTGGTGCGTAAGGAGAGGGGTAGCCCTGATGCCGATGCGGGTAGGGCATGCCCTCTTCATCGGGACGTTGATCATCCTTGCACTTCTTTGCCTCGAGCATCTTCAACGTAGCAGCGACAATTGATTTCACATCTGTGTTTGTGGAATCCCCTGGTGCTTTGTTGTTCGACGACTTCCTCTGCTTTTGTGGGTTCTTACCATTTTGCTTGTGGCTTGCAGCGGGTTTCCTGACCTCTGGACGGGACTGCCCAGCTGTCTGGTTGTTCTCTGCAGGCTGTCCTCCCACTAACTTGGTAAACCGATTCCGCACAGGGACTGGCGTCGGCGATGGCGCATTGACTTTTGGTTTTGGTTTTTGTCGTTGTTTCTGCAGTTCCTGCTGTTGTTTTCCTTGGTCAGGTAGCTGTTGTTTACGTACTGGCCAACCATCTGCTCCCAGTTCAGGAGTGCTAGTTGCATGTGTTGGTGCGCAGACTTGTCCCTTGAGGCTGAGGTTGAGGTTGGTAGCGATTTTTCGCAGCCCTTTCTGCCTCAAGTGTAAGCCACCTGCCTGCAGCATATTACGCAGGTACCCGAGTGTTGGGTTGTGATCGACAAATGTGACCGTCTCTGTCTGGAGAGATTTTAGAAAATTGTTTACCATGTCTATTCTCTCGTTTAGTTCTGGTTTGTCCGATCTTCGGATAATGCCTGAGAGGATGATTTTTGTGCCCTCAGTGCAGAAGAGGACATCGTGGATGAGACCATTAAACTCCTTTTTGACATCGTTTAGGGAGCTTTTTTGCACATCGTTGGTGCCGCAGTGAATTACGACACATGCTGGTGACTTGCCCGGTAGGACATTGCCTGCCCGGCGCCGGATGTCCGCAGTTCTACCGTTCTAACAGAAAATGAAGGGAGACACATCCAACAACAACTGGAGGAAGTTTTGGAAGATGGATGGCAGGTTTGGAAGAAGATATTAACAGATGAAAATCAGATCCCATTTTCAGCTTGAGAAACCACATGTTAGAGCTGCTCAGACCAGCTCAGACCAAGGTAGGAGTGAACTCTTTATTAATAAGTCAAGACAAGTCAAGTCTTCAGTCAGTCAAAGAAGTCATCCTATACAGTCAAGTCATGTCAAGTCAACTTGTGGTTTAATAGTCTTGTCAGTTACAAAAAGTGTCTGTAACTGGCATATTGCCAAGCCTCATATAGACTGCAAATGGAGATCTAGTCTCTTCAAACCAATGCCAATCTAGCCCTTCAAGCTAAAGTCCCAGTCAACAGTGTATTAAGCCAACACTACAGTCAGTCAACTGGAAGCCAAGTGACAATTTTTGAAAAAAAAAAAAAAAAATTGAAAAAAAAAGTTGGAATTTTTTAGTCCAGCAGCCAAAATGCCAAAATTTCAGTCGCCAGAATCCTTTGATTTTTCGAAACCTGCAACATGGCCTGACTGGAAAACCAGGTTCATGCGGTTTTTTGTCCTCGAAAGATTCAAAGCCGAGACGGGGGACGTGCAGGTCTCCGCACTAGTCTACACGATGGGCCGTCAAGCCGAGCATATTTATAAGTCTTTTGAATTCGACCAAGCCCCTGCACCAACCAACGCCGTCCCACATCCCGTCGACCCGAAAGATGATTTTATGACGGTACTTAAGAAGTTCGACGATTACTTTGTTCCGCGGAAGAACACAATCCACGAGAGGACGAAGTTCTACCATCGTACCCAACAAGAGGGAGAATCAGTTGAGTGTTTTGTCAGAAACCTACACGAGCTGACGGAACATTGTAGCTTCGCCGAAAAAGAAGACGAGCATATCCGAGACCGCCTAATCGGGGGTATGCTGGACATGGTGCTGTCGCGAGACCTACAAATGGAGCAAGACACATTGACGCTCCAGAAAGCCGTAGATACCGCCAGACACAAGGAGCTCGTCCAGTCTAACGACGACGCGTCAGTCAACGCAGTCAACAGGAAGTACCAGAATCAATCGTCCAAGTCGTACCAGGGTCAAAGTCAGTCAAGTCAGTCCAAGCCGAAGTGCACCCAGTGCGGGTATGTCCATAGGTCCCCTGCACCGGATGCATGTCCAGCAAAAGGAAAAATGTGTAAGATCTGCTCGAAAGTCGGACATTTTGCATCAGTCTGTCGCAGTAAAAATGTTCGAGAGGTCTTTCACGAAGACGATAGTCAGCCAAACGACCAGTTTTGCGGTGCCGTGAACTTTGACCACTTCATCGGGGCCGTGAACTGTGACGACAACGATTCGGCATGGAAAGTCACCCTAAGCCTGGGTAATTCGTCCGAAACGTTCAAAATCGACACAGGTGCCGACGTGTCGATTATGTCATACCCGACCTATCTCAAGGTCAAGCCGAGACCACCACTGAAGGATATCAAGGTCAATTTGTCGAGTCCAGGTGGTCCACTCAATTGTCGTGGACAGTTCATTGCCAGTACTGTCTTCAAAGGTCAAAAGTATCACTTTCGAGTGCTAGTCATCGATGGAAACGTCGAAAGTCTCCTTGGTCGGGGAGTCGCCAGTCGAATGAACCTCATTGTGAGAGTTCATACAGTCGTCGAGGATATAGGATGCCTCAAGACCGACCCAGTCAGGATCATCCTAAAAGAGAATGCTCAGCCTTCTGCCGTCTCCGTCGCCAGACGTGTCTCATTCCCACTTGTCGAAAAGGTGAGAGATGAGGTCAAACGTCTAATCAACCTTGGGATCATCAAGAAAGTCACCAGTCCTACACCTTGGTGTGCTCCCATGGTCCCAGTCATGAAAAAGACTGGAAAAGTCAGACTATGTGTCGACCTGAAAAAGTTGAACGTGAACATTGAGAGAGAAAGATTTGTTCTGCCGACCTTGGAGGATGTGACGTCAAGACTCCAGGGAGCGACGGTCTTCTCATGCCTCGACGCAGCAAGTGGTTTCTACCAAATCCCGCTCGAGGAGGACAGTCAAGACCTAACCACGTTCATAACGCCTTTGGGTCGCTATTATTTCCGACGCCTGCCGTTCGGAATCACCTCTGCCCCAGAAATCTTCATGAGAAAGATGCTCGAAGTCCTCGAGGGGCTAGAGGGGGTGTTCGTCTACATGGACGATATCCTAGTCTTCGGCAAGGATACCATCGAGCACGATGGTCGTCTGTCAAAAGTCCTTGAAACCCTTGACCAGTCAGGTTTAAAGTTAAACCACGAGAAATGTCTCTACAGAAAGTCGGAACTGAAGTTCCTTGGTCATCTGTTTAGCAAGGATGGAATCCGAGCCGATCCCGAAAAAGTCAAAGCCATTGAGGAACTGCCAAAGCCAGATTCAGTCACCAAACTACGCCAGTTCATGGGCATGGTACATTACCTTGGGTCGTACCTGCCCCATCTGAACTCTGTCACAGGTCCCCTGAACGATCTACTGAAGTCAGACCGTAAATGGACGTGGGACGTAGCTCAAGAAGATGCGTTCCACAAGACAAAGGAACTGATATCCTCAACACCAGTCTTGTCATACTATGATGTCACAAAGCCGATCATCGTCAGTGCCAACTCCAGCTCTTACGGGCTGGGAGGTGTGCTCCTGCAAGAGCACGACTCCGTCCTCAAGCCGATTGCCTTCTCTTCACGCACATTGACAAGTAGCGAGCAGAGGTACGCCCAGATTGAAAAAGAGTGTCTCGCAAGTGTCTGGGCGTGCGAGAAATTCTCGAGGTATATTTGTGGTCATGGAGACGTCACAGTTCTCACGGACCACAAGCCGCTGGTACCCCTCATCAACTCTAAGGACCTCGACGAGGTGCCTATACGATGTCAGAGACTGTTGATGAGACTTATGCGGTACAATGTCACTGCAAAACATGTCCCAGGCAAGGACATGCACATTTCTGACGCCCTGTCAAGAAGCCCTCTGCAGTCAAGTGAGTCCTCAACAGCCGAGGACGTGGAACTGCATGTCCAGTCTGTCCAGTCGAATATGCCAGCATCCGATGCTAAGAAAACAGAGATCCGCAATGCAGTGAACAACGATCCCACCCTCCAGTCAGCAATTGTCTATACGCTGACAGGTTGGCCAAGATACGAAAAAGACGTTCCTGAAAGCATGAAGAGCCTGTATGCTCATCGTGCATCTCTGTCAGTCACCGATGGCCTGCTAGTGTTTGCCTCAAGGATTGTCATCCCTAGTTCAATGAGGCCGGAAATACGGGACAGGATCCATGATGGTCACCAAGGAATCACCAAGTGCCTCAAAAGGGCACGTCTGGGGGTTTGGTGGCCCGGTATAACCACAGACATTAAAAGGATCGTCACTATGTGTAGCCACTGCGCTGAAAAGAGCCCAACGCATAGGCGTGAACCACTGATGACGACGCCCCTGCCCCAAGGACCCTGGATAAGGGTAGGGATAGACCTGTTCCATTACGTCGGTAAGGACTATCTCGTCATGTGCGACTACTACTCAAGGTGGGTAGAAGTCCTTGCCCTGACATCCACAACGTCCACAGCCGTCATCAGCCGAATAAAAGACGTGGTTGCACGTTTTGGTGTGCCGGTCGAGGTCGTGTCCGACAACGGCCCTCAATTCACATCAGCCGAATTCAAAGAATTCTCGACAAAATACATATTCAACCATATCACGTCTAGTCCGTACCTCCCAAATTCTAATGGGGAGGCCGAAAGAGCTGTCTATACCGCCAAACAGATGCTGAGCCAAAAGGACCCATGGCTTGCCTTATTGGTGTACAGAGACACTCCAATCGCAGCCACTGGTGCCAGCCCGTCACAGCTCATGATGGGAAGACATCTCCGCACCACGCTCCCAGTACCGTCATCTACTCTGGAGCCTATATGGCCTGACCGCGAGACGATCCTCGCCAGGGATAAGCGGTACAAGGCAACAACCGCAGAAAATTATGATCAACATCACGGCGTAAGGCCACTTCAACCACTCCAACCAGGAGAACCCGTCTTGGTTAACACCGACATCCAGAAGGGTTGGAAGGAGAAAGGAATAATACGAGGGGAAGCAAGTACTCCGCGATCGTACCAGGTCGAAACCCAGTCAGGAGTCCATCGAAGGAACCGCCGACATCTCAAGCAGATGCCACCAACCAGCATGCAGCCTACAACTACTGCCACAGTTCCATCGTCAGGCAGTACACCACCACCCAAGCCATGGTCGAGCCACCTTCAATGCCAGGTGCACCACCAATGCCTTCCGGCTCTGCACCGAGCGTAGAGCCTAGACGCTCAGCACGCACTACTACTAAGCTGACTCGCCTGATCGAGTCTAAAGAGTAGGGAAACCCATGGTAAAGATGGGTTCTAGGGTGACGTGCTAGCAACCGCTCCCCTATAGTTTAGCCAAACCGTAACAAACTATATACTCTCATATAAGTAACGCTAAGTCATTCATTAGTAACAAACATTGTAAGAGACTCTTCGTTCCGAAAGACTATACCAGTGCTCAAAGTATATCTGATCTAAAAGACTTAAAAGGACAGTTCCTAAGCTATACCTTTATTATCCTAAAGGGGGAGATGTTGTAAGATCGTCGACGCTATTAGCGCTATTGGGCACTACCCGTTGCAACTCTGTAGCCACTACTTTTACTGTTGTCTTATTGAAGTAAACATCCGGTTTTTCGGTACTTCCGGGACTTCCGGTTTACACACTGAATGCCTACATTCTGATTCCATTTTGTCTATAGTTTAAGATCTCAATACACTGATAAAACAGCTAAATCCGAGGATGACTAGACATTCCAAAACTCTCATCTTATGAGACTGAAGTTCACTCTTGGTGCTAAGGGGCAACTCAGTCTACCAAACTTTACACTTTATCCTTTTGATGTTTCATACACCTGTTATTGCTTATCATAGTTGTAAGCCACCACTTATCTACATGTATATGTAAACACACTCTGTAAACATAGGATAGCTTGTAGATAAACTTTGAATAAAGCAAACTGTGTAAACATAGGTATCCGGAATATAGGCCCTCCTGACTATAGGCCGCCTGCCTGTAGGCCCCCGGAACACAGGCCCCCTGCCCACAGGCCCTCCGGTTTTGCAGCCCCCTGCCTTTAGGCCACCCTGACTACAGGCCCCCGGACTGTAGACACAAATCTCACGTCCAACCCCTTCTTCTAAGTCTCACGTCCACTACCTCTTCCTCACGTCCACTACCTTTTCCTCACGTCCACTACCTCTTCCTCACGTCCACTACCTCTTCCTCACGTCCACTACCTCTTCCTCACGTCCACTACCTCTTCCTCACGTCTACTACCTCTTCCTCACGTCCGACCCCTCTTTTAAGTCTCACTTCCACTACCACCTCCTCACGTCCACTAGCCCTTCCTCAAAACCACTAACCCCCTCCTCACGTCCACCTGCTCCTCACGTCCACCCCCTTCCTTCACGTCCACCTCCTTCCCTTACATCCACCCCCTTCCCTGAGGGTGTTGGACGTGAGGGTGTTGGACGTGAGGGCGTTGGACGTGAGGGCGTTGGACGTGAGGGTGTTGGACGTGAGGGTGTTGGACGTGAGGGTGTTGGATGTGAGGGTGTTGGACGTGAGGGTGTTGGACGTGAGGGTGTTGGACGTGAGGGTGTTGGACGTGAGGGGGTTGGACGTGGGGGGGTTGGACGTGAGGGAAGGAGCTGGACGTGAGGGAAGGGGTTGGACGTGAGGGAGGGGGTTGGACGTGAGGGAGGAGGGTTGGATGTATGAAATGGACGTGAGATTTGTGCCTACAGGCCGGGGAGGGGGCAGTGGATGTGAGGAATTGGTAGTGGACGTGAGGAGGGGGTAGTGGATGTGAGGAAGTGGTAGTGGATGTGAGGAGGTTGTGGCCTATAGCCAGGGGGCCTATGGCCAGGATGCCAAAAGACCGGGGGCCTAAGATCCGGAGGGCCTAAGGGCAGGGTGCCTGTGGTCAGGGGGGCCTGTAGACAGGGTGCCTAAAGACCGGGTGCCTAAATTCCGTGTACCGTAAACATAGGATAGATGTAGTAGATAAGCTGTAAAGGTTAGGCTAAGTCATAAAAGGCCATGCATCTGTAGAGTAGACAGTTTTATATTTCTAGATATTGATACCTTTATTTTTACATATGTATAATGTCTTCTTAATATGTTCTGAATCATCCCATCTCATCTCATTTTACATCCTAGGGTTATCTGTATAGTATTAGTTTATATTCCAAGAAACGATCCCCAAAGGCCAATTGTAATATGTTTTGCACATTTTATGTTGCATATACTTTCGCGCGTCGATAATCTCAATAATATTAACCACTGGTCAATATGTACCTGTTCAGTCCAATTAACTGGTGAACCACGGAAATCAGCGTTTCTTTACCAAAGATGCTGTCTATAAATCAAATGAAATCATAGTAACAGCTTTATGTACTAGAAGATTATACTAGAAGATTATACATGTGAAACTTGAACATGGGGAACTCTCAGAAATACCCTAGCAGAGTAAGTATGTGGGAGCAGGGTATTTTGCTGAATCACCCTGGCAGGATATGGGACGGTACCTAGTGCTGAAGATATTTTGCTGAGTCACCCTGGGATATTGGCAGGTCTATGGGGGGAAGGGGCGCAATAACCCTTAGATCTAGTTATGTCTATTAAAGAAGTGAATATCATAAAATGTATTCCCTGATTCCAACACCTCTCCCCCACAAGTTGTTTCTGCTCTAATAATATTCTTGGCTGCAGCCAGGGATAGGGGACATGCACTTTTTTCCTACCAAGTCACTATCTGACATGAGGCCAATTAGAAAGTACATAATACACCCATTTGTAACTAAAGGTACAGACATCCTGACTACCAAAACAGAAGGTTAAATCTTATTAATGGTAAATTGTTTAATACATGCTCCACGTGTTACTTACCTGTTATTCACGATAGTCCCAGGATGATAATGTATGGAGAGTAACTGAAGACAGCACCTCAGCTATCCGCAGCAGGATTCCCACTGCATGTGATTGTGACCCAGTTTGGTGCCCTGGGGGAGGCCGGGGTGGAACCTCCTTTTGTAGGTGTAGGTTCCACCTGTGTAAACCTCAAAGCTCTCTGTGTAAACAGGGCTGACGATGAATATGCACCCTAAAACCGGTCATGATATGATAATGGGACTGCCTACTCGGGCCCACTAAATTCAACATCCAGATTTACACAGTGTCATAGATAGAAGATTGTCTTTATCATGTATATATCTAAAAAATAATTATCCATGGGATGTAATTGACATTCGCTATGGGCCTATATCGACTTCGTGTCCATATATTACAGGTATATTGACATTTTTGATATGTCAATAAACCTATCTTGAGAAATTAGAGCATCAAGGGTTATTAAGTAAACGGGGCTATAATGATGGGCCTAAAAATGAAAACATGTTGGTGCTGTTCTACAGCACTTTCCGAAAATGCAAAAATGTAGATTAAAAAAAAGACAATCGATACAATAAGGATAGAAATTCCAACTTTTGTGTGTGCTCCCCAAATCCGGAGCAAATCCCATTTATTGACAAAGATGCCACTGGTTATATTACTCTATTGTATCAGGAATTCCAACAATTTTGCTAAAATGTCTGTATTAACCCTAGTAGCAAACACAGTGTAGGGCCACACCGTGTTTGTTGATGAAGATCCATTTGGGCTAACTGATGGGCGCTCTTCGGTGGGCACAGGGCTATGGTGTGGTCCAATGGGGCTAACCAAGTTGGGAGCAGATATGCATGGGTTGCCCACTTTGGGTTTAAGATGGGTTGCCCAATTTGGTGCTACAGCATCAATAGGGATATAATTATTGGTTTATAGAATTGATTTAATCATTCCCCTGTATTTTTTTGCAGATAAGGTGCTAATATAATACTCCCAGAATACCGCCATGAAGGACATTCAGCAGGAAATGTTAATATGCTGTAAAATACTTTCTGCATCTATGAAATATGCTGTAAAATACTTTCCGCATCTATAAAACCCCATGACGTGTGTACAACTGCTAAGTGTATCCATCCTGCTAAACTACACTTAGCAGTCAACCATCCAACTGCTAACTGTATATAAAAAACTGCTGTCAGTGTAAAATTGTTCTCCAAAATGCAAAGACAAGAGTCATAAACTCTTAAAATATACATATGTGGTTGGTTTCTATTTGATTCTCATGGGTGAACTATAAAATGTTTTTTTTTTGAGCCAGTATTGCATTTTTGCCAAAATTCAAGATGACTACAAAACATTTTTACTAGATTGTTACCTTATGCTAAATGTATCAATGTCCTTAATTGTATCAATATAACTTGATACACTTAGCAGTTGGATGGCTGACTACTAATTTTAAGTACTACAGTTAGCAGGATTGATACAACTAGCAGCTGTACACGCTGACCTGCTCAATTCATATGCTCCCGTCCCCCACTGTGTAGGAATTGACAAAAAACATTTTCATTATTGGTTTTGTGATTTTATTACATGTATGTTGGCTGGTCCTTTTTATTACAATGGAATCGGACCTCGATAATAATATATATATAGTGTCCAGGGTAACTTATCCTATATGACGTAATGTAATATGACGCATAGATCAATTATAAGGAGTATGGTCATGTAATTAGGGGCAGTCCATAAATTACGTCACGCAAGAGGGGGGTCTTGGTCTTAGTGTGGCACACAATGTACGGGGAGAAGTGTGACAGTTGGAACGGGTGGACGGGTGTTGAAAATGGGCGATATTAGTTTGGCGTAATTTGTGGATGGCCCTTTGTCTATTTAGTTCAACTCAATTATACAGTATATGGAGGTATGCGTAGAGGCTACAAGTACACATAATTTCGTTTTATTTAGATTTCCACACCCGTTTGAATCATATACTGTATTGATGATATTTGAGTTACAATTCAGACTTATCCTTTGGAACTTCTTCATTCATAACAATGAGAACTAATTTGCCCGAGTTAGCATTGGACTCCATTGTCATATGGGCAGCAGAAATCTCGTCAGCAGGGAAAGTCTGAGCAATAATGGGCTTGAGATTCCCTGTGGCAAAGTGTGGAAGGGCTTCTTTGTTGAAGGCTGCTACAAGATCGGCTTTATACTGAAATGCATAATAGAAACACATATAATAGAGAACAATGACAGATTAAGAGGAATACAGATTTTCAAATAAATCATAAAAATCTTACGATCGTTTCACCAGAGTATTTATCCACATAAAGAATTGTGGTATGTTGAGATAACCAGAGAGTTGTTATACAGATATTTCCTGTGAATAAGACATATGATAGTTGATAAATATGAAGGCAGTAGTACTTACCTTAATGGATCTGGGTCTGAGCAGAGTTGCTGCCAAAGTTCCACGTTTCATCAGAAGTTTACCCAATAGATTTCCCTCGACTCTAGGACCACCTGCAGGAAAATTTGTGAAAGATTCGATTGCCAGTCCAAAGAACACATGATCAGGCTATTTGACAAAACTAGTAAAACTTATTCTGTAAATCATAAAATTGTAAATTATTGAATATATGCATTATGTCTAAAGTATGAATATTCTTTGTATATCTAAATCTGTATCTCTCTATCTATATCTATTCACATAGCATTGTGTACTTTACTTACCGAGAAGTCCATACAGAACCCAGCGGCCATCATTGGCTAAGGCACCAACATTTTGTTCCAAGTAGGAGGCACCCACACAATCAAGAATGACATCTGCTCCATGCCCTATAGTGTAATTAAAAGGGTAAAAAACACTAATCAAACACGAAAAAATACTTTCATTACAGAGCAAATATATAATTGAGAAAATAAACAATGTTTCAGTATGCGCCAAGAAATGCAAGTCTAAGAATAGTACTTTATGCAGGCAACTAAGAAAAGGTACTCATTTATTACTCTAATACCAATAGCTGTGGACTTTGTTGTCGTAATACTGCTGCTTCAACAAAGATAACAAACATTACCATTCATGTAAATTTATCCTAAAAAGATCGACTTGGTTGAATAAACAAGCCTTAACAGGGTGAATGCTAAACATTGTAGATATTTAATTTGTGCTGAAACTTTTAAAATCGAGTCACATTGCTATATTCTACAAAATTATTTTCTTAAGTAAATTCTGCTACAGAACAGAAGTACATACCATCGGTAGCCTTTTTCACTTTCTCCTCCCATGGTCCCTCTTTGTAGTTGAATCCGTGCTCTGCTCCCAAACTGATTGCCTTGTCCAGCTTAGCTTGACTTCCAGCTGTGACAATTGGCCTAGCACCAGCTAGACGAGTGAGTTGTACAGCTGCGGTGCCTACTCCACTGCCACCCGCATGGATGAGTACGAAGTCACCTGCTTTCACACCACCTTAATATTTGAAAGCAACATTTTCAATTTGCATTTCTTTTTATAAGTATCATAGAATGGCCTATGAACACATTTCTTCAGACAGATTATTTCAATATATGAGAATGAGAATTACATGGTATATAAATTATTATCATATGGGTACACTTTTTCTGTGATAGTATGTACTGCAAGGAAGATATCCAGCTCCTCCAACTTGTGCATATAATTTGGTATCTTTATGAATGCTAAAATGGAATATAAACATGCCACATTGAAGCAATAGGGCTAACATCAAACTTGAAGTCAACTTACCAACAAGATGCAATATTTGATAAGCTGCCAACCAGACCTCAGGAATTGCTGCTGCTTCAGTATAAGACATCCCATCTGGGATAGGCAATAGGTGGTCCTCGTGAACTGCAGCATATTCAGCATTACCTCCTCCTGTTGGTTAAGTGTATAAAGTGTATAACGTGTTAGTCCGATCATTTAGAAGAATCTCCCTTTTCTACAATTATTATTCTTTGATTAGCTTTATCCTTTATCTTGTCTATATATTTTAATGTACACTATAAGATCTTCCATATGCCACATATTTCATTATATATAGTACAACTTCATCATCCCATATCTCTCACAGCAAGTTGATTGATATCTCACTGTTATAATCTCAAACAACTTATCTTTCATGACAAGTATCATATACATTTAAACATGTGAAATCATTGAATTCCTATCGAGTTTTCTGTTATTATAACAACAATGTCAACTATATATCACTTGGAATAGAGAAGTAAATAACACAGATAATTATGGTTCCTGTTATAATGTCAGAAGGAAGAAAGTCTGTGTGAACTGTTCCTGCTAATTTAGGTATATCATATACAGTCCTCTAAATTTGCTACCTTATTTAGCCTACCTGATAAAAGGGCCATCACACGGTCACCAGTTTTCCATTTGGTGGCTTCTTCACTAAGTTGGTGCACATGTCCTGCTGCTTCAAGGCCTAGAACGGGGCTTGTACCTTCTGGTGGGGCATACTTCCCTTTTCTCTGATAGAAGATAGGCACATTATCACTGGTATGAGGGCAGTACATATTGTTTCTGTATAAAGTAGTTTGGATGTGATATAGTTGCAATTGATATGCTAATCTCTGACAATCGTTACACCAGAGTTCCTCTTTGTTTGAATTTAATACCAAGTCCCTCTGCTGTGACATATGTGTGCCTCTCACATTGCGGTACCTACATTATGATACAAACAGTTATTACCTGTAGCGTGTCTGCTCTGTTGATAGCTGTGGTATGAACCTTTATCAGGACTTCATGTGCTTTTAGCTGAGGCATGGGTGCTTCACCAAAGAATAGCTTCTCCGGGCCTCCCTCTTCATACTGAGCTGCACGCATCATTCCGTCTGATACAGATGGCTGTTGAATATTAAAGAGAATGTTCCTTAGCTTCCTTGTGTCTGATAAAACCTTTGACTGAATACATGTATTTGTGTTTTGAAGCAGAGAGTTAGCAGATTTCAAGCAGAGAATTAACGACAGGTTGGGTATTGTCTCCAGTTGAATATCTCCTAATCAAGCAATGTGACAGATCTATCTGAAGGAAGACTGAATTATTTCAGGGAGTGGTCATCATTGAACAACAAATAATGACCACTCCCTTAGGTTCAGTACAGCTTACTGGACACATTTAAGAGTAATCAGTGAAAAAATATTTGCATACATACAATTTATGCTGTATATAGATGCGTTATATAGATATGTAAATTGTATATAGGCAAATATTTATCTAACACAGTTTTTTCCATACTACTGTAATTAACAAAATATCACCCGTCGGTTATATAAATGGGCAAACCACCATACGGGTTATACGTGGCCAAACCTCCAGTGATCTTTATATGATGTGCCGAAACTCTGAATGTGGGTTATACACGAGATGCAGGTTATATGCGCTACTTTACAGTTCATGCAACGGTCATCCCTTAGTTCTCAAGGGGACAACACAAATCACTGACTTGATCTAGTTTATTCACCCTACTAGGATGCAATGGTTTAGATCGAGGATTTGCACACCATAGGTGTGGTGACCGGCCTTTCATTGGTGTACAGGAGTCATGATGGATGAATGCATCAGTGTGTACTTGAAGCAGTTTGCCAGTCTCTAAAGGGTTAGTGTATATGAGTCATGATGCATGAATGCATCATTGTGTAGTTAAAGAAGTGTGCTGTCCCTAAAGGGTTAGTATACAGGAGTCATGGTGCACAAATGCATCGGTGTGTAGTTGAAGCAGTGTGACGTCCCTAAAGGGTTAGCGTACAAGAGTCATGATTCATGAATGCATCACTGTGTAGTTGAAGCAGTGTGCTGTCCCTAAAGAGATAGTATACAGGAGTCATGATTCACAAATGCATCAGTGTGTAGTTGAAGCATTGTGCTGTCTCTGAAGGGTAAGTATACAGGAGTCATGATGCACAAATGCATCAGTGTGTAGTTGAAACAGTGTGCTGTCTCTAAAGGGTTAGTATACAGGAGTCATGATGCACAAATGCATCAGTGTGTAGTTGAAGCAGTGTGCTGTCCCTATAGAAGTAGTGTATAGAAGTCATGATGCACAAATGCATAAGTGTGTAGTTGAAGCAGTGTGCTGTCTCTAAAGGGTTAATATACAGGAGGCATCTTGGACAAATGCATCAGTGTGCAGTTGAAGCAGTGTGCTGTCCCTGACGAATTAGTGTATAGAAGTTATGATGCACAAATGCATCAGTGTGTAGTTGAAGCAGTGTACTGTCCCTGAAGAATTAGTGTATAGAAGTCATGATGCACAAATGCACCAGTGTGTAGTTGAAGCAGTGTGTTGGCCCTAAAGGGTTAGTATACAGCAGTCATGATGCATAAATGCATCAGTGTGTAGTTGAAGCAGTGTGCTGTCCCTAAAGGGTTAGTATGTAGGAGTCATGATGCACAAATGCATCAGTGTGTAGTTGAAGCAGTGTGATGTTTCTAAAGGGTAAGTATACAGGAGTCATGATGCACAAATGCATCAGTGTGTAGTTGAAACAGTGTGCTGTCTCTAAAGGGTTAGTATACAGCAGTCATGATGCACAAATGCATCAGTGTGTAGTTGATGCAGTGTGCTGTCTCTAAAGGGTAAGTATACAGGAGTCATGATGCACAAATGCATCAGTGTGTAGTTGAAGCAGTGTGTTGGCCCTAAAGGGTTACTATACAGCAGTCATGATGCATAAATGCATCAGTGTGTAGTTGAAGCTGTGCTGTCCTTATAGAATTAGTGTATAGAAGTCATGATGCACAAATGCATCAGTGTGTAGTTGAAGCAGTGTGATGTTTCTAAAGGGTAAGTATACAGGAGTCATGATGCACAAATGCATCAGTGTGTACATAGTTGAAACAGTGTGCTGTCTCTAAAGGGTCAGAATACAGCAGTCATGATGCGCAAATCCATTAGTGTGTAGTTGAAGCAGTGTGCTGTCCCTAAAGGGTTAGTATACAGCAGTCATGATGCACAAATGCATCAGTGTGTAGTTGAAGCAGTGTGCTGGCCCTATAGGGTTAGTTTACAGGAGTCATGATGCACAAATGCATCAGTGTCATTGAAGCAGTGTGCTGTCCCTAAAGGGTTAGTATACAGGAGTCATGATGCACAAATGCATTAGTGTGTAGTTGAAGCTGTGCTGTCCCTATAGAATTAGTGTATAGAAGTCATGATGGACAAATGCATCAGTGTGTAGTTGAAGCAGTGTGCTGTCTCTAAAGGGTTAATATTCAGGAGTCATGATGCACAAATGCATCAGTGTGTAGTTGAAGCAGTGTGGCAGCCTCAAAGGGTTAGTGTACAAAGAGTCATGATGCACAAATGCATTGCTGTCTAGTTGAAGCAGTAAGCCATCATTAAAGGGTTAGTGTATAAATAGTCATGATGCATAAATGCATCATTGTCTAGTTGAAGAAGTGTGGTATCCATAAAGGGTTACGGTACAATATTCACGATGCAGTTTATGAATGCTCCCACCACCTCTGCCTGCTTGGATTTACGAATGCTACCAGACGACTGCCAGGTCACGCACCACTGGCTCTGCCGCTGTGTAGGCTGTACCCGTGGGGGCTACTCCCTATATGATCTATAGTAGCTATGTGCGTACACAGAATCCCGGAAAAGGGGTCCTATTTGGGCCCCACTGGCGGATCCGGCCGGATCCGGCAATAGGGGTCCTTTTTGGGCCTTTTTAGCGCAAAAGGGGTATGTTTTTGGGTCAGGAATATCCAACCAAAGAGTCAAAATAAATCCTGTAAAAAGGGGTATATTTTTCTTGGATTGTGGCCCAATATTAGGGTGGTATCCCGCCAAAAGGGGTCCAATTTTGGCCAATTTATGTGGGTATCCTGCTAAAAGGGGTCCAGTTTTGGCCAATTAAGAGTATCCCGTCAAAAGGGGGTCGATTTTGGCCGATGAAGGGTGGTGTCCCACTAAAAGGGGCCTACTTTTTTCACATTTTAGGGGGTTATCCCGCCAAAACGGGGGTGTTTTGATGGATTTTTGTCCCGGTAAAAGGGGTCAATTTCAGGGTGATGTACGCACATGGTATCCATAAATGTGAGAGTGGCCCCCCCGGGAGGCTGTACTGTGCCTACGGTTCGCGGTTGCAGGGTTAAGTCAATGGTGCGTGTTTTCTCTCTCTGTGCTTACAGGGCGTTCACTTCCCTTCATATAGACCGGATCCATGGAACATGGTGCCGGTCAATAAATGGCAGGTGCTTCGAGGATCAACACATATAGCCGAGGTAGGCCATGGCATAATTAATACTTGCATAACATGTTTACCCACCAGTGGTTTTCCATTGCACATTGCACAAAGAAACTATTTCATGGTTGCAAACGAATTCTTTTACAAACATCTATTTTGCACCGGAAAGAATGACAAAGACACTCAATTATTTGCTTTGTTTATTTTTTGCAGTTTTACATTGCTTACATAACCCTATAAACTGGCATTTAGGTGAGAAGACTACATAGTGGAGGATGGACGTGCAATGAGATAAATAAGGAAAGAATGGTGGGCATACTTGTGATTTAGCCTACATCACAGCTGATTTTAGCAGATATTATTGTGATTTCCTTCAAAATGCAAATGTTTGTATAAAATTGACTTGAGATTTAAAAAAAAAGTATACTCAAAAATGCAATATCATATCAGTTAAACGGATATTTAAGACTCGGCTAGGGAGTATATCAATTACTCAGTGCAGGAAGCTATCACTCAATGACCAATCAGTAATAGAAACATTTACAACTGGTACATTTGACATGACTTCCCACTTGTCGCAGGACCGTCTCTCCCACGTGCATACACACATCAACTAGGTCTGCTACAAGCTAGAACAGAATCACATATTATTAGAATTTTGAAAGAATTAACCCTTTAAGGACGGATTTGCTTAAGGATGAGATTTGTCGGCAAGATGCAGCAGCAGCGAGTTACTCACCGGGGCTGCATTGGTTCATCATGCCGACCCCTTTGGGGTGTCTAAACCCTGTAGGGTCGGCATGATGCTTGAATGCAGTCATGGCGAGTTACTCCATGACGACCAAGGACATGATGCATTAGAGCAGCAACTCGACCTCTTCAGACCTCTTCCAACTCTAGCATGAATTTAATATTTATAGGACCATCATTTGTTTTTCTTTAAGGCAGAGCAAAATAGCATAGCATATAAGGCCTCTCTAAAGCATAACGGATGGGTGAAAATACAGATATTAATTCCTCTATGGTGGGAAGGAAAGCCATCTCTGCAGGGGCCAATGCCAATATGACCTCTTGTGGTCGAAGATGGAACTAAAATGGCTTAGTCATGTGTGGCTAGTACACTTAGAGCAATCAATACACACTTATGGTGGAGGTCTACATACAACAAATAAATAGGGAAGTATATACAATGTATAATCTGCATGAATACACATGAAAACCCTTATGGTTGTGGAGGGGAATAATGCTTTCATTATGCATATAAATAGGAGCATAGTGGGTTGTATAAATCCACCTGTACTGTGAGGTGCTGGTGTGGCTGTGCCTCCTCCAGTACCACTGGTAGGCCTAGTAGTAGTAGCAGTGCTAGTCCCAGCAGTAGCAGTAGTACTCCTTCTTGTCCTACGGTCTAGATCACCCAGAATAGGTCCTACACATACCGTAGGTTACCTACTGGCAGATCATGGTAGAGTCCACATTTAATGCAAAACTTCTCAGGCATTACTGAAATCAGCAATTACTGACAAAAATACAGTCAACCATAACCAACATGCTGAGTGTGGTAGATGGTTGCCACAACACAACCAACACAGTAGTAGTTCCAGTGGTGTAGGATAGGTGGGGGTACGGTAGGTGCATTGGGGCATGTCCAGGGAGTCTTTATACTATAGACCGATGCAGCAAGAAAGGGTGACTTTTTCAAAATAAAGTAAACTTGAACCGGAAAATTAAATCAAAGATTGAGCGTGTGAGTGAACTCACAGATGACTCAGGGTCAGGGAGAGGTGTGAAGGGAAATGTATCATTTATCATTGTAAGAAAGAGAAAGGGTGCGCTCTTGTATTAATAGGACGTGACCTTTGACCTTGATTTTGACCTTGTTCCAACCTAGATATCATTCTACACATAACAGAAATGGATTCAGCACCTTTGGTTTACCCTAGTCCACTATCCATATCATCCATTGGTCACCATATCAGGTTCTCTCCAGGATTCCTGACTGGCTCCCCCTATTATATCCTGTCTGCACTGTTTTGGATAGCATACCCAAATTGTGCGTCACAAGTATAGCATATCAGGAACTGACCACTACCTGCACCACACAACCTATAGGTCGCATGATGCAGGTGCCCTAAGAAAGTCACAACGAGTGAGGCAAGTCGCGCAAAAAAAGGGTATACTCAGAAAAGATTTGAACACTGACTTTTTTTTTTTTGGGGGGGGGGGGGGGGGGGGGTACTTGAGCCCAAATTCTAATTTTTATGTCCCCTGATCTTGGCTATCTATGTATTTTGTCCTCTCACGTCTATGTCCAACACACACTGAATGAAAAGGTTTCTCCCATGTCCATATTGTAAATAGAAGTGATCCTTGTTTTTGGTATGTACAGGGTATTATATGAAGTTCATTTAAGTGATTTAAATAATATAGAGGGCATTTCAGCTTAGTTGGATGGCATTTTAATATGTTAGATGGTAGATTTATGCCAGAAAGATAGAAATGTGCTACTTCTTTGGTGAGAACAGCATTTCTATCAGCTCCAATCTTTTTTTTAACCTTGCAGCCTATGGAGAGTTCATTTAGAGGGTAGTCATTTAACAGTACTTAAGTGTTTAAAGAAAAGAGAGAAAAAATATGCAAAGATCGCAGTTGATTTGTGAGTAGAAGAAAAGAGATATTGATTTACCTTTTGAAGGAAATATTTGTCCCCCGATGTTGCCCATTCTTTTATTTTATTGTATTTTTTCTAACTAAAATAGAAACTGAGTAATAAGCATTTTAAAATGGCTAAAAAACGTCTTAAAGAAAAAGCCAGTCGTATATGCCTCAGGGTATGGACCCTGAGTCAATAAATGGAATGAGGTTAATTTTTTTTTTATAAAAAAAAAAGAAGAAATCTAGTCCTACCGTGGAAGTCTGTTGGTCGAGGGCCCCGAGTGGCTGGCCAGGCATCTGGTAGGGACCAGGCACGCACCGGTGCCGTGATGATTTACTCGACTGTCTCTGAAGCTGATCTTTCTGCCGTCGCCATGCGCGGACACATGACTCGTCCACCCCAAAGAAGTCGGCGCACTTCCGGTTGGAATTCACGGTCTCGGCATGGGCGATGCAGTCCAGCTTAAACTGGAGGCTGTACTTGGCTCTCTTAGTGTTTGCTTTTTTATATCCCAGATCTGCCCGGCCGATCTGAGAGCAGCTGGAACCGCTAGGCGAGAATACCAACGGGTCCAGAAACTGCTGCAACATATTTCAAATAAAATACTAATTTTAAGTAGGTTCACATATATTATCTCTCATGTCAATGGAGTTATCGAGGCGAATCAATCGGACAAGGCATGGTCCAAAATACAGATAAAAATTCATAACAAATGGACTTGACCCCCAATGAATCCTTTAATGGCAGTGGAGCGAAGGTGTGAATGATGTTAACGCTACCTCATTAAATGAGGCTTTTGCAATGGCAGGTGGGGGTCAAGCGATTCAAAACGTAGACAATATGGTCAACATAATGGTGTACAATACTTTACGCATATAGAGTTTTATTCTTTGGGAGGTTTGCTCTAGATGTAGGCTACTTTATAGTGAATATATATGCCGGTTGGAATATAAATCAAACTAGAACTATCTGATTTACCGTATATGTGTATGATTGGGCGTCTGACAAGATTTTTCAGAGTATACCGTTGTAAAATATTAAACTACCTCGTTATGGGTTCTCCCGAATGAGGTCGGTGGAGCAGCCCACTGTTGTCCTTGGACGTAGTACTCTAATCCCTGGTCGTTTTTCTTATCTACTGACTTATTTGTGCTCATCTAATAGAACAAAAAAAGCATTTTGAAGAAATCTTTAAAATGTGCAGTTAAGAAAAGAAGAAGAGATGCAGCACAGTGCATGGTGGTGGGAGAAGGTTCAAGAATAAACATTCTTTTGAAAGGTGAATACTTCCTTTTTAAAGCACTTAATTCACTTTAAATTCTCGGGTATACTGTTGTCGTACTTAATATCGCGCTGTTTAAATTTTCACGTTTTTCACACACAAATTTTTTTTAACCTGCCCTTCCTCTTAACTTGTGAAAATCCTATAACCCAAAAGGGGGGCTGATTATGGCTACTTTGTTACTGTACTTGGAAGCAGCACCTTCGTCACGCAGTACAGCGTAGCCCTTATCAGGCTTATCTTTCCCATGATAACACACCTCTTAAGGGGTTTACTGGAATAGGAAATGTACCTGTACTAGAAAGATGTGTTAATTTTTTTATCAGAGAAGATCTAGTTTACCTACAAGGTAATACAATACAAAATTGGAAAGACATTCAAAATATGCTTTAGGAATTTTTCAATACCATTATTTGAAGAACCAAAAATGTGACTTTTCCTAGAACATTGCCTATGTAGTTAGACCCTTTGTGCTCTGCATAGTAACCAGAGAACGGCTTCCCAGAATTTGTACTTTGTAATTGTGCATAACCTGCACCAAGGGTCTGATTCGTTATGTGGATTAAATACCCGTACTTGGTGGTAGATAAAAGGTAAGGCAGATGATAGGGTTGTGGAAGATTCAAATAGCTCAATAGGCTATAAGAACACTGACCTGGTCTCCATCTTGAAGTGGTGTTGTTCGTCTTTTCTTGGATTGTTCAGCTGGACAGTAGTAGCTGGGCTCATCGGGTAACACGAATGCGCATAACTCGCAGATGTTGTAGTTGGCGCTTAACTTCCCACACGCAGGACATACTGCATACTTCCCTTCCTCCGTCTTGTGTAAAGATAAATCATAATAAGATTACGTTCTGTTTCAGGCACGCCATTTTAGAACTACGATGTGGGATGCTTCTTTCACTGGCAAGAGCTACCTTGTTATGATGGATTCTATGCCGTATCCAACCGCCGAAAAAAATCATAGTAACTCCATAGTCTGCTATGATCAATGAAAAGTAGCGGATTTCTTTATGAATATAAATATTCTTGAAAATCAATTTTTTAGGACCCTTTCTTCTGTGAAATTTCAATCTGTGGCTGCTATTTCCAAATCGTCCCTGCCCCCCCCCCCCCCCTCACATACGTACTCAATATTTCAGCAATAAATGACATATTTCTGAGACAAATATAAAGCAAACTTGGATTTCAGGCCTGAATTGGCATTCTTTATTCAAGGATTAAAAATCAAACCAGTTATATTTCATACATAAATTTAATAGGCCTTTAACATGTACTAAAATTATGACTATAGAGATGCCATATACATGTAGTAAAGATGCAGTTAAACACCTACCTCTTTATGCTCTCTCTTGACTCCGGCTCTTGGAAACACAATTTCACCAATTCCATCTTTAGTGATATCTGATATCTCACTCATTGTGTACTTCAACGTGTCCCTGAACTGTTATTCGTGTTGATATGGTCAGTGCTGAATTCGGTTGTGCTCCCTAATAGCCCTGCAACTGTGAGAGAAAGAAAACTTCAGTAGAAGTATGAGAGGATTATTCCTAATCATTCATGTTCATCATAAACGGCAGTACAAAGGGAAAAGTCGTAATAAATCAGCATTTGCTTTTATTTTTGAGCTATAACCAATGTATGAGTGAGTTTTAAGGAAAATAATGTTAAGTATTTACCCTTAGAAGTAAGGGTTGTCCTTGAAGTCATTGGATATGCTGCAGCTGTGTTTGCCAGGCATGGGATTGGGTCTTGAAGAAAAATCCAAGACGCAGTCAAACCCCTTTCTCCGGGGGATATGCAAGAGAATTTGCATGGGATGGGTCCCATGAGGTCAGAGCCTAAGACCCTCCCTCCCCTTTACTATCAATGTTAAAATATTTTCTCACTGGATCTGTACAAATCGCAGAGGTGACCAAATTGAATCCTTGAATTCTAAAGAATCCCATGCCTGAAGTTTAGCAGTTCGTACAGTGATTGCTGAGGTATCCATGATTACAAGCACATTGTGTGTTGTGGGTTAGTAATTACTGGCTAATTGTGGACACATGCATATTACCACACAGTGATGTGTAGGCCCTAGTCACAGTAAAACCTTGCAATAGAAGCCGCAGCTCGTGTATAAGCTGTTTTAGGAAATCCCATAAGCCGCCCATAGAGTGTGATTTGGGCTGCCTGTATAAGCCGCTCCCCGACCTGGGGCTAATCCTATAAGCTGCAGCAGGGAGGCTTATGCAGACTAGACGCAGACTAGACCCTCCCTGCCTGCACTATGGTGGCTTCGAGTCGCGTTAAAGCAGTGGCCTAGATGCAGGGTTTTACGAGTGACTTAAGTTAAGAGCTGTGATGTCGCATGCAAAGTGCAGTGAGCTCAGAAGGGATTTGTGACATTCTTGCCCAGGCCCATTTTGAACCCCCTTGCACGAGGGGGCGAGGAGGGGGAAATAAATGGCAAAGCCCTATTTTCAGGGAAAATGGCAGGGTATTACTATTGGACTATATTACATACTATGAAGGGAGAGGTGCATGAAAAAAGCTACATACCCCCAAAATGTAATAGATCTTTAATATCTGGGTAAATTCTATTAAATCACTACTACGGTGGATCTACTTGTACTGTATAAAATTATAAATCTATGGTTAAAATGAGTGGTCAACTCATAGCGAGGGGGGGGGGGTCAAAAATGCCGACTTCTATTTGGGAGAGGGGCAAAAGATGTCGATCCCTTTCTGGGTAGCGGCAGGCAAAAAACGTCACTTGTTTTCAGCGAAAAAGTCTGCGGCGCCTTGCTATACACCATGTGTTATATGTGAAGGCTAGTGGCCATCGCCCCGTCTAGTCCAACATAGTGTCGAGTCGATGAAGAAAGTCGTTTATGAATATACATTTGTATCATCTAAATCTATAGATGCTGGTTGAATACTTATAAGTTATAGTGAGTGAACAAAACACAACATCAGCAAGACATCTTGTACAATGTACAAACAGTGACAGTGCAACTAGGGGACGGGAGAGGGTATTTATTAATGTATTAAAGGATGTGGTCTTTTCAACAACGTGGCGATAAGCCGCAGCCATACCTTTGACAAATCCCATAAGCTGCATCTGTGTCTGCTATTGGCTACTTTAATTTGATACCGAGCGGAAGTCCCTGTATATTTAAAAAAAACTCCAGTTGGTATCCCTCACTCAGAACCCTCTCCTGACCCTAATTCACAACCTATAAAAACAGTATTTTCACTATAAGATAGCGGTTAACACTTCACAGGGAGCTGATTCATTTAAAACCGTTCTGAAAGCTCCCCCAAAAAAGCCCTTTATGCAGTTATGCCATACTTATGGCTTAGCCAATACTTGTTATGGTGCACGTTAAGAATAAGAGAATACCCTATTAATTGGATATTTAAAGCGATTTGAGATTGTTACTTAAGTCCTAGTAGGGGAGGCCTGGGACATTATTTTGAAATCAGACCGTTTTTGTTTGTTATTTCTACAATATCGACAATAGCGAACTCCATCGGTTTTCTGGAGAAACACTGACAGAACCAGAAATTAACGTATTAGTCAATTTAATTGTTTAATTTCTCTCTGATAGCACTCTGACGTGCAGTATTCAGGTTATTCTAACCTGCTTCCGTGTATAGGTAGAGCTTGTTTAGATTTTGCCAAATAATGGGGAGAACTTGGCAAAATGAGCTTAACACTGCAGGTCATTGACCTGAAGCCAATTTAAGATATGTTTATTGCATATAGCTATGATTGAAACAAAAAGAAAAGGAATTTAATGACGGATTCTCAAGGAGAATTGGGACACCTCACAATCGAGCCGAAACTATTATGACTTGTCACTCAGATATTTCACCCGATACAAGTGTATCTTCAGTCTCGGACCCCGACTGTATGTATACAGTCTGGGAGAATGCTTATGTATTGGGTTGTAATGGATGTCACCAATCTGGACATCATGGGTTCGAGTCCCACCATGGCACAATGGCTAGTAATTTTGGTATCTGTTCAATGGCCCTCTATTACACTATTGTCCCTATCCTAATATGTAATATGTGTTATTACTATACCAGCATTGGGGTATTTCTGCTTAAAAAAGGCCAAATAAATAATGTAAAAAAAACGAACCTACGTTTTCCCAAGGTGGGATTCGAACCCATGATGCCATACACAACCTCATTCATGGTCATGTGCAGGGCTAGGCAACTGTCGCAATGTCGCAAGAAATGTGCGACAAGGGCCTAGGAAAATGCGACAGTGACATTAGGGTTATTCTGGGCTTTCCAAAACTGAAAGAATTTTGCAAATAGTCCAATTAGAACCAAAGTTAAGACTATTTTAATAGCATGCCTTTCAAAGTGTTGTAGAGCAATATACTACATAGAACACACCAATTTAAGGTAGAATTTCTAAAATTTCCTTGCACAATAATATTATGTTCTGATAACCACCAGAAGACACCACTTGAACAAAAGAAAATCTAAATTCTTGGAGCAATATACCCCCAAATGCCCATGATATATAAATTCTAAAGGTAGCATTTTAAAATCTTCCTGATACTGCATACTCTCAGAGCCATCAGGAGACATCAATCTAAAAGGTAGAATTTGTAAATTTCCAAGAGCCTCAAATCAGGATACAAGCTAGACCTATATTAAATTTCTTTCTTTCTCTCTCTTTTTTTTTTTTTTTTTTTAGCAATGTGTCTCCTAATGCCTCCAAGTATACCAATCTATAGAGATTCTCATGGGGCATTATGCCCTCAAAACTCCACAGAACACAACAATCTTAATGCAGAATTTCGGAAATTTCCTGGAGCAAAAATTATGTCAGAAGGCACCAATCAAAATACAATTTCATTTTGTTTCTTATGTATCATGCATGCTCCCAGAACCATCAGAATACATCAATCTAAAATGTAGAATTTCAAAATTTTCCTAGAGCAAAGTGTTTCTCAGTCCTCAGACAGTCTAAAATTATGAATTCAAAATTTCTTGAACTAATATGTCCCCAAGCTCCACAAAACACATAAATTGAGAAGTAGATTTTCTAAGTTTTTCAGGACCAAAATACCCCCCAACCCTCAGAATCCACCAGTAACAAGTACATGTAATTCTTCTAAAAATGTCCAGGAGCAATAATGTAGGGGAGGGGAGTCATCCTCCTACACTCCAAGTTAATTTCTGTTTAACTCAATCTTCTGTTTTTGGGTAGCCCTAGACAGCTAGAAGAAGGGAGAAGAAGACTCTTAGTCGTAGGCATGTAGGCACCTTTAATGTCTGCCATCCTGATATACTTTGCTCCATGGACTTCTAAGTTTGCTCCAGCATATCACAACATGCCCAGCCCTGATGTGACCATGGTTAACCAATCAGTAGTTGAGCTATCTCATTAAGAAATGATCCAGGATCCTGGATCATTTTCTAACTAGGTCACAGTTATTAGATACAAATTTGTCCAGGCCCATTACAGCCTGACGGCTGTAATGGGCCTGGAGGGCTCGAGGCTGGTGTATCTTAGGGAGTGCTCACTTTTTAACAACAGGGGGGGGTGGTGAGATTTCGCGCGGAGCGTGCGAAATTTTTTCACCCCCCCTCCACGAAATTGTTTACCCCCCCGCCGGCAGGCCGAAAATCGCGCGCGTTCGCACCCCTTAGCATAGTAACGCGCGGGCTTTTCCCCTCAAAACAGGTTGAATTTTTTTGACCCCCCCCAAGAGGGGTCTAAATTTTTTACCCCCCCCGGTCAAGGGGTCCAAATTTTTTAACCCCCCCCCCCCAAATCCACCACCCCCCCCCCCTGTTGTTAAAAAATGAGCACTCCCTTATTTGATTTAGTTTCACTTTCAAGCTAATGTAATGTTTCATTTTTGGCACATAGAGATGCTCTTATGTCGTTATATGCATTACTAGGTATATTTAAAGGGAAATTATGCATTGAACCAGGAGATTTGGGACGGAAGCATCCCAGTTCTCCTCGGGCTGGCATTTTTAAGCAAAATGCTGATATAGGTGCAAATAGGCTAAATTCAAAGCCGGGATTCAAAGTCAAGTGTTTATTAAGTACCGTAAAACCCCGCCTATAAGCCGACCCCGCCTATAAGCCGAAAGTGAGTTTAAGGAAAAAAATTCGGCTTATATGATATCATTTTAACATTTAAGAGAACCCCGCCTATAAGCCGAATGTGACTTTTGGGGTCTTGGGGACCCCCTGACCCCCAACCTGACCCTACCAAAAAAGTGTTTTAAAACAGATTTTGATTCTTTTATTCAATTGAAATACCATGTGCCATTGGTATAGCAAGTATACTTAACGTGAAGATGGTTTGTAAGGCATTAAAATTGAGTAAAATTACTGTCTAAGTTTTCATACTTTTCTATACCATAATCTCAAATATCCTTTGACAAACCCCCGCCTATAAGCCGAATGTGAGTTTGAAGGAAAAGATTCGGCTTATAGCAAATAAAAACGCCAAAATAAATTCGGCTTATAGGCGGGGTTTTACGGTATGTGTATTGCAAAGGAAACACTATACATGTATATATCTAACGCCGTCGCAAACCTTGCCAGCCTTGGAAACCTTTTTTTTTTTTTTTTTTTTTTTTTTGACAAAAGTGTTAGACAGGGCTTTTTTTCAGCACAATTAACTTCAAAATTGATGGGCCAAAAGGTAGGAATGGTAATTTTACACTAAAAAATATTGGAACAATAAAGTGTAAGCTAAACCCTCAGATAAGCCGCCCTTTGGAGGGTTCTATAACTTATTAAGCAGAATTTGGGGTTTGATTATGCCTATGTTACTATGTATTTTAGCAGCCTACTGTAGACTGTAGTATACTTTCAGAAACCCTCGTATAAGGGAGTGTTCATTTATCATTTACAGGGGGGGGGGGGGCGTAAAAATTTCCGACCCCTCCTGAGGGGGGGGGTGTCAAAAATTCTGACCGCTCTTTTTTAGCAAAAAAGCCCGCGCGTTACTATAGTTCAAAGGGGGGGGCGAAAAAATGTCACCGCCTTTGGCGAGGGGGGCCGCAAAACATTCCACGCGCTCTCGAGGGGGGGGGGGGCGTAAAAGATTTTCGCCCCTCCGTGCGAAATCTCACCACCCCCCCTGTAATTAATAAACACTCCCTAAGGCTAAGCCGCACCCTATATAGCCTAAGGCATATTTGGTAAGCTGGTTCTGATTTGAGAGTACAAGCCGCGGCTTGTATAAGCGACTTTACGGGCTATACACAGGGTGTCCCAGTTCTCCCGTGTCCCAATTATCCTAGGCCTAGGACCTCCCCTTCTAATACGGTATAAGCCGCGGGTTATGCACAAGGATTTACGGTACCCGGTACTTAGTAATATATTCCTCTGTTGTCGCTTTGCGCTGCTCTTATCTGTACAGTATTAGCACTATGGTTGGGTTCGTTCATCTACAAGTTCAAGTTGAAGGTAGATCTGGATCTATCATGCGGGCGGCGGACGGTAAACTCACGTTTTGTCAAATTTCGTCAGGTCAGAGGTGTGTCTTTCGAATCAAGACATGGTCATGGCTTCAACCACTCAACTCTAGATATTAGATTTACACGTGACAAAGCGCTTACGAATATAGCTACATGTTGATAACGACATAAATCTATACATACCTGCACTACTGTTATGCACACGAATCCTAGAATAATGGTGTAAACAGCAGTCGAAGAGAGGACCTCAAACGGACGCAACATCGGGGATCAACGTAGACTCGTACTGAACTAATCCGGGATACGGGCGTTGTAAAAACAGGTCGTAAAAACGGTCACATGATCACCCACATAACATGACCAACGCTGGCGGCAACCGGGACGCTGTGTCTTGCAGTGGCTCTTCCCATGATTAGCATAGGGAGAAAATGGGAAAATTCACTAATAAACAGAGTGTCTTAAAGCAACAGATGGTTAATAATCTTAACAAGCATTAACTTAACTCAAAACAATCGATTTCTTTTCGGGTTTGTCAGCGCGGGAAAATAAAGCAGAGACACCTTGCGGGACACATTTGAACTCGAGAGGAGATTTCCTTGGAAGAAGGCGGCAAAGAACTCTCAAAGCAAAAATGGCGGCTTCCGGTGAAGCCAGTGGAATTCAGAACAATGCTCAAACGGATCTACTTATGCCCTCAAATGACAGGGTTTTCTCAGAATTTTACACAGATGTAAGTTGCACAGAGTACCGTTCTTTTCTTTTAGTCATTGTCGCTGGGGACAGTACTCCTCACCGCTGCATTTATTGGAAAAAGGGCAGTGCCACTGACAGTGCTCACTCACTCTCACAAGTCACAGTCAGACTATAGTCTATACACTATACAGTCAGACTCACTCGTCTCATGACTCATTTTATTCATTTTAAAGAACCATTTTAAAGACAAATGCTAGTGGCCCTAGTGGCTAGGAAATGTTGATGTTTTACTGATCGTTGCCAGTAATTCTGAATCAAGAAACTTGTGTTATCTTATCCAATAGACATACGGTAGCTATTTAGAGTTAGACATGGTCATGGTCAGAGACTACCTCCCTGGGCACAGTGCTATTAAACGTTCATCTGTAGGGGAGAGTGAGGTTAGTTGAGCCACTTTTGACTAATTGGCCTATATATCCAAAATAAAAAATATTGTGGTATTAATTCTATCTGGGGAATGGCGTAGGTCGTCACTTCCACCCGGTTTACCGGGTAGTCGAAGGGACCGTGTTCTATGACGGCCTTCTCGTGCGTTTCCGACACTGAAGGAGCTACGACAACGCGACACACGTAAAGCTTAGCCTTAGTGATCTTAACTTTGTACTTGCTGTCGCTAGCGGCCATCAGATAGAAACTAGGCGAAGACTGTTTCAGAGTGACGTTGATCTCCGTTTCTCCAGCTATGAGCTTCGGTTGATGAGCTAGGTCAAAGTGGAGTCTCGTGATGAGGTGAAAGCTACCGTTTTTAACCATTGCTCTGCGAGCCACGAATGCAGCGTTTGCCTCTGCCAGGTCGTTGAACCTACCGGCCGTGTCTCTGTACCAACCTTGCGCCGTCATGATGCCCTCTTTCACGCCCTTGTCATAGTTCAGCAAACCTTCCAGGTAAGCTCTGTAAGGGTAAGTTTCCGTGTTACCGGATACTTTGAAACCTCCAATGGAAACTTGAACGTTCTTGAACAGAGCGTGAGCCAAGTTGTTCACGGGGGCCACGGTGTCCTCCGCTTTAAGAGCCTCGCCGTTTCCTTTGACTACCGCACATTCCAGATGTAGGTACCGTAAATTCCCGCGTACTACCCGCATCTCGCGTATTACCCGCCCCGCGACTTTGAGAGAATCCTATAACCCGCATTGGGGGTCTGAGTGCTCCCAGGAAAAAAACCATGTCTTACCCGCACCTAGAGTTTTGACCTATGCCCCACACTCATACCCCCCTTGGCCAGCAGCTATGTGCCTTTACTTCTACAATGTACATGTACTTGCCATCTAGCTGCCGTGGGGGTAGGGGAGGTGTGACCGCTAAAAAAGCTACCCTGCTATACCTTCCATGGGTAGGGGTGGGGGGAGGGGTGTGAGCGCCAAAGTAACATGTATTATGTATAGCTACCTGCCGTGGGGGGGGGGGGGGGTGAGAGGGAGGTGTGATAGCCAAAGATGCTACCCTGGTCTACCTCCCGTGGGTAGGGATGGGGGAGGTGTGAGCGCCAAAGCTAATATCTTGGGTATAGGTGGTAAATTTTTTAGGCCATTTCAAGGTTATTTCTGAAATTGACAAAACAAAAACCCTCGTATAACCCGCACCTAGACTTTGACAGAATCCTATTACCCGCACTGGCGATTTGGTTCGCGTACAACCCGCGGGTAGTACGCGGGAATTTACGGTAGTTATCGTTCAGGTCTGTATACTCTTGCGACTTGCCGATGGTGAAGTTGATGTTACTCCCGTCGCTCAAAGAATTTTTGGTTTATAGGCCGAGGAAGGTGGACTTGAGAATAGCAGTTTGAGTGGGTGGTACTCTGTGCAGATCCAGCTTGCTGAGTACGCACTCCCTGCTGTTTTCGTGCGCGTAAGCCATTGTGACCCCTTGTCGTGTCTACAATAGACTAAGGGAGGGGACCTGTAACCCTTTAATATATACGCTGTCTATCCGTCGAAGATGTCGCCCTTACGTCTCTTGTAGTTACGCTGCGAACCGCTTCCGGTTCGAAGAGATTCCCGCTTAATGCGTTTCACACCTTTTTTTTTGCGGTGCTCTCTTTGGTGTTTTCTCTATACCTATTACTCGACTTGCCAAGTTCTTCATGCTGGCCATCCCTCTGTTTTTCACGCTGCTGTTGAAAGATCGTCCAGCCATCATATCTTTGGCCACGCCCACGCCAGCGCGGAACAGCGTTTTCCCAACGGTTTTCAAAAGAGGTGTGGCCGAGCGCATCAACCCTAACAGAGCACCACCGAAACCGTGACCGTTCTGGAAAGCGTGACCGCTGTACACGTCTATTCTGATCTATTCACACTATAGCCTATGGCGGCTCAGACATCAAATAAAGATGATAAACATAGCTATGATTACCGGTTCACAATTTTGCATAAATGCATGTAATTTGGGCACAGAGGCAATGTAGGGAAACGAAAAGTGGAAATTCGAGAATTTATCAATACAGTTTTTTGCCACCGGGTGGCTCTTGTGTTCCAGGTACTCATGATTTTATCTACCCACCCATATTTCACCGCAAGCCTCAAGGAATGCATTTTTGAACAAGAGGACGGGAGACGGTGAGATTTCGCGTGGAGTGCACAACATGTCCCCCTCCCCTTGATAGGTCGAAAGGTTTTACTGGCCTTATGCAGTGGTAATTGGCTACAGGGGTTGACATTAATACCCGCCTCGCCCGCCTAGTATAGGCTTCATACCCACGGCCACTAGTGTTGTCGGTATGCTAAAGAATGATCTCTCAGACTCTCTTATAGCCAGTGGTGTCGGAAGCAACATGGCAAAAGATAAGATGACTGCTTGCCCATCAATACCCGGCAGCTGTTGCTGTCAAGAAGTAATTGATAACATGTATATTCACCTTGTTTGTAGGTGAAAGCTATTGAATCTCGAGATTCAGTCCTCACATCAAAACAGCAAATCGAGAGATTAATGCGACCAGGGGCCACATACTTCAACCTAAATCCTTTTGATGTAAGTTGGTTGTTTTTTTTAACCATGAATCTATAATTTATGTCCACTAACTGTATCTTGTAGATACATCGATCTGAACATATATGCCATTGTGGTATAGTTTCTATTTAATGGATAAAGTAGATAGGCATTATGTCATTTAAAACTCTTAACTTCATAACAGCGTACTGGTAATCACTGACCATGTTATTACCACCTCTCATATTCTAAAAAGTTGCTCATTTGATTAGCAATATTTTTAACTACAGGTACTCCAGGTTGATCCCGATCTCCCGCTACCAGAAATAAAACAGAAATACAGACGGGTGAGTAATAACTTATAACATTATTAACGGTAAAACCCAGTAAATTAACGGTTTTAGAACAGTTAGCTTAAATCTACATAATTCACAGCACTATAGCTTTACCGTTCAATCAATCCCTACATTATCTATATATACAACTTATTGTAAATAGCATTGCTATATTTAAATTCAGAGTAGACCTTGTATCATTTAAGTGTGCTTATCTATTCGGTAGATGTCAATTCTGGTGCATCCTGACAAGAACCAAGATGATGCAGACAGGGCACAAATAGCTTTTGAAGGTAAGGAGTCATGCGTTTACGTTGTATAGTCCCCAACGAAAAAAAAAAATGTTTGTTTGATGTGTAATATTACAGAAATACGCCAACGTATCGATCACAAGCCACACATGATGTCTGAAAGTTGCTGTAGATATTAAAATACATGTTGTACTGTAATAGACTTACGAAAATAAGCCGCACCCAATATAGGCATATACCGTAAAATGTGGGTAGTACGCAGGAATTTACTGTGTTTGGTATCAAATTAAAGCTATGCCCGAATCGCATACAAGCCACGGTTAATGCGTGACAATTTAAGGTACCGGTAGAAATTTATTTTGAAATGTTTTTCTTTCATAACAAAATAACTGAGCAGCTGTGAACAAAGCGTACAAGACGTTAGAGAATGAGGAGGGATACCGGCGGTGTAAAGAGATCATCGAGGAGGCCGTTAGCCGCACAGACGAGATGGTAAAGACAAAGCGCAAACAGCTTAAAAAGGAATCAAAGCCACAAATCGTACCAGAGGACCAACCAGACAAGGTAGATTTGTATTTCAGCTAAATTGTCTGCATATATTTTTTTCCTGCATCTTATGTGACGATTGTTGTGCTTCCATCCACCATGACGCTTCCTAATACAATGAGCATTTCTGCCCTGGCCCACTACGTTGCTATGGTAATCTCATTACTTCCTGTGTCATAGACACAGGAAGTGTGTTTTCCTGCCGTGTACGATTCTTTACATAATGGACTGTAATATGAACTCCTCAAAAGAAAAGAAAAACATTGTTCACACTGCTTATTGTTCTTACATTATTATTGTCCACTCTATTGTCACAGTTTCATTTAGATTTTTGGACAAAGGATTTACTCGGCATTTGTCAATAGTACCTTACCGTCATTCTTTCCCTATATTAATGTATGGTTCATATTCATTTACATGACAACCCATGAATTAAAACGTGGTACAAAGGAGAACCACCATATATCCATGTATGTGATAACGATTTGACTTGTTCACCAAACTAATAATATACACAATGTTTCTTGTCTTTCAGTACAAACATGCAGTTTACGTCCAAACGTGTAAATTGTTTGCGGATCTAGAGCGACTCAGACAGGAGCGGGAAGCCAAAGATATGCACGAACGGTATGAGAGAGTGATACTTTTTAAACAATGGCGGTTGGGGTGGGGGGGGGGGGCGTGGTAGGACCACAGTTATGTCAACCCTTTCTTTTAAGCGTTAAAGACCGTGGATTACTACATGTACCTAGCGTACAGCCCTTTTCCCTCGCATATGATCTAGTGCTCGAGGCTTCCTAGAGTCAGTTTTCTATGTCTCCAGAATTTTGACTCTGACGAAACGGGCCCTCAAACACTAAATGCTATGTCCATCCCCCGATAATTTGGGATGTGGGTCACGGTTCCATATAACATATGACATATCTCAAAGAGATGATTAATATAATGGTAATACATCAGTTTGATATACATGTACATTTGCATTTTCAGTAAACGAAAAGCAGAGGATGAAGCGTTAGAAGAGGACAGAAAAGAGATGCAAAAAGAGTGGGATAAGAACTTTGAGGTAAGACATCGTTCTTTGTATAATAGACAATAGTTTGGCTCGCTTCAGCGACTTGGTCAAATTTGTGCTACAATGTCGTCTTTTTAATAGGGTCTATTACTAACTGACACGTAGCATCCAAGTGCAGCGATGGATTCTTCACCCACATGTTATATGCACAGGATCTAGCACATACATGTTTCCAGTTTTTACATGTACATCCACGTACCAGCTGAATATCTAATTTCTAAGCCCCAGTCAGGGTTCCCACGTGGCATGGAATGTTAAAGTTGTCTGGATGTCATTTTGTATAAATTTACCGTGTGTCATGGAATGTCATGGAAAATGAAAATAATGGAATTCATATTACAATATCTCCGAATTTAACATTTGCTTCCTAGATTTTAGACATTTTCTTAGGGTCAAGCCTCTTCCAGAATGTTATAAATGTCATGAAAAATTGCAATTTCTGTCATGTAATTGCATGGAAATGTCATAGAATTGCAATCTGAAATTTTTGCGGGAACTCTGCCAGTGTCTCAATCTTAGTCTCAAACAATACGTAATAACCTGGATGTATTCCGCTGTAGGAGAGTCGTATGGGTCGAGTCAGCAGTTGGCGGACGTTCACAGGCAAGGCGAAAAAGAGCTCCAAAGGCAAGACATCGTCAAAGCTCGGCTTCCGGCCTCCGAAACACAAGATGGAGCAAAGAGAATAATGTTCCCCCTCCAAGACTACTTTCAGCAATGCCCAGTGCGTAATCCCGTTGTCATGGCTACCATGTGACATTAGATATATCCCTCATAAAGTCGCTCGGTAAAGTCCAAGTCCGGCATGCGCCAAACCTACGGTTGATTTTCTTTAAAGGAGACTATTGCCATCCATGTTCTCAATTCAATTCTTTATTCTGAAATTCATCTACAGGTTTGTGTAGTACGGGACAAAGGAGGAACAAATATATTGCATATATATCACAGAGGATGCACACAATTTGATATATTTACCCCACCCCCTCTATTCATTATTTGGGAAAAAAATAATAAAATATCAAAAGAAGTATATACATGTATATATATATATGAAGCGTTTGGTGTATGGATCCAATTGTGGTGGTCAGTGGTGAGTATACGGAATGTGTATCTGACTGTGTGCTGTATACGGTGTGACTGGGGCGCTCCTATGTTAGAATATGGTACTACCGTAGTGATGTGCTGATCATTAAAGGGACAGTAAACCCACTACCTAAACAAATCCCAGTATTGGTACAAAGTACTGTTTATAGGCCTTATACCAGAATGAAGAAATTGTATAAAGTTCAGAAGCATATGGTGACCTGAATATATGTGGTTGGTTCTATAGTCATATAGTTTATACCCTATTAACCTATGTTAAACGTTATTAGTCGGCGAGTTACCGCTGTCTGCTTGGTGAGTTCACTGCCCCTTTAACACTTGTTTTTTTGTGACAGATTGTACTGCTGGAAAAAAGCAGCTCCATAGGATGACAATAAGCTGAAAGCAGACGACAATTTTAGTTACTGGATGATTTATTGACAGGTTTAGAACTTTGACAACCTGACGTCACCCATATAGACACACACACATTTATAGTAGTGTCATGTCATGCCAACTAAGTTTATTGTTGTCCGATAAAAATTGTGTAGCAAAATCTCAAAGTCTCAGGCCCTTGTGACAGCTGACTAATGTGTTGAGCCGTTCTACTCACTGTCCTTTCCCCTTGTCTCTCCTTCATTGTCCGTACATTTGTCTGAAAAATAATGACCAGTGTATTATGCGTGTAAGAAGAAAAAAGATAGCATATTGATTATCAGAATTTGTTTACCTATCATATGACCGATTGATACATATACGAAGAAGTTACTTATTAAGGTTACCTATAGCAGTTTCCACAGTAGCCCATTGCCAATTCAGGGCTCCACATTGTATTCAGGGAAGGAATTGCTTAGGTTAGTGCGTATGAGCTGCTGTTGATTTCTATATTTCTTTATTGCCTGGCTTTCTCGCTAAACATAGGCCTATCTATGATATAGAGAATGAAGTTATAATCTCATGTGCTGGCCATAGTTTTATGTCTGGATATATTTAAGGATATAAGGTGTCGCTGCCACAATTGATCGCTATGGATACTTTCTGTACATATATATTTTTCAGTTCATCTTTACGCTAGTAATATGTCAACGAACACATCAATACTCTCTTCCAATATGTGGATGCATGTCTATGAAGTCATATCTCCTTTCATGGGAAAATAACTATTTTGCGACATTCATCAGAAATGTATTTCGGAATCGTTTGAAGTGATGAATTTTGATAAAAAGTATTGGGAATCTGTTCAAAGAGAAGAGAAGTAGCCTTTCATATCTCTAAGTGAGAATCCCCAGTCGTATTACTACTGGTATATTGTGGTAACTACTATAGGGGTATTATTGGTTGGTAACCAAGAGTTTGTTCAAAACATATCTAGTTAGTTTATCAACATGATAGTACCTCAGGCTCAATAGTGAATTCGTGTTTGGCTTATTTTAGTAAAGCCTTATATTTGTCTTATATTCATGAGTATATATGTATTGTTGAAAACATACTCTTCTATTATGGTTTAAAAAATGAGAGAAAATAAATGGCAATGCCAGTTTACCTAAGACTGTATATCAGCTCTGACATGAAAGGAATAAATGTATATTTTACTATATTTCCTCGTATTTTAATGCAGCTTTATTCATGCCAACGTCGGGAGATGACCATTGCTCACTGATGTGAATGAAATTATTTGAAACTGCTTATGAATGCATAGTTCTTTTTCATATTTCCCATTTGCATCTGTTTGGAAACAGAAAATTGAAAAGAAATATTTAGTTTTATCTGATCCTGTATGGTGAAATGGCCTTAGATGTGCAGTATGATAGTAGCCAGGTTTTCACATACCGTATTCATCATACATACATTGCAGACCATGTGTGGTAAATGTGTGTAGTCCATAACAGACCAATGTATTTTTGGCGCATATTCAACAGTTGTATGGAAGAAAGATTGAAAGAAAGTGACTAATAATTGATATATTGTACAGATGTAGAGTGTTGCTATATTCCCCCTAGGGAGTCATGTCATGATCTGCAATGGTTATTTTTCAGTAAAAAAAACACAAAAAAAACACTTTCTTTTTTATACGTCCCCCTGATGTCCTCAGGAGACTTGCAGCAAATTTGATATAACATTTCTTTTGTTTATTGTGATGAAACCACCAAGGAATTAAACATTATGATGATATGCAAATTAATATTTTGGACCTTATTATTTTGAATGGTATCATACATAAACAAAATTTAGTTGCAAATAACCGTTGGTCACCTGCAGGGGCATTGGCAGTTACATTAAAAAGACTTATATCTCAACCTAAAATTATTCTTCAGAAAGTAAACAGAAAAAATGAACAAATCAGCTGCTTTTCATATTCACCCCCATAACATAGAGGTGGTGGGGATATAGGAAGACAGTTTGAAATTTACTGCCATACCGGTATATGTACATGTGTGCCCACCTGAACACTATTCTCCCCACTCCTTTGGGCTGTAGCAATTATGAAGTTATATTAATGGACCACTTTATTTTCTGACTGGCCAGCACATACTACTATATACAGGATTTTTTATACTATTTTTCAAAACCGCTATTCATAAAAGAAACCCCTCGATCATTGTTCAGACTGGAAATGCTATACCGGTATATTATATATATGTTAAGAGAAAATGCGTTAAAGAGTTCAAATCAAATCGGCCACAGAACCAAATACCGTACCATCGCGATACTGTGTCGGGTAATGATAGAGTGCCATGAATAACGTCTTAAATTAGCACTAACATAGCATCTAAAGTTAACACATTGTAAGACCCCCGGGGGTAAAGAGCGTTTAAAATTGATCAGCGCCTTGACACATTATCGTGATGGAATGGTATGTGTCTAATATAGGCTCTATGACTGTGTTTGGATGGGTGGTAATAGGTAGTAATATCTGGTTTACAATTTCGTATGGTTTAATGCAAATATTTGAAAGGTGTTTGAGTGAAAGGAAGTCCTGTGCTTAGGCCACATCAAATTAAGTTAGTCTACAGATTTTTCACACCTTGTTTTGCTTACATTTTCAAAATTGAATGGTTTATTTTTGTCTGCAATATTTTTCTTTTTTCAAGAATTGAAAAACACATTTTTACTTTCTTTTTATACGTTTAAAAATATATACATGTTCGGATTCTTTTTCTTCACTCGCACCATGAAAAATATAGTGACATCTCAAGACAAATTTTCATTTAGTGTGACATGAATTATACAATTGCAGAGCAGGCCGAGCATTACGATATATCAGAATGAAAGTCTTGGTGTTGACTCGGCCATCAATGTACTTTGTAAAGACAATTCCATATCTGTAGCAGAGAGTAACACATGGGTGGACCGCTGTGATAGCTAGCTCTTATCGCGTATGTATGTATACTCCCCGTCATCGTGTGACCGAGACCAAGAGCAAATAAAATGTGTTCTGTATAACTGTCAGACTTATGTATGCATGTATAATACTATTGCTTCTAGAACCGATATATGCCGCCTCTTAAGCCGAAAAAAAAGTACTAGTATATACTTCCTTATTCACTTTTGGATATGTGGTTTCTCAGACTTGCACTGCTCCTCCACCGATCTTGAAATATTGCCTCATCAATTTTGCACAACCACATAAACTGGACCGGTGTACTTAATCAAAATTATATTTGTAAACAAAAGTTGATGAAAACTATTCTTTTAATACCAAAGCCATATTTACCATTCGCATAACCGTCTTCGACACAGGTTTAAACTGAGTAGCATGTCCATACTTAGAGTAGATGCCTGTGTATAGGCATGTAGCTTGATGCAACCAATGAGATAATTCCCGGGCCTTCACTACATAATTCTTAAGGTGCATTACATAACAACTGGTGCCCATATGGTAGCAGTTATCAGGCCTTATCTCGCCACTACAAGATCAAGCAATGGACGCCTGCATAAGGGCCGTCGTAATAATCTGTGCCGGTTTTTGAGCCATAGTGCAGAATAGCTCTGTGCAATTAGGCTGTAAATGGGGTTCATATTGTTGGGTAACAATGCCTTATATTTTTTACATCAAGTATACAAAATTTCCTTCCTCTCAGTATTCAAATTTTATCTGAACTCTAATTGGTTGATTAATTAGACGCTTAATTAGGTATACATCTAATTAAAACCTCATTTTATACATGAAAAAAAGTTAGGAAGTTGACCGGAAACATGAGCAAGTGTTAGTATATTGCCTTAACATTATATGTTCCAAGTTTAAAGCAAATCTATTGATGCGAACATAGGTTTATAAGATCCGGAAATATATCTATTTAATTAATTTTGATGAAATTTGGGGGTTTTCCCCGACTTTTTTTCTTAAAAAATTCATAATTTGAGTTATAATAGTCAGATTAACATCAGACAAACTGCAATATGTCGGCAATGTTACCACCTTTCAGGAAATGCACAGTTTAGAGTGGTGTATCTATGTTTTGAATTGAGCCTAAATCCATGAAAAGGTCACAGACCATCCCTCTTTGTACAGTTTAAAATAATGACGAAAAAATGCCCAACCTTCTCCCATTCATACTGCTCTAACTTCTCTAATCATGATGATAAAAGGAAAAATCCAAAAGAATGTGATTTCTAACATGTCTCTCCAAACGACTGCTAAGGACAAGAAGAAGCAAGGCATTTCCATTTTCTAGTAACATACCTACCTACTGTACCATGTCTTTGGTCACCATTTGAGGTCTAAAGATGATGGTAAACTACGGTAAGCAGTTTACATATTGCTAGCTAGATGGTGCTATTCTCTATGGCCAAAGACATGGTACAGTAGGGCCATGTAGGGTTGAAAGATGATGGGCGTCTAGCTCTGTCATACCTTGTGATATAATATAGTCATCTACTCCAAGCATAAGTGTGCTACTCAGTTTAAGCCTGTGGTCTTCGACGTACTGGTAATTAGCGCACGTCCCCTGAGTAAATAGTAATAAACTAACACCCCCTCGGGGCCGTCATCCACCTGCCCAAAAAACGTCCCAGACACCTAGATTCGACAACACCATGTGTTCACCCAAAGGACAATGAAATAGTAGGGGTTGGCGACAAGGGACATCTTTTCTTTATATCGATAAAGGAAATACTATTCACTTTGTAATTGGGTGTTAGTGGATCTGGCGGGGGAGGGGGTTACACACAATTATATCAAAATATTAACAATAAAATTGTGAGGAAATGGGAGTCATCCCGCCCTCTATACGGGACCAGCCCATCCTGGTACCTCAGGTACTCGGAGCTAACCCGGCATCTCCTTATCAGGCTAATTCGCTCCCCTTACACCTTGAACAAAGGTGCTGATAAGAAATTCGCCCATAATGCACTGCTCTGGAGTTGGGGGGGGGGGGGGGGCTAACCACAATGCATTGCTCTGAGCCAAGGTGGCGGCCCTCATAGCCTAATGCCCTAGCGCCGTATAGTCGTGAAGAGGGACATTTCCAACCTCTCACCTCTGCTATCCTTATTCCAAGATCAATACTAACGCTTTGACCTGTTCAAGTTAAAGATGCGTTTATTCAGGGATGCCACAAAAAGTAGGATAGCATCTGCTTTCGTTCAATTTTTGTATGGGAAATCAATATAATTTTAAAGGAATATCCCAGGGAAAGAGTAGGAAAAGTGGCATCTCTGTAAACTATTGCACGTTGTATCAAAAAGAGAAACACACTTAATTTTGTGACATGACAATTGTTTTCTGTTTATTCAAATTGCTATACATATTTATTCCTAGCATACCTTCCCCAAACTGGAATGGGGCACTAAAACTCATTGCCTTTCATTCGTCGTACATTGTATGTATATATACATTATCTACGCAGTCATGCACACATTGGTACCGTATCATTTACCTACATAATCAATAAGTAAGAAACATAAAATTATTATGGCGCCTACAGATGTTCTGCAGTTTTTTTTTCTCTTTTTATTATTTTAAAGTTTTCTCACTGATTTGAAGATAGAAATCCGTGATTATAGATAGAACTGTATTTTCAGATTTGCAACGCACACCTGTTTTTCATCCACACTATCACTTATATTCTTTATTATAAATTGACCTTGACGGTTAACTGAATATAAACTATACTAATACAAATATAATGACTTTCAAATACTTTTGGATCGTTTTCATTACAATTTTACTAGCCATTATTCAAAGCATTGCACAATGCACATTAGACTATTTACATTTATATTGGTCGACTCACATAAGATTGTCAACTACCCTTCAGTGATAGTTTAATTTGGTTTGTGGCATACAAAAAATATTTGCTTCACGCTCTAGTCAACTTATAATATCTGAACACAATATACAAATATTCCACAAATACATCTTAATCTCTACTATGAAGTAATAGAAGAATATTTTTACAGCATTATTATAGATTCTGTTGTCCGTTGGATAAATACCAGCATACCGACTTGGAAGTCATCACAATTTCTGATCATTTTTGTAACCTAGCCCATCACATGTCCCCATCTGCAGCAACCTTCAGATCATATTAAGTTACTAACCATATAAACCCTCACTGTCCTTTGTCGTTAATAAATCCTCACTTATAACCGTGATATATGCCGCCCGTCCAGATTCTCTATTCTATACTTACTGACGGGGGAAATATCATTCATATTTCTTCCAGTATTTGGCAGAGTTCTATTATTTCACAGGAAGATTACTGGCCTGATTATACATGGGTACAAAGTTTACACATGAAGATATCACACACACATGCATACGTACAAAGCCTCATTCACTCCCACCCTCTACAGCCCGCGGGCTCCATCTTTCTTTTAAGCACTTTCCTTGGTTACTATCATAATTCACATGTCGCAATTGTTCCTCCACCTCAGACCATATATTTGAGTGCGATGAGGATACGGTCTGGCGTACATCGACTATATATACACAAACACATAAGAGTAACACCTGCTATACGTAAATCGGAATGACTCCCACCCTGCAGGCATTGCTTTACGAGCTGACTTAACGCTCAGTAACACACATTAGAGTAGACGCGAGGAGAAATAAATATTTTTTTTCAGCGAGATCCCCATCAATGCATAGCATGCTTGTCCAACCGTCTTCCAAATATATGGCTATATGCCCTGGACTAGTCTCTTGAACGTCTGCCTCATATTTCTTAATATTGTTCTTTGTTTCCTATTCACCTTTCTGTTCCATCCCAGCGGTGATTTTCTAGATTATAACTCTAGAATTCTTCATTTCTTGTACATTGTATATCTTTTTACAACAACAGCAACCGGTTTGTAGGCCCTAGCCACCCGTTTGATTAAATATGTGCACCGCACGGGTGCTTGTACTATGACACCATGTCCTTGTTGGGGTCATATTTTAAGTCTGGGTTGAGTTTTCTCATCAGTGTCAATATCAGCGCTTTGAGCTGCTCACGCTTTTTGCGGACCCGCTCATCTGGGAACCAGTTGGCTAAGGCCTTCATGGGAATGCTGTAGTCTTGGACTGGACTCTGGAAGGGGAGAGAGAATGGAGTTAAGATGTGGAACAGACGGTACCCTGCTGAAAACTACGGCACTAGTCAATATATGGATAATCGTTATTATCTTGTATTCCCCCCCCTGCATTCTGTTCTACTATTCTAATCACACATCAGATGTTGGTGAAAAACAATTGAAGGTTTTTTTTTCTCTTTCCTTTTCAAACTTTCTTCTCTGAGCAACGCTTCAAATATGAATGGCTTGGGTAACCAATATACATAGTTCATAATTTTACACAATTCAACTGGGCTTGTCATGTTTATGAGTTTGGTTGTGGTTAATGCCTAAATTTAACATTTCTTACAATGTGAACAGAATTGGATCTTACCTCAAAGAATGCCTCCACGTACTGAAGAACGAATATCCCACAGTCACTAAAGTTAGTCTGTTGTGGGCATTTTGGGTTACCGCCCTTGAAGGTATCACGGTCAAACACCCTAGCACCACATTTTTCTTTCCGTTTCGCCTCCCACTCCACCTGCATATACCTGTCAGAGACAAAGAGATAAGTAAATTAGAATATATCACCCATCTGGATGAGGTGGATCTGTGAAGAATGATAGCTTTGGGCTAACCGAATACATTTGGCTCTTATTCGGATAAGTGGGATATATAGTTCTCTCTTAACCCAATTTGACAACTTAATCCTGTTGTTTCAAAGTGTGCAAACTTAGCGCAAATAACTACTGGTAGTCAATGTTAAAGAAATGATCAAACACTCCACTTACTCTCGCAGCGTCCGAACAACAGTTCCTCTCGTCGGGCCAGCCAACGAATCAAAGATGAGGATGCACGGTCTGAAACATAAAAAAAATGACTTTACAACTATATTCTAAGTGCTTCAACAAAAAGTCACATGAGAGCATGATAATATTTCTTTGATGATACGTGTAGTATTTAGAAAAGGCATCTATTATTTCTCCCTTTCCATGTTGATATATGTAAGATTGTGCATGATTCAGTTATGTATGAGAGCTGGTCAGTACAAACTTACTGCTTCATCTCTATTTCTAAGGGGGTTGCGGGTGTGGGTTTCTGTTCCGGGGCTGTGCTGTCTGCAGGCTCGTCCGTCTCCATTGGCGTCTCCTCCCGTGGGGCCGAGCCCTCTGCTTCAGCAGGAGCCGCAGCTGCAGAAGCAGCTTCACCATTCTTCTGCAACAAGAATATGTGTGTTCACTCATTCTATGGATCCAGTTTGTAATATGTATGCAAGAAATTTTCTTTCTGATAAAACTATATTTTCTTTACATGGGAGGCCATACATCCTATATTTAATTTAACTCTGCAAGAAATCGGTTTCGGTTCACTGAAATAGTAATCGATTCATCAGTAACGGCAAAGCTTGCAGTAAATGCTAATTGCAATATGGTAGACATATGAATGTCAAGGACTACCTCAGTCTTTTCAGCATTTTCCTTTTCCTCTGGAGCAGTACTATTAGCCTCCCCAGGTTCCTGTTTGTCCTCAGTAGGAGGCTGTGGGGTGGGGGTGGGGGTTGATGTCGGTGAGGGAGTTGTCGCGGCGGGGGGTGTGGGCGTCGACTCCTCCTTCTTAACGGCGTCTACCCCGTTAGACACAGGGTCTTTTCTGTACACTGGGTGCCTCAGTTCGGGGTAGCATATCACAGCCAGGTACCAGTGGGCGCTGAGTAACAAAGAATATACATTTATAAAGTATTCCCTGACAAAGGTCTGAGAGGACTGAAACTATTAGGAATCTTAAACACATTTTATTTGGTCGAAGTTTCATTTTTCAATATTAAGCAAGCACGACTTCTTGTTGCATTCTTTATCTCATAAGCATGGAATCTATTTATGAAAACAGATGTAATTCATAGCTGTATTTGTACAGGGTAACATTTATACTGCTATAAACACTGGCAGCCTTGACTGTAACCATGAAGGCAGGGGACGAGTTTAGCTATTCATCAGAATGATGCAAAGATTTGATTACCCGTGTCCACCTTATCTGAGAGGAACTGACTTGCTTACCTTTCGTTGATGGGCACGATAACGAAGTCCTTACTAAAGAGATCGACATGTCTTGTCCATGTCCGGACACGGGAATGGCGCCTTTGTGGCAGACTAGAAAGTATACAGAAATGCAACAATAAGAGTATTTCAGATTTTAAATTTCCATAGCAGATGTATCAGTATTAATATAGAGAACTAGTGGAAATCGCTTCAAAATTTTGTCTGTTGCTTTCTATCATATTCAACATCAATGTAAATATCATTGGGTAGAATAAAATGTGTAAATCCTACAAAGTTGAACTTACCTCAGGCTTAAATCCTCATCATTTCGCTTGGAGCGTTGTGTCAACCGACGGTAGAAGAATGAGCTGAATATGTGAGTTCTCGCCCGGTCCACCTCAGACAATATCTCAAAGAAGAGGTACCTGTAGAAGGAAGGTGCAGATAAGTAAAAAAATAAAAATCATTAAATAACATTTACATTTGTTATTTATTAAAGCTTGTAAATGTATATATAGTAGAGACTTACAGTGAAGTACACAGGGTTTGTTGCCCATATATTAAAGCTTCATGAACCCTAGGCTGCATTCTTAAAATACTTTTACTACGATGTACAATATAGGAGATTTTGTATTACCGGTATCAATAATTTTCTTACTTGAGGTAAAAGTCAATAATGACGTCATTGAGGAATTCACCCTCGTTGAGACAAAACAAGTCTTCGTTTGTGACGGAGATGCCGCCTGTGGCCGGTGGTGCTGGGTAGGTCAGTAACCTGTAAGACAGTATGTGTGTTAATTTCTTGCAGATAATAAATATGATAGCATTTCATTTTATATCATTTTTATAGTAACAATTCTGTATACTTGGAGACGGTGCCATTGCATTACATAAGTTAATCATGTACTTTAAACCCGCAGGTCTCGGTACCCCTCCACCGACAGTCAGGGCGCAGTCGGGACAGGTACTCAGCCCTATTTATAGGAGAGCTGGGGCTTTAAATGGGTACTACTTTCCTCCTCCTTATACCTACCTATAGACATGCACACTTACTCACACAGGTACATGTATGCCCCCCCCCCCCCACGCACGTACACACGCAGGCACCCACGCACCCACCTACCCCCTCCCTCCCCCAACACACACACACACTCACACACACAGTGGCCGCTGCACTGTCCAGAAACAAGGCAGTGTAGCGAGGTACAGATATGTCCTACCCCCCCCCCCCCCCCCCCCCCCCACTCATAACCCTCACCCACCTCATTTACTGACCTCGCTGACCATTCCCGTTTTTGGACAGCCCCCCTCCCCCTCTCACCTTGTTTACCTTTCCGCTGCCCCTCCAGACAGGGAGAGACCAGGTGGGGGGGGGGGGTCCCCTTTTGTCTGAATGGGTCCCTACTCGCCCCATAAAGTTATTTTGGTGCTTAACTCACCTCCTCACTGACACACCGCCACACTCCCTCTCACCCCTCTACCTGGTGTACCACCCCCTCCCTCTTGTTAAAAAATGATCACACCCTTAAAGGATATGACTATAAAAGATGGCAAAGTATGTGAGTAGAAATCAGCAAACATCTTCCTTTTGTCAAAAAAATGTTTTGCCCTGTGACTTTCTTGTGTGTCACCGGGCACAGGGCACAGGGATTTGTCGAGGCCTGGGGGGGGGGGGGGCATGTCTACTAGTACTACATGTACTCCTCCTCCTCTATACCTACAGACAGGCTAGCACTGCAGCCCGCCATGCTGCTGGTGTGTGTGTGTGTGTGTGGGGGGGGGGGGGGTCATACCTCGCTACACTGTCCTCTATAGTGGACACGGCAGCCACTTGCTGACCTTCACCTTTTTTTGCAAAAACAATTTACCAATACAATACAAGATGATATCTATTTGCAAAGTATGTATAAAATGCAAATCCCTAAAGTGTTAGTACAAAAAAAGGTTCCCCATTCAATTCAGTGCTACAACAGAGAATTTACCCCTTTTTTGCCACAAAACACTGAATATCACGAACAACTTAATTGAAATGTGAACTTTTGAAAACATGTCCAGATAGCTATACATGTTGTGCACACAATGATCATAATGAAAATCTCAAAATGAGTTTGTATCAATGTGCAATTTGACCACTTAGATGACCAAACCACCTAGATCCAGGATCAAACCTCAGTGACTAGTAAAGAAGGTGCCATTCTCTATAAAGATACAACACTATAAAGACCAATGGCACCGTCTAATTATGTGAATTGTTTTATTCATTTTTCAATTTCATTGTTCAATTAGGCCCCTTCAAATCGATTATCAGCTTTCCGGATACTTTTTAGGAAAAAAACATTGAAGCCGGGAGGCTTTTCCCCCCCCTTTTTTTTATACTTTTTTCTAGAGGTGCGGGAGGGCCTTTTTCATTCTCCTTTAAACACGTGGAAATAATTTTCTTATATGAGGCCATTTTTGGCCTCTCTTTTTTCTTTAAGAGGTAAAAAAAGAAAAAGCAAGTGTGGCCCTTTTTGATGAAGGCGGGCGGTATCCGCAAAGCTGATAATCGAATTTGAGTGGTCTTATGTGAAACCTGTAAAATTAAAAAAGTTATCATGCCAAAATCTCACCTTGTGATAGGCCCAGAGAAAACCGGGCGGGGTGGAGATGGCGACCGGCTGCGGTCGTACGGCTCGTCATCATCCTCCCAATCATCGCCATCATAGTCGGCCACCAGACCCGACATAGCCAGAGGTATACTGTCTCCAAAGTGTGGGGTGCTCTTGACTAGCATGATGTTAGCCTGGTCTGACTCCACCTCCTTCAGCAGTTGACGTGCCGACACGCCCGGCTTGTCCTGCATCTGACGACACACGTCCCGTATCTGCTGAATCTGCTGCTGTGTGATGGTGTTGATAATGATAGTGATACGTCGGTGCGGCTCATCTGTGGAGATAACAATCAGTGACATTAACGTCATTCATTAAACGGTCTGTCATAGCTGTAGAACTGAAACTTTACAGAATGCAGGGATGTACTCCCTTGCTAATATATAGCTACACCAAAGACTCATGTTTTCACATTGTTAGAACATTACAGAAATGCCACTCTTTGGGAGACAAAAAGTAGATGTGGGTCAATACAAAAGTTTTCGTGAAAGAGTAGGATTTCATGAAGAAGTAGGAAAAGTGGCATCTCTGGGACAATCAGTAGGAGATTTTATGGGAAAAGAAGTATTTGAAGGGTGCAACAACTTACGCGGTGTGAAAATATTCTCAGATTATAACCGAAGATCTAAACTTTATTTATACAACCCTTAGTTTGCATAGTGAGGATTTAACCTGTTTAAATAATAAAGCTGTGGCATCTTGACGTACCTTTGCTGGTGGGGTCGAAGTAGGGACCCGTTCGTGTAGTCATTTTGCAAAGGTTGCGTATCCGTGCCGCGCACTGTGGACTCGTGAACACAAACAGGACCGGCATGTTCACACCAAAGTGAGCGATCACCTTCATCATCTCATCAAAGCCAATCCGCAACTCCAACGTCTCCTCTTCATCTGTAATTAGGAAATGGAAGAAATATAATAAATTTTACAGCTATTTAAAGAATATTAAAGAAATTAACGATTTCATCTTGCACCCTGGAAGACTCCAAGGAGATCTGAAATTATGTAGCCACCCTTTGTACTGTACTTGACATCTTTAAACCTCTTTTGTTTTTACTCAGAACATTGGTTTATTTGCTTGGTTGTTTGAATATGGAATGTGAGATAGCATGTGGCAAGGTCTGAATGTAATTTTATCAATGTCATGATAATTATTATGTGATAAGAATCTCATTCAGTTTTCCTACTAAAACATCATATCAATTCTAACGATTTTTTTTGATGATGTACATGCATATAATAGGTTTACATTCGTCAAATCAATGTGCAAAAAATGTCCACTTACATTCTATTTTGATGTCTATTCCTAAGTGTGACATGACTACTTTTTCATATGGTGTTCCTTTTAGAGACCCAATCCTGATACTTCGGGACTCAAGATGGACGTTTATGAGGCTTCGCTTGTCATGTGGGATGCCCGTTGTAACAATCCTTCCTGTAGGTACTATTACTTGGCCACTCTACAGTAGAAAAACATGGATATTAAGGTTCAATTTTTAATATATGACCATTATGTCACAGTGAAAAGTTAGTCTTCTTATAATACAGTTCCTCAAAGCTATGTGATGTGAAGAAATACCACACCTAAACTCTTCCTAAGTCAAGGGTTATTTTACTTTGGTCTCAAACAATAGAAGCGTAGTCTTCAGTTGTGAAAGGGAGAGGTAGTTCCAGATGTAATCTTAAGTTAGCTTAAGCTACTCTCACCCCCACATTGGCATAACAATATGTATATTTCCGAGTGTGTCAACTTGCAAACAATATTTAACAATTATTGACAAAGGTCTGCAAAAAACCGAAACATGTCGATTCAAATTTAATAACAGTTTTCCACTTTCTCATGATTTATCACTAATGGACTTTGGGTTTTGAGATGGAGTAATTTTGGAAGTACATGTATTTACCAACCTTGCCTAATATTTAACATCCAAAATCAACGTCTATATCTATATTATCCTCACTTTATGTCTAAATCTATATCATTCTCACTAACTCATATTATACCCAGACTGTAAAGTTCTACAGCCAATTAAAGTATCAATATACTCACCGCATCCTCCATTTTGTTTCGCCTTGAATTGGCGGTGACATTGGCAGTGGTATGTGGGGAAGGTGCCGGTGAGGCGGTAGCGGGAGAACTGACAGGTGTTCCTGGTGTTGCAGCACGCATTTCTGTGCCATCGGGAGCCATCGCTCTGGGAGACATGGCCCCACCCTCATCATCCGAAGACAATATGGTCACGGTTTCTGTAGGACATGACCAGAGATTAAGATAGTTTCTTAGAAAATAGCCTATAGGCAGTGAGCGGAATCTATTTCTGACTAGCGAAATAATTCCCTGATTTCACTGTGGGATTCTTAGGGTACAACTGGTGCTAATTGTGAAGCTGTTTTCAGTGCTTATATCGCCAATACCAGCTATAGTTCTGGCTGCGCCAACTCGGCAACAACTTGATCCCTATTCTATTCAGTATATCATGATTATTTAAATGACTTGAAGACAGTATACTGTTATTTAGCATTCAAAATATTGTGAAATTTTCCACACTAATTTCAATATAAAATGACATCTCGTTACCTGGTTCAGGAAGGGCTTTACGCCCCCGGCCCCGACCTCGTCCCGTTGCCCCACCGCGTGCAGCTTTCGGGGTTGAGACCCCTTTAGCTGTGCGCGGTTTCTTTCCCGTGGGGAGCTGTATTTGGTAGAGCATTTGGTTCTGGACTCCCTCCGCAGTGCCCTGAGGGAAAGAAGCAACACTTTCTTACTTACAAAGTTACTACAATTGTGCCAATAATTGTGGCTCTAGCTTTAACGATGACGTTTCCCACATTTCCAACATGTACTGATAATATATAACTGACGTCTAAATATACTCTACTTGTGTTTTGTTTGATGTATATAATAACAGTGTTTTCTATTAGAAATCTCCTTACCTTGTCTCCATAGAATTTCTTCTTATCAACCAGTACGATTGAGGGTCTGGCAGCATTGTTGGCAGGGTGTGCCATGACAACCGTTTGTTGATTATGGGATTTATCAACGCGTTGAATCTTGGCATGTTCTGGCATATAGTAGCGTGGCTCCTCTGGTAGTAATTTATGACATCCTTCACAAATCTCATAGTCAGAGCTCAGCTGTCCGCAATTAGGACATACCGCATACTTGCCCTCCTCAGTCTGCATCAGCGAGAAAACGAAAGGTTAGCCCCTGTTGATTCAGACACTTCTGAGTAAAATGAGGGTTGACAATACTTTCTCTTTGAACAGTTAATGTAAACAAAAATATTGCAGCTGACATAGCTGAGGTGGGAAATATAAGTAAATATTCCTGTTAAGTAGTACACCGCCGATAGCTCAGGCTACTAGTATGTTTAATCTTTGTTATATCAAGACCTAGTGTAATCCCATCGATTTAGTAGATGCAGAAATATATTTCTTTAAACACTTCTTAAAAGTGCACCACTAACTTAAATTGGAGAAATGGGAGCTAAATGAAAGAGTCTGACATCCTGAGTAATTACCACGAATATCAACATTATGTGCATCTGTTAACTTCTTATCTGTATAAGAGTTTGCAATATACAATACAGTTACCGTAAAACCTCGCGTACAAGCCTAACTCGCGTATAAGCCGCACCCTGACTTTGGGCCGATCCTATAAGCCGCACCAGCGATCTGGTTATGGTGACTTTAGTACTGTACTATAGGAGCAAAAACTCGCGTATAAGCCGCACCTGGACTCTGTGCCGATCCTATAAGCCGCACCAGCGATCTGATTCGCGTACTAGCCGCGGCTTATACGCGAGGTTTTACGGTAGTAGAATTCCCCATCGCTACTTACTGGCTTCCGTACTCGCTTGACTCCCGTTGTGACAGGAGGCTGCTGTTCTATCGGGGTTTTAGCACCGTCGTTACTGTTGCTGTCTTCTGCAGCCTCTGCCTGGCCCTGTGCAATCTCTGGGTGTAACGGTCTCCTGCGAACCAAGATTTAACGACGTAAGTCCAACGGTCTCAACCAATGTTCTCTACGATAAAACACTACAGTTTTGGGCATTACGCTAAAATCTGACAACCCATTCGCAAATTTTTTACATTTTAAAAATTATTTGTAAGGAAAACCGCCACAAACCTTTTTATTATTATTATTTAAAAAAAAGAAAGAACATTGTATGATGGTATTTTAATATTCATGTAAATCAAGATATTAAAGATAAAGAATATGAGAACATAAGGGAGTGGTCATTTTTTAACAACAGGGGGGGGGGGTTGGTGGATTTGGGGGGGGGGGGACCAAAAAAATTTGGACCCCTTGAAGGGGGGGGACCAAAAAATTTGGACCCCTCTTGAGGGGGGGACCAAAAAAATTACACCCCTTTTTAGTGAAAAAGCCTGCACGTTACTATAGCTCAAAGGGGTCGGCCTCGCTCATTTTCAACCTGCCTAGGGGGGGGGGTGGGGGGGGGGGGGGACCGAAATAATTTCGACGCGGTCACGCGAAAATCCACCAACCCCCCCCCCCTGTTGTTAAAAAATGACCACTCCCTAACACAGAAAAGCAATAAAGGTAATTCAACATTTATAAATCTGACCTGGAGAGTTGCTCCTTGCCGACTGACGAGTGAATCCAGCGTCTGCCTTGAGGGGTGTTTGATGTGCCAGGTTGTGGAGACATCTCCTGACGACCCACACTACAAAGAGAACCCACCACATCTGATTATAGACTACGAGGAGAACCAATCACTTCTGATTGTAGACTATAAAAAGAACCCACCACGCTTTATCATAGACCACGTAAGGAAGAAGATAAAGGGCAAGCCGCAAAACAAGCATAGTAAATTCCCACGTGGTATAACTCGCATCTCAGATATATGCAGGAATTGTTTTTTATTTTTTCATTATTCATCTTTTTTTCATGCTAATCAAACTGAGATGCATGACTTACACTTTAATGGTGGGCATGGTTCGCTGCTGCACCATGTTGATTCCGGTACCATTGCCTTTAATGACCTTCTGCTGCACCTGTCGCGTGCCCCCGCCGCCTCCCCGGTACTGCCCCGGAGTCTCGTTGCCACCTAGCATGCTTCCTGAAAGGCACATCAAGACATGTAGAGTGACAGCTTGTAGGACATATGTCGTATCTGATAAGAAATATGCAGTATAGGTTTTCTATTACCGTAAAGAGACCCAATTTGATACTAAACATGCTTAGATAGGGTATAGGGTATTTACGGTAATACAAGTGATTTAGAAGTATACTCCGATACGAAAGTGGCCAAAATCAGAACCCCTGACCGGCTTATAGGATTCTCACAGAGTAAGGCTTATACACGAGTTTTTAGAGGTATTCTATAGTACTAAAGTCACCATAACCAGAACTACTGTAAGGCTTATATGATATATCTAGTCCCAAAGTCTAGGTGCGGCTAATATGCGAGTCAGCCTTATACGCAAGGTTTTATGGTAAGGCATCGCATTGAAAACCTTTAAGAATTCTGATAATGATTACAGACTATACATGGTTGAAGGATGTTGCCTAAAAAATGTTTTACAGAAACTGAACTGGATAGCGTTAGATTTTCTACATTATGAACCACAATAGTGGGGAAGGCTGAGGGGAAGGAAGTCGTCTTTGAGAGAGTACACAGTGTGAGTGTTTATTTTAGTCCTATAATTATCTCAAAACCAATGAAAATGGTGACGGGGGGAAGGGGGGGGGGTTACATAAAGGCCACTATGATAGCGCCACAGGATACCAATCGTATTGCCATGGGACAGATAATTCTCATGCTCCGTCCGTTTCAGTTAAGCACTCGGGTCGACTTGTGTGGGGAAGTGGCGATAGATTGCACACAAGTGATATTTAAACGACATAATATGTACATGTACTGTGCACTACTGGTTATGAGACACAGGGATCAGTCACGTGTTTTGTTATTGTCTGGTGACGTTTAGGAGGAAAAGCATGCCAAAACAAGATGTGAATCAATATCAACCAAGTGCTATCATATCAAGATTACTAAATCAATTCAATCTACAAAATCAATGTCATGCTGTGTTGAAGACCTGGATTATCGAGTCTTACGTATTCCAGTATACAATGTATTTATCTTCAACTAAATATATCAAATGTACGAAATTATGCGGGCTTGTGCAGTCAAATAATCAAAGTTTTTCTTCCACTAATTTTAAACCTTAATAGAGACTTTTACATGTATTATCAGTTGTAGTAGCCCTTATAGAAAATATCTAGAATTTAGTCCTGGACACAGGGATGCCAGTGAAACCTAAGAAACAAACAGAACCTTGGTTGCTACCAACTAGAGTACTCTCCTAAAAACCTAAGACTGGCATCCCTGAAGAACTTGAATGTACAAATATTGACTTGCCATATGGAGAAAGCAACTTGTTTCCTGTAAAGGGAAACCACAAGTTAAGTTCACATCATTAACATGTTACACAGGGAGCATTAGTATCTAACCTATAAACAGCCAAATTAGAGTTTACTACCTTTAAGAGCTTTACCTCAACATTGTTGAATTTGTATTTTTCCCCATTTACCACAGCATGATGTATGAGGTCATTAGGGCATAGTGGATCGCGAAAAAGTATGTACATGTCTGGCCGCCCACAGTATGATATACAGAGTCGATTTAGAAAAAGGTGTGGCACATACGAATATTCCACCGGAAATCAATCAAAAGAAAGATGAATCTTTCCTATCAACATGAGAGCATGCCCTAAATGTATAGATATGCACTAGAGTTAATGTACAAGTGTATTTTTAAAGTATATTGGATAAGGTATAATGACTGCAAAAGACAATAGACATATCAGAACTAGATATGCCATGGATATGTATATTATCTGATAGAAGAGAACCTTTTTACATGGGGTTTGTACACACATCACATGGAATATCTACCGGTACTCCTAAATGGCACAGACACGGTCCGCCGTAACACAATCATACCTCATACAGTCGTCCTTACGTAAAATAACAATTAAATCTCCTACCAACTAAGGGAGTGTTCATTATTTATGGCAGGGGGGGGTGAGCGTTTGGCAAATCGAATACGTCAAAAATAATTGCCCCCCCCCCTCGGAATAGGTTGAAAAAAAAAGCCCCCCCCCCCCCCCTCGGAATAGGTTGAAAAAAAAGCGCCCCCCCCCCCCTCACCCTGGATCATTTTCAACTTTATTACAAAAACGATGTTGGTGTCTACTAATTGTATGCATTTAATCCTGGGCACATTTTTACTTACAATTTACTACCTTGCGACAAATACATCCATTCGTAAGGTGTTTTAGTGTAAACGTCTCATGATACTCGCTGGTGAGTGATAATAGTCAAATCTCAGACACTCAACTTACATACCGTTGAGTTTAAGGGCCCCAGTGCTTTTAAATTGGAAGCTCCCATACCCTCAGTGCTTACATGAGGCCGGCACTTTTTTGAAGACTGACAAAACGGTGGGCTATTCTGAGTGTCAAAAGTGATGCAGTGAGAAATTTGCGGGGATTTTGAGGAAAATTTTAGAAAATTTTGAAAATATTGACCTAATTTGGTAAAATATAACACAGGCTGTTACCAAAATTCGCGACATTTCAACGTACTAAATTCGCGACATTTTTGGGAATACCCCTAAAAAAAAAGGCCCCCCCCCCCTAAGAATAGGGTAAAAAAAAAAGGCCCCCCCCTTTGAATACCCCTAAAAAAATTTGCCCCCCCCCCTAAAATGCTCACCCCCCCCTGCCATAAATAATGAACCCTCCCTAAACACAACTAGAATATCAGTGTCAGGCATAGTGAATTTAGAAAGCGAATAGTAAGGATGCCATTCATTCAGAAAAATAATTTTATATGATTCAACAAAAATATTTACCTTTAATACGGAAGTGCACACCATCCCAGGTGGTAAGTTGACTCGTGCCATCCTCATAGTCCAACTTGTATTCCTGGCCAACCTTAAGGTTTGCATTGGGCATGGCGCTCTGCCCTGCCACTATCTCCCCAGGACTGGCCGCCTCACCCATCTCGGAGTCGGCACACACCGGCTTTATGGACACTGCCTTGGGCGGCGGGTGTTGTGCCGCGTGCATGAGGTGGTGCTCTGATTCCATTTCTCCATCTTCGGGTTCTTCAGAGTGTGCCTGTTCTCCCTGCATTGGTTGACCTTGTTGAACTAGTTGTTGTTGTTGTCCGTGGACATGAATTTGTTGTTGTTGTCCCTGAACATGAATTTGTTGCTGTTGTTGTCCATGAATTAGAAGTTGTTGTTGTCCATGAACTTGAATTTGTTGTTGTCCATGAACTTGAAGTTGTTGTTGTCCATGAACCTGCATTTGTTGTCCATGGATTTGAATTTGTTGTCCATGGATTTGTTGTTGTCCCTGAACTTGGACTTGTTGTTGTCCCTGAACTTGAACTTGCTGTTGTCCTTGGACCTGTTGTTGCCCTTGAACTTGAATTTGTTGTCCTTGAATTTGATGTGGATGTCCTTGAACTTGAACTTGTTGATGTCCCTGTACTTGATGTTGTCCGTGAACTTGATGTTGCAGCTGGTGGTGTTGTGGGAAATGCTGTGCGCGGACAGTGCGGAGAGCCCCCGCTGGCACTGGTGTCACTGCGGCACTAGGCCTACCCAAGCCCCTTAACTGATTAGCTGAAATTGCATTGCCAATCTGTACCTTACCATTAGCCAATGTACAATTCCGCAAAACCCCATTTGAAGTCTGTATAAAAATCCTTCCATCTGCAGTCTTTAGGATCTTTGAATTAGTATCCACATTTGCCCCCTGTGAGTTCATGTTCAGCATAGCACCTTGGCTGCTCACAATGAGTCGTTGCGGCATATCCTGAGCCACCGCTTGTGGCATTGTATCGCCCTCTGGTGGCATCAGACATGTCCGAAGGAATTGGTTTGAGGTTTGACCCTGTGCGGGTCCTGGCGCGTTGTGCTGCTCGGTTGGCTGGGGCTGAGGTGGTAAGGAGGCCGCTTGGTGGGATCCAAGCGACATTGAAGCCAGCGCCTGAGCAGCCTGCTGCCGTGCGATGGGTGCATCTGATGTATTGGGTGCTAACATGCTGCCATCACTGTTAGCATGGAATGCCCCCTGGGCGGCATGCTGCATGACAGTGGGCCGTCCCTGCTCAGTCCCTAGACCATCACCAGCACCAGCCATAGCCATGTTTGCCGCCCCGGGGCCAGGGCTGCCTGGTTCCAGCTGCTGCTGTAGTGAGAGGAGACCTGCCGCAGCCTGGACACTAGTCAGTGCGGAATGGAGGGACGGTGAGTGAGCCATGCCGCGTCCCTTCCCACCTTTACCCACCCCCTTCCCAGCCATGTTTGGTGCCACGGTCGCCGTCGGCTTTTTCCTCACTTTGGGTACGCCAGGCGCCCCTGGATCCTCGGAACCAACCTAAAACATAAATTTTCAAAGATTAAATTGGGCATATATTCACTTCAAACCGAGCACAAATTACATCTTTTCACTTTTGATAAACATTTTTCAACTGCTCTTTTTGTAGAGGCTGCTATCGTAGCAATTAACCTGAAAAACTGAATATGTTGCCGGTGTTGCCATAAGTTCAATCAGTTCCAAACTAATTTGTTTGGTTGAGGGCCTGTAATATGTTTTTATTGTACCTTGCTCTTCAGGCGCTCAACAATGAGACCTATTTTGAATCGATTCAGGCTATTTTCTACAATATTTATGAGTATCAAAGCTAAACCAACTTAAAGCACTTACCTTAAATTTACAAACTGGAGATAGACAAGTATCGTCACATCCTCCACCCTGTCCACAGGGGCACTTAAAGCACTTTGATTTCTTCTTACATTCACAGCAACGCACAATGCCCTGTATAATCGAAGCAAGACATAAACAAAAGTAAAAAATTGGGCTTGGTTTAGCATGTATACGTGCCATACTTTACATGGTCATGCTAACTATTGACTTGACCCAGGTGACCCCCCCCCCCAACCAATGGTGTTGAGAAATAGGGGTGTATGGGTGATGAAATAACATAGGCCCGACATGTAAGCATGCACTAGATTAATCATTACCTTGAAATACCTATTTTGAGCGTATATTAATAGAGGGGAGAGGATTTTGAATTTCTCATTCTCAGGGACATCCTTCACCACTTATATCTCGGAATATGATATGAAAGATCATGTGTCCGTTTATATTTCAAGCTGTACTATCCACAGTATAATGGAAAATAGAGGCGAATGGTTACCTTATCATTATTAACTTTCTGCGGTTTACGATTGATAGCGAGCCCGCTCGTGCTGGAGACAAGAGGTGGAGTATGTACTTCTGAGGCGTCTCCAGATGTGCTACCTTGGGAGGAAGTGGTGTTCTGAGATGGTGAGCTCATCTGAGAAAGGGAAGTGTTTTGTGATGCCGTGCTACTTTGGGATAAGGAATTTGCAGTACCGGTAGTTGTTCCGTCACTCGAGTCGGCCGGTAGGAGGAGTACCTTACTGCGGGACAAACGGCAAATTCAAGGTCACAATCACATAAGGCATCAATTCATAATGTCAATTTGATGGCAGAGCTAAAATATTATGAATATCAAAGTTAACGGATAATGTCTTAGGGATATTTTTTAAAATAATACCGACCATACATTTAAGAAATTGATTTATTCAATCATGGCTGAATTCAATTAAAATCTCGACAAAGTACTTATCTCCATTTTCAAGGGTCAAACAACCCAACAATACTTTGTAACATCTCAAAATTTGCCCTCTTATGAATAGTGTTCCTTATTCTAAAGAAAACAGTAATGTATATATCATGCGACGAGAAGAAAATAATCTGCAGTCAATGAGACAACTTACTCAGAGCAGTCCCTCTGTATACTACCAGCAAACCCTATATTCTTGTGTCCCGGTACCGGTAAAGCACCGGCCTTTGAAACAGCTGGCACAATGTTACACGATACCGCTTGCCCGACAGACCCATTCCCAGCCACACTCATCCTTTGCACCCCAAACTGCTGCACATTTGGTGTCATTATCCGGTGGGGTGCGGAGGTGTGCGGAGACCTGGGGTGTCGTGGTTGGTGGTACCGTGGTGACTGACCACCTGGCCGCACTAGGTTAGTATGAACCAGCTGCTGTTGTGCCCGCGGTACCTGCGGTGATCCTTTAAACACGTAATGTTGCTGATTTTGGTTGGCGCCATGCGGGGCGTTAGTCGCAGTCTGAGGGGAAGCGCCTCCAGTGGAGGGCACAGTTACTGTCGTTGTCACTGAGGGTAAGGACTGGTGGAATTGTTGCAGTTGTTGTTGTTGTACTTGTTGGGGCTGCTCCACTTTCTGTTGTTGCAGCACCTGCATCTTTGTCTGTTGTTGCTGCAGCTGTTGCAGCTGTCGCTGTTGTTGCAGATGTTGTTGAGATTGTGGAGACATATGTGTCGTCTGCGGGCTCTGCGCCTCCTCTGCCATCCGCTGCTGGTGCTGCACCTTCTGGAGCTCCATCTGCAGGTTGGCCAATTCCTGCTCCTCATGCTTTATATCCTGATACTGTAACAGCTGATGCTGTAACAGCGAATGCTGAGGGATTGGCGGCGCCTGTTGTTGTTGCTGTTGGTGTAACATATGTTGTTGCTGTGCCACTGTTGTTGCCTGCTGCTGTGTCAAGTCATTGTGCATTACAGGCAGCTCCTGTGGCTCATGTTTCACCTCAGTCACACCACACGTAGAGGCAGCAGGCGGACCGCCCCGCTGCAGGCCCAGCTGCTGCTGTTGTTGTTGTTGTTGTTGTTGTTGTTGCTGTTGGAGTTGTTGTTGCTGTTGGAGTGCTGCATGCTGCTGCTGTAACATTTGTTGTTGCTGCACATGCTGTTGCTGTTGCTGAGCATGTTGCTGCTGTCGCAACAGTTGTTGTTGCTGTTGTTGTAGAAGCAGTTGTTGCTGAGGTGGGGTTTGTACGGGTTGTTGCTGCATAGTTGGGTTGGTTGCGTCTTTAGCTACACACTCTGTCGCGTCAGATGTTGCGCCGGTCTTTGAGTAACCATGTTCACTGACAGCAGCATCGTCACCTGCTGCAAATGCAAATATGAAATGTTTGTTTCTGTAATCAAACTGCTGTTTCTGTAATCAAACAGCCTGTGTGCCCATTTAGGAGGAACACCTCGTCCATAAAGCAGAACAGTACAAGCTTAACGTTGGCAAGCACATTTTCTTAAAAGCTTCTGAACCAAATCTAGGTTGTTCTTGATGACCCCTTTGGTCTACATCTTTCAGCTGACAATCGATGAACATAAATACAATGCAGAAGAACCACATTTTAAGTATAACATAACGCATGCCTAAGTCTATGAATGAAACAATCAAATACCTTAATTCTAAATTAGTTTTGTTAGCATTCAATTCCAAAGCTATTTCAATCATGACCAATCAATACCATTCAAACTTGACGTGCAAATCCCTTAATATGAGAGAAAACAAGTTGCATGTAGAACTTACTGAAAATGATTCTGCGACCTTGCAGGCTCGCGGATTGGGGCACATGATACATGGCTAATTGTCTGTGTAAAATTATGCTGTGGAGGGTCAAAAGGAAAAGAATGGGGAAATCATATAAGCAATGCTATGATTGATATCATATGGAGCAAACACACAGAAACACACACACAATTACATGCTGTGAAACCATGTTCACTTGAGTACTATATCAGACACGGAGGTTACATAGCCATGTACACATCAAAATGAAAAATGGTAGTGCTTTTGATAGAGTTCATGAATTTATAAAAGTCCTGAGCCTGGAGCCCTCCAGATGTTTTATTCGTTTAATGACTTTATATTGTTTTCTAATTTATTTTTTGAATGGTTTATAACAAGGTAGATTCGCGGTGGTGGAAGACGCTTTTTCAGCTCACTGTCTTCAAAGAATTGATTTCTAATCCAGTTCATTCAGGGAAGTTGTTCGTCACCCTTGAATGATGTCTGGTTTGCTTAGCACCTTAGTGTATAGAATGAGGGATTCTTGTACACAATAGTGGGGGTCCTTTATTGTTTGATTTCTTTTGAAACTAGTAACATATTGTCTTTTCGCTCAAATGAGAGCTTTGACTTGTTTGCACCCTCCCCACCTGTAAGGCTGTTGACAGCAGTGTAGGAAATGAAGTTTAAGTTGGCTAAAATGAGGAATGCCCTACGCTTAGCACAGATGTGACGGACTCAATCTGCCACTAGGCCTAGGGAGATGGGCCAAATGTATGCAGTAACATTGTCCCGATTGAGATTAAACATCATTATACATTTGATCGGACGATCTAGTTTGGCAATCGGATCAGCGTTGTCTGCGGCCAACTTCTCCAAAAAACTTGAAATATTCATATTGAGGCCCCTGAATAATTAATCAAAGGACCTCCATGATAAAGTATTCTTTCATCCCTGAGGCTTGCCTCTTAATCATATTGGTGCTACCTCAAAACCTTGCGTATAAGCCGCGTAGTACGCGAATCAGATCGCTGGTGCGGCATATAGGATCGGCCCAGAGTCGGGGTGCAGCTTATACGAGGGGTTTTGCTACTATGGTACAGTACTAAAGTCACCGTAATCAGATCGCTGGTGCGGCTTATAGGCTCGGCACAAAGTCGGGGTGCGGCTTATACGCGAGGTTTTACGGTAGGTCATGGAGACCCTGTGCCCTACTGACTACATAGTCTTAGTGAGCCTACCGTAAATTCCCGCATGTAACCTGTATCTCCAGTAAAACCTGCACCTCGATTTTGTGAGAACCCTGTAACCAGCACCTTACCCCTAGTAGGCCGATTACCTATCGGCACCTAGACTTTGAGAATCGGGGCATAGTATAACTGGCACTACTATGAAAGTACTTATATTCATGGGTGTAAATTTTCGCTGAGGTGGCAAAAAAGACTAATTCGGGGGTATTCATTCCATACTGTAGCATATAAGAATTTCACAGATTTTTCATTTCCGTGAATATAGCGAAAATATATACCCAACGATTATCAGGCTAATCCCCTCTCCTCACACCTAGAACTAAGGTGCTGATAAGAAATTCTCCCATAATGCTCTGCTCTGGAGTTGGGGGCCTAACCACAATGCATTGCTCTGAGCCAAGATGGCGGCCCCCATAGCCTAATGTGCTAGTCCCGTATACTCTAGTGTACAAAGTGTCTAGAGGTTTGGTTCGCATATGACCCACGGGTTCTACGCTAGAATGGGTACAAGTCTCTAAAGCCCCGGCCACACTAGGATGTTTTGAGCAGATCCGACCCGACCCGACAATCGGGGCTAATTTACCTGGCCGGTCTGATTTGTGCATGCAAAACTCTTCCGGACTGTCGGGTCGGGCTGGGTCGGATCTCGGTCGGACCACGTCGGGTCGGGTGAAATCACCTAGGTGTGGCCGGGGCTTAAGGGGTCAGACTGACGAGGATTTGAGGCTTAACTTAAGGGAGTGGTCATTTTCAAAAGGGGGTTGAATTTTTTTTGGTCCCCCCCCCCCCAATCAGGCCAATGCAGGGATGCCAAGTTACCCCATCCACAAAAACGTATTTGTTACGGTTATTGGACCTTAAAATCGTAACAATTGCTGCTTGAAATCGTAACAAAAATCCTAACAATCTATACCAATATAATGTAGCCTTTAACAGAACTGGCAGCTTTCTATTGAAAATATTCTGCATTCATGCATCATGTTGACCCAACAGGGTATGATCACACACTCTTGAAAGGAAAGTATTCAAGCAACATGAAACAAAAGGGTACGACATATCAAATTACTATGCAGCTCTGTGAGGTTTGATATTGCAAATTCCACGTGAATTAGACACAGTATATTATCAAAATGTATATAAACTTCCAAAATTACTAAAAATCGTAATTTGATTGAGAAAATCGTAATGGTCGTAACAGGGCCTAAATTAAAAATCGTAGAATTACGAAAAAATCGTAACACTTGGCATCCCCGCAATGGGAGGGCTCGAAATGAGTTCTCCCCCCCCCCCCCCGGCAGGTTCAATGAAATGGAGTGCGGGCGACCCCTTTGAGCTATAGTAATGTGCAGGCTTTTTCACTAAAAAGGGGCGCAATTTTTTTGGTCCCCCCCCAAATCCACCAATCCCCCCACATTGCTAATTGACCACTCCCTAAAGCCCTGGCCACACCTATGTTATTTCACCCGACCCAACGTACGTGGTCCGACCTTGATCCAACCCAATCCGACCTGACAGTCGGAAGATTTTGGCATGCACAACGCTGTCAGACCGGTTTCTGGTCGAGCTGGACCGAGTTGGTAGAAAAAACGCTAGTGTGGCGGGGGCTTAAGCCAAGGCCACCGCAGACGGGTCCGATCTGCTGGGCCGATCCAGTCATACAATATCAAACATGTTTGATCATCCCGACTTGATCAGCAGGAAGTCACCGCACACGTGCCGATCGAGTCGGGCTCGGCTGCAGTAGGCTTTTAATAGTAGGGGTACAATAGACGCAGGAATTTACTGTGGGACTGGTCTTGAGATCATAAACACACAGTTGCACAGTATTATATACCCAACACCAGGCAACAGGGTATTAACTATTACATTATCATCAACAACAGTATAATTGTTTAGACTTAGAGACAATCAGCAAGTTACCAGTGACTGCCAGTTCTATCAAGATCTGTATATTCACTTTTATATCCCATAACCGTACTCTTATACTTGTATAGTATGTTTGTGTGTTTTATATGCTATGGACCTTTGTAATACTATTGAGTCTGAAATAAAAATCGAATTGAATTGAATTGAATTGAATTGAAATATCATTTGTATTTGATATGAATCAACTACAGAACCATTTCAATAACATTATTTAATAGATCTTTTAACATGCAGCCTCAGCCTGTTTTACTCATGGCAGTCATGCATTTCTTAATCTTAGCCCTTAAAAGTACGTTATTGTGTAGGGCTATTTTATTTAAGGTCATAACTATAACCATCCGCAAGAGTTCACCCATTAAACTGCATTTTGAAAGCTCTGTTAACATAACCTTTCACTGAAAATCAGAGTTCAGCAATAAGTTGTTGAACAACTGACCGAGTGACTGGTTTCGTGGTCTCACTTTCACAGACACAACTCACTACTCAGCATTTCACGACCGTGCGTTGTCTAGGCAAATCTGAAGTCTGGTCAAGACAAGCTCTCCTTTGTTTTGTTTAGAATACACTCTTGTTATCACTAAATGTTGCCCCAACGAAGACGATCTAGTGTTTATTACTAATGTTTATTGCTTGTCGTGTGTGAAATTAAACAATTGCGTCAAAACAAACGAAGCAGAAATTTTCATTTTCCCTCGGTGACAGACAAACGGACAGCATGCAAAATTAGACGAAGGGGGCAGCCGAATGTTCCTAGCCACGACACCAAAACACAGTGATTACATCGACTAATACCTGAGCGATTAGATAGACAACTTACCATGAAGGGGGTCTGAAGACATTCCGTTTCAAAATCACCTATAACGATTATATATGCGAGTTTTATCTGTGGATATTTCGTTCATTTTCGGCCATCTTTCTCTTCGCTAGCCGCAACTCGAACTTGATCAGAAGTCTTGCGACATTAGCCGGTATTGTAAAATCTTATGACTAACGTAACTAGATAAATGAGCGATCATTATTGGCTCTATTGAATCATCTATCTTGTATCAATGTGTATTAATTATCTTTAAAAGGCAAAACTAAATTCTCATGTCGCAAATTATGAGTGCGTCGCGCCATCTGTGGAAAAACTAGGAACTAGTTTTGGTTTTGGCGCGCCATCTTGCGGGTCAAGACATTTTTAATCGCGGAAAACGACGGACTGTTACAAATATCCAGATTTCTCCTTATTTTGCCGTGGATATACAGACAAAGACAAGAACAGCCCATTGGCAACCCATTGCGACAAATAGGATAATAATTTGAAGTAAGTGTGCTCAATAATTTGCTGTACAAACGCATTTCTCTGCACGTTCATCTATTATCGCCCAGATTGCCATTCAATCTCCATGGGATTTGTAGCCTCACTAAGTGTGGCACTTCCTATTAGGGCTGCCTAGCCATATGATCAATAATTATCATACTATTAAAGGTACCTAGCTCTCTCGGATTCATCCAGATTATTTCCAGAGCCTAGGGCTGGTCTTTTAGTATCCATTCATGACAAGGTCAGAGATAAAATTAAAACAGATATATCAATACTAGTATTTATATACTACAAATACAATAGATAGCCACTGTCAGTGAGTGTCAGTGTCACTCACTCACTGTGTCACTTGTTGATTTTTTAAATGAAGATAATATTAAAAACAACTAGGTCTTGTCTCTTGTCGCCAACCCCAAGCATTCCTTTATACTCAAAATTATAGCGATATCGAAAAGGAACGACTAGATAGTAGATCTTGCTAGTTGGACGTACCCAACCAAAGTGGTCGCATAAAATCTGACACAGTGACAGATGCTCTCTCACTGACCACTTGTAAACATACAATTCGGCACTTCCGGTTAACACTTAACACTTAACACTTAACACCAACCCAGAAACAATCCACTGGACCAGGGAAAACAGGAAAGACGAGAGGGAAAAGTCAATCATTGACTTTGTAATCACCAACAAAGAAACAGAGAAACAAGTAACCAACCTAGAAGTAGACAGAACAGGGACACTCACCCTCAGAGGGAACAAAGACTCTGACCACAACACAATCACCCTTAAGCTAGAAATAACCCCCAAAAAAATAAGCAAAAAAGCAACGAAAATATGGAAAAAAGGGACAAAAGACCAGTGGGAAGCTTTCAACAGAGAGATTAATGCCTGCGACCTACATCGCCAGGAATACCCCACGATACAAAAAACGATCACCAACGCCCTAGAAAAAAACATAGGAAAAGTAACAATAAAAACAGGGAAAAAAATGCAACTACCCCAAAGGGCTAAGGAAGCACAAATGAGAGTCAGGGAACACAAAGCGAAATACCAGGAGGCCATAAAAAGCCACGAACCCTATGACATCATCACCCTAAAAAGAGAAACCTATCACAGGGAACAAAATGACCTGATCCAGCTGCTCCAAAATACAGAAACAGAAAACACAAGGAATAAGATGACTAAACTAGCAGAAGAGGGAGGAGTATGCTCATCATACTTCTGGAAAATCCGCCGTAGGTTACTCCAACCAAATACGTCCAACGAACCAGACACACTAGACGATGATGGCAACCCCATCACCGACCCAGAAGCAGCCAAAGCCCACATACAAAAATTCTATGAAAACCTCTACAGCCCCCGAGAACCTAGAGAGGACTGTAAGCTAGACAATGACGACATAATTGCCAACAACGAAAGGAGAAGAAACGACAGAAACACCCCGGACACCAACCCCTTTACCATGAATGAACTAAACACGGTAATTAAACATCTGAAACCTAACAAGGCCACAGGCCCAGACAACATCCCAAACAGGATCTTCACAGAAGCGAACCAAAAAACAAAACGCACCTACCTCAGAATCCTGAATACCATAACCAAGGAAAAAAAAATCCCCAAAGAATGGCAGGAAGGAGAAATACTAAGACTCTACAAAGGTAAAGGTAAGAAAGGTATGTGCAACAATGAAAGAGGGATCACACTGTCAAGCGATGTAGGCAAAGTCTACGAAAGACTTGTCAACAACAGAATAGCCAACCAAATTGACATCACCGAAGCACAGGCAGGTGGCAGAAAAGGGAAAAGCACAGCCAACCACATTGAAAAAATAAAAGAAGCCTTTGAAAACAACAAATCAAAAAGGAAGCCCACATATATCACCTTCCTCGACGTAACTAAGGCATACGACAAGGCATGGCTAGATGGCATCATGGATGTCCTTGCGAAGAACGGATGCCCAGCCCCTGAATGGCTCCTCATCGACAAACTAAACCAAAACCTGTCAGCAAGACTAAGAACCAAACACGGCCTCACCAACCCTATCAAAATAAAGGACAGTATCAGACAAGGCGGGGTCCTGGCTGTCACCCAATATGCCTTGCTGATGGACGAGATAAATAAAGAAATCCTGAAGGAGAAAAGGAGCAACACTAAAAACATTAAAAACAACTCCTTCTGCCTACTATGGCTGGATGATGTGGCTATAGTGACTGACAACATCGAAGACCAACACAAACTAATGCACATCACGGAACAAGTTGCAAACAAGTACAGAATTGTCTTTGGAAAAGACAAGTCCAAAATACTACTCATAGGAAGTGGAAACAACCCCCCACACCCTAGGATCAATGAAATGGAGATCGAAAACACCCAACAGTACAAGTATCTTGGAGAGATATTCAACAAGAAAGGCAATATTGATGACCAGCTAAACACCCTCCATAGGAAATCGAGGCAGCACTTCAAACTATCCAATTCCTGGCAGCGGATGAAAACTTCAGAGGCGTCGAAATGAAAACGATATGGTCACTCCTAGAAACATGCATCATACCCATAATCACATACGGAGCAGAAACATGGACACCAAACAAAGCCCAGACAACAAAAGCAAACAAGCTATTAGACAACATCATCAAGAGACTAATGGGCATACCCCAATCAACCCCAAGAGAGTGCATCTACTATGAACTAGCAATCCTAGACATAGAGCACAGGATACTGGAGATGCAGCTCCTCCACCTGGTCAAGAGAGCAACAATCACAGGAAAAACAATTGAAGAACTCCAAAGTGAAGCGAAACCAAAAACATGGCTACACAATGCCACAACTAAGGCAAAAAAACTCAACCTCCAGTTTGACACACTGCTGACACTATCCAAACCCATGACGGCCAAGACCATCCGCAGGGCAGTGACGACAAACATGAAAGAAAAGAACCATCAAGCAGGCAGCCAAAAATCAAAATACAAACACCTGGATGAAAACTCAAAAGAAGAAAAACCCAGAAAAGCCTACATAGATAGACTAACCAGAGACCAAACTAGAATCATCTTCTGCGCAAGGACAAGAATGATGAAGGTAAAATCCAACTACAAAAACATGCACCCCAACCTCCATTGCAGGGGGTGTGGCCTATATGAGGAAACCCAAAGACACATCCTGGAAGAGTGCCAAGAAATGAGAAAAATTCTAAAAAATAATGGGTCTGCAAATTACAGCAAAATATTCTCAGAGGATACTCAGGTACTAAAACAAGTGGCTGTTGAACTAAAAAAGGTGGAAACCACCCTAGAATCCTGGACACAAGCACAGCTCGCCCCCGGCTGAGCGGCCTGGTAAACCAGTGTGAGAAACTGAAGCACCTCCAATAGCAAGTGGCAAGTCCCCCCATAGACCCCCACTAGCAAGAGGCAGGTCGCACCAGCAACCCACACCCAGGCTCAGTGCACGCAGCAAGCAAAGCAAGCAAGGTTTTCTCGGAGTGAAGGTTTGCCAGTCAAAGTAAAAGTCAGTGTCGGGCACCGAGACTCTACCACACAGTACGTCAGTAGAGTCTCGCCGTGACTAGATCTTGCAACATCTTCTTCAAATGCGAAAATGAAGAATGAGTGAACATGTTGATATAGATCTAGAAGAAGTACATATTAAATGCAATCATTGTTATGTGTTGAGCATAGTCCTTCAGAGGTTCATATTTCCATTGCTTGAAAACAGTTCCTTACATAGCATTCAAGAGGTGGCAAGACCTGTCATCATGTTTTTAGCCTCTTCATTGATATCCGATTATGGACCGTGCTTCAGTCAGTGCTTTAGATGACACTTGTGTGTAAGCCCTTTGTGTTCTGACCAATATGCATTTGAGAAAGGCGGCAAATACTATCGGACTGAGTGGTGTCGGACATTCTCAGGGAAGCAAGGTGTTTGTCCTCAGAGGACCCTGCCTTCTAGGGCTTCCATCCCTCCTCCCAGGGTTCCAAGCCCTCTTCCTGGGGCCCACACCTCTTTTACTCTCCTGGGGCCCCGAGCCTCTCAGTCTCATAGGACCCCACCCCTTCAGCCTCCTGCCCCCCCCCCCCCTCGCCCTTACTCACGTCCTGAGCTTCAGTCTCCTGGGGTCTCCAACCATTCATTCTCCTGGGGCCCCCACACTTCAGTCTCCTGGGGCCTCACCTCTATATTGACTCAGGTAGGTCACTACCTGAGTCTTATGCGACGCCTCGGTGAGACGCTTTTTTTTTTAAGGAAAAAAAATTCAACTCTTTCTTTTCACCACAAAAAACACTTTCCCATAAAAAATTCAAGATCCTACTTAAAATACAACATTTCCCCTAGCATAGCTCGCTCGAAACACCCTTCTAATGCAAAGCATTATATGAAAAAAAAGGATTACAAGAAAGCATTCCAAAAATCGTCTTGGTCTTTCTGCCATGTAGACAAACATCAAAGTACTGTTGTAGACACAGGCTCCTTTTTTGCAGTAGTAGTTAATTCAATGTGATCACCCCGAGACCACACGCTGAGATGCTTTTTTTGAGACCAAAAACTCGACACAACAGCACGGGAAACGATCCGTAGACAAAAGAGGACGTGCAGTCAAGAATTTACTGCACTGAGGTCAGAATAGGGGTTGCGGTCAGGGGTGGGGTCAGGGTCAGGGGGCACTCAAACAGCACACCACAGACAGCACATTACAGACAGCACACTACAGGCAGCACACTACATACAGCACACCACAGGCAGCACACCACAGCCACCACACTACAGGCAGCACACAACAGACAGAACACCACAGGCAGCACACTACAGGCAGCACACCACAGGCAGCACACTACAGGCAGCACAACACTACAGACATACATACTACAGACGGACACACTACAGACAGCACACTACAGGCAGCACACCAGACCACACCACAGGCAGCACACTACATGCAGCACACTACAGGCAGCACAGCACAGGCAGCACACCACAGGCAGCACAGCACAGGCAGCACACGGCAGACAACACACTATAAACAGCACACTACAGGCAGCACAGCAGACTACATGCAGCATAGCACAGGCAGAACACTACACAGGCAGAACACTACAGGCAGCACAGCACACCACAGCCAGCACAGTACAGGCAGCACAGTACAGGCAGAACACCACAGACAGCACACCACAGGCAGCACACCAGATGCAGCACACCACAGGCAGCACACCACAGGCAGCACACTATAAACAACACACCACAGGCAGCACATCACAGACAGCACACTACAGACAGCACACTACAGGCAGCACACCACAGGCAGCACACTATAGACAACACACCACAGGCAGCACACCACAGACAGCACACTACAGACAGCACACCACAGGCAGCACACTACAGACAGCACACCACAGACAGCACACCACAGGCAGCACACTATAGACAACACACCACAGGCAGCACACCACAGGCAGCACACTACAGACAGCACACCACAGACAGCACACCACAGGCAGCACACTATAGACAACACACCACAGGCAGCACACCACAGGCAGCACACTACAGACAACACACCACAGGCAGCACACTACAGACAGCACACCACAGGCAGTACACTACAGGCAGCACAGCTCACCACAGGCAGCACACTACAGACAGCACATCACAGGCAGCACACTACAGGCAGCACACTACAGGCAGCACACTACAGGCAGCACACTATGTGCAGCACACCACAGACAGCACACTACAAACAGCACACCACAGACAGCACACTACAGACAGCACACTAAAAATTCTGCAGTCAGTGCAAGGTGTTATCTGATTGGTTCTTAATACATCCAGCTACATGCCCATACGATTTATCCAGTGAAAAAGCGAATACCTGAGTCTTTTGTGATTAGGATCACACGTTAGATTTTTCTCCTGGGGCTCCCACCCCTTCATTCTCATGGGGCCTCCACCCCTTTATTCTCCTAGGGCCCCGACCCTTCAGTCTCTAGGGGCCCTCACCTCTGACAGGCCAGTAACTAGCCCTCTTCACGGGGCGGTTCGTTTTGGGGTATGGTGGAAATTGACACAATTATTTCAATGGTGGAACTGGACTTTTCTGATATGAGGTGGAACTTTTCGGATATATTTTAAGAGAAGATCCTGAGTTTAGTGTATCTAATCAATCTTTCATGGTTTTCTCTCTACAGTATAGCCTATGACGGCCGAGTTATCTTACCATCTCTTACTGCAACCTGGTGTCAGGTTCCAACGTCCTGGCTCAGGACGGTTTCTGGGCCGTCATGGGCTGTACTGTCTATAATCCTTAATAATTGTCCGATCGACAAGTCGTAAAAACTGAGATGTAGATAATACCGTAAATTCCCGCGTACTACCCGCATCTCGCGTATAACCCGCACCCCCAACTCAGGAGAATCTTATAACCCGTTTTTAGATCTGAAAATGTCAATTTTAGTACTGTTCTATAGTGATAAAAACCCTCGTATAACCCGCACCCTATATAGGCATGTCTGGTATCAAATGAAAGCTGAGTTTGGTTCGCGTACAACCCGCGGGTAGTACGCGGGAATTTACGGTAATATCTTCTTTACAGTGAGTTAGGGTGGAACACTTTACCTCCTTCAGGGTTCTCATCCCTCCTTCCGGGCCCCCAGCTGTCATCCCAGGGCCCCACTCGTCCGAAGTGCCCCCACCCCCACCCCTCTGTCTTCCCTTCCCCACCATCCCGGGACCCACCCCCTATATCCTCTCCTCCCCACCATGTACTGCCCCACCCCTCTGTCCTCTCCTCCCAACCATCCCTGGACCCAGCCTTCAATGGTATCCTCTCCTCCCCACCATGTGCTGCCCCCACCCCTCTGTCTACCCTTCCCCACCATCCCTGGACCCACCCCCTATGTCCTCCCCTCCCCACCATGTACTGCCCCACCCCTCTGTCCCCTCCTCCCATCATCCCGGGGCACTGTTGCGTATGATTGCACCATTCCAAGTCGAGTACTAGTACTTCAAAATGTCCTTAGGGTGTGTGTGTGTCTGTGTGTGTGTTGGGGGGGGGGGGGGATTTTACCTTCATTTGATTGTCCAAACTGGTACGAGGCTGTGTATGACAGCACCCCCCCCCCCTCCCCGCCCTGGCACCTCAAAATGAGGTGGCCTTAAGACTAAAAAAAAAAGTTGTATTTCGGTAACATGTCCACAAATAAACAGTCGGTAAGTCGATTTCATTCTAATCTATTTTAAGCCACACCTTTTTTTAAATTTGGGTTACGGGCCCGCCGCAGTTGATATGCCCCAAACCAGAATAAAAATAAAATTGGGAAAATCAACTTGTTTTATTCCGATGTGGGTTCAAGAGAAAACAATCCGAAGAAAAAAGAAAAAAATTACATGTAGTGTCATATGTCGTTGGAAAGATAAGATAACCAGGAAAACAATGATCTACTTCTCATTGTGATGAAATAATTATTCAAATTTTCTCAATCTCTGAAAGAAAAATCAACAGAATATTAGTTTACTAAAGCATTATTGATTTTCTATTGTTGGATCCAACCGATTTTGTAAGCTGTCATCAAAGAGTTATTCCAATTTGTATGTATTCATAGGAAATAGTATCAAATGTGCTATATGAAATGAACAGATATGGGTTGGTATGGCCTGTGTAGAAGGCAAATAGCCTGTGTAAGATCTCGCGACACAGGCCACATTAAACATTTGAACATTTACATGTGGCTTTTCTTTTGGTATTAATTTGTAATTCCACACCGCTTTGCAACTTGTAGTTTGGATATGGATGAGTACAATCACATAACCAACCTTATATCCTTAGCACAACCATAGCGTACTGATGTGGGGTGTAAAAAGGGCCCTCCAAACGCCAGTGCTTTCTGTCCTGGGACCCCCAGAACGTATTGATGTGGGGTGTAAAAATGGCCCTCAAAACGCCAGTGCTTTTTATCAGAGCACCCCCAGAACGTATTGATGTGGGGTCTAAAAAGGGCCCTCCAAATGCCAGCTTTCTGGGGCTTTGAGGGCCCCAAACGCCAAGGTATTTTGTACTTTTACCATATTTCAATACCAAATATTTGTATTCAAAAATAAGATAAGAATAAAACCATATGGCTTATCAAAATCCCACATACATTGTCTCTATCTTAAACAGAATTTAGGGTACGACTTTTAGATGCATATACAAATTAATAAGCCATAAAATACGTTGATTAGCTAAATGGGTCCACATTTGAGAAAACATGTCATATTTATCAACATGTCACATAAGGTTTTATTTAAACTACCTGTTCAATCAAGCGATCATTGCATCACAAAACACATCTGGTACAGTGTGTTAACTCAAATAAACTGATTATGACATGATTTTATGCAAATTATTGACTTAATTGCTAATTAAATGAAATACGTTTTAGAACGTTTTTTGCAGGAGGCTCTCTACAGTTCTCCTATGCCAAAACGCATCAAAACGTTTTGGCAGCTCTGGGGCTCATGTCTCAAGGAGTTATTTAGTACCATGTGACGTTATCTAGTACCATGTGATGTTATCTAGTACCATGTGACATTATCTAGCACAATGTGACATGATCTTGTACCATGTGACGTTATCTAGTACCATGTGACGTTATCTTGTACCATGTGACGTTATCTAGTACCATGTGACGTTATCTTGTACTATGTGACGTTATCTAGTAGCATGTGACGTTATCTAGTACCATGTGAAATTATCTTGTACTGGGCTTCATGATACTAGAGTAAGACTAGACCATGTGACATAGGGGTACATGATTCCAGACATGTGACATGGGGGTACATGGTACTAGCCTACGTGACATGGGGGTACATGGTCCCAGACATGTGACATGAGGGTAGGGATGTCACTGATACACCCAGTATCGATACATTGACATTTCTAGAATTCTGATAATCAAATCGACAAAGTCTTTATATTGATACACGATTTGTATCATGTGAGGTTATCTAGTACCATACATGACATTAGGCCAAAAAAGAAAGTTGTGTTCTAGCATGTCTCAAGTTTGGTTGTAGATCATGTGACATGTGACATAGGGGTACATGGTACTAGGCCATGTGACATAGGGGTTAGGATGTTATTCATACCCCAAGAATAGATACATTGACATTTCTAGAATTCCGATTATTGATTTGACGGAGGCTAAGTATCAATACCGCATTTGTATCTCAAATAGCCTAATAATTTACCTTTCTAAAACTTAATATTGCCTGCAGTAACATGATATGTTATTTGGTACCATGTGACATTATTTAGTACCATGTGACGTTATCTAGTACCATGTGACGTTATCTAGTACCATGTGACGTCATCTAGTACCATGTGACGTTATCTAGTACCATGTGGCGTTATCTAGTACCATGTGACATTATCTAGCACCATGTGACATTATCTAGTACCATGTGACGTTATCTAGTACCATGTGATGTTATCTAGTACCATGTGACGTTATCTAGCACCATGTGACGTTATCTAGTACCATGTGAATTTATATTGTAGTGGGCTTCATGATATTAAAGTAAGACTAGACCATGTGACATAGGGGTACATGATTCCAGACATGTGACATGGGAGTACATGGTCCCAGACATGTGACATGAGGGTAGGGATGTCACCGATACACCCAGTATCAATACATTGACATTTCTAGAATTCTGATAATCAATTATATAGTACCATGTGACATTATCTGGTACCATGTGACGTTATCTAATACCATGTGATGTCATCTAGTACCATGTGATGTCATCTAGTACCATGTGATGTTATCTTGTGCATGTGACATGATCTTGTGCATGTGACATTATCAAGTATCATCTGACGTTATCTTGTGCATGTGACATGATCTTGTACTGGGCTTCATGATACTAGAGTAAGACTAGACCATGTGACATAGGGGTACATGATTCAAGACAGGTGACATGGGGTACATGGTATTAGACTACGTGACATGGGGGTACATGTTCCGAGACATGTTACATAGGTGTAGGGATGTCATTGATACACCCAGAATGGATACATTGACATTTCTAGAATTCTGATAATCAAATCGACAAAGTCTTTATATTGATACACGATTTGTATCATGTGAGGTTATCTAGTACCATACGTGACATTAGGCCAAAAAAGAAAGTTGTGTTCTAGCATGTCTCAAGTTTGGTTGTAGATCATGTGACATGTGACATAGGGGTACATGGTACTAGGCCATGTGACATGGGGGTAAGGATTTTATTGATACCCCAAGAATAGATACATTGCCATTTCTAGAATTCTGATTATCGATTTGACGGAGGCTAAATATCAATACCGCATTTGTATCTCAAATAGCCTAATAATTTACCTTTCTAAAACTTAATATTGCCTGCAGTAACATGTGATGTTATCTGGTACCATGTGACATTATTTAGTACCATGTGACGTTATCTAGTACCATGTGACGTTATCTAGTACCATGTGACGTTATCTAGTACCATGTAACGTTGTCTAGTACCATGTGACATGATCTAACACCATGTGACATGATCTAGTAGCATGTGACATTATCTAGTACCATGTGACGTTATCTAATACCATGTGAACTTATCTTGTTGTGGGCTTCATGATACTAGAGTAATAATAGACCATGTGACATAGGGGTACATGATTTCAGACATGTGACATGGGGGTACATGGTCCCAGACATGTGACATGAGGGTAGGGATGTCACCGATACACCCAGTATCGATACATTGACATTTCTAGAATTCTGATAATTAAATATAGTACCATGTGACATTATCTGGTCCATGTGACGTTATCTAATACCATGTGAAGTCATCTAGTACCATGTGATGTCATCTAGTACCATGTGATATTATCTAGTACCATGTGATGTTATCTTGTGCATGTGACATTATCTTGTACTGGGCTTCATGATACTAGAGTAAGACTAGACCATGGGGCATAGGGGTACATGATTTCAGACATGTGATGTATAGAAGTGTCAAAACGTTCTTAAATGTTTTGTCTTTGCTACTATGTCGCCAGAGTGTACCAATGTGTATTTGGAACCTATATCAGACCAGTTAATGTGTATCTACTATCTTTCATAACAGAAGGGCCAAAACGTTCTAAAACGTTTTATCTTTGCAACAATGTGGCCAGAGTGTACCAATGTGTATTTGGAACTTTTTTCAGACCAGATAATGTGCATCTACTATCTTTCATAACAGAAGTGCCAAAACGTTCTAAAACGTTTTGTCTATTCAACTATGTGGCCAGAGTGTACCAATGTGTATTTGGAACCTATATCAGACCAGTTAATGTATATCTTCTATCTTTCATAACAGAACTGCCAAAACGTTCTAAAACGTTTTGTCTTTGCAACTATGTGGCCAGAGTGTACCAATGTGTATTTGGAACTTTTTTCAGACCAGATAATGTGTATCTACAATCTTTCATAACAGAAGGGCCAAAACGTTCTAAAACGTTTTGTCTTTGCAACAATGTGGCCAGAGTGTACCAATGTGTATTTGGAACTTTTTTCACACCAGATAGTGTGCATCTACTATCTTTCAGAACAGAAGTGCCAAAACGTTCTAAAACGTTTTGTCTATTCAACTATGTGGCCAGAGTGTACCAATGTGTATTTGGAACCTATATCAGACCAGTTAATGTGTATCTACTATCTTTCATAACAGAACTGCCAAAACGTTCTAAAACGTTTTGTCTTTGCAACTATGTGGCCAGAGTGTACCAATGTGTATTTGGAACTTTTTTCAGACCAGATAATGTGTATCTACTATCTTCCATAACAGAAGGGCCAAAACGTTCTAGAACGTTTTGTCTTTGCAACAATGTGGCCAGAGTGTACCAATGTGTATTTGGAACTTTTTTCAGACCAGATAATGTGTATCTACTATCTTTCATAACAGACGTGCCAAAACGTTCTAAAACGTTTTGCTTTTCAGACTAGAGCCACCAGAGTAGGAAAATGTGTATCAGGCATGGAAATTTAAATTAAATAAAGAGGAAAATCATGCCTTGAATACACATTATTACGTTCTGGTAGCCAAAAACTTGAAAAATCCATTACACATAATACACTCTGGCAGTCCCTTGCCAGAAAGCACTGGCGTTTTGAGGGCCATTTTTATACCCCACATCAATACGTTCTGGGGGTCCCAGGACAGAAAGCACTGGCGTTTTGAGGGCCATTTTTACACCCCACATCAATACGTTCTGGGGGTCCCAGGACAGAAAGCACTGGCGCTCCTAAGGATATATACAGATTCCAGATACATATACATCAAGCAGTGTCGGTGAGTATGCTTACGGAGGTCAAAATTAACATATCCGTTGACCTCTAGTAATAAGTCCTGTAACACTTTAAAGGCGCACTGAGCTGAGGACCTAGCCCTGCCGAGTTTTGTACGCAAATGACGTCGTGGGTTCAGTGCGCCTTTAAGCATAAGATTTCAGCTAGCATACACATGTCTGAAGTACTGTCGAATTACACGCTATAGACCACTAATCTGCCCATTTTCTTATACCCCTAGGGGTGCACGGTTTTTGGATTTCAGACTTACGCTCAATACCTGCTTATAACATGCATCTTGCGTAACTCTCTAACAAACACTGGGGTCTGAATGCCCACTTTAAATTTTGCACTGCAGTATGCTCATAAAAACCCTTGCATAACCCGCTTTGAATTGAACTATGGAGAAAATAAATAAGTAAATGGAACGTGCTTGGGATTCAGTGCCCTATGAAAGATTTTGGTGATGGTTTTGCTTCAGGCGGGATTGTGTATTTGTAGGTCAACATGCCTGTGCTGCCCTGGAGTGAGTAGGCCAAGTAGGCCTTCAGACCCTCTACCAGAAATGTGTTTTAGATCATGTCAACAAATCTAACAAGATAGGCCCAAAATGTAATTTAGTTCCCCTATTAAGTCAAAAAATAGGTTTAAGAAAAAGTCACAATATATTAAGTAAAAAAAGTGCAGTGCCTACTGCTTTGGATAAAGGTTGTATATCTTGTCCACTGACAATTCCCATTTCTAATCTTATCCTAATTTGATTGAATTGAATTTTACGCTACATAGTTAAATTGATACATGTATTAGTGATGAAGCCAGTTTATATTTTACCTCTTGTCTTATTCTATTGAATCTCACTGCTTGTAAACATACTGAATTATGACATTTATTTATGCTTCCTGATTACTAGTGACATGTTTTATATGCCGCAAAGTGCCACACGATAATGTACCACGTTGGTGTCAAAGGTTCTTTAGGCACTCTCACCCTGAGTCAATTGTGTTGCACAGCTTATGATAGAGGGGCAATACCACCACTCGCACTTAACCACATACAGTAGTACCAGAATAGTGTTAGAACTGTGAATGGGAGAGGCAATATATAACACAATATATAACCAAGATAAAAACGGAATCGTGCCCCCACTCTCGATCCACCATTAAAAAATCAATAATAAAAAAGCAGCCTTGGCAGACTTGAGATGTGCAGGCCCCTACGTGTCAATATACAACATATATATAGTAGCGCCACCACAAGTTAGGCATGGCTCCCTCAGCGCACCCTACCACAGCCCTTGTCCATCATTGACTGACCACCCAGCGCTGAGCTGCTCCCACACTCTGTGACAGGCTAGGAGCTGCTCAGCGGGCTGTGCGTGTCCTATTGAGGCAGCGACCAGAGACTTAATGAAGACGTGGCAGCCTCGGCCAGCGCCTATCCTACCAGTTGGATAGCCTGGGAGCATGCTGGGGGCACGTGGAGTGCCGTGGTGCAGTGCCACCAGTGCTGATCACATCAGTTCAGAGATCACCCCTCTCTGGTAGAGGTACATGGGTTGATGATATAGAGGCAAAACTGTGCCATTATACCAGGAGTTACCAGATGGAGTGTCTTAACTATGGACATTTTATGTCCTTCTTCACTGTCCTCAGGCAGCCATATAAGCTATTGTCTATAGTATAGCAATACGCATACGCACGAGGAGCTAATACGCCTACCAAGCATGCCAAATACATTATCCTGCTCAGCGTCTCATGTTGAAGAAGTTGTAGCCCGTAGGGGTGTAGTGTTCATATACACCGGGCTGATCGCGCCCTTGTCTTACACCTGATCAGATCACATACTAGGTACCTTTATCCCTTCCTAGTGCCATACAACCTAGAATGAAAAAAGGTGTGTTTCAGATTACCCCACCCTACCTAGCAAAACAGGGCCGATCCAGTAGAATATTTTGAATTAAAAGACAATTTAGACCATTTTTGGGCTATTTTAAAGTCGATTTGAGGCCAAGGTCTGCTACGTAGTTGGTACCGCACTTTGTGAGTCAATTTCGGGGTATTTCTGAGCCGTAGTTTAAACGATTACGACCTACCTAATCGAGATGCTTATACAGTTGTGTAAATGTACCGGCAACCATGTAACCTGAAACACGCTTACCGGTAAATGTTAATAACCCACCCTATCACACCTAGTGTCAACCATTTGTGGCAGTGGTTCAATGACATAAACCCGGAAGACAGATATTCACAGATAGGTTAAGTAATACACAGCCTGAAGTAATTCTATCAAGTTGCGCACAACTGTACCATTGACTTAATGACTAATTCATTCTGCACTGGGTAGATTTAAGATCTACAAAACACCGATGTTAACCTCCTCTGCGTATCTGGTTTTCCTCCTCTGCTGACTTACATCTCTGACTTATTGGTTACTTTAGAACTCAAGTGGGTTAACTTATGTTTGAATATGTAATAAAGGTCCGACATTATGGTTAAGAGGTTAAAATAGTGTTCAGAAAGCTATGTCTTGTGGAAGTGTTGGATGAACGATACATGAAGGATAAACTAAATAAGGTTAGCACGATAACTAGCTTGTGCCGCTTGTAGGACCTCCCAGTGGCGTAGGAAAAGGAGGGGGGAGCCCCCCTCCAATCACTGAGGAGGGGGGGGGGGGCTGAATATGTTTGGGCCTCCCCAAAATTTGTCAAGACTTGTACTATGATACACACAATTTCCAGTCCTTGCCTCTCTCGCATAGGAAAAAAGGGGGCTCAAAAACGACTTTTCTATACAACGCAATATATATATATGTGTGTATGTGATACATCATGTATAAACGCCGATACTTTGGAGTGCCCCCCTCCATGAGAATTTGCTTCCTACGCCTCTGCCTCCTCCTTAGTAACGTGGTTAAGTTGGAGCAGCTCACACCTGTTAGAGCGGCTTAAGGGGCCTGTCCCCCTCATGATGCTCATTTGGCTGATCCTGTTGTAAGGGAGACAGTAATTAGCACATAGGATGCAATAACAGGACATTCTTGGCAGTGTCGTGAATCACTCGCCGAGCAATACCATCATGTAGGTGTGACAGGCCTGAGCTGCTCTCTTGGGGTGTGAGATAACTATCCAGAGAAGGCAATATGGTTAAGACTGTTAGCAGAGGATAGATACCAATCAATATTGCCTACATAACGATTATCTAAGATATTGCATGGCGGAATGGGGATTATCCACACGCTGGGGTCATATGGAGGTCAATCTTAGTGTAATATTGGTGTTACTAGATTGTTGGAGAGAAGACTCAACCACGAACGGTTTTACGGGTAATACGGCTATGGCAATGAACTGATATATTTAGCATGCGTAACCAAGTGAAACTGTCAATGAGTGTTCTGGACAATGGTTTGAACGCAACAAATTGGGGAAAAATCCCCTAACAGGTGTATGTTTGTATTTCAGTGATTTACCATAAAGGTCTCTGGAAAGGACTTGGGTAAAATACCTCATCATTTATCTTATTAAAAAACAGTCTTTGATCAATTCTGGCCCATATTTCACCTTTATATTGTGCTACTTTGTATAACTTCATGTTTGCCATTCTTTATCTTTTGATATTGCTAGATCAAGCTGGGTTGTGGCAAGTCCAAGACGACGGCGGTGAAGTTGGGTGTTGGGTCGGCAGGGAGCGCCAGCGGCGACATGAGTCTGGGTCTGCCGCCGACTCAGTTCCCGGCCCGAGGGTCACCACAGGTACGTACCCACTGAGATTGGTGAACAGGGGCAATGTGAACCCATGAAGTGATCTTTTAAGAGAGTGGTCGACATGTAACATCAAACTGGAGTCTCCCTCCCCCCCCCCCCCCACACACTCACCTCATTGTTTGAAAATTCAATTCTTTAGTCTTCCCATGCAATAGTAGTAACAATAGTAACAATCTGTTCGCTATAATAGATAAGGGTTGAATTCATTTCCCCCTACACCATGATGTTTGTTGCTATAGGAATTACCGTCTTCCATATAATTGGGCAATGTTATATAAAACAGCACAGTATTTTCGACTCAGGGTGTACCCCTGAGTCTAGTGAGCCGATTCTAAATGTTGGTTAAGAGATTTTCAAATTTCCAACTTCACACAATCATATTTCATCACCTATCCATGTCAATTAAATATTTTTTTCATGGTTTGTTACTTTCACACCTTATCTGTGACACACAATGCACTGTACACACAATTTTGCATTTTTTTGTTGCAAAAAAATCATGCCAAAATTGTTGCACTTTCTTGAATCAACAAAGCACAGATACTGCCCTCCCATTGAACTCTATGCTGAAGCAGTGTGCCTTACTCAATGTGTGTTTGTCCTGCTATAGGCTTAGTGCACAAGAAAGTGTTTTAGACTAGACAACCCGTGTGTGCACTGTCATTGCTCGTTTACAGTGGGAGTATCCTGTATCTGAGAAGTTGATCCAATGTGGGGGGGGGGGGGGGGGGGTTAGGGGGCTTGATCATCAGGCTAGATAATGAGGCTTGGTCATCAGGCTCGATTATCAGGCTTGATTATCAGGCTCGTTTTTCTGTTCCTTTTTCAGACTCACTTTTCAGACTCCATTGAAAATTGATTGAATTGGGTGCATTGCCCTGGAATATGCATGTAATAGTGCAGGTGCGGTCAAGTCATAATTGTCATCCATTTTGTCATTGGGAATTGGGTAAAGTCATAAAGTAGCCTGACATCCTGAGTCTCCTGTGATGTAAATCACACGCCTATTGATTTCTTACATGTTATTTTCAAGGAATAGTTCATATACTCAAAAAAGATTGATCACCTTCTCACCAATTGACATTAGGTGATTTTATACATTAGAATTTTATTACATGGAGTATGTCCTTAGTTCTTGTTGTGTGCTGTACCAATGTAGGTAGCGGGTACGCGTACCAAGGTGGCGCTCAAGCCGGGCCACTCACTAATGGACTGGATACGTCTGGGCCGCAATAACCCGGACCTCTCTGGTAAGGTTTCATATAATTCCTTCAATCTTCACCATAGAATCTGCAGCATTTCTAATTAAGATAAACAGTAGAATCTATAGATTTAAGGGATTTTTCCATAATCAGTATTAAATATGAGAAGTGTTACAGCATTAAAAAGAAGCCCTATGGGAAGCCACTTCACAACGTAGATCAAGAAGAAGCCACACCATGGATATATAGACGTCACAACATGCCATGGCTTCATAAGTGGCTTCACAGGCCATGTTGTATCTCTACTCTAGTAATAGCAGTGCCAAATGTCCTGCATTTAAGCATGGCATGTCATTTTCCTACCTTAAAACCTCGCGTATAAGCCTAACTCGCGTATAAGTCGCACCCTGACTTTGGCCCGATCCTATAAGCCGCAGAGGCCCTCTGAATCACTCATGGGAAAAACTCTGGTATTAGCCGCACCCCCAACTTTAGCCTAAGTGTATGAGACCCAGATGGTCAGGGTTAGGGTGAGGGTGAGTCCATGCAGTCCTTGCCCAGCTTCCACACACGACGGTGCCGCCCTCTGCGGCCGGGGGGGGGGGGGGTGATGTTGGGCTTTTGGTCCATGAGAAGTGACAGCTTTCTTGACCCCCACCCCCCCCCCCCCAACATAGAGTAGTACATGTCTGTGGTCCCCCCCCCCCCCCCCCCCCCGGACCCCATTGCTAGCAGGGATTAGCGGTGACCTGCATTAAGACAGAGGTGCGAAGACTATATCATTGACACTGCCCACTCATTTTTGTGAAGGGTTATATCCCCCGAAATTATGCATTGGAAAAACTCGCGTATAAGCCGCACCCAGAGTTTGGGGTAATCCTATAAGCCGCACTGGCGAGGTTTTACGGTAATAATGATGTCAAATCAGATCACTTTCCCCTCACTGTGTGGCATGCTCTGACATGGTTTGTATACCTTTAGGTACTGGAGGTCGCCTACTGGAGGTCTCCATGGAGGAGCTCGCTAAACACAACACCAAGGAAGATGCCTGGATGGCTCTAAGAGGTGAGATCAATTATATTTGTAGTAAATGTACATAGATACTGTGCAAATTACTTGTGTGGCATGACGTTTCTGGGTTATGAGACAAGATGCAATGTCACATCACAGTCAGCATTGACGTACCATAGTTAGTATGTTCTTAAACTGCCTGGCACCATCTACACCATCTTACACCAGAATGATAATCATGGTTTTATATGCTCTGGAATTCAATAGTAGGTCCCCCATTCTATGACTACGATATGATTACCGTATCGTCGCGTTTGGGCGCCCCGGCGCCTATTGTTTTCGGAACCCCATACCCCCAGCACCCTATTCAAGGGAGGCGCCTATTCAAGGCCCGGTGCCTAGTGATTTGGAGCCTATTCAAGGGAGGCGCTTATTCAAAACCCGGTGCCAAAACGCGACATTACGGTAAGCTAAAAAAAAATCAGTCTGCGATTCAAATAGATATTTCTGAAACTACTAGTATACAGAATTTGGATTTGAAAAAAAAATCTTATTCTGATTTCTAGGCCACACACCAAAGTTGGTCAGTGGATTTCAATTTCGAAAAAAAAAGGCTGCTCTCTGATTTATCAATGAACCCACAACAATAAATGTTTTTAATGATTGACAGGTAATGAAGGGAATAAGGAATTAATGTCGATCCTGACCATGCCTTTCATTGAAGAAAAAAGCACAGTTTATTTGTTCATCTAGGCTACATATAGGTAGATCACCCATCAATGTCTTGCTGATCATCATGGCAGTCCAGTTTCTGGCGGCTTGCCAAACTTGAAACCCCCCTCCCCAGGTATTGCCTGTATGTCAGGCTAGGTGTTGGCACAGGTACAATGTACAGGTAGGGGTTAATGAAGGGTGTGGGAGCAGCTCTGAGGGACTCACTGCCAGCTACTGAGGCAGCTGTCAGTGTGACCCGCCATGTTCACCTGTCACCTCTGTGGGAGGTACACTCTATCTACCACTGGTCAAAAATATATGTGAACCCCTGTTGGCAAGGGGTGTGGGGGAGGGGGGGGGGCTTTGTGTTAAAAAAAAGCCAGCGAGTTACTTTAGACCAATGAGAGAGATTTCGAGCCTTGTCAAGAGGTGGAGATCTCAGACAAATATCCACTACCCTCTGCTGTTTAAAAAACACATACTAATAAAAAAAAAAGCACTCTCTTGACTGAGAAAATGCCATCATTACTCCTTTTGGTAGACATCATCCCCTCCTCTATACTGAGTTAACAATGTTGTAATAATGCCCAAAGATAACTGACAGTGTATAGGGCCTATAGTACTGGAGTGATGGAAGAAGGCCATAAACCCATTATGGACTGTTATAAAGCTGCTCCTCTGCCTGCATCTCCTAAAAGCCTCTTTACCCCAATGCAGCTACAATCTACTCTCCCTAATGTCTCTGCTGTTTAGCACTTGCCAATGAGGTGGGGGCCACAGCTTGCTATACCCTATGTCAGAATAGTTGGCAAATGGATGCGTGTTTAGGGCATCAGGCATTAGAGCTCCTGGAGGGAATCGTCCACATCACTATGGCCAGTATGGGGTGCCAGTCTGAATAATAAAATCACCACTGAGCAGGGCTGTAACCATTGTAGTTAATGTTGTAACTTGAAGGAGGTGTGAGGAGGGAGGCTCATCAGTAGCTACTGAATGTGAAATTTTCGAATTTACACATACATGAACTGATATCTGAAGTTTTAATTGGTATTCAGAAAGGAGGCTCATAAGGGCCCCACAACCACTGGGACCTCACCAGATAGTCTAACATATTTCAATGTACAGATACATATATATATCTCGGAGGCCCTTAGCTGACACATGGTAAGAGAAAAAACAACTGGGACCACTCCAGGTATATGGGGATTTTATTACAATGTACCTACCTGATACATTCAGAAAATATAGTACATGTATTGAATGGGTGTTTATGATGAATTCATTTCGCTGCCCCATTATCTAATATGTAATTGGAACAACGGACCCCAAAAAGCAAATAGGGCATAGACGTCTATTTCTTATAGGATGATATAATAAGCAAGCTAATTTGAATTGATAGTTAATCACCAATAACAGTCTAAAACAATAGTGGCTATATCTATTAACAACTTTACATCTAGTGCCATTTTTCCATTTATCCATACTACATCATAACGGAAATATGATATTTATACGCCAACAATCAAATGTATAATTAGAAGAATCAAGACAGATAATCAATTGTTGAAAGAACAGTGTCTTATCATTTCTTTATACCAAGAAGTAAGATGACAGAGATACCTAAGCACACCAGGAAAGACATGTAATCAATAATAATACGGGATTTCCAAAAGAAGTAGACTATTTAGAAAACACCACCCGTTGAAATGGGATGCAGGCTTGTAGACCTCAATATTAGCCCATATCAGAAAAGGACATTAAGGGGAACAGAGAATTACCGTTTCCGGTAGAGACCGGAAGTTGTGGCGGACTACACCGTCATTGATGGTGTCCGGTGTTGTTAGATACCTCTTGTTCTGCCCCCCCACCGCGTCCAACCACGTCTTTACCTGTCAGTTCTCCTGCCCGACCCACCATGCCACAGGGGCTAGGTCCTGGTGGTACCACTTGGTAGCCTGGTGAGTTGGGAAGTATTGCTCTATACTTATCGCGCACAGTCGTATGAGCTTGGAGTCTTTTTTGCTTGGTGACTTCACCTCTGACTGCCGTCTCCCATGCTGTGGTCGACTTACAGTACGTGTATATCAAAGGCCTGTCCCTCTCACACCGTGTCTATATGGTGTTAGAGGTTAAAGAACCCTAGCTTCAGTAAATGTGTAGGAGTGGGATTTCTGTCTTCGCTCATCTCATAGATTCGATCATCCTGAATACGATCACCCATGATAGGCTTTTGGCCTACCATTACTTGTGATAAACTTAACCTAATGTTAGTCTGGGATGCAATGTGCCAACTGGACATTAAACTACCTAACAATCAATCAGTGCCATTTTGAAATACCCTTTTACCCCACAAATGTAAACATGCTAGCTAATATGTACAATACTAGCATGGAAATGACGTTTCGTCTTTATAGGTTTCCCCTGGGTGTGACGTCATTTCCCCGCTGATTCCAAAGTTTCCCCTCTGTGCATGAAGGTAACCGTGACATCAAAATGGCGCTGGTGTCCACTCAGCTTTAGACACTAGACTATACATCATGATAATAAGCCACACATAGTAGTCGAGTATCTCTAGACTACCAGTGCCCCCACCTCCACCGCGCCCGGCCTTTCTCTCAGCATCCAGGCTATTGGAATGGTCTCTGTTGCCATGACAACAGTGGGAGCCTAACACCTGTGTTGCCATGGCAGCGGCCGGTACAAAACGCATCAGGTGACTGATTGGCGACCAGCACTCTATACTATAGGGTAACTTACACTTACTGTGCACTTGTATAAGGAATGTCAAATTGGATGGCTAGGCATCCCCTGGGGCGTCCCTTATATGGCATATATATCATGGGAATATCCATTTAGTAGACCATAAGGACTAACTAGAGGTGTGAGGATCCAAAACGCAATCTATTGGATTGGGATCGTATTATAATCTACCGATCAATTACCAGCGGCTATAATTATTAAATGAAATCCACGGCTCAATTACTATGGGCTTGATGATGCTTGGTGATGGGTTAGCTTAGTAAAGTTGCAGGTATCGATGTGTATTGTCCTAGCCACATGTCTACCTGTAGGCTAGTTGGACACAGGTGTGGTAGGATTTAAGTGGGGTGGCACCTTTGATCGTGAAATTTTTGAATATCATAGGATTAACTAAGCAGGTGTTGGAAACCATCTTCTCCATAGGTCTAGGCAGACACACTCTTTACCTATACAACGTACAACAAAGTAATCAGGATTTTAGGGAATATATTCTTACCCAGTTTCTAGAAAGTTCATACGTACCAGTAGCCGTTTGTGGTGACCACCTTTTTGCGATATACATGTACTATAGTGCATACGTATTAGACTGTAGTCCTACGCTGTGTAGGAAGTATATGTGGTTGTATACTGATTGTCATCTCTTAGTCGTAGGCAATGTATTGACCCGGCTATTTGCAATCGATTGTGGGTATCTATTAGTCCATTCAACCCTGCATGACACTTCATACACAAGCCGCATGCGGTATTGTAGTGAGTATAGTGAAAGCTAGTATGTCGAGATATTTTATTATCTTCAATGTACCTGGTATTCTAAATATAAAAATCTCCACAGTACAAATAAAGTCCCGAGAACCAGCAATGGCAATAAAATTGATCGGCTGGATCATAACATAATGTTGTAGCATGTTATGAGCGATTAAAAAAAAAAAATCGCCCTATCTTAGTGTTGCAAACTGTTTACAAATGTATATGTCATAGAGCGAGGCGCTATGATGCATCATGTATTTCGTCAGTTCTTTATATACAGTACGTCCTTCTCATTACCTGGTAGATTTGTATACAAGTTGTGTCACGTCTACAGGTGGCAGTGTTCCTCAGTACGTTCACCAGGGGCCTAGACTGCTACCAGGGCTGTACACTGTGTTGTATAGTGATTAGAGACCTCGTACTGAGCCATAACCCTTTAAGTGCAGCATAGCCTTTAAATCCTTTAATGAAGGCATGCCGCTAAAATAGGACATTTGTCGTCATGATGTACCAATGCAGCCCGGCGAGTAACTCGGGGCATAATGCTCGAATGGAGCACTGGTGAGTTACTCGCATTCATGCATCATGACGACCAAGGCATGATGTATTAATGCACTATGCCGTCCTTTAAAGGTTAATGCACTATACCGTTCGTAGTCACTCATGATGAATGCAGCTCTAATTGCTAAATAACAGACGATGGATGTCAGTGGAATCTAAAGGCCTACCACACTTACGAAGCTCAGGTTCGGGTGGGAACCTTTCTCTTACATGTGGGTCCGGATCTTCACATGTGCGGGGATCTGTCAGATTTTATAATATTTCAGAGAGACTTTGTCAGCCACTTATCTAGACATAAGCTGCATAAGACAACATTCATTTGTCCATATCTAACCGAAAATGGGACCTAATATTTGAATAAAAGCCTTTGGCGACTTTGACAGCTCACCTTGTTTGTAAACAACATTTCGAAATCCCAACTGCCATGCCCAGAGTTGTGCACCGAATTTAGCTTTTAAAGTGTTATTTATAGACCTTATTTTGACATAGTCTTTTAGAATATTGTATTTTCATATGAATTGAATCGAATACTGTCACTATTTAGTGAAGAATACAAGATTTCTGGAGGTAAAATTGGGGAACTACATTTTGAAGTGCATGTGTGCAGAGACTTAGCTGTAAAAGGGTGCGCGAGGATACACCCACCATGTGAAGTGGTCCATAATGACCGAGTCAAGTCCCGCATTTGAGTTGACGAGGTTACCCGGATGAAGGCCTACATGAAGTCGACTTTTAAAAAGAAACACCGATTATAATTTTCATGCCATTCATGTCGTCATGTAATAAGGGTCACTTATTACGTTTGAGGTTTAATTTGAAGAATGCAATGAAGATTTGATATACTTCTTATCTAAGCATGCACGCGAGGTTAGCTCTCAAAACGTAGCGAATAAGGAATACAAACTTAATGAAGACCATCATATTATATCCTATTTTACTATAATGTGTTCGTCCATATACATGTATATCTAACATGTATCATATATAAGCTAAATTCCAGAAACTGATCAGGACCATTCACTGAAAGCCGGTTAAGTCAATGAGATGTGTGTTTACACACATGCCCAGTGTGTTTACACAGCATTGTAAGTAGTAGATGGAAAAGGCACCTTTACTCAGTCAGGTCAACTCTGTGAAACTGCACATACCGGTAGTATATGATAAAAGTTGTATTCTAACTGTGCCCTACTCCATACCCCTGAGCCCTTCTATACAACGGCTTAGGTTAGCGTCAGTACCGGAAGTTGCAACTTGGCATATACGGGTAGTGCGAGAACATCCGACACGTTAGTGACCCCTATCGGCACTGCAACCTAGGGTTTGTAGCAAACTGGCGTCAGCGTCATGTAATATTCTTATCTTAAGTACACAAGTAGATCTAGGTCTCTAGTTTGTGTGCTGTGCTTGAATGAGGACAGCAACGTCTGTGAATATATCGTCCAGCACGACTTGTATTCGAGGTCGCAATTGCAGAATTAACTTGAGTATGATTAATCTGTTTGTTTAGTCTGATATATGAAAGTACAGTATTGGTTTTGTTGATGTTTCAGGCACGGTTTACAATGTGACGCCGTACATGGACTTCCACCCGGGCGGTGTAGATGAGCTCCTCAGGGGTGCCGGAAAAGATGGCACAGACCTCTTTGACGAAGTATGTCACAACTTGTTTTAACTATCAGAGGATCCATAACTCTAATATCGCCATAAATAAATATAACGCTAATAAGTATAACTGTGCTTGTAGCCCAGCATTGTTCTAGTAGACCAACTGTGATTATCCTGACAAATTGATCTAATGCTGTCTTGAAGAAGAACAGATGTTGATTGTTTCTTTTTGTCTAATTTCCAGGTACATAAATGGGTAAACTTTGCGTCCTTTCTAGAAAAGTGCCTTGTCGGAAGACTTGTAACAGAGTCTTCCCCCATCAAAGGTAAGCAGTTTTTACTTTCAAGTTCAAGGTTTATTTAATGTAGCTTGTTTATTTTATACAGACTAGATATCATATGAAACTGATATAGAAAAAGGTGGGAATCGAGGGGCGTGGACTCCCATTCAAAAATAAAAGGTTAAAAGGTAGTGGGCTCCCGATAAAGATTCGTACGCCTCTTAAAAATTTGGTTATTTCCAGGTCATAGATGGAGATATACTATAATACATGTTATATATCGAAATCATCTGCACTCTCCAATTGAATATATTGTATGTTTCTATGTTTCAGCTCCTCCGTCCCGAAAAAAATCACCGCCGAATAAAACAAATGGTAAGATTGGTTAATGATAACCAAAAACGGAAGATTCAGCTACTCTAGATCATATGCCAATGATATTCCTATTGATTTGATTGGTTCCTGATAAGTTTACATGAGATCATTTCATTCTAAATCTTTGACTTGTCCATTAAAGGCCTGCTTTATGTGCCAAAGGTGGTCATCCTGTCTCGTTATAACGTCTTGTAACAGTGATTGATATTTTTACTTCAATGTTTGTAATTAACACGCAGAGAGCGTTCATATTTAGAAACTATTCCCGTGAATGCTTGTATCAGCGTGGGGAAATTAGTGCTCTAACAGTGTTCATATTTTGTATCAAAAACACTTGGAGATTCCACTGCATGTGTGAGGTTGGATACTACCCAGTGTTAATCTGCAAACTTGTGTTCCTTCTCGCATGACTGGCTCCATTTTGAGTGGCGCTTGAATAAATGTAATGTAAAAAATATAATGTAAACAAAATTAAAAGAATAATGTTAAAAAGAAAAATTCAGGAAAAAGAATATATTCCCTAAAATTTAGAGTCGATGTTTAGTGTATATCAATAATAACTGAACCACAGGTTATAGAGTAAACTATTAAAAATGTTATCAAACTTTGGTAAACTTTTGGCACTTGTCATCTCATACCTCAAAGATGCCACTTTTCCTATTTTTGCAGGAGTTCCTACTAGTAGCTGGAATTTCTGTATTAAATTAAGTTAATTTCCTGCAGAATATTGACTAAATTGTAATACTTCCTACTTTTTGTTGACAACTGAGTGGCATCTCTGTACCTTTACCTGCTGTAGGTCTGCTGAGCCTGCCAGGACCGCCACCAGGACCCACAGCTCTAACCGTCCCTGTCAAACAACCACCAAGGTTAGTCTCAGTGTTGACCCCTTTCTCATGATGCATTTATACAGCTGGCCAACCTACTCGTGCGGGGTGCATTTATAAATGCATTGCCGACCCAACGGGTTTGGTAGACTCCCAAACGGTTGTTGTGGTGCATGAATGCAGCGCTGGCCTGTAGACTCGTCAGGGCTGTACACATGCATCATGACGACAAGGAGCATTGCACATTAGAACACACTGCTTGTTAATGTTGTAATAACACACAAATAACAACTTGGCCCTATGGGACCTAGAGCAGACTGAATGATTACATGTTCGTTTACATGTTTTCTATTCAATGTTACCTGTCGCCTCCTCCCTGAAAGTAAAAGTTGTGACTCCAGTGATGAGGTATAATACGTGTATACCTGTATCCTTGTAGCAGGGACTGAGGGTCCATGTATCATACTACTTAATTTGCATATCCATGAGATGCCATTCTGCATGCATCTTATCAAGGGCATGTCTTTCTCACAGTGTGCCACAGTGTGTCATTTCCCCCCTGATTTCAAGTGTTTCTTTTTAATGTCACGAAGACCTGTAATTATCTATAGAGGACCTTTATTCAGAGGCCTCGATTTGAACATTTCTTTTTTTTTTTAGCTTGGTCACTTTCATCTCTGTAGATTCCTAAGAAGTAGTCGAACCCAAACTAATGAACAGAAACTTTCAAAGTATGGCTTTGGTAAAAGAAGAGATAATCAGTGAATCCTTTTATTGTAGACGCAGGCTTTTGTAATTAGAGTGTTAATGGATACCACCTGTTATTGGTGCTTCCTGCAGGTATGAGTGGTACCAGACGGACACACAGGTAACGGTCGTTGTGTACACCAAGTGGAAGGACGCTCAGCACGAACAAGTGATCATCGACCGGACCGACCGAAACCTGCTACTTACCATCCGAATAGAGGAAAACACTTTCACTGTTCATATTGGTACGGATGCATTTTATCATGTCTAGCTGTGTCATGTGGGTAATAGGGTATATCCCCTAATAATCCCACACCTCCTTTTTGGGTCGATTTTTAGAATATAATTAAGCCGAAATAGTTCCAATTCTTAGATCAAATCAACTCTTAACTACTGGAAATGTGTTCATAATAATTTGCTAAGCGCACTGTGCGCTAAGTACTCGGAATGCGGCACAAAATTTGTCATCTTTATATATCCCATGCTTTTAAAGTTAAATAGAATAAGGTAAGTTAAATCATACGATATTATCCACGCGATTTTCTCTCGTTGTTCTGTATTGTACACCACAGACATGTAAAATCTAGTGTCCCTTATAATGCTTAATCTTTCATTACAGAACTTGAAAACGAAGTATTAGATGGATATGAAGGTGAGTTACTGCCTTTTCTCTCATAGTTTCTGAGTTTAATACCTCTCCCTTTAGCTATCATCCACTCAAATCAGATACGTTCAGACTATATTTAGAGTACTGTTATTGCAACCTCTGTTAAAGTTTGTGTCGCAACTAGGGTGACTGAAATTGACCTCCATCAATAATTAGCTGAAACTCCTAAATATGTATTTCTCTTCTGAAATGGATATATATTTACTGTTACCAAGGGTCTAAATGTAAGATAATGTAATAAAACACATATCCACAGCTTTGTTTGAGAAACTCCAACCATGGGCCACCATCTGAGAGATGCTGCCACCTGTATAATATCTGAAGCACTAATGTGTGCGTGATTGGGAGAGAGTTATTGTGTCTGCAGTGGGGATCATGTAAATACTACTCATTGGTGGTGTAGTGAGAGAAGCATGTTAATTACCCTATTTTTGACTGATCAGTCAATAATAATTTTCCTGATAAACTGGGATGCCTGTATAGAAATATTGCTCACAGAGATGTAATACGTTCACACATAACTTACAACATCACCATGCTTATCCTCATGCGTAAAGTGGAAATTGGTCACCACAACATTTGGGATACCAACTTTAAATGAGTTGAAAAGGAAATTGAGTGAGGCACTGTCCCCAAAAATGCACCCCTAGGCTATTGTTTTTTTACCCCTGGGGACCCATATGTATATACAATATGTATACTACGGCTTTGCTTGGGGAGAAATGACACTTTATCATACTCTACTATATTCTTCTGAAATATGATAAAAGTATATTTATGAATAACATAAATGATTACATGGTTGGCAGTGCGAGTACAGCGACCGTCTGGGAAGGTCGAGGTTACAATGAAGAAGGCATTGTCTGGCCAGAAGTGGGTGGACATTGGGCGGTCACTCGACAAGGACAAGAAATACGTACCCACAAAGAACACAGGTAAAGTATTAATCTAAAATGCATACTCATGCAATATACATTGTATATTAAGCAACGGAAACATCCTAATAGTAATCCTTAAAATATGGAAACCTAGCACTTGTAAGTATTTGAATCAGTAAGCGAAGATGAAATAAAATTAATTCCCATTTAACACTACTGCGGGTAAATGTTGATGCAATATATATAAAGATGTGTTGGCTAACTATGATATGCAACTAGGACCTGGAGATCAAGCAGTGACATACTTAGATCTAAGATAGCTATTGCTGAAATGATAACTCACAGACATGTTCTCTTTGGTTATTCAGAAGTGGTGTACCGGTGCTGCCGCATTGAGTCGATAGCGAGAGTCTCTCATGACACAAACCTCTATTGTGTAACGCTACCCAAGGGATCCCGTATGTGCGTCCCCACAGGTCATCACGTTCATCTCAAGGTCATGGTCGAAGGTAAGAGTAATTGTAGGCCAGCATGCCAGTTGCATAATCATAATTAGGGATGTGCTCTCTCCTACAATATGTAGGTTTTCCTACTATTCTGTTGCTTAAAGTTGACCATGGGGACTATGATTACATATTTTAATGAATATAGATTTACATTTATAACAAGAGATATATGAAGGTAATATTCCTGGTCCCACCAATTCTGAAGTGATACATTTAAACCTTTAAGGCGGATGACGCTTTAATGCATCATGCCCTTGGTCGTCATGATGCATCAAAAAGTAACTCGCCAGTGCTGCATTCAGCCATCATGTTGACCCTAGGGGGTTGAGACTCCCGAAAGGTCAGCAAGATGCACCCATGTAACACCAGTGAGTTACTCACCGGTGCATCATTGGTGCACTGTGGTGATAAATATAATCTTTTAGCGACATGCCGACTTTAAAGGGTTAAGGAACCTGATTTGTCCCTTCCTTCATGTGACACTTACATTTGGCACCTGTAGGTATGGAGGTAGTGAGGAGTTACACGGTGGTCCGTCCGTCCCTAGACCCTGCTCACCAGGACCCCCGGGTGGAGGCAGGTGCTGCCCTCTATCTCATGGTGAAGATATACACAGGTGGTGCCCTAACGCCGCAGCTCCAGAAACTAAATCCAGGTGAGTCGTCTGTCTGCAACCAGTTTCATACTATGTGTAGAATAACCTAATTGATGGAACATTTATAGGGCCACTTAAAAAACAACTTGTGTTTCTCATCACTGTGCGCATCATAAGTGTCGGTAATGCTATGGGCTAGAGAAAACATGCCCATTTACAACTTTTGCAGATCTGTAAACTATTAATTGCAAAAAGGTGAATTTAGTTCACCGAGAGTTGACATTTCCTTACCCATTTTGTCCTTGGTGTAAAAGAAAAAATGAGAAGAAAAAGGGAAGGCCAGGGTGGCCTAGACATTAGACAAACAATAGTACTGTATATGTTTGGCCTTACCGTTGCTATGTCTTAATTGATTTTAATATACAAGTAAACTACATTAGGGAAAAACTAGAACGATTTGGAATAAGTAATGATATGTGAGCCTAAAGGACGGCACAAAATTAGCTCACCGGATTATTACTTACCTCTCTGGACAAGGTTAGGAGGTTGGACTCCCCTAGCGGGTAGTACTTAAACCTGGATGATACTATAGTTCAAAGGACCTCTAGATGAGGCAGGGGGGGGGGGCATGGGGCAGTTTGTGATGTTTATCAATTTTTGGAGGGCCATATGTGTAAATGAAAATAAAAGGGAAAGAGATGGAAATGATTTTGAGATTTTTACTGTTACTTTCCAGGGGACCCACTAGAAGTCAGTACACATACAGGTGATTTCAATGCTGACCGTTTGACAGAATGCACAGATGTTATCCTTTATGCCGCTGGTACCGGCTTCACCCCTATGATTAACCTCATGTACTTCACATCAACCAGGAACAAGCAAGCAGATAAAAGGTTAGCTTCATCAAAATAGTGTGTTTGATTCTAAAAGATGTATGATATGTTTTTTTATGTGTAACTGCGCCTTGGACAATTACCATTGTCCTGATGCTGTAGCCACTCACCAGGTGGCACACCGGTAGTGCCTCTGCTCTCACCAATACACCAGTCAACAGCGCGGGTTGTACGCAAATCAGAATCAAGTCAGAATTTAGCTGTAGGTTATAGGATTTCTTCAAAGTCTAAGTTGCAGGTAATACGCGAGTTCAAGGCTATACGCGCGAATTGACAGTATATATGACGGTTGATTGGAAACATTATTAAGTAGGGGAAATCTGATCGGGGAGCTCTACTGCAGTTTGACAGTTCCAACTACCGGTAGTGATTATAGATGGAAAGAAGTACCATATTTCTGAGAATGCTGATTTCATATGGTAGTGTTTCTGATTGCATGAGCCTGATACATTGATCGGCTTCATTTATGTTGACACATGTATATATGACAGATATTGACTTCATGAATGTAAGGGCCGAGTCATTTATTGAGGGGGGGGGGTAATAAATAACTAGGGCCTAATGCCACTGGGTTCGTAGAACTGGATACCCATGATTATAGTCTTAGCACAAGACTGCATCTCATCTTAATCATGTATTATATTGTTTCAGAAAAGTGCACCTTAGTTTCTTCAACAAAACCCAGGAAGATATCTTATGGCGCGACCAACTAGAAAAGCTGAATGTGGACTGTCCTAGGTAGGTTCTTACGTACTAACTATAGTGTGTACCTGTCTCCCATACCAACTCCTTCGCTCTCTCCCTCCCTCCCTCGCTCCCTCGCTCCCTCCCTCCCTCCCTCCCTCGCTCCCTCCCTCCCTCCCTCCCTCCCCTTCCCTCCCTCCCTCCCTCCCTCCCTCCCTCCCTCCCTCCCACCCTCCCCCCTCCCTCCCTCCCTCCCTCCCCCCTCCTCCCTCTCTCCCTCTCTCCCTCCCACCCTCCCCCCTCCCTCCCTCCCTCCCTCCCTCCCTCCCTCCCCCCCTCCTCCCTCTCTCCCTCTCTCCCAGACTCCCTCCCTCGCTCCCAGACTCCCAGACTCGCTCCCTCCCAGACTCCCAGACTCGCTCCCTCCCTCTCTCCCTCCCTCCCAGACTCCCTCCCTCCCTCTCTCCCTCCCTCCCAGACCCCCTCCCTCCCATACCAACTCCTTCCCTCCCTCCCTCACAATCAGTTCTGCATCCTCACGGACTCCCTCCCTCCCTCCCTCCCTCCCTCCCTCCCTCCCTCCCTCCCTCCCTCCCTCCCTCCCTCCCTCCCTCCCTCCCTCCCTCCCTCCCTCCGTCCCTCCCTCCCAGACTCCCTCCCTCCCTTCCTCCCTTCCTCCCAGACTCCCTCCTTCCCAGAATCCCTCCCTCCCTCCCTCCCTCCCTCCCTCCCAGACTGACTCCCAGACTCCCTCCCTCCCTCCCTCCCTCCCTCCCTCCCTCCCTCCCTCCCTCCTCCCTCTCTCCCTCCCTCCCTCGCTCCCAGACTGCCTCCCTCGCTCCCAGACTCCCTCCCTCCCAGACTCCCAGACTCCCTCCCCCCTCCCTCTCTCCCTCCCTCCCAGACTCCCAGACTCCCTCCCCCCTCCCTCTCTCCCTCCCTCCCAGACTCCCTCCCTCCCTCCCAGACTCCCTCCCTCCCAGACTCCCTCCCTCCCAGACTTCTTTCATTGCTCCGCTCCCTCCGTTAGTTACTTGTCCCTCGCCGCCCCTCCCCATGTCTCTCTCCGTGACACACATTGAGCGGGAATTGTAAATTGCCGGATAATGGTAGTACAGACCGTTCCTGTCATCTCACATGTATTTTAGGCGGGAACCCCCCCTGTTCCTCTAAACGTAGTACACACATTCCTGTGACGTCACCACAACCGTTCTACATCCCTCGGTTCCACGCCGGTTCTTGGGGAATATTTTGAAACCAAAGACTGTAACTGTTCATGAAATTGTCATTCGTATATAAAATCCAAAGTATACAGAAACGGTTTGTTCCTTATCATTACCCCTGTCTATCCCCTACCCACACAGTCACATACACATACACAACTGTTGTTGACCCAGGGTTACCTGGGTCTCTGTGAGACGGTTTTCCAGCAAAAAATGCAGATTGGTCAGCTGACTTTGAAGAGTTCCCCTGCATTTCTTCTTTCATTTATCTGATTGAAATAAACACATGCATATAGATTGAAACAAACTGTACCTCCCTCTTTTTTTCAGTTTGTAAAAAAAATAATATTTGTAGCAGAAAAACGATTTTGAAAAAAAGTCAAAAATACCTCTGAAATCAAGTCTGTGTGAACTAAGGCTGAAGATAGGCCAGTGACCTTGAATCCTGACTTTAAAAGAGTCACGTTCACACAGACTTCCTATACCTACAATGGTTAAGAGCAGGTGAGACGTTTTTATGAGACGCTTTTGAGCTGAAATTAAAGGTGCACACAGAATAATTAAGGACCTTGACACCCACTAGTCAAAATACCTTCACAGTGTCGACACCTACTACTGTAATTCGAGTTATGGTAATACAAGATGGCAGCATACCAGTTGCAGGTTACTGTATGTAGGCCTACGTTAGGGGGTGCTGTACCTTCAGTGTCGACACCTACTACTGTAATTCGAGTTATGGTAATGCAAGATGACAGCATACCAGTTGCAGGTTACTGTATGTAGGCCTACGTTAGGGAGTGCTGTACCTTCACAGTGTCGACACATACTACTGTAATTCGAGTCATGGTAATGCAAGATGGCAGCATACCAGTTGCAGGTTACTGTATGTAGGCCTACGTTAGGGGGTGCTGTACCTTCAGTGTCGACACCTACTACTGTAATTCGAGTTATGGTAATGCAAGATGACAGCATACCAGTTGCAGGTTACTGTATGTAGGCCTACGTCAGGGGGTGCTGTACCTTCACAGTGTCGACACCTACTACTGTAATTCGAGTTATGGTAATGCAAGATGGCAGCATACCAGTTGCAGGTTACTGTATGTAGGCCTACGTTAGGGAGTGCTGTACCTTCACAGTGTCGACACATACTACTGTAATTCGAGTCATGGTAATGCAAGATGGCAGCATACCAGTTGCAGGTTACTGTATGTAGGCCTACGTTAGGGGGTGCTGTACCTTCAGTGTCGACACCTACTACTGTAATTCGAGTTATGGTAATGCAAGATGACAGCATACCAGTTGCAGGTTACTGTATGTAGGCCTACGTCAGGGGGTGCTGTACCTTCACAGTGTCGACACCTACTACTGTAATTCGAGTTATGGTAATGCAAGATGGCAGCATACCAGTTGCAGGTTACTGTATGTAGGCCTACGTCAGGGGGTGCTGTACCTTCACAGTGTCTACACCTACTACTGTAATTCGAGTCATGGTAATGCAAGATGACAGCATACCAGTTGCAGGTTACTGTATGACTATGGTTATGACTATGGCTATGACTGGTTATGACTATGGTTATAGTAATGACTATGCTTATGACTATGACTATGGTTATTAGAGCCCTGGGTCACATGTGATGCTAATCACACAATCAATCTTTATTTCACTTATTTGTACACACCAATTGACATATGTAAGCTAAGTATTATTGTTTAAACTCACGACCAAATTACACTGAAAGGCATACCATGGACATATTTTAGACTATTCTGCATGCATTTCTGTTTGTTATGACGTCAATTCTTATTGCTAACAAAGCACGTTGCTTTCCACGTGTAATGATAACGCCAGGAGGTATGCTGACCTGTATCTGGGTCTAACAAAGGTGTTACCTTGGTGACTGAGACGTGCTTCCTACCCCCTCTGAGTGGTGGGCACACCTAATATCCGGCCAGCTGGCGGAGATGCTCGGGGCATTGTGTGTAAATCTATAGCTGGGTGAATTGCTCATCTGAATCCATCTGAGCTGGTAGCTGAGCAGGTCATCTCTAGAGCTGATAAGAAGGGATTATTTTCTCCTTTATCTGGAAAGACTCCCACTGTTCTGTTCTCAGTAAGAAGGGGTGTCACTAGAAATATGTTAAGGTTGATAGCTACTCATTGAATATGGACTCCTGCGCAGCTCTCTGCACATATAGCTTCAAATTGTCAGAATGGGCTAATATTGGAAGGATAGTTACATATATATGCACACTAAGCCATTCCAAAAATTGGACATTTTATTGCACTTTAAATATTTGATATATTTTGAGCTAGTGATATTTGCTATTTTTAAGATAAATCAGCATATTGGAATTAATTAAATCATTATCAAGATTGATATAGATCTCATCACTGTGCTTAAGACAACCAAGGGTATAAAATATATACACTTTTTACCCCGGTCCTTGGCATTTTACCCATTGTTTTGGCCTTTAAATATGAGATTTAGACCTTTTTTGTCCGATTTTTTAACTTCAAAGGCCCACTTGAAACCCTAAAATTATGCACGGGACCCCCTATCAAAATTACTTTTTTATGTTAGCAAATGATATAAACTATTTTTTGAGAAAAAAAAAAAAAATTCTATGGATTTTTTCCCCGCTATTTTTAAGATATTGTTGACAAAATTTGCATCAAATTTAATCAATCATCTTAAAACTACCACTTTTTTTCACGAAAGGGTTGTTTTTGGACCATCATTTGATTTTTCCTATTTAAGGACACAATATAAGATTATTCATTTAAAATATGACATTGATGTGGGCACTGGTTCATTAAGAAAAAAATTGTGAAAATTTTCCAATTTCTGGTATTTTTTGCCAAAAATAGAAAATAGAAAATACTTTTTTTTCTTCAAAAATCGGTATTAAAAAAAGGAGCTCGGGACCCCCCTATTTTTTTTACATTTTCCATTTCTTAATGATCTAAACTAACCTGAGGCAAAAAAATAGGAAATTCTATGGATGAAAAGTTAAGAGTAGCGATCAACCTTAAATGGTAACACCCGCCTTCTGCGCAAAAGACCTTTTTTTTTCATTAAAAAAAAAACAACCAACATCAAAACAAACCAATATGATCATAAGGAATCCCATCGGATTTTTTTTAAATAGTTTTATTGACAACATTTTACATAAAGCAATGCGATCTTCCAACGAAGTTAGGGAAAGGAACGGACAGAACATTTAAAGTGGTATAGTAATATCTTGAATTATGATTAACTTATAGACAAAATCTAATCAAATCAATTACGTGGAGAGTCTTTGGTTGTTGGTCTTAGATCTCAACGAGGGTGCTCAAGAGGCACGCTTAGTTGGAAATTTTGTCATGTACAATTTTATAATGTTCGATTTTGCAGCGGCTGTCCATGTGGTGGTATTGATCATAGATAATAGGGTGGTATTGATCATAGATAATAGGACTTGTTTCTAATGCAATGTTATGAGATGAGAGGAGGAGCTATCGGATGAGTGAGAATAAATAACTTAAACTTAATCTTTGCAATTTTGGCTTTAAAAATATGCCCAGTGTCACTTTTTTGTACGTCCGATGGGACTTGATCCCACAAGTTCATTCCTCTGTATAAAGGTCCTTTCTTATACTTCTCCCGTTTGGGGCGTTCGACCTTCAGTTTGACCTTCTTGTCTGACCTTGTACGGTTTCGTTGAAGCCCTCTATTATTGGGGTCCTGAGCTATTTTGTAGATAAGTGCTACTAGATGTCTTTTACGTCTAGGACCCAAACGCTCAACCTTACACTTTTTATGGATGGCATTGGTTGACATCTCTAGAGGTTTGACCCTCAAACAGCATCTCAGTCCTTTATTCTGCACCGTTTGCAATTGTTTGATGTGTGACTTGACTTGATGTGTGACTTGACTTCTATATAGATACGACTATGTGACTGTAATGGATGACAAATTTATATATAGTTAGATTTAGATTATTGTTTCTGTCAATACTGTGAACCATCATTTTCAGGGGACCTAGAAAATACTATTTGGAGTGAAAGGTTGGGGTGGGCGAGGGGTGCCAGTAGCACTTTGCCTAATAAGAATTAAGTGGAAATTTGAGAATTTACCTGTTTTGATTTTTATCATCAGTTCATATGCATGTATTTACTTAATGTATCCGGATGTATTGACTATCAGACTTTGCATTCTAAACAAAGGACACAGAAAGCCTGGCAACCCTTACTCCCACTGTTCTGTACTTCTTTGGCTCATTTTAGATTTTGCTTATTCACAGTGTAACCAACTCCCTACTTACCGGACTACAAACACTTTCTCCCCACACTTCCTTCAGCCTATTGACATGTAAGATGTTTTTAGAGACTGCACCCAGTAGCTTTGTCTTTTTCACTCCTCTGTTGGTTTCAATTCCCTCTGGGCTTGGAGTGGCCCGGATTAGGCTCCACAGAAAACAGCGCCATCGCTTTGTGAGAGTGTTTTCAGTCACGGCATTTGCCACTCAGAAATAAGGCGGCTTTAAATCCCCACCGCCCCTATTTATAGGACTGAGTACCTGTCCGGACTCCACCCCGACTGTCGCTGGAGGGGTACCGAGATTTGCGCCTTTAAGGTGCTATTGGAAGTAATGCAACCACCATTGTGTGTGTGTGACTCACTGTGAGGGAGAGGCGGGGGGAGACAGTAGGGTTGATAGGAGAATAAAAGTAAAAGGTTTTGTGAATGATTATAAGATACACTGGGTTTGATATTAAACATGCTTGCATGTCTGTGTATAGTAGTACATTTGGGTTTCAGGTGGCAGTTCTGACTTACATTATATAGGGAAAAGCTGATGGTAAACTGCCAAATAATCTGAAACCATATCTGTCTCATTTGGTGCCCTCAAACCTGTTATTCACCTCCCTCACAGGAGAAGCAGTTGAGAGAGATTTCAGTCCAATACAAATTGCATTTCCTTTCAGCTTTGAAGTACGGCACATCCTTTCCCAACCTAATGGGAAATGGGCTGGCCCAACTGGAAGAGTCAGGAAGGAGCTAATGGAAGGGTCCATTCCCCAGACAGGGGTGGACAGGACTATTTTGTTCTGTGCCTGTGGGCCTACTGCATTCACTGAAGAAGCTATTAGGTAAGTTGACAGAAGATGTAGATGTAGTATCATCAGATGTCATCCTTTTTATGTCAAAGGACAGGACGTATTATGTCAAAGGACAGTACGTACGTCACATAGGATTAGACTGTATGTATACTAAAGATCCCCGTTCCTCAGATGAACGGACATTTGCTTCAGTAAGATATCATACTCTTTGCATTACTAGTACACAGACAACGGCTGCAATCTTCCAGCAAAATATCAATAGGAGAAACATCAGATACTCCTCATCTAAATGATTGAATTGGTTTGGTATGCCCCATCTGTACAATGGGTTAAACTAGAGACGACAGTACAGTCATGTGAGCTCCCACATAATGGTAAAAAGGAACGATCCTCCAACAAGAAAGCGCCAGAGATAATCACACTGAAGTGACGCTCCATGTTTTACCATCTTGGATATCTCACTATAACTGCATCAACACTAATAGCATTTACAATGTCGGTTGTTAACCACCCTTCTCTCTTAGCTACTGATCCTAACCCTTTAAGGACGGCATGATGCCTTAAGTAAAGCATCATGCCCTTGATCGTCATGAATCATGAATGCAGTGCTGCATTTAAGCATCATGCCGACCCAACAGGGTTGAGATACTCCCGAATAGTCGGCATGATGCAGCAATGTAGTACAGGCCGAGTTACTTGCCGGGCTGCATTAGTGCATTGTGGCAACAAATGTAATCTTTTAGCAACATGCCATGCCTAAAGGGTTAACTTAGGGAAACGGCTGCAGAGAGACTGGAAAAGAAAATGAATCAATAGAATATAATACAAAAAGGCAATGTAGCCTCCAGGGTTGTAAGTTATCACATAGAGATGCAGTTGACACTAGCGGCCCTGGTGCTGACAACCCTTAATGGTGATGTAAGCCCCCCCCCCCCCACCCATCGCATTCATTAATCTCCTCCAGGGTGCCCTTCACTGAGCTAGAGTTACCGGTAATACAGCATGATAGCTCGATGACAGTACTTACTGTGTTGTTCATGTAGTGGAGAACAGCCCCCTGAGGGCAGCAATGATAGCGAAACCCCATTTCTGAGAAGAGCAAATTACTTACACCAGTGAAGAACCATGATTTAGATGTAGCTAAAAGGATTATGACGGTCGCGCCTTGTTAATATCCCCATGGCATTTAGTGTTTTTATTGTGTCCTCATATGGATAATATCCCTTCTTAATTATATGTGTATATTGATAAGGGTTGTGAATAATCACAATTCATACCTATCAGTCAGATCACTTTAATCAAGAAGACTAAAGCATCTGTTTTTCTATCCATGGCATTACTTAAACTATAACACAGGGTCGGCCCTGTTTGGCTAGGTAGGGTCGGGTAACCTGAAACGAACCTTATTTGGCCTTAGATCATATAGAATGTTCATACATTCAATCCAAAATCCAAACTCCGGATTAATCGATCCGCCGTTTGACAAACTAACATAATAATGTGTAATGACATTATATTGTGTAATTAAGGTGTAACTGTGACCATCACTATAAACACGACCCCCTGCACTGTACTGCTGCAGAGCGAAAATCGAACCCCATTCTCACGCCCCAGATACTTGAAGCAGTCAGAGGGTGGTGCATCTCAAAGTAGGCGACGTAATGTATTTATAAGAAGAGGAAGTGAAAAGGGGAACAGCCTCAAGCCATAACAGCAATACATCTCCCAGGCTTTGCTTAATATGGTTCATGTCTATTGTCCCTCTTTTTTTCTTTTCTTTTTTTTATAATAAAGGGTCTTTTTGATGCTTCACTCTGCCTACAGCTGTTTGATAGACATTTCTGTATCAATATTGAAATGAGATGTATGTTATTTTTGTTTCACAGATTGGCACAGAGCTTGGGTTACAGTAAGGACATGACGCACGCCTTCTTAGGCTGAACTCCGGTCTCGATGTCTAACATAGAACTACATACAGAGGACAAAGTGTAGTCTGGCTGAAACATGATATGCCTGGACGTCATGACTACGGCAGTGCAAAGGAAATGTAGGGCACAAAAGAATCGAGTCACAAACCAATGTTAATCAGTTTCCCATATTAGCCGCTAGAAGTCTTATTTATCACATAACAAGAGATAATTTTTTACAGAAAAAAAAATCGATTTTTCATTTATATTACACTTCATGTTGGAGTATCCTTATTTTTGTGTCTTGTTGGACATGGAACAGTCGTGTGAATTATTTTAATGGACCTTCCTGCAGAATTGTATGCACATAAAAATTCAAAACTTACAGATATTATTGTAACAACTCAAAATATTGATCTTAGGGGTAAGATATGAACAGTAACGGGAAGATAAGAAGAACATAAGTGAGTATGTGTGATTTTAATATATTATAGCGCATTTCTGAATATGTCTCAATGGGTAATTGTAAATATTATATCTCTTAAGGCCGACAAAGGTGTGTTAATAGTGTCCTCAACGAATTCAAGTGTAAGTTGCAAAACTGGTTGTAAATTGTGTGCCTATGAAGGTGTACTATTTATTGTCAGTGCCTGTAAACGGACAATTAAGGCGAATGGTTTTCTACACTTTATTCGCGACCATTAATATACTCCATGATGATTTAATGTCAGGGGGTTCGCCAACCATTAGGACATGCAGTATATACCTATAGAAGCCGTTATATGAGAAGGGCTGTGCGAATACTGACAAATTGTTAAATATTGATATGATGTTATGCCTCAAGTCAGATCTGCTGTTAAGGTTCTGATATATTGTAGTTATGACCGCAGATGATATACGATACTATATGTACGAGGTATTATGGGTTATGCGAATTAAGTCGTCCAATCATCTTGAGAATAACCAAGAACGGTACTTAATTATATATACCAATTTAATACCAATTCTGTCTGCAGTATTTCTATTCAGTGCTACAAATATGTATTTCTATATGGTTTTTCCTATTGGTAAATTACGTTGATTTAATGATGTATTGAAATGGAAATAGTGAACTGTGATTCATAGTGATCTGAGTATAGAATAGACCAAAGTGATCACTCGTTTTCATTTTTGCTGAAATTTGGCTGATATATTATAAGGAATTCATAATGGACATTGGGTACCGGAGATGTGTAAATGGCAGAATGAGACATGAGCAAAACGCAGTATGTAGCATCAAGGCTGCTGTCTTGGAGCCAGTGTTCCAGTGCTGTGTCCTGCAGATTAATATACCACACATACTAGTTGTAGTACAGGGACGAGATACATCTAGGTATCAGTAGCCTCATTCGCTGTTTGTCCTATGTATGGTAGCACCGTTATCGCACTCTAAGAACAGACCACATATATATATATATATATATATATATATGCTCCGAAATTGATTACGTATGTCAATATATACATTCTCCTGTCCATTGTATGAAAGGGATGGTTTTTAGGACAGGATTACAGACAATCTCAGCATTTATTTGCCTTCCTAAGTGTGAGCTCCCGCTCAAAGAATTGCCACTGAGACTACAGTGCTCTTCAGCATTATCATTTTATGAATATATGCAGGGAATTTGGGGCCGGCCAATCTACCCGCAGGGCATCTGTCAGCAGACAAGGTACCCCTCCTACAACATTGCAAGCGAAGAAGCATTGCAGTCATGGTCACAGAAAACGTGTACGAGTTGCATGCTGTATCCAGCAAATGGGCAATTTATTAAACAGGAATAGGTATTACGTTATGCTGGGTTTGTCATTGTTCTCTCATTGTTTTAAAAAAGAAATCAGAAGACAATATTACGTAAATTCATATGGTTCAATTGTAATAGTAGCAAGCATAATTTGGATCGATATCAGTTCACTAGAATTTCACCATCATATTGAAGAAGCATCGCTTAATATGCCCTTACAAACACATACATATATTATTATTATATTAACACAACATGAACAATTAAAACAATATTGAATTTATATAGTGACATCGTCAACCGACAACAAATGTTTCAACCAATATATTCAAACATCATGTTAAATTGTTTTAATATTGAAAATAAATCATGTTGAGTATATTTACAAAATCAACATTGTTTCTATGTTAGCCCAATTGCGTTATAACATCAATATGTATGGGCACATATAGAATTGCATAAGGAAGGATGGGGGGGGGGGGAGATGATTAATGTGGGCTGGACCTTCTTAGTCATCAAGCTGTAAGGAAGCCTCATTTGTATGGGATCAAATTAGCAGGAGACATACCAATCATGTCTGTACACTGATCAGGGAGTCGCCCACTGTGTAATCAGCCAGATCCAATGTATAATCAACAGTCTGCTAATTCAATGCATATGGAATAATGAAGTGGAGATGATTGCTGCATTGTCTCTGTAAATAAGCTACCACCGTGATTGTAGATATTAGGAAATTACTTTTGTAAAGTGAGACTTAATATATTTTGATTTTATATTGTACGTTTTAGGTGAATACTTAAGGAAGGGAGTATTGGCTATCAACTTAGGAAACTCCCATGTAGAAATATATATAGATATATTATAGACATATATCCAAATTAAAATTATATTCTGTATATATATGTAATGTTATATTTATGAGAAATACTATTTAGGAAAGGGGTTCCTCTTATTCTTCCCACAGAGCAAAATATGATTCTTCATTAAATAGAAAAAGGCCAGCTATAATGTTTTATAATAGCAATGTTACATAGGCTTCATAGAAATGTACAGTCCCAGAGGCATAACGTTCACACAAAGCTGTCTACCAATAATATATAAAATTGTGAACATTAATGTAAATTCGATTAGTTATGATAGGTTAGTTTCCAAATTAGTTTACTGTATTTGATATAATTATGGTCGTGATTTTAGAGGCAATTTGATTATGATATGATTCTTAAGTATACATGGAAACTAAATAGTATTTACCCTCTTCAAATTGAGACTTGTGTGTGTATATATATGAGCATTATTAAAGCGGCATAACCACCGAGCGTGTCCCATTCACAGCTCTAGTACTGTTCTAGTCTAGGTGTGAGTGGTGATATAGTCCCTTTAATGTGGTAAACTGCCCTTGTTTTCCACATGTACGTATCGAATATCCACAGGCCCTATTATATTGTACAGCAGTTTACTTGTTATTCGTACCATGCTCAGGGTTTAGAACATTGTGACAATTATATATTTGTTGTGTTAATGATAATACATATACCAGGTATATCTAGACTGCTTTAGGATTGTTTGCTAGAATTAATTGGTCTACTGTACATGGCTGAGTGTAGAGTAATTTATATAACAACGAAGTCCATGAGACCAGAGCATAAGTCTCATTGTAATCATGTTTCTCATTGTCTGCCATATAGAAGGCGCCACATTTGTCCCAAAGTACTGTAGTCTGTAACCCTGGTCTTAATGTACTCATGCTCAGTTATACATTTTAAAAATAATGTGTCAACATACTTCTCTGTTGTTGTAATAAAGGAAAGATCTGATTTCACTATATCGTATGGTATTGGCCTATAAAATCAAGCTTATTATTTCAACAAAATTCAAAAGCAATATGTTAATACTCATGTCCTCAGTATAGATATTTATTGTAGCCATGTACCTAGATGATAATCAAGATTATGTCTTTATTGTCTTCTAGGTATGCGTTGTATTATATTTAATAAATTGCTGTCAATATAAACTATGTCTGTTTCCTTGTATTCTATCTTGAGATTAGTGTATCAGTACAACATCCTGATCTGAACCCGAGGTTGCACATTCTATAGCGTAAATAGAGCCATCATTTGTACAGAACATTGATCTAACGACTGCATTGGATATAAGGCAAAAGATAAATAAAAGGTTTGTTTCAGGTGACACGAGTCGTTTTTTTCTTTCTTTCATTTTATATTAAAGTACGAGCTAGCCCCTCTACATGCCCTAAAATTGAACAAAAAAGTGTAAAAATGTGAAGGTTTCTTCAAAATTGCATAAATCTGCATGCACCATGCCGCCTTTATATATCAAATTATTTTCTAAACATGAACATAGAAGCCAGCCTTGTGTAGTAAATCCTAGAATTGACCAAAACAGGTGTATAAATATGAAAAATTCTTCAAACTTGCATTAAAAAATCGTAGGGCCGGTCCTGTTTTGATTGGCTCGGTCGGGTGACCTGAAACTATTATTAGTGACCATTTATTTTATAGGGAGAAAATGGCACGCCGAATAGGCTTTCCATATATATAAGACCTTTACCCGGTATGTTGTAACCTTTAGTAAACTTAATCCTGGATTCCGGGCCTGGATCCACGAATATAGTGTAAATTGACCAAACTTCCAACAACCCCTGTTTCTTAAATATTTACTTGGAGACTCTGTCAGGCCGGCTCTCTCTGGTGGGTAAATAATTCCCTTATGCATCATGCCGACCCTTCGGGAGTGTATCAACTCCATGAGGTCGGCATGATTCTTGAATGCAGCAGAGGTGAGTAACTACCAACCTGGTAGAGTCAGAACGATGTAGGACACAGGTTATGCGCTTTCTGAGAAACAACCAGTCTACTCATCTGGGCTGCATTAGCGTATCATGCTCATCCTACAGTGCTGATACGTTCCCAAAGGGATAGGCATGATGCATGAATGCAATATCTATTATGCCCCAGCAAGAACCTCTCTCAGGGATGCCTTCATTAACCCTTTAAGGACGCTTGCCCGTCTTTGCTATTATGGCAGGCCCCCTTTGCAATTAGAGAATTGCAAATCGCAATTGCCACACACTTAAAGCCGTGACAGATTGATGACAAATATGTAAGAGCTACTAACACCCCCTGACATATCAATTGGTGGGTAAATAAGTCCCTCATGCATCATGCCGACCCTTCGGGAGTGTATCAACCCCATAGGGTCGGAATTATGCTTGAATGAAGCACTGCATGGTGAGTATTAAACTACGTGCCACTACGTGCCACTACGTGACTGCATAGGGGTCAAAAGCCACCTACCTGGGCTGTTTCCCAGGCGACCTGGTACAGTAATTTAAGCGGCCTGGTGACTTTTGAAGAAATTTGGCGACAGTAGAAGTAGTCTATAAAAGTGACTTTGTGGCCTGGGTTCCTTGATTTCGGCTACTTTCCGACCTCAGGGGGACCCCTCTGCACCCCGACTACCAACCTGGTACTGTGGTAGGGTCAGCATGAAGCAGAACCCAAGTTATAAGCTTTCTGGGAAACATACAGTGTTGATACATGCCCAAAGCGATCGGCATGATGCATGGATGCGGTATATATTCTGCTCCAGCAAGGAAACTCACCAGTGATGCATTCATTAACTTTTTAAGAACGCTCATTCGTCTTTGCTATTATGGCAGGCCCCCTTTGCAATTAGAGGATTGCAAATCGCAATTGCCATAAACTTAAAGCCATGATGGATTGATAGCAGATCTGTGAGGGCTACTACCACCCTCTGACATACTAATTGGGAGTTTTAATTGTTTAATACATGTAACCATTGCCAGGATGGTGTTTCTCCACAAATGTACGGACGTCCGTAAATTTGCGGACGTCCGTAAATACACTCTCCATATATTTGTGGAGCTCCGCAAATATAGGCCTATATGTCTTTTTGGTACTTAAGCATACAGATACGGACCGCCGTATATATTTGCGGACATCCGTATGTATTTGCGGAGCTCCATAAATATATTTGTGGATGTCCACATATTTACGGACGTCCGTATATTTGTGGAGAAACACCATCCTGAGGTGAAATATGCGCAATAACATAAAGTACAACCTATATAAAAGCGTATAGACTTTTTTTGTTGTTGCTTTTTGTTATGCATTCATAACGGTTTATTGATATGATTTTCAGCACATACATTTTGGTCCGGGCATCCATTCAGGGTACACATTACTATAAACACATCTTGTACAGTAATATAAACACAGTATGAACAACCAGTTTTCGCTGCAAGCAGTCTATAACAACTTTGGGTATTTACAAATTTGAAGATGATGGAATATACAAGCGTGATAGAAATAACATAATTTGTACAGCATTGGATGCTAATTCTTGAATCTGGCATTTAATGGTATGGAGATATCAAAGACTCTGGCGCCAAGCCTCTGGCGGGAAGCACCGAGGCGCCCCCTGCCTCCACTCGGCGTCCCCTGTGACGTCACAGCCTGCGTCCCTTTGCGCTGCTGCTTCATCAAGAACTAACGGGATTATTTTAAGCCCCACTTTTATACTTAATTTCTCCCAGTTTGGTCCCCAAATCAACTTAAGATGGTTAGAACAAGGACTGTACAAGTCGACAAGACCCCGAAGCCCACTCGGGCATCTTCTAGGGTCACGAAACCAACTGCTAAGGCTGCGGCAGCGAAAAAGAAGGGACCCACGCCGCCCCCGAGCCCCCTGTCAGCACGCGTGGCGGCTCTGGAAACCGATGTCGGTGAGTTAAAAACTAGAGTTGGATCGGTTGAAACAATATCCACCACAATCCTCTCTAAGCTCACCGTCCTAGTTCCGGACACTCAACCCTCCAAGACGACCACCCCCACTCCGGTCGTCACAGCAGCGTCACCCATCGTCATCCCTCCGGTGAGTGTGGTGGCCCCGGTGACAGTAGTGACAGCGCCTACTAGCGTCCCCGCGACGCCCGTAAACATCGCCCCTGTCACCGTCACCAGCTCTCTGTCAACCCCGGCTGTCACTGTTGTTCCCCCCGGCCCGCCTATTGACTCTCGCCCGGTGGGTGGGGGAAAGGCCCCTGTCTCAACGGTGACTGCTCCAGCGATGATGCCGGCGGCCCCCGGAGGGGTCCCGGCCCCCTACCTCTACACTCCATACCAGGTGCCGACTTCACATCCACCTCCCCAACTGCAACAGTCCCAATACATGGCTGGGCAACGTCCGCAGTCGACGGAGGCTGATCTGTGTGCCCTTCTCCAGGCCGCGGCTCCGCCCCTGCCACAGTTTGGCCCGCCTCAGGTGATGGGATATGGTCCACTCCCACTGAATGCGGCCCAGGCTGGCAACCCGGTGGTCAACCAGCAGGTCCAGGCCCTGTTGTCAACTACAGCACATCAATTGTCGTCCCTCAAAGGTAGGAATACACATCCCCACGATTATATAACACATGGTCCCCAGTGCACTAAGACGTCCCTTGATTCCCTCACGGTCCCTGAATACCTCTATGGCCTGGTTAGGATGATGCGTGATCCTCACACCCTTGTTGATGTTAGGCCCAAGATTGCTGGTCATATCTACCAGGTTATAGAGGACGCCGCGGAGTACTCATGGGGCCAGGTGAGACGCTGGTCCGAGGATGTACTCACCAAGATAGCATCTGGGAGATTAACCTGGATGGATGATGGTGATATACATGATCTACGAGTTCAAGGCTGGTAAACTTCACCAGCCCTCTGAGTCTGGATCTACCTCCTCTAAGTCAGCCTCCACCTCTCAGCCCCACAACACCAACAGCAATCAAAGGCCAGGCGCCCTCTACGCCCGGCAACGGGGCGTACCGATGTACCATGCTCTGCATACAATGTGGCGGGGGGATGTAACAAGCAAGATGGTCATCAGGAAGGTGGACTCAGCCAGGGTCACCACTGTAAATTCTGCAGGAAGCATATGAATGCTCTCCAATTCCACCCTAAGTGGGACTGTAGGAACAGGGGTAACCCGGCCTTCTACAACAACCAGTCCTTTCGGTCTCAGGCCGGACAAGACCGGCCTAACTACTGATCTACCTGTGCCACGCCCAGTCCTACATGTACCGGTTGCACAAATACATGTAGGCCATGCTATTAATGTTGAAAACCTGAAACCTGTCCCTCGATGTGAAAAAGTAGTGCCCCGCATTGACCTGGATCCCACTGCCCTACCGTTTGTTCCCAAGACTCCTGGCAGTGACCAACTGCTCGGAACAAAAGTCGACAAACAAAAGAAGGGTATAAAGGCCGCTATGGCACCCCCTAGTGGTGTTCATACGCAGCCTAAGAACTGTAACCAACGTCTCCTTGACCTGGCCCATGGCTCGGCCCCCAAGATGACCAATGAAAAAACAAAAACTATGCCTGGCCCACCTGGCTCGGTATCCAGTTCACCACCACAGCTGGAGGAGGACTCCCTCTCATTTAACTGTCATCTTCCATGTGACTACAATGATGATCTTCAAACACATGTTGATGTACACGGCTCAGACCTGGGTGTGGCTGATGAGTTTAGGCCTACGCTCACAGGCCCTACCCCACTCCAGTATGCACCGGTAAGAGCAAAATTCTGGCCCTCTCTCCAACCTGATCAGTGGAAAGACTTCCCACAGTATGCAGCCATATATACGGCAGTCACAGCTACAGGTCTTCCTAATAGGCTGGGTGCTAAGATAACGCTGCCTTCAGGCCTAAATCTGGAGGCATGGGAGGAAGAACTAGCAAACTACCACGATAATGAGGTCTGCCAATTCCTAAGGTATGGGTGGCCTGTTGGATATACTGCCCCTGGCCCCCCAACCCCGGCAACTTCCAATCATGCATCAGCAGCAGCCTACCAAGCTCAACTGCAGAGCTTTGTGGAGACTGAACTAGCCCTGGGTGGTATAGTAGGCCCTTTTGCAGAACCCCCATACACCCCCTGGACTCACATTGCCCCGATCATCACCCAGCCAAAAAGAGACTCAGTTGAGAGGCGTATAATCCTAGACCTCTCCCACCCGGAGGGGGCAAGTGTAAATTCTGGCATTACAAAAAATTGCTTCGAAGGTTGTCATCGACCCTACACTCTCCCTTCCGTTGAGGACTTGGCCGTACGTATAAGAGTCCTTGGACCCGGATGCTACGCCTGGAAGGCGGACATGACACGGGCGTATCGTCAGCTCAGGACTGACATGGGAGATACGCCCCTCCTGGGCTTCAAGGTGGGGGACTCAATATACGTCGACTTGTGTCCGTCTTTTGGGTGCCGGCTCAGTAGCATGGCCTGCCAAAGAACAACGTCAGCCATAGTCTACATCATGAGAACCCTAGGTTTTTGGACGCTCGTATACCTGGATGACTTTGTGGGCGTAGAATCAACCCTAGAAAAGGCAACTCAGGCGTATACCTCGTTCATGAATCTCACAGACAAGTTAGGCGTACAACTGGCCCCAACAAAATGCCACCCTCCAACAGTTGCCCTGGAGTGGCTAGGCTTCTACGTAGACACCAGCTCAATGATCCTCTCCATCCCGGATTATAAGTTGAAAGAGGTCCTACAGGAGTGTACTGTCTGGGTCTCCAAGAAACAGGCCACCAAGAGACAAATCCAATCTCTCACCGGTAAATTGGTCCACCTCTCAAAGTGTGTCCTGCATGCAAGGCGATTTATATGCAGGATACTCGACACTCTACGCCTTGCCCCTGACACAGGGCTGGTAGATCTCTCCGTCTCATTTAGAGCAGATGTAAAATGGTTTCTCAAGTACTCAGAGCTCTCAAATGGGGTACATCTGCTAGACCCGGACAGGAAGGAGTTCAGTGTGGAATGTGACTCCTCACTGAAGGCAGGTGGGGGTAACACCGACAAGGAGTGCTACACGCTTCCCTACAGTGCCCCACACTGTAGGCGTTATACCAACATAACGCAATTGGAGGCTGTAAATCTGGTAACAGCCTACAGAACCTTGAGGCCCCAATGTGTGGCCGGTATGAGAATCATCATCTACACAGACAACATGGGTTCTGCCTCAGCTCTCAAGTCGGGCCGCACAAAAGATCCAGCACTGGCAGCATGCTCGCGGCAACTGTGGTTGGAGGCTGCTATCCATGACCACACACTTGACATCAGGCATAAACTGGGTGCATTGATACCCCTGGCTGATGCACTGAGCAGATACCACGAGCCGGCCAAGAAAGTGTATGCTGACATGCAGATACGTCTCCGCGGCCTAAAAATGAAACAGCCCTCCCTCCCACACCCTTTCTTCACCACTATTTGACTATGTGTTATTGTGACCTAATCTATATATCTTCCACAGGCATACCTCTAGGGGACCAGACCCTAACATCCTATAATGCTGCAATCTCAGATTCGACAAGACATAATAGACTCACACATGCTACAACCTATCTCACATATGCTCTCCACTATGGGGTAGATATTCTCTCTCCAACCATCCTGGATGCATGTATGTTTCAACAGTATTTGGCGAACACACTAAAAAGTAAGACTTCAAGAAAATGCTATACGTCGGGGGCTGGGATCTGGATTAGGGAACATGGTGGGGATGCCACAGCCTTACAGTCCACGGAGGCTAAGACAGTGGCCACAGGTGCCTTCCGCCTAGCACCCTCAGTACCGAACCCAGCACCTCCAATCACACACACTGACCTCATCACAATCTGTCAGCACCTTAATACACTGGTAGGCCTACCCATCAAGGCTGCAACAACAATAGGCTTCTTCGCCTTCCTGAGAGCATCTAATCTGCTCTCCCCCTCGGCCCTCCTATGGACAGGCCCCCATACCCTAACTAGGGGAGACATCACCAGCCACCAAGAAGGTTTAACGGTGGTCATAAAATCCTCAAAAACAATCCTACCGGGAATGTCCCCTACTGTGTTACAACTTCCAAGAATTAACAATTCCTTGGCCTGCCCGGCAGCGGCCTGGGACCAATATGTAGCTACCTATCCTGCCCCAGACTGTAACCCAGCGTTCACATTGTATGACGGCTCACCTCTCACCCCTCACCAACTAGTCTCAGTCCTCCAGAATGCACTGGCTGTAGCTGGGTGCCCATACGCGTATTGTATTAGGTCACATTCATTGAGACGAGGGGGAGCTCAGGCAGCCCAACTAGCTGGTTGTGAAAATGCACAAATAGCACACCAAGGCACATGGAAATCACAGTCAGGCCTGAAAGCATATATACCCACATCAGTGTCACGGTCGGTAGCCACCAAGATGGCGACCTTATTTGCCCACACTAAAAACACTGACTCCACACACTCATAGTGTATATCTATACCTCGTATGTTATGATTACGGTAGAAATTGTACTACCACTCATATTGTTTGTTGTTAATAACATGTAACTGTGTTAAACATGTTCTCACAGGATAAACTCCAATATATATAAAAGATTGTCTCTAGTTATCATTGGATGCTAATTCTTGAATCTGGCATTTAATGGTATGGAGATATCAAAGACTCTGGCGCCAAGCCTCTGGCGGGAAGCACCGAGGCGCCCCCTGCCTCCACTCGGCGTCCCCTGTGACGTCACAGCCTGCGTCCCTTTGCGCTGCTGCTTCATCAAGAACTAACGGGATTATTTTAACCCGCCCGCCCACACCTGGAATTAATAGTCAAGAGACAGTATCACTGCTCTCCACACTAAAAACACTGACTCCACACACTCATAGTGTATATCTATACCTCGTATGTTATGATTACGGTAGAAATTGTACTACCACTCATATTGTTTGTTGTTAATAACATGTAACTGTGTTAAACATGTTCTCACAGGATAAACTCCAATATATATAAAAGATTGTCTCTAGTTATCATTACAGCTGCCTGGGCAAGACAGTATCACAGGTATATATATATCACAGTGGTATAGTCAGTGGTAAGAGTTTTGAATACATCAGGGTTGAGACTTCCCTGTAGTCTATGATTTTTTTCTTCTTTTTCTTTCTCAGCCTTTTCACGTCAGTGCCCAAGTACTTTTTCAATTGTGCCTTAAAAGTAGATCTTTTATCACAGATTTGGTTGTGGGGTGGGAGTTTGTTCCATTCTTGAGCTCCTCGATAGAATGGACTTATGGACTTATTTAAACAAAATTCTCAGACTTCTGTTTTGAATTCTATCAATTTTTTCTTGCCATGTTTGATTTGCTGAGTCCAGAAGAAAGGAACAGTAATCAAACTTAGGTAGAATTGTTTGTTTGAAAATTGTTATGGCGGTACCAGTAGATATGCTAGGTTTAGTTTTTCCCAGCTTAAAATTAAGGTGGTTTGTAGCATCTCTTTTGGCTTTAGCATGATCCTCAAAAGTTAAACATCTATCTATTGTTGCACCTAGATAAGTAAAGGATTTTACCTCCGCTATAGGCTTGTTATCTATCATAGTAATTATCTTAGGGCATTTATAGTATTGACTACCCGCACAATACCATACAAATTTAGTTTTGTTTGGGTTAACAGTAAGTCCTTTGTTTGTACAGGCATCTTGCAACCTGTTGAGATCTAGTTGGAGATTTCTTTGAGCAATTTGTGGGTTTGAGTTCGTGGAGTACAATACAATATCGTCTGCATACATCTTAATTGTAGGGTTCAGAGGTGAATTTATAATGCTGTTCACAAAGAAGATAAAGAGAGATGGGCCAAGGACTGACCCTTGTGGCACTCCAAAAGGTATATCCAGAGCCGGGGACATTTTCCCTTCTATCTTAACTCTCTGTGTTCTTTTTGTTAAATAGGTATTAAACCATGATAACATTTTCTGCGGAAAACCGACTTGTTTTAAAAGGTTGAGCAACTGTAAGTGGTTTATCGAATAGAAAGCTTTAGAGAGATCGGCGTAACAAGAAGCTACATATTCAGCTTTATCACGAGCTAAAAACAAGTCTTCAGTTAAATCTAATACAGCATCAGTTGTTCCACAACCTTTCCTAAAACCATATTGTAATGGTGACAGTAGTTCATTCTTTTCAATGATATCCATGAAATATGTTTTAACCAATTTTTCTAACAACATTATAATGTATACACATTGTAGTCAGAGTTCCTCCAGTGATACAGTATGACATAGCCTGTTAGTATATTCAAGGTTATTTTCATTACTGGGTAATTAAGTTATTCAATTGCTGCCAAGGGCACGTACATTGCATTCCACATTCAGTAATACTGCCCAGTAGGCATAGTGATCTGTTTCTGGTCTTAGTATGGGTCTAATTAAGGTGTTATCTTGGTAACTGAGATGTATAGGCCTATCTTAGTGGTATCTCGAGACAGCTGCAAGATGTGCTCAAGGCACTGTGAGTAGATATTTAGGTCAAGTAATCATCCGATGGAATATTCTGGGATATTATATACTGGTTCATATGCACATCATGGTAGTCCTTTCCATTGCTAAAACCAACCCAAATCTTCAGACAGCATTGGAGAGAGGGAACTTTTTTCTTGGTTTCTTGGTTCACTTGATGTTTATGTGCAACCATCAACAGACAAGCAAAAATGGCTAAATTGCTTTCCTAGGATGCTGTTTCTCCACAAATTTGCGTATCCATAACTCTGTGTGTGTCCAAAGTCAGGTGCTCTTTTGAGTTGTTCATAGTGCTCAATCAATGAGTATGTTCCATTAAGCCTTTAGCTTGGTTATTGAACAATATTCGGCAGGCCAAACTCTTCTCATAATATGATCAAACACCTTGATGTCCTTGCAGAGACTAAAACTCATTGTTGACACATACTTGCTGTGGCCCATCTTATTATCAAATGACTTGTCGATTTAGAATCCAAGCAATTGGAATAAGAACCTTTAAGGATCCACAACTATGAAATTTCAATTTTGAGATTTGACTAGTTATTCATCTAAATTTGAGAAAATCAAATAAGTGCCAGGATGCGACCTAATTCCTGCAACAGCCAACCCCTTGTATAATGTTGAGGACAGCTGACCCAATTAGCCCAGGTCAGGGCGGCAAAAACTTACCTGATTCAGTTCTGAAAGAATAGGGACCCCGGAGTAGTGAACAGAGACACACAACCTTCATCCAACCAATCATAGAACACAGAAAATCCATTTCTGAGAAATGAATCTTATCACTCACAGCAGTGCAATTGACTTAGATGTAGTATACGGATTTACAATGCCTTCTTCTTTCTATGTACATTCAATGTGCTATTAGGGAGTGCTCATTTTTTAACAACAGGGGGGGGGGGCGGTGAGATTTCGCGTGGAGCGTGCCAATTTTTTTTTCACCCCCCCCCCCAGCGGGCTGAAAATCGCGCGCGTTCGCGCCCCTTTGTAGCATAGTAACGCGCGGGCTTTTCCCCTCAAAACAGGTTGAATTTTTTTGCCCCCCCCCCCAAGAGGGGTCTGAATTTTTTACCCCCCCCCCGGTCAAGGGGTCCAAATTTTTTACCCCCCCCCAAATCCACCACCCCCCCCCCCCTGTTGTTAAAAAATGAGCACTCCCTTATTTTAATTATTCATATGACTTGTGTTCCATTAGTTTGAAACTCTAGAATGTTCTTACAACTCATATCAACTATCTGAGATGTCTCCTATTGCCTAATATTATGTGTATGAGGCTGTGTCTCATGAGATTGAGCCAATGTGAACATCTTTGACCGGGTGCCATCTTTGACCGGGTGCCATCTTTGACTAGTTGCCATCTTTGACCTGCTTGAAAAACGGTTTGTTTAGTGCAGATGAATATATAAATGGGCTACTAATTACTAATTTAAAGTGTTATAACACCCATTAACCTTTTCAGCTCATTTATATATCCAGCTGTCCCAAATAAACCGTTTTCTACCAAGCTGGTCAAAGATGGCACCCACTCAAAGACGTTCACATTGGCCCAACACCTACTCCCTCAGATCCCTCACTTCCTCAGACAGTATCCTTTGCAAGTTACTTATATGTTAGATTATATTTGGAATTAGACCGTAAGAAAATTTACTTCCACAAAAATGTTTGCTCATATTTTCCAAATTTGAGGTAGTGATGGTGGACTGTAAATATATCTTGTATTAACACACAGTAGGCTACACAGGCACCCCATAAAGTGACAAAGGCAATATCAGCGGTCATCTCCAGGGCCAACGGTATTGGGAATATCATATAGAAATAGCTACCTTAGAGATCTAATATATTCTTAATGATACGAATTATATCATTTCCATACTCAATACCATGTCATAATAACGCAAATTGGCCACTAGCAGAGATCAATAGCATACACAGAAAAAAAAAGGTTATGTAGAAAGGTCTCTGGTCACGGTGTGTAAGTATGTATGACTGTTCTACATCAATGTGGCACATACTACGCACTAATGGTTCTGCTAGGACAACTTCCCCTCTTGTAGACAGCTGGTAGATACACTAACGGTGAGACCCCACAACACACGGGGGTGGGTCACACCCAGGAGCAGGACGGTACAGGTGGATGTGTAAGTTGTCTTCTGTCTTTATCATTTAGATATAGGTAATTTAGCCGCATGGAGACGAGCTGTTACCCTCATATATATCTCAAATTAAGAGGTAATCTATGCATATACATTGTTTAGAGTGTGTGGGGGTACTTTGAGTTTGGGGGAAGATCCAAACCAGTGGGGACAGATAGGTATTTTAGGGAACTTTTTGGGTGGGTGGGGTGGGGGGGGGGGGGGGGGTGGGGTATACATGTATTGATGCTCCCCCAGCAGGTTTCAAATTATTATTAGTTTTAGTACGTTACAGGCTTTTTCCTAAATAGGGGTGACCTTTCTTGGTGCCCCCCCCCCCCACTATTCTTTGGTCCATGCCCCAAATCCGCCCTGTTGTAAGAAAGTGACCACCACCTCATGTTATAATGATGGTGATCTTTTGTTATGGGATGCCATTATAAAATCTTCAAACACATGATTAATATTTTAATGAATTTGTCTATACATGCCACAAGCTTACAGAGGTAAAACAATCTATATTGCACACATACAGACCAATCCAGCACAATGGGCACCCAAATATGGCCTTGGTGGACAACTGTGTCAGCATGTCTCCTCATCATAATCAGTAGTGGTGAGAACAATCAATCGATTTACTTACTTACTTACTTACTTACTTACTTACTTACTTACTTATACTTGATATCTATATCATTGCGCTTATACCTCCCTATCTTGAGTATTATTGAGCAATAAACACTGTGAATGTAGGCGTGCAGTGGACATAAGTAGATCAAGGAAGTCACGGTATGCCTTATGATGCAGACCACAGAGATGGGTGTCTGAGGATAAGCTGAAGGCAGTCTAGATGAAATCTTTTTGACCCTGCAGGACATCACCGGTCAGTCTTTTGCAGGACCGGATATTTGCACCAGGGATTTACTGATTGATTTAGATGAAAGCCATATATTATGTATTAAAATAATGGTCATTCATTAATTACACTTACAGGATATGGCGGGGCTTTATTTATTTATTTATTTTTATGGGGGAGGGGAGGGGATGAGACATTCTGGCAAAAATGTCTGCTGGTTACTATAGTTCAATGGGTGGGTGGCAAGAATCTTTGGTGCATGGATCATTCTAGCTATTGTAAAAAACTGCATTCCTGTTTGCCCTTGTACAGTTTCCTAAATAATGGTCCGATTTACACACAACAAAGATCAAAATGTAGGTAATTGTCCTGGGAATTTAACAGGACGTTTGGCCACACCTGACATATTGCCGGACCTGGGACATTTCTGGCGGACATTTCCCATGCCCGGCAGGATTTCACATAGGCCGGATATGTATATATATTATATATTGACAAGCATTAAAAAAACACACCTAAGGACTAACTTACTAAGGGCTCACCGCCTGATTTAACTCAAACAGTACGTCTAGGAATAAGAATGAAGAAAGACTTCAAGGATTTTCTTTTGCCACCGGCTGGCTTTCGTGTAGCAACTGTCATTTCATTTCAATAAGAAGAAATCTATCCATAATCTTCGTTTTGTTTATTTGGAATCGAGTCATTGAAACGAACTTGAAAGTAGGGTAAGCTACTAGTATAGGAAATCTAAGTATAACTCAAAACATCCAAACCATGGTGCAAATCTTCAGGCATTTACTTTTTGGTACTAGAAATCTCATGTAGCCTAGGTAAAGTATTATCCAATATAAATCTTTTTACATTTAACATATATCAGCTATACATGTAGGCATAGAGTGGAACACCATTCTTTAGCACAAAACAGCCATTAGTGGCAGAGATGACGATATACACGATATGTAAGTCTGGGAATACCTTTACATTGAGATATTTGATCAGGTATATCTTATTCATGTAAGTGTATGGTGCTTCCTAATTACCCATATGTCATAGGTCAGCCGTGTGCCATATGGGCTTTGCATAATACAGGGGTAGACACTAAAACTCCACGACCCGATTCTTTGGTTAATTCTCACGATCTGATCATATACATGTCTATAGAGTTTGCTGAGGTATTAACAAAGGCCAACAGAAATCTAAATACCATTCATTTCCTGCATGTATAAACTGTACATGAACCGGCCGATTAGAGTTCTGCAGATCAGGGCAATAAAAATCAAATAGGTTTGATATGAGATCGGGAGTCAAAATCGATCTGAGATGCAAAATTGGGACCTAAATCGGGATCTAAATCATGTTATATAGCTTTAGAAATTCTATTTTCCACTTGTTCATAAACAAAAACATTATTTATGAACATAAATCTATGGCAGGGCCTATAGTACCTTCGTGCTTAGGGTATATGTAACTGTTATGTTATATAACTGAGTCAGATTCGTGAGAATAGCACCGATTTGTGAATAAAATCGGTTAGTAGAGCCTCACCTTAACTTTCCCAGCTGTAGGCCACCCGGCCCATAGCCCCAGAAATCTATGGAACCGGAATTTCAGCTTTGAGCCAGGGATAAGATTCATATATATTCCTGTTTCATCTATGTTAACATGAAACAAAATTGCCTCATTTGCTCACATTGGTCGCTTTCCAATGACATAATTACATAGTAAGGGGATTCACCTGATTACAACTCATCAGGTGAATCCCCCTGCAATTAACTGTACGTCTCCAGTAGATTCTATTATTATACACATACAAAAAGGGCAACCATCTATTCACAATGTGTTTATGAAGGGTTATATATGAAATTCAATGAAAGATCTGAATCAATTCCTATCTGTATCCCAAGGTCCTTGCTGTACCACTATACAACGTATAACTAGAGGTGTTGCTAGATAGCTATCCACCCTTGATGTTATTGTGGTCATAGAATTTCCCAGAGTCATGGAGTTTCGTATACCCTGGAGACTAGGCTTGGTATGGATACGTACCTGACTTGGTAGGACTCCAAACTGAATCTGAGTCATGCTCCAAATATAGCAAGAAAAAAAGAGGTCAAAAACAGGCTGCGACAGGTACCTCCCTGTATCTACTCTCGTTCCCAAATCCTTCCGAAGGAAGGCTCTGGTAACTGCCAAATGAAGGGATTTTGCTGGTTCTGGGCAACCCCTGCTGGTAGCTTGGAACCAGCGAACAGGAACAGGAAATGGAACCAGAAAGGCTGATGGTAAATCTATCTAAAACTACCATCGTACATTCTGGTTCCATTTCCTGTTCCTGTTCGCTGGTTCAAGCCTACCAGCAGGGGTTGCCCAGAACCAGCAAATTTCCAAGTTCAAGGTCATTTGGCTGTCCCCAGAGCCTTCCTTCGGAAGGATTTGGGAACGAGAGTACCCTGTATCTTGCAGTACACATACAGAAGCATGTCTAGTACAAGTAATATAACAAGTGGTATCACTCATCTTATACCAGAGTTAGCTTGAAGAACAAACAAAACTGTCTGCCTCTATAATACATACAAAACAATCACTACTAGTGGCATAAGTCAGTTAAACCACAGCAAGAGCCCTGTATACTCAGTGTATTGTATTGCTTAGTCATGGCCGAATACACTCATCTGAAATGAGGGCTCTGGTTGTGGTCAAACTACGACATTACCTTTCCTCTCTAGAAGTTATAGGTTACGTCTATGCACACGTATTACACGTCAGTATCCATCTCTGCAGAAGTACAGACCTGTTCTTAGCACCTTGCCTTTCATTATTTCAGTCAGGTGTGAGGATGTGTTCGTGGGAAATGAACCTGTTTTCAGACATATGGCTGACTTCAATGAGAGAGGTAATTTCTCAACAACCATCCCAAATCCTATGGATACCATCCCAGTGCAGGGACTTCTGACAGGATTTCAGGCTTTTATGTTGTGAGTCTTTTTTATATCCCTGTCAAGTTATTCTTTCCTTAATGTTTGCTTTCTTTCAGATGCCCCTCTACAGAATTGTGTTTTGCTTATCTCACCCTTTTAAAAAAAAAAGAAACATGGCAAGAGTAAATTCTCACAGTTTATCCTCAGGTTGTTTGTGAAGTGTACTAAAGTCCTAATAATCATACCTCAGGTGTGGGTTATAGGATTTCCCTGAGCTGGGGTTGCGGGTTATATTTAAAATAAGAGTTATATGCAGGAATCTACAGTTAGACTCTGGTAATTGCAGAAAAAGAATTAAGTGGAATTTGACATAAAAACTCTATTTCCTTTCTTTATTCGCAATGGGTATCAGTTAGATGCTATGCCATACATCACACCAAACCTTCCATTGGAAGTTGTGTCAAAGGGCTGCAGACTGTAGATTATAATATTTCACCTTTAATGATGCCATTTCAAATTATTGCAGGAGCGCCTCTGGTTGTATAACCATACAAGTGTGGCGGCAGACAACACCAATTTATACTTCACCTAGTTACCCATACGGAACAACACCAGGTATATTCTCATCTCCTGCACTACCAGGTAAATCTCCCTATTGGACACTCATGGGAGGAACAAAACAGGTAAGATGATATAAATCGTTTGGCGATTTTTGGGTGGTCAAAACAAGATGAAAATGCAAAACATCATTGGTGACAGGCGTGTTCGCTCAATGACACCTCTAGTGTGGTCATGAGAAGATGACGTCACAATGCACGATGCAGTCTACAATGATAATCGTTATGCTTAAAACCTTAGTCAGTAGTGTCTTATCTTGTTCATCATTTTTGGCACCCTACACGCTCAACCCACGTAAGTCAGGTTAGTTAATACTGACGAACCAAACTTAGCCTTTTTATTTTTAGGATAGAGAGAAATATTGGGGTCATTCTGACTAACATCCTAAATTATTATAACTAATATAGTTAGTCAAAATGACTAGCCTAGTTAGTCATATTTTGTTTAGAATTAAGGATGCATTTGTCATATCCAGTGAAAAAATACCCACATCCATCACGTCTGTTGAGAATCAAACCAGGATGCCATCTGATTCGTAATTTGTGGGTTAGACAGTTAGTCATCTATGAAAATCATTTCATTTCTGACTTAGCATTAGTCATTTACAACATAAAACGACTAATATGAACCTTTGGCATACCTGGGTTAGTCATGTCAACTGACTAATGTCATAAACCTACAGATTATCAGTGTAGTGTAGGTTTATTGCGGTGTGGCCCCATTATAAACTATACAATATTATAGAGTTTTACAACAAAGCCAGATGAATTTGACATTATACGATAATACAAGAGAAGGTTAAAGTGATGTAGAATAGGAAACAATAAACAGATGTTCTCACAGTTTGGATATAAGGTAGACTACACATTTGGATGTTGAAAAGGAGGTTCTCTAAGGAGGTATCCCCTGTAGACACCATTTCTGTGGCATTACAGTTTGTTTAACACCGGACTCATGCTTCATTTAAAGGCCCATGTGTACCTAGACCAAATGTTGTCTAAGCTGCACATGGTGCTGATGGGGCTGTTTGATATTTCCATAGTTGGATAGGAAGAGTATGACTATGCCTTGGGTGGGTTAATTAGCAGGACCTAGCATATCCTTTTCCACAATTAAAAGAAAATATAAGGGAATGACTCAATACATTCTATAAACTCATAATTATCCCAGGTGGTGTTGTGGCATCAAATGGGACAGCCCATCCAAAATATGAAAACCAATCTGAGCCCAAAGTGGGCAGCCCATCCAAAAACCGCTCTACACCCAACTTGGTGAGCCGGTGTGGGGCCACACCGTGTTTGCTACTAGGGCAGAGATGACAAATGATAAGTAGTCACAGTGATGACTCGTCAAGAGACGCATATGTGACATAGCCTGGGAAAAGGGACCTCAGTGTACCCTGCACTAAGGTCCATTTTCGCAGATCTTGCGACATATAGTGTGTGCGAGTATTCTGCCATGCAGTTAGTTATATTTCCATTAATACCCACTTACCTGTTATGTATTGAGCGTGTAGTGTACTTATTTCATTTTCCTTATAATTGTGCCTTTTGTCCCCAGTGATTCTACTTAGCTCTCTTTCCTGTCTCTTCTATCAGTGTGTTGAGGCAGATGGATATAACAAAACAGTGACATATAAGCTGCCTTCTGAAGATTACATACGAGTGCAGCAGGGTGATGTCATTGGCTACAATGCAAATGGCAGCGACCCAGTTGCCTACTCCGTGAACACTAGATGCGCCACTGGGCAGAGGTCTCTTGCTCCTACAAACATCCGAGGGTTTTACAGCTATCTCAGACCAACTGCATCCTATAGCTTTAGTGAGCTCAACCAGTGTCGAGACTACTCACTGCGGGTCACAATCAGCAAAAAGGGTGAATATAATAATTCCTTTTCGGAATACTCTACCCCCAGCTTTTTATTCAAGACTTAGGTTACTTATTCGCCCTAATAAGTGCCCTTTCCCTATCAAGCGTGCCCCCTCCACCATTTTTCAGATTTGTTCCAGATTTTCTTATGTGTTCCTCCGATATTGCTACTGCTTTTCACACCTTTTTGCGACATGGAGCACTTCACATCTGTGCAGGTGTTAAGGTCAAGCCAAGTGTGAAGGCATAGGGGTGAGTAGAATCAATTAAAAAACCACTGAGGTGGGCCAGTGGTCTGTATGACACAGCCGGAGGGGGCACTTATTAAAATGAGTATTTGAGACCGATTTTTCCACTCAAAATATATCGGCCCTTATTCAAAGACCTGACACTTATACAGTTCACTACGATAATAGTCAATCTGTCATTTTTCCATTCACAGCATGTACACGTGTAATTGCCACCCAGGTTCCCATGAACATTAGCTTCATCTCAAAGGGACTGTAAGTAGTCAATCATTGAATTAATTGTTCATTGAAGAAAATGAAACCGAATGTTTTCCAAGTGATAAACTAGCGTCCTGAAAATCAGCATGTCAATTAAGAATCATTAACCAATTAACCCTTTAAGGACAAGTTGATGCCTTAATGCATCATACCCTTAGTCGTCATGATGCATGAATGCTGATGCATGAATGCAGCCCTGGCAAGCAACTCGGCAGTGCTGCCTTCAAGCATGATGCCGACCTTAGGAAGTTGAGACTCCCGAAGGGTCAGCATGATGCACCAATGGAGCACTGGTGAGTTACTCGCAGGGGCTACATTGGTGCATCATGATGACAAACATCATCCTGTGTCTTTAAAGGGTTACACATTTCATGAATTAAAAAAGATGCATCAGGTATATACAACTTCTGAAAGTTTTTTTTACTTCCCATCGATGTTAACAATTTCTTGTTGCTTTAAAGGTGTGAAAATTTAATCAATTTACAGGACAACAGATGACGAATGCTGGATTGTGGCAACCCCCAACAAAACGGCCTCTGTCATTAACCTGCAGTTCAGAGAGTTAAACTTGCCATGCTGTGCTTGTAGCAATGGATATGTCCAAATAAACAGTGGTAAATACTTTTGAATACCATAAAAATAATCCCATCTGGTGAAAAAGAACCATAACTATTGAGAGTATGTTTTATACTGTTAAGGTAATTGTCCCGTATCAGTCTGTAATACTCCTATCAATCCTAAAATACAGTCTAACAAATTTGTTATTTATGCTCATCATACTATTATAATGTCAGCGCCTGTAGACAGGGGGAAATCTTCTGTTGTACTGGAGCGTTGCCACTACTCTAAAAAGCACTTCCACTTCCAGCAGCCACTATAGTTTAGAAAGGCTTGCAGTTGTGCTCCCTATGTCCCCTCCCCACACAGTCTTCATATTATATCGATTCATACATAGCTATCAGGTTGACTGCAGAATGATTGACAACCATGATTAACAATAATTATCATTGTTGGCGATTTTTATGGTTCCTGTTACTGGTGAAGACCAGAGTTGAATGAAACTAATTCTTAGGGGGGGGGGGGGGTAGTAGGGTCATGGTTGGGGGTATAAACCTTTGTATAGGCTAACATAGGGAACCATTTCATTATTGGGGCCCCACTTCCCTGGTTTAGAGCCCCACACAACAATCCACCAGATGCCTATAGGGATCAGGTTACAGCAGCATACCCAATATGCCATCTCTGGGCATTATTATCCTCTCTGAGTGTTTGACATAATTCTTATGGTGTGAGCTAAGAATGTTGACATAAAGAATAGTACCCATATCTGTATATGACTGAATACTGTAGATACAATACCATTAACATAGCTATAACCAAATCCAAATATTTGCCATCAAAGTCCCTTCATCAATTGCGATGAGAAAATGTATACTGTAAATTCATTTAGAGACATGTATTATCAGCTGGGGGGCACTTGGTGGATATAGGCGGGGGGGGGGGGGGCTCAAAACTAAATAGGTCCATTTAAATATTTGCAACCATGCGTGATTCCACAGGCAGATGCGATATTCTTTGGGGGGGGGACCCTTTCTTAAAATCCGAAAGTAGAGGGGGGGGGGGGGGTCAAGATAACTTTTGGTGTATTGATGGGGGAGTCGGAAAAACAGTTGTCATTTTCGGAAAATCCACCAAGCCCCGCTAGCTAGTAATAAATGACTCAGCCCTTACTGTAGAAACCAAAACTATACAAAAATCTATGTTGGCATGGAAATGATAATCCTTTAGCCCAAAATACGCTTTTACTAAAAGTGAACAAATTAATCAGAGCAGAAATCACTTTATCTCTGACTGCATCTCCACCCCTTAAATGATGTATGGTTATGTATGTCCCCAGATTAAAAAAGAAGTCACTTAGACTATTTATTAAACCACCATTTGTTGCAATTATTACTGCAGGTGTCTCTGCACCTTCGCACAATGGATATCTTGCACGTTTATGCCGCAAGCCAACTTCGTTTAATCATGAGGTGGCCCCAATCACCTCTGGTGCTGCCTACATCCACTTTTGGCGTAAGGCAGGCATTACAAACTCTGACCGTTCTGGAATTCAGATAAGATTTGTCATGGAATATGCTGCTGGTAAGAACATTTTCTTATTCTACATGCAAAATTACTTTCCAACTTTAACTCCCTCAGTATAGTTGCATACACCCCTAGGAGGTGGTAATATTATAGTGCTCTTTTTCTCTCTGAGATCCTGGGGTTCTAGCAGGATCCGTACCCACAACCTTAGAACTATTGAGCCGAACGGCTAACCAACTAATAATTAACAGTTACTGCTCTACCAGCACTCATGCAATGATACTAGTCACCCAGGAGTATATGTATTGCTTCTGCCTTTTAAGCCCAATGAGTACCGCCATCTAAAAAACCTTCAGGGGTTTGAACTCCATTTGATCCAACCCCAACGACAAGTAAGGCACTGTCCCCTTAAACAAAGTTTGAATGCTGTTTAGTTGGTACTGCTGTTGTATACATTGGGGGCTCTGCTTCAGCACCCCCTTCAGGGGTTTGAACTCCATTTGATCCAACCCCAACGACAAGTTAGGCACTGTCCCCTTAAACAAAGTTTGAATGCTGTTTAGTTGGTACTGCTGTTGTATACATTGGGGGCTCTGCTTCTGCAGCCCCTTTTTTTTTTTTTTTTTCTCTTTTTCTTGAATACTAAAACAATGTCTCCCAAATTCACAAATAATAATTAGCATACATTCAATGCATAGTCACCCTGAGAGTAATGGTGAAAGTTGGATGAGACACAGGAGAGGGGGGAAATTCCAGGGGGGGGGATCCAGGGGTGAGCTTTTCAAGGGATTGATATTTCCAGAAGGGGGGGGGGATTCCAGGTGTGAGAGATCAAAAAAGGTCATATCAAAACTTCTATTCCACATGGGATCCGTTCCCAGGGTCTGCAAGTACAAACCAGAAGTGCCATGTACCCAAGGACCTTGACCACTGAGTCTGGTTGTGAGGGTTGGTTCATGGTTAAATATATGGATTGGATTGGAATTCGTTTATTTACCCTGCATGTATTTAGAGCCAGGCTCTGTTTATGACATGCAGCTCATGTGCATCAGTGATTTTGTTCATAATAAATATACAAAAATGTCCTTATGGGAATAGTTAAATGTCTTTATATATAATAATATAACATACAATATTAAATATAATTATACTTATCCAGCTCCAAGATGTTTATGGAACTAGGATGTACTTAAGTTACCTTGTTACTATTAAACCTGTATTAAAGGTTATAAAAAATATCAGGGGCAAATGATCAGGTACCATCAGCATGCGTGAGCATACTAATGGCGTCTGTCATTGCCTTTAGGCCGGTCTTTCGCCTAAATATGAAGATGTTATTCCATACTTTGTGGATGATGTTCATTCCACTAGAGAGCATTTAGAGAAATATTACAATAAAAAACATTCATAGGTAGAAAATGGGTATGGAGTGAGTGGATTACCTTATACGATGTATGTAAAATACGACTCAATGTTCAAGATCAGGGGGGTGTAGTATGTCCTTGTACCTTTTCTTGTTCCACCTTTGGAATTTTTCTTTATATACCCTTACATCTTGGTTAAAAGAATTCCATAGGGTGGAAACACAAAATTCATAACTTTTTCTGTAAAAGGGCTCATGGGCCTTATGACTTCTACCAAACGTTCATCATGAGCTCTAATGTTCTAATGTCTCTTACATCAATATTTTCTTCTGCTAGAGAGAAATTAAAAGCACCAGTATTCATATGCATTTTCCTTCTGTCCTCCAACTTGTTTACCTCACACTTTATTAAACAGGGCTCAACATGAACTTCTTCATTATTAAAAGTAGTTTTTAAGCCTCTGTTAAAAGCGTATTGCAAATTTTCCAAAATGGAAGTTGGAGCAACATTAGGCCACTCAAAAAAAAAATTGTTTCTCATCACCAAGCAATGAAAAATATGACGAGGGCGTTTTTTATTTAATTTTTTTTTTTTACTCGGGGCAATTTACAATCATAGGGAAATCTTTTTTTTGAGTGGCCTTATAGAGCAGATCTCCATAGTCAATAGTAGGTAAGATCATACAGGTTAGCACCTTAATACTGGTTTTCTCAGACATTTTTCTTCTTATCCTCCTCACAAATTTGACTTTGTAATTGACATATGAATAGTATTTATCAGAATGAGGCTACACTCTTCAAGCATATGTTGTGGCCAATATATTTCAATGTGAACATACAAAGAATATGTTTGATGATCATATAACCTCCTAGGAGGGTTATACAGGATATCCTCCTAGTCTACCTGTGTGAAAAAAGAGCTATAATTGGCCTATTTCACATAAACAAACTATGAAAGCAGGCTGTATATCAAGTCAATATCCTTGATATAAGCCTCAGCCGTCAGTCTCAGCTTATATCAATGATATTGCCTCTCGGCTACCCGGGGTATATCCAGTACTGAAACTGGCTTCGATATTATTATGCCCCATCAGTATTTTGATTAGTAAAAACTAAGTCAAAAGAGTTGTTATTTAGACTTATGTTGTCTTATCATAGACCAGGGACTCACACCCTAGCTTTGAAATAGTGATAAATGTAAACATTATTTGTGCTGTATATATTTTTGCAGGTTTTTGGAAATGTAAATCAGTGGAAATATGTACAGCGCAAATATTTATCCAGCATCAAATTAAAGTGCCAGGTTTCGGAAATACACAAATTTAGATACACACAAAATTTGTAACGGTTCGGCATAAAGATAACTCAAACACGGTCATCTCAAGAGCCAAATAAACAGGTTTTATTTACCTTTCGTATGCAAGAGTAGTTCTGACACCTTAGTGCTCTGGCAGCCTGTCTGCAGAAGGTGGAATTGCCTGCCAATAGGAATAGCTAACAACAATGTACTAGATTGAAACTCTACAATATTATACTTGCAGTGATAGAATCTCCTTGTCGGAACATGACAGTTACTGAAATACCGACCATCCTTAGATCTCCAGGTTATCCTGATAAGGATTATCAGCCGTGAGTTTTTACATTATGATAATGCTGCTTGTTGGGAAATGTCATAAAGAGACAAGAAAGCCATTAGTGTACTTGAAGATAATTATAACATTATTTCACAAATACCCAGGGCGTATTGTTCGAAGGTGCGTTGTTGTGAATCTCACATCATATTTGATGGTGTAATACTGTGAAAGTACTTATTTTCACGAGTTAAAATTTCCGTGGATGAGTGAAAATCTGCATATTCGCGGATACTTATTCCATACAAATATAAAAATTTCGCGGATTTTCATTTCCATCAATAAAGTACTTTCACAGTATTAACTATTCTGTTGATTTATTCCCTAGCAAGCATAATATTATATACATGTCAAAGCATGGATCAGCATATAAATTACAGTGCTGGGTGCTTGCTGTTTCAGAAACACAAAGGTGTGTTGGAGACTAAGGGTGGCTACGAACTCTACAGACAGGGTACGTGTGAGGATGGATGGTGACTTTGGCCTACAGAATGCCTCATGTCGCTACTCCTATAGAAGCTGCCCCAGCTACTCCCAGACTGTCTGTAAAGATTATATTGAGGTTAGAGATGGTGAGATTCATTTTATTCTCTTTTTCTACATATGACTCAATACAGTGTCTCTTGTCTTTTGATGTCTCGGTCGTTTTTCATTTACTTTACACATGTGTACATACAACACCCAAGGTTGCCTTTGAGATGCAAGTATACTATGTTATAGTTTGATATTGGAAATTTGGCATTTGAGTAAGATGCATGCTTTTTACCACAGTTATATAATAAAGTAATTATTATGGTCTGACAAACCAGGAGTGGTATCTGACAGGGTTAATTGCGTAACAATTTACTGTTAATTCAAGCACAAGTATACCAAGGCCAATAAAACCACCAGGGCTACCTCATTTTGATAACTTGGATTGTGGAAATTTACAGCAAAACTTTTCAAGTCCACTAGGTACCGAATTTCCCCAGCCGCCAGGGGGAAAAGAAAAAAAATCAATTAAAGATAATTGTAGTGATGAAAAATATACATAATCCATTAAGCCAAATGTTGACGTTTTTGGTTAGCATAATGCTCTTTTTACGATTTCCTTTTTTGGTATAAAGGTCCTAGAGGCAGGAGCAAATCAAAAAAATAAAAGTAAAAAAGCTTTGATTCCCGCCTAGGCCACAAAACAAAAAAGGTGTGTTTCAGGTTACCCGACCCTACCTAGTAAAATAAGGCCGACCCTAGAAATTTTCATGCAATTTTGAAAAATATTTAAATTTTGGGTCATTTTGGGGCTATTTAAGGGTCGATTTAATAGTTCACGAGTCGAGGCGGTCGTCTGCGAGTCAGCATTGTAGTTTGTGAGTCGATTTCTGGGTACATTTCAGGCTTAAGTTAAAAAAAAAAAATCCGACCTACCTACCCTAGATTTTCAGACCATGTAACCTGAAACACACCTTTTTTTTGGCCCTATCACCCAAAATGGCTGACAATGATGCGTGGATAATTATGTGAAGTGATAGAGAGGCATCGAACCCACTGAGGTCAGTAATAGGGCTAACCACTGCCCGCCTGCTTGGACTGGGAGAGACATACCTAATGTATGGGAGGAGTGTGAGTGTGTGACAATTAAGAATCATGGTAATATAATTATGATTATAATTAACATATAATAATGCAAGTTTGTGGGTGATGCTATTCACATTCGGAATTTACTCTTTTCCCTTCACAGGGGAAAGTCCTAACTCACCTATGCTGACAAAATGGTGTAATGCATCCCGCCAAACCAACTTCCTTGAGACAAGCTGTGGCCAAGGACTCACTGTATTCTTTGTGACTGATTCAACTATACAAGCAAAGGGGTTCCAACTCAAGGCCTTTGCTGTGACTCCAGGTAAGACTAGATCCACAAGAATGCCAATTACCCAATAGTGTTTTTTTAAATTTAGTTGCTAAACCCTCCATTGATTCTATGGATAGTAAAATAATTGAATACTTTCTACATAGAGATATTCTACAAAAATAAGTGTCATGTTTCAGATGCTCTCCAATGTTCTCACTACACTGCTGTTTACAGCTCAGGAGTACTCGAGTCCCCACATTACCCGTTCGAATACCCAAAGTATGTATTACTCTCTTTATTTGAGGGGAAAGCTCAGATACACCCTAATCCAATGTTAAAGAAAAGTAATAGATTCATTAGAAGGAAATGATAATAATATTACATTTGCTGGCTTGCTATTGGAAGTATCATCCCAGTATTACGTTTATTATACTGTATTTCAGTGATAGCAGGTATCAAGATCAGAAAATCAAGTTTGCATAGTCCAATTGTATTCACATGCATATTGCTCCACAGTAACCGTGACGATTGCTGGGTAGTGAAGACCAGCTCTGCAGACATGCGGATACTAATTACTGTCCTCGACTCAAGGCTTGAGAATGATGTTGACTGCTCTAAGGACTGGGTTGAGGTCTTGAATGGTAGGTGCACAGATATATGAAAGGGGCAGCTAGAGAATGCCTAACTTTAGGCATTCTCTTCAGGATTATTCTTTTCTAATGGTTGTATAAGCAAATCTGTTTCCAGAGTTAGGCAAGATAATACTTCTCTCTCTGTCGGTCTTACCCTTTTCCCAAAGTCTCTTTAGCTAAATCTGTCTAACACTGCAACAGGACTCCTTTCCTTTCCCCTCTGTAGTATTTGTTGATCTATCCTTGAAAAAAGGTATTTACACCAACATTTATTTCCTGCTTGACGACACAGCGAAAACACTACCAGTGTGCAGCCTTGCCTGACCGAGAAGGAGGAGCTAAAATTGCAAATTTAAAATGGTATCAGGCAATATTGGAATCTGGAGAGAGTCCAGTCTTGCCTCATTCTCTCCAGAGTCCAGCATTTACAGGGAGTGGGGGAATACTGGACTCTGGAGTTTACTGCCTTACCTGACTCACTTTCATAGGGAATCAAGAAATGCTGGACGGAAAGAGCGCAATCTTGGTGACATTTGGAAAGGCCTAACTCTGCTTAAGCAATTTACAGATAATCATTTCCATCTACAAAGAAATAGTTAAACATTTCCATAGAAGATTTTGCTGTGTGTAGTGGAGATGTCATGATTACTGAAGGGAATTATCCCTGAATGCATGAGGAAGCTATTTTAACATGTCATCGCCTAATTGTGTAATATACTACATTGTTGCTGAAATCATAGTTGAGTTTCGTTTCGATAGGAGGGAGAAGTTCTGCCCCACTGCTCCGTCGATGGTGTGGAGGTACACTTCCATCACCCATTCTGTCATCTGGCCCCTCTCTCTATGTCCGCTTCGTGTCCAGTAGCAACCAACAATTCCCTGGGTTCCGCATGTCTTACAAACAGATCACTACAGGTTAGTTTAAATCCTAGGTTCTCCTCGCTGTTATTAATAAGAAATATAGTATAATACTTATTGGTTCCACTTTTTAAACTTTGTTTCTTATGATGTATATACATGTTAAAAGGTGAAACTGAAAAGGAACAATGGATTGTGCAAGCAGAATATATTTCATTACTGATTGCATTTTGTATTTGATATCATCTATTGCCTTTTCAGATTACTGCACAACATACTACGCATACTCTCACAAAGAGTACCTGAATGGGGATTTACAGACAACAAATGACACTAGGTAAGGTATAGTGTTGTTAAGATCAAGGTGGATCAAGACAGCCATATAGGAATGATTTTTATCTTAACACTGAATACAACATGGGTGTCATTTCTGATTTACCAAGTGTTCTAAATGTCTTTATTTGTATAGTGTTAGGTGCTGGATAATTCAAGCTGAAGAAGGGAGTCTTCGTGTTCAGTGGGAAAGTGTGGAACAGGGTATAAAACAGGGAGACTGCGAAAACAACTTTATTGAACTTTATGATGGTAAGTATGATCTTTATAACGATATTTGATAATATTAGTATACTGATTTTAGCACTCTTCCTATTATAGAAGCTTACCTTGGGTCTGTTGGCAAAGTCATCATAATAGCAATTGCCTTTAGTGATGATACAATAGCATATATAATATAAAAGTATATATAATATAATAAGATTATATCAAGTCATGTCAGGTTTACTTTTTTTACAGGGGATTCACACAGAGCCCCATTGATTGGCAAATATTGTGAGAGCAAACCAATTGAAAAACATGGCGTGCACATTGATGGAAGCATCATCTATGTCCGCTGGGTTGTCACATCTGCACCTACTAAATTCAGGCTGGCATACATGGCCCTGTCTTCAAGTATGTCCACATCATCAAGAATTTAAAACACCCACCTTACTTAATCCATGATCTGCAATCTGGTACTTGTTATAGTACATGTAAATATAGCAAGATTAGTGAGACAATCTCCCAAAACACCCCATAGTAACTTTACATGATTCCCCCTAACTGCAATTGTGGAGAATTGTAAACACGTAAGATATTTTAAGTTATTACAGTCCCATTGTTGTACAGAGCACTGCAACATGAAGTTTGTCCAAGATGGGCCTGTGGAACTGTCAAGCGTTAATGAAGAGAATGAGAGTAATATGACGACCCCTAGGATATATTATTACACCTCGCCTAGCCCAGGACGTCCTCCCCCCATTGGACCATGTCCTACCTGCAAGTATAAAAAGTAATTTAATAGCAGCATTGTTGTTGCTCATTATATCATTTTGTCTTTGTCATTTGAAATCAATGCCCTCATCATAGCATCCCACTCCATTTATGTATGATGCCCATATATATTGAAAAAAACAGCTTCTATTTAATTGATGATACCTATATTCTGTTTTGATTAATTAATGATATCAATATTCTATGTATTATTACACATAATTAAATCCTGTCCCTTCCTGTCCCTTCCTCACTAGAAATGAGCAGACTTGTTGGGCGTTGGAGTCAGACCAAAGTAATGGACGCTTGTTTGTCCGATTGCGTTTCCTTGAGTTGGAGGATAAAGATAGCAGAGGCCAGTGTAAAGACTCATTGGAAATATATGATGGTATGTATGCTATATGTCAAGGAATGGACAGAGATGTGAAGCAGCTTTAAGCTATGGCAATAAATCAATACAAGGGGGATATATCATTACCCCTAGTCATAGAAAATGCCTAAATGGCCCAGTGCGACTATGGTTTATAAGTCCACAGTAAGTCCACTGTCTTATGATGCAGTCTCATCTGTGATAATAAAACGTCAGCAACTCTAAACATTGACTGTGTCACTGATGCGAATTTAATGTGCCTATTGAAATAGTTCGTGTGGCTCATCATAATGAACACAAGTAAAGGTTCTAATTACAAGTATTAGAACAATCAGCTCAATGACGGGACAGAAATTCAATGGGATAATAAGACCAGGATATGATACCACTAAGGCGACGATCTCTAAGTGGACTTTTCATATTCTGCCTATTGTTACTGGGCAGGCCTACACATGTACACCACTAACTTACATAGTGGGTACCTTCATAAAGCTGACAAAACATGTAGGCAGTATAAATCAAAAGTAGAGGTTTTTCCACACCTCTCCCCCAATGGCACAGGCCGCCAGGACTGGCACGAGGACTGTTGAGATCAGGTGCGGCTTATACCTGAGTTTTTGCCTGGACTCATTCAGAAGGTCTCCGTGACTTACAGGACCGGTCCATACTCGGGAAAAGTTTGAAGTTTAATTGGCTTATTGGTCTTAAATCAATACATAAACGTTGTTCTTCAAAATAAAGCCATGCATGACGCTGGGGGCAGCGTTTCCGCGAGAATTTACTGTTCATTTGGAAAATTCCATATACGTCTATATAAGCTCTTAATTATTCCTTATAGGTCGTTCCATGACAGATCCCCTGCTGGGTATGCTATGTGGGGATGTATCTCCCAGGAACTTCACGAGCACCGGAAATGCATTACTCATCAAATTTCAATCTGACTCCACAACAGAAAAAAGGGGCTTCAGAATCACTGTGACAAATGCCCTACCAAGTAAGATCTTTGTGGCTGGAGAACAAAAGTAATCATATTTAAATCATTCATCATGGGCACTTGATACGTATGTAGGAATCAAATCTTTTTTATGTCATATTAGGGATATAACTACTACCTAGGTGTCTCAAATTTAGAGTCATTGTTCCTGGAATGTAAATAATGTGTTGTTTAATCATCAAGACCAATACTTGTTAAATGACTGGTATTTCATCACAGGTACAGGATGTACAATGCTGGATGCCAACATGTTCAACAGTTCATTGAAGAATCCCAATTCAATACCACCGTAAGATGTTTTATGATACAACTCCTTTAGATACCATTAAACATGTCAGATTGATTCACAATACAGGATGGATATGTACCAATCAATAATTATAGCTGTGCGTCAGTAAGATTATAGTTTTGCTGATGTTCTTGACTCATTTCCTTATTCCGGTGATATTTCTATATTCTGCTATGACAGCTCTGGGGAGAAGTGCTGGACAATTGGCTCACCTTCTGACAATCAGCCTGTCCGAGTCTATGCCCAATCAATACAACTCCAGCAGGAGGAGATCATCAACTTCTATGATGGTAACAAGTTTTCAGAGTTGTAATTAATATAAAGTACCGTAACACCACAGCTAGTACGCATGTCAGATCGCCAGCGTGGCTTATAGGGTCAGGACAAAGTCAGGGTGCTGCTTATGGTGATAAAAACAATATTTGGATACACAGTCAATGATGCATGTGAGCATAAGTCATACATCCATACATCCATGCAGGCAGTTTACTGTCCTTTTGATAAACATTTGAATACAATATTATGAGAATATGAGGCAGATTGCTAGATCATATTGCTAGATCTGATAAAGGCTTGCAATACATTATCTGTGTCACACCAAATTGTATCATTATAATATTGGCTGTTGTGTGCAAAGGTGATTATGGGGATCGATTATCATCTCCATATCCTGGATAGTGATCGTGATCTTTTCTGATGCTTTGTATCATGTTTCCCCTAATAATTGTACATTAATTGCTGATATAATAATTATACCTGTTTCAGGGCCATCTAATGAGGCTTTGTTGATAAGGCGATTTGACTATGATACAAAGCGAGGTGCTATGGTTGTCAGTTCTGCCAGTACACTGACCATGGTGCTGAAGATGGGCACCCAGACAGGAGGCCAACCAGGACAATTCATGCTACACTACTCCTGGCTGTTTAGCGGTAAATGATACATTGGTTTATGCATTCTGGGTTATGGAAAAACTCTGGGATTGAACTGGGAACTGATAGAAATAGCCAATTCTATTTTCACAACCCATGGGATTATGGGGATAATCAACATTGGTAATAAGCTACACATTTCCAACTATAGTCATGACTAACTACAAAAGTCAAGTTTGATATTTGCAGCCCAATGTGTTTACAAATCCATCACCAAAGAGGCGACCTCTCTGATGACAAAGGGCTATGGCTCTCAGCAGTATCCAAAGTAAGAGTTGTTACTTTTTGATGGGCATTATACTACCTTTCCAAACACTAAGGGACTGCTTCTCAATTCAATTCAATATAATTAGCCCAGTCATACCAATTTGCAATAACCGAATTAGGTCCCATCATTATCTCCCAATTAGAAAGCTGCTCATATCACTTTGCAACGACCTGAAACAAAAGGGAACAGACCTGCCTAACTAGACAAATTTGAAGTCACTGAATCAAGAGATGATGGTAAAAAATGCTCCATGAGTCTGAAAATTTCAAGATATTTCAACTATGATTATTTGCACTGGTTACATGGCATGGACTATATGCAGCAGGTATAGCATTTATAAAACAAAAAGTCAACTCTGTCCTAACAGAGATGTAAATATATCCTGAAGGGATATGACATTTGTTATCATCAGAATTCTGACCTGCTCTGACAAAAAGAACCTTCACGGGTGTTTTAGTACTGTTAAAGCCCCCTTGGTCCACCAGAATGGCAAAAAAACACTGACCACAAATACCTTCAGGTACCTTTTTATGTAGAATAGAATAGTATATCTTCGGTGCTCCATCTAAATATTTCTTTAAGAGGTTTCTTACAGTACTGTTGTTGTCTTCCAGTAAGGACTATGCATGTTGGGTGTTAACCACCCAAAAGCTTCAGCATGTAATAGAGATACATGCCAAGAAGTTTAATCTTGAGGGCGGAGACAAGTGCGATGCAGATTACCTGGAGATCTATGATGGTAAGCCAGACATTATAAGATTATGCCTCTAATGCAAAAAAATTTGTTGAGACTTTATTGGCATAAATTGCTTTGTTTTGAAATCTGTGCCCAGCCCATGACCCTAGTGCCAACCTGGATTTAGGCCAACATGGACTGGTCCATCATGGACCTTGACAAATAAACTACTTCATCATCAACAAAAGCCCAAACTGAAGATATTAAACTAAATTCAGCATTCTTTCTAGACCTAGAATCATACATCTAATATCTAGATAAGAAATAGTGATTTTTACTAAAATATATAAGTTACTGGCCACCACTAAAGAGCGACAGGCCCCCTTTTGGCCTACATAAATAAGGACAGGTCAGCAGGCTAACTTAGTAGTCATCGGAAAACCTTGATGCCATATCACTTCTAAGGTGTTTAAAAAAAGAAATCTAAAATGAATATCATAAGAACATATTGATAATGCGTATATTTATGTTTTCATGGGCAGGTCCAAACAAGGCAGATGATACACTCCTTCACAGATGGTGTGATAAGCAAGACGGTGTGATGCTCGCACAGTCATCAGGACGTAGTCTCTATGTTGTCTTCAGCAGTGACGCCCAGCACCAGTTTCCCGGGTTTGAGCTGGAAGTAGTGGCCATTGATCGCTCTGACATTAGCAATATACCTATCCAACGTAAGTAGCCTTTCAATACCATTTTAAAAATGATTAAAGTTTATATTAATGTTAATATGGTTAATCTATCAGCTTGGTAGACCCTTATTTTTTATGTAACACACACTAAATTTGGGCTAAGACAGGGGCTAGGACAGGTCTCACACAGACTCCCCATTCACATGGCTTTCTGAGCGTCTGCAGCATTTGGGGGAGCCCCTCCTCCTGGCTTCCCCGGCCCATCCTGCAGTCTATACCACTCTACAGACGTCCCCTCCCCTGTCCATATACTACCAGCCCCACCCACCTGTGACCTTACCCCCACAAGTGGTCATCTCATCTGTCCATGCTGCCCACTCCCACCCTCATCCAGGTGGTACCCATGGTACCAGGCGAGCTCCCTCCTGGAACTCTCCCCGCCCCTACCCCAGTGTTGTATATGAATATAGATGCTACTAGTTTAATCATCTTCAAATACACCACACCAGAGAGATCTGAGGGAGAGGGGGAGGGGGAGGGTCAGAATTCTAAGAGGCAGAGAACGCCTCTAACAGGTGACCCCTCCCCCCTACCTATGACCACCTATACCACAGATACCAATGTCAATGCTCTTTTTGGATACTAAAAACTTCGTTCTTTGTTCACCTAGAGATTTAGTTGTAATGTATATTGTTTCCTGTCATACAGCCGGGGCAGCTCACACTGAGAAGCAGTCAGCACCCATACTGAGTCAATCCAACATTGTCATTATTGTTGTCATCGTCTGTGCTGTGATCGTGATCATCGTCGTTGTGGTGGCCTTTGCCAGAAAACGAGCTTCTGCAGAAAGACAAGATGCTAACCGTGTGGTCTACAGAAACCAGGCTGCTGCTCGTGGAGACGATATTGAGACTCCAGTGTTCACTGACTCACAGCCAGAGACACCCACCGTTTCAAGGGCAAGCAGCACGGGAGACACTTCCAAACTTGTCGTATGAAATGACATTGTGTAGAATGACCTAAGGGAAGACAATGACGTGGCAAACACCACAAGCAACTGTAGTACAAACATAGCAAACACATTTCGCAATATGTGGCTTACAGTACAGCTGGATCTGTTATTGTATACATAGCATACACCATCATTTCAATTAAAGGTCCCTATCTAGAGACCTATGGACGATGTATCAATATGGATTGGATTGGAATTTCTTTTATATAGCAATAGGCCTATGGCCTGTCTTGCAAGTATACAGTTTGGTGTACCTTATATGAAAGTATTCCTAAAGCTCATCGTCCATAGAGGCTTAATGAATCGATTAGTGCATTGATTTACTTGAATAGGCTCATAAGAGATAAAGAAAAGATGTGTTGCAAACATCTTACATCAGCCGATTATACCCACCAATTTATAACAGCAAAATATAACAAATGTATTTGATATTGTCAGCAAAAGAACATGGTTTTACAGTCGACTATGATAAATCTGTGGATTAAATGTCTAATTTAGGTTGTTTTAGTCGGCCCACGGAGAACCCTTTCCATCATTCACACAACCTACAACAATTTGCGAAACATCTCTGTTAGCCGATTTAGTTAAAATGGTGCCCGAATCAGCAGATTAAGAATTAGGACTGGAACTAAACTAATATGTTACTCAGAGCTTTTTGTATAATGAATCACTAATCCATGAGTAGTTGCTTATAGAAAATATTCTTGAAAGATTTACATTGTGAAAGGTGCTGAAGACTACTGAGGCTGACTACAGAGATGCAAACTGGCAGCTTTAGATTCATATTGGAAGACTGAGTCGAGTATTTTTAACATTGTAATCAGCCCAATTTTTATAACTATGCTATCGGAAATAGTGATTTAGAACAAATGGAATACATCATAATTGTACCATTTAATCTATGGCAAATAAATATATATATTCAAACTCAGAGTCATCCTGTTATATCATGTGACTACTTATAGTATGGCATTGTACACTATTATAGATGTTGAAAGGAGTCCTTATGATAAGCAAGTGAAAATTCAGAATTCATGAATTTGGTTTGTTACAGAGGGGTCATCTAGCTAATTATGTGGATTTGGTGCTTATATAACTGCTCTCTGATCAGTGGCTAGTGCAGTTAATCGAAGATCAGAGATCTCAAGGCACTTTTATAGTGAGTGTCGGCTAAGGACCGCTCCCACAGCATAGAAATTCAAATGTGTCTCATGTATACGACATGCGAAGTTCAATGTTCCTTGACCTTGGCCAAGTGCTAGAGTGCAACTCAACACTCACTGGTGGAGGTGGGAACTCCTACACTAAGTACAACAATAATCCTTAGCAAGGAGATCCAATCTACAGAATGCACTCAAAACTTTCAGGAACTATTAAAATAACATGTGAAATAGTCTTATTATATTCCACAGCATACATTGTGCTTTAAATTACTCTTCAAGATTATATTATATTGTTATTATTGAAGTAAATTCTAGTGTAAACATCCTCAAAAGATCGTTTAGGTCAAGCGGCCTTGGAAAAAAACAACAGTGATAACTATTAATCGAGACATAACATGACCTGGGGTCTCTATCAGAAGGACTGCCATATCTGCCGGGCCGTCAAATATGTTGCTGATGATGCAAAATCAACTTGACGAATGCGGCAAATGAATAGGTATCAGATAGTCAAAAGGTAAATTTATTGGGTATTGCACAAGACGATGAATTGACATGACTTTTTTTTGCTATTTTCTCTTCAAATAATTGTATTGTATTGTAGTCTATATCGGCTAACCTGTTAACTTAACAATTCTGACCATTTTATATTGTGAAACCCTTTTGACGATTTACCTGATTGTCATCGTCAAACCCGAAATATAGCCCCCGACAGATACGGCAGTTGTTCTGAAAGAGACCCCTGGTGGTTGGCAACAACCAAGCGTGTAAGATGGTTGAGCTTAACCATAAAAATGGACTTTACTCCATAAGCGAGCTAGTTTGAACTGGGGAAACCCCAAATTACTCGCTTATGGACATTGTTCTTTATATAATGTACAAGGAACAACTACCAAGACTCTTTTATACTTAATGTATGATGTGTACTATAACTGTGTACATACTTTTCATTACTGTTGCGGTAGAACATGGGTTTCCGTCAATAAACCTTTAAAAATTTTTTTATAGATAATATAATGATCTTATACATGTATGTGGCCATTTCAGCTTCAATATTGTTCAATGTTGATTCTATTCTCCTTAACCAGACACCCTCCTTAATCACACTATACTACAGCCCCTGAACGTGTGATGTGTTTTATGCAAATATGGGATAGCTCTCCCAGGTGAGAGGACTTAAACGTTTAGAGTGTTATCGTAATCTTAAATCTTATAAATCTAATATTATTTTAATTCAGTGTCTTATTTTGGGACAGGGTTGTTTTGTATTGAGACCTTTTTTGGTCATGTGGTTGTATAACTATTTAGCTAAGTATAAGTGTGGCGGCAGACATTTATTAGATTTACTTCACTTAGTTACCCATACGGAACAACACCAGGTATATTATCATCCCCTGCACCTGTGGGTAAATCTCCCTTTTGGACATTCATCGCAGAAGCAGAAAGGGTGAGATGATAAATAGTTCCTTGGTAAAGTTATATGGATATTTGAAAATGTAAACAGAGGACAAAGAATGGCAGCTGTCAAAAAATGTCAACTTTAAAATTGATGTTATAAGCTTCCAGCGATATATTATGCTAGAAGAAATCATTTCTTTATTTTGAGGAATTGCTTGATGAATATTGTGTGGACTTTGCCCTCTCCAAAATCCCAATAAGCTCTAAGTCTCTGGAAGGGCCTGACCCATGATCTTGAATTTATCGCTCGATGGTTCTCTTTGGTTTTGCTTAAAAGCGCCCCTTGTATGTGATGAAACCAAATAAAATAATCAAAACTCAACTCATACTCACTCATATTTCCTAAGAAATCCCTATCTTATTAGCATAATTATGATAACTAGAGATTTATACATTTTCATTCTTTAGGTCATAAAATTCGATCTAAAAATAGTAATTCTATTCTGTTTAGACTATAGCAATCCTCATGAATCATTCTATCAATGGGCCTCTTTATTTCCTTTATTTGAAAAGAAAATCATATTTTCATGGCATCACATATCAACAAGGACGTCCGTTTACGTTTAATAGATTCTTTTTACATTCCCAAATATAGAGGCTTTTCTCCAAAAAGAATGGCTTGTGTAATCCTATTGTATTCTACATTAAAAAGTACCCTAGAACAATTTTAATATAATTCTTCCATTTAAGACCATGGCGGTGCCCTGGTTACTAAAATCAGAACATGTCCCATGCGGAAGATCCTTTCTGCTTGCCTGGCCATATATATAAGGTACATCCCCAACTTTGGGAAATCATATAAGCCACAGAGGCCCATTGATTATGTGACATTGTGACTTTGTCCCCTTCACACTGCCGTTAAATTACACAAAATACCAGTATATTTATTGTTTAGGCACTGTATCAAAATGAGAGTGATGTTCCATATTCCAAATAACGGTGACTCACTGGCACCACTGGCTGCCAGACTTTCACCATTATAATGACGGTGAACTTGAAACAACAGTGACCATTATTTTTACAGTGAAAGCCTGGCACCCAGTGGTGCCAGTGAATCTCCGTTATTTTAATGGATTCTTTTACAGTATAGATGACTAGGTCACTCAAAAAGTGTCACTAGGTTACACATAATGATTACTGTGGGACCTGACAAAGCTAACCGTAGATCTATTCAGAGACCAACATCCCAACTAATACAACAGGGGGCTAAATGTTCGTTACTAGGGTTGCTGAAATATACTGAAAGCTGGGGGGGTTGTCTATTTTACATCCTATTGACCACCCCAGCCGATCCGTATAACATATTGGTTGGACCCATAATGCAAATGCACAACATTGAAATTGATTTGGGTTGAATCAATGACTTCTGAGTGGTCAAGAAAAGATTACGCCTCAAAAGTCATGACTGGCTTATTCACTCAATAATGACTTTAGGATGGTTGGTTATGGGAGGATGACAACTTAGAGGTCATCATGATGAAGAGGCAAAAGTTATAAGGACGGCCCAAAGATTGCGGGGTGGACAGAAGGAGCTAAAAGTCACCAGTGACAACTTTAGGGTACTCCCGTGAGATAATGATTTATAATTTTTCACATTCAAGAGTCACACATTCTGTGTGTTAGTATTCTGCGATCTTGTTAGTTATATTTCCATTACCTATAAGCCTATTTATGTATGAGTGTAATTATTTTATTTCCAGTATAATTGTGCCTTTTGTCCCCAGTGATTCTACTCAGCTCTCTTTCTAGTCTCTTCTATAAGTGTGTTGGAACAGATGGGTATAACAAGACAGTCACATATATAAGCTGCCTTCTGAAGACTACATAAGGGTGCAGCAGGGTGATGTCATTGGCTACAATGCAAACAGCAGTGACCCAGTCGCCTACTCTGTCAACACTGATTGCTTCATGGGGCAGAAGTCCCTGACTACAGACAGCCAAGGGTTTTTGAGACCATCCTACAGCTGTAGAGAGCTAAACCAGTGTCGAAACTACTCACTGCAGGTCACAATCACCAAAAAGGGTGAATAATTATGATCATTGTCTTTTCTCTCTATCATGGAAAGATGTGAAATGTACTTTAAAAAATAAACTAATGTAGAAATACAGTGACATCAGTACAGGTAATGATCAATTTGTCATTTTTCCTTCCACAGAATGTACACGTGTCATTGCTAGTAGGGCTCCCATGTACATCAGCTTCATCTCATATGGATTGTAAGGCTTTAGTCTCTGAATTTATTATTTATTTAGAATTGGAATAGACACCAAAACATACAGATTGATAAACCAGTGTTATGAAATTAGCCTGTCAATTAAGAATCGTTAACCACATTTCTATGATTAGAAAAGGTGTACTGTATATACAAATTCTCAAATCTGCCCATGTAAACATGGCTAGATCTATAACTTTATCAATTTACACAGGGCAACTGATAATGAATGCTGGATTGTGGCAACCCCCAACAAAACGGGCTCTGTCATTAAGCTGCTGTTCAGAGAGTTACAGCTTCCAGGTTTTAGTTGTAGAGATGGGTACGTCACAATAAACAATGGTAAATACGGTTGAATACCCTAAAGATAATGTTTTCTGGTGTGAAGAACCATAACTATTAAGAGACCAACACATTTGCTTATTTAGGTTCATGATACAAACATGCCAGGCACGTCAGATAGAAGGAAGAGCCATAACTATAGAGAGGATGTTTTACATCTTTATTGTGATCAAATGTCCACACTGAAAATTCAGGGGAATGGAACCTCATCAGTATTGATGACTTAGGTCGTCAAGATAAATAATGGCAGGTGGCAGCACTGTCTTCTGCATAATGGTACATGCATATTATAGTTTCTAATTAGTTTACCCCTCAACCAGTACGGAAGCCGAGGAGGGCCATAGACATGCACTATGTCTCTAAGTGATCTAATATCTAGAACCTGGAACATTGGTATTGTAGTGGGAGCGGCGGATCGGGGGGCGGATCCCACGTCGTCTGGTGGATCTGGCGGATCCCGCTAGGCGGCATGGCGGTCGCCACTCTATATAAGGATCCGCAGTGGAGCTGGCGGATCACTCACTGTCCAGCTACTGAATCGCGCGGATGTCAGCTCTCGCTCCTACTACACCAAATTGATGTGCTTTGTAATTGTTCCTAAGCTCAGAATATAGTTATCCCTGAACCTTAATTGGAACTGTGTCTTGTTCTATTTCCTAGCTAAGTGTTTGCCCTAGTCCTTTTACAGTATATAGACAAGTAGAATATGCATGTTTGCATTGCTGTCAACCTTAAAAATGTGCTGTTAGTTTGTCAATTTCTGTATTTGAGATTGCTGCCAGGGAGAGATTGCTGCTGTCTGTCTGCCAACTACCTTTATTAAAGGCACACACGGGTTAGCTCTCCCACGTGAGAGGACAAGCGTTTAGAGCGTTATCTTAATAAGACTATTAAGACAGTCTTAATAGTCTTGAAGTGACCAGTTTTCAGGTGATACCTATCCTCTAGATGGCACCACTGTAAGTTTGTAACATTGCCATATATATCGGGGGCTCTGCCCCTGCACCCCCTTCTTCTTTCTCTTTTTTTCTTCTTTTTTCTGATGACTGAAGATGGCCCTCTACCTCACAGGCAGCCGACGGTGCATACCACGGGAGAGGGGTAAGCGCGCGGGGGGGGGGGGGGAGTAGGGGGGGGGGACACTCCCTATGACATAACACCGCTGCCCCAACGTAAGATACTGAACTAAGACTTTAAGACTTAAGATTAAGATAACGCTCTAAACGTCTGTCCTCTCACCGGCGAGAGCTATCCAGTATTTGCGTATTAAAGCTCCAGACAGGTAGTCTTTAAGCCTGGGAGGTGAGAGGGTTATGGAAGAAGATGTGGATGCGGCCAGGGCATGGCAAGGCAGGGTAAGGCAGGGCATGTGATGGAATAGCATGACATGGAATATCAATATCAATATGCATGGTAGGGCAGGACAGGACACGACATAGCATGGAAGGATATGGCATGGTCTGGTGTAGCGTGGCATGACAGAGCATGACAAGGCATGACAGGGCAGGTTAGGACAGGGTACTGCAGGGCATGGTGCTGCAGGGTAGTGCAGGGTGCTGTACTCCTCTGCCTACCCATCTCCCTATTCACTCACTGCCCTGCTCACCGACTTCCTTGCCCATCCACCCCCTACTTCCCAACTGGATCATTCCCCTACTTCCTTACCCATTCACTCCCCTACTCGCCCATGCGCCCATACCCTACCTACCCCACCCCACTCTCCTATACTTGCTTACTCCCCTGGCCCATTCCCCCTTAGTTGACAGACAGACAGCTTATATCTTGCAATGACAGCAAGCTCAAATAAAAAAAGTTGACAGACTGACGGCACAGTTTTCACAATTGACAGCAATAAGAACCCTATCCCAGCTAGCACCTTACATAAAAATAACTAGTAATTTCATGATATCGTTTTTCGTTCCCAAGACGTCACACAAGTTTTTACGTGTCCTTATGCATGGGTTCTTGATGTCACAATATTCATGTGTATTTTTATAAAAGAGACATATCTATCAGTGATACCTTTGGAGGTCATATTCTGACAAGATTGTGACATCAAAATAATAAGAATATGGATTTATTCCAATATAACATATCTATGTCATCACAATCTTGTCAGAATATGACATCTATAAGTCGACATTACTATATCCTATCATAGTTCTGAGCTCCAACACTAGGCGTCTCATTTTGCAACTTGATCACATTTTGATCAGCATTCCCCCATTCTTGATTAAAAGTTGGATGAAATTAATTCTATATACTGCAATAAGAGACAAAGTTGGACTAAATTTCTTCAGTAATATTTGATGTGTTACTTGTGTTACAGTGACTTGGTGAATTATAGTTGGATAACCAAGGCACATGGGTGGACACCTTTTCTGTGTCCTTTGAAATTGTATAAGAAGAAATTCTGGCTTTAGGCTGATATCACATCTGGGCCTCCTAGGATAAATGTGTCTGTAAGGACTGGAAAATATACGTCATTATTATTAAGTTCAAACAAATCGTTGATATGTATTTTTTTAAATGTAAATAAACTTATGTAAAATACCCATGCAAAGGGACATGTAAAAACTTCTTGCATATGTGACATCTTGGGAACGACAATTGACATCATCGAAAATGATGTAAAAATGATATAATTTACTTGAGTTTTGCTAGCTGGGATATAGATAGTCTGTATACTACCTTATTTGGGCCTATATACAAAGTCACTATGGGACATGGTGCAAGTTTATATGGCCCTCGTCGGCTTCCGTACAACCAGGGCCATTCTTTTCACAGACTTAGTGTATTCCTGATAGCATAACTTGTTATTGATAAGGTGGTGCCAATGATGGCTCCGAATGTACAGAGATAGCTCTGTTCCCAGTCACTTATTATGGCTCATGATAAAAAGAACCATGCACATAGTTCACTCAGTTCACTTTGAGTAGCAGGTATGCCAGTATGTGCCCTGATATGTGACAACTTTGGGTCGTCATAAGGACAACTGTACTTCAAGGTCGTCTGTACTTCATGGTCGTCATTACTGATGACTTTAGGTCTTCAAATTGACCTGAATGCACTACCTAAAGTCGTCATTTTGACAACCGCAGGTAGGCCCAATCAATGTGACGACCTTGGGTATGAATGGATCAGTATTGTCAGACTGGCGACGATTGATGACAGACCCACAAAATGATTGATGATTGATGTAGAACCTGTTACGTTCAATAGACTACAATAGTTACAGTATATTACCATGTCATGCGCAAATTGTTTGAGGAAAACATACATGCAGTTGTAGGGTCCCACAATTTTGTGTGAGAGTTCTTTTTAAAGAAATTATTTAGTTGCACTCACTTTTAAATTGACCTGAGCATTGTACTCAAGAATAGCTACTCTGGTACAATGCGTAGAAGGCGTCTTTGGGAAACTATCAATTCTTAGTGCCAAAAGTGGCTGCTCCGCCGGTATCACACACTGCCCAGTTTCCACTTACTCACTCAAATAATCCCACTGTATTATGTAAAATAAAACAATACTCTTCAATTTGTATGCACATTATCTATAGTTACTGGGGTTAATTCGGTACAGATGGGACATTAGAGGGAAGAGAGTGAATAACATGTACCGTGGCAGAGCGACCTGAACACCCTACACTGGATGAGCAGTTCAAACTGTAGGCCTGCATGGGAACCTGTAGATAGGGCAGGCTATTGTTTATTTGTGATAAGGCTCTATTATTGATACTGCCCTACTATAGTGACCCAGAGTTACTTTATCTTAAGGAGCCATGCAAAGCTATCACTGACAGGAATCTAAATAGTGTCCACGGTTTATGTCCACGGTTTCAGGTTTTTAGATCATCAGAATGAGTGGAATTGCACCTAAAGAGAAGAAAATATACTAAGTCAAGTCTCCATGGTAAATACATGTAACACATTTTTAGTCACCAATGCTGCTTTATACACATAAATAGGCCGGGTCAGTATGCATGTAACTTGACATTCAATACCCCCCTTCCTTTATCGTAAACCAAGAATATCCTCTTTATATACACATATATTAGTCATCACATTATTACTTTATATTATCCATTAGCAAATGTAATTCATTATAATTTCAAAGTCTGGCTCAATGCTTTCGTACATCAAACTCTCAAAAAGCAATAAATATAACAAGTGCCTGCAATAACTTGAATCAATCGCCCCAATCAGAGATCATGTCAATGCCTCTTGAAACTATGGTGTTGTCAGGTATGACCGCCCGCATAACGGCCGACGGCGACAGGCGCTACTGCCGCCGCCGGCCCGCATAGGCGGCGCTCCAGTCGGCACTCCCGTCGCCGGCAGGCGACGCTCATTCCGCACATTGTTTCCCACAGACCAGCATAAGGGTCACCCCTTTGATGTACACTAACAGGGGTAGACAAACTATGGAGGGGTATTGTGTGACTGTCTCTCTGACTGTTACAGCCCTCCAACCACTGTCAACTGACACTAACACTCAAGATGCCATGCTGGTAGCCTGGCCCCCTTAAATAGGGTCAGGTCCCAGCACTGGGCATCTCCATCCTCACTCTACACTTGGACACCACTGAGCAAGGACCTCTCCACTGACTGAGAACAAGGCTATAGGCTATGCCCTACTAGGCCCAACTATCAGACATGGTGTAGGACCCCCTTGGCTCTAGTCCAGTACTAACCTCAGGGTTATTAGGTATATTTACCAAGACCTATATTATTGTGTGGATAGGTGTAACTGAGTGGAACCTACATTGTACTTACTGTACTATTGCTGTCAACTTGTAATAAATACCAACTATACTACAAGACCTCAAGACTTAGTCAACTTCCTCATATTAAAGGGATCTCCCAACTAAGGGGATTCCTTGTATGACAAAGTGGTGGAGAAGTCCTAACAAGATCCCACAAGCTGGCAGCACAGACTACCAAGACTCACCTCCGCAGCAAAGGACCAGCTACCCCTGGATCTCTACCCAGCAGGAGGAGGAGACCCAGCTCCAAGGAGTCATCCAGGAGCTCCACTCCAACACCCTCAGCTTCACCACACCACACCACTCAAGAGAGTGACTTCCAAGGCAAGCTTCACCTGGACACCCTAGCTGCCCTGGACAGTATCCAGGACACACAGAGTGACTTGTTCTCAAACGGTCAGCATACCCCAGGATCAGGTATGAGTGACGATGAGACAGTACCCCCAGGCCAGGCAGCCAAAGAGGAGGCTGAGGCACTTCTACTCATAGCCCAGAATGTAGAAACTCATGTGGATAAGACACTTAGGCCTGAACTAACAGCCCTACACACCACACATGAGGAAAGCACCAGCCGAGCCTTAAGGAAGGCCAAAGAGGAACAAGAGAAGGAATTAATATTACTCAGACAAGCCAACCAGGCACTGAAGAACTCTATGGAGACCCAAAAAGCTGAAGCCGCTCAAGCACTACTTGATATGCAAGCTCATCTACAAGTGACAATGAAAAACCAGCTAGCTGAGGCCCTAGCCTCACTCAAGTCAGGTGCACCCAATACCCAAGGAGTGAACCTGACTAACACTGACACCTCCTCAGCACTCCTAGATGCCTTGAAAGAGGAAAGAGTTGCAAGGGAGGCATCTTTCAGTGGGTTAAGGGACCAGCTAAAACGGGACAAAGAGGAAAAATACTGTGATATTCTACAGCCAGAAAAATTTTCACAGTCCTCTCTCACACAATCCGCCAGGAGGCACTGCACAGACTATGAACAATACTTTGATTCCAGATATGGGTACCATCCCAGTAACAGAATCAAGTATTTCTCAAACTACCTAGATGGTAAGGCAAAAATTTGGTACAAAGCCTATAGGACAGCCCATCCAACAGCAGACTATGAAGAAATGAAGGCAGCTTTCCTGAAATACTTCAAGAAGGAGGACGACAGATTTGATGCTAAGGCATTGAGGAAGCAAAATCCAAAAGAATCTGTATCAGACTATGCCATGGCCTTACAAAAGATGGCCACAGCTCACAACAAGTCCGAGGAGAGAACAAGGGAAGCCCTGCTACATGGTCTAAGGGACGACATCAGTGCAGTAGTCATCCACAGGGAAGCAACTACATGGGATAAAATACTTGAAGTTGCAGAGGAGTATGAGAACCAACAAACAGTCTCCACTGGTAACATTAAAGATGAGATAAAAGCAGAATTAGGCTCAGAGCTACAGGAAACAATAGAATCCATGCAGGCACAACTGAAGTCTGTGACACATGTAAACTCTATGATTGTGAAGCAAACAAAGTCACAGAAAAATGGAAACCCCTCAAAGAAAGCCAAATCAGACCCAAAGACAGTTCAAATGGATCACTCATCAGAGGATGAAGACCAAAGCCTAAACCTCATGTCAAATGAACATGTGAGGAGGCAAGAACAAAGGGCACTGAAGGATCAAGGTAAACCCAACAACAGCCAACAAAGGAACTCTGGAAATAACAGAGGAGGCTACCGAGGCAAAAACTTTGACCCAAACTTCAGAAATAGCAACAGAGGAGGACAACGAGGCAGAGGTGGATACAGCCAAAATAACAGCCGAGATCACCAAAGCAACAGTCAGGACACCAGCCGTAGAGATAACAGCAGAAGTCGTGACAACAGCAGACACCGTGATAGTAGCAGAAATCGCGACTACAATCGCCGTGATAACAGCAGAGACCGTGATTACCACCGTCGTGACCAGAGCAGAGATCGTGACTACAACAGAGGTCGGGATCAAAACCGTCGTGACTACAGCAATAGTCGTGACAGACAGCATGACTACAACCGCAGTCGTGACAACAGCAGAGGTCGAGACAGCTACAATGGCTACAGATCCAACACACAAGGCTACAACCCCCAACAGCAGCCCCAACAGCCACCTCAAGCTATCCAGCCTGACGTGCTTCAACAGATCAAGCAGCTACTAGGATCTTCAAACTCGGGAAACTAGAGACCCACAGCGCCGCTGGGCCAGTGCGTTGTGAGCCTCTCCAACCCCCCATCAAGATCCAAGATCAACAACCCCTAGGACAACCAAAAACAATTGCTAGTATAGCAGAGACAATCCCCCAGTTACATACTGGGAAAGCAAGCCGACCATCAGTGATTCATATCACACCTCAACAAGATGCATCGCAAAAGGAAATGGGTGAGAGTACCAAAATTTCTGTTGAACTTCTTAAAAATGGCTGTTTAAATGCAAGATTCTATGAACACACTGAAATACCTTGTTTAGTTGACACCGGTGCCACTATCACCTGTGTCAGGGATACTTTTCTTAGGGAAATTCAGAAATCTCGAGATGTCGAAATCAAAAAGAGAAAGTTCAATGTACACTTAGCAGACGGATCCATATGCCATGTAAGACAAGCAGCAGTATTGAAATTCAAAATTCATGGTACCAGATTCGAATTCCCATTCTCAATTATTCCAAATCTCACAAAGCCAGTTGTCCTAGGCACAGATTTCTTAAAAGCAACACGATCACAGATCGAATTCAATGTAGACCCAGAGCTACAAGTCAAGCCAGTCCGAGCTGTTAGGGAGGCTACAATCCTTCCTTTCACAGAACTAGCAGTTCTAGGACAAGTCACATCCCTCAAATGTTTAGAAGGATGTGTAGGCACATTAGACAATTTGCAGAGGAACAACAGAGTTCCATACCTAGTTCAAAAGGGAGTAGTAACACCCTCAGAAATGAACAGGCACCCAATCATACTGCTCAATACAAGCCACCGACCATACAAGGTGAGGAAGGGTGATATAATAGCCCTATTCACAGAGGTAGATCCCTCTGAGTTACATCAACCAGATACTGACATCCCTACTGAGGAACCCACACTACAAGTGCTAGACACTGAAGAGAATTGTAGTGACACAGAGTCAGACTGTGCCTCAGTATATGCAGATCCAGATACAAACCGTGGAGATGACACTGATGATGAATTGGCCACAATTCACAGTGAGGCTCATGACATTATGCCAGACATAATGGAAAATGTGCCACCCAAATGTGTACTAACAGATATTGGACAAGAGAGACTCCAAAAGTTACTCCGCAAGTATCAAGATGTATTTGTAGGTAAAGACAATGACATAGGTACAACCCACCTATATACACATTCAATTCACATCAAACCAGATGCAGTACCATGTCACTACCTACCATACAGGCAGACGCCTGAGAAGCAAGCTAAGATGGGAGAAGTCTGTGAAGACCTAGTCAGACAGGGCATCCTCAGAGAATGTGCAGAGGGACCCTGGGCATCCAGATCATTTTTAGTACAGAAAGCATCTGGAGGCCAACGTCTAGTCACAGACCTACGCCACGTCAATGCTAATCTGATAAACCAAGCTTTATCAACGCCACGTGCAGACGACACACTAGACATGATAGGGTCACTCAAACCTACTGTTTTCAGTAAACTAGATGCGCAACAAGGGTTTTTCCAAATTCCCATAAGAAGGGAGGATCAACACAAAACTGCTTTCATAGCAAATGACAAAAAGTATGTCTATCAAAAGATGCCGATGGGTTTGGCTACCGCACCGGCAGGATTTTGCCATCTAGTAACTCTAATTCTCAACAAACTGAAATACAAATGTGCCCTACCATACCTAGACGACATTCTAGTCCTATCACCAGATGTAGAACGACATTTTTCAGACCTTGAAGATGTCTTCAAAAGCCTGAGAATTGGGAAACTCAAGCTAAAGAAATCAAAATGTGAATACTTCACAGATAGGATAGATTTTCTAGGAATGCGTGTCACACCAGATGGTTTACAACCATCCCCAGAAAAGGTGGAAAGTGTCAAAACTTTTCCCACCCCAAAATCCGTGAAACAAGTCAGATCATTCACAGGACTATGCCAATACTTCAAAAAGTTCATCAAAGACTATGCCAATATTGCTAGGCCACTGTACGACCTACAAACAAACCTAAAGGTTTTCAAATGGAATGAGGATGCAGACAATGCTTTCAAAACATTGAAACATGCACTCTGTACCCATGCACTATTGAGATACCCAGACTATGACAAAGAATTCAGTCTAGCAACAGATGCTTCAAATGTGAGCCTAGGAGCTGTTCTATCACAACGCAGTAGTGAAGGAGTACTGAGACCAGTAGCCTTCGCAGGTAGAACACTGTCCAAGCATGAAAGAAACTACAACACAACAGAAAGAGAGCTACTAGGTGTAGTATATGGGATACTACATTTTAGGCACTACTTAGAAAGTAGACACTTTCAGCTGTACACAGATCATGCAGCTCTAATACCATTACTCACAAACACAGGTTTGACCCACAGGTGGGCCAGATGGGCACTGGATATCCAACAATTTGCATTCACAATACAACATGTAAAAGGAGATGACAACATTCCTCCAGATGTGATGTCAAGAAGAGAATATCCAGATGCACCACCTATGACCAACCCCCCACCACCTCCAAGAAGGAAAAGGGCAGCCACCAGAACCAAATTCTCTAAAATCCAAACCAAGATACCATTCAACAGAGATGACCCACCAAAATCAATTGACAGACCAAAACCAGTGATCAGAGGTATCTTAAAAGAGACCACCCATTATGTGTTCTGTCATTGTGAAAGGGAATACTGTGAAGAGTATCCAGAAAACTGTTTCACCCCGGTTGAGACCAACAGGATTGCACAAATGGTGAAAGCCACATCCCGTGAACCACCACACAGTGCATCAGAAAATCAGTTGGAAGAAAAACTGCATAAAATTGCTTCAATCACCAAGGTAGTCAGATTTGCAGAAGAACAGCTGGATATGGAGGAAGAACAGGACAGAGACATTTGTGTTGTCACCACACGTTCAAAAGCAAAACGGTCGGTTGCAGAGGATACAAGGTCTAATGACCACCCTCAGCAATTAGGCCTAAAAGCCAAAAAGAACAAAGTGTCAACCAAATCCTCTTTCCCTACTAAATCCCCCATTTCAACACCCAGCACACCCACAGCCAATTTGCAGAAGCACTCAGACAGAGCAGGTACTGCACAGAAGGCTCACAAAAACAAATCTGACCCCCACCCCAAAAGAACAAAGGCCGCCTCCACCAGCACAAACAGAGGAGCAGCCAGTTCAAAGGAGCAGACAATCAACACAGACATAGCAGTTGGACAACCAAAGAAACAGACAAAGACCAGACCTGCACCAAAATCTCCTGAAACAATCCAGGCAGAAAAAGATAAAGAAAGGCTGGCACAGCATATAATGGAATTAGACCAGATGTTAGACCAAATCCCAGACAGTTCAATCAACTCCACACTGTTGAAAGAAGAACAAAGGAAGGACACTGGACTAATACCCATTATAGACTACCTAGAGAAAGGTGACCTACCTGTAAAAAGCACTGAAGCAACAAGGATTAGGAATAATGCTCAGCACTACCTACTCCTAGACAACATTCTAGTACACATATCCCCTACATCATGGAGAAAAACAGACACAGTACCACTACAAGTTGTAGTCCCAAAAACTTGGGTTGAAAACATACTGCAACACTTCCATGACTCACCAATGGCAGGTCATGTAGGTACTTCAAAAATGATGTCTTCTCTCATACCTAGGGTATATTGGAAATCTATGATGGCTGATGTCAATCAGTATGTGTCAACATGTGACACTTGCCTAAAAGCAAAAAGGGCAGTGCACACCCACAAAACACCAATGACTGTAAGGGACTATATGCCAACCCCCATGAAGCACCTAAACTTAGATGCTGTGGGACCACTCCCAGAAACAGCCAGGAAAAACAAACACATACAAGTTTGCATAGATTATTCAACTAGATATGTCATAGCATATGCCACAAAGGATCTCACAGCAGAAACCACACAACATGAGTTCTACAAGAACGTCATATGTCAGCAAGGTGTACCAACTTCAGTTCAAACTGACAATGGCACCTGCTACACAGGCAGCAATTTTAAGAAACTGATGAACACCCAGAAGATAAGACACGACCTGTCAAGTCCATACAGACCACAATCAAATGGATTAGTGGAAAGATTCAATGCCAGTATAGGAACAGCATTAAGGACTTTCTGTTCTCAGAATCAGAAAACATGGGACCTGTATATAGAATCAATTACATTTGCATTGAACAACACAGAGTCCCAGACAACAGGTTACACACCATTCTTCCTACTTCATGGCAGAAACCCTCAAACCATTGTAGAAACTGCCCTAAACATAGAGGAAGAAATCAAAACAGTAGCAGAGCATGTATCCGGAATGATACTATCTCAAGATGAGTCTAGAAGAAAGGCAATAGACAGAGTCAAAAAGCTACAACAAGGAAGGAAGTCAAGATATGACAAAAAGCTTACACCACAAGCTATACTTCCACTAGATATTGTATATATCAACATTCCCAGAATTCTGTTGACCACAGATTCAAAGAAGCTTCAACCCCTATTCATGGGACCATATGTTGTTGCAGAAAGACCAACCCCAACCAGCGCAAGGTTGAAGAACCTATCAAATAACCTACTAGTCCCAAGACCAGTACATATTGATAGGCTCAAAAAGGTCACAACACTGAGGAAAAATGAGTTTGCACACAGACTCATTCCCCACACCTCAAAATTTATCCACAGGATAACAAGGGATAAATCCCAAATCACACTCACCAAAGAGTCAGTTGGTCTAAACCAAATAGTACCCAGACCAGCCCACCACAAGGTGAAAAGAAACTCCAGGCAAGGGAGAATATCTAAGTAAATTACTTTGATATATTGACATGATCATATGGAATATCTATACCCAAAGACTATGAATAATAGTCATATAAGTATATACACCCTATATGAAGGAAATTAATTTTCCAACAACTGTCCAAATCATGAAGGATAAGTAGGAATTTCATATCAGCATAGGATATGAACCCACACAAAGGATAGAAAAGACAATATACACTATATAGGTTACAAAAACAATGTGCACACAAAGTAGAATCAAAGGACAGATTACTACAGGGTTGAAGTCTGAAACCCAAAAGGCTACACACAAAAGCCAAAAGAGACTACCTAAAGGGATTAGCAACCCAAGCTTGAAGAAACCACAATTATCATATTTTGCATCAAAGGCTAGCATCCTTGAAAGAATGCACAATGGAAATGTTTGAACCTAAATCCTGTAAAGTACATGAAACAGAGCGTGCTATGCCAAGAGACTACTGTCTAGACACACCCTTTCCCTTCAAAGGACCCACACACCTGCCAGGGCAAATCAAACCCCCACAGATGCAGGTAGTCCACACTAATTACCCCAGACATAATTACCCCAGTCAGACAAGCCAATGCTGGTGGCACACTGCAGAGCCACCAGTGAAACAAAGCCAGGCCCTCAATGGATGAGGGTAGGGTGGGCTACATAAGAGGCCCTGACTCCATAGCCAACTCACCAGTTCTACTCCTGCAGCAGTCAGGTACACACCAGCTGGTCCTAGCCATACCAGTTCTCCTATAGCAGGAGGGACTCTGTCAGAAAGCAGACCATACCCACTCTACAATATCATACCCAGTTACTACAATCTTGGGAAAGGACTCTAGCACAGATTGGACATTAAGCCAACACTAGCTTGATCACTGAAAAAGGTACAGTTCAAACACTACATTGATTATTATATTACTATAGGGACCAACCAGGATTTCTGCTCTCAAAACTATGTACACAGAGGCAGTGCCAAGTGGATACTTCACATAAGCAAAAAGGATAGCTCACAAAATCAGCAAACCAATTTAAACCTAAGTATATTGCAAAAACACTAGTAGAAGTCTTACTAAGACATAGAATATATTCTATATTTCAGGCACGCTAAAGCCAATCCTACTACTAGTGATGATGGCCACTTCTCAAGCCATCACATATGTGCCCACCGTTAGACAGAACGTTGGAGCCATATATGAGCCATTACCTGAACCATTGGTCAATGGGCACGATACCACAACCATGATATTGGCAATACCATACCATATACCTGCTCCACCAGAGACCGAAACCAAAATACTGGACCAGGTTATGGCACTAACATTTCCTACCTTGCATGACGACAGTTCTACCAGTCAGATATTACAGCAGGCAAGGGAACTAGATCTGTTAATAGACATAACAGACAAGGAAATTAACTCTACCTTAGCATCCATCCATTTGTTCCTATCAAATCCAATTAACAGTCAAGGAAGGTACAGAAGAGCACCACTTGGGTTCCTAGCCCCACTCTTCAGAGGAGCAATAGGTCTTGCCACACTAGATGACGTCAAAGAGGTCATGGACCAGATAAAGAACATAGACGGCATTCTAGAAGCTTTTTCCAAGCAAGACAAAGAAGCAGCTATATTAATTGATAAGGTCACCCAACGCCAAGACAAATTTGTCAAGGCGTATGTTAAGGATAAAAGTATGCTAGACCAAACCATGAACACTCTAGGCCAAAATATGAATTTATGGGCTCAAAATATGACCACATCTCTGAACACTTATGCAAATCACGAGCACACACAAAGAAGGAAGATCCAAATTTTAACTGATGCACTCACCATTATTGTAGCAAGAATGAACTATCTGCAAGCATTGCAGCGCACCACATCAGCACTCAGGATGCTATCAGCAGGCATTATGACTGCTGACATAGTACCACCAGCTGAACTAACGGAGCATCTGAATGATCTGGACATGACACTCAGAATACACTCACCAGGATCAAAGGTCGCCATAACTGACCTTGACTACTATTATTCCCAAAGAATGATATCCTACACCTATTCGGAACGGCACATATACATCCACCTGGATATCATTGTAGCATCCACCGTCTCCACCTTCAGAGTATTTCAACTGGTAACTACACCAGTACCAATCAACACCAAGGAGACACCTACAAAGGGAGTAACCCAATTAATTACTGACGTCAAATTTTTGGCTATCTCTGAAGATGGTTCACTATTTATTGAACTAACAAATGCAGATATGCTAACCTGTCCAGGAACTAAGATCAAAATTTGTACCAAAACTAGCCCGAGAATCCATAGACATGTACCTACATGCACAGTAGCAATTTATTTGAACCAAGCTCAGCAAGTCAAGGAAATGTGCCAATTTACTATCTCACCCTTGAAGAGACCTATCTCACACGCTGTAGCCATCTCACAAGATGAATATCTTGTGACCACAAATTCTCCCACCTACACAGTTACGTGTCACGGGAAACCAGCTACTACTCACAAAGCACCATCACACTCAATCATAGGTGTACCATGCCTATGTACAGTGAATATAGATCACTATTCACTACCAAATTCTAGGTTGCCATGCAACACTACAATTTCATTTCACTATGCTTTGGAGACTATAAACCTACCTTTTCTCGCGGCTCTAAATGAAATCAAAGAAATTGGACCAGACTCCAAGGCAAATCTGCCACCTTTTCCAAAGGTCAACCTATCCAGGACACTGGATATGTTAAGAAAATCAAGTTATATTGATGAATCAACATTACTAGACCTAAACCCATTCGCAAAAACCCTGCTAGATGATGCCTCCAGCCTGGCTAAGCCACTGGAAAATAGACTAATAGAGTCCTATCTATACAAATTTGCACGGCATCCAGCAGCATCTATCATACCAATGATACTTTCGGTTATAGCTACAATTTTGGCCACATACACCCTATTCAAAATGCACAGAGGATCCACACTACTAGCTTATATGCCAACTGCAAAAGCATATAGATTTGTCACAGAGAAGCCTATGGAAAAAGCCTTCGAAACCCTATACAAGAAGGACACCACCACGGCACCAATAGAACAGGGCCCCACCCCTATTCTAACTATCCAGGAGACCCATACTCTTATCATAGCCATACTATTCACACTCACTATTTACTCAGCTTACAGGCTGACCAAATATTTAAAGAGTATGGCAACCAAGCACTGTGGAAAGGGAAAAGTCACCAAGAGGACAAATCCCACAGTAGTACTAAAAGTCTACAAAGGAGACACCAACTTCTCCTTCCCCTTGCGTCCAGTGCCACATGAGTTTGATACAATTATAAAAGCTTCAGCCCCAACATACAGAGATATGATTATAAAAATGTACCCTCTCCCAAGACTAGTATTTGAATGGAATGGAACAGTAATAATTACTACTAAGAAAGGAGAGACCGCATATTTACTGCCAGAAACTATCAATCTACCATGGCGTGCCAGGTTCAGCATAATACCAGCGCTCAGGGAACCTAATCTAGATTTTGCCATGTTACTACAAAATGACATTTCACCCCAGCCTGTCACCATGGATACCCATGAATCAAAGCTGGAAAACATCATAATCGACGACCAAAGAGAGAGCACCAATACATTCAAAAATGTACTCACCATACTCACCCAACCACCTACAGCTGTAACTAGTGAGAAAGTACATGGGGAAGAATAACACAATTATACAGGATTGAGATTGACCAAAACTTTTGCGAAAAGTTGGTTGGCCCTGAAAAGGACCGTTTATTTTGACATTTATAGATGCCACCCACTAGTTGTTATAGTCCCCCCATCCCAAGGCCTCCCAGGACTCGGCCAACTCGGCAGCGGCAGGAGATCCAATCCACGTATCTTCACTGAAGAGCCACTCGTTCTCCTCCCTCCACTGGACAAAACGTGCCTCCAAAGTAGACAAAGCATGCTCAGCGCTGTCTGCAGCATCACCTGTCACCGTGTAAGCACATAGGCCGACAGCCAATAGGAAGTCCCAGATGACCCCATCATTTCTGGTGAAAAGCAGTCGCGGGTCATATCCATCCAGATCACGTAGGGCCTGAGCCAACAGCTCCAGAGATGCCGCCCTGCGCATGGAAATCCCCTAGCACCAAGGAAGTACCAGCCGTGATGACGGCACACCAAAACATCACCAAAACTGGCAATGTCGTGCCGGACTTTATGCAACCACCGCGTCCTTACTGAGTCATACCGACTCAAAATACTCCTAAAAGGAGTACCAGGAGTCAGCCCCTCCAAGGTGTTTTGATCACCTAACCACAGGTCTAAGGCCTGCATGTCACCCTGCAGCCAGGCCTCAGGGAGATATGCAAGTACCTCAGGTACAGCCTCCAACTCGTCCTCCAAAATTGCCATATGCGCCATACTGTGTTATCTCAAGGGTACTCAAGGAATAAGTGAGCCTACTGTGGTCTACACACCCCTTATAACCCCTCCCCACCCCCAAATGACACTGTTCACCCTCTGAAGTGATCCCCTCACTTCAGGTGACAAGTCCATGAGAAGGCACATGATCTGCTCACCAAAAGGTGTCAGCCACCGGTGTCACCGCGGCACACGACGCATCTTGCGCCGCATGACACAATAGACTCAAGGTGCCACTCAAAAATCTGCTCAAGGTGTAAAATTTTCAAACTCTCACAATCCCAAGGTCAAAGCAAGGTCTCAGTGTGTGTCAGTAGTATCAGGGAATCAATTTTAAGGTATCCCAAAATGAAACAGCCAATTTTGAAAAATTGAAGTTTTACAAAAACAATTGCGTACTCTTAACCATGTCAAACTTGCTCAAACATGCATTTATATGTATGAAATTGTATTATTACAATCTAAATTGCTAATCAAACATGTTTGTATATAACACTGTATTTGCACTGTATTTTACACTGTATACCTTTGTATTATGTAAGACTATTTACAGAAAAACATGAAGCAAAAAGGGAGATAGTCCGCTGACTAACCCTAGGATACTACACAAAAGACTTAAATCTCACGGCAGCGGCCCACTGCAAAGACATTTCTGATCAAAGTGTAGATCCACAAGTTGCAAATTGCCAACACCAAGAATCTTGTAAGATTCAACTATCATTGCAGAAACAAGATACCGAGTCATTTTTATGACATTATGAACACTTACCCTCCACCGGATAAGGACAAAATATCTGCATAAAAAGGACTGTATTTGTACATACAAACTTACAAACTTAAGTAATGCAAAATGTCAGATGACACAATTATGAACACTTATCCGCCACCGGACAAGCACATAACTATGCATAAAATGTACATTACTGATTGCTATATCACGCAAATCCATAGATAAGCGCTATCTAGAAATAAGAAAACAAACTTCAAGCCGGTTGGCCTACTTTTATATAAAAGTGGCCTTGGTTTTTTTGGTATCAAACAAAAAAGTTTGTAAAAGATTATCATAAGATTTTGCATAATTTCCATTATACTCTGTATATTTTTATTCACATGTGAACATTGATATATCAAAATCCACTCAGTTCCACAAAGCACCTATTCACCAAAGACAGCCTATTACTTGATAACACATTTTTCATCATGTTTTAGAATTAAGACAAAGATGTACCATACTGTGTATATAATTCAAACGATGATTTGAAAAGTGTCAGATAAAGACACAATGTATTACTACACTGTATAATATGTGATTAAGAAAGTACCAAATTGGTACAAAGAAGGTTTACATACCTTATAGTTAAGTTACACTGTATATAATGTAGATGACTAGCCAAGCACAAAACCAAAATTCTCCCCAGACCTTTGGTATTTACATACTCTCACATCATCTATATTACAAAAAAGTGTACTTCACTACAAAAAAAATCAAAAACAAAAAAAAAAGAAAAAAAGAAAGGTAAATCCTATTTGCCACCAAAAATTGTGGACAAAATTCCAAAATTCACCCCAAATTTTTAGATGGAATGACAACTGACGGAGAGTTGTCCTTTTTCCCGAGGGGGAGGCACCTGTCAGGTATGACCGCCCGCATAACGGCCGACGGCGACAGGCGCTACTGCCGCCGCCGGCCCGCATAGGCGGCGCTCCAGTCGGCACTCCCGTCGCCGGCAGGCGACGCTCATTCCGCACATTGTTTCCCACAGACCAGCATAAGGGTCACCCCTTTGATGTACACTAACAGGGGTAGACAAACTATGGAGGGGTATTGTGTGACTGTCTCTCTGACTGTTACAGCCCTCCAACCACTGTCAACTGACACTAACACTCAAGATGCCATGCTGGTAGCCTGGCCCCCTTAAATAGGGTCAGGTCCCAGCACTGGGCATCTCCATCCTCACTCTACACTTGGACACCACTGAGCAAGGACCTCTCCACTGACTGAGAACAAGGCTATAGGCTATGCCCTACTAGGCCCAACTATCAGACATGGTGTAGGACCCCCTTGGCTCTAGTCCAGTACTAACCTCAGGGTTATTAGGTATATTTACCAAGACCTATATTATTGTGTGGATAGGTGTAACTGAGTGGAACCTACATTGTACTTACTGTACTATTGCTGTCAACTTGTAATAAATACCAACTATACTACAAGACCTCAAGACTTAGTCAACTTCCTCATATTAAAGGGATCTCCCAACTAAGGGGATTCCTTGTATGACAGTGTCGACCTGTATAATAGATATCTGGTCAAACGGGTATAATATCATACCAAAAAATATGTCTCTAAACATAGAATTCGTTAGCTCTAGTAAATTATGGGAAAGTAAATACCCTTCTATCCACAGAAATGATATAGGGACGAAAATATTGGCATGCATATTCTTTACAGCTTTATATGGCTGGGCACTCGGCCTAATAGATATTCTCTGGGGATCTTGCCTTTCCCAACAGTTCTTTATGGAGGCAGGCCATGCCCAGACAGAGTCCACGGGTAGTTTTATGTCATTGCCCCCTCTAACAGTGGGCTTACAGTGGGCATCTGTCTGGCCCTTTCAAGGAGAAGGAGAAGGTCTACAGGGTGGCACCGGATGTCTCATCCATGTGTCTCCTTTCTTCTTTTTCTCTGTATAGCAGTGTATTCAGGTTCACCAATTCAGACACAGTCTTTTAGTAGGCTACACTGTAAAAAGGAAGTGTAGGCACACAGTATAATCTACTGTAGCTTTACAGCATCTACTATAGCGTAACAGCAGATTCCACTGTGCACCTACAATAAACTGTACACCTACGGTAGGTTTTACTGTATACCTACATACATTTTTACAGTGTACCTGAGTAGATCCAGCCTCCGCCAGCGGCTCCATACACATCAGGGGGAACGGAGCAGTGTTGGTGTTACTCTGGTTCCCAAATCCCTTCGAAGTAAGGCTCTGTTAACAGCCACATGACCTTGAACTTGGGATTTTGATGGGTTTGGGAAATCCCTGCTGGTAGGTTGGAACCATATAGGACAGGAACCAGAATATATGATGGTAGTTTTACCATCATACTTTCTAGTTCCATTTCCCCTTCCTATTCGCTGGTTCCAAGCTCACCACAGGGACTGCCCAGCAAAATCCCAAGTTCAAGGTCACGTGGCTGTTTCCAGAGCCTTCCTCCAGAAGGATTTGAGAACGAGAGTATGTTGGTATGGGAGTCCGAGACTGGAGTAGACGGCTAGAACATACCTAGATAAAGGAGGGAGTGGTGTCCGGACTGCCAGATCGGCCACTATTTCAAATATACATGCCGCTGATCATATGTTTAGTTCTAAACTATAAAAACCCTGCCACAATACTAACTATTTAACAAGATCATACGGATTCACATGTTGCCTCTATTCAATTTAATGCCATATAACCTATACACAGAAAGAAAATTGATCTGCATTATCTAGCTTCCATTAGAGATCTGGTAGCATGTCTCTTTCTATTGGTTTGTATGTCTATTTATTGCCTTCCCTTATCTTTTATAGTTCCCTCCAACTGTCCAATCCCATCCCCTAATGTTTATGGCCGGTATCTGTTCTACTTAGGCAGTCCCCAATACCTGTCTCTGCTTCCTTGCCATCATTTCAGCCAGGCATCCCTCTGCCATTAGTTAATATTCTATACTATTACCTTTTTCTGTGACATGATATTTCTGTATAATTCCCCTTGTCTCCCCAGTAAATAAAAAAACTTTATACAACGTTATACAAAGTTTCTCTATGGCTCCTTTTCGTGACAAAACGGTATATAACATTAAAAACGTAAAAATAACGTGACGTAAAGTAACTATTTTTGTCAGCTGGGTTCTTTCCTATCCCCTGCCCAGCTGCCCACTTCTCTGTACTGCATCCTCTGCTTAATTCTCCTCATCTATCCTCCCTATGCCTGCCTGTCTCAGTCTCTTGCTGTGTGTCTCATTCTCTCCACTCACAGTTGGCTTGTTAGGGTTATTTTTGTTATGTACTCCTTTCCGGAATGCCCAGGGGGCGGAAGTTGGTACTGGTAATTGTGTAGAGCTGCCTGGGGGCATCCCAGTTGACATAAATCCTGGTTTCCATCATACACCAGCACTATGTGTGTATACCTTATCTCAAACTAAAACCTGTATTTTACAAGTGAATTATTACGGAATTGTATACATGAGATTATGGGATTTGAACACTGCTAAAAATGACAAATTTCCAGGTTGAAAATGTATGTGTACATAAAGGTCCCTATAATACATATACTGGTACGTCTTAAACAGGCTTGTAAAAGCCTAAGCATAATACCTATGTATTTTCCTTATCAAATATGGTTTGTAGCATACACCGTTCATACTCACGGTCCAAGGGCTACAACCATGGACTAGCATATGTGTTATAAGGGAAGGACGGGTCTCTAGCGGTGAACATAGATATGCACTTTGCAGCAACATAAATAAATTGCATCATCCATATTATTGATGAACTCAGAGTGCTTTCACTCATGTGGGATTATATAAAGGACAGACCTACCAGACGGGGAGGGGTAGAGGGATTGAGGATAATGTGAGAGCAGGGGAATGGACATGGCACAGCACAGGATATATAGTTGAGTGGACAGACAGGGACAGTGCAGCTAGGGTAATGACTTACCTATACATGGCTACAATATGGACTACGCAGGCGACACGTTTAGAAAAAAAAACTGACTGAGAGTGTCACCTGTTAATCAAATTGTTAATTAAATTGCATCATCATTATAAGTATCAGCCTCTTCTGTAATCCAATGGAAACAAATATGATTATATTTTTTACTCTTAGATTTTTTGCGATTGTAGAATAAAGGCCTTTGCAAACTGACATTAAATTGAATTGAATTCTTATCTGCACTAAAACGTAACAGAAGTGATGGAGTGACTGCCTCAAAGATTTGAGTACCCATGTATATTCACTGAGGGGTAGGGCAGCTGGGGCCTTTGAAGTAGCAGTTTTAATTAATTGCAACAATAGAGAGTTCGGACAAGTTGACCTTGAGCCATGTTAATTTGTCTCTTGATAAGAAGATTAGATGTTGGGAACTCCACCCAAGGGACCTTCATTCATGTATACCGAAAGACACTATGCTTCTATTTCTCTGTATTAATTTTCATTGTCAGGGAATATGGGAACCAAGCACTGTTGTTTTAATGTAAGGTAAGTTAACCTTGAGTCGGACACGTCGCTTGAGACAGACAATTGGATGTCTGTGTATTTAGGCATTCTAACCTACTTATTTGGGTAATATTCTCTTTCTAAGGGCGATATTGAATTCTTTCCAACACAGAGAGAGATGGTAAAAAAATCCTTTTACGAATACTTTTAGTGTGAATTCGTTTAAAACAAATTATATTTGGCTAGCTATGATTTTATGATTGGAATACGGTAAGTTTATATTTGATTTTACCACCTAGGGCTGGGTACAGTCACGACGGTCAGGGACAGAGACATTGGGGACCAGTACAGAGATAGGGGTCTTTTGGCTTTGATATTGACTCACCTAGCTTCGGGAATAAAGGCATTGGGACCGGGTACATTGGGCCTGTTTGTTTAGGGTGTATCAGCGGATAATGCATCCAAGTCGGCTAATGGGTTATGACCGTATTACTATGCAAGACATGCAAATGTCCAGGCCCGGGCGGAGAGGTCGTAACCTGTTGTCTCTCAGACATCTCCAGCTTCCACCTGAGAGTTCAGCAGTAACTATATATAACCTTACATCGACACTATAACAATCACGTCTCGGGTGTCTATAATCACCAGGATATCACATAGTCGACCAATGGAATCTGAGCAGGTTTCTACCGCGGAAAGCGGAAAGCCCCCTCTCCCCCCCCCCATACACCTTAATTGTTAAAAGACAGGAATATATAACAAGGAGGTTACAGTGGCCTTGAGCTCTTGGCACTTCTTAGTATGAGGTGTCGTACAAACCTTTCTGTGAAACAACACGTAAAAGTTCGGATATATATTATAACAAAGCAAATGGACTTGTCATGAAATAAAAATTCAAACTCAATCTGTAGGAGGCTGTGTCTCACGACCTTGGGCCAATGTTTTTGTCTCTGATCGGGTGCCGTCTCTGACCGGGTGCCGTCTCTGACCGGGTGCCGTCTCTGACCAGACATCACTTTGGGAGTTTAGTCACCTTCTACCAACAGCAGGAGGCTAATTATAATTACATAACAACTGCCGTAACGTTTTTACAAATTCTTATATATGTGAGTTTAGGTTAACAGTTAAAAAACACTTTTCTCTGACACAAGGTCAGAGACGGCACCCGGTCAGAGACGGCACCCGGTCAGAGACGGCACATGGTCAGAGACAAAAACATTGGCCCAAGGTCGTGAGACACAGCCAGAATATCATGTCCACTATGTCCGCTATGTCCACTGTGTCCACTATGTCCGCTTCGTCAGGAAGTATGAAAGCTCTTTTTTTTAAATTATCATCGTGGACCTTTGTCTGTGCATTTTTACACTATAAAATAGCAGACAATGATAGATACAAAGGGCTGCCTTCCCGCATGTTACTGTAGCACATTGTGGCCAATGATCCTTTTTACACCCTTTGACCTACAAACACACAGCTAATTCCCCTCCCTGGCTTCGATTATAGCCCTAGCTGCATTTATATTTCCCTTGGGTTTGTTCTAATTGAACGAAACCAATCGCCAGTCTCTCTGCTTCCTCACCATCAATTCAGTCAGAATTCCCTTGGTCATTAGCGCACCTTGCTACCTGTTTTCATTTATTTAGGCATCACCATCTCTTCGATATATTGCATCAAAGTTTCACATTGACATAATGGGCACCAATTAACAATGATGTGTCACTTACTATAGCTGGGCTCATCTAATGTTTGTCTATTGTGATAGTGGGAACCAGTCAAAGATAAAACAGCTAGAGCGTCCGCAGTGAATGTCGTGGATAATCAGCAATTGGATGAGTGGAAACCACATTCAAGTCCAACCTTTTACGACTTGGTGGGAAGGGCTGTTTTGTAGACTCATTTTGCATGAAAGCCATTATAGGTGAGATAACTAAGATGGTGATTTTGATTTTGATTTTGAAGGCCTATGCCCCATTAAAAATGAAAAGAGTCATCCCTTTCTAGACTTTGGTTGCAGAATACCCCCAATGCATTAAAGGCATTGAACTTGCTGACCCGGCAGCAACAGTCAGAGGCCAGGCATGTCCAGCCCTCGGCGGTCTGGGGTTTAAAATGTGTTTGCAGAAGGCAAAAATAACATGTGTGCTTCTGCAACCGGGTCTGGAAATTCTAAGTCAGACTTTTAGCTTTTTAAATATTTCATTTGATTGGGCCTAGTAGAGACAGAAGTTTGACAAAGGTATAAGGGATGGTTACATTTATCTGATTTCCCGTGTGGTTATGGCCTCTTCTATGAACACTTTGAATACTAGACCTACTATAATATCTTGACAATGCCAATGTGTAAGTATTTGCTCAAATTCTGGAAAAGCCAGATTTAATGTATATTAGGACCATAAACGACATGTAGAGATAAAGGGATAGTGCAAGGCCTTTCAAACAACTAAAAACTGATGGCTAACTCATTAAATGATAATATGACAGGGTTCAGATCCTTTACAGCTTCTTTCCTGCAGCCGTTCCATATTGGTTGTCTTAGAGGTGTTGATGGATGCATGTGAATGCTGGAGGTACCCTACTATAAATCAACATTCTTCATTCCCACCTACCTGCACCTTCCCATTTAGTCACGGGCAAAATGAAATTATCCTGAATTAATCAATATAATTTATAATATATTCACTGTATGAGCCTATGGGCATGGCAACTAGGAAATATAATGATCAGGATGTGTAGAATGCCAAGGTGTGGCACTGAAATTGTGGGTAAAGGAAGATCATGACATATAAGTGAGGGAAATCTGCAAATACCATGGTTTTAGGTAGTTCCGTTTTTTTGCCACCAGGTGCTGTATGCATAGATTGTGTTAAGTACTTTTAAGTATGTTAAATAGATGCTAGGTATCATCGAACATAGCCCAGATACTGATCACATACCTATTCAAAAGAAGAAAACTAATTTATCTATTGAATATGTAGAAACATATGGTTCAAAATAGGTCACTAAAAGGAGAAGAAAACGATTTGAGTGTCTAATGCTGAGGTGGCAGCACTGAGTGGCAATCTTGCCAGGTGCATACCACTATGCAATGGCAAACTGTATAACGTATTAATGGTCGACTTGGGGTGGTCGACTTCTAGTAAAATTGTGGTTGACTTGGGGTGAAAATGGTATGTTACACGTAATATAAATTTATTTTTCATATCTAAATCAGCAAATCCACCTCATTTGTTTATGATTGTGACACTAGAGATATTTATTTATTCCCGGAAAGACATGCAGACCATTATAAATTGATCTACATATTAACAATTGCCAATCAAAGATCAGTATTTATGATGAAACGCTGTTATCCTCAAGGGGAAAACAGGTCATACAGGGGTACTTCTACACATTATTAAAATATGAAAATAACCTAGAATAGCATGAGGAATTATACCATGGGAATCTATAACACCTCAACTCTCAGCACAGCATACAATTTGCCCCTTTGGAATATGTAATAAGCTGGAAATTATCAGTGAAAGATGGCCGACTTGGGGTGTGTGGCCGACTTGAGGTGAACCTACGCAGAGAGAAGAAACAGCGTCAAAAGGGAGTCCAGATTGCCCCCATAATGACTCCCCTCTCTAGGGAGTCCAGGTCGCCTAAGGGAGCCTAGGTGACTCTCTGGCTGACCTAAGGGAGTCACCTGGGGGAGTCATGTAGCTCTCTTGGTCATATGACTCTCCCATGTGACTCCCTTAGGTCAGCCAGAGAGTCGCCCAGGCTCCCTTAGGCGACCTAGACTCTCCTAAACAGGTGAGTCATTCTGGAGGCAACTTGGACTCCCTTTTGACGCTGTTTCTTCTCTCTGTGTACCCTAAATAAACATCCATTTATTTCCGAAAAGGTGATTGAATCCTCCAGGTGGGGGGGGGGGCAGTGTTGGTCTAAATGTGACAGACAATAATAGAGGTATGGGCATAAGCGTGACAAAGGAGGGAGGGGGGGGGGGGGGAGTCTTGGAAATGGCCAAAATGTGTGTGACTTACTTTATGCATGACCCCTGACTCCTTAACCATAATATATTCCGAGTCTGAATATCAGGCAATAAACCCCTGAATGGCAAATGCAGAGGCAATGAACTCATGGGCGGTTTTGTTGATGCATATATTATAGTAATTAGATACTACTCTCCGTACACATGTAAACAATGTGGACATTTATAGCTTCATATAGATAGAAAACCAGGTTTTGTGTATGATTTACTCACATATAAACTCAAATGTTCCTTCTGACCAACCTTTTCTATCCGGCTACCCCTTGAAAGTTGTATCATCTTATTTTTGCCTTACTCATTTTTCTCTGTCTCTCAAATTTATAAGTAAAAGACATCATGTCTACTTGCACCCTGTGTTATCATAGATTTTCTGCATGTTGAAGAGACAGTGGAACATGCACGGCAAACAAGAGTTGTAATGATGTGCCGTTGTAAACCGCCAAGGAGTGGACAATACTAATAGGATGGTATGCTAGTCTCCTTGTTAGGGACTAGGCTTATATTGCAGTTTGTATTGCGATGAAAACTTGGCGACAACTATACAATAGAAAGCTTCTATAAGCAGTGCTTTTCTCAGTTAGATATCCTCAAGAAGTACAACTGGACAACCTTAATTTGACTTCCAGCATGCCCAAGCTACACACATAAATCCAATTACTGAACTACATACCTGTTTGCACACACCCCTTCTATCGACATCATTATTATTCAAAAAGGTGGACGTGCTGAACCTATTGGAGCAGTGTTTACAATTGTGATTTCATTTGAAGAAAGTATGGGAGCTTGTAAATCAGCCCATCAGCTATCTAAATATGATAAGTGCAGATATCCATAAGACATACTCCAAACTGCATCAATATGTTCCTAGTGGAGACTACACAATAAAAAAAAGTCCATACATGATATATAGGCTACACCTGATGGGTAATGAGAATGGATCTATCCCCTCTCTTATCATAAATGTACAGCCATGGTGATTTATCTTGACTAATATAGTAGTTATCATGTCATGTAGATCTAATTGGATATATATACTCCATATTGGCTCTTCATTTCTACCAATGCTGAGTTTGCTTAATGATACCTACTCCCAATCTTATAATTACAGTAATATCTCATCTTGCTAAATGAGGTCATTGCAGTAAGGTGCATGAAGGTATAGAGTAAGCTGTTCTCCATGTGGATCCAACCCCAAACTTGCATTTGAAACAATATTACAAAACACATTACACCCTAGTGTGTGCAAAGTTGGCTATTTCTAACAACTCTTCTTTGCATTTTTGGTCAATCATAGAAAAGGTAAAGTGAATAGTGCATGGCTGCCAGTTGCTAGAGATAATCAATGAAGTATTATCATTATACACTATCATATTGAAAGATCCAATACTAATACAATTGCATGGCTTGAGTTGACATCAAAAGCCCTGAAGCCACTCATTTAGCAACCGTGGAGGTGATTTACAACTGCATCTGCACCGACAGTATAATTGTTCCATGGTAATCAAATCAAGTCATGCCATGTGAACACACCAGATCCCCTTTTCAAAGGTTTTTTAATTCACAAAGCTTCCCACCCAGATAGAATCCCTGTCTATTGTTAATAAACCAGGGAGGTGAAACTCCTTTTAATTGCCCTGAACAAGGCAATGTTTTATACACGCAAAAATCATGATACCCTATCACGCAGACATGCGTTTCTGACTATCATATTATGTTGACATTCAGTGTGCATTGAGTATTGTCACAGGATACCATTGCAGTCTGAATGCGATCGTAATATTATTCTATTCCTACTCCTGCAACTACAAGTTTAAAAGAAAAGACCAGCTTAATTTGATGTGGTCTTCTATCAGAAGTATTGGTATCAATTAGCAGTGTTGTGATATGCAACCTATCAAAGTGTGCGCCATGTACCATTACGCCTGAAATACACCAGGCTAGGCCAAGTCCAGGTGAGAAATGACGTCACATGAAACCAAGATCCACCAGACACACTCAGGCCCGCTGTATTGATTGGTCTAGACACCACTGAAATAACTCCTTCATTGGTTGGTCGGTAATGTACACCATTCTCATTGTGTATTAACCACCAATTTAGGGCTACTCAATGCCAGTTATAGGCCAGAGTAGTCGCAGACAATTTTGTATTTGTTTCAAATATATATTAACCCTTGTGCCCTTCTTAATGACATGTAAATGAAACAGGTTAGTAACGAATTCATGAAGGTAATGTATAGCTTCTTTATTGTGTATTGACTGTCTGATGCATATATGCATGTTAGTTGAATATGGCTCACTCTCACCCACAGGTTTTAACAAGACCGCAGCTTGGCAAGTGAGGAGGCTATAGAGGGTATATATATATGTATGTATACCCTGTATAGCCTCCTCACTCGCCAAGCTGAGGTCTTGTTAAAACCTGTGCTCTCACCAAATCAGTGCAACTAAAAAGTGGCCGTACATGATGGGCGGCCGTACATGATGGGCGGCCGTACATGATCGGTGACGTACATGATCGGTGACGTACATGATCGGTGACGTACATGATCGGTGACGTACATGATCGATGACGTACATGATCGGGGATTATTGACTTCCCTACCCTTTTTGACCATGATAAAACATAGATAAAGCTTACCGAGGTGTACACATAATGTCTGTCTTGGTATTTAAAATGGTTTAGATGTGAAGAGTTTGGATGCAAAACGACATGTCTCCATCCCATAATTGAAGCGTTTAGTGCTTTTTGTAAAGACACCCTGCGGTCAATTATTGTACTTTGGTAACATGGTGTCTACTAAGAAGGTCATAATTAGATAAAAAATGATAATTTTTGGAAAAATAGTTTGAGGATTTATTTTACTATCCCTAATCTATATTTTAGTCAGATTTTTGTCCCCATTTTTTAAATGGCGCTTATGTCGTTTTGCATCCAAACTCTTCATGTGTAGATGAGTCTAGTAAGAGTATTTTACATGACATTCCAATACCGATCATGTACGTCATGTGACGTACATGATCGGTGACGTACATGATCTGTGATTATTGACTGCTCTACCCTTTCTGACCATGATAAAACATAGATAAAGCTTACCAAGGTGTACATATAATGTCTGTCTTGGTATTTAAAATGGTTTAGATGTGTAGATGAGTTTAGTAAGAGTATTTTACATGACATTTCAATACCGATCATGTACGTCATGTGACGTACATGATCGGTGGCGTACATGATCGGTGCCATGTTTAAAACATAAATCAATCATATAGCAAGGTGTACATATGATGTAGTTCCAAATATGTATAATCAGAGACATGTGAAGCGGTGGGTAATGAGAAAATTTTACATGACATTCCAAACCGATCATGTACGTCATGTGACGTACATGAACGGTTGTACATTGAGCCCCCCCCCCCTCTCTAAATAGAACAGGCTTCTGTGATTTGTGATACGGCCGTATACTATTCACAGAGCAATTTGGCCAGTTACATTTTCTGAACAAATTGACTGTAGATTCAAACAAAGAACCTAAAATAAATTGAGAGACACAGCTTTAACTTTCTATGTAAGTTAATGATTTCCACAGAACTACTTGAGAAACTGGGACGAGCTATGTGGATATGCCAGTCTTTGTGTAAGGAACACCTATATTTTTAATCTACAATGATTGCTATAACAGGAACAGCCGCATCCTGCACTAACATGCTAACAGATAATCAGTATACCATGGCTACAGGACGGGACAGAAACATTCCAAAGCATCATTCATCCCTGGTAAGATATGGGAATAGAATACCCTTCCTATGACCCTTACAGTTCTATATGGCTGGCTACCCAGCCTATGTATCCCCTGAGACTTTTCCTATATTGTGATATATTGATAACGTTCTATTTTACCCTGTGAACAGTTATACATATACCAGATTCTCTTATCTTTATCAAGGAAGCAGAAATAGATAGGGAAATATAATGACAAATAATGCAAATATTTGAGTTATGACAGTTATCAGTGAATTTCATCAACCCTTTAAGATGCATTAATTGTCATAAGGGCCATTAAATAAAGATGTGGGGTGACACTGGTATTCCAGTTCAAGTATCTTCTTCCTCCTGGGTAACTAAAGACTCTATTCAGACTCACATTATTGCCATCCAGACCCCAGTATAGCCCTACCTACATTTTTCTTTGTGAAGAGACCAAGAAGGTCGGCCTGCAGACTGCAGTTCTGTCCATGAATGATACTGATTTCTATAAGAAGTAAGTTGATCTCCCCATCTTTACATATAGCTGTGTTAATATCTGAACGTGAAACAGACATTTCCTTTACTACTGTCATATTACTCCCTTAAGGCTTTCCTATTCTTATTCCGACAGTCCTCTATGCTTCCCTGCCATCAATTCTGCCAAGGTATAATTACTATATGGTTCACATGTGCGACCTCCGTGTTTGTATGATCTTCCACAGCTTCTAGACTGATAATGATATGGATCCTGTGACTTTGTTCTGTGTCCTCTCATGAGATACATCAGACATTATGAGGTGATGATTTCACTTTCTATCTTTCCGCCCCACCCCATTGCTAAGAGTAATAGTAATCATGTCCACTGGTTTGACATACAAACACATACACACACACACACACACACACACACACACACACACACACACACACACACACACACACACACACACATACATTATGTTGATAAAACACCTCATCTATGCGCTATCATACACACAATGGTCATATATTATGGATTAGGATGTCTGTTAAGGAGGAGTTATATGTCCTTGCTAAACTCAGTCTGCTATAAGTCATGGGATATACATTGTGTATTGATGCTGATTACAATTCACTGGTATGAACCTTCATTTATATGTGAGATTGAGGCAAACAGAAAATCAACAATATTAATACTGCTCCCAGTCCTTCGTCATTCCTTCTCACATCTACATGTTCTGCAATTTCCTTCATTTTCCCCCTCTCTCATTTTCCTCTTATTTTACAGCCTCCTCTCCCTCCCCATGTCTTTGATAGATTGTCTGTAGGTTCCGTATTTACCCAATGTTATTGCCAATGGGGTGTCACTTGCTGGACCCAGTTCCCCTAGTCTGTGTTGATCATTATGCGGGTAACCAGCAAAAGAAGAAATAGAGGGTCCACAGTGAATGTCCCGGAAATGCAGGATATTGGATGATTTCAGACGATAGACGCCTCTTTTAAGGCTGATATTCCAATGGAGGTTCATTTGTTGTGCCTTAGTTTCCTTTTGATGGCCCCATTTGTCGAATTATGCATTCATGGGGATTAGGCAATCTCTTTTCTAGTAGCCTCTTTAGGTGAAAGACAAACATTTCCAAACTTATGCAATCTCTATTCAATTAGTTTCTTATGGTAAAGGTTAGGAATCCAGACAGAAAAAACAAGAGTCAGCTGTGTCTCCCACGTGGCTCTGGTAAAAATTGAGTGTCCGCTATTGAGCTTATTTGAAGAGTCAACTTGGGTTGCCACTGATAGTGGAGAGTCAATTCAAGTTGACAATGATAGTAGAAAGTCAACTCAAGTTGACCCTTTCCAGAGCCACGTGGGAGACACAGCTGACACCTTTATTTTTCTCTGTGCAGCTGGTGAATATTGGACAATATACCCCTAGGAGGTGGTTATATTTAAGAGCTTTTTTTCTCTTTGAGAGCCCGGGTATCTAGCGTACCCACAACCTCAGAACATTGAGCCGAGCCACTAACCAACTGCTCCACCGGGACACATGCAATGATACTAATCACCAAATAGTATATGTACTGCTTCTGCCTTTTTAGCCCAATGAGTAATGCTATTTAAAAAGTTTGAGGGGTTCAAACCCCATTTATTCGGATGCCAACTAGAAGTAACCTGTACTCTAGCAGCATGACCAGACAGCCACATGTGCTAGAGCCTGTTAACTCGGGCTTATGTTTGTGAGGCATTGTCCCATTAGACAAAGTTAAGAGTGCTGTTTAATTGGTGCTGCTGTTGTATAAATCATGGGCTCCGCAACCGCACCCACGTTTTCTTTCTTTCTTTTTTTCTTTTCCTTTTTTTTCTTCAAATATCAGAATAGCCAACTAGCTAACTAGGTCCTATGTTGGTGAGGCATTGTCCCATGAGATAAAGTTAAGAGTGCTGCTATTGTATAATTCGGGGGCTCCGCCCCTGCACCCCCGTTTTCTTTCTTGAAATATCAGAATAGCCAAAGAAATAACAAATGTATATCAGGCATATCAAAACTACTGCTCTACATGGGATTCGAACCCAGAGTCTGGAAGTCTGAACCAGAAGTGCCATGTACTCAAGGACCTTGAGCACATAGGCCAGCAGTGAGTATTGGTTCATCGTTAGTTTATATATGACTATGCTGCATCAGAATGAGGCTACACTCCTCAAGCATATGCTAGGCTCGTTGTATTTCAATGAGAACACACAGAGAACATGTTTGATGATCATATAACATACTAGAGGGGTTATACAGGATATCTTCCTAGGCCACATATATGTGGAAAAAGAGCTGTAATCAGGCTATTTTACACAATCAATCTATGAAAGCGTGCTGTATGTTGCAGTTACTCCTGGTGTCTCTAGTCAATATCATTGATATAAGCCTCGGCGTTCAGCCTTGGCTTATATCAATGATATTGCCTCTCGACCCCCAGGAGTATATCCAGTACTTAATTTCATGAATCAGACACTATACTTATGATTTGAATGCGTTACAAGTATACATGGCAGTGTTGCATCCATGGGTTGCATCTTACAGAATCAGCCTGAAGTGCATGTTATAAAGCTTCAATAGCCACTCCTTTAATTAAATTGGGTAGACATGTTATGTTGAAAGTAAAAAGTCTTATTTTGATCAAACAATCACACGCATCACCATTTATTAAAAGCTTCCAGCATGTTTCCAGTGCCCATCCATCCAACCACCAACTTAATCCAATTATTGCACTACTGCACGCACCCCAACCTAATCATCACTCCCAATTATAACACCCCACTAATTAAGCTACTCCTCATGTGACCAAAACTCTTAACTACCAAAAAGGAGGAAGTGAAGAGCCTTCAGGATGAATATGATTATGTATAAAAAATTAATAGATCAGCCCGTCGGCTATCTAAAGATGATAATGGAATATAGGTGTTGATGTGTAACGTCTATCTATAAGAAAAACTGTAAAGTGCATCAACAAAAAATAACATTCCTAACTGCTGGTAGACCCTCAGTAATGTGTTCCTACCATGTCACGCTATACACCTATGTGTGTATCTGTTGAGGGTAGGATCAAATTCATTCATACCTCACCTGATGAATGATAAGGATGGAACTATTCCCTCTCTAATTGGGTACAGATAGGGGTAATGGGGTGGGCCAGTGCCTGCCTGGATGCTGATAAACAGACAGCTCAATCCATAGAGGGTTGTCCTGATGGAGGTTAAAGCCAATAGCTATATGGAGATCCTGCTTACCACATGCCCCGATTTATCTCATCTTGTGAGTTTAACCCATCTGTTCAAAGCATAGGGTCAAATAGGTTTTATAATATATACAACCATAGACACAAACAAAAAAACACAGTTCATGTGACAAGTATTGACTGACAGAAAACAGGAAAACATGAACTGCTTTCAGTGGTCTAAATAATAAGTATTGTCTGGCTTCAAGAAATTGCTTTTTAACAAAAATATTGTATTATTCCCAGATAACAGTGATTCATCCTGATATGCTCGCCCTCATCCCTTACCCACAGTGGACGCGTGACTACTTTTTAACCAATTGATTCACGCTAATTAAATCATGTTATGCAACATGAACTCCTACAGTCTGTAAAGGCATTGTCTTTCACATAGCTTCATAGACCAATTAGCAAGCAATTAGCAAGCAAATACTATGCAATGATCCACTCAAAGCAGTCACTTATAACACCCCAATAGAGCATTTGCTGACACAACTGACACTCTATAATGTTGACATGGAGAAGGCCAAATGTATTAGATGTCAAGGTATGTGTATGTGGTAGGTGTCGCCCATGTTTTGCCTGCCAGTATGTAACTGGGCTGGGCTATGCTGGGCGGTAGGGCTGGTGCAGAAAGTTGAAGTATGAGGTATTTTTAGCTAGAAGAAAGGTGCATCAGAACATAACAAAGTATTGTTTTAAGATTATGCAAAGAATAATTGCATCGTTTAAATGTAGATTTACGATAACGCATGGAATAAATGTCCATGTTCTCCCATGGTAATGTCCATACTTGCCTTTTACGACTTGCAATGGGTGGGAAGGGCTGTTTTAAATATTTCATTCTATTTGACCTAGTGGAGACAGAGGTTTGACAAGGTGTAAGGGGTGATTACACTTTATATGGTTTCCTGTGTGGTTATGGTCTCTTAAATGAACACTTTGTTGTCAGAAGTCTATGTGAGTACTAGGCCTCCTGTAATATCTTAACAATGTCACTTGTAAGTATTTTGCTCAAATTATGGAATGGCCGGATTTAATGTGCATTAGAACCAGAATCTATATCTAATGGGAGAGTGTAAGGCTTTTCAGTCAACTAAAATCTGGTGGTCCCCTCAGTAAAATGATAATATGACGGGGTTTAGGTCCTGTACATCATCTTTCCTGAAGCCCCTCCATATTTGTTGTCTTACAAGCATTGATGGATGCATGTAAATGCTAAAGACCCTACTATAAAGCAACATCCTTCCATCCCACCTACTCGCACCATCCCATTTATTGTCCTTTCTTTCTTTATTCATCTACACTGTCCCTCCTTCTCTCACCCATTTGTTCCTTGTGAATCTTTATTATGCTATATCAACATCCATTTAATCGGAACCCAAGGTGATTGAATCAGAGCAATTACTGGGTTTAAGTGGTTTCGTAATTACACAAAGTAGCTGTACTACAATAATGAGGTCAAAAGCAATGATAGTGCTATGGGAAAAATCATAACAAAGGAGGGAGGGAAGGGCATGACATACTTTATGTTTGACTCCTGACTCCTAAACCATAATATTATCTGAATCTGAATATCAGGCAAGGAACCCCTGAATGGTGAATGCAGAGGCAATGAACTCATGGGTGGTTTTGTTGATACATATTGTAATAAGATACTACTCTCCCTACAAACATGTATGTAGACAGTCTGGATGTTTATAGCTTCATACAGATAAAAAAAACGTTTTTTATGTATGAATGAATTTACACACACATGTAAACTGAAATGTACCTTCTGACCAACCTTTTCTGTTCATCTACCCCTTGCAAGTTGCATCATATCCTTTTCTCCTTACTCAATTTCTTTCTTTTTCAAATCCATAAGTAAAAGACATCATGTCTGCTTGCACCTAGTATTATTATAGATTTTCTGCAGTTGAAGGGGCGGCGGAGAATGTACAACAAATAGAGTCGTGATGATGCAGATGTACTCTTGTAAACATCCAAAGAGTGAACAATACCAATGGGATAGTTGCTGGTCTGTTTGTAAGGCAGTGGGCCTATATTGCAGTTTGTCTACAATCTCTATATTACAATGAACACTTTGGTAACCACTATACAATAGAAAGTTAGGTTATGTAGCTTCCATAAACAGTGCTTTGCTCAGTTAAATATCCTGAAGAAGGATAACTGGATATCCCTGATCGGACCTCCAGCATGCCCAAGCTACACATATAAATCCAACTATTATTACTAGTTTGCACACACACCCCTTCCATTACAGCATTATAACATAAAAAGATTGAAGTGATAAAACTATTAGAGGAGTGTTTATGACTTTGACTTCCTTTGAAGGAAGTATCAGAATTTGTAAATCTAAATTTAGATTATCCGTAGGAAATACACCAACCTACATCAATCAAAAGCATGTTCATATTTTTAGTGGAGACTACACAATAAACAAAATCCATACACAATGTATAGGCTACACCTGGTGGGTAATGAGAATGGATCCATTCCCTCTCTAATTGGGTACAGATAGGGGTAATGGGGTGGGCCAGTGCCTATCTGGCTGCTGATAAACAGACAGCTCAATCCATAGAAGGTTTTCCTGATGGAGGCTAAAGCCAATAGCTATATGGAGATCCTGCTTGCACCTTGTTCTGATTTACCTTTTCAGCCTTTCAGAGGCATATTCATAAAGAAGGTATTTCCGACATCCAGACATGAACACACTACTGACAGGATATTCATTGCACAATATATCTTAGTTTTCCACTTAATGATCCCTTAATGATTGGCCACACTCAAACAAAGTAATGCTGTCTATCCTATCAATAGCGACATCAAGCCAAATGAACATTCTTATACCAGAATTTCAAGGTATACATCACTAGACAGGTCATGAAATTTGCAATTCAATGGTGTGTGATGTGGGCAGATATACAAGTAAATGTTATTTTTTTCAAATTTTTCAAGAAAAAAAAAGAAATTAAATCAAGTTGTTGAAATTTGCAAAAAACTGCTAGCCAGCCCTCATATCGTTATGTTTCAACCAAGGTGGTCTGACTATCGTTATTCTTATTCTTTTATTCTGTTATTCTTTATTCAAATTTGTTACTTCTCCAAACTGCATCTTTATTGATTTGTTTGTTAAGTATATTAATAATTACATTCTAAAAAATGTTTTCTCATGAGATAATTGATTGTCGTTATTTTTCATGCTGTGAATAAGACCTACAGAAATAGAAATTGCCTTGATGGACCTGCATGTTGAGGCTCAAAGAATAAAGGGGCGTCTGAAATGGACTTAAAACACACTGTAGGCTTATTAAGGACATATTTGGCTATACTCTGATCAAAATTAGGATTGTGCATCATATTTTTTTCAATGGGAAAATTGAAAGATAAAATCGAAAATCCATGTCTAGTGTCGAAATGATCTGAATTTACCCCTCTTTTTGTGTGGTGCGCCAAGTAGGGAATGTCTTATAACCCCCCAATTTGTCAAAACCATTTTTTTATGATAATTATTAGACCTTAATAGGGCCGCCATATGCCTATCATTTCATCAATTCATTTCTGAAGGTTTTACTGGAAACACTCGAGGCGCCATCTACTGAGTGTTGTGGTTGCTACTATCAATTGAATATTGCTGTGAAGTTGTACAATGGCTGTATTGAGCATATTGTATGTCTTGTGTAAGTCTATAGCTATAAACTAATGCTTTACCTAGTAAACACAAATATTTAGGTCATACGTAAATTTACGTTTGTTTTAGGTCTTAACTACATAATTTTACTAGGTTTATGTACGTCACAACATGAAGGTTTATTTACGGTCAACAGACGTAGGTGTCTGATTTACGTTTTTCAACCTCATTCAGACGTAAATATACGTAATAAACCTACGTATATCTACGTTAAAATTCACATTTTCTGACATATAGGATACTCAAATCTTATGTAGATAAGTGGCCATCTATTGTTTTATTTCCTCTCCTTTATGAATGAATTTGGTGGTATAGGATGTTATTTTCTCCCTTTCACACTTACGTAATGACCATCGATTTACGTATATTTGGCCTACATTTGATCAAATGTTTATAGATAATCAATATAGCATGAGTATTATACACTATCATAATCAAAAGGTCTAATAGTGATATAATAACATGGCTTATATATCCAAAGTTGACATCAAAAGTCCTGAAGTGACTCATTTAGCAACTGTGGAGGTGATTTGCAACCACATTCTCACCAACAGTCTAATTGTCCATGGTAGGCTGTTAGATTCCCAAGAACCAATTCCAATTTGGCCAGTTACATTTTCTGAACAAATTGACTGTAGATTCAAATGAAGACACCTAGATTTAATTGAGAGACAGCTTTGATTACCTTCATATGTAAGATAATGATTTCCACAGAACTACTTCAGAAACTGTATGGATATGCCACACCTATATATGGAATCTACAATGGTTCCTACAACAGGAACGATCGCGTCCTGCACTAACATGCTAACAGATAATCCTATCAGTATACCATTACCACAGGCAATAAAAGGGGACAGAAACATTCCATAGCATCACTTATCTCTGGTAAGATATGGGAATAGAATAAAATCCTTGCTATGGCCCATCGAGTTCTTTATGGCTGGGTAACCAGCCTAATATACATCCTCTGAGACCTTTCCTATATTGTAACATATTGATAACATTCAATACTACCCTACGACCAGCTATACATGTACCTGATTCTGGCCCAGGACTATGGTCACTTCTTCATTATGGAAATGAACATGAATGCTTGAGTCCTGACAGTTATCAGTGAATTCCATTAATCCTTTAAGATGCATTGCCATATGATTATGAGCATAAGGGCTGTTAATAAAGATGTGGGGTGACACTGGTTGTTTCTAGTTCAAGAATCTTCTTCCTCCTGGGTAAAAGGGTGTATCCACTAAGGCAAATCCATCGGATTGGATGAGCATTCACAATGTTAAACCTATGGACGAATCTTGTCCGATCCGATAGATTCCTGTCAGTGGATTCAGCCCTTAACTAAGGACTCTATTCAGGGTCACCTTTCTCTGTTTAGTGAATCTAATGCCCTCTGGCCTATGAACACACAGTAAACCTATTGCCATCCAGACTCCAGTGTAGCCTTAGCTACATTTTTCCTTGTGAAGAAACCAAAAAGGTACAGACTGCAGTTCTGTCCACGAATGATACTGATTTCTAAAAGAAGTAAGTTGATCTCCCCATCTTTACATATAGCTGTGTTAATATCTGAACGTGAAACAGACATTTCTTTTGCTATTGGCATATCACTCCCTTAAGGCTTTCCTATTCTTATTCCGACAGTCCTCTCTGCTTCCCTGTCATCAATTCAGGCAGGGTATAATTACCATATGGTTCACGTATTATTTACCATATATTATATCGTTTACGTGTGCCACCTATGCGTTCACAAGACCTTCTACAGTTTCTAGTATGGAAATAATTATATTGATCCGGTGACTTCATTTTATTTAGGTTCCGTGTCCTCTTATGAGATACATCTTACATTATGAGGTTACAATTTCGCATTCTATTTTTTTTTTGGTTTGGAAATATGTTTATTGTCTTCCACAATTAAAAAAGTGATTACAGACAATCTTTAATGAACCGTTGTTAGTTTTATCAATTGCCAAATATTTAGATGAGCATGATTAGCTACAGTGTAGTAAGTGTTACATAGTATTTACATAAAGATGCAAAACTACAATCAGTGTACAAAACAGCAATGGAAAGGTACAATACAAACACAAATACAAATACAAAACACTAAAAGCGAATTAAAAAATAAAAGTACAATAGATTAATTGATATTTCAATCCTTTTGTTGAGTGGCAATGATGGTGGCACAAATAGAACATTATAGGAGTATGTGGATGATTGAAGCAATGTACAATTTTTGCGACAAAATATAGAAACCCGAGTACAAGGAACAAACTTGGGTATTGGACTCATGGATGGCTTGACGGCGCTTTTATGCATACACAGCATGGTGGTTCCTATATTATGAGTGACATGAATAGCATGATAAGGTTGGCATATGTTATCACAGCATACAATACACATGGTCATATTTACCAGAGGACTCCGACCGAAGTCTTACATGGTCTATATTGACTACTGTAGTTTTCCATATGTTATTTGCTCATGTCGAGGACTTCTTCCAAAGTCGTCAAGACAAGGGTTAACTGTTTGCGGTGTCCTTATGGTCAGATAGTTATAATGGGGTTGCTTTTTTGTTTTTTGGTTGCCTATACCGGCAGATGAATTCTTCCGAAGTCTTCAATGCCGGGATAGAAACTCATCACAAAACTATGTCACATAAGCTGACAATCATATTGGATTAGTCCACAATCACAAGGGAATCGCTTATCGATCCATGCCGTACAACATCCACCTTGGGGTTTGGATTCGGTTTTCCCAGGTCTCTGAGTTTTCTGATACGGTGCTTGAACTTGAGCTTACTTTCACTGCGCTGGTAGTAATCTCCCAGGTTGTTCCACAGTGAGCATCCCCTTGCCAGTGGTGACTTTGTGTACAGTGCAGATTTGGCAGTACGCTGCTCAAACTCAATTTTATGTTGTGATCTTGATACACGGACCCTGGCATTTTTGCTGCCATCAGACGGATACTTATACATTAAACTTAACAACAGTTCTTGTCTGCGTCTCTTTAGGATGGGGACTTTCGACAGCTCATGCAATCAATACTCAGTTGCCTGACTTCTCCACGATAACAAATACCCAACCCTCGGTTTTGGAGTCTTTGTAGCTTTTTCATGTTATCCTCACTCTCACCCTCGTAAGCAAAGCAGGCATAATCGAACAGGGTTAGAATCATGCTTTTGTAGACTAGTATTGCTACATTTCTGGTCATATTGTTTCTTACCTTATCAAGTCTAAAAAGGCGATTATTGACCTTCTGATTAACATCTTTATAAGCATCAGAGAAAGTTAAACCACTGTCAATTTTTAGGCCAAGGTACTTATATGTACTGACAACCTCTAGTGGGTTACCACCCATACTAAAATTGATATGTTCGGTTCGGCCCTTCTTTTGAGTAGACACGCTCCAACATACTTTGGTCTTGTCTACATTCACTGTTAACCTTTTACTCATACACCAGGCATGAACTGCATCTATATCTGATTGCAACCTTTTCTGGACTAGCGCCGCCTTATTGTTAGAAGTATAAAATACAAGGTCATCGGCGTACATGATGACCTTGCTGTGTTTAATCACCTTCGCTACATCATTCACATATAGTATAAACAACAGAGGGCCAAGCACAGAACCTTGGGGTACGCCATAATTGACCGGCTCAATTCCCGATTGGAAATCACCAATTTTAGTAAATTGAGACCTATCAGTTAAATAACTTTCAATCCATTTATTGGTACTTTCATGGAAACCCAAAATCTTTACTACTCTCAAGAGCATGTTATGGTTAACACTGTCAAACGCTTTTCGTAAGTCCAAGTAACATGATGCGACCATGTGACCCCTGTCACGACTATCATACAGATCATTTAGATATTTGAAAATGGCATCACCAGTTCCCCACCCTTTACGATAGCCAAATTGATAGTCACCCAATAGGTTAGCATCTTCTAGGATGTTGTACATGTGCATCAACTTTTCACAGATTTTTGAGGGTGCTGGTAATAGGCTTATTGGACGCCAGTTAGTTATCTTTCTGCCACCCTCCCCCCATTGTGAAGAGTTACAGTGATTATGTCCGCCGGTTTGACATATTTAACAAGCTCACGGGGAGCATTTGGTATACAACTTTAATCGTTTACTTATGAACATGTGTATTATATTGATAAAGCACCTCATCTTTGCGATATCATACACACAACGGTCATATATTCTGGGTTAGGATGTCTGTTAGGGAGGAGTAATACATTGGAAATAGTTTTATAACTGCGAACATAGACATAGATGTAGTGCAGGAACACACACACACACACACTCATGGGGGTCTATGTGAAGGAAATGCCTGACTGGGAGTGCTGGAATGAAATTAATGGAAATATATAGAAGCATAAGACAGTTCAGCCCTGGAGATATGTGATTGGCAAAGAGGACAGGGCAGACAACCAGATTGACAGGGCAGGTCAGGGAAGAGCAATTCAGTGGAATAGGCTTTGCAAGAAATAACATAAATGATTATGGTTCCTTTTATAGCTATTTGCTAGAGTGGCACATATTGGTAAACGGTTGGAACTTGTAGGGCAGTTGCACTTGTCAATTTTAAGAGATACAACTAGATTGTTAGTGACATCAATGTATGCTTAAACCCCCATCGCCCCTATTTGTAGGCCTGAGTACCTGTCCCGACTCCACTCTGACTGTCGGTGGAGGGGTACCGAAGTAAGAGTGGCTCTACACTTGTGCCATGTGCCATTCTGGTACAGAGTGGCACTTGCAACCACCACTATGACCTTGAGATAACTTTTGCTGGGTTAGCCAATCCCCGTGGTTAGCTTGGAACCAGCGGACAGGAACCAGAACTGGAACCAGAAAGTAGGATGGGAGCATTCCCATCATACATTGTGATTCCTGTTCACTGATTCCAAGCTAGAGTTGCCAAAACCCAGCAATATCCAAGTTCAGGGTCATAGTGATTTTTACCTTTTGGAAGGGTCTGGGGAGAAGAGTAGTACTGGTAGGGCTCCTGCTCCTTAATACAGGGGGAGGGGAGCTGACCTTCCGTGATCCTGTCGCGGGAGAGGGCTTTGTACAGAATGGCCTTGGGTCTGGATGATTTGTCATTACCTTAGTTGGTAGGTTAGATTTTAGTGACCTTCAATCTGGGCAGCCTTCAGAAGAGTAGACCCCAGACACTGCCTGGGGTGCCCGTTGGTCTGCCTTTCTTAAATCACTAGACTTGCTGAATGCTGGACGAACCAGAGTCTATAGATAATAACAGTATGCCCACTGGTGGACCTAGAAACATCGTTTAAGATCTTGTTAAGATCTTATAAGATCTCCCGATACAATAGTCATGATATTCAGATCAGAATTAGTCTTAAGAACAAATCAAATAAACTGTAAACTGTGTAAGTCTCATGTGAATGTGTGGTTAAGCAAGCTAACCTCACAAATACTAGTGAATCTTGCGAACATGCAGGGTAGGGGCACATATCAATCTTCATAACTACATCATTACTGAAAACGATGTGTGATCAAGAGGCCTCAGGGTGGATTGAGAGTGGTCGGGGCTGTGTCCCTTGAAGTGACGGCTGGGAGTTGGGCGGGGTTCAATGAAGCTCCCCAGGGAGGGCTTCAGTCAGGCTGCCTTGAGGGATGGTGTTTTGTCATTTACTTAGTATTGGTTAACGTTATGTGACCTTCAATCAGTCAGGAGGGCCTCCAGGGAGCAGTAGACTTTCGAGTCTCGAAATTCTATTTAACAATCAGTAGGTCATATATACAGGAGTATGTTATACAGATTAACATAGTTATATTATGTGAATAACGGTCTGTATACATTCTCTTTGAAAAGTAGGGCAACCTTAATCAGGTGTACTTTCCTTCAAACCGTTCATGTTTATACCAATGGTTGTAGATCTATATCAAATGATACCATTGTACTTTGATAATATGGGTTAATTTGATGCTGATTACAATTCACCCAAATGAACCTTAATTTATATGTGAGGTTGAGGCAAACAGAAAATTAACAATAATAATAATACTATCTCTCACTCCTTTGTCATTCCTTCTCCGATACCTTTTTTACAATTCCCTTCGTTTACCCCCTCTTTCATTTTCCTCTTATTTTACAGCCTCCTCTCCCTCCCCATGTCTTTGATAGATTGTCTGTAGGTTCCATATTTACCCAATGTTATTGCCAATAGGGTGTCACTTGCTAATCTTTGTTGATAATTATGCCGGGAACAAGAATAATGATGAAATTGGGGGTCAACAGTGAATGTCCTGGATATGCAGAATATTGGATGATTTCAGGCGATATACCCCTCTTTTATGGCTTTAGAGAAGGTAGTAGCGGGCCCACTATCATGTTCATACATGGGTGATATTCCAATGCAGCCTCATCTTCTGTGCCTGAGCTAGTTCCCTTTTGACCACCCCATTTATTGTATTATGTATTCATGGAGACAAATTGTCCTCAGGCCACACATGACAGAAGGCCAAAAATGCATTCAGACCACAAATCTTCTGCATGGTATAGCAAACTGGCCTATGGTAGATGCCATTAATTTTCACCCTTTCATGACTTTATGGAAAGGGTGTATTTTGTACTCGTAAAGGTTATATGGGTAAGATAACAATAATGTTAATTTTGGTGGGCGTTCTTCGGTTGCCTACACCTTGGATAGGTATTTGAATATTCCAAACTTAGTTATTGCACATGTTACCACAGGTCTATACCTATGGAGAAAGAGAAGAATTTATTTGGGTGAGAAGTTTGTTTCCTGAACCTGTTAAAGCAATTTTCCAAAAAAGAGACAGAAATTTGACAAAGGTATGATTATATAGAAATGGTTGAATAAAATGTTATGTCTTCAGGGCCTCTCTATACTCAGATTCAGGAATATAGTGTATATTCGAACCAAACTCATGGTGTAGAGATATGTATGATGGACTATCCGAACAAGTGATAAAATGACAACCTATTCCATAATAAAAGGATAGACAGATTGTGTGTAGGCAATATCGGCAATATTTCAATGGAAGCTCTTCTCATGTTACTTGTTCTCCTTAGACCTCTCCATATTTGCTGTCCTGCAGGACTAGATGGGTATTATTTGAATGGATAATGTTGTAGTCTTTATACAATCTCTACTGTAAACGTAGATATTTTCGCGCAGCTATATTTTCGCGCACCTAGCATATAAAGACATTTTCGCGCAATGATATTTTTGCGCAGCTGCAATCAGGTGATCTTTGGCTACATGTCAGTTTTTACGGTTTTTCAATCGGACAAGTATTAAGGATTTTACAGCCTAATATTAGTGTTCAAATATTTTTCCCCTCCAAGCCCGCTCTATAGGGCCCCAGACAGGTAAAATCGACATGGGCCTAGTGACAAGGGGCAAGACCAATTTCTTAAAATCGACAAATGCCATAGGCATCCCTTAAATCGACAAGTGACATGAGGGCTGGTGACATCTTTACAGTGTTAATGACAAGGGACAAGACCCTTTTCTTAAAATCGACAAGAGACATTAGCATTTCTTAAAATCGACAAGTGACACAGTCTAGGGCCCTAACTCTGTATGGTGGTGGGAGGGGGGGTCTAAAATTGCGGAAATATATAGCCCTGTATTATTGATAGTTTTTAGGATATATTTTTAAGATTATGAGGTGTGTTGTAAGGAGGAATCTCAGATAGCTGAAAGTCATTAGGTTTCTCTTATGCCCTTTGGTGATGTCCTGAGTAGGGTCGGGTTTCTGGAACACAACTTTTTTTTTTGGCCTAATTGAGTCTCTACTGCAGTGCAATATAGAGTGCCAGACATTGTTGGAAAGCTAATTTTTTGTGCAATATTTTCGCGCACATAGGTATGTGCGCGAAATGCGCGAAAATATGTACTGAGCGAAAATTAATACGTTTACAGTATTCAACGGGGACATTTACTGTTATGGTGAAGGTATGAGAACTGATGGATATTGGACTTTAATTCCATGAATCAGATACTATACCTTTGATTTTAAAAATGTCACAAATATACACAGCTGTGTTGCATCAATGGGTTCCATCTTACAGAACAAAACTGAAGTGAATGTTATACAGCTACGATAACCACTCCTTTCAATAAACTGGGCAGACATGTTATGATGAAAAGTACAACGTCTTATTTTGATCAAACAACCACACGCATCACCATCTATTAAAAGCTTCCAGCATGTTTCCAGTGCCCACCCTTCCAACCACTGACCAAATCCATTTATTGCACTACTGCACGCGTGCACCCCATTTATCAACCAAATCATCACTCCCAATTATAACACCCCACAAATTAAGCTACTCCTTATGTGACCAATTCTCAAAACTACTTAAAAGGAGGAAGTGCAGAGCCTTCAGGATGTGTATAACAAAGATCATAGATGCTGTCATGATCCAAAATGATAACAGTCTTTTCAAAATCGTTTTCACCATGCAGGACATTCGGTCCTGCAGATTCTCAAATTTGCAGGACCAAATAACATTTTGCAGGACCGAACTCTGTAGAGCATAATTGCATGTTATAAGCCTAGCATTAGAAACAGGAAAACTATGCCTGTACAAATTAAATGATTTCTCAACAAATTTAAATCTAATATGGACATGTTTTCTTTTGGCCATACGTTTAATTCTAGTAGGAATATTTGAAAAATTCTTTCACTGTTGAAAAGCTGCCGGACAGCTGGTCCACTGGGCAGACTGCCAGACCGGTGGCTTTCTAGCCGGTTATTTCCCATGTCCGGCAGGATTTCAAGAAGACTGTGATAAGGGAATACAAGTGTTGAACATGTAACATCTATCTATAAGTAAAACTGTAAAGTTTAACGTGAACGTGTAACATCTATCTATAAGTAAAACTGTAAAGTGCATCAAGAAAAAAACGTCATGTTCATGTCCCTCAGTGCTAGTGGACATACACCTATGTGTCTATCTATTGAGGGCAAGATCAAATTCATCCATACATAATGCACATCCATCCCTCACCTGATGGATGATAAGGATGGATCTATTCCCTCTGTAATTGGGTACAGATAGGGGTAATGGCTGCCTGCCTGGCTGTTGATAAATAGACAGCTCAATCCATAGAGGGTTGTCCTGATAGAGGCTAAAGCCAATAGCTATATGGAGATCCTGCTTATCACATGTCCTGATTTATCCCATCTTGTGGGTTTAACCCATCTGCTGAAAGTATAGACACAAGTAAGATCTTATGATATATACCACAATGAACACAATTCATGTGGACAGTAATGACTGACAGAAAACTTCAGTTGTCTAAATAATAATTATTGTCTGGCTTCAAGAAACTGCTTTTTAACAAGAATATTGTAATATTCCCAGTGACTGGGGGTAACAGTGAGTCATCCTAATGAACCAAAGTTGTTGCAGCGTTTCACAACTCATTCCTATCTCCTAATACAACCGCAGTCTATATAATCTCATGAAGTATGGATTTCTGTACTATCCTCATTATCCACCTTCATGGATTTCCGTGGGTAATACAGGAAATTTGTTCCTCTCCTCACTGGTTGTGTTTACACTTGCCATCAAATGATTAGATCTAGACTCTATACTCACGCCCATGACCATTCCAAAAAGGGCTATTTTAGAAGCAGTGGACGTGCGACCACGTTTTAACCAATTGATTCATGCTAATTAAATCATGTCATGCAACACAGACTCCTACACTGTCTTCCACAAAGCTTCACAGACCATTCGGTAGGCCATTAGCACACAATTCTGATGCAATGACCCACTCAAAGCAGCCATCTATAACACCCCAATAGAGAATTTGCTGATACTACTGACACTCTATCATGCTGACATGGGGAAGGCCCAATGGATTGTATTCATGCGTAGATGACACCCATGTGTCGGCTGTCAGTATATGACTATAGGCTGGGCCAGCCTTAGCGATAGGACTGGTGCAAAAAGTTAAGTACAGATATTTTTAGACCCTACTTTCTTACTATCTTTAGTGATGTTGGCATAAATTTCATGGGCTAGGCTAAACCGCCAACCAATGCAACGCCAATCCACCTTTCAGGCCTATATGCAATATCACTTTATTGGTCTCTCATGGTTGCAAGGTGCAATATTTGTATCTGTGTCTTCAGAGAAAGGTTACTGTTTTCATTGGTTGACTATCCTCCTTCTCATACAAATCAATGTGTTAAATGTAAAACAAGTAGCATAGTATCGATCTTTACTGCCTTATTGGTGGCACTGGATGCATTATCACCAAACAGACTTGGTCCCTCTCTGGGATAAAAACTATTTGTAAATGTCCTTGGGTTTAATATGGGCTATATACTCTAAAAGGCCCACACACAGAGCTGCTCCAACTGCTTCCCTCACCAGCCTAGGGGCATATTTCATTGCGAGCTGCTCATGGGCCACTCAGCCCGCAGACAGCTCTACACCGAGCAGCTCACTCAGAGCTCACAGCTACTAGGAGCAACTCAAGGTAGGGTGTCCACACGGCGGCGTGGGCAATAGGACTTGTGAGAGGTGGTGTGATCTGAAAGGAGCCCGGTGTCCAGTGCTGTAGGCCTACTAGCCTTGAGGTGTACCGCAAGAAGGTGTGCGTCGTGTGAGCTGTTCTATCATCGGAGAGCAGCCTGGATAGTAAGGTTGCTGCATGTACCATATAGGACGGGAGACACAGCTGGTGGAGCTTAGCTGGAGCCACTACCTTTATACAGCCACCAATAGCCCCTACCACCACCTCCACCACACTACCACCACCACCACCACAGCACCACTGCTGCCGCTTCAGTAGTTAGCACTGACACAGGGCTGCTCTGCCCTGGAGGAAGGAAGCAGGGGGAGGCAGCAGAGGGAAGGCGGGAGGAGCTACTGCATGACGCCTTCACCCCGCCGCATGCCGCATGGTAATCACAGTCACCGGCCCAGCTGGGTTCAGGAGGAGAAGCGGCAGGACTCACTCTATGATGCACTGGAGGAGGCTTGCTGCTAGGTCACATCACCAGGAGGAGGGAGCAGCAGGAGGGGCGTGTATAGGTGGAGGCCGAGGCTGGTAATAGCCATTCACAGAAACAAGGCTGTCTCGGGTATGTGTCTTTGATATTTAAAGCCTTATGTTCCCACACCAGCCCCTACTACTGCATGCAGCGACTACATACCCCCACGGCTTTGTATATTGCCGCGGGCACCCCTGCAATGTGTATCTCCTCTGATTACTGAGGGCTGATTTATACAGTATAGATTAATGAGGATGTAAGCAGGATATAAGATTGGTTGTAGCATAAGCCAGCAGGACATACAGAGTGATCAGGAGAAGATACCCAGAAGGTCCTATACCTGGAGACAATACCCAATTTCATACACTACTATATTCCTATAACTCTGCTTAGTACTACCAGACGCCTCGTGCCTATCGCTGATAGTACATGCAAACAGAGACCCTACCACTATTACTACCAGGGGGCACATGCACTACCAGCGCCATAGATACACAGGTCTAAAAGGAGAAAGGTCAGGGACCATTCCCAGCCGATATCAACAACAGGCCTCCCCTTATTCTGCCAATACTGAATGTGAACCCGCTCAAAAGGCCCCATTTCATGTACTACTACTATAGCAGCCAGCCACTCGTATCCGGCTGATGGGACCAGCGTTTTTTGTACACACTACACTAGGCACTCGGCGCATGGCCCAGTTTTGAACTACTACTAATCCGACCACAAGGCCAATTCTATTGCTGCACCCGGCCTAATCTCTACAGAGTAACCCAGTTGCTGGCCCAACAACGGGTCGGGAGACTGTGAGTGTGCGTGGTGCCTGTAGGGAAGGTGTTTAATCAGCAGGATTTACAGCCCGGTAAGTGAGACATCAGGCAGCCTGAAGGATGGGCAGATGAGGCTGCTGTGAGGAAGGTCGGGGTAGGGTAGGGTCGGGGGAAGAGGGGGGTTCTGTATGAAGTAATGGTGTGTGGGAGTCAAATAAACCACTGTGGCGTCCTATGCACAGATACTCTAAATGCCCCTGCCCTTAGTCTATAGTGGCTATCCCAGGTTGGTCATAGGGACATTGGTCAGGAATGATCAAGCGCTATTTAGGAATGACTGAGGCAAACCAGTATTATGACTCACTTACTCAGAAGGACTTAGCCTAAAATGGAAAGAATAGGGTGAGTTGGTCAGTGCTGACCAACCTGACAATATTAACTAAGCTAGGTTGGTCAGATAGGGAGCCAAAAATGACCAATTGATTAGGCTATAGTGAATGAGAGATTGGTTGTATAGGGAGCCAAAGAATATCAGTGTCGAGCACTCCTCATCCAGGACATGGTGGGAAAGCCTCCACCAGCTGTCTCTGCCTGTAGGAGCACACACGGGGGAGGGGTCATACTGGAGGAAGTGGCAGAGGGAGAGAATCAATATCTATGCATAGGGCGCCCCCACCCGTATCCCTACCATGATTTAGGACTCGTAGCTTATAGATCATAGAGAGGACTTAGGAGGGCCATGTCTATGGGCGTTTTTTGTACCTTATTTAATAGATGCTTGAGAGAAATGTAGACACGCAACAATAGTTACTTTACTTTATTTCATTTATTTTACCGATTTAATAAGGGTCAGTGAGTGGGATAACATCAATGTTGCCGGCCAATTTGTGTTGGCAGTCTAGATATGTCATTTTACTTTCTTTTACAATGACCAAGTGTTGTTGTATGATATACGGATCTGCATATAGTGTTGACAAACTACATGATACCCCAGAGGTAGAAATAATGATGTATAACGCGTATCTAATAGATGACAAATATACTGGGTATATACGTCAATAAAAAGCTTTTTTTAGATTATCATTACCAAGTGAGTCCTAGTCGGTATGCATAAGCTTCTGTGGGTAGGGCTTGGAACTGACAATCAGTAATTACCTGCAACACGTAGACGTGTCTATAAGTTACTCTACCAATGTATACGTGCCAGGTCTTTTTAAAATCTCCAGTCTGCAAAGCTTAACTGACATCCCAGAGGCGTAGGAAGCAAATGTCATGTTAGCATCGGCTATCATGTATGAGTTGAGTTTTGAGTTTAGATCTTTTATTTGGCTATAATAAATCACAGACGCAGGGCATTTCTCAATTAAAGCCAAAACATATTTACAAGTGCCTACGCTAGCACATATTAACATCAAGTTCAGTCAATACAATTAGTATCAGTGTCCGTATAAAGTCCATCGTAGTAAAATACCAACTACGTATTATGATGTAACTAGATAACTAGATAACGACTGGCTCTAGAGGCCTTAGGTCATGCAGAGTCAGACTCGAGAGAAATAGGTCTCTGGTTGGTCTGCTTGTGCTGAGCCGCTTGTAGCCGGCTTCACAGGCATTCCCCCAGTATAGAGGTGATTTGGTGTAGATGTCCTTTGGGGGCCTCTTGACGACAAGTTTGATCTTGTTATTGTTGCGCAAGGCATGTGCAGGAACTACCACACATTCTAGTCTCCTCGAGCGGCGGTACATCTGTGACAGGATCTGCTTATTCCTTCGACATACTAGCTTGTCTAAATTTTCATCTCGATGTAGGTCATCAATTCTAGCATCGCTCGGGTCGCGAATGCTGTAGCAGGTGCGTAAGCAGTCATTGTGCAGCGTCTGTAGTTTCTTGGTTGCCCAAGCGGGCGACCCATCCAGTATCACAGGGCGGTACTCTAGACAGGGATATATCATCTGTTTCTAGAGTAGCACCGCAGTGGCCTTGTCAATGCAGTTCCTTGTTCGTCGGAGATTGGGCAGTTTGGATCTCACGGTGCCTATGATCTTCTTGCAGTGAGGACCAAGTGTCATGTGACGGTCTAGAGTGACACCCAGGTAGTTTAAGGTGTGTACCACTTGTAGTTGTCTCTCATTGAGTTTAGTGTCACAACCTGCCAGGTCTAATGCAGTGTTGGTGGGGTAGAACCATACCACCTTTGTTTTTTCTGCGTTCACTGTTAATTGGTTTTGTTGGCACCATTGGCCTACAGCAGTGGTATCTTCTTGTAGGAGCTTGCAGATTCGGTCCAGGTTAGCGTTGGTGGCATGTATTGCCAGACCGTCGGCATACATAAAGGCTTGTGTGTTTGCAATAGACGACTCCACATTGTTAATATAAGCCAGGAACAAGAGTCGGCCAAGTACGGACCCTTGGGGGACGCCACACGGGACTTGCTTCTTGGAAAAGAGGTTGTCGTTTGCTTGTGTTTGCTGCTGTCTCAGGCTCAGGTCCTCATCCACCTACTCAAGCGCCTGTCCTGATACTCCGCTTTTGAAAAATTTGGACTTAAGGATCGAGTGATTCACCGTGTCAAACGCCTTGTGGAGGTCAAGAAAGACCACTGCAGAGGGCTGACTCTTGTTCATTGCCCCATAGATGTTGTTAGTGAGGCCCACTATCGCATCTGTGGTTGAGCGACCCTGGAGAAATCCAAACTGTGATTTGGACATTTGGCGGCGTTCTAGCAGGTGGTCTAGTATTTGTTTTTGAATCAGTTATTCACACAACTTGGAGCAGGCATTCAGCAGGCAAACCGGTGTCCAGTTACCTACTTGGTTCAAGTTACCAGCTTTTGGCAGTGGGACGATTTTGCCAACTTTCCAGGAGTCCGGTATCTTAGAAGTGGTAAATGTATTGTTCATCACTTTAGCACCCACTCTGGGGCCGCTCTGAGGGCATCTTTCACGATTGTGGGGTGCACATCCTTAATTCCCGACGACATTTGTGTGTGTGACGTCATGACCGGCTAGACTACTTGGGATTACGAGGGCCAGATTTTCTTAAATTACGTGGACTATAAGCTAAGTGTCAACATACATTTTGGAGGAAAGCATTATAAAGGTACCGTGATCATACCTGGATTAATAATGCCTGACTCACCTGCGAGAAATCAGCATGGGAGAGGGAGAGGAGAAGGGACACCGCCGGGCGCCGAACCACCCCAGATCCAACATGGCGATGGTGCCGGAGGTGCCGGAGGTCAACTGGTCTCACCAATGCGGATGCCGGCAAACCACTCAAAATCTATCAGGGAATGTGAAGAGAGGTTCTGGACCAAGCTGATAGCCATAAACAACACATTGGCTACTACTGCTACTACGGCAACAAATGCAAAGATAACAGCTGACTCTTTTGCAGTCAAATTCAGAGTCTTGGAAGATAAAATGGAGGCTCAGGCCGAGGAGAACCGCAAACTCCAGAAAAGAGTGGAGGAGCTTGAAATGTCCTGCCTGTCGCAGAAAGTCTTGATGGAGGAGCACAAAGAAAGGGAGGAAAGGAAGGAACGCGAAAAAAGGAAAAACAATCTTGTTGTGAAAGGTGTCAAAGAGGATGCCACCAAAGATATGCGCACTACAGTCAATGGATTATTTGCTGCGATGGGTGTTAATTACACCATAAACAACTGCCAGGCTGCGTATAGATTGGGTATATATAGGCCAACTGCTACCACCCCCCGCCCCATACTGATCAAGCTACTTGATGGCACTTCAAAAGGTCCCCTGTACTCCGCCCTGAAAGAGCTGCATAAACAACCTGACTGGCGAAAGGTCTACCTATCAGATGATGTAACACAGGTCGAGGCTGACAAACTGAGAGACATGCGAGCAGCGGGCACGTTTGCAAAGGAGCAAAAAGAGGAGGTTTCATATGGTAGGAGAAAGGTGACCATTGCTGGCGTCACATACACACCGGAGAACCTAGAGCTGCTACCACCACGGCTATCATTAGCCTCAGCCAAGACACGTGAGGTTACAGGAGGTATAGCCTTTCAGTCTACATACAGCTGGCTCAGCAATATGTACCCCTCCACCTTTGCCTTTGAGGGCAGAAGATACTCCAGTGTTGAGCAATGCTACAGTTATAAAAAAGCTATAGCAAGCAACGCGCCGGTCATTGCCTCCAGAGTGATGGCTTCTGAAGACCCCTATGAACAGAAACGACTGGTAAAGAGGCTGACCCCCAGTGAGGAATGGAGTGATGACCAATATGATGGTCTCTACAGGATGCAGTCAGCAAAATTCTCACAACGCCCTGAACTTGGAGAGCTGCTCAGAGGATCTCATGGCAAAACGCTATGGGAAGCCACTACGTCGAAGACATATGGATGTGGCTTCTCCCTGAAGGATCTAGACAAGATAAATGATACCTGCCCTGGAGAGAACCGATGTGGTGTATCACTAATGAAGGTGAGAGAGGAGTTGATTGCCCTACATGGGATCCCGAACGCCCCCGTCCCTGCTACATAGGAACAGCTGACCCGCCCACCCACCTGACTGACTGACCAGCGGCCACGTGCTCTGCACACGACACTAAGCTTCCACCCTGCGCTCCCGCTGTACGCTGAAAATCACCTCGTGTAAACATGGACAGATTCCAAATACTTCTACTGGCAGACAGCCGGGGATATGACATGGAATTTTATCTTAACCAAAGGTTAGTTCTGGATGGATACCCTCACTTATACATAACTGTGAGACCTATAGGTGGAGCTAGGTTTAAACACCTATACGAGGAAGCAGCATATCTGCTCAGCACTGGAGAGCGGTACAGCCTAGTATTGGTTATGGCTGGATCAAACTACTTCACCCAGAAGCATATAAACAACAAAATCACCCCGCTGTATACTGAGGTTGGCCAACTGCTAAATGTTGTAACAGACCATCTTCATAATATCTACAGGGAACTAACCAACCTGGGCCTGAGAGTTGTCATATGTGAGATGATGGGAGTGGACATTAACATGTATAATAATACTGTTGGACATTACTCTACACAGCAGGAGGTTATTGATGATGCGATCCCGCATATCAACAATATCATTGTCTGTATGAATGATGAACATGGTCACTACACCCCCTGGCTACAAAAGACCATTCATCCGCGCAAGAACAACGGCGAGAGAGGAACGAGATATGTGCGTCTTAGGGATGGGATCCACCCCTTACCCACAACTGCCGACTTCTGGGTTAAATACATCGCTGACGCTGTGAAGTCCAACATGGATCGTCTCACTATAAATGGAGCCTTCTGCTAGAACACCACAGCATAGCTCAGGGAAGTGCACTTACTTAAATCTTAAAATAAAATAAAAAATTCTACCTTTGGTATATTGCATTAAATTTTGCAAATCTAAATTTAAATTTATATATGCATTCATATATGTACTGCCATAGCCTCAAGCTCCACCTGGCATCCTTATTGTGCCAATTTAGTAAGGTAAGAACTGGGAATTGACCAGTCAAATCATATGTTCCACACAAACTGGTAAGATATGTACCATTAAAATTGCAGAAGAGTGTCTCTGCTGTCTCTTGAATACACCGTGTACAAAGGCACATGATGTATACGTGTACTTTGACCATCCCTGGCGCTAGGCCTTTAGGAATGTAACACTGAAAATTGAGCCTTGATGTGTGACACTTGGTTTGAAATTCAATATGTGTGAAATTCAGTAATACCCCCCCCCCCCATCATACCATCATAATACACTGTATGGTTATTCTTATACGATTGAGTATGGTTTTGTTTTTCCCCTGCTGAGATTACTTCACTTGGGCCATATTTGTAAAAATGGCCAAACTGAATACCAACCATTCCCAGTAAATATTTAAAATACTTACCAGATCTTGTGTCATAAAATTAATATCATCACTTAAATTGTCTTATCTTCAAAATTAATTCCCCGGTGACAGCTGTGCAGTATCCCAAAATACACTGAAAAGGTGAATAGGGAGACAACACAAGCCTGCCCAATGCACATACTTTAGTTCTAGTACTGGACTCTATACATGCTATTATTGTGCACTCGGCTTTATTTATGTATCATGTATGATATAAGAGGTATCAAGTATCAAGTGCCTACATATACTGAATCATGATACCAATTGACACTGCCCGGATATACTTATGTAAGGTAAACACGTTGATGCCTGAGACTTCATACAGCCTATAGATGTCAGTAGTATATGGAAATATATGTCCTACGCGGGCTCACTCTGGACTGAACAAAGTCACTTTCCAAACATATAACTGTGAACATTTGCCTAATACACCAGATGGATGAACTCTGCCGCTGCTGGCACTGGGAAACCAAACCCATACGCTATGTTTATATTATGATGAAAAATAAGTAACAACTAATATAATCATAAGTGCATTCTAACTCCAATATTAGATATTTTTTGCCTATAAAAATATAAAAAGTCCTGACTTATTATTACATCTAGAAATAAATTTTTCAAATTCTTGTTCTGAAAACTTCTGGCCTTTGTCTCCTTGGTTACTCTGCCCGCATATAAGTAATCTGTCCCCATGGGGTACACAAGATGTAAGACCCTGGGGAGGGTGGTGGCTGGGACCCCTGGAGAGGGGGTTACTGGAGGAAAGCCTGGGCTGGGCTACTTGAATGAGCTAAATGATTCAAAGGACTAATACTTATTTTGAGAACACGAGGGGAGTGGTAGTTGCACATATGAATGTGAGGAGTCTGCCTGCAAATATACATACGTTTAGAATAGATTTTGAAAATTGTGACATTGATTGTCTTTCTATCTCTGAGTCTTGGTTACACGATGCTATCCCAGATTCAGTGGTAGACACAGAGGGGTATAACCTGCTAAGACATGATAGGCAAACACTAGATGACAAAGGTGACATACAAGGTGGAGGTGGCCTATGTATTTTCCTAAAACAGGATTTTACTTATTCAACTACTGAGCTAGTTCACCTCAATTTGAGTGAGGAAGATATTGAACTTCAGTGCATCACTTTTAGTAGGCCTTTTCTAAAGAAAAGTGTATTATTTAACATATATAGACCTCCTAGTGGTGATGCCTATAAGTTTTGTACAAAACTGACGGAGGCCGTTGGTAGGTTGGGTGACCTTATTGATAACGAGCTTTATCTAATGGGTGATTTCAATGTGGATCTGTTGGGACCATATAGAAGTAATGCCAAAAGGAATGAAGCTCGGCATCTTAAGAATATTATTCTTCAAATGGGTTGTAAACAATATATAAAAGAATTTACACACTTCTCTCCAGATGGGAATACTTCACTCCTAGACCTGGCTTGTACAAACTCGACTAAGATAACTGCTAGTGGTACATTGGATGTTATTATAGCTGACCACCTGTTAATATATGTGGTTAGAAGTGCAAAGTCTCCCCCTAAAGTACCAGTGGAATTCATGGGGCGCTCTTACAGAGACTATGTAGAAGAAAATTTCCAGCTTGGTCTGAAAAACACAGACTGGACTGCCTTTTGGGGTACTGAGGACGCAGGATTGGCTTGGGAGATTTTTACACAGAATGTGGATTTCATTCTTTCTTTAACTTGTCCCATAAGGAAATTCAAATTTGCCCAACAGAAAAAACCCTGGATAACAAATGCTCTCTTGGATGTCTTTACAGAAAAAAATGCTGCCTTAAAGAAAGCTAAGCGCACTAAAAATGTAGATGATATAAATATTGCCAACTTTCTAAAAAATAGAGCCCGCTTCCTTTCAAAAAATGCTGAAGATGATTACTATAAAAACAACCTAGATAGGCACAAAAATGATCCGAAAGAATACTGGAAACAAATCTCTTATGTACTAAATCCCAAGCAGTCGACTAATACAATAAATCTTATACATAATGACACAAACCTACCCGTCCCCCCAGAAGACACAGCAAACTATATAAATGAATATTTTATCAATATAGGACCAAATTTAGCACAAAATATGAACACCCCTTGGACTTATGCAGGATACGTTACTAATATGGCACACAATATTAAAACAATTTCACTAGAAGATACACTCGCATTAATAAAGACTATTAAAACCAAAAAAGGATCAGGAATACCACACATTTCCACACAAGTCCTAAAAACAGCACTAGAAACCCTACCCTCACACCTACAGCATGTTATCAACCTGTCCATTCTAAATAGTGATTTTCCATCTGCCTGGAAGCATGCTACAGTTGTACCCATCCCGAAGGGTGGCAATCCCTCCCAGGTAAATAACTTAAGACCAATTTCCATTCTCCCATTAATCTCAAAACTCTGCGAGAAGGCTATACACACCCAGTTATTGGAGTACCTACACCAAAACAATATCCTCAACCCAAACCAACACGGTTTCCGCCCAGAGAGATCTACAATGACAAGTCTATATGATCTCACTGATGTCATGTATGATGCCATTGAACATGGCAATATTACTTTGGTCACCTACCTCGATTTTGCCAAGGCTTTCGACACCATTAACCACTCGCTACTCTGCCAAAAATTACAGAAAATTGGACTTGCTGAAGCCACTGTAAATTGGTTTAAGTCGTATCTTACAAATAGGAAGCAAACAACAAAGGCCAATGGTTTTTTGTCTGACCCAACTACTATAGTTTGTGGTGTGCCCCAGGGCTCCATTTTAGGCCCCTTGTTATTTCTGGTTTATATAAATGACCTAAGTACCTCCCTGAAGACTCTGAACAGCCAACTCTATGCAGACGACACAGCCCTATTCTGTACCTATCCTATACCAACCCCTGATATCATACAGGAGGTGAACCAGGACCTTGCCAATGTGGCAAATTGGTGCAAGAAAAATAAGCTTTCTCTGAATATAAAAAAGACAAAATATGCCATATATGGCACTAAATATAGGCTGCAACACCATGGAAATATTATGCTACGCATTGATGGGCAAAATCTGCTTCAGACAAGTCAGTATAGATACTTAGGGATAGAGCTCGATAGTGACCTTAACTTTAAAGGGCATCTGAAAGTGCTAAATAAAGGCCTATCCTATAAGTCCTATCTGTTGACCAGATATAGAACTAGACTGACACTAGATGCTGCCCTTGATACAATCAAAACAATGGTGTTACCAGTCCTTGATTATGGTCAGCTCATTTATGACTCAGGTAATAAATTGGCTTTGCAAAAGATACAAAGTACGTTGGATAGGATGCTAAAGGTATGTTTCTTCATGTATAAAGATGAGAGTGTCGAGGACATAAGGGTTAGAGCAAATGTAATGGCCCTGGAGGAAAGGAGGAGTCTGGCTTTGTCAATAGCCTCTTACAAATATGCCCAAAATCCAGATATGTTAGATAACCGGGAGATAAGAACACGACAGCATGATGCTAAGTTGGTAGTTACGAAAACTTACAAACTAGCAACTGCCAGGCATAGTGTCACCTATAAACTAGGTCATAGGTGGAACTCCCTTACAGCAGAGATAAGGAATGCAACTTCCCTCGAGGTGTTCAAAAGTAAGATTACATGAGCTAAAAGCAAACTGAGTGTCCTAACATGTATGATAGTTATAGCTCCAGCCCGAGCGACCCCCTCTGGTGACCCTTACTCTTCAGTGGGTCCTAGATCCCACCCAAGTATATACTAACTGTATTAAAACATAATGAAAATAGTCATGACTAATCACACAAAATTTTAACCCGGAACATGGATACTTTTGATATACATATGTTGATTTAAAATATGCATCTATAAAATTGATGCAACACAGTATGATAGCTGCTTGTACCGCTGAATACATAAATATATCTCAGACTTGCTGTAGCCGACAAAATACAGGACCCGTTCCTGTCAGTTGCAGTTGAAATAAAAATCTTTGAATTGAATTGAATTGAATTGACATTCCTCTGGCCAGTTTCAGGACCTGGGCAGCTGTGCACTCCCTGAGCTGGAGGTGCATTTTAAGGGGTAGGCCGTCATCGGGTAGTGGGTTCGGCTCATATACACACTTGTATTGGAATTGCATTGCAAAGTGGTTTTGAGTCTCCTTTAGTGGGGGGGCCGAAATATATTCAGGCCCCCTGCCCTGTGATTGGAGGGCCCTGCCCCCCTGGCCCCCCTTTTCCTATGCCACTGCCATCCTAGCAAACACACCACGGTTTTCTTTTTAGACAGCTGGCAAATATATTCCACCTAGTTTGACATTTATACTTTAATGTTGAAACACGTTTGTGAAACGTTTATGCAGATTAAAGCCAGACAAATAGCATTGCAATTTAGAACATGCTCCCTATTCTTCACCTTTATGCAATAACTCTTATATTTTGTCCTCATCAAACCCAACACATCATCGTAGTTGGAAAGATACATGTGCTATTCTCTTCAATGTATATAAAACCTCTGAGGTCTCTGTAACAAACTGGGGCTTGGTCCATCAATTGAGCCATAAATTCTCTCTACCCAGCAAACCTAAGTAGTGCAGAACACGAAGAGAATATGATGAAAACCTCCGTGGGAGAACATAAAAGAAGTAACAGTAGCAGCTTCCAAGAAGGCGACCCATGAATGGTTCTGAAATAAGTCTACCCAGAAAGAAAATGTAAACCAACCTCTCCTACATGGTAATGGTATACCATAGTGGCCTGTATAAGGTCTTTAGATAAACGCCGGTAATTAATAAGCGCTGGGGGTAAAAAGAATGGTATTGAAACTGGTAATATTATAATACACTATGAACTTAGTGTTGAATTTGTAAGGGCCGGTCCTGTATAAGCGCCGGAATTACAGTCTATTTGAAATTCATAAGCGCCTATTCAGTGAACCAAAACGTTGGGCTAGATCCTGACATCTATTTACCTTTGATCATAAAATTAATGAACCCCTTCAATAGTTATGAAATAATACTCATTTTTCTTTAGAATATTATGTATATATACCCATCAGTATAAACCTTTACTCATTGTAATCCTCTGTAGATTTACCGATGTCTACATAATTCCTGACTCTCTTTTCTCTTTTATCCCTGACAGTGGGAGGTCCTTAGGCGACGCCTGCGTCCTTGTGCCCATCGACCATCATTTGGCAATAAACCTGTAGGATCCCTTGTAACTCAACACATGGACACTGAGCTCTTCATTACCGCCGAGCTGCTCAATAAACAGAGCGTTATTAACTCGCCGACCAGCAACAGGTGCAAGTGGATATTACTGTGGTAGCCCCTGGAGGATTAATCAGACAATAGGGGGTAACAAATAGAGCTGTCAGCAGATATCATACCGGAGGGGGGGGGGGTAATGTCTCTACCTGCCTGCCTTAATTAGACATTGCTGGAGTGCATTCCATCGTGACTATTGATGTGCTTAGAGCTACCTATATGCCTATACCTGTTACATTAGGCGGAGGCCTCTCTACGGAATATTTAATAGATGCTAATGATAAGGCAGATCGAATATCACTTATTACCAATAACACTAAGGATGTGATGATGTCTACCTATGTGTACCAGCAAGTGTTACCTGGAAACTGAACTCAGTGTACACCGCTTTAATTGCGACTTAATTGCTACCTTGGGGACCACCTCTGTTGTTGCAGAGACTTATTCTGCTTATTTCAATAGGTTGTGTCTGACTAATTATGAAATTAGTAGGCCTACACCACACTCATCTTCACTGCGGGTAATTACAACAGGTGGGTGCGAACCAATGCTGAACACTCACACTTCTATCAGGTGTTTACATCAACTTATTAGCAACACGAAACTACAATTACTTTCTCAATCGCAATACGCTTTGGCATTATCAGGAGCCAACGTCCATGACTAGCAATTACCGAAGGCCATATTTACAGCTTAACGTTTTATCTAAAGTGATAACGACATCTGGGCAGAAATTTACATGTATGTAACTGCTGCTTCGATATCAATTATATAGTTACGACACTACTGTTTCCACATATATATGCAGTTGATATCTTGCTGACATAAAGAAATAACTCCATATGGATAGCCCTCATTAACATTGTATCAAGATTAACAGCTGAATGAAAATTATATAAGGCAGCGGCTCTTCATACAGGTATACCTGTGAGTCAGCGGGCGGGTACCCGATGCCCTTCCTGTCAGCTATGGCAGTGAGTCGGTGTGCGCTGCGGGGAGCTGCTCGGTAATGTAGGGCATGCCACGCCACACGGTGAGCAGGTCACCAGACGGAGCAAGCAGCAGGGGGCTGGGCGCTCCTGCAGTCTACAGGCAGAGCTAGACCACTACAGGCAGAAACTCACTGAGCCATACATCTATACTCCTCCAGCATTGGGACATGCACAGAGGGTGGAGGTGGGGGTGATAATTCTTCTCTGTCACCCCCAACTTATATATAACATAATGACACTCATTCATCTCTGCCACAACAGTCTACACATACCGTGCAGAGTATAATATGAAGAAGTTATCTCTGTCATAGTGCTCCTGATTCGGCAAGGCACTGACTGTAGTGTAGGTAGGAGGGTGGCAGCACAGGTGAGACGTGCCGAGACTGCTGACGGCGGCCGACACGAGCAATATTAACAAGGTGAGCCGCTCACAGGACACAGACTCATGGGACGAGCAGCTCTGTAATAAGGTCACACAGGAGCAACTCTCTAATACGATCCCACACGCTGAGCGCTGTCTGTGAGGCCCTTTATATAGGATTAGTGTGCTATTCCGTTAGTATACCTCAGTGGTACAATGGCTCATTTCATGTGGTAAGATCAGGAATAAGGTGAAATACAAATGGCTTGATGTGGGATTAATGAATTACTTAATGTGTGACTGAAGGATGTCACAACAAAGAACTGCCAGTGTGTAGGCCTAATCCTCAATAGACCATACCGTTTTGTGGTTCTATCAACTGACTCATGTCTTAATGACATCTGTGTCTTGTCCTGAAGCTGTGACATTGTTCCTTTTGGGGCTGCTCGAAATATGATCTGCTCTTTGCCTTTCAATCCGGGATTAGGCCTCTTTAAGCTGGATTCTTAATGGAGTCTTAATAGATAAGCCGCACTGTATAATAAATGTTGCTGGTTATATTACATATACATGCACACATACACATGGATCTGTATCCTGATTGTCTACATATATCGACATTGACATTATGAGGCTAGTTGTGTAAAGCTATCGTACTTACTGAACTCATAGCAGACAATACCTTATGTATTCAATTTCTTCATGTTAACTGTAGGCGACTTCACCTGTCCATTTCTAGGACACAGTGAGCTTTCTCTACATTTGCAACCTATGAGGACAGAGGTAGGACGGCGTGTGGGTTGGATGGATACCTCATACTGTATACTGCATCTAGGACATGTACATTAATTTAGGTTTAATCCAATGTGCTTAATTAATTGACAGAGGACCGAAGACAAGTATATTAATTCACTCCTCCACTCCCATGAACTCCCCTCCACAAGTCGTGGTACTAAAGACCATGCTAATGGGTAATCCCTTGGACTTTCTGCTGGGATACTTTAGGTGATATTTTCAAAATAGATGAGGGAGATCATTGATTGGCTTATGGACCAAGACAAACTCCAGGTACACCACACCTGGGCCATTAACCCGTCCTGCAGCCCACCTTAAACCTTGCACCATGCCTAAGGACGGCTACAGAGACTTACGTAAGGGTGGAGGGGACGAGACAGAGATGGTCTCCATGATGCCCTTAGCCAATGGCCTCCCCCCAGGCACTGCTAGGGTGGACACCAAGGACCCCACCACCACCACCACCACCACCAAGTCCACAGCCCTCTCCTCACCCCCTACAGCCCGCTCGGCCGCAGCCTCTGGAGGAGGTAATGGGAGCTCCTCCAGTAAGGCATGCCAGGGGCGGAAACACCATGGGAACGGGGCTGACCTGAGCATGTCGGCCGTCTCCAGTGGGCAGCTTAACAGCCGTCTGACCAGGGAGACCACTGGGGGGACCACAGCTGGAGGAGGGCTCACCGCCTCACCTGGGCGGGCAAGGAATGCCCGTGTGGCCCCGCCCCTGCCCCGGAGGGCCGACTTTGGGGAGTACTACCCGGACGGGGGCTGGGGGTGGATTGTGTGTGGGGCGGCGTTTACCGTTCACTTCCTGGCTCATGGGATACACCTGGCGTTTGGCACCATGTTAGGGGAGATCGTCGGCAGCTTCCACCTCCCCGCCGGCCATACAGGTAAGTTGCTGTTGTTGTTGCTACCATTACCCAGTAAGCAAAAAACGTTAAACAACATAACGTTTCTCTAAGGCTCCTTAATATGGCATAACGTTATATTAAGTTCTAAAACGTTATTTTGATGTTAAATAACTTTTTTTGTTAGCTGGTTATTGTTGGTAGTGTGTTGTGGCTGCTGGTATAGCCTAATCGGTGCAACGTCATTTTTCTCTTTCTCTTTTCCTTCTGGTTGATACAGATAACTGTTCTGATAGTTATAGCACTAGTTGCTTAATTACCACTCTGGATACATCGTGTACACATCTCCGTGATCCTGGTAAACATGATTACATGTCTACCATCTGACGACATATATTGTAAGAGCAGCCTGGCAGTGTCATATTTTACATCATACCCGTCCTTGATTGACATGCACAAATTGCCTTTTCCGAGTAGGCGTAAACCATCAGCAATAATATCTCCTCGTCTGATGTACAACGCCCACCTTTTATCATCATATGACTATAAAACATGGCCTTTATTGCTGGCTGGCGTCTTATGTCAAATGTTATTTGTGTGTATCTACACATCTGAACAGAGCTTTTCATGGGTTGTGAGGGATCCAGTAGGCATGAGATAAGTGGTTCTGGTTGTTATTGCCGCAGCTTTGAATGTCAATAACCTACAGGCCGGAGTATATGCATGTGGTGGTTTCCAACTAACCGTCATCGTGACAGTTGCGTAGATAGTTTATGCATCTCAGTAAATCGTTCTGGCCATATATAGTAGGGTGGCTTATGGACTGAGGTGGGAAATGTATGAAAGAGTTTAGGGATTATTAGGGACATGGACATCAAGAAAAGCTTTGTGGGCAATCTGGGAATGGAAGCAGCTAGCCATGGCGGTCATCTTTGTCCTCAATAAGTGAATCAGATAAAATAATGTTGATAGATACTAAATATCATTCAAATTAGCTGTAGTTTTTAGGGGGTGCAGAAAATAATCGTGATATTCCAATAGACAGTCATCATGCTTTATGGGCCAAGGATCCCTATCAAGTTCATTTTGAAGATCTCAAAAGTAAACTCATGAATCAGAATTCACTGGCTTAGAATATGTAAAGAATATTCACTACTGGTTCTAAACTTGCAAAAGAAAAAGTCCTTATATCATGGGCATCACATTCCATCTGATAGGATAATATCTCAATGACATATGTTGCCATGGGAACTTTTAAACGCAGCTTACCAATATTCCACAAAAGATTCTATAGATGTTTTACAATAGTAGGACTCTTACTCAGCATATATAGTAATATGGAGCAATAAAGGAATTGTAATCATGAAAGTTATTGATTACTCAGCTTTTGTAAACTTAATAAGATAACACTAGTTGTTGTTCTTGTACTTGTTATAGTGAGCAGATACGACACAACATTCGTGAGATTAATTTCCCATTTGCCTTCTTTGTCTACATGTGTTATGATGGGTATGTGCTACTGCGAACAGAGTGTGAGATATTCTGTATTCTGTGAGGGGATTCTGTTTGCAATATAGTACGAGGAACGGGTCGGTATGTCATATGCTCTTCAATAAATGTAGAGCCAGTCAGCAGGGACTTCCCCTATAGATAAAAATGACACAGTGACGATTCCACGTAATATTATCAAGCTCTAGGAAGGGGGACTAAACTACATTCCGATATCTACCCCGCTAGGAGTTGTACTGCAAGGGGAATGCTAGTCATTATAGGCAAGGGTAAAACAGGAAGAGAGTATATTAACCCTTAAATGTCATCCGGCCTGTGCTGTTTGCTATGAAGTACACAACGTGCCACATGTCAGTTAAAGACGGCCGGCAAACCCCACATTTAATGTACAGTATCCATGTAGTAGTTATAGGACGAGTAGCAAGCTGTACGCGAAATACAGTGAAGGGAGCCTTACAGCTTGATACAAGGATTTACACCACTAGCTGTATGCATACACATGAGGTGTGAAATGCTCGCTGTGGTATAAATCGCTGTGGTATAAATGCTCAATAAAACACAGAATTACCGTTCAGGAGGTATATATAGGCCTATATAATGTTTGAGACTCTGATGCAGTCAAAGATTCACTGATGCACAATAATCAATTCAAATTAAATTGTATACGCCGATGATACAACTTGTTTAGCTCGAGCGTTGCCACAGAGCAGTTACTTTTCTGCAAGATTGATTTTGTAATTTTATTATGGCCCATAGAGACGAGCTTTCAAGGGCACAGCAATAATGAAACCAGTACTTGCATCCTAGGCTCCATGTCAAACCTGAAATGAATCCTAAGGCTCCCTATGGGAATGGTAGGTGAGTGGATGTGATATACTGGTAGGTACATAAAGTACGATTTACACAGATGTAGACTATTCTTATTTTGCATTGAAACCTATACGATGTATGATAATTCTTATGAATGAACTGTACAAGTTAAATTAGTTTCTCCAGTTAAACTTAGCTTCCGTCGGTTGACACACACTTTTCACACTCTTTTCCCTATACTACTTCTTTCCGTTGCAGACAGTAGTATCTAGTTAACATTGTATTTACACTGTGACTGCTTCCCTTCTTTACTTCAGTTGGCATACTGATATTCTCTGTTATCAATTCAAGTTAAATGACCTATTCAGGATTGACTACAGTGACATGTCTGCAGCCATTCGATCATTTAGCGGAGGTTGCTTGCTGATGTCTCAAATAGCTCTGGGTCAATTTACGCAGACGGCACCTAGCTCACGTGAGTGCATGGAAAAATGTTTTGAGTGAGTCTTAATGAAATTTTACTGAAGTCTTAAAATGTAAAATGACACAGTTCATGTGTAGTCTTAAACATATCGTTAAAGGGTATTTAACTAGGGTTCCGCCAGTACTAAAGAAGGGGTAAAAAAGGAAAGAAAATGGGGTAGGGAGGGGGGCGGAAGAGCCCCCTATCTATATGAAGACTTTCCGGATGTAACATTATGGTAGGATTTCATTAAGACTCACTCAAAACGTTTGTCCGTGCACTCACGTGAGCTAGGTCGATCGTGCTCAATTTACAGCCAGAATTGCCCCATCCCATGCACCATGCTGCCAGATCCGGCACCAACATTCTGGTTAGAAATATCACTTACAGGCAGTGTCATCAATCTGCTGGGTTTCTCTTTTTTCCTCACAGCTTAGGGCCGAGAAGTGACTTGATGCTCTCACGTTGGACATTCAGAGCATCTAAGGATGTAAACACTGCAGTATGGCGGATCATGGCGTGGCCGTACGGCTCGCAATGCTCTTTTGGGAATGAAGGCAGAGGGCTGGCTGGTGGGTGTGTGTAGCGGTGCAAGCATTAGGGGTGATCCATTAAGTATGTCATGCTTGAGGGGATGGGGGGTCTTTTTTGTGTGACAAAGTGTGAAAAGGGGGTAGGTGTTTCGAATAGTGTGACGTCACACTTTCAGGTTTTTCCAAAAACTGTGTATTTTTTCCCCCCCAACGCTGAAACATGCAAAATAGGGAAACCAAACAGCCGATACTATTTCAACTTGTTGAAAAAATATCCGAGCATATTTGGAGTTCTCTGCATGTAAAAAACTAAAAACTTTGAAAAAAGTTTTAGTAAAAACAGTACCGGGAAAATATCAATGTAAAAACTCTGTATTAAATAAATGCTGTATAATTAGTCATACTTCCAGGCTAAAACATGCTTGTTGCTGTAGTAGACCTATAACTCCTAGCCCTTCCACTAAACACAGGTCAGCCTTCATCATCCTCCATCTGCTTAACTGACTTCAGTGCCATGCAATCACTGTAGAATATTTTGTAAGATCATGTAACTCTCTAAGAAGAAGGACACACGAAGGAAAAGGATTGTACTGGTGAAGGTCATTTGATTGCAGAATGATGAACACTGCATCCAGACAGTGACATTTGTAAAGCTAGTATTATATCCATATGCATTACCACTAAGCGGCATCATATTTTTCTGTGTGCTACCTGGAATATGCCCTGGATAGAGAACTGCCCTGGATAGAGAAAGAGTATGTGGATGCCACAAATCTTCCAATACTAGAGGATTTAGAGGATAGCAGTACCTGCGTTTGTTTATTTTGTATACATAGGTGTGTGGCTGGCAAGGTTATATTTTGAGCGAAACCCCCCCCTTCCAAGGGTCTGCTTTTCATCAAAATCCCCTTCTCCAAGGGTCACTTTTCACCAAAACTGCCCTCACCAAGGGTCACTTTTAAAAGATTTCAACAAAAGGTCACTTTGGAGTTTCTCACCAGAATACTTGGCTAAAATCCCTTTCACCAAGCGTCACTTTGCAGAGAATCTGTTTAAACCTAAACACTTTTGCCAAAATCTCCCTCACTTGGGGGTCAATTTTCACAAAATCCCCCTCACTAACAGAAAGGGTTGCTGGAGGGCCAGCCGCACACCCATGTTGGAAAGAAATTGAGTGACCCGTCCCCTGGTAGTAGCACCAGCACACATTTTAGCTATCAAAAATATCTAGGGTGCGAACAATACTTATGTAATTTTGCTACTGCCTCTTTGAACAGTTGTAATCTGAAAGAGCTCCATTCGATAAATCTATTATATGTCAGCAGATTTGTGACATACTTTTCTAGGGGGTGTTGAGAAAACGGTGACAGAGTGTGACATTGGGGTGGGGGGTCTTCAAAATGGCCAAAAAAGTGTGACATACTTAATGGATCACCCCTTAGAGTCAATCATGGAGAGGCTCCTAGATAATAATTCATTAACTCTACTTCCCCTTTTAGAGAGTCTAACAAAGTGAATACTGAAACAGATTGATTCTTAGCCCAAGAGCAATACATTGACCTTTTCTATTTAGAATTCACCACTGCTCACGATGGTTCCATCTCCTCCCTTTCTCTCTTACTTACTCACTCACGCCCTCCCTCCTAGACTTGTCCCACGCACTATAATCACCACCATCCACCAGAATAGCACGTGTGAGTGCCCGGCTGGTTTGGAGTTTGGGGAAATGCTTAATGCCCACGGACCAGCTGTTGCGAGCAGGAATTGGAACGTATTATGGAATTTCTCTCGGACTTCTCCCTCTATATATACGCTTTCTGGCTTCTGCTCGCCACTCCCTAAGGACAAGAAGCATTGCTCAAACAGCGCAAAAGGTCAGTGTACCAGAGTAAATGCTATTGGGGACGGGAGCACAACGTATCCCCCCCCCCTCTCTCCCCATGACTCCTCCCCCCTGCCCCATCCCTTCTTCACATCATTACCCCCCCCCCCCCCCCCGAACACCTTGTTCATTGACCTAGTCGTGTACCCTTCCAATCGTATAGAAATGAGCTGACTAATAAGAGCGCTGCTGGAGTGGCGTTAAGAATAGACAGGGTTTTACTTCCTTGTTTGGGTTGTTCAACGTCCGGTGGGGCCTTTATTCTCTTTTTTAGACAAAACTGGCTTTCACAAGGTAATAATTTTCGCTTGTTTTGGATAGATATCCAGAATGCTGCTTGTCCAATTACAGCAGCTTCATGTCAAGGTGCAGTTAACACTTTACGGACCGCATGATACCTTAATGCAACATGCCCTTGGTCGTCACTACGCATGAATCCAGCCCTGGCAAGTAACTCGCATTCAAGCATCATGCTAGCCCTACAGGGTTGAGACACTCCCAGAGGGTCGACATGATGCACCAATGCAGCACCGGCAAGTTACTTGCCTGGGCTGCATTGGTGCATCATGATGACACATGACACCCGTCCTAAAAGGGTTAGAGGCAGGCCATTAGTGGTGGGTGCGTGGTATGATTTAATCTCTGGTGCACGGTATCGCCTAGGGGGCTCACTATCTCTCTAGTGTATAGTCTCAACTGGGAAACTACAGCCACCCTACTATTTTGTGATTTGACAGCCCCTTGAAAATATGTTAATTTTTCTAAAGCCTAAGAAGTCAGGCGTCTCCGATTTAAAATTAGGTTGTTTTGGAATTACATAGATTACTCAATAGGGCTGCAGCAGCTTGGCCATCAGATGTGATTTAATTCGAATGATTACTAAAAGCTACAGCATGTTTTTTTATGTTGATGGGATCCTAGGGACCATGAAAAGTGACGTTGTGGCCGTGATATCTCGTGCAGGCTATATGAAAATGGCCATTGATTATACACATTTTCTGTTATTCTGGTAAAAGCAAAATAATATTAATTTTGTCTTCCACTCAATGAGAAAGATTCCACACCCACTATAAAGAACATAGAAACATGATTTGTAGTTCTACATGTGTTCCTGAAGTCAGGGAATTCAGATTTATGATTTATGAGAACATAGGTGGCAGCCATCTTGAATTTTTAATGAGGTCAGGCAGTGAATATCTGAATATCTTTAATAATGTGGTTTCCAGTTGTTATCATCATGCAGGACCATTTTTTGGTTCAGGAAACCTATCTTTGATATAATGAAGTGATAAAACTTGAAACTTAGCATGATGTATGCGACAGCCATTTTGAATAATTAATGATATTGATGGCATAATGTACCAAAACAGACTGACAGTTATGAACTATCTGATTCTCAAAATAGGAACACAATTAATATTGAAATGCTGCATTTCTTGGGTCAAGACATGAAGATTCCTTATTCATTAGGAGCTATATAAGTGGCAGCCATCTTGGATTTTGAATGAGGTTGGGTACTGGAAGATCTGCTTTTTGTAAATACCTGCCGTGTTGGGGTCAGACGCGCCAAATAGTAAGAAAACAGGCAAGCTTCCGGCTATAAGATTCATACTCAAACCTCACCATGCCTTCATCAAAATAGTAAGAAACCTTCATATATAATGAGACCCAAAGAGACCATTTTAAGTCTTATTGTTATGATTATAGGGATGTTAGCCCCTCTGGGGAGGTGGTTCATCCTTGGTAAAATACCAATAAATCAGCTGTTTTGAAGGTGTTTTCTCCATACAATGAAGTCCCTATACTCCTTACATGAGACCTCTCTGGCGCAGTTTGAACCCTTCTAGAGGGTCCCTTATTTCTGTTTACTACCTCCACCTCACCCCAAACTAAAAGCTATGGAATAACACCCCCCCCCCCCCGCTCGCCTCCATATTACATAGTACGCCAGAATGACGGGATCTTCCAACATTCTCAAGCTTGACATGTCTTGGGAGTAAGACAGTGCTGTGGTTAAAAGATGTGTATGGGGTATGGAGAGGCCAAGAGCAACCCATGCCTAACACCAATCCTTGGGTGTCACTCCAAGTATCAGACAACCACTCCCTCAATATTTCCCAGTGCACAGCATTACCTCACATAATATGTATCATACCTGTGAGTGGGACAGTGGTGTGGTTAAAGCCCACAGCCACTCCCCCCCCCCTCCAATGCCTCAGAATGAGTGAGCTGGGTCTTTTTGATCACCCTGGCAGGTGTATACATACACTACAGCTGGTAGAGGGATACTGCACTTCAAGTCAAATCTGGCTTCAATAATTGGTCTTACATTGAAATATGTATTCATCTGTCACCAAAGTTTGATTTCTACTGATCTGCTCTTTATCCCCTATGGAGGATGGCATAGATCTGCCAGGCCTATGTTGTATTTGCATATACCTTAATATTGTAACAACACCAGATGTTGAGTGTATGCAGATGTAGCAGATGTTGAGTGTATGCCTATCTTTGACAGATCCTTAGTACTGCAATGACATAGCTACGGTTACCTACCCTTCCCCATAATAAAAAAGCAGGGTTTTGTATTATCTTCAATAACCTTTAGGGTTCAGAGTATCTATTTACCACCCATTCTTTTCATTTTCTTTTCAATTTCAGTTCAGAGACTTAACTTAAATGGGAGGATTCCATTGGTGTACCCATGTTTTGGAGCATGTTTTGGAGCCGGTCTTATACAACATACTCATAGAGGTGCTAATTTGTATTCCCTACAGCGGTACAGGGGGTTTAAAGTTTAGGCTAGGGAGGGTCATTAGGGGGCGGGGTGGTGGTGGAAGCAGCTCAATAAACTCACCAACATCTAGACAGTGGAGGGGGTGTTTCTGTTGAGAGAACAGCCAGATTTCAAAATTATAACAGTTGGGAATATAATGAACTGGATTTTATTTGAGGATAATCTTTGCATAGATCTATTAGTCAGACTTTCCCACAGATGTCATGCATTTTCTTCAAACAGATATTCAGTAAAGACATAGATATTCAAAATTATTCAAAATATTTATCAGAGCTCTTCACCCAACCATTTATGAGACCTCCTGTGGGTTCAGAGGCTCTTCTGTCCCTTATATAGCTTCCCCTCCCCTTTACATTGTCTCTTGTCTGGGGTAGTGACCATGTAAGATCTGGACTCAGATGTATTGACATCAATTCTGATTTAGAGTCATTTTCAGGCTTCCTCCCACCCCACCATCCATCAGTCTATGCATTTCACCACTTAATTGGGGAGGGGGGGGGGGGTTATTTCTTGTTTTGTTAGGTTATAGGAGATGTTGACATTATATCTCAGCTATAAATATCATCGAACTACAATGTATAATTAGTGTAATATCAAGCGGTGTTCTGGCCTATGAATACACATGGGGTGGGGAACTAGGCATATAATGGAAGCGCGGGGGGGGGGGGGTTGTAACCATTGGTGGGATAAGTGAAAAAGAATTAAAGAGACATTGGAAAATAGTATTATCTATTTTGGCAAAGGTTTCCAAAAAGCTCATGTATCTTTATCATATCAATGATGATGTCTTTCCCAAAAGGGGTTATATTCATAGAATCACAAGAATATAAACTTTAGTGGTCTCTTTGGGTCCCATATCAAATTTGTGGTGAGGTGCTAAAGCCATTCATGTATGATAGATACATTATAAGAGGTCTGATGGTTGGAGTGGCTAGATGTGCTCAGGTGGACCTTCTCATGAAATGTTTTCTTATTGTGTGGAGGGGGGGGGGGGAGGGGATCTGGGCCCCCCTTCATATCCCCTACCCCTCCTTTAACCCCTGACAGCTGGATTTCTTGTAACTCAGTGCAATTTTGTGCAATATATTGGCTTGCCGCGTGGAAGGGGTTAAACACATGACTGTCTTACTCCAGGCCAATGTGTATTTGAATGCCTATTGATGTTAACAGATCCTGACTCCTCATTCTGCATACAGTACAATATGGAGATATTGGAGGGGGGGGTATTTGATGGGTATTGCTGCATGCTGAGGGAGTGTGTGTGTGGGGGGGGGGGTCTAAGGGAGTAGTTAACAGAAACAGGGGGCCCTCCAGAACGGTTTAATCTGCCTGGTTAGGTCTTATATTTTGTTCTATGGCAGTATAGGGACTTGATTGTATGGCCTTCGAAATGGCTGATGTATCAGTATTTTACCAAGGACTAACCCTCTAACCCTCTACACCCTTATAATACAAAAATATGACTTTGATTGGTCTCTTTGGGTCCCATATGAAGGTTTATGAACATTTTGATAAAGGCATGGTGAGGTTTGATTAAGAATCTGAAAGTCTGAATTTTGGTTGTTTCCTCACTATTTGGCTGATCTCATTAAATATTCAAAATGGCTGCCTTTATGCATTATGCCAAGTGTTAACTCTCAACTCCTTACCATCAGAAATAATGTTTCTTGATCTAAGAATTCGTTCTGCATGCTGATATGAACTAGAAATCACATTCTCAAAAGAAATTCGTGTATTCTGGTGCCCGACCTCATTACAAATTCAAGATGGCTGCCACATAAGTTCTCATAAATGATGAATTTAAACTCCTTGACCTTGGAAATGTATATTTTGAACTTAAAATTATGTCTCTATGTTGATTACAACTAAAGATATGTTATTTTCAATAATTTATAACATTTTGGCGGCCATCTTGAATTTTTTGGTGCCTGCACGAGCTTTCATCATGACAACATCACTTTTCTCCATCCAGATGACTTGGAGAACATAAAAAAACATGCCATAGCTTTTAGTAATTCCCAGAATTAAACTCCAGAAATATTGCTCTTTTGGAGGGTCTGCTGCAGCCCTACAAGTCATGTATGAAATGTAAAGGTTCATTATGTCTACATCAATTGTGACAGCTCTTTGGGGTCGTTATTGCAGTTGGTACCCATCCTATACTGAGTACCCCCCACCCCCGGGCGGTATCGGTATCAGGAGCAGCTCAGGGGCAGCCTATGCAGGGGGCAGTAATGAGGGGTGGTGAGTCTACTGTTGAGTGAGCTATTTGATTGCTCCTTATTAAATCACCAGACGTATGTGCAAAGGCATAACTCTGTCACTCAGATGATTAGACTCGTTATTTATATACCCATACTACTACAGTAAGGTGTATGAACGAAGGGCCTGTCCGTTATGCCAGGGGTGTGATTTTGCAGGTGAGTGTACACCTAGGTAGGCTATGTATAATTCTATACTTCAGGGAATGATACACCATTGAAGATGGAAACAGACATTGCCAGTTTATTACTATAGGTTAAATAGTTGAGGCTCATGGCCAGTTTAGCAGTTTAGCAGATTCTATACTCTACTTATAATATTTTGTGGCACATCCATTTAGTATTCACTCTTTATGGTAGCATCTACAATACTACCATGTGGATTATTAATCTTTATGAAGGCTGTTTCCTGAGCATGCCTGGGAAAAGGGCCGGGCACATGGTGTGTATCAGAGATAAATATCAATTATAGTGTGTTCCTTAAAATTTCAAATCCACCATAAATCCTTCTTTAAGGTCAGAGGAGGATAACACTCAATCAACTTATATGATTTATTTGGGATCTTAGTGGATGTACCCGAGCTAGATTGTTGGTACCTCTGATATGTCACTATATTTGTAATCGTATTGAATTAGATAGCTTACTCATAAGTGGTAATAATATATTGTGTTGAATGTTTTCAAGCAGCTTAATATCATTATATTAACAATATCCCATGACAGCCCAGCTTTACATACTACTATACTTTACCAAGAGATACTGTCAGATTGATTCAGATAGGAAGCCCTAATAAACTAAGGTATATATACATAAAGATGCAGTTGTATATATTTACAATGGCATTTAACTGTGATAATAACGTTAACATTGCTTCCTAATCATGTAACTATGTATCCTACATTGGATGGTACATGTGTTTGACCGTCAGTAATGCCAACCTATGACGTTTTCTGTGGAATGATCCAAATACCAGACAAGACACCATAAATGTCAATGCACTCTAAGGTCTCTGCTGTCAGGAGCTGGTCGGGAGACGTTCTGACACGGCTCCATAATGAATCAGACAAGTAGTAGCAATAAAGTAAGATACCTACTTTGGAATATGGAAGCAGCATTTAACTAGTAATATATATCATAGACTGGGCAAAATCCTCACAAATATCATTCTAATCACCCCAAAGACACTCAAAAAGCAATAGCAGCCATTTTGTTTTCTGGAGAGGTTTCATGTGGCAAAAAACCTATGTTTATTCTAGCAGTGGCCTAGAGTTGACTAGGCTTACAAATCCCTTTCATTTGAGATACAACATGACTAGGAGTGATGACAAATTATTTTCGTTTTTTTTCTCAAAAATCAGTGGCAGCCATTTTGTTTTTCATTCTATAATCCCTTCATTTTGAAGTGTTACATGACTAGGAATGATAGATAACATAGGTTTCATAGGATTTCTCAAAAACGAATGGCAGCCATTTTGTTTTTGTAGAATTCACATAGAAGGAGCCATTTCTGAGCTTGGCAAGTGTGATATTCGGATTCAGCACACCCAAATTACCTCACTGAATCGTTACGTATGGCATATTCATGTAATTGTGCAAGTTAGGGAAATTATGTTGGCACCCGACTATTACAAAACATGCATAAAACACACTATGGGCACACCAACTTATACAAAAGGGAAAGTGTAAATAATTGGTTGTATTTTTTGTACGTATACAGTAAAATCTACTGTAGGTGCACAGCAGAATCTGCTGTAAAGCTACAGTAGATGTTATAATGTTATAGTACATTTTACTGTGTATCTGCACTTACTTTTCACGGTGTAGGTTTGGACACCTTGTAAGAGATACTGTGAATATACGTATTGGTCATGTTGTAGCAGTTGGGCGTGGACAATATGCGCTATATATATATACATATATATTCTAGCAATGGAATAATGACACAGTAGATACATTTGCCCTAGTCCTTCCAACACATACTCGGTAGAGGTAGGCACTTTATTGCAATTGAACAAAGTGAAAAAGAAAAGAAAAGTGCTCCTCCTTTGGGAATTTGAATGGCTGTGACCAAAGAGGACCGGTACTCACCCAGGTAGAGGGTGACCCCTGGTGAGTGAAAGGAGAATTAGCATTAGTTTCCCATGAGGCTTATGATATATACATATAGTTCATATGATTAACTATGTTACACATATTCTAGCAATGGAATAATGACATAGTAGATACATTTGCCCTCGTCCTTCCAACACATACTCGGTAGAGGTAGGCCAAACCCAACAACAACAACATTTGCCCAATCATCGACCTACTTAAAGTCAGCCAGGCGCAGAGCAACAACCAAGTCCTTCTGTTTACGAGAGTCATAAGTGTCAGATAAGTACAAGAGCACTGCCCAACTCTTCCAGTCCCCATAGTTCTTCACATCATGTAGGGGAATGAAAGTTGACAAGAAGGAAGCCGAGCCACAACGCACACTATGTGTAGAGTAGTGCCCAACCAAACCCACTGCCTTGTATGCATCCTTGAGCCTAGTGTTGTATGAATTATAATTGTACATGAACAAAGGCTGAGTACCCTTATGGCTGGTCCTGGATAGATATAGCTTGAGGTAAGACAGGGGGCACAGTACACTGCCCTGTGACTGGATAACTGGAATCCTGTTAACACGTTCCCGGTGCTGAATAGTTTTAGAACTCGTGATGACCACATCCATACCCGAGTCATTAAAGTTGATGTTCCTCGCCTGATGTTGTGGTTGAAGCTAATGGGGTGATGACACTAAATGCCCCACCCTTAGTAGGCAACGGAATAACAAGGTTAAAGCTGTCCAGAACTTTAAGTCTGCCAACACTGACAAGTTCAGTGTCTTGAATATATGGTTGAGATCCTCCTGCGAGAGAGGCAGAGCTGGGTGAATGAAAATGTATGTAGTTTATGGCTTTAAATACATTTTATATCATCTTTTAAATGATAACAACAACCCCAACCTGGATGCGCCAAGAACTTCCAACAATGAAGTTGGTTCTCCGTGACAAGTACAAAGACGAGCACTGCAAACGTGACCTAGTTGAAACGGCACCACATGACCTAGTTTTTGCTTGTGAAGAGCAACAATGGGGTGGAGGTGAGGTCATTGGCTCAAAATGCTATGAAAGAGGCTTCTACCCGGGCAAGAATGAATTTGGAAAACTGTTAATGCAAATCAGAAGTGAACTCATTAATCAATAACTAAATTGGGTACATTTATGTCTAAGCAATACATCTCAAGTGTACGCCCAATATCATATATGGGTGTCTAGGCACCTCCTTGTGTTTGCCCTATACAGCCCGCCCAGACGACAATCAGCTGATCGCGGCCTCCGGTCTCTAGACTGTAGGCTATTTATAGACTCGACTTTTGTGACTGTTACATACCCCGGGGTTTTCACCACTGGCACACACGCCTATATACGGACCCACTACCATTCACATAGAACAAGGACTCTTGTATTGAAAGTGTGCATATAACTATCTGGGACTCACAAAAACACCAAAATGGAGTACGTGAAGGTGTATGGAGACGACAGAATATCACACATGGCTCTCTCCCTTAGTAGGGACTGTAATTATGTTAAAAGTGTCAGTGCTATTCCCCATGCGTGCTTGGAGAAAATCAGTCTGAGTATAATCAAGGATTTACTAGAGGAACCTCCCAGTGCGATTTATATTGCTGCAGGTCTGGAGAATCTACTATCACTAGACCATCTTACCAGGGCCGTTGGTGTAAAATACAGCACTGAATTGATGGCAATTAATGCAGTCAAGGAGCGTATGGATACACTGCGAGCCATAGTTTATGAACATGATCTTGAACTACCTGTGGTATTCTGCAAGTTACCCCAGATTGATCTAATCCAAGGCAACCCGTCAGTACCGTCTATACTTGATAGGATGAATCTGGCTAACAGTATACACGGTATAAATGAAATCATCCAGAGGGAAAATGCTGCTACTAGTGTCGGTATTATGACACCTGGTTTTGATGCATTTACTCTGAAGTACCGCCCACTATCGCCACACTATAGACTGGACCAATCCCACCTGTGGGACGGTCATTTCCCGGAGATGAAGGATATTACCAGTATGAGGGAGATGCTTGCTGCCAGCATCACCTTTAACGTGAGGAACATGCATCAATGAACTGGCTCCAGACTACATGCATTGATCTACATACTATGAGACTGTTGCTAAAGCTGGCGTTTAAGTTCATGTTCACCAGTTTTGCTGAAAACACAACTACTACAATTTGGCATTCAAACTCTAGACATACCAATTACCGGTAGTATGTTTATACAATGAGACTATTGTTAAAACCGTCGTTTAAGTTCATGTTTACCGGTTTTGATTTATACTCAAGTATTATATTTTGGCACTCCTATATCTGAAGACATGCCAATTACCGTAAGTAAGTTTATATATAAATTTATGCCGCAATCATATAATTCCATGATAAACAATATACAATGAGGAAACAACGATCGGCGTTTATGTTCATGTTTACCGGTCTTGCCCGACAGTGTATATGCATGTGCAATATAATTGTGTTTTCTACAACGGACTCTAATCAATATTGAAGAAATATCTTCTAGCACAACATAACCTTCTCATGACGCATATCTAACTGGACTCACAACAATGATATTCACCCTGTGATATAAATGGCTTTATTCACAATATAATATATCCTCTCAGCATTATTAGTCATAATTCTCTGGACTTACATATATGGACATGAAAACCCAGACGAACAATGGTCAACTAATCATATCAAATTATGACTTTAATTATACTAGGACCACCATAATATAGAACCCTGGTCTACCTTAATGCCATCAGGAATAAATCACTTCTATGTTTCAAAAAAATGCCTTTCTTATTTTACAAAAGGACGATACCTATAACAAGGATTCAATCTTTTCTATTACTGTTTAATGAATGTAGAGTGGGAGCCCTACATACATCAACTATCAGTTAAACAACACCTAGTTCAAGCCCGAGTCTACAGACCCATCGCCTCGCTCCAGTCTCTTAAAGCGTGACTGAAGTGTTAGTATAAACTATATGTACAAGATATTATAATGTCAACAACTGAAACCACTGTGATGCACCCAGAGGAGCCATTTTTGGCCGTAGGACCTGCACCACACCTGATGCCCACAATGCGTGCGCACAGGCCTTATGTTTGCACTAACTGTTATCTGTGTTATTTATCAGTGTGTCCCTATCTATATTATCCTGTACAAGACCGTGCTACAATGTCTATTAATGTACATGACAAACACAAAAATGGACAATTAGCCATTCTACTGACGTACATGGTGTCAGTAAACCGATGTTATGGGCTTAGCAGCAGCCTCCAATTGAAAATATGTATGAATGGAGTGTTACAGTCGTCATCTCTCCTTTCCTAACGGCTAAGGAGTTGAGTGAGGTAAAAGGCTTTAAGTTATATTGCCACAATACTAGAAGTCTAATGTCAAAAATACAACAGATGAGGAAACACTTTGACTCTAACCTGGACTATATGTGCATCTCCGAAAGTTGGCTCACTGAGGCCATACCTGACCACCTAGCTCATTTACACGACATGGACATATTCAGGCAGGACAGAGAAAATGTCGATGCTGAACTGGCAGGTGGGGTGGCGTGTTATGTTAATAAAAAGCATGCACCTTTCACTACTAGGATTGATGAGTGCTGCCTTGTGAACAACGACATTAAGGTCTTGACTATAGTCTCTTCATCCCCCACTGCTAGGCACAGGGCAATCATCACTGTATACAAACCCCCAAGGGGTAAGGTACCTGTGTTTATCAAGGCCCTGGAGAATATCCTAAAACATGCAAGTGTAATTGGTAAAGAAATCTGGATTGCTGGTGATATAAACGTGGACGCTCTGAAAAGGAATAGTGCCAAATATAAGAAAATACTTCGTTTTCTGAGAACTCATAATCTCAAGCACCTACCTACAGGTGTGACTCGACTCCCGCCCCTTGGTGCAACTAAAATTGACCATGTATATACCAACTCTAGATTTCCGTGCAGATCTGGTAACGTGAATGAGTATATTTCCGATCACATACCCATATATGCCATATGTAAAAAGGAGAGGAATTCACATGATAAGGTCAAGGTCATGGGTCGTAGTTATAAACATTATGATAAGGATGCACTGATTTCCCATATAGCTGACTTAGCGACCGACGAGAACACCAGCACTCTTGACTCAACGGAATTCTGTGGCCTAGTGACGTCAGGTGTAAAGACGTATCTTGACATGACATGTCCTATCAAGGAAATTAATGTGCCGACCACCCCAGAACCTGGTTTTGATGATGAGGTCAGACAATTTATAAAGGAGCGTCACTGTGAATTACGACGCGCAGTGGCATTTAGAGGAATGGGTCGGAATCCACATTACAAAAGAGCTGTGAGGCTCCGCAGGAAAGTAAATAAGAAGGTACGCCACAATGTGGCAAAGGATGTGCGAGGGAAACTCTCTAGTTATAAAAATAATCCCAAGAAGCTTTGGGAGAAGCTGAATGAACTCTGGAAAGGGAAAAGGACTAACATACGAATCAGTCTACTTCATGAGCAAACTGGAGAAGTGATCAGACATGAGGACACAGCGGGCCATATAAATGGTTATTTCTGTAACATTGGATTGAACCTGGCCGATAAATTAACGCACCTGCCCGGCAATCACGACAGACATGATGCATTTCTAGTAAGGAGCGATGAACCCGTTGATCATGACGATGTAAATGCGTACACTCCTGAACTTGTCTTTGAACCAATTAATGCTCAATCTCTGGGTTTTATAGTTGATGAAATTGATGTGACAAAATCATCCGGCATAGATAACATACGCTCACATGTTATCAAGGACACAATGAGAGGAAACGGGGATATTTGGTCCTCTATGGTCAATAGGTGCATTGAAGAACGGAACTTCCCAGGAGAACTCAAATCCGGCACCATTGTTCCATTACCCAAGACAGGCAATATCCGCAATGTCACAAACTGGCGACCGATAACACTATTGCCCATAGTAGGCGAGGTACTGGAGCGCATAATTTACAGACAATTGCTAGACTACGCCCTACAGAAGGATCTAATCTGTGAAAATCAGTTTGGATTTCTACCAGACAAATCAACCGGTCTGGCCATCTTCTACTTGACAAATATTTTGTATAGTGCTCGTAACAAAGGTGAATTCGCAATGGGTGTCTTTCTAGACATCACCAAGGCCTTCGACGTAGTCCACCACGGTAGACTTCTGATCAAGTTAAAAAAGTTAGGCCTTACCCATGCTGCTCTCCAACTCCTGTCAAGTTACCTCCAGGACCGAGAATGCTGTACTCTAGCAAATAACTCACGATCACCTATGAATGAGGTCAAATACGGCGTGCCACAAGGAAGTATATTGGGCCCGCTACTCTTCCTGGTCTACATCAACGACCTACCCGAAGTAGTCAACCATGGAAGAGTCATACTCTACGCCGATGACCTGGTATTAGTCACTCGTGCCAAGGACCCCAATAGGGCACTGGCCCTCATGCAAGCCGACCTCGATTGTATCAACACCTGGTGCAAGACAAACAGACTGACCCCAAACCTGAAAAAGTCAAAGGGGATGTGGTTCGCCCCTGACTCGAAACTAGGACAAACAACGAACCTACATGTGAAATTGAACGATGAACCAATGCACAATACCTCACAATTTAAGTACCTGGGGGTATGGCTTGATAGCGCGTTGAAATTCAAAAAACAATTGGACGAAACAGTCATTAAGGCTGACCTGAGCGTTAGACAGTTACAGAGGATCCGCTACTTTATAAATAGGGACGACTCTATATGCCTATTCAAACACGCTATAGTCCCACTTCTTGAGTATGGGGATTTTCTGGTGGAATCTGCCCCAAAGTCTCACATCAAGCAGTTACAAACCGTTCAGAATAAAGGACTTCGGGCGTGTCTGCGTGTAAAGCCACTGGAACTGTCGACAAATGCAATTCATAAAAAATGTAGTGTTGAAAGACTTGCCCCCAGACGTAAACGCCACCTGGTATCTCTTATCTACAAGGTCGCCCAGGATCCGAACAACCGAGTCGTACAACATAACAGGACTTGGTCTGACAGAAAGGTCAAACTTAAGGTCGAACGCCCAAAACGTGAAAAGTACAAGAAGGGACCTCTATACCGAGGCATGAACCTTTGGGATCAAGTCCCTCATGATATACAGAAGAGTGACTCTAGCTACATACTTAAAGCGAAAATTGCAAAAATTAAATTTAAGTAATGAATCTCTCACTCATATAATAACTCCTACCTTATTAATAAGTATACTTGGACATTGTCTCAATGGACTGCTGCTGCAAACCCGGATATCAATATAAAGCACGCACTTAACTAAATGATAAGTAAGGAAAAACTTAACGTATGGACAATAAGACGTAAAACTCCCTCTCTTATTGATATACACACTGACTTTATCACAATCGTTCCGTCCCTGTTCGCTATGACTTCGTTGGAAGATCGCATTATTTTATGTGAAATGTTGTCAATAAAACTATTAAAAAAAAAAAAAAATTTGCATATTCAAAATTTAATCAGCTATGGTGGTCTAGTATTGCTTGAATTCTCTAACATAATTATATACATTAACTCTCTGGAAATGCTGCTAAAGTGAGATTTTGATAACGGCCCATACTTGAATTATCATAGCATCAAGACCTTTATTCCAAATGCCTTGGGAATTAATAACCCAAAAATTCATGACGGTCTGAACATGAAAATCAAAGTGTAACATGTGATATGGAAATCCGCTCGATTCTGATCCGTTTGAGGCGCCCATTTCGGATTCGCACATTACGCTATTTTCCTTATTATAGTCATAACCCTCAATATAACATTATCAGATTATACCATTAATTGATGGGAGCTCATTATGATCTAAGGGGTCATACGGGGAAGGCTTATCAAAGCTGTCTCCATGAATTGGAATGACCCAACTGTTAATCACATTGACAACATCATTAAAACATTCTATTTCTTTTTACAATAAAGGTGTAGCATATTATATTTGCTTGGACTTTTTTATTGGACTCGTTTGAAGAATATCGGGACTTTCCATTGTTAGGTATAATTTCAATACTAGAGAACACCTTTAGAAAACTTAAAGGATTTCAGAAGAGGGGCTGATCGCCTTGAGATGCCAACTAATCAACCTTTCATGAGTCTGTGTAATGATGTGGCAGTGTTGATTTGAATTACTTGTGAACAATTCTTTCGAAACCAATGATGGCAGCCCTATATAAATGGCTATTATCTGTAAGAGTAGGGGAAATGAATCTCGGATAATGAGTACTTCCCTCCCGTGTAGGAACAGAGATGAAACAAACATGACTATTATTAGATCAACCAGAATTAACTGTTCTAGATCTCTATCCTTGGTATATAAAGCTAGATGTGGACATGACGTCCACTTTGTAAATTGTATCTGTGTATCGTATGCATACATCCCCAATATAACTTTTAGGGTTGGTAATTCTTATACTGTGAGGGTATAACGTAAAGCAAGCATAGGACCCATGAATATTCTGCTGAAGTTACTTTCAAAGTGTGCATCTTTTTCATACTTCCCCGCTCTCAGTACTGATCCATAAAAACACTGGACCTCTTTCAGATTGATATATTTCAGTAACATGGCCTGTTTAAGACTGCCTTCATGTCGGAAGTTATTCCCAACTATTAGGGTATTTTGTGTCTTAATTAATAGTCAAAATTGTTCTGGACACCATAGAAGCTCACCGACTTACCTACACATTACCTTACTCACTCCCCCAATGCCATGATCTATTCCCAACCTACCCTAAAGCCTATGGGACTGACTGATGAACAAACCTGCTTAGATTCAATTCAATATAGTCATAGAGATTTAATTGCCTCTGGTACAGTACGTCTATACTTCCTCGAAGGAACATTATATATCTGCTTTTTATGGTTAAATATCTCTTTATAAACTAGTAGTCGAGATACGGTAATAATTGAAGTATACATTCATCAGTGTTTATAAGGACTTTAAAACATTTAAACATGACTGATGGACAAAGGGATAGGTCTGGGCCCATACAACATCAAACTCGTCATCACATGAAATCTTTTTACCCCATTAGAGATGGCAGACTTAGTTGACTGTGGTTACTTTCATATCATCATTAATGTCTCTGTATAGGAAGGTATCATTTCCTAATAATGTTATATAATTATCCTCTCCTCCTATCATTATGTCTTAATTGAGAGCATTTCTATCCTTCATAGCAGGCCCATGCAATATGGCATAAGTATGAATATCCTAACCGAACATTATTAAATATAGTTTCAGTTACAGAAAAGGTGTCCATGTGTACACATGTGTATGCTTTTGAAGATTTTACCTAGAACGACCTTTTAAATAAACTGAGTTTGTAATATGATAATATTCTTTCATTATATAGGTTTTCTATGATCTAAGTTGTTGTAGATATCAATCAGTAGAATTGATGACTTCTGGTCATCAATATTATGACCTTATGTGATAAATCTCTGCAGGATGACCCTAACTCATCTAAGGTAATGAGTTTTAAAATGCCTAGGTTTTCAGTGTGCTAATACACCTAAGGTAATGAGTTTTAAAATGCCTAGGTTTTCAGTGTGCTAATACACGCGATAGTTATCCGGTTTATGCACTTAATCCAGTTTAATAATGCTTTTCGGTGCCAAACGTGGATGACCATGGTATATAACAAAGACTAAAATGCCATGAAATATGGAAACAAGTATTGCTGCTTTATTACTGGGCTAATTGATATAGCCATGGTCAGTTTGGCGGCTCTATAGACTATATACACATATATAATGCTGTGGTATCAGTGGGTACATTCCCCTTTAGTATAATATGTCATTTACGTCCACATTTACAATCATCATTAATCCTCAGCAGGGCTCATGCTTTGGTATGAAAATGAAATGGTCTGTTCATTCAAATCTTAAATCCGGGACGAATTCTGTTAACAAAATGACACGTTATTACTAATACTATGCCATATACAATTCCATGCGTAAAAATACTTTTGCATTGTATAAGCTTGAATGAATAATATTCATTTAATTTAATTTATTTTTATTATTCAATCGTTAGTATATTATACTTCACATAATTATAAAGAAGTTCAGACCTCTCGTGTATTCTACAAAATTCCTACTGCAACAATGTATCCTCAGATGATAATTATGGTGTGATACGCAGTTACCCCACTGCACCCATGCAGACCCATTGTGTATGGACTGTGTGACCTGGAACAGGATAGGGATAGCTGACAGGACACCATAGAAGTAAAACCCCTATAAGGTTTCGGATGTCAGATACTGTTCAGGATCCCTGATGCAAGATAATTACCTAGATCTATAATAGGCAGACTTTTCAGACTAGATTAACCTAGAGTCGGGCACATTCAGATGTCCGGATCTGGACCAGGTATGTGTCCGGCTCATGGTGGTTCTATTGTTACACTAAGTACCCAGGGAAACTATCTGCAGAAATGCTTGTTCATGGAATAAATTGATTATACATCCACTCGCATCTAAGAAAATGACAACTCTATACCACCCCCTTTGTTTAACTATCCTATAAAACGTTCACCTGTATATTGCCACAGGGGTATTATCTTATCAGAAGATTTCCCCAAACATTGCATCGTTTTTGTTTTCAAAAGAAGGAGTTTCAAGTTAACTGTTTACCCCCTTTGACTGCTGACTGCCGCAAAGTCGGGTGACCTAAAACGTCCTTCTGTCTTTTTACTTTTTTGCCTCAATCAACCAATTATAATGGGCCGAAGACAGCAGATAAATCATTTCGCTAATGTTGTTAAATGATTTTAGTTCTTTTGCCAAGTATTATTGGCATTGTTTGAAGAATATCAGGCCTCAGCATTCTAATACGTAGTTCAATACTTGCAGACGCTTCCCGGAAACATAAAACAAGCTAGTTATCCCAGAGAAATGTAGTTATCTCCATGACAATGCAAGTCAGTTTCATCGTCATTAGCTGGACAATGACAATAAGATGTATTAAATTATCATTAACAACTGGATTTAATGTTATCTGAAACAGTAATTTCACTAATGTGATGGGTCACGTAATACAACCCCTTTAACCTGAACTTGAACTAGAGATGGGACAAACATCTTTATCAGATGAAACTGAATTATTCTGGAGATCTCTACCCATCACCGTGTGGTGTTACACATTAATTGTACATGTGGCCATCCTGTCTACTATATCAGGAGATTAACCTCTTAATTGTGGACATCAAACAGCACATAAATATCTATCAGGACACAATTACGTTCTCAGTCTCTGAACCAGGAACTCCTTACCGTTACACTCGGAAACTGAAGCATTGTTTTACAAAAGAAAAGAGTACGGTTGATGGTAACGAAGGTAATCGTGACAGTTTGCACTATAGACGCTGCGGGACTAGTGAATCCACCCCCTCAAGTACACGAATGTTCTCTAGACATCATTACTGCTTAGTTAGTTTTGTCTCAATAATGATTTAATAAGGCAAAGTTAACAGACAGCTGTGGCTTGGATCATAAATATCATTGTTGCATTTCTGTTGTGGAAATGATCTCCTGAATAATGCATTTTAGAGTAATGTTTTTGGAAATGTTAATCTAGGGATATTAACTCAAAATGGGATTTCACCTAATGAAATGATGATGATCTAAATGCACCTCTCCTAGAGCAATACCACATTTCAATATCTGAGCTAAAATCATTTTTACGATGTGTGATTTGTAATAGAAGCAGTGCAATTCAACAGTTAAATAATAAACTAATGCATTTTGACAGCGATGGGTATCATTTGTAATGGCTCTTGCAGAACATAATCGATAAGTAGAGCTCCATATCATGCACCACTTAAGTTATTGTGTGAGAACTAGAATACAGGCGTGGTGATACAAGTGAGACTACGTCATAACCAAACTAACCATGCAGGTAATATGACGTGCTCTTTATCAGACACGACCTTTATCATAGACTGTTTGTAGACGATGACTACAACGGATTGTTAATTAGCATTTTGTTGTGTTTTAAAGACTTCGATCTCGCCTGAAAGTGATTAAGTTTGATTGTATAAATTAAGGTTTTGTACTGTACTCAAGAAAATATTGTTCTAAATTAATTGTACCTGTTTATTGTTTTAACAAACATAAACTTTCGTTTCTTGAAAAGACAACCAATGGTGCTGTTGAGCTCAGTGTAACAACATAGGCTTAATGAATTCGAATATATCTATTGATACAACCAGTTAGCAAATGTTAATGGCACTATATCATAATATCCCTAATTAATCGATCATTATTCTCCCCTGTCTGAAAAAAACACTGATACTTGAAACTTATCCTTCCGCCCAGACACCTTCCCTTTTTAATGCTATATTGATCAGACTAAGTGTACTTTAGTGGTTAGAATGTGGTTGCATCAAAATTCAACTCATCACACCCCGAATGATATTGCATTAGGATACCAATTATTCCATGAGGTAAAACGTGAAGTAGACGTGATGACATGCCTCTTAGAGGTAATCGGGTTATAACCCACGACAGGGCCTCTCTCAATGGGCGCGCAACATCTGATGGAAACGTTTGTTTGAACAAGGATTTAAAGCACGGCTCAGGCATTTCTGGCACTGTGATCCCATTAGATTAAAGAGGGAACATTCATAAATGATGTCACCGGCTGGGGTGGGCGGTGGTGGTGGCCGCTACTTTTAAGGACCATGTTGCCCAATGCCGTGACAAAGGGGTATTGACAAAGGTATTAAAACAGTTGACGTCATCTGTGAAAGTGCCTTCCCTGGAAAGACATTATCTTACAGTTGAAAAAGTCCATTAAACGTCTCTCGTCTAATGGTTTTCCAGAAACACTAGTCTGCTAAAGGAGGGCTGGCTTGGTTATTTGATGAGTGCATAGTCAATTATCAGTACCTCCCTTACTTTTCACAACACAGGCAAGGTCCTGACACAGTGTGATGAGAAATGTGCTTGAGGAAAGTCCCTCTCAGCTACCCCACACACATGAACATAAACCTTCTGAATAAAGTCAGTCTCACCTTAATCAGCTTATGCCTGTATTGAATTGGAAGTCACAAAGTCTATTTGTTACAAGGATGTCACAATAATGTTATATGATCAGAAAACAGGTCCTCGACCTATATGCAAGACTACTATAGACCAACTCCTTGCTATATAAACCTCACCACATGATTCCCTACAGTCGATATCTCTTTTTATTTGGAGTGGGGGAGCGGTGTTGTTAGAAAATCTCCTAGGGAGACAGAGGCCTACTAAGTTGTAATTACACTAATTAACCTAATTGCCCTAAAGATAGCTCAAATAGTAGAGATAAAAAATCGCTTTAAGCAACTTTTAACTCCAGATATCAGTTGAGAAACTGCCATAACAGTGACAAGGGAAGGTGAGGTAAGTAGATATAACAGGACATTGATACAGGCAATCACTCCTATTTGGATATTGATAAATCCTCATAATCATTAACATGTGAAGAATATACAGGCTAAAGCAAAAGTAAATCCAAATACTCAATATAAGCCTCTGAGGAACAACTCGATAATTTATTATGTTGTCAGTAAAGTTAAACCGGCCATGTACACTGTAACTACAAAAGTTCCACGTAAATACGATTGCCCCCAGAGGGTGTGTGGCTGTATGATGAGAAGGTGCCCCGGATGTCCTTCATGGTAGCCTCCATTTGGCACCGAGCCTCGACATGGATTATGGACACCTGCCAGTCAGAGCCCCTACACCGTATCTATATAGAGGGTTCTACTGCTGCTGTCAATGCTGAGATTACATGTCCATCCTCACATGCCCTGCTCCCATCCATATAGATATGGGCCCTGCCTATCGAGCCAAGATTCCCCCCTTTTTACAGCATCTACTTTCTCTCCAGGTTAATACAGTCCATCATCACTTACAAAGCTTTACCTTTTTGCCTCCCCTCCTCGATTCCTTTAGACCTCTGTCAGCATCAACACGAGGAAATGCGCTTGCAGACAGAGGAATGCCTTAGTAGAGAGTTCCCTTTATCTATAGAACCTTTGCATGTAGCCGTTATTGCACGAGGTATACGCTTCATCAAAAGCTTTGCTTCATGTGTGACGTGCGTCGCCCTATGCAAGTGTCTTGGCTTTAGTTTACCCATACCAGATTGATTGTGCTGTACTACACATTCTCAAAATCTTAAAATCATCATTTGATGTAACCATACCTGATTGAAAAGCTCAAGAATCTAATTAAATGAAATGTCAGTAAAGTTTACTCATTTACGGCCAGACATTGTATGGTCACTGCAACCCCCTCCACCTCCTTCTATATGCACTGTGTCCATTTCCCCAATTGAAAGAATACGATTACTTTTCCAATTAGAGCAAAGATATCAGGTCCTGGTATCATGCAGACCAATTGGTCTGGTGTCAATGCATCCGGCATCCTGTCCAACATTTTTTTACATGTATTGGCCTTTATCTGTTAACACTCATCGCTACATGGACAACTGAAATGCATATATACATAGTAATGGCAATTATCAACGATTTGATGGCAATATCTTTTGTTAACAGCAAAGGGGAGTTTTTATGGTTATATTAGGCACGATTTAGCCTGCTTCATTTAGTTACTATCTCATGATGAATGTGACTTCTCATTACACCATATTTTGGATTTTGAACCAAAACAGTTGTCAAAATCCCTCAATCCCATAATTGCCCACTACTACCCTGGAAACAAATTCCCGTGAATTCCCCCTGAATAACACGGGTTGAACTGGGGTCAGTCCCGGGAATAACCCGGGTTCTATTCCCGTGATATCACGGGATTCTGTGAGCAAAATTTCCCGTTATATCACGGGATTCTGTTAAAGAGGGGTGCATGGGTTCAAATCCCATGCTAGTAGACCTGAATGGTTTTAGTGAACCTGTCTAGTGTGATTTATCTAAATATTCTTACAAAAACATCCACATACATTCCTTTTGACCACTAACCAACATACGCTTGTCCTGTTCGGGAACTGAACCTGCTACCCTTAGACCCATAGTGCCGTGCTCTAGCGACTGACCTACTGGGACATGTATTGGGAGAGGTACATGATCTGCGACCAGTGGTGACTGTACTATAATATATTATGTATACATAGAATTGTTGTTGACAAAGAGAGAAGCAGGATAGACATGAGGGACCTTTAGCAAACCTAATGTAGCCAATTAAACATAGACATATCCTATACTTTTAACACTGCTACGTCTGCATATAGTAAGCTTAGATGTACACGAATGTAGATTTCCCATTATTTCTTTCATGCAAAAAAAAGATCACTAGGGATTTGAACTATCCACCTTCAGATCTACAGTGCCAGGCTCTACAGACTGAGCTAACCGGGCTTGCTGAATGGTTGATGCTTAGGGTGATAGAGTTTCATTCTGCACCCTCTCTCTGTGATACAAATAGGGACCTTTAGCAAACCTGATGTAGCAATGGCAAAATTGTAGGCTACATCTGGATCTAATGAACTACCTTAGCTTTGCTAGAGGTCCCTATTTTTCCCATCATAGCTCATTAGGGATTCGATCTCTCCACCTTCAGATCTAAAGTGCTAGGCTCTACAGACTGAGCTAACCGGGCTTGCTGAATGGTTGATGCATGGAAAGGTAATAGGGTCCTGTGGCAATGTCTACGCAGCCCATCTAGAGATGATATAGCCTATGCCTGTAACATTGCTATGTTTGCATTAAATGAGATATGTCAGGTTACTAAAGGTATCTAATGTTTCATTCTGGACCCTCTCTCTCTCTGATACAAAACAACTGTATAAAGGAACCATTTAACATGGGGCATTTTGCACGTTTAACACATACACACATTTGTATTCTCCCATTAATTGCGGTGTTAAAGTGATACTTGCAATCCCTCAGGAGATTCATTGACTTGGCTTTTGATTTCTAATTCTAAAGTAATTAGTAATAGAAACTAAGCTTTCCAACTACAAATACATTGTCCCCTGCACTAGCATGTGGACCATTGAAACAGGGAGAGGGTGCAGATTAAACACTACCATTCCATGCATCTAACATTCAGCAAGCCCGGTTAGCTCAGTCGGTAGAGCCTAGCACTGTAGATCTGAAGGTTGAGAGGTCGAATCCCTAGTGATCTTTTATTTTTGTATCAGTCATTTAGAGAACATTTCTTTCACACCAACATGTAGAATTTTTAATGTTTTTTATCATCAACTCATGCTTGAATAAGGTAGAAATACACCTTTGCTATGGTGTGCACAATTCTACCCCATTGGTTCAATAAGTGAACTGACGGGGGTTCGAACCCACATCCTGCTGATTTGCTGGGGTAAATCCCGTGATTTTACAAGATTCTACATGTAAAATCACGTCTTTTAATCCCGTGATATCACGGGAAATTTTGCTCACAGAATCCCCAAAAATTCCCGGGAATATCCCGTGACTTGTTACCAGGGTATACTCTCTCTACATAATGCCTGTGCCATTCCTATTTAAACTACAGCGGAGGGCTAATACAAAGGAGTTCACACCTTGGTTATTTTATCCCCACCCTCACCCAACCTCACAACTATGGTTTTAAAAAGATAGACAATGGTTATGAGAGGGTAACTAAAACTATAACTATACTGTAAGTGGCAGGCACCCTAATAAGGTTGCAAGCCAGTTTACTGTGGTTACTTTTATATACCCTCTCATTTCAAACCATAGTCTATTTATTACATACATATATATTCTGTGCAATCCAGCCATATTACGTCCTTTTCCTTTAACGTTTATCATTTTCTTTAATGTCTGCGCCACCTTCCCCGAGCTGCTCCTCCTGTTCACACATGCCTCCGGCCATTTAAGTCTCAGGGTTAACGTCATCTCACAGAATCGACCAGTTCACGCCAATCACCTTGGCAGGCTCCATGGTGGCAGAGGTGTGAGAAGGGGAAGACACTTAGCTGGGGGTGGGGGGAGGTGATAGTAGTAGGGTGGGAAATATTATCAAAGCTCCCTACAAAGCCAGTACGCTCTCCCTTAATACATGCCTCATCTTTGAATACAGGTTATTTTGAGACAGGCTTCTTAAGGTTGATCGCTACTCATTGAATGTGGACTACTGCGCAGCTCTCCACGCATATAACTTAAAATTGTCAGAATAGGCTAATATTGGCAAACTGGGTCCATATACATGTACACCAAGCCATAACCAAATATTGGACAATTCCGTGGAAAATTGTGTATTTTATTCCACTTTAAATATTTGATATTTTTGGAGCCCATGATATTTGCTATCTTTAGCATAAATTAGAATATTGGAATTATTTACCAATAAATCATTATCGAGATTGATATAGATCTCATCACTGTGCTTCCAACAACCAAGAGTACAAAATATATACATTTTTTACCCCCATCCTTGGCCTTTTACCAATTATTTTGGCCTTTAAATATGACCTTTAGACAGTTTTTGACCTATTTTTTAACTTCAAAGGCCCAAAACCCTAAAAATATGCGCAGGACCCCCTATCAAAATTACTTTTTTATGTTAGCAAATGATCTAAACAATTTTTTGAGAAAGTAAAAAAAAAAGTCTATGGATTTTTTTCGCAATTTATTTAGCTTTTGTTTACAAATTTAGCATCAAATTTAATCTATTGCCCTAGAACCACCACTTTTTTCTCACCATAGGGTTGTTTTTGGACCATAATTTCATTTTTCCCATTTAAGAACACAATATAGGATTATTCATTTCAAATATAACATTGATGTGGGCAGTGGTTCACTAAGAAAAAAAAATCGTGAAAATTTTACATTTTTTGGTATTTTTTGCCAAAAATAGAAAATACTTTTTTTTTTCAAAAATCTTTAATAAAAAAAGTAGCTCGGGCCCCCCCTATTTTTTTCCATTTTCCATTTTCTAATGATCTAAACTACCATTAGGCAAAAGATTTGGAAATTCTATGGATGAAAAGTTAAGAGTAGCGATCAACCTTAATGTGTTTCCCCATCATTCTCGTTTCTTCCACATGTGAACATGGCCTGTCTATTAACTTTACTGACAACATATCGAGTTGTTCCTCAGAGGCTTATATTGAGTATTTGGATTGACTTTTGCTTTAGCCTGTATATTCTTCACATGTTAATGATTATGAGGATTTATCAAGATACAAATAGGAATGATTGCCTGTATCAATGTCCTGTTATATCTACTTACCTCACCTTCTGTAGAACCGTGATGTGTATCAAAAACGTGATGTGTAGTAACTACACAGTTACTACACATCACGGCTGACCATGCAAACGTGATGTGTAGTAAAAAACGTGATGTGTAGTAACTATTCAACCGTGATGTGTAGTAACTAACGTGATGTGTAGTAACCCAAGGCACCTTGCAGTAAGGCACCTCCAACCGTTATCTGTATCAATAAACGTTATCTGTATCAATCAACTTTATCTGCATAATGAGGGTGACTTTGACTATGACTATTGTATGGGATGTTACAGGTAGGTTATGGTACAGGTAGGGGAGGAGTATGGTACAGTTAGGACAGGGGTAGGAAATTTGTAGAGGAGGAAAAATGTAATCTAAAAAGTCAAATGAAATTGACCACTTTGGAGGAAAATTAACTTTTTTTGGTCATTATTATCTTTGTCGTTTGCCATATTGGGGGAGTTGAAATTAATCCCCCCCCCCACCCCACCCACCCGGTTGAGGGGCGGAAACCTTTTAACCCCCTTCCCTCCCCAATCAGTGCCAATATCAACGACCATGTACTCCTCTGATTATGCCTGTTGTAATAGACAATCAACTTTGAATAACACTATAGATTCTTGGTAGGCAGTATATATCAAGCACAAACAGGCTACGATACATTCAGGAAGAGAACAGGTTTGATACAGATAACATCAATTACTTTACTGCTAAGTTCAATTGATACAGATAACGGCATATTGATACACATGACTTACTACAGATAACGTTTTATTGATACACATCACGTTTGCATAGTCAGCCTTGATGTGTAGTTGATACACATCACGTCATTGATACACATCACGGTTCTACACCTTCCCTTGTCACTGTCCACTCCTACAAATCGACATTCAAGGAAAGCCCGTTTTTACAATTAGGCGTACAGCCATGAGACTAATATTAATGTTATATGAGACGATATAACATTATGAGAATCCATATTTGGCAATTTTGTTTCTGACAAATCTTTATCTTGTGACCAATATATTCATATTCGAGTTGATATAGGACAAGCACCTTTGCACTATGCGCCTTAAGGACAAAGAGAAAACATTATGGAAAAAAGAGTTTGCCAGCTCACTGACAGACCGAGTATAGAAACCTGAAACAATAATCCTCATTTACATCGGTATATGGAGTTCTACCATGGTGTATGTACACACCACCCATAATATGTACTTGTAACCTTATATTTGTTGTCCTGTTGACCACGGGCTCTGGCTACAATGGAGGGTGAAATCAAAAGCAAAGTTAGTGATTGCCAAATAACAACTCACAAATTGTCTCGAAAAAGATTTATACTGGGGAAATCAATCAGGCAATGATAGGTGGACTACTCTGCACCTGCGCCTGGAGAGGATTTGACAACACTCTTGGTTATTTGTAATGTAAGGGATATTGATGAAGGTGCAGAGGGGAGAAATGATATTGAATTGTAAACAATATACCATTGGCCAGTATTTGTTATTGTTTCTGTTTTACTCTTTTTTTTCTTTTGTGGCTGACAATCATCAGTCCAATGTTACTTACATTGATATAAGAAAATATCGCAATACAATCTGGGTGGGATACGTTGATTTTTCACTTCTGCTTAACCAATCCATAATTATTGAAGTCTAATGTTTCAGCCTAGTGTATTTATGATGATAAATGGGTAAACTATATTTCGGAATAATGATTATAAAAATAGTATGGCTTAGATTGAATAGATCAACTGAAATCACATTCTTGATACTTAACATTAGAGTTACACACAACACTAGGAGACTGGGATGCGTATAATATTATATTTAAAAGCTATAAATAATGAACTTGTAATACTTTTGATTCTTTCTCATTACATGAACCGGAGATTGAATGAAGTCAAAATATTTCTGAGATAGCCACAAATAAACTAAGGCATCCCATCCCATCCCATCCAATATAATCCATAAAATATAATGTTTTAGCTAACATGTTTTAGCACTCATTAGTTGAACAAGTCCATTAAACTCACCTCTAATGGTTCAGCAGAAACACAAGTAAGATGGGCATGGGTAGATATGGGTGAGGTCATTAACAAGAGCCCCACCATTAGTATAGTGTAACTGTTAGGGAGAACATTGTTTGATGATGGTCTGAGATGTCGAACACAGCCTCAACCATGAGCAGCTCATTACACCCCCTGAGCTGCTCACTGCTTCTGGCACCTTGCCAGCTGACAGGAAACATTTTAGGGGATCCTAATGCTGTCGGCGGTGGGGACATTAAGCTTCATGCCATCTGATGATGTGGTTTCTAGAAGGCATTACTTCAGGCTCTGATAAAGAAGGGTTAAAGTTATCTCCACTTCAAACAACCCCCTCCCGTCCAAACTGTAATCACATAGCAAGGCCAAAGACATAATCGAATAACAGCAAATTAATCTGTGATAACCTGATTTATTCACGTTTCCCATACTAAGGTTTTGATATCAATTTAGATGGTCTCAATCATACACCAAACGACCGTGTTTATTGTTATTACCAATAGATGTGTACAACTATTACGGATTCTTGCCTCCCCTTTCGTATCGACGCCTAAAACATAAGTCTAATGATACTTCTCCCACATTTAAATATTAATAATGTTGTATGTTATGTGAATTATAGCATTCTCTCACCTTTTCTGCGTGATACGCAAATTAAATTATGTGGATATGTTCAGATAAGGAATATATGGACCTCCCCCCCTCATCTACCCAGCACCCAAGTTATCTCAACATAGGCAACAGTATAGGCAATGTCACTCAGCATGCCCACTGCCAACATAGGACTTGAAGGGCATCATATAGATCAATGTCTGCTTTCTCTCTGTTGCTACAATGTCTGTCATGTTTGCCATCTCTCACTTGTCAAGCTGTTTCTATGGTAACTGCGTAATGAAGAGGTATAAAGGTTGTGCAGTAGACCAAAGGGATACCACCCGACAGAGCAATGGTCGGTGTCGGCGCCCTGTATGACCATCAATCCCAAACCCTCTCCATTTTCCTGTTGTTCTGTACTATATTATATAGGCCTACTACATAGGAGGTTGCTATGTACACTAAGTAAAACTTTGTCACAAAGAGATATCTGTGTTTATAGAATTTGCCTCGTTACAATAGAGTCTTCGTTGTAACGGAGTAGATTATGTATCTAAGGGAAAAGGGACAGAAAGATATATGCACTTTTTAAATCAGTCCTTGTTATATTATATCTAGGTTCATCAAGGCCTTTTTCGTATGTTCAGGCATGTCACTTGATATTGCTTATGGAGCTGACAATTAGTAGAATCTAATTCAGCAGAAATGAGGGGGTTGAGCAATTTTACTTTTCATTCTAAATTCTCTATTCTACACAATATCCTTGCTAGAAGTATTTGCTGTGTTCTGTATAATCTTGCCTCCATACATCCCACTCTTTTCCAGGCTTATAGCACCTTCGCTGGGCCCTCTCTACCCCCTCTCTACTCACACCTCCGGTCATTTAAGTACCAGGGTTAACTTCATCTGTGCCGAATCGATCCGGTCACAGCAATCCCTTTGGCAGACATGTGGGATTGGGAAGAAGGTTGGGAAGGTTGGGAGTGGTAGGAGTATGAGGGGAATGCCATCAAAGCGCCCTACCAAGCCAGAACCCGCTCCCTTAACTACATGCCTCATCCGTAAATAGAAGCACCCTCACTGAGACATTCTGGGGCCAGGCTGCCAAATATGATTCCCCTGGCTTTTGTGCACCCATAATTCCAATCCTTTCATCGCTTCTCCACGTGTATTCTCATTGTGCGACGGTTAATGTAAGGAATTGTCATGAACGTACGAGTAAAGAACTCTTTGATGTATAATTGAATTCACTTAGGGTACATCTAGAAGGGTCTTTTCTTTTTTGGATGCTCAAAGTGTGCTCCGCATGCTCGACCAGGGACTTTGCCTATAGGGGATTATATTATTATGGGATTGATTAGAAAGGGTCTATTTTCAAGAACAAGAATAATCTTGCATCTCGAGAACTATTATGGCTTTCCTGTATGTGTCTTATCATACATTGATATCTTACCATGTATTGGTTATTAGACCCTTCATCAGAGCCGTGTGTATGACTTACTCTGACCCCGACTAACAGCGTCATGGCAAATCCCTCATTTCTCTCAATACAGAGAAACCATCTGAGGATTTTTTTTTTAATGATAAACTATTTGTGTTTACTGACAGCAGATCTAGACAGTTCCCACAGGAAAGATTGCACAGTATTGCAATTACATTTTCTTATGGGGATTTGCACACACTCTGGTCAGAGCCAATGTGTAGTCATGGTACACAACAGCATAGAGTGCCTTGTCAACAAGCATTCAGTGGTTGTGAAAAGTAGGAGCAAGTAGTCCACGCCGTTTCTCCTCCTAACAGCAATTTGTAAAATCTTCAAGCATAATATCTAGAGTATTTGGGGGGAATCGCATTCATAGAATTGTCAATTTACTGCTATATCATATCCTTCTGTTGTGTATATACGGCTACAAACTAAGAGTACTAAATACTATATGAATGTTCAAATATAGGGGTGAACAGTTTTGCCCGATTGTAAAGCAGTAATGAAAACGCCAGTAAATCCAAACTTGATAAAAGATATAATACTGCTTCATTAGTCACCAAGAAGGTAGAAAGCAGAAACAATGACACCATATAAAAAAGACAGTTGTGAAATTCAACTTGACCTTGCCTAAAGTGCTGAAAAGACGGCCCAACGTCACTTTCCGTTCTTATACATGACTTATAACTCCCCTTATTTCATGACAGCATTTGATCCAGCCACTCCACATATCTCGTGGTAGCTGCTCAGGATATTGGGTGTTTCTTTTAGAGGCAGTTTGGGGCTTATTCCACTAAGAGCACTATCATAGGTAGCTATAACAAGAGATCAAATTATCAAAACCTATTTATTAATGACCTATCTGCTAAGGAGCATGTAATACTATAGACAATGACAGAGCTATCAACTGACTCTAAAGATGTTCTAGCATTTGAAATTATATAATCCTCGAAATAGTATGGTTTTGAATAGCAGACACCCATGGGGTCCAACGTAATTCAATCAAATAATATGTTTAACCAGAACTGTCATTTTGGCTCACAAATTAATCATCATTGGAAAGGCCTGAGTGGAAGGATTACATTAAACATCTCCCCTCATGGTTCTGCAGAGAACGCCAGTAAGATAGGGTAGGGGGTGGGTGGTTGGGGTCATTAGGAAGTCATTAGGAAGCTGTAACCCTCAATCCTGGGGCACTGTAAGGAGTAACCTTGTCTGAGATGTCGAACACGACCTGACCCGTGAGCTGCTCATTGCATCCCTTGGGCTGCTCATCCCTGCTGGAAACTTGCCAGCTGACAGGAATCATTTAGGGGGTATCCTTATGCTGCCAAGACATTACGGTTTCAGAAAGACATTAACTACATATATATGTATATTATATATATATATATATAATTGTCTATAATTTTAAGTGACCTTCAGTTGATGTATGGTGTTGATTATTGCAATGAAAAGCTATTCATTATTAAACAAATATTATGCGTGCATGTATGGATATGTGTGTGTGGGAAGGTAAAATAGTAGCCGAATATAAATTATGTCTTATTCTCAACAGGGCAAAATGAGCACAAACACACTGACATATGTAGGCTAAACCTAAAAATATTGAGGACTCAAACGGTATAAAACTGAGGGAATCTGGTGTATTCATATTTGAGGTGAACTTATGACAGAATCAGCACAATCAAATTGACAAAAATTGAAATATCACAGACCCCAAATTAATCAAGATTAGGGATCTAGATAAATTGCTTCCCACATGTTAGCATAATCAGATACGTACCATAAAGCTACAACCGGAGAAACTTCTGGATTCAACTCGGGCAAAGAAATTTACATTTCTCTTAGCATGATAACAATAATCATATAATTGAAATATTGTACGGATTTGTAAGATGAGAGTATCCTTCTCCTGTCTGCCCATTATGGAACACTTTTTGATACATATCTAACCCTAGCGGTTCAGTTCTTATCGCCTCGTGAAGCTTACTGTCCATTTTTCAGGTGACTCCGTGACGAAAAATCCATGGTTATGTACATTATGTTTTAAATACATCACAGCAACTAATAATTTAGTTTACAAGCTGGGACAACATATATCTTGAAGCATACCAAGAATGGATATCCTCTGAGTAATAGTTTTTGAGATACAGCCTGATGAATTTTGAACATTTTTCAGAAATATGAAAATTTCAACTACATACTCTCAACTTTACCCTAGTTTTCTCAAAATGGTTCCATTTTTAGTTAAATTCACTCTACAGTGTCCTGATCATGGGTACTTTAAGCAATATGAAGCATCATGATATCTGGTTAGACCTGATTTGCACAGTATAGGCCTAAAGTACCCCTATTTACCTATTTTAAGTCACGGAGTCACCCGGGTGACTCCATGACGGAAATAATTTCTTGTATAAATGAGCATAAAAATGGTGGATTTTGCATTAGAACATTAGAGGGAGTGGGTAGGACACATGAAAACCAGAGATAACTTAAATATATTGGGTATTAATAATTCTATGAAGGTTTAAATTTTCATCAGGGTGGCTGGTGACTCCGAGACGAATATTCCGGGTGACTCCGTGATGGAAAATATGTATGCCAATAGACATATGCTCCTGGAGGCAAGATTATTGGATATTTTTCAAAATTTCTTTTTTCCAGCAGAAGACGCAAGAGTTACCTCACAATCTGGGATACAAAAGATACTGTGTGGATCTTCTTTATTTACTATATAGAGGTATCAACCTGAACTGACTTTTGAAAAATATTTTGCTGACAAAACACACTTAAATGACTGTGGAGAAATAAATACGAAACATATCTAGTGAAATCCTCGTGAATCAATTGACTATACCATAGGCCTAATAAAAAATTATATTAGGAATAGGCTATTACTGCCCGAGTAGACATGGGAGACATGTAAAACAAGTCATATTTAGCATTTTTGACGTCTATAGTTTTTTTTGGGCCTTTGGAGGGCCAGAAAACAGAAAATGTTGGGCCAATACACAAAAGAATTAGGATGTTTTCTTACATATACCAACAACTTGAATAAATTGGTCCAAAACTGGTTATTCTGCAGGGGTATAAGCCTGAAAAGGGCCAGAAATAGCCGAAACAACATAAGTCGGGAGGTTGTGCCAAATAATGAAATTGACTTACTTGTCATCAAATATTGCTCAGAGTCTCTTTACGCTGAAAGAAGCATTTGAATTATTGTTAATGACAAAACTCATTTAGGAAAAATACAAGAAACCCTAACACTCTAAATGATACCTCCCTACACATCATTGATATTATTTTCACTACCGAAGTGATCCTCCAATAAAAGGAGCATTTGATGATGAACTGATCTCGTGTAAAACCTTGTTTAAAAAGCAAGAATCATGATTGACGTCACTAAGTGACAGTCCAGACGAGGCAGTGGACAGAGGCTTATGATCTTAACCCTTTTAGAGGAACTCTGTCACACTGCACTTGTGAGCCGAGGTGAGCCCAGGGATGGGCTGAAAGAGGTGAGGCCTGTGATCTGATAATGAAGGGTGATGGGTAGGTGGGTGAGAGGAATAGACACTCACCATGGAGGGACTCCTAATCCAAAACTCCCTGCTCAAACTTGTTATGTGCGGATGTATTATTATTACCAGCTGGTTTTGAACATTTTCTAAGAAGGAAATGTTTAAAAATCTCACCAAACAAATAGCAAAATATCAAACAGAATGCTACACTGGAAGAAGAATAATAACCAATCCGTACTCCCTTTTAAATAAAGTGCAGTAAAGTGCAATATATCTATACTGTATTACAACACAAAATGATATCTAAGATTATCTATAGAAGCTACATAGGTATTTTATAACTGTGGATTCCACGTAGACAAGTGGTAACGCCTAGTAGCAACCGCTTCATGGAAGCAGAAGACCATGTCGAGTGTATTTATTATGTATGAGGGTATATTGTACATGACAACAAATTATATAACATTAGATTGATGTAACATTGAACTTACTTGAATAGATCTTTTAAAATTCTAAAATCTCAAAAAAACTCAACTTGAATCATGTATATTATATACTATCTGGATCAATCAATATATTTGAGTCAGTGCTATAACCTGTATATTTCAGTATAGTAAAAGAGATTATTTCTGACACCTGTGTTATTCACACAATATGACAGCAGCATAGGGACTTGAATAGTCACATATATACTATAGTATCCAGGAATCGAAATGTTCTGACAGAGTAGTGGCTATAAAGTAGGCTGTTAGATCTGCATGAAGAGTGTACGTGAGTAAACACTGGTAAAGGGAGGTCGATGAAAGGGAGGTGCGGGTAGTTGATGGGAAGGAGACAGCCATGTCAGTATCCATCCGGCATCAGTCCTCAACATGGATTATGGACACCTGCCACTCATGGATCCATCCTCCATAATATATCTTGAGCTAACCAGTGAGTTCCACTGCTGCGGTGTATACTGGGATAGCATGTACACCCCCTACTCTCCTAGGTATCTAAATATAGGACAATATAACACTCCCTATTTACATGTAGCATCATCTTTCCATCACTGCTAGATATATGTCTTATAGCTTATGCTATCTCTTATGCCCTTTAAGGCTCTGGGGGATATTGTAGAAGCGAAGAGTCTTTGGAGATGGTATCATGCCCTGGTGTTCACCTCCTCTCTTGCAGGTTGACAGTTTACTTCAGGGATTAATCTTCTGTTGACACCGCTACCGCCATCTTGCTTCCTGAATGCCTGATTGGTTTCGCTAATCACCCACGGACCCCTAGTGTAACACATAGCAACTATCTAACCCTTACATCTCCTATCAATTTCTTCTGCTACTTTCATTTCCTTCAAGGAAGATTACTATTCAGATTGGGTGTATACTATGAGAAGGGGGATAGCGATTTTGCCAAAGATGATGTGGTTATCAAAGCAGCGTCTGAGCTTTCTCACAAAGGGTCTACATGCATTTTGCCCAATACTATTCAGCTAAACTGGGGTTTGGACGAGGGCTATGTGAACCCTGCCACTACTAATCAGAACGTTTTTTTCCCAACGTTGAACTCTACATTAATGGGTCCAGGTGGAGTTTTAGAATTCCAAAAATTCCTAGACATGGGAGAACTATCAATTGTAATCCTTTTTAGCAAAAATTAATAAAGACTGGCAAGTCAATTGTGAGAGTGAAGCTTTCAAAGTGTGTAGCGGCGGAGTACTCCCCATGGTATCGTTAGTACTGTTTACACACCAGACTTAAAATGTATTACTTTTTTAATGCAGTAGAAAACGATGCTATTTTCCAAAACATTCTATTTGCTTCTATATTTGGAATGTAAACGGAAAGATTTGAACCCTCAATACGACCATTTAAGTGTTTGTCTAAACAGGTGATGCCATGCCATTGGGTCTTAATGGAAAAGGCAAGAGGCCAATTGATAGACGGATTACTAACTGAAAACAGAATAAAAACATTATTATTGGGAACCGCCAGTGAAGGTGTGGACCTCCTAGCTATTTAGGAGGATGTACCCTATTCTTTACCAGGGGTTTCAGCTGAGAAAAAAATGAGTTACCTTTTCTGGCTGAATACCCTAGGAACGCATGCAAAGCTGGACTTGGCGTATGGATCGGGTAGTAGCAACTACAAGATTAATAATAGTGTAGGCTATATATGTTTAGTTAAGGTTTTGGGGTTTGATTCACATAAAAAATATGACTTCTGATCAGTTTAGTTAATCAGTTAAGAAAAGCTATATGTCGGAAAATATGTTTAAGGGTACAGTTAGTTTTCTTGAGGGTAGAAAGAACACAATCTAATTTTGTTTTGGTTGGTGCTTTAAAAATGGGGTTCACCCTCTGAAAAGTGAGCGTCACTGTCGCCAAAAGCACCCTCACCTGAAAGTCAGGCACTGCCTGGCTTTCAGGGGAGGGTGCTTTCGGCGACAGTGAGGGTGTATGGGTAGGGGCTGCTGATGATTTTGGTTGGTTTTGATAGCTAATGCGAACTGTACTAGTGTTATCAATATTCCTCCATAAAATGTCTTCTTTTTTTTACCTCAACATGTATTTGGTCATAGTCTGTATACCGTAGTGATTTTGAAGTTTGCGTTTGCTTCATGATCTAGTCTAGTCCTAGTCTGTCACGGGACGCTGAGAGGATTTGATTAAATATGAAACTGCGTGTCTACCAACATGCTGTAGCAATCTCTCCATTCCCTTTTAGTGAAACGACCTATCAATAATTCATCATTTGAATTGAAAACAAACTTCCACATCGATCTCGACATTTGCTTATAACCATTTCCATTGGAGAATTATCAATATGATATTCAGGCTACATTCCTAGCCACAATATCAAACCAGAATAACATTGACTTTCATGCATAATCGCTCTATGGAAATACTGTGTTAATTGGGACCGTACTGACTGGTGAAACACATTTCTTGCCTGTTGGGGACTGCTTATTGCAATGTCCAGTGGCATACCATTGGGTTTACGCTGCATAGTATCGATAACAATGCATTTCGTCTGCCTGAATTCTATTTCCTGACTGGAATTGCCAACGCTTACGAGCATCGTTTTTGGCTGTGGTGTATGCCTACTGTCAATGCACAGAGGGTAATAACCAAATCCCTCCCATCAATCTTATTTTGGTCATTCCCATCCTCAAATAATAGGACATGTAGCATAGGAATTGCCCTTAATCAGGTCTTCCAGCATCATCGGCTCAATAGCCGGTGACACCGACCAGCCGACTGCTGCGAAACAGGACAACTAATAATGTTTTTGCCTGGGCAGCATTTCTAGTACATTTCATGCCAGTTTCTCTCTAGTTGAGCCTTGGGTATATACATATTAGATATGGTACAAGTGACTTGATGTATAAGTGTTATAAGCCAAGGACAGGGTAATTGTCCTACATGCCAGCTGCGGATAATTACCATTGTCCAAGGCTTAGTAGTAGTTATAGGACGTGTACCAATCTGTACGCGAAATACAGTGAAGGAGCCTTATAGGATCCTTCACTGAATACCCCTACAGATTGGTACTAGGCCTATAACTACTATATACCACTAGCTGTAATAACAGGCTGTACAAGAGGTGTGAAATGCTTTGTTCTCCGTGCCGTGCATAACACTTATGCAGCTAGTCACATGTATCATGCCTGACTTACATTCACAGTAGAACAAGCTGCTCAATGAACCACATCCACATACAGCCATGAATGCAAAATACAGTCAGGCCATTTCTTTAGTTCTCCCAGCTAAATGTGGTGTAACTAAGGACAAAGGATGTTTTAACGCTGTGTTTAGCAGCAGTCAGTCTCAACCTAGTGGAGTCCGGCCAGATGCGAATCCCCACTTTATTGAAATTATGTGACTTTGAAGAAACACAAGTAATTTGTAACAAAAGTTAGAATGTTCTTATGGATGGTTATAGAGGGGAGATTCAAAGAGCTCTCAGGGAATTGGCCTTCCAAGAATATGACAGTAATTAATATAATTTTCTAACAGACACCAGTTTATATAATATGGTAAATTTCACAAAGGTACGATTGGTAGGCACCTCATGATGCTATTAACATTTATATAATCACCCCCTCCTTGGACAGCGCACAAATAGTTTCACACCTTACATTATGGAAAGCTATTATTCTTGATGTACGGTTGTGACCTTTATTAAACAGATGTCATTTCTCGTATGGAACTGACCATGCACACACATTAGCTAATACAAGCACTAAGGGAGTGGTCATTTTTTAACACCAGGGGGGGGGGGTTGGTGGATTTGGTGGGGGGACCGAAAAAATTTGGACCCCTCCTGAGGGGGGGACCAAAAAAATTACACCCCTTTTTAGCCGAAAAGCCTGTGCGTTACCATAGCTCAAAGGGGTCGACCGCGCTCAATTTCAACCTGCCTGGAGGGGGGGACTGAAAAAATTTCGACCCCTCTCACGGGGGGGACCAAAAAGATTCTGACCTGCTCGTGCGAAAATCCACCAACCCCCCCCCCCTGTTGTTAAAAAATGACCGCTCCCTAAATACAGCAAAATATCTCTCTAAACTATTATATTTTATTAGTCTTAAGATCAGGACCAATATCAAAACGGCCATAATACATATATTATTAAACCGCAACATGATACTATGTTCATCATAACATCAGATGAACTATCCTCTTAACATCACAGATAGTATTTAACTTCCCTCCATATCTGGTTGAAAAACTGGAGTCCTAACTCTTATCTCTACTTACTATATTACTAGCATATCCACTCTCATATAACCTCTATAATATACTACTATTTCACTCTATTTCTAATGTCTACTCTCTTCTTATTTACTCCCCTATTAGTTCCATAAAGTGACTATAAATCCATATCCATAAGTATATGTCAAACGTGTAGTGTAGAAAAACACCAAGGCAAGGGACTTGACACGTGTGGTACCTAGGGTACTCCCACCTCAATCACCCCTAACCTAACCAATTCTAGAATATTAGAATCATTAACATCTTGATTCTACTAATACGTAACAAAGCATTTTTTAATTAAGATTTGTTTCTTATATTATCAAAATAAAACACTTAATGGAATTAATGTTATATTGCCAGAACACTAAGCCATAAGAGCTGGTTAAGTAGTAAGACGCGCTCCAAGCCCTGTCTCAAAACAGGATGAATAAACGAATATACATACATACATACCCCAGTAAACAAAAAACGTTATACAACATTTTGCAACGTTATATAACGTTTCTCTAAGGCACCTCACTATGGCATAACGTTATATAAAATTTTAAACTTTATTTTGACGTAAAATAACGTGTGTTTCTTTACTCTGGGACATACATACATGCATACATGTATACATACATACATACATACATACATACATACATGGACCTACAGAACAATACCATACAATATGGAATGACGAGCTAACAAAAATACGTAATTTTTACGTCAAAATAACGTTTCTAACCTTTTGCCACAATAAGGAGCCATAGAGAAACGTCATATAACGTTGTATAACGTTTTTTTTTGTTTACTGGGATGCATTGTGTCAGGGTGTTACATGACACAAGCCGCACAAGATCAGTAACGTGGTGCTCAAAACATAGATATGCTGGGAATACCCATCTGCTCATGTTACCATTGTCCAAGGCTGTCAGCCAGTCCATTAAACACTGAGCTGCCCAAAGCTGAATGTGATGAGGAGGATATCAATGCGCCCTGATCAGGTGGCCATCAATAATGTTATTACAACCCAGGGACGGGTTGGATCAAGTCCAGATCACCCATGACAGACAGTTCTCATGTCTCCGCTATCCACCCAAAGAGTCATGGGACGCGGTGTGGATTAAAACCTCTGTATTAACTCACATCGATGGGCTATATTACGAGACGACTGAGCTTTCCTGAGGTGCTCTTTAATGTCTTCTCCTCATATCTTGTAATTTCTATTTCCATTTCCAACAATAAAGGGGCTCTTTCACTGTCACCCAGTGTGGTGATTTTACATTCACATTAATCATAGTGCAGCACACGTAAAATCCTAGTCCAAGCATTCTGCAACTTCATTCTGGGGGGACAGACCATCGACACAGCCATGTGAACACAGAACCACTGAACTGTTTGCACTTAAGATTGTTTCTTTGTTCCTGCTGTTTAAAAATCAATATATTCCTTTTAGCCGAGGGCGCATTGTTTAATTGGGACAGATGTTCTATTTGAAGACGAACCATTGCTTGAGAGACAGCTGTTCTGCACCACATACTAAGTCTCTCTCTATATATAGTGATAATGATAACATGGACAAGTCATTTTGGTATACTGTGGATTTTTATCCTGTGAAGTACATGTTTAACAGTTACATGCATACGGTATAATATCAACAATGGTAGTCTAACATCTACCCTGAACTTGATTACACAAGATAATATGTGGTTTAGTCATCGTTTGTATGTCTGAATACCTATACATTAATTGTATAAACATAGAGTTTGAATGAAATGAAAGTCAGTGAATATGATTTATATTCAAGGCGTGGGTGGGCGGGATCAGAAAAGTTCCAACAACACGTTTTGACCCGGTGAAAGCAGCGACGCTTGTGGTGACGTCAGAGACGCTGGATCAGTCCTAGAGGTGGCGCTACGGTCGTTTGCCGCCACCGAGAATCGCCTTGACCACTACCATTACTCACCAACACTAGTCAGTATTAGTGTCCAATGATAACATGGACAAGTCATTTTGGTATACTGTGGATTTTTATCCTGTGAAGTACATGTTTAACAGTTACATGCATACGGTATAATATCAACAATGGTAGTCTAACATCTACCCTGAACTTGATTACACAAGATAATATGTGGTTTAGTCATCGTTTGTATGTCTGGCAAATAGTGTGGCCAGTTGTTTGGACACCTGTAGAGACGGTGATGAAGGCACATATGTCTTGAGGCTACTCTCAGATTTCCAGGTCCCATGGGCTGCCAGCTGCTCTCTAGTGCAGCCGGCCAGGTGGGCTGCCTGAGCACCACCTCGTCTGATTGAATGGGACCTGACCTGTGAGGCATATGGACACCCAGCGTTTTTAAGTGCCAGTTGAAGCGCACTAACCAGGTGAGCCGGGGTTAGCGGGGCACCACTCAACTGGGTGAAGGCTGGGGCTGAAGGTAGAGCTGGAAGGATATGAACATATTGGTCCCAGGCTGTGGCTGGGCACACCGAGGACCCCGGTATCCTGGGAAGGTGAAGCACTGACGGCGGCATACCGGGTAGAATGGTTTTGGAGGACCTGATAGTGACCACAAGACCATTGGGGTCAGATACTATATCAGATCTGAGTAAGGTGTGTGGACCGGTCCAGAGTAGAGCAGAAGGCGTTAGCAAGTTTGATGCCCTGAGGAAGGGGAAATATCCAACACAAATAGCAGCTTTAACAGGGGGCGCCGAAGGCGCTGTATCCAGGTATTCACACACAGATATGAGATCAGTAGGTAGAAGAGGCGGGGCAGGATTTGGGATAGTGGGGGCGAGTCTGTAGGCCCCTAGGGCCACTGTCTTGGCCTCTTGCGACTGTAGGGCCGAGGGATCACCTGCATGCTCCCTTATCCATATAGAAGCCCCAGAGGTATAGCATTTTCTAGATGCTTTGCTTTTAAGAGAGTTCGCCAAATACTGTTGGAATAAGCATGATTCCAATATTGTGGGATGCATTACATTAGCTCCGTAGTATAGAGCGAATGTAAGGTAGAGTGTTGCATGTGAAAGTCGATTATGATGTGTACCCGCGGAGACAGCAGCATTGTAGGAGCAGATTGTCTGGTCCCCCAGCGTGGTGCCTGGAAGTAGAGACAATGCTTGCTATATATGGGAAAAGAAAGGGTGGGGGAGGGCGGGCTCCCTCTTGGTCAGGCCCTTGATTGCTATCTGGCGATCCGCATACTGCTTCTTTGCTGGCTCGTGGTATCTACTCAGCGCATCGGCGAGGGGGATGAGCGCACCCGGCTTATGGCGAATATCGAGGGTGTGATCACCTATAGCGGCCTCGAGCCACAGCTGCCTCGAGCAAGCCGCTAGGGCTGGGTCCTTGGTACGTCCAGATCTGAGGGACGAAGCAGAGGACATGTTGTCAGTGTGAATGACAATTCTGAGGCCTGAGGTGACGGCAGGCTTTAGAGTCCTGTATGCAGTTACCAAGTTGACAGCCTCCAACTGGGTAATGTTCGTATATCTCCTGCAGTGAGGGGCGCTGTATGGTAGGGTGTAGTAGTCAGTATCTGTGTTGCCACCGCCAGCACGCAGGGAGGAATCACACTCAATACTGAACTCTTTGTAGTCCGGATCCAGCAGATGTACGCCATTAGAGGCTTGGGCGTACATTTTAAACCACTTTACGTCCGCCCTGAAACCCACTGAGAGGGGGACCAAGCCTGAGTCTGGGGCAAGCCTGAGGGTGTCCAATATACGACAGATGAACCTTCTGGCATGCAACACACACTTAGACACGTGGACAAGTTTCCCAGTGAGGGACTGGATCTGCTTCTTGGTCGCTTGTTTCTTGGTCTGCCAGGAGGAACACTCAGCAACTATGTCTTTTAGCTTCTTGTCTGGGACGGATAAGATCATGAGATCTGTATCAACGTAGAAGCCTAACCATTCCATGGCAGTAGCGGGTGGGAAGCATTTGTGTTCAGCCAAGACAAGACCCAGGCGGGACATGAGCATCAGGAAGTCGTCATATGCTTTTTGAGCACGGTCACGTGATGACTCGACCCCGACGAAATCATCCAGATATACGAGGGCCCAGTGTCCCTTCTTCCTCATGAGGAATGTCACAGCAGCTGTGGTTCTTTGGCAGGCCATGCTACTGAGTCTACATCCGAAGGAGGGACACAGATCTAAGTAGGTCATGCCATTTACCTTGAAACCCAGGAGGGGAAGGTCACCAATGTCGGATCTGAGCTGGCGATAAGCACGGGCCATGTCCGCTTTCCAGAGAAAGCACGAGGGTCCTAGGGTCCTGACTCTGACTGCCAAGTCCTCAACCGAGGGAAGGGTGTAGGGGCGGTGACATCCCTCAAAGCAGTTTTTAGTAATGCCGGCATTAACACTTTTTCCTTCGGGGTAGGTGAGGTCAAGTATTATGCGTCTTTCTGACGAGTCCCTCTTAGGTTGGGTGATGATAGGAGCTATATGAGTCCATGGGGTGAACGGGAGGTCAGGGAATGGACCCACCACACCACCAAGTTGTAACTCCTTATCAACAAAGGCCTGTATTTGTTCAGAATAAGCTGCCGCCGAGGGATGATTGTCAGCTGACATTGGGGGTTGCGAGGCGGTATACCCCACTGGCCATCCGTATCTCAAGAAGTCACATATCTCCTTGTCATGATAGGAGGAGAGGTCCTGCTCCCAGGCCGAGAGATTCAGGCCCGAGGGGAGGGTGATCCTCGCCCCAAGTCTGTTGGGAAGACCTGTCGCCGCTACGGCTGTGTACGCCTGGGCGTATGCAGTGAGGTCATGCCACTGTGTAGGGTTGATGGCCGGCCATATAGCAAGCTTTGTTGTTGAGTACTGGTGAGGTGTAGGGCCTATGAGTGTAGGTGAGAACTCGTCGGCGATGGTAACACCCTTATCATCAACATCAGTATGTGTGAGTAGGTCACTGTTATACTCACAGGGGAGATGGCACATGAAGGGGGCAATCTCATCGAGCTCAGGTTGCTCTGTATGACCAGCAGAGTTGCTGGTGGTGACCGGGCAGGAGACCAGGTCATGCAGATGAAGTGTGAGTGGCTTCTTTTGTGAGTGAAGCCCGGTTGGGTTAGTACCACTAGGAGTGCCCACTTGCGCTCCACCCAGGCTACTTGAGGGCCGAGGTATGAATGAGGGAGCAGTAGGATTCAGTTCTGTTTTGAGGGCAGGCACTTGTAGTCGAGGGGCGTAGCTGTGGTCTAGGGGTAAGTCTGATTGCTTCCCCTGTTCAGGTCCGGAGGTCGAAGCTAGGAGCAGCTTAGTGGGTGGGCCGGTCCTGTCCGGCCTGGGACCGAAAGAACTGACCACCATTATAGTTGCGACCACTTCGGAACCTGCAGTCCCATTTGGGATGGTAGTTGAGGGCCGTCATGTGCTTTCTGCAGAATTTACAATGGTGCCCTTGTTGGACGCCGCCCTCTAGGTGGCCATCTTGCTTGTTGCACCCAGGGACCTTGTTGAATGCAGGGCATGGGACATCAGTGCGTCCTGCCGCAGACCTAGGTGGGCGCCTCTGCCTATCAGACTGGTGATGTGAGGCATTGTTACTCGACCTAGACTGTGATGCTGACGTCTCCGATGGCTGGTGGAGCATTCCAGCCTTGAACTGTGACCTCTGTGACCTTAGGTCATGGATGGCTGATGCATCATAGATCCAGTGAAGCCTACCATTGGCGATTTTTGTTAGCACGTCTTCCGACCACTGTCTCACCTGACCCCAAGCATACTCAGCAGCGTCTTCTATAACGTGATAGAAATGCTGCACTATACTAGGCCTAATATCCTCCGGGGTATGTGGATCGCGGAAGAGCCTGACCAAGCCAAAGAGGTACTCTGGGGGAGTGAGGGATTCAAGGGTAGTTTTAGTACACATAGGGCCGCGGGTGATATAATCGTGCGGGTGTGTGCGCCTACCTTTTATAGCTGACAATTGGTGGGCCGTGGTAGAGAGCAGGGCCTGCACTTGTTGATTGACCACAGGGTTGACAGCCTGCGCCGAGTTGACAGGCAGCCCACCGTAAGTGGGCGGGGCCGCCGCTTGTAGGATGGCGCAGAGGTCAGACTCCGATGACGCTGGAGGCGGCACAGAAGTTGAAGGTAGTTGGCCTAGGTGACTATAGTTATGCCCATACACACCCTGGTGACCATAGTGGGCCGCCGGGGCATAGGGGGCATAACGAGCAGCCGCTGATGTGAGGCCAGGAGCAGGAGGCGTTGACTTGGCCTTACCACCGCCAGCCGCCCGGGTGTCAAGGACGGGGACGCCGACAGTAGCAATGACAGCCGGGGCGACAGTAGCATTGACAGTGGTAAGGGACGCGGTGTTTACGGCGTTGACAGCAGTGACAGCGGGCACAGAGGTCAGCGGGGCCGGGGTCGGAGTCGAGACCGGAGCGACCTGGACAGCCGCGGACACCGGGGTGACTTGTACAGGTGATACGACCGGAGCCGACTGTTTGTCAGGAACTAGGACGGTCAGCTTAGAGAGCATTACATTGGATGTTGTCTCTATTGCGACCACACGTCCTTTCAATTCACCAACCTGAGTCTCAAGGGCAGCGACCCGCCCGTCCATTGGTGTGTGCTGGTCGGGAGCCGGGACCGTCGCTGCGTTGGCGTTTGATGCAGCCGCAGCCTTAGCCGTGGGCTTTTTAATCCTGCCCGAGGCTCTGGGAGGCTCACTGGACGTTGCCGGAGTTGTTTTCCTAGTAGTCGGCATGATAATGTAAACTTAATGACGACAAAAGTAACTAAAATCAGAAAAGTTCCAACAACACGTTTTGACCCGGTGAAAGCAGCGACGCTTGTGGTGACGTCAGAGACGCTGGATCAGTCCTAGAGGTGGCGCTACGGTCGTTTGCCGCCACCGAGAATCGCCTTGACCACTACCATTACTCACCAACACTAGTCAGTATTAGTGTCCAATGAGTAACATCAATACCATCCTAAACAGACAGATAACACCAATATGGTTTAGATATACTGATGTTTGAATGCCTCAATTTCACATGACCGCCCTGAGCAGTTCACAAATGAAACGACAAAAGAAGAACACTATGATAAAATTATTATTAGGGAGTAGCATCCTTCGTATGCTTAGCAACACGGCATTGCTCTTTAATATACGCCATCCTGACGCAGTGGCCCACCTCAAGTGGTGAGGAATATTAATAGGCCCCTTATACTGCTTTGACTCTGGCAGCTCTAGCAAACTAAAGTGTATTACGTTGATGAAACTTATTATATGCCTGTGTACTGTATGCATGTTACTTTTGAGTCAAATACCCTCCAAGATATGAGATCTACTAAGTATTACTCCTATTGCTACTACACACTGGTAAATAAATTTGTGGCCACTGTGTACCTTTCCTTTATGTATAGCATATTATGTGGCCGACCAAGCCCCCTCCCCTCCAGTTATAGTAATACATGACTCATCCCTTATTAAAGTTATTTGTCAGCTGAGGTAATAGGATAGGAATCCTGTGATTGTATCCCTCCTCCTGTTTATCTCCGGGTATGGCATGGCATGACGTATGGCGATGGCATGACGTGACGTGTCAGTTTCTGGCCAACTTCCGGGGCACGTATCAGTGCGTATAGGCTTAACTCAGTGTGCTTATACTAGGGCTGACATTTTTAGGTTTGAGTATCTTTTATATATTTATCTATTATTCATTTTTCCCCTCGTGCATCATCCATCATGCATTTATGGCGAAATGCAGCAGATGGATGACAATCGTTAGAAATTCAAGACTGCAGAAGTTGCTGTAGAAGATGGAGCCATATTGGATTCCTAATTGCAGTCTCAGTGATGGTTTTGTGGGGAGTTTGGGAAAAGTCAAGTTACTTAAGAGCAAATGGGTTACATGATCTGAAGACCCGACAAGGGACCTGGGTTCTTCCACCTATACCTGTCCGATTTGAGTATAGAGGCAAGGGGTTCACTTTTTCTCCTATCTCAAGAATTCAAGAGAAATGGTAGGTCATGACTGTATGTAAAACCACCTGTAGATCCTACTTAGTATAATATTTGCATTCTATAATGGATTTTATCTCTTCACGTCACGTCAGAGTTTACATGTTGGTTCAACGTTTTTGACCTTGCTGCAACGTTCTGATATGTCCACCTCATACTTTACATTTCCACAACTAAAACTAATGTTAAATGTTTTTTTTGTGCCTGCCTCACTACCTTCCTGTTTGGCTCGTTCTCTCCCTTCCCTTTGTGAAGAGAAGTAGAGGCCATGACGGAAAATATTGGGCGTGCGAATAACACCCACTATTCACACCCTGAGTGGGGAATACGGATGAGCAGATGGGTATTCCCAGCATATCTATGTTTTGAGCACCACGTTACTGATCTTGTGCGGCTTGTGTCATGTAACACCCTGACACAATGCATCCCAGTAAACAAAAAAACGTTACCTTGGTGTAAATGAGGAGGCGTACACACACGCCTCAGGCATGTAGATAGGGCTTGCTATCCTAAGACACTATACTCATCACAACATGAACCAGGAATGCGTCAATTTCCCGTGGTTGCAATACTGCCTACGTGAGGAGAGTGGGCTCAATAACTAAACTAATATACTGATAATTTAGCGAGGCAATTAGATGGGAAGCTCATTACTGTGCAGTTTCCTTTTAACATCCTCCGCGTGCAGTCAACAGTAAGGGGCTGCCTTAGGTTCTAACTAATTGGAAGGCAGTTAGTTTACATATGATATGTATGTACAGATTACATTACAAGAAGCAGAGATGATTTATATTAGATGTCATACCGAATTTATAAATTAACCAGATATCCCATGAATGTAATTAACTGTGCTCCCCTATCACTGCAGGTCGAGCTGCACCAGTTAATTGGAGTCATTCCGAGAAATAGAGTATTACTGGTGTTGGTGCATGGAAGTTGATGAGAAGGGGAATGTTACAACGAAGAACGAGGTCAATGGTATCAAGTTGTGCCCTTTCGAACTAAATCCATACCTATTGTGTAATTGTGACGTCCGAAATCGTTTCACTTTTGTTTCTGAAATGTAAAACGATAATAGGTGTACTATAGTATAAGGTGTGAGGCTAGGGCACAGGGAGCGAGTAATGATTTAATGGAAGGAGAGAAGGAGACACACACTGCAAGGTGTTTGGATCCTAAACACAATCTTGCCCCGTATTTGTCCACACAATATGTTCCTAAACATATTTAGACCAATAATATGTTTAGGTCAGTGCTTAGAAATTTAAATGTTTAGAAGATCAAAGGGTTTAGAAATCAATGTGTTTAGGAGAATGAAGACTTTAGAAATTCAATCATTTAGGATTTTAATGTGTGTATCTGTGAAGTATTTAAGGCTAAAAATTTTGTGTGGAGAGACGTGTATATATTACTTTATTTAGATATTTATATCTAAATAGATTCATGTTCATTTCCACATAGTGTCTTAAGGAGACTACTATAGCACTGCCCCAAGCCAATGTGCAACATTTTTGCACATAGACCTCTATTTTAACATAGATGCAACCTTGAGTAAAAACAACATACCTTCAGGGAAGCTATATTAATACTTAGACTTCTCAAAAGAGGTGTCTGTGTAGCAGATGTACCATTATTGTACAGCGTTCATACTTATGTAGGATCCAACCCTTGAATCCTGCAATGTGTATATGGTTCTATTATGTCCCATCACATTAAAGGTAATTTACTCAGATTTAAGCGATTCAAGCAATTTAAGCAATCATATTTGAATGGTTGTAATAACTACAGGATTCGAAGACACAAACCTAGTAACATGTTTAAACTTTAAACATGTTTAGACCTAAACTTTTAAGTTTGAGTTTTGAGAGTTTTTTATTTGCTTTTTCATTGACACGGTCTACCTACTAACAAACGTGGGTTGAACAAACCCGAAGGTAAAATGGTAATTGGGTGGGATGTAAAATCATTTACAGAGTCTTGGGTGTAAACGTAACCCCTAGTAGGATATCAATATATACCTTATAACCAGTTAATAATGATAACGCTTAACACTAACTACCGGTAGTGCAGTGCAGAGAGAAAACCAACATAGACAAGAGACAGCAAGCGAGGGAAGAGGAGAGAGAATGAGAGATTAGTTTGACATCAATTAAGTCCCTATGAATCGTTCAGTTTTCATTTGTGTTATACCAACAACTGGTTCATTAACAATTAGGGCAATGTGAACTCAGCATTTCACAACCAGTGCCGATGATGCAGGACACGTCCTGAGACTCCCGACGTCAGCTAAGTAAATTCCCTAAGGCAGGAAAGAGGTAGGAAAACAGCTGGAAATCGATGGTAATTTGGCGCCTGGCTCGACATACAAGCAAACACTGCAGCGGCAGAGGCTCACTAAAAGCCCTCAGTCCAGGGTCTACAGCCTAGGAATTAGTGGTGTCGTACATGTCCAATGCAAGACACTGAAGGAGAGGTTAGTGGGGAAGTCGGGTACCCAAACTAGCTACCTATGGTAAATTTAATCTAGATATAAACTTTCTTTTCTGTCAGCAAAGGTATTATTTTGAGATACACTTCTTTTCATGTCTATCAGGTATGCTCTTCAAAAAGATTTGCAATAGATATAAAATGAGGAAAATAGGGAATTTTGCAATTAATGCTTGATGTTCTGCGAACAATTTACAATTTCTATAGAAGAGTAAGTTTGGGCAAATACACTTTGCCACAATGTCTTTAAGAGCAAACAAGACAAAGCAAAAACTACTAACTATTAAACGACACAATCTCTGGCTCATAGGAAACACACTCTAATGGTTAGTGATCACTTCATTGTACTACTATTTGTAGTCGTTTGTTCTTTTTTCTAAGAGCTGAAGCCAAGCTTTCCTCGCACATTATGCCTTTTTACTTTTGCTGTGTATAATTCAGTAAATGGCTGTTTTCCCTAAGCAAAAGGCTTGACTTCTGATACAATACAAGTAATCTGGCAGAGATCATCTCAAATGTAAGGTATCACGAGGCGTTTTCATAAGTACTCGCATTAATACTGCAAACCAATATTTAATCTGATGAATTTTGTATTTGTCACCGCAGTCCCCTCACTCACTGGGTTTCTTCAAGTATTATGTCACCCTGAAGCATCCTGAAGTTCAAATACTGACATACATAACAAGTATACAAAGGGGGGATACAAGGCTCTAATTCCTATAGACTAGGTATAAGCGGGGACCTCCTCAGACAATGCAGGCATAGAGTGGGGGAAGAAAATTGACATTGACAGTCAGCCAAAATCATTTAACTGAAAGAGCATTGGTTCTCCACACTCCCAAGGCTTCCCACGTCAAGACGAGTGGCACAGGGTGAACACCCGGGGGGGCCACTCGCTATCTTTTCTATAGTCACTATGTGTGAACATCACCTCAAATCTGCCACCCTTATCAAGGGGCGAAATTTTCAAAAACCATACCCTTTTCAAGAGAAAATTAGCAAGAGAACAGACCTAAATCACAGATGACCCTGAAAAATATACCCTAATTACGAGTGACCCTGCAAAAAATGCCCTTCTCAAGGGTGATCCAGAAATATTATAAGAAAATAAAGTAATAAATACCATTTAAAGCTCTGAAAATGTACCCCTTTCTCCCAAAATTTGCTTAAAAAGCACCCCTTATCAAGGGCCCTCGCGGGCCAGTGCCTAGGACCCAAAAACGGACCCTTTCCCTTGAAATCGTGTTCACACATGGTATCCAAATCTGAGGGAGTGGCCCCCCCGGGGGTGAACATAAATCAGCATCCACTCCATATGAGAGCCCCCAGAAGCCTTTCTCCATCTTGGCACTTACCAGAACAGGAAATCCAAGCGGATGTAGGAGCTGACAGGATGTCTGGTGTCCCCAGTACAGGGCTGAGTCCTTAGAGGGGCAGGTGGTGCTATAAATGATGAAGGATAAAGTCCCTGTGGGTGGAGAAAGGATGTAGGCCTGGGGTAAGGGGAGGGACTGGCTTCTGCCATTAATGGGGTCAGTAGTTTAGATGGAGAACTTATTTCTAGTCCTCACGGTTAGGGCTGAATTTGAGGGATAAATAAAAATGTGTCAGCTAGAGGGGTTAGTATATATTTCAATGTCGATGGTTAATCTAAAGCATTCATGAGTGTCATGGCAACCATGCAGTGGTTGGAGCATTTGAGCACAGATACAAAAGTTAACAGTCCAAGATCCACCAGGCTTAACACACTGATAAAATGAAGGGATCCAAACTTGTCAAAAGGTTGTCTTATAAGAAGAGTTTAGGGTCTTTAAAGTGACGGTCATAAAATAAACGAGTTAAAGGTTGTCTATTTGATGAACTGTCTGGTTACCATCCCACAAGACAAGACTAGGGTCATCTAACTGACAATGTTAGCCCAGGCAGTGGCCCACTCCAAGTGACAAGTCTAAGGTCGTCAAATTGACAACCCAGAATAGTTAACCCTTTATTGCCTGCAAACTGCTTTAAATGTGCTTGAATCCCTTTGTCAGCATGATGCATGAATGTAGCCCTGGTGAGTCTATTCGCCAAGCCTGCATTCATGCACCTTTGGAAATGAATCAACAGTTGGGCGAGTATACTTGCCAAGGCTGAATTCATGTATTACGATCACATAGAGCATAGCACCTTAAATCACTATGCACCCCTTAGAGGGTTAACCTGTGCACTATAACCTCTACTTCACTGCAGGTGGAGCTAACTGGGTTCTGTCTAGGCATAATTGTTGTCCATGTCTGTCTATATTTCTGAGGTTTATAATAGCTAATTCATACAAACATAGAGGTATGTAGGTTAGGGGAATTCCTGCCATATCCCCAGGTCTATATTGAGAGTATTTCTACCCTTTAGATACAGACTGCTAACAAATATGTGGATGTCATACCAATGGGAGTTTCCTTGCAGCGATTGTACCATAGAAATAACCATAAAAGAGGTGTCTGTGCCCTACACATTTTTGTTTTGTCTCAATTATATCAAAACATTGATTCCTTTACCTTTTCTAGCATCCCCGTTAGATAAATCTCAGGATTCTCCATAAGATGAATGTGTATTCCCATAAATATGATTAAAATCAACATAGAAATTATGCAATTCATTCCCCAACTTTATACAGAATGCAAGTTATACTGATGCCACCTACAGGGAAAATCCTGAATCAGACCCTGGTTGACGAGTCTAGGGCTGGCATGAGTCAGGTTTTGGGCTGGCACATACCAAGTGTATCTTCTATCTGACAACTACAGCTAGAGGACCCACTCTCTTGTCACTTAGAAGAGTCTGCAGACGAGTTTACTTTTTGAGTGCACAGCCCTGAATTCGTTTGAAATTTGCTAAGATCAGAGCACTGGATACATCTACTTCTTTGTAAAAGAGGAAAATGACGCTGAAAAAAAGAAATAATAGACCACTCCCACACTCTTAATGTATCCTTGCAACGTTCCACTGAGAGCTCCATGTGCAGATAATGAAAACAAGAAATACTTTGCCTTTGGGGGTTGGTGGGTGAGTATTCCTTGCTTCTTCTCGTGTCTGAATCTGATTACAATATGGCCACTGCCGCCCCCACCCCCGCATCACTTCTCTTCCTTTTAGTTTCAAATACATAGACTTTGTGGTCAGAGTAAATAGTTGTGCCATGTATTGAGAAAAAGTCCCTCCGTTATTAGGTAATGCCCCTTTTTTTAGAACAAATTCCTCAAATTTACATCATTTGTGTCAGCAAAGACAGGAATTTTAGATGCACCACTTTTTTATGTAAAAGTGTAAAAGGACAAACCTAGGATGATGATTAATTTCTACAAAAGACAAAATCATCCCTTGCAACTTGTATGCAGTGAACCATAATTACCTGGTAGGTCTAATGCATTAATAACCGTGCACTCTTACCCCCTAAGAAAGGTACAGAGCAATTTGTATATGATTTTCTTGCTTGTGCTCTGCAATAAGTACCTTTAAAATTGGGATGGCACAGTGTGATGTTGGGCTTTTATGGCAACAGGATGTTAGGTGAGAATCTGAAACGCTTACCGCACAGGAACTAAAGGTTTTTCATGCTCAGATTAAATTTTAATTTCTGGCACAGATTTCTTTTCTTCAAATAACAGTGAATTTCTTAGGTAAAAGCTCATAAAGGAGTTTTGCTTTTTTATTTAAACTTTTGTTTTGGTTTTAAGCAGAAAGTTTGTTTGTTTGAAAAGATTTTTATTGGCAAAAATTCGTTGAACAAAGTCACGCCTTTCAATTAGAGCCAAGTATACACAATGTTTATCAATGAGAAAATACACGAGTTTCATGAAAACAATTATTGTACGCTTATCTCCTGATCCAGTATCAAGTATCAGGAAGCTAACAAATTGTATAGTCAATTAAAAATGATATAATCTTAGGTACACAAATTGCTGCATCCTGAGGCCAAAAAACGCCGGCAGTTATCAGAAAAAGGAGTAACTTTACAAACCCCTCACACAAAAACATGACATTACATAAAGGCAGTAAAGTGGGTATCATTGACCGGCAGGTAGTAGGGACTATGTCAATAAATAAAGTTCCAATAGGTCAAATACATTCTATAAAATTATCATTCACGTACAAGTACAGGTACAGTGTGATGTTGGGGTTTTATGGCAACGGGATGTTAGGTGAGAATCTGAAATGCTTACCGCACAGGAACTAAAGGTTTTTCATGCTCAGATTAAATTTTAATTTCTGGCACTGATTTCTTTTCTTCAAATAACAGTGAATTTCTTAGGTAAAAGCTCATAAAGGAGTTTTGCTTCTTTATTTAAACTTTTGTTTTGGTTTTAAGCAGAAAGCTCATCTCCCCACAATGACTTTGGGATGTGTGACCAAAGATAACAAAAAGAAACACTTTGATAAATACCTAATGACAAGTTAAAAAGGATTTCACTGTGATGGTCACTGACCATTAGGGCGATTGGTTCATTTCTGAAAAGATGACTTTGAATTAGTTTTGAATTAGTATAAAAATAAATTAAACTAATTATATATATATATATATATATATATATATATATATATATATATATATATATATATATATATATGGGTACTATATTGAGCCATGAATATAGTGCTATATTGTTGGGAACACACTATAGTAGTTCGGATTACCACCACCGGGGGTGGGTAGTATATACACTGCCAGCCCTCCCCCGCTCATCAGACTCTCCTCAGACGCCATCACTGTGTCACATTATTTTTTTATATGGGAGGACCGAATCCCAAGACATGTGGTGCATGCTCACGTGAATTTGACGGCAGAAAAACCAAGTGTCCACATTGTGAAAAGGATACTAAAACTGTGGACGAAGCAAACGATCTTATCCAGAAAACTGAAGCTCTGGATATGGAGGGAGAGGGATCGCCGGCTCAACCACATATATATATATATATATATAGATATAGATATAGATATAGATATAGATATAGATATATATAGATATATATGTATGTGTGTGTGTGTATACTCTGTGATAAACAGGTAAAATGTCATAAGACGGCAGGTTAGGTAACCCCGTTAACAACATTGCTAAACGTTGTACTGGGTAGAGCAGTCTCTTCACCGGATTCCTCATAGTATTACATTAGGACATGTGCAATAGTCATCAGTCCATTTTTCTAGCTCTCACATTGTAAGGCTCTATTGACATTTCTCCCTGTAGAGGCAAACCCCACAGCAGCTTAGGATGACAGACTAATGGAATTCATACGTGTGTGCAGCAGAACATTCTGAAACGTAATATGTGTCTGGAAATTAGTCACAACATTAGGATACTGACATATATAATCACATATAGAAAAGGGTTAATGTTTAATGTAGACCAGATGACAATGACAAGGCAGAAAAGACTACTGACACTACTGGTGGTGAGATAGAGGAAGCTGTTGATGCAAGAAAATGGGAGTTGATGGGGACTATTGAAGAATACAATCCGAGATAATGAGAACACTTTAGAATTGATACCCTCAAACCACTTTTGGCAATGTGTAGGATGTCACATCGAAGCTACTGCATATTTATAATCGACTGGAACTGCAACTGTTATTAATTCATAATTTAAGATGGCTATAATTCTCAAAAAGAATTTTCGACCTGTTAATGCTGGAAGAAATTCTGCAATGTTGGTCATATAATAGGTCTATGTACAGAAAATCAATGGCCATACTATCCCAGACAGCTATCCAGGTGATACGGAATACGGCCATTGAGATGGAGACTCTGCAGCCTCAGATCACAAATAAAGTGACATTTTCCACAAGAACACACTTTTGCAGCAGCTTCTTTTCAGATTATTCTGCCTAAAGACTAGGGGTAAAGGGTAAAAATCTCCGATAGAGACACACAGGGGTGGAAGGAAATTGACATTGACCCTGTGTTGAAAGCAGAAAACCACTACATATCAGGACCTGGACTCCCTCATACTCTATCCATCCAGGCACCTACATGCCGCCGAAAGAGGATATCCCAAAGCTGACAGGAGGTAGACTACCCGCAGTACGTATTTGTTTCCCTAGAGGGCCAGGTGATGCACAGTTGTATACCTCTGGAATTTAGGGGAAACCCTAATCACTTTCATTTAAATAATAAAGGACCATTAGTGGGGTCAGAGATTAGATGGAGAGCTTCCGGGGTATGTCTGATTATAAAATTCACAACATGGGCTTAGACATCGCTGATAGTCACACTATTTTGAGATAGCATGGCACGTCTGCGATGGCTCGTTGCACTTGATTCAGCTGAGGTGTTCCATCTAATTGCCCACAGTCATATTGAATATTGCATAGATCTTAAAATTACAAAAGCAGGAAGAAAGAGTATTTTATTCAATTCAAAATGATATCTAAACAGTTCATATTGCCATAATGCTGTGAGAACACATATCCATATTATTTGTCCCTTCTTTAATTTACTGACTACAGGCATGGTGTATGGCTACATCAGGCAGACATGACTCAGCTTTTATGTGTGCTCTGTACATCTCCTGTTGGTGACAGCTTGAGTTATAATTATAACATTCTAATGTGGACAAGTGTAAAGGCTTGGTTGTGATGGATGAATGGATTTTGTTAAGGGCATGGCGGGTATGGCAGGCCAAATGAATGCCTTATCTGATTTTGTGGGCTATTTACAGCTCGAGATGAATACTGGAAGCAAGCCTAGCATCGAGGAATACAATCTATATCCTGTTGTTGACTTGTGTGTTTTAGGTTTGATAATAACCCTATGAATACTTATTTGATCATGTCACCTTCGGAAATATCTAAATACCCACACAGGGAAAATAGATTGAGTCATCTTATTTTCTGAGTGCATCCTATCCCTCTGTACAACACTATTTTGTATCACATGTATTTGCATGTTCTTAGTCATCGGTATTAAGCTGCGTTGGTTAAACTACAGCTAATTATCAAAACCTGAGTATGATAAAGTCTTCTCAACAAAGGCGTCTTAGATCTGTAAAGCCTGAAGTTCAAGTAGGTCATGACCTTGGCATACATAAGGCATTTAATTTGTTATAACCTCAGTCTCCTCTCCATATACTACCAGCTCATCAGAGCTGCCTTGAGCAAAGATAATGAGCATCTCAAGCTCTTCGGCCCATTGGCCAGGGAAAAAAAGAGTAATTGATGATCAGACTTTGCTCTTCATTTAAAAGAGAACAAATGACATAAAATTAATACCCCCCCAAAAAAAAGCCGGCAGAGGGGTGATCCTCACTGTGCTTTAATCTAAGAGCAGATATAGGTGTCATGATAGCCTAACGATAGGAGCAGTTGGCCACAAATTCAAAGGTCACTAGTTCAAGCCCGGGCATTGATGGGACCCTCCTTCTTTGTGAGGTTTGTAAAGTGCAGGGCACTGGACATTTCTGGCTGATTTGGTGTCAAATCAACCAAAATCTGAAAATCTTCCCGAGTGGTCATCTCCAATTCCCATGTGAATTCTTTTTCTGATTATCCTATCTATCCTCAGTGTTCCCCCAACATTTTTAATCAAAATTCTACATAGTTTCCGTGATTTGGCTCCCTCAGCTAAAGGAGAGTCTGTACTGGGTAGAAAAATATCATTAGCAGTGTGACACAGTCCATTAGTTCATTAGTCAAAGTGCCAAGCAATTCGAAGAACTGAGACTTAGATAACAGTACAGGTTGTGGGAATACAGCTTCTGCTTGCAGTTAAAAAAAAGGGAAGGCTCCAGACAACTCAGACATAGTGGTTGTAGCAAATTGACATTGACAGTCAATCAAAAGCAACATACCGAAAAAAGTTTCATTCCTCACACTCGAGTGGCTTCAAATGTCAAGACAAATGTCACAGGGTGAAAATCAAACTTCATGTAAAGGCCTCTCCCTGGAGCCCCTCATAGTCATACTGTCTCCATCTGGGCACCTACAAGTCACCGGAAGTGGGAATTTCCAATAGGGACAAGGGCTCTGGAGGATAAGGGTGAGATATGTGTGTGTCATGGGGGGGGGGGGTATGTAGATTGGAGGTAAGGTGAAGGGCTGCCTACTTCCGGTGAAGGGCCGCTAATGGGTTCTAAGGTCTGATGCAGGATAGAAACTAGGGCAATTTTGTAGCAAAGGAAAAAGGTGTCGGCAGAGGGGTGATTCTTACTGTGCTTTAATCTAAGAGCAGATATAGGTGTCATGATAGCCTAATGGTAGGAGCAGTTGGCCACAAATTCAAAGGTCACTAGTTCAAGCTCGGGCATTGACAGGACCCTCCTTCTTTGTGAGGTTTGTAAAGTGCAGGGCACTGGACATTTCTCCATCTGTTTAAGTAAGCTGTGGCATTAGCAAATGGTGCTGACAAAAGACAACACATTAGTGACTACAGCAGACCTCCTTACTGCACTGGTGAATGTATATCTAGTCTCGTGTTGCAGCTGTAGAACCTGCAACACAGGACTAGCTGAAAAAGCTGCCTTGACACTCTTGTTCATTTACATTGCTGATAAGGAACTGCCTTGAATACTAGTTAGATCTTACAATGGTATGCCATTAGGTTTACACCATACAATTATCACTAACAATGCCGGGCACTTTTCTAAATTGCTGTAATTGCCAATGTTTATTGTTATGTATCACTGCACAGGACCCATGACCATCAGACTACTTAATGGTAATCACAAACTGGCTTCTCGGACTTCTTTGATGAGAAAATATTTTTGGGCCTTAATTTTCTCTTCATAAACACAGAACGTCATCATTAAGTATTTGATATACATAGCAATTTTCATCAAGATACACCTTTAAAGAGTTTCCATTCCCTACCTCATCCGTATGGATTTACTATGATCAAGCAGCATTTGACCAGGTTAAACATTGTGTATCATTTAGCTACCATCCTACCCCCACATCTAGTGATACAATAACAGGTTGTTATTGAGGCACGCATTCGGGATAGGGCGTGGGGATATGTATGTAGGTCGCCAGGTCGCCTGGCAAACAGCCCAGGTCGCCAGGTCGCATTTGACCCATCTGGAGCCACCTACATGGGTACCCAGCTTTTTGACCATGTTGCTGTGTCGATTTTTAGCCAGAAGGCCGTGTCGCCATGTCGATTTATATATATAGAATATACTAGGCCCTTCTAAAAAAAATCTTTGTCCGTCGAATTTTAAAAGGGCCGTGTCGCCCGGGTCGCCCGTGTTAATTTTATCCATGTAGAGGCACAAGCATGTCTTACACGGTCACACATCAAGCCTGTCCAGTTTGGTCTGGAGGTAAGATGCTTGCCTTCCACACGGTAGGCCCGCGTTCAATTCCCGGACGATGCGGCACCGTGTACGTCCTAAGTGCAGCCTCTTAAACTTGGACAGAAAGTCTGAGCGTGCGTTATCCTGAGATATCAGCACAGCAAATATCTACTTTCCGCACGCTAAATGGCAGAATCGTGGGATAATCGTGTCTAAGCTGGACACAACGACCCACCTGTACCATACACCGGTATTGACCCAATTACCTCACTCAATACCAACTGCAGCCAACCCCACAGGTTCGGTTTTCCATGCATCCATCCATATGCCAGTCATTCCATTGGTCAAATAATGAGGATATTGATATCAGGTAGATGCCTTATAGTTATACTTAGATGGCCCTCTTTGAGAACTGATAATACAATATTACCCGACTATCTGAATGGGCGCTAATGACAAAAAGGCTGTTAATTAAAACAGGAGAATGGCCTTAAGTTATTTAAGACATGCACTAGGGAAAAAGGATATCTATTGTGTTGCTCTGATTGCTGCCTATGATAATATCGCACTGGATACCTGGGTGTATGATATCTCTATATTCTGCAAAAGGGAATAATTTAATTGGTATGGTAGACATAGAAGAATTTAGAATGAGAGAAAACTAATACTTTAATGATGGAAAGAGGAGAGACACCTGGATCAATATACAAACAACAAGTCAAGGGTCCACAGCATAGGAATTAATCGTGTGGCACTCTAATTTTCTGGTATCCAGAGAGGTTAGTAGCGATGTATTGCCTATATAGCTGGTGATTCTGTTAGCCATACACTTTATTTGTGTCAGCAAAGACAGAAATTTTAGATGCACCTCTTTTTTTTGTTTTTGCTGTAAAGGTGTAGAAAAACGACTTAGTAGGATGATTAATTTCTACAAAAGACAAAGCATCCCATACAACTTGCATTCAGTGAACCATAATTAGCCAGTAGGCCTAATGTATTAATTCATTAATAACCAAGCACTCCTACCCCCTAAGGAAAAAGAAAAGTACAAGGCAATTTGTATATACTTTTCTTGCTTTTGCTCTGCAATAAGTACCATTAAAAGTGGGATGGCACAGTGTGATGTTGGATTTTATGGCAATGGGGATGTTAAGTGAGAATTTGAAATCCTTACCACACAAGAACTAAAGGTTTTTCATGCTCAGATTAAATTTTAATTTCTGGCACCGATTTCTTTTCTTCAAATAATGATGAATTTCTTTTGGTCTTAAGCAGAAAGCTCGCCTCCCCACAATGTTTTTGGGACGTGTGACCAAAGATAACAATAAAGAAACATTTTGATAAAAACGATAAAACGACTATTTAAAAAGGATTTCACTATGATGTTCTGTGATCAATCCATTAGGGTGATTGGTTCATTTCTGAAAAGATACCTTGAAGTTAGTTTTACTTAGGGGGTATATATATATATATATATATATATATATATATATATATATATATATATATATATATATATACCCAGGAAGGCGTTTCACCGTATGTTGATGTTATATCTAACATACGGCCTTAAGATGCGGACAAGATGCGGACAAAATACATCCAAACTACTTTTTTTGTTTCAGTTGGTCCTCCGTATACCCTCCGTATCTTTTATTAAAAAAATACAACATACAGCATCCAACATACGGCCCTCTCAACATACGGACATTGTCACCTGTCTCTTTTAGAAAAATATGCAAAAACCAGTCTACATTCCGGGAAACCCCTAGGGAATTCCCTCTGTGACGTCATAATATGTAGCAACATACGGAGGTAGGCTGGGGAGGGTATAAATGGGGTCCGTATGTTAGGAGAAGAGACAGGGGAGGGACAGGAGAGGTTTGGGAAGGGACAGGATAGGTCGGGGAAGAGATAGAAAAGGTCGGGAAAGGCACCTCTGTACTCTGATAGCTATTGCCTGTTTAAACACAAGGAGTCTGTGGGCTAAGTTTCAGCTCTGTAGGGCCATTATTTACCGAGTTATGGAAGAAAAGACTCTTTTTAATGTAATTTCTCCCAAAATCCATATAATTTTTTATTTTATTTTTTATCATGAAGGTAGAAGTTGGACTGAACTTATTTACCCGTTAAAATAATTCTAGGGCCATGGTAGGGGCCGTGAGAAAATGGTAGGGGCCATGAGGAAATGGTAGGAGCCACTACTACCATTTCGTCACCACTACAGCCAGCTCTGTACTCTGTTGTCTACCACCATCTAGGGCTGTGATTATTGAAACATCTTTCTGTTAGGATTTCTGAGCGAATGTATATATGCTTGGCTACCTGTATGGCTTGTATCTATGTTGTACTTTGTAGTAGTTGAAATGTTAGCACTCAAGAGGTTTTGCACCTGTGTGGATGGATATTCCGGGCTGTGTTGGTGCTGCCACCTAGAGGCTAAGTCAAGCTGGCCTCAACTCCTCTCATATATATATAAGGTAATGGAGATCGCAAGCCTTGTGTCGGAGGTCATGTGGATCTAAACCATTTTTCTGTGAGCAGGCGAGTGTTTGATTTTCAATATCTAGGTCTTGTTATTGACCCTAATATGAAATTTATTACACATAGAAAAAATGTCAATAATAACTTACGTAACAAAGTACATCAGCTAGCTAATGTTAGACACTTTGTAGATGAGTCTATTGCTCTCTTGATATATAATACAATGGTTTTACCCACCTTCGATTTTTTTACACTACTAAGCTATTGGTGATATATTTTTTCATACGACATGACACGCAACTACCTTCTTACATCAAGACCTTGCAAAAGACAGAGGTCTTGGTGGAAGAACGGCAATGCGCAGAAACCATGTAATTACGTTATGTAATTAATTACCTAATAAAACACTTTAAAAAAAAAGAAAAAAGGTAGAAGTTGGACACATACGGAGCAAAAGTCACATACGGCACACAAAAGACACATACGGCCCTAAAAAACAGGGTATATGTGCATTATTTGACATACCACCACCCCCCCTACCCCTCCGTATATTTGGACCAAAATAAGCCAAAGATACGTTTTTTTCTTGCTCCGTATGTTGAACTGAAACGCAATTATGGCCGTATGTACATACGGCCGGCCGTATGTACATACGGCGGCCGTATCTTTTTCCGTAAGATGCGGACATGTTGAGCTGAAATGCAAAAATGAACAGAAACGCAAAAATCGGACATACGGACCCTCCGTATGATACTGTGAAACGCCTTCCAGTAAACACAACTGGTCAGACGTAAATATACGTTTATTCTTGGTCTGAACTACGCAGTTTTTGAAGGTTTATGAACGTCAAAACGTTAAGGTTTATTTACCACTCTAAAACCTATAGCTCTGATTTACGTAGCTCAGACGTAAATCTACGTTCAACTGGGATTTAATCACATTACATATAATTCTACATAGTGGGATTCAGACAAGAACTTGTATTATATTGCAGACAAATGTACATTAACAAACAATATTCATACAAAATAACCACTATAATGTCATTTCATTCTATATAGTATATTTTTGCAGTTCAACTGAACAGCCTCACAGTATAGATCTGTTGAATAGTTTGGGCTGCAGAGAGGCTTTGTATTTCTTCTGTTACCACCAATGTGGTGTCCTCTCAATAAAGTGCCGCAAAGCACATATTCACGCCCAATACTTTTATCTACTCACCTTTATATATAAATATTCTATTGAATACGGTTTATTTGCATGATATTGAATTCATGATGAATGAGAATTTACTGCTTGAATGTGGTGGATTTGTTAAAGAGCTGTAACATTCTCTCCATACTTGATAGTGCTGCCACCTAGCGTGACATAAAGAAGTCATCTACCCACTTGAGGTTGAAAAGTTATGTGTTTTAACGTAAATCTACGTAAATTTATTAAGTATATTTACGTCTGAATGAGGTAGATAAACGTAAATCAGACTTCTACATTTGTTGAACGTAAATAAACCTTAACGTTTTGACGTCTACAAACCTTCCAAAATAACCAATCTCAAACCTTCTGGTTGGAAAACTACCTAGAGAAACCTCTGAGCTACGTTGGAACTATGTAGCGTGTTTACTGGGTAGTCGCACACCTCGGGTCTAATATTTGAAATACTTAAGATTCCCTGAGAGCTAAGCCAAATATACTATATTTTAGCTATTAAAATGAAGAAAATTATACAATAGGCTCAAAATAAAAAGGTCAGCCTGATTTAGTATAAATCCCCATGGAAACCAGGACACAATAGATATGGATGCAGTGAGACTTAATCAGTGTATGAATACTATATATATATATGGCTGTTTCACCCCCATAACCCTCCACTGTTACATGGTACCAATAAAATATTTAGCCTGGGCTATAAACAAACACCTCGAGATTACTATGATCCCAAAAAAGGATACATTTAACACTTTTACCCCACCCTGAGGTCAGAATTCCCAAAAATTACAAATTTAGCCGTTGTACTGTGTACAGCAGTTTTTTCACCGGATTCCTCATAGTATTACATTAGGACATGTGCAATAGCCATCAGTCCATTCGTCTAGATCTACCCTACTAGCCCTACAGAGTGTGCAGTTTCTTCCTGTGGAGGCAAACCTCACAGCAGCTTAGGGTGACAGACTAATGGAATTCAGACATGTGTGGCCAGTAGAGCATTCTAAGATATAATAATATATGTCTGAAAATTAGTCACAACATTAGGATACTGACATATATATAATCAAATATAGAAAAGAGGTAACATTTAATTATGTAGACCACATGACAATAACAAGGCAGAAAAACTACTGATATTACTGGTGGTGAGATGGAGGGAGCTGTTGGCACAAGACAATTGGAGTTGTTAGGGATTATGGAAGATAATGACAGCACTTTAGAATTGGTACCCTCAAACCACTTTGGCAAGACGTAGGATGTCAAATTGGAGCTACTGCATAATTATAATCAACTGGAACTGCCAGCCATACTTCACAGAAAACATTTTCAACCTGTAAATGCTCGAAAGAATTGTGCAATGTTGGTCACATAAGTACAGAGATTCAACAGCCATACTATTCAGCTGATACGGAATAGGGCCATTCAGATAGGGACTCTATACAGTCTGAGATCACAGATAAATGGACAGAGCTGCACGCTAAAGTGACTGAGTCAGTGGTTATGTCACGAGTGGTGCTTGGGCCATATTGCACGCTGGCCAGCACCACAAGTGACATAACTACTGACGAGGTGACTTTTGAGTGATGCTCTGTGTTTATTTCAGGGTATATCAATCTAAAACAGACATGCAGTCCATGTTTGATTACTTCTGTGGTGTTTGTTTACTTCCGTCGGCTGCCATTTTGAATTCCACAACAAGTCACGTGACCTTTAGTAACCTAGAAACACCATGGGGGTCGCCATGGGGGTCGCCATGGTAACGTGCAATACAACCACAGCGTGCATTACGGCCAAGGGTTAATGCACGCTCACATCGGGAATGACACTCCCATTGCTTTAACCTTGATAAGCTGTATTCACCATGAGATAAAATGACATATTCCACAAGAGCACACTTTTCAACGCCTTGTTTTTAGATCATTCTGCCTATAGACTAGGGATCTCCTATGGAGGCATAGGGTGGGGGAAGAAAATTAACATTGACTCTGTGTTAAAAGCAGAAAATGAAAATAAATCACTTCATTATCTGCACTCCCAAGGCTTCAAATGTCAAGAGAGATGACACAGTGTGAACATAAATCAGCAGCCTCTACATATAATGGCCAGGACTCCCTCATACTCTATCCATCCAGGCACCTACATGCCATCGGAAGAGGATATCCCAAAGCCGACAGGAGGTAGAGTACTCGCAGTACCCTACACTATTAATCTAAATGCCCCGGGCCTTAGTCTGTAGTGGCTATCCCAGGTTACTCATAGGGATATTGATCAGAATGATAAACTGATATTCAAAAATGAATAAGGCAAAACAAAATATGACTACGGTCTATAATAATCATAGAAATGGATTGACTAAGGTGGGTTGGTCATTACTGAGTATACCTGATAGTATTAACTGACTATGGTTGATCATAATAGGAACTAAGTTCATCGCTATTGACTAAGTTCTGGGGTTCAAAGATTATCTGTGTAGAGATTCAGGTGATGCACGGCTATTTAAAGTTAGTTCATCCGATGATTTGGATTCAAAAATATTTTTTCTTATAGACCATATGTGCTTAGCTATAGGCTTTATTCACTCTTATCTGCTCTGGTTTTGCATATATTTGGGTGGAATTCTGATAATTTAGCCCAAGGTGCACATTTTGACGTGCCTGAATTAAAGTGCACCCATTAGAAATGCACTGGACTAGTACTATAGCTGGGTTCCAATGCACCCTTCATCTTAGGCCTTACTTCCTCTGAAAACTGATTTGACCACCACTTATCCTTTAGATATGATAATGTCATGCTGTATTGAACAAATTAAGTAGGATTGAAAAAAATATGAATTCTGGATGTACTAACTTTAATGTACCTCCCCCCCCCCCCCCCGTACACTCAAACCTCCACGTAAACCTACTCGGTATTGGATACCAGCAGTTAAATCGTCAAACGTTGTATCACCTCATACATTTTTAAATATCATCTATATGTACTTAGTTTAGTAACAAACTGTCACCTAAGCAGCAAATCCGGGTGGATCTAAATTTGTTAAAGCTTATGTTAAACTATAAGTATCTACTTGACTGGATGGATTACCGGGAAGACCTTCATGTATCACTTGTTGTATGTGATGATCGGTTGATAAAAAATAATTTTAAAAAACAACTGAAATGTAGGGAAAACACTAATCACTTTATTAAAATCATTAGTGGGGTCAGAGATTAGATAGAGAGCTAGCGGGTTGTGTCCGATTGTGAAATCCACAACATAGATTTTGACATCGCTGATAGGTACACTTTTTTGAGATAACATGGCACGTCTGTATTTGGCTCATTGCACTTAATTCAGCTGAGATTTTTCTTTTGGGGTCTCAGTCTTAAACACCCACATATTGAATATTGCATAGATCTTAAAATTGCAAAAGCAGGAAGAAAGAATATTTTATTGAAATCAAAATGATATCTTAACAGTTCATATTACCATAATGCTGTGAGAACACATAGACTTATGCAGCTATGTCCATATTATTTGTCCCTTGTTTTACTTTACTGCCTGCAGCCATGGTGTATGACTATGTCAGGCTCAGCTTTTATGTGTGCTCTGTACATCTCCTGTTGGTGACAGCTTAAGTTGACATTATAATCTGGACAAGTGTAAAGGCTTGGTTGTGATGGATGAATGGATTCATTTTGTTAAGGGCATTGCGGGTATGGCAGGCCAAATGAATGCCTTATCTGATTTCCGTGAGCTATTTACAGCTCGAGATGAATACTGGAAGCAAGCCTGAGGAATAAAATCTATATCCTGTTGTTGAATTGTGTGTTCTAGGTTTGATAATAACCCTATGAATACTTATTTGATCATGTCACCTTCGGAAATATCTAAATACCCACACAGAGAAAATAGATTGAGATTATTTTCTGAGTGCATCTTATCCCTCTGTACAACACTATTTTGTATTACATGTATTTGCATGTTCTTAGTCATCGGTATTAAGCTGCATTGGTTAAAGATAGCTAATTATCAAAAACTGAGTATGATAACGTCTTCTCAACAAAGGCGTCTTAGATCTGTACAGCCTGAAGTTCAAGTTGGTCACAACCTTGGCATACATAAGGCTTTTGTTATAACCTCAGTCTCCTTTCCATATTACCCAGAACTGTCAGCTCGTCAGAGCTGCCTTGAGCAAAACTAATGAGCACCTCAAGCTCTTCAGATCAGATGGCTGCCTATTGGCCTGGGAAAAAATGAGTGAATGATGATCTTACTTTGCTTTTCATTTAGGAGAGGACAAGTTGCATAAAATTAATACCTCCCCCTCCCCAAAAGAAAACAAACTAAAAGACTAACAAAAACCAGCAAAACATTCTACTGAAATGCAAGTATCCAGCTTGGATGTTGGCCCGATTCGTATTGGCTGATTCGGTGTCAAATCAACCAAAATCTGAAAATCTTCCCAAGTAACCATCTCCAATTTGCATGTCAATTCTTTTTCTGATTGTCTTATCTATCCTTAGTGTCCCCCAAAATTTCTAATCAAATTTCATATAGTTTCTGAGATTTGGCTCCCTTAGCAAAGTGCCAAGCAATTCGAAGAACTGAGACTTAGATGATAATACAGGTTGTGAGCATACAGCTTCTGCTTGCAGACTGGGGTAAAAAAGAAGGGAAGGTTCCAGACAACTCAGACATAGTGGCTGTAGCAAATTGACATTGACAGTCAGTCAAAAGCAACATACCAAAAAAAGGTTTCCTCACACTGAAGTAGCTTCAAATGTTAAGACAAAATGTCACAGCGTGAAAATCAAGCTTCATTTAAGGGCCTCTCCCTGGAGCCCCTCATAGTCATGCTGTCTCCATTGGGGGACCTACAAGTCACTGGAAGTTGGAATTTCCAACAGGGACCAGGGCTCTGGAGGATGAGGGTGAGATGTGTGTGTGTGTGTGTGTGTGTGGCAGGGGGGGTATGTAGATTGGAGGTAAGGTGAAGGGCTGCCTACTTCCGGTGAGGGGCCGCTAATGGGTTCTGAGGTCTGATGCAGGATAGAAACTAGGGCAATTTTGTAGCAAAGGAAAAAGGTGTCGGCGGAGGGGTGATTCTTACTGTGCTTTAATCTAAGAGCAGATATAGGTGTCATGATAGCCTAATGGTAGGAGCAGTTGGCCACAAATTCAAAGGTCAATAGTTCAAGCCCAGGTATTGACACAACCCTCCTTCTTTGTGAGGTTTGTAAAGTGCAGGGCACTGGACATTTCTCCATCTGTCTAAGTAAGCCGTGGCATTAGCAAAAGGTGCTGACAAAAGACAACACATTAGTGACTACAGCAGACCTCCTTACTGCACTGATAAATGTATATCTAGTCTCGTGTTGCAGCTGTAGAACCTGCAACAGAGGACTAGAGCTCTCTCCTATAGTCTTAGGCATTTCTGCAAGTGCTATATACCCCCTAACTTTCAAGACACCTGTTAGCATATCTCCCATAGTCTCAGGCATATCTTGCGTAGTCTTAATATGCTCGATTATGCTTATACAGTGAATAGTCTTGAAACTAAATAGGTTTGGTTATTTGTGCTATCAGTTTAACAGAGAAAAAGAAAGATCAGGATATACAGCAACTACTACCCCATCTATTGGTAGAGACTGTTCATTTTGTCTAGAAGGATAGAGAGACTGGGAGATGCTTTTAGACTATGTGATATATGCTTTTTGTAAAGGCACCTTTTTTAGTTAGTCTCAGCATGCGTGGAACCTTAAGCTAAGAAAGGACCGTAATAAATAGGGCAGTACTACTGCTTACCTAGTATGGCCATTAAGCAGCCACATAATTGGATGATCAGCAATCATTTATCCTATTTTCATAATCTAATTTGAATTGTCCAATCCTCGGCCCACCAACGTAGCTCATAATGCGTGTACCTGTAATGTATATTGTGGTAGGTAAGTATGTGCTTAAAGTGACCGTCAGCGGGTACAGGAGCATGACGATTTTCGCGCATGTGCACAGAGAACCATCATTGCCCTCTATGAACAGTTTGATGTCTTCAAAGAGCAAATAATGCTAAGAGGGTCCACTTAGGTGTTCTCCCATAGGTTAGTATCGTCCCTCGGCAATCAGAATACCTCAAAATACCTGAAAGGGGTCATAATATTGTTGCATAACATCATTGCATAAATTTTATTCTGTACACTTTGAATAATGGTTAAGAGAAAGTGTTTGTTCATGGGATAACTGCAGACGCCTGTATGGCCTGTTGTGCCCCCTAGTGGATGGAGTGTACAGTCTATACTGTTCCTACCTGAAGCCATGTTAACTATAGTAACCCCCTGAAGCTACTATTCCTGATTAAATTTCCTCCAAATTCATCATGGATATTGAGAAAACATATGGAAAAATATATGGAGTTTAAAACTGTTTTTCCAGCAACTGAAATGTGGCTCCATCTATGGTTAAAGAAATAGGTGTTAAGTGAGGAAAGTGGGCTACACACTCCATCCACCAGGGGGCGCCATGGGCTTTTGGGGGACAAGAAATCAACAAGTGGGCCCTCTTAGTATTCTTTGCTCTTTGATGTCATGTCGTGTCGTGGTTATAATCATCATGTCAGAAATGAGATAGCACATAGTTAAAAGCAGCATCATGAGGTATCAAATAACTGAATATGACATGCCATGCAGCAAATGCTTGTAAAGAGATACCAATGCAGAGTGAGTCCTTATATCTTATAGGACTTCAATTACATGTACTAACATGACTCGATAAATTCTGGCTCTTTAATAACCACCCACTGTTTTTATTTCTTTTTTTCAGTCTGGATAGGCAGCTCAAGTTTGGCCTTGGCACACCTGTTATCGCCGCTTGTCGTTGCCGTCTCCCGCCGGAAGTCACCCCGACTACTGGCCACCGTGGGAGGTCTGATAACAGCACTGGGGTGTCTCTTTCTGTCCTTCTCCTCTCAGTACCACCAGGTAAGGAGTTATGAAAACACTGGGTGTTTCAGTCCTTCTCCTCTCAGTACCACCAAGTAAGGAGTTATGAAAACACTGGGTGTCTCAGTCCTTCTCCTCTCAGTACCACCAAGTAAGGAGTTATGAAAACACTGGGTGTTTCAGTCCTTCTCCTCTCAGTACCACCAAGTAAGGAGTTATGAAAACACTGGGTGTCTCAGTCCTTCTCCTCTCAGTACCACCAAGTAAGGAGTTATGAAAACACTGGGTGTCTCAGTCCTTCTCCTCTCAGTACCACCAAGTAAGGAGTTAGGAAAACACTGGGTGTTTCAGTCCTTCTCCCTCAGTAACACCAGTGTTGAAGTCCTTCTCAAGTACCACCCGGTAGGTGTTTATAACAGCACAGGGCTGTCTCTTTCAGTCCTTCTCCTCTCGGTACCACCAGGTAAGGAGTTATGACAACAATGGGTGTTTCAGTTCTTCTCCTCTCAGTACCACCAGGTAAGGAGTTATGACAACACTGGGTGTTTCTGTCCTTCTCCTCTCAGTACCACCAGCAAGAATAGTAGAGTGTAAGCTTACAGCTATATACCTATACGCTATTTAGGCTCGTTGCCACCAGGTAAGGAGTTATGACAACAATGGGTGTTTCAGTTCTTCTCCTCTCAGTCAGACCAGGTAAGGAGTTATGAAAACACTGTTCCTGTCATTCTCCCAATAACAACAGACAAGGAGTTATGACAACATTAAGTTTTCTACTGACCCTAGAATTAGAACCTCATCTACATTGGAGTGTTGTAGATATTGGTAAATTTTCCATAGTTCACAGTAATGTTGATTAATTACCCTCATTATAACACTAGCAGGGAACACATGTCAGTCGGGGTAGTTTAAAAGGCTTCCATACTTTATTTTCTGCCTACGTCAGTTACCGTTAATCGAAGCAATAGGCTGACTTTAGGCTCCATTACATTGTCCTTGAAGCAAAGGGCGCTAATGCAAACCCAAGTGTCCCGAGGTCAGAGCTTAGGATATGTCTCGGATGCTGCAGGCATGGTGGCATGTACCCGATATATACCCTTATATCAATACATGGGGTGCAATAGTAAGCAACCCATATATATACTGTCAGTTGCGTTACCTACTGGTATCTGGCAGAATTGACAGGCAGGGTGACAGTTCGCCAGAGAGGGGGGTGAGACATACCACATACGTACGGCAGATATGTGTGAATGATACATATTACATTAGTAACAGGAAACTGCAGTAATGACTTTGCACTATCGTTTTGGCCAAGTGGTATAATCATTACAACTGGGTACACCTATTCTCAATTACTAACACTGTCGAGAGTGCATTAGCGCAGAGGTAGGGTAGCTATGCTCTCTCTAGATCTATATCATATATCAATATGATTGGTTCTATCAACTCCATTCTTATTGCTATAATATTAAATTTGGGCCATAACATCTCATTTTCCCTGGTTTGCGATTGCTTCCTCAAAATACATGTAGAAACACTCATTTTCATATCATATAAAATTCATTCTTATATGATGAAAAAAAGTATTCAACAACAAATCAAATATACAGGTAATTTCCACATGTTTATCCTGTGTTCTTGGCAATAAAATAGTTTTTCAAACGTAAAAGAAATTGCATGCATTGCACATATAAACCTAGCCATGGCTATAACATGGGAAGCTTCCATGCCTTTTTTTCCTTTTTTTAAACATATTTTGTATTTAGCAAATCATAATCATCTTCATGATATTCATTAGATTCGTAACCAATATTACAATGAGGTTACCTTGGCGTGTATCATGGGCTTATGAATATGATATGGTTGTTGAATTTCTATATTACATTACAATTAATCACCATAATGATATATGTAATATGCCTTATTTCCAGATGCTGACGTCCTACACGTTTGTGGTGGGTTTGGGCTCTGGGGTGACGTTAACAGCGGCCAGTGTGGTGGTGGGCTCCTACTTCCACAAGAGGAGGGAATGTGCCGAGATGCTCATGTTATCTGGGAGCGGCGTCGGCATGGCCCTCATCTCTACCTTTATCAGACAAACTGTGGCGTGAGTACTTAGGCCACTCCAAATAATAAACCTGTTTCTAATCACTACGCCACTCCAAATATGACGAGGGTATTTGCGGCTTTTTTTCTGTCCTTTTTTTGCTGGGGACCAAATGGGTGGATACATATGGATCCTCAACAAAGTAAACTTACATTACATCGAACAAGAAATAAAGACTATAAGCAAACGTTGTATATGATTTCTATAGCTCATTGCGTTCGCGTTTTGTGAAGAAACAAAAGAACGACCTCAAAAGACGATTTTGGAAAGCGTGCGGTGATGAGAAACAGATTTATTTTTTGGGGAGTGGTTTTATCTTCATCTATGAGTTTCATTTGAGCGTATTCAATTGGGAGCGAGCTTTTGATAATCCTGCATCCATTTCTCTGCAGTTCTTGGGTTACCCTGTGGTAAAATTTTAGATGTTTTACCATAAAACTGCATGTGTTTTGAGGCTCATGCACGCCTTTGATGGGATTTCAGAGGCTTCCATAGGGAGAGTGATGTTGATGTGCTGAAAGGATTTCTGTGAAGCCATTTTGCAGGTGGTGACTTATTTTTTACCAGAGCTACATGTATAAAGGCGATGGCAACCCGTCTGCAATGACAGTGTGTAGAATAAATGCAAGGTATTAGTATTTTAGGGGAACTAGTTTATTCCTTTCACAGGTAGGCTTACTTTTTGATAACTTGTAAGTTTAGCCAACTTTAGACATTGGATTTGTTCTTCTGATTATTCTAATTTAATGCTTACGATTATCTAAATACAACAAAATACTTCACCTGGACATATCGACCCTTTTTATATACTACTACGGGTTAGGGGAAGCCATTTTTATCTTCCCAGAACATACGATAAAGGCCCCCATGTACAAAAAAAAAGCTTGGATGTTATGGGATGAAAACTTCCCTCTAGGTTGTTAATCAGAAAGTAACTTCTTCTGACAGGCTCACTGTTTGACAGGTATAATATAGCCATCCTCATCAAAGCTGGCCTTCTTTTATGCAGCATTCTCAAATGGATGCGAGGCCTACAGGCGCTGACAGGACTGGTGCTGCCCCTAGTGGCAGCTGCCGCCCTCTACCGGTCAGCCGCCATCTACCACCCACGGCGCCGCGCCATCCTCCATTTAAAAAACCTGAGGAAGACGAAAAAGCAGCAAAGGGAGTTTGAGGACAAGCCGCCCTATCTTGACTGGTCGCCGCTGCGCATGCGCTCTTTGCAGGTACTGATGCTGTCCTGCGCACAGACGGCGTTCGGAACCTTCACGCCGTTCGCCTTGTTGGTGAGTTGATGAAGAGGGTAAACCGCCCATGAGCCGGCCTTCTACCTTGGTAAAAACCTAGATCTGGTCACTGCACTTTTGAACTCATCACGAACTAGTCCCGGTAGAACATCATGAATTCACAAACCCTAAAACATACTGAGATGTGTGATAATAATGCTGTGAGTGAAGTGACTGAATTTAGGTACACCTGGCAATCGTAGATGGTTGGGTCATGGGCGTTTTACCTAATATGTTGTACATCAGTCCGGATATTAGTGTCATCTGCAGTCTGCCCGGTCACCCTTTGGGGAGGATATTGCTGATATAAATGATATGTCATAACACTATATACGTCTAAAAGGCGTGGTCTTGGTGTGCATAATATCATATTCACCATACCAACTGTACGTACCTCTGTATATAGATGTGTAATATGGGCATGCAGACATCATGAATGTAATGTAATCAACAAATTCTTTAAAAAAAATGAAAGTTTCTTCATTGTGGAAAATTAGATTAAACTTTTAGCCTTTCATGAAAAGATTAAATATTATAAAAAGCCTTTCCACTTGATTTGATTACATTATCATTGCTTGTATTTATAAATGTTTTATCTACATCTAAAACACTGTACCTTTGTTGATAACTACCTGTGTAGGGAGCTAGTTGGGCAGATGCAGTATTGTGCTGAACATGATAGAGGCTATTGAAATTGTACACGTCAGTGTTATGTTTCCAAATTGTTCATACCGAATCCATTATTATGAAGGAAAGCCAATGGGTATTGTGTACTGTATTGCTTTATTGAAGTCGTTTCAAATAGAGAAACGCGATTCTCTATAGACTCATTATTCGCGGGGATGTGGAAAAACTGGATCGCGTTTTTTCTGTTTACTGTGCCGTGGTCGAAATAGCTCTGAAAATAATCTTCCCCTCGAATTTGTTAATTATGATCGATCCATGATGAAATGAAAAAAGAAGAAAAATGCACTCACACTACTTCGAACTTACAGTACAGTCATGTATAGCACTATTTATCGGTCCTATTTCACCTCATTGGCGTATTTCACTCGGCTCTGCTTTCGGGGAAAACTGTCCAAGGCCAGCTAGAAACGCAGTTTGGAGCAGTTCTAGATATCCTTAATCTCTGTCCATATTGTTCTTGACAACAACAAAAAAAGATTCTGCGTAATAGTTTTTATATATCAGTCTCATCAGCGTGATGGATTAAATTCGGGTCTTCTACATAGTCACTTAAATGTGCTTTGAAGCAAAGGTCCCAAAAAAGTGTGTTTCAGGTTTTTTACTTTGACCTGAAAAGTAGCCAAAAATGTACTCCCAAAGTTCAGCGCCACCTCTCCGACAACAGGGTTGACTCGTGGACTATCAAATTGACTCTAAAATAGCCCAAAAATTACTTGAAATATAATTTTATTCTCAAAATTGGATAAATATTTCTAGGGTCGGCCCTGTTTTGCTAGGTAAGGTCGGGTTACCTGAAAAACACCTTTAGTTTTTAGCCTAAGGTCCTTGCTTCAACTGGATCGATCACCTCTTTTGAAGTGCCTTATGCCATATTGATACCTCACCTAATCCCTTTCTCCCTTGCTCCCTCCTCCTCCAGGGTCTAGATGCTGCTGCTGTTGTTAAGCCCACAGAGGCGGTGGTGTTGATGGTGTACCTGGGGGTAGCCCTGGCGGCAGGGTGCGTCCTATTCGGCCTTATAGTGATCAGGGCCAGTCTGCGCTGTATGATAGCCCGCCAGTACCTGTGTCAGCTCACCGGGCTGGGGGCAGGTGTCTGTACCCTCCTCCTCCCCCTGGTGAATGGGTTCCACGGGTACGTGCTGTACGTGTGGGTGTACGGGCTGCTGTACGGGGGGTACACGTACACACTCAAGGTCTACACCTACGAGTTGGCGAGTGTCAAGCTCTCGCTGCGCTGCTGGGGCTACATTGGCTTGGCACAGGCTCTACCACTGCTCATTGGGGCACCATCCTCTTGTAAGTAGTAACATATTGTGTTCTTCTTTTTTTTTTAATCAATGACGTTTCACACTAAGCATCTAGAACTACATAAACTGAATATCTAGAACTGCTAGTACAGGGCAGATTTCAGAATTTGGCACCAGAAATAATTAACTACCTCCCTTCTTCAAATACAGTTTCAAGGAACACTGTATAAGATTTATATGTAATATGGATGACCTATATTTAACCTGTCATTGACTTTAATTCAATTGGTTGGTCAAAGGAATGGTGGCAGAGTACACTTGGAGTAGCCATGAGACGGCGATGAGACTGACTCCTAGAAGTGCAGGTAGTGACATGGTGTGGTGATGGTCAGAACCAAATGACAGGTGTAGACACTAAGCCCCAGTCTCGAGGCTGAGTAAAACCCCTTTGAGTGATGTTTTGTAGTGACACCTATTGCGTTGCTATTGAATCAATTCTTTCAATTTAAAGACTTCTAATGTGATGAATGGTACAAGTTCAGAAATATTTATTGTGTTCAAAAAGCACCCAAACATACGTATAGCTGCATTAAATTTTCATTAAGGTGATATTGCCCCTTTTAATAGTATTGGATCCAACTACACTATGTTTACATGTATCAAAATAATGGCTATGGTTCATTTAATCCGTATTGGGAAACTTTGATATTCATCACATAGTGGAAGCTAGAAAACCTTTCGTGATTTCTTGAAAGAAGCTAGAAAATCGTATGAGATATTTGATCAAGGGGCAAACTGGGCCAGTGTAAATATTAAGGGACCGCTAATATTTCAATGACCCGTACTTTTGCAACATTGCCATATTGTCACCAATTAATCACCAAAGAGATAATTAACAGATGGCCATGATCAAGGACTATAGGTTGCACTATTGCAAATTCTCATATTTTCCATCATAACTGCACAGTAGAAATAATCAGAAGAAGGGTCATTGCAATTACACTCTCATAGAGGGGCCAATTGTACGGTGCATCCCATGACTGCAGGTTTGATGCCACTGTGTGTATCTTCCAAGTGCCTTCACTAGGCATTAATTACTATGCAATATGATGCACAGCAAAAACAGCATTTTCTAACAGATTGACACATATGACACTTTCTAGTTACCATGGAAACCATTCCAGCTAAAATTTATAAACATCATAATAATTATGATAAAACTATCGTATGCCTATCTTGTGACCAAGCCATCTCAGTGTTACACAATGTAACTTTTAAATCGCTGACACTGTAGTATTATACCTTTTGCAGTTTACATGAATACTGCTACGTCACTGCCTGCCAAGAGTGGCTTCATCTTTGCTGGTGTCGCCATGGTCACAGGCAGTTTGACTTTGTTCCTGATGCCCTGGGCGACTGGACACCGCTCCAACCACGAGGTCATCCAACAGGCTCACTTCCGTACCAAGACCTTTGACGATGACTTGGTCTTCTATGGTATGGAGATCTCAGACGAAGTCTCGAGTCGTGAATTTAATGGCCAGCCTCCTCTATCTGCTGGGGCAGGTCCTGCTTCGGCTTCTCCAGGACACTACAGAAGACCTTCTCAGGCCTCGAAGCGCCAGAAAATTGGGAAGGTCCAGTTGTATTCCAATGTTCGGTCACCTCTTGGTGGGATCGCAGAGGAAGAGCATTGGTCAGAAATTGAGGCGATGAGCCCTATGTCGCCAACGGATAAAGTGACTGAGTTCTTATTACAGAGCCAGTCCATGCTGCAAAGTTATGGACAGATGCACAATCTGGATCTCCCTGGGGTGCGGCTGGAGATTAATAATGAGTACACGCCGGGGACAAGCGAAACAACGCGGAAGCAACCGGATGTGGCGCTTTCGACTGCAGTGCAGCCACCATTATCGGGCATTACCGACATCAAGCTGGAAGCCACAATCAGCAGAACTTCACCAAAGAAGGTGTGTCTAGCCACTATAAACAATAGTTATACGAACAATGATAAGCAAGTTCCCAGATCGCAATCAGAGCCTGAGATATGGCAGAGACACCGTACGGAGGATTTAACTGAATCAGTGAGCAAGGGGAAGGTCATAGAGGCAGTGCAGACGACATTTTGTTCAAAACAGAAGACAACCCCTGTCTAATGTATTTAGGATCAGTCAATGGTTATTTTTAGAACGGGAAACTATATAAATCTGAAACAAAGATTACTGCTGCAGGTCCTACTACTCTACTGACCGGTGGATTACATGCTGTATTTATCTTTAAACTTAATAATAAAGATCCTTGGATCAGTTTGGGGCTGAACATGCATAATGCTCCGAAACAGTTGTATAAAATGGGGCTGGTGAACTTTAATATGTCTAACAATTGGCTGATTGACTTCTATATATGTACAGCTAGGCAGAGCAATAACTTAACAATGATGTTATATCTAGCTGTATGATCTATGAAAACTATGTTCACCAAAATAAACGATATATTACTTAAGCATGTACTTTGTGACAATGAGACGGAAAGGCTCAGCTACCAGTCCTCTGATCCTCTTATGATAACTTCTAGATCTACCTGACGTGGATCTTTCGCCAGCTATAGCATCATGTAAGAAATGCGACAAGTGTGCTTGTTTCATTGTGTGCTGTTGTCCATTGGACTGCCATATGACGGGAAATAATGTCTCAGAATCTCAGAATAAACCCAATTTTGGAATGACTACTAAAATTGCAGGCCTTTGTTATATCAAGTAACAATCTTGTCCATGAAGGCACTTGCTCTTGAAAATGGCATTGCATTGGTGTTTAATGTTGATGATAAGATATTTTCGTGGACAATGTGAGAATTTTGTACATTTTCATCAAATTGGACAAGACAGTGGTAATATATTTGTATAAAGATGTTTTATAGCAATGATTAGCTTCATGAATAAACCCTTGGGCCTTCACACGGTTTACTTATAGAGTTCATACATTTTAACATGGGGTTTTCTACGAAATCAAGTGTACAATACTTAGATTTCTGACAATGAAATATGACAGTTGAAGATTCCCACAGATGTAAACATATTGATAGTAGAACGTGGTATATTCGTGGTGGGTATGAGACTGTGACTACTGTCAACTTCCCTAGATATATTATTTTATCTTAGCCCATCCAAAGTTTATATGATATGGCAACAACAAACAATGCCTGCCAAAGCTTTCATGAAACACTGGCAGATTCCAATGGATCATTAAAATGTCAGACTACATACCCATTGTAAATACTTAGCTCGATATTGAGCATTGTCGAAGTACTTGCCTTATGTTTGATTTGTATTTCGAGATGGTTGTCTAAGAACTTGCTCCTTGCTTGATTTTAAGCTGATTCGTACATTGCCATCTGCTCAATTTAATGGATCGACATAATTTACATTAATGGTCATAGTATGCGGCTGGTCTGACAGGTGAAACAACTTTCACAGCTACAACTCAATCTGTGCTGTTAGATGTTTCTACATTTTCTGTTGAAAATAAAGTATTTTAAAGTTTGCTGTGTATTTTTCGTGTTAGAGGAAGAGCAAGAGAAACTAGCTTCAGGGAATTAATGTGTGATGGGAGGGAACGGAATGTGATGATAATATCCTTGAATTAGTATATGTCCTGCTTATACACATACTTAGGTGCCGGGTAAGTGTATTCGGAAACTCAGTAGCCAGCTAAGGCTGGCCAAGGTATTGACAATTAGTTTATCCTCCTAAAGTTAGGGGGCGCAACCGACATGACCAATATGATTGTATTGGTACACAGGGTTGCCACAGGGAAGCAGCACTGTATGCAAGACATTGGGTCCCAGTTGGATGCCGAAACTACGCTGAACGATTTCTCGAAATGTTACTAGCACCAACTTAGGAACATCATGGCCTAATACACAAAATCAAATTAATGAATTCGACATAAATCAATTCAAACATGCCTTTAATGATACAGTGTATACATGTACATGCTCTGATCCTGTTATATAAGATAATATACTTTCCAAGCCAAGTCTAGCACAAATGTCATTTGTCTTTGGGATCTCATGGACATGGGGTCTTTGGTTTATGTTGTGGGGAGGCTTGAGAGGCATCAATAGAACCCTGAGGTCACACCCATAATATTAACATATGTTTTTATACACCACTGAATTGCCTGATATCTGAAACACGTGCACACTGACATTATATTATTTAGTAGGCCTCTATGTGTGGATATTGACAGCCCCTCTACCTTCAACATTGTAACACCTCATAATAACTTCCAGCTTAGGTTCCTCTTGGCAAACAACTGCACTCAAAAAGTAAACTTGTCTCCAGACTCTTGAAAGTGACGTTCATAAAATAAACGAGTCAAAAACTTGTCTAAGTGACAAGGAAGTTGATCTTTTAGCTGAAGATAGAGGACCAACTTGGCATGTGCCAGCCCAAAACCCGACATTTGCCAGCTCCAGATTCTATTTGTGGGGTGGTAACCTGATAGGTTAGACAACTTTTGACTCGTTTATTTTATGATAGTCACTTAGACGGGTCTGGAGACAAGTTTACTTTTTCAGTGTGTATACCTACCATAAGGGAGTGGTTATTCAAAATAATACCAGGGGCAATACTATTAAGGACTCTCAACAGGTTTGTACAAATTAACACATATGCATGGATTATTTGACACAGATATGTTGAGACTATACACATTGTACACCAAATTGATCATATTTAATGTTTCTATCAAATTAGTTCCATTTTGGAAGGTTTAAGAAGCCAAAGAGTGCAAATGGAACAAAAACGTTCTTTTTTCTTAGAACATCATTATGGGATGGAAAAAGAACACTTTCATAACTTTTGATAGTTGGACATTAATCTAGGGGTCATTTCCTGAGGACCTTTTCTTTCTTTTAACTATATCTCAATTATTAAGCTCTACAGAGCTGTTCAAAGTAGCATAGTCACTTGAAAATGGTTGAAAATTGTTGAAAACAGGCGAAAATAGGAGAAAATAGGGGATTTTGGCCATTTTTCATGAAAAATCATCAATTTTCAAGTAACTATGCTACTTTGAACAGCTCTGTAGAGCTTAATAATTGAGATATAGCTAAAAGAAAGAAAAGGTCCCCAGGGAATGACCCCTAGATTACTCTCCAATTATCAAAAGTTATAAAAGTGTTCTTTTTCCATCCCATAATGCTGTTTTAAGAAAAAAGAACGTTTTTGTTCCATTTGCACTCCATAGCCTCTGAAACCTTCCAAAATGGAACTAATCTGATAGAAACATTAAATATGATCAATTTAGTGTACAATGTGTTTAGTCTCAACATATCTGTGTCAAATAATCCATGCATATGTGTTAATTTGTACAAACCTGTTGAGAGCCCTTAAATAGAACATAACGGAGGGAGGGGGCGGGGTATCACCCCGTTCTATGGATAGAAGCCCCATGCGTTCCTATAGATTAGGAGGAAGGGAGGGGAGAAAATTGGGAGTGTTAACGGGCGGGAGCAGCAAATAACCCTGTCTGTTGAATAATGACTACTCCCTAATGCAAACCCATGTGCATGAGAACCATCCGGCATTAGGACATGAACCATATTGAGTATAGTGGATCCTACTTCACACCTATGTGATGAGGTGACACCCTATGCACACGGACACCTATAATTACTCACACTACAGACTTTCCTGGGTTCTGCCCCAGTCAAACCCAGCCACCCTGAACCTCATTGCATGCCTCTCCCCCAGGTACAGGTTGTAAAGTCACTGCCTTAAAGACCTTACACTCTGTCTGGGTTGTATCATTAATCATAGAGCCCTGGCACAAGTTGGATCCTGGCTGCTCATGGGGTGTACCCTAGTTCCATAACCCCGTGTAGATAATAGGAATCGGGTTGTCAGGGGGAGATCTCAACGGGTATACTGTAGGCAGGGGGGGGGGGTGAGAGGGGGGATGGTTGCTGTTGCCATGGAGGAAACGGTGGTTCTCGACATTGTGATGGTGCATGGTAGCAGAACATATAAATCAGATGCATGTGGATCCAAATGAGAGGGGGGGATATATTCCCCTGGCGACTTTTGTATAATACATGGAATATATGATGTCGCATATACGTTCCCCACATCTGTAAAAGCAATGTCTCAAATGATTTAATTATTCAGCTAGACACACCTAGACACATCTACAATGTAAATATAGTGTCAAATCTTCACGAGTTGAACCTGGTTTTTACTACATTGTTGTATAAGCCTTACTGTCTTAAATGAAGAAAAATTAGCTTGATTTCAGTAACTTCTTTCCAACTTTAATTTCATACAAGTCGATCCACTAATATTTATAACTTTCTCGACAAGAATAACCCCTCACCCACCCATCGTAACCACCTATGCCTACCCCTATTAGATTAAAACCGTTAACTCAACCCTGTAGTGTAGTGTATAGAGATTGACTTGAAGGTGTCGTGACAGAACCCTCTCTTGGCGTCTTTCTGACCCCAGGGCCATCCCCTTCACAGAGGGCGAGTCTCAATTAGAGCTCACTGGTGTCGCCCCCTTCAGGCCAGTAGGTAAACCAGCGCGGGTGGTGTTGTATCGGGAGTCATCGGGTGTCACAATAAAGAGTCATCGACTGTCACGAACAGAGCATCCCTACAGCCCCTCGAGGCCCTAAAGTCGCCAGCAATGGCCGTCTGCCCACCAAGGAGTGAGAGATAAGACCAATTGATCATAGTTAGGTAATCTTGAAACTGGGAAAGCTCCCATACCCTAAGGCTATGTACACAAGGTTATAAGAGGCCATCAGCTCTGGGTGGGCTGAATTTCTGAATTAGTTTTAGTTGGGCAAATTGGTTCGAGGGTTGGACAGGAGGGTTGGAAGGAGGCGCCAGGGCATCCCAATGCAAACCAAAACGATATGCCACCGACCTTTCCCTTTAGACAAGCAGCACTTGAAACTAAATGTCCCAAGAACATCAATATAAAGCTGGGCAGCTTTGGGAAACATGGCTAGAATGATTGTGTGTATTTGCCTCTCTTTTGTTCTGCTTTAACAATCTCTACAGAATGCCTCAGTAACAGGTATTTTTAATGGACAGCCCTTTATAAGTCATATCCCCGGGGGGGCCACTCCCTGTCTTTTCTATAGTAGCTATGTGTGAACACACCTCAAATTTAGGACCCTTATCACGGGAGATAATTCAGCAAAATAGCACCCTTTTCACGGTAACTGAGCAAAAATTCATACTCTAATCGAGGGGGACCGAGGAAAAATACTTTTATGAAGTGTGATTTTATATAATGGCCCCAAAAATAAGGGCTTACCCTTGCCCTATACCTAAAGTATATGTCTTTAATTTTGAGAAAAGCTGGATTAATGTGTCTTCTAACAGTTTCAGCCTTAAAATGTACCCCTTTCCCTCCAAAATTGCCTAAAAAGCACCCCTTATCAAGGGTCCAAAAACGTACCCTTTCCCTTGGAATCGTGTTCACATATAGTCAGTAATACTGAGGGAGTGCCTCCTCCGGGGTCATATCCCTGATAAGCTTAGTGACATCTACTGCCAACTGTGCCAACTGTATCGGGTGGTACTTTGGAGTTTAACAGTGGGCACTAGTTCTGCCTATCCATATGCATACAACATACAGTCCCCTTCTATTCTCCGAGTCTGACAGCGACTTCCTGTCTAATTTCCGCCACTTTGTTGGGGGACATATAACGTTGTTGTGTCTGGACATAGCGCAAAAATATGCTGATATTGATAAAATGAGCGTAAAAGCTGGCAAAAACTCTGAGATGAATCGGGAAATCCATATTTATCTTGCTGCCATGAGCTTTTTATGAAGTCCAAATTATTATTATTTAGCTACAATTGGCGATGTTTAGGGGGGCTCCCTACCAAATCCAGTGCTTTACATCCCCAAACAAAATGGCCGCTGATTCTGCGCACAGCGCCCCCTACAGCCTCAGAGAATAGGCAAGCTGATTTCTAGTGGGGTAGGAAAATGTTAGGCTAATGGTTGTGCCCGTCTTTGAAGAGAAATTTCCATTGTTTGGTCTTAATATCTTACCAGCATGTTCAGGGAGCCATACAGACTGTTACAGAGGGAATCTAGAAAGCTCAAAATTAGAAAATATTCTCAACTGTTGAAACTACCCAACTAAATCCTGGGCAATCTTGTTAATTAATAGATTGGTTAACATAATAGTCGTTTATGAGTAGCTAATAGAGGACATTTCTATTCTGATGCCATCTCCCGGGGGGGGGGGCACTCCCTATCTTTTCTATAGTAGCTATGTGTAAACATCATGTCAAATTTTGTACCCTTATCACGGGAAGCAAATCAACAAAATATCACCCTTTTCATGGGATATTGACCTCAAAATATACCCTTATTAAGGAAGACCTACATAAGGTACCCTTATTAAGGAATAACATGAGAGAATAACGGGAAAGATATGCCTAAAACCGTACCCTAATAATTTGAGGACAAAATAGTATAAAATTTAATCTTAAAAGTTTTTGGGAAGAATTAGGCCTAAAAGTGTACCCATTTTCCTCCAAAATTACAGAAAATGCACCCCTTATCAAGGGCCCTCGCGGGTCCGTGCCTAGGGTCCACAAACAGACCCTTCCCCTTGAAAGCATGTTCACACATAGTAACCAAAGCTGAGGGAGTGGCCCCCCGGGTGCCATCTCCACTGCAGTTATTCAAACGATGTTCACCTTTGGGCCCGAGTCAGCTCTGCAAGCCTACGTGATGCAGATGTCATAGGGATGTGACAATCCTTCCATGGTCATGTGGCCAACTGTCTCTTTTGTGCTCTTTTAGCAGAGAGCTTCAGAACGAGAACACTATAAGATAGCCTCTGGGTGCAAGTGTCTAGAGCAGCGAGGCACAGACGTGCATGCAGGAGAGTGCCCCCCCCCCCCCATCTCCCCACTATATATGGGCGATCATATTAGACTGGTGACCAGCAATAAAATAATGGTTTCCCTAACAACTTATAGTAATTCTTTCCAGAGTACAATATATTTCTTATTTCCCATTCTCCCTTCCGAAGAGACACACATGGAGCTATAGATATTTAGTATGGGACAGTTATGTGTATCTCCCAACAGCGGGGAACGTTGCATTCGCCTTTATAGATGTCAATGTCAGAGAATTTGATCCTGAAGGCAGTGACATACAATAGCTCCACATGGATGTCTTAAAGTGAGAAAACCTATATTGGTTTTTTCTACTCACTGTGAGAAATTGCCATGGAAACCAGCACTTAACTGTATGTTTCTGTAGTGTTACAAGGTATCACCAGGTCGTAGATGATAGCTCAGATATTCCTCTTTTATTTTAATCCATGCTATGCCTGTTATGGCTAGGATGCAGCAGAATCCTATGTCTTAGCCATTTCTGTCCATATTAGAATGCTTTGGTCGATGGATCCTACTGCCCTTGGAAAGAATGGGCCACATACTTCCTCCATAAACTACTGGGTTCAAAGGTTCACGACCTTCGGTATCCCAATTGGACACAATCTGTAAAATCTCGCTAATGCAGGCAATATTCTCTCACCCTTTGAACACAAAAAATCACTAAAATGGTGATAAATGTCAAACACTTAAACAGATATGGAGATATTAACTGGAGAGGTCAATGGATACCTAGTTGGTGCTTTATTACCTGGGGTCTTTCATTGCCTGTGGTATCATGAGATCCTTATTTACCTGGTAATTTCAGAGGAGGAGGGGATGAAGGGGGGGAGGGACCTCCTCGGGCACTTGTCTTATAGGGCCTTGCAGCAAAGGTGAGTGAGTATTCAGGTAGGTTGTTTAAGGTCCATTATTACCCCCACCAAGCTGTTTACAACCCCAACATGTTTTTATAATTATTCATAATGCACATTCCCATCCTTTCCCAGATGCACGATAACGTTTTGTACCTGATTGAATCCTGAGCAATTGATGCCCTGAACATTTCACTTCATGCAACAGTACTACACTTCCCCATCCCATCTTGCCGCAGGGGTCTATACTGGGCCCTATACAAGAGGGTGGGGATGAGGTCAGGGGGTGAGGGGTGTGTGGGAGGAGTAGGCAGCAGCCCACCCTGACACCTCACATGTCCCACACCTGGTCTCTATGACAACAGGGGCCAGGTAACCCTGTCATCAAACCCCACCCTGTTGTTAGGGTAGGGATCTAACCAGGGGGAGACTAATGGATCACTACCTGGCTGCTGGACACTGCTCTTCTCACTAGTATACTATAGTCACTAGCATACCTACAGATTATAGTGTACACCACTTGGACCCCCCCCCCCCCTTGTGGGCAACCCTATTCATTGGTGATGGAGCTAGAAACGTGCCTTTAAACATATTTATAAACTGTTATATCAACACTGGTGTGTGCCTGAGGTACTTAGGTACTGTTATTGCTTGTTGGAATAAGCGCCGGTCTTGAATAGGCGCTGAGCATAGAGGAGTATTGAAATCAATCACTTCACTAATTAAATAAGATGATCTTGAATAAGGCCTAAAAAAAAATGTGTTCCGGTAACATGGTTCAAAATAAATTGAATCACTATTGTTCATATAGACATACTCTGTCAGTATAACCAACATACATTGTATATGCATACCCACTGGATGAACTGTATTAACCAACAGAGCCCCGATCAAGCCACACACACCATACACCAATGACATACACCATTCCCACAGAAAAGATGACACAAAAATGGTTTCTTGTAATAAAAATAGAAAATATCCCTATTGAGGAAAGGCCACCGCCGTGACATGTCATCCTTAATGTGTGAAGGTGTGACAGGTAGGGTGGTGTGTCAGTAACGGTCAGACAGTTCTAATGACCACCTTACTGCCTGCCAAGTCCTACAGGTATACATGTCTATGGTGCCTTAAGGTGTGAGGCCCCGCCTGCCTCTCACACCATCCCACTGTTAGGACCCATATCACCTTGTCGTTTTACAAGATACATTCTTGTAATGTTGAGAAGATATTCTGACTCATGGCATATCAAAATAGATTCATAATATATCATAATATACAGTTATATTTTAGCTAACAGTCTGGATGAAATTAATCCTCTATGCATGGTGGGTTACATTTCTAGGCTGGATCCTGAGTTGGGAACCTGTTCATTGCTACGACCAAACCAAACTAAGGGAGTGTTCATTTTTTTAATTATAGGGGGGTAGTGAAATCTCAAGAAATTTTCGCCCTTCCTTTGAACTATAGTAACGGGCGGCCTTTTTGCTAAAAGGGGCATTTTCTACGCCCTCCCTCTGTAACTAATAAATGAGCACGCCCTAAAGGCCTAAGGCACATTGCCTTTCTGCTGCCAGTAACAGATCATGAGGAATGATACGAACAATATTCTACAGGTATTAAGACATTACTTGCTCATAGATAATGGATTCAAAATTGATAGTCTTTAAGCAGTGGTAATTTTAAAAACAAGGGGGGAAGGGGTGATGGATGGGGGGAGGGGGGGGGTGGTAGACAAATTCGACCCTTTGATCCATTATTTCACCTGTATTCAGCGAAAAAACGTTACTATGCATAAAAGATCCACCAGTGTAACTAAAACTATCTTAAATAATCATAGTGCATGATAATATGAGTTCTAGTATATATAAATGCATAACAATGAGCAAACTGAGTTCTGTTAGTGCAAATGCTATTTTCATTAAGCCATAACGATATATCATTGTAGGTAATGGGTATATGCCTACAGTTTCCCTCGGCGTTTATGAGCAGAGAGAGGACTAGTGTACAAAGCCCGGTGTAAGGTACACAATGTATATGGCCCCCTTATTGTCCATGTCCACACACATGTAGTTCATGTTAATGGTAATCAGTGCTAGAGGTCAGAGAGCGGTGTCCTAACGGTCCCTCCTCAGTCCACATGGACTGTCCACTTCCAATTCAAACCCCTACCCCCACAACTGTCATTATTAGTGAGGCATGACTGGACAGGGAGGGCCATGTGAAAATACCAACCAGGGCTTCATGTGAACTGCCAGGGTGGTGGTACTGGAGTCACCCAGTCACCCTTAATGCTACAGCTTCCTCCAGGACCTTGGGCACCACCTAACGACCTCTAGCCCCAACCTTGACGCGACCTTGGACCTCAGCTGCCAAGGAGGCTTTTTTGTTTCCATTTCTGGTTGTAAAGAGGGAGGGGGTAGTCAGGAAGCATGTGGAAACGTCCGTCAGTTAGTGCCTGTGATGCTGTCGTGTGTTGGACATGGCAGGGGAGGGAGGTGTCATTACTTGGTGTCACGTCAAAAATGGGAATCCCTTCAAATATCCAGCACACCTAGGGACTATATAGATTGTGCCATATTGCAAGATGGCCTGGCCCAAGTGCCCAAGATATGAAATAGCTTGACATTTAGAAATCCAACTGTTGTACAATACATGTGTACCTGTATAATGTTAAAATAGCCACTGTGGGATATGCAGTCATGGCCATTCTGGAATTGTCAGGACCTCTGCTCTGTCACGACATATTACAGGCATGTCATGATGTCCGAACCGAATGACGGCACCCAAGATGGCGTCCAGTGCTCACCCCGGTGACTCTGCACATTACGGCCGACCACAGAGAAGACCCTCAGGTAGCCGGGGGCCATGGGAATGTCCAACCCCGGGTGATAAACATCAACTCGGACCAACCCCTTCACGACATGACCACTGTGATTTGAAAATGTTTGTGGCTTCCTAAAAGTAGGGTTTATGACCAATGAGGGGAACCACAGGCGATGAACACATAAAGGAAAGCAGTTTGGTGTGCACACAATAATGTCCTCTGGCATGTTTATTGTGATTCCTTATTGTATATATTTGGTCACTAGTGGGCTATGGCTACTCCTTGTTAGGCCAAAAAAAAAAAAAGGTGTGTTTCCAGTAACATGGTCCTGGAGACATGACCCGGCCGGTCGGATTTTTTTTTTTTTTTTTTTTTTTTTTTTTTTTTTGGTTTCCTCCCCCGAAGACCTGTGATTACCGCGAATTCCAGAGTATTTCATTAAAATTATTTAAAAAAAAAAAAATTTAAATTAAAAAAAAAGCCAGCAGGGGTGGGGCCCAGACCCCCAAAATTTCCGCTGTGGGGCCACCACTGTCTGATATTCCGGTTATCTATTTTTTGGGGAAAAGTGATTTTTCACTCTAAAATCGTAAATAATTGTCTGATTTACAGACTGTAATATGGCAAAAAAAAAAAAAAAAAAAAAAAAAAAAATCGCCATTCCTGCCTCGGTAGACCCGGTCGGGTGACTGGAAACAAACCTTTTTTTTTTTTTGGCCTTAGTTCTGAAGGAATTTGACTTTATTAAGAGATGTGTATACATGCTATAGTTTATCCTCAATTCTTCGAACATTAATTTTGTTACTTCGAATCCCTCACTTCCTCAGACAGAATCCCTGAAATTGGTTGTGTTTGTCCCTGTATATTCGAACTTATTTCCTCAAATAATTTGCTTCCTCAGACATTTTTCCTGACATTTTCTTTCCAAATTCGAGGAATTGATGGCTGACTATATAGCAACTCCTTAAAGGCCTGGGTCTATCTCTGCAATACTTATACATGTACTAACCGTACCTAAGTCACCCACCCATCCAACCATCAATCTCCTCTGGATGGCGATGCACCTGTATATTTCAGGACTGACAGGTCTTATCCTGACATATATGACATTATACAGGGTCACACGCAATGCAATTACAACTTTTTACATGTTTATATATCCCATTATAAGGGTTTTAAGTTATAGGGGGTAAACGTTCTGAAACACGTTATAAACCACATGAGATTTATCATGTCCCCCGGGGTTAAGTTGTACTTGTAGGGAAGGCTATAGGTATTAGTGAGCGAACTTTATGATTGGAATGTACTTGAGTTGAACTTGAAGAGGTTAAAAGTCGAGGTAGCTATAAACTATATACATGACTGCATGTAACGGACTTGAAAAAAAACGACTATAGCCGATGAATACATATATATGGCTTACCAGAGTGTATCGTGTTTTAATAAAACGTCACTCCTGATACTGAAGATTATCATTGGTTTACCCACTTTACCTGGATGAAGAAAGAAACACTATTCAATACAGAATATGCCCATGCATGGGTGTTAGAAAAGGTCCCATTGCAATGGAACTGTCATACAAGGAATCCCCTTAGTTGGGAGATCCCTTTAATATGATATGAGGTAAGTTGACTAAGTCTTGAGGTCTTGTAGTATAGTTGGTATTTATTACAAGTTGACAGCAACAGTACAGTAGTACAATGTAGGTTCCACTCAGTTACACCTATCCACACAATAATATAGGTCTTGGTAAATATACCTAATAACCCTGAGGTTAGTACTGGACTAGAGCCAAGGGGGTCCTACACCATGTCTGATAGTTGGGCCTAGTAGGGCATAGCCTATAGCCTTGTTCTCAGTCAGTGGAGAGGTCCTTGCTCTGTGGTGTCCGAGTGTAGAGTGAGGATGGAGATGCCCAGTGCTGGGACCTGACCCTATTTAAGGGGGCCAGGCTACCAGCATGGCATCTTGAGTGTTAGTGTCAGTTGACAGTGGTTGGAGGGCTGTAACAGTCAGAGAGACAGTCACACAATACCCCTCCATAGTTTGTCTACCCCTGTTAGTGTACATCAAAGGGGTGACCCTTATGCTGGTCTGTGGGAAACAATGTGCGGGATGAGCGTCGCCTGGCGGCGGCGGGAGTGCCGACTGGAGCGCCGCCTATGCGGGCCGGCGGGCGCCTGCGTGTGCCGGCGGCGGGAGTAGCGTCTCCCGCCGTCGGCTTGAACACGCGGGCGCCCGCAGCGCCGGGCTCGCCGGGCTCGCCGGTCATACCTGACAGGTGCCTCCCCCTCGGGAAAAAGGACAACTCTCCGTCAGTTGTCATTCCATCTAAAAATTTGGGGTGAATTTTGGAATTTTGTCCACAATTTTTGGTGGCAAATAGAATTTACCTTTTTTTTTTTTTTTTTTTTTTTTTTTTTGTAGTGAAGTACACTTTTTTTGTAATATAGATGATGTGAGAGTATGTAAATACCAAAGGTATGGGGAGAATTTTGGTTTTGTGCTTGGCTAGTCATCTACATTATATACAGTGTAACTTAACTATAAGGTATGTAAACCTTCTTTGTACCAATTTGGTACTTTCTTAATCACATATTATACAGTGTAGTAATACATTGTGTCTTTATCTGACACTTTTCAAATCATTGTTTGAATTATATACACAGCATGGTGCATCTTTGTCTTAATTCTAAAACATGATGAAAAAATGTGTTATCAAGTAATAGGCTGTCTTTGGTGAAATAGGTGCTTTGTGGAACTGAGTGGATTTTGATATATCAATGTTCACATGTGAATACAAATATACAGAGTATAATGCAAATTATGCAAAATCTTATGATAATCTTTTACAAACTTTTTTGTTTGATACCAAAAAAACCAAGGCCACTTTTATATAAAAGTAGGCCAACCGGCTTGAAGTTTGTTTTCTTATTTCTAGATAGCGCTTATCTATGGATTTGCGTGATATAGCAATCAGTAATGTACATTTTATGCATAGTTATGTGCTTGTCCGGTGGCGGATAAGTGTTCATAATTGTGTCATCTGACATTTTGCCTTACTTAAGTTTGTAAGTTTGTATGTACAAATACAGTCCTTTTTATGCAGATATTTTGTCCTTATCCGGTGGAGGGTAAGTGTTCATAATGTCATAAAAATGACTCGGTATCTTGTTTCTGCAATGATAGTTGAATCTTACAAGATTCTTGGTGTTGGCAATTTGCAACTTGTGGATCTACACTTTGATCAGAAATGTCTTTGCAGTGGGCCGCTGCTGTGAGATTTAAGTCTTTTGTGTAGTATCCTAGGGTTAGTCAGCGGACTATCTCCCTTTTTGCTTCATGTTTTTTCTGTAAATAGTCTTACATAATACAAAGGTATACAGTGTAAAATACAGTGCAAATACAGTGTTATATACAAACATGTTTGATTAGCAATTTAGATTGTAATAATACAATTTCATACATATAAATGCATGTTTGAGCAAGTTTGACATGGTTAAGAGTACGCAATTGTTTTTGTAAAACTTCAATTTTTCAAAAATTGGCTGTTTCATTTTGGGATACCTTAAAATTGATTTCCTGATACTACTGACACACACTGAGACCTTGCTTTGACCTTGGGATTGTGAGAGTTTGAAAATTTTGCACTTTGAGCAGATTTTTGAGTGGCACCTTGAGGCTATTGTGTCATGCGGCGCAAGATGCGTCGTGTGCCGCGGTGACACCGGTGGTTGACACCTTTTGGTGAGCAGATCATGTGCCTTCTCATGGACTTGTCACCTGAAGTGAGGGGATCACTTCAGAGGGTGAACAGTGTCATTTGGGGGTGGGGAGGGGTTATAAAGGCTGTGTAGACCACAGTAGGATCACTTATTCCTTGAGTACCCTTGAGATAACACAGTATGGCGCATATGGCAATTTTGGAGGACGAGTTGGAGGCTGTACCTGAGGTACTTGCATATCTCCCTGAGGCCTGGCTGCAGGGTGACATGCAGGCCTTAGACCTGTGGTTAGGTGATCAAAACACCTTGGAGGGGCTGACTCCTGGTACTCCTTTTAGGAGTATTTTGAGTCGGTATGACTCAGTAAGGACGCGGTGGTTGCATAAAGTCCGGCACGACATTGCCAGTTTTGGTGATGTTTTGGTGTGCCGTCATCACGGCTGGTACTTCCTTGGTGCTGGCGGGATTTCCATGCGCAGGGCGGCATCTCTGGAGCTGTTGGCTCAGGCCCTACGTGATCTGGATGGATATGACCCGCGACTGCTTTTCACCAGAAATGATGGGGTCATCTGGGACTTCCTATTGGCTGTCGGCCTATGTGCTTACACGGTGACAGGTGATGCTGCAGACAGCGCTGAGCATGCTTTGTCTACTTTGGAGGCACGTTTTGTCCAGTGGAGGGAGGAGAACGAGTGGCTCTTCAGTGAAGATACGTGGATTGGATCTCCTGCCGCTGCCGAGTTGGCCGAGTCCTGGGAGGCCTTGGGGTGGGGGGACTATAACAACTAGTGGGTGGCATCTATAAATGTCAATATAAACGGTCCTTTTTCAGGGCCAACCAACTTTTCACAAAAGTTTTGGTCAATCTCACTCCTGTATAATTGTGTTATTCTTCCCCATGTACTTTCTCACTAGTTACAGCTGTAGGTGGTTGGGTGAGTATGGTGAGTACATTTTTGAATGTATTGGTGCTCTCTCTTTGGTCGTCAATTATGATGTTTTCCAGCTTTGACTCATGGGTATCCATGGTAACGGGCTGGGGTGAAATGTCATTTTGTAGTAACATGGCAAAATCTAGATTGGGTTCCCTGAGCGCTGGTATTATGCTGAACCTGGCACGCCATGGTAGATTGATAGTTTCTGGCAGTAAATATGCGGTCTCTCCTTTCTTTGTAGTAATTACTACTGGTCCATTCCATTCAAATACTAGTCTTGGGAGAGGGTACATTTTGATAATCATATCTCTGTATGTTGGGGCTGAAGCTTTTATAATTGTATCAAACTCATGTGGCACTGGACGCAAGGGGAAGGAGAAGTTGGTGTCTCCTTTGTAGACTTTTAGTACTACTGTGGGATTTGTCCTCTTAGTGACTTTTCCCTTTCCACAGTGCTTGGTTGCCATACTCTTTAGATATTTGGTCAGCCTGTAGGCTGAATAAATGGTGAGTGTGAATAGTATGGCTATGATAAGAGTATGGGTCTCCTGGATAGTTAGAATAGGGGTGGGGCCCTGTTCTATTGGTGCCGTGGTGGTGTCCTTCTTGTATAGGGTTTCGAAGGCTTTTTCCATAGGCTTCTCTGTGACAAATCTATATGCTTTTGCAGTTGGCATATAAGCTAGTAGTGTGGATCCTCTGTGCATTTTGAATAGGGTGTAGGTGGCCAAAATTGTAGCTATAACCGAAAGTATCATTGGTATGATAGATGCTGCTGGATGCCGTGCAAATTTGTATAGATAGGACTCTATTAGTCTATTTTCCAGTGGCTTAGCCAGGCTGGAGGCATCATCTAGCAGGGTTTTTGCGAATGGGTTTAGGTCTAGTAATGTTGATTCATCAATATTACTTGATTTTCTTAACATATCCAGTGTCCTGGATAGGTTGACCTTTGGAAAAGGTGGCAGATTTGCCTTGGAGTCTGGTCCAATTTCTTTGATTTCATTTAGAGCCGCGAGAAAAGGTAGGTTTATAGTCTCCAAAGCATAGTGAAATGAAATTGTAGTGTTGCATGGCAACCTAGAATTTGGTAGTGAATAGTGATCTATATTCACTGTACATAGGCATGGTACACCTATGATTGAGTGTGATGGTGCTTTGTGAGTAGTAGCTGGTTTCCCATGACACGTAACTGTGTAGGTGGGAGAATTTGTGGTCACTAGATATTCATCTTGTGAAATGGCTACAGCGTGTGAGATAGGTCTCTTCAAGGGTGAGATAGTAAATTGGCACATTTCCTTGACTTGCTGAGCTTGGTTCAAATAAATTGCTACTGTGCATGTAGGTACATGTCTATGGATTCTCGGGCTAGTTTTGGTACAAATTTTGATCTTAGTTCCTGGACAGGTTAGCATATCTGCATTTGTTAGTTCAATAAATAGTGAACCATCTTCAGAGATAGCCAAAAATTTGACATCAGTAATTAATTGGGTTACTCCCTTTGTAGGTGTCTCCTTGGTGTTGATTGGTACTGGTGTAGTTACCAGTTGAAATACTCTGAAGGTGGAGACAGTGGATGCTACAATGATATCCAGGTGGATGTATATGTGCCGTTCCGAATAGGTGTAGGATATCCTTCTTTGGGAATAATAGTAGTCAAGGTCAGTTATGGCGACCTTTGATCCTGGTGAGTGTATTCTGAGTGTCATGTCCAGATCATTCAGATGCTCCGTTAGTTCAGCTGGTGGTACTATGTCAGCAGTCATAATGCCTGCTGATAGCATCCTGAGTGCTGATGTGGTGCGCTGCAATGCTTGCAGATAGTTCATTCTTGCTACAATAATGGTGAGTGCATCAGTTAAAATTTGGATCTTCCTTCTTTGTGTGTGCTCGTGATTTGCATAAGTGTTCAGAGATGTGGTCATATTTTGAGCCCATAAATTCATATTTTGGCCTAGAGTGTTCATGGTTTGGTCTAGCATACTTTTATCCTTAACATATGCCTTGACAAATTTGTCTTGGCGTTGGGTGACCTTATCAATTAATATAGCTGCTTCTTTGTCTTGCTTGGAAAAAGCTTCTAGAATGCCGTCTATGTTCTTTATCTGGTCCATGACCTCTTTGACGTCATCTAGTGTGGCAAGACCTATTGCTCCTCTGAAGAGTGGGGCTAGGAACCCAAGTGGTGCTCTTCTGTACCTTCCTTGACTGTTAATTGGATTTGATAGGAACAAATGGATGGATGCTAAGGTAGAGTTAATTTCCTTGTCTGTTATGTCTATTAACAGATCTAGTTCCCTTGCCTGCTGTAATATCTGACTGGTAGAACTGTCGTCATGCAAGGTAGGAAATGTTAGTGCCATAACCTGGTCCAGTATTTTGGTTTCGGTCTCTGGTGGAGCAGGTATATGGTATGGTATTGCCAATATCATGGTTGTGGTATCGTGCCCATTGACCAATGGTTCAGGTAATGGCTCATATATGGCTCCAACGTTCTGTCTAACGGTGGGCACATATGTGATGGCTTGAGAAGTGGCCATCATCACTAGTAGTAGGATTGGCTTTAGCATGCCTGAAATATAAAATATATTCTATGTCTTAGTAAGACTTCTACTAGTGTTTTTGCAATATACTTAGGTTTAAATTGGTTTGCTGATTTTGTGAGCTATCCTTTTTGCTTATGTGAAGTATCCACTTGGCGCTGCCTCTGTGTACATAGTTTTGAGAGCAGAAATCCTGGTTGGTCCCAATAGTAATATAATAATCAATGTAGTGTTTGAACTGTACCTTTTTCCATGATCAAGCTAGTGTTGGCTTAATGTCCAATCTGTGCTAGAGTCCTTTCCCAAGATTGTAGTAACTGGGTATGATATTGTAGAGTGGGTGTGGTCTGCTTTCTGACAGAGTCCCTCCTGCTATAGGAGAACTGGTATGGCTAGGACCAGCTGGTGTGTACCTGACTGCTGCAGGAGTAGAACTGGTGAGTTGGCTATGGAGTCAGGGCCTCTTATGTAGCCCACCCTACCCTCATCCATTGAGGGCCTGGCTTTGTTTCCCTGGTGGCTGTTAACTGCCATCAGTGTTAGCTTGTCTGACTGGGGTAATTATGTCTGGGGTAATTAGTGTGGACTACCTGCATCTGTGGGGGTTTGAATGCCCTGGCAGGTGTGTGGGTCCTTTGAAGGGTAAGGGTGTGTCTAGACAGTAGTCTCTTGGCATAGCACGCTCTGTTTCATGTACTTTACAGGATTTAGGTTCAAACATTTCCATTGTTGCATTCTTTCAAGGATGCTAGCCTTTGATGCAAAAGTATGATAATTGTGGTTTCTTCAAGCTTGGGTTGCTAATCCCTTTAGGTAGTCTCTTTTGGCTTTTTGTGTGTAGCCTTTTGGGTTTCAGACTTCAACCCTGTAGTAATCTGTCCTTTGATTCTACTTTGTGTGCACATTGTTTTGTAACCTATATAGTGTATATTGTCTTTTCTGTCCTTTGTGTGGGTTCATATCCTATGCTGATATGAAAATTTCTACTTATCATTCTTGATTTGGACAGTTGTTGGAAATTTAATTTCCTTCATATAGAGTGTATATACTTATTTGACTATTATTCATAGTCTGTGGGTATAGATATTCCATATGATCATGTCAATATATAAAAGTAATTTACTTAGATATTCTCCCTTGCCTGGAGTTTCTTTTCACCTTGTGGTGGGCTGGTCTGGGTACTATTTGGTTTAGACCAACTGATTCTTTGGTGAGTGTGATTTGGGATTTATCCCTTGTTATCCTGTGGATAAACTTTGAGGTGTGGGGAATGAGTCTGTGTGCAAACTCATTTTTCCTCAGTGTTGTGACCTTTTTGAGCCTATCAATATGTACTGGTCTGGGGACTAGTAGGTTATTTGATAGGTTCTTCAACCTTGCGCTGGTTGGGGTTGGTCTTTCTGCAACAACATATGGTCCCATGAATAGGGGTTGAAGCTTCTTTGAATCTGTGGTCAACAGAATTCTGGGAATGTTGATATATACAATATCTAGTGGAAGTATAGCTTGTGGTGTAAGCTTTTTGTCATATCTTGACTTCCTTCCTTGTTGTAGCTTTTTGACTCTGTCTATTGCCTTTCTTCTAGACTCATCTTGAGACAGTATCATTCGAGATACATGCTCTGCTACTGTTTTGATTTCTTCCTCTATGTTTAGGGCAGTTTCTACAATGGTTTGAGGGTTTCTGCCATGAAGTAGGAAGAATGGTGTGTAACCTGTTGTCTGGGACTCTGTGTTGTTCAATGCAAATGTAATTGATTCTATATACAGGTCCCATGTTTTCTGATTCTGAGAACAGAAAGTCCTTAATGCTGTTCCTATACTGGCATTGAATCTTTCCACTAATCCGTTTGATTGTGGTCTATATGGACTTGACAGGTCGTGTCTTATCTTCTGGGTGTTCATCAGTTTCTTAAAATTGCTGCCTGTGTAGCAGGTGCCATTGTCAGTTTGAACTGAAGTTGGTACACCTTGCTGACATATGACGTTCTTGTAGAACTCATGTTGTGTGGTTTCTGCTGTGAGATCCTTTGTGGCATATGCTATGACATATCTAGTTGAATAATCTATGCAAACTTGTATGTGTTTGTTTTTCCTGGCTGTTTCTGGGAGTGGTCCCACAGCATCTAAGTTCAGGTGCTTCATGGGGGTTGGCATATAGTCCCTTACAGTCATTGGTGTTTTGTGGGTGTGCACTGCCCTTTTTGCTTTTAGGCAAGTGTCACATGTTGACACATACTGATTGGCATCAGCCATCATAGATTTCCAATATACCCTAGGTATGAGAGAAGACATCATTTTTGAAGTACCTACATGACCTGCCATTGGTGAGTCATGGAAGTGTTGCAGTATGTTTTCAACCCAAGTTTTTGGGACTACAACTTGTAGTGGTACTGTGTCTGTTTTTCTCCATGATGTAGGGGATATGTGTACTAGAATGTTGTCTAGGAGTAGGTAATGCTGAGCATTATTCCTAATCCTTGTTGCTTCAGTGCTTTTTACAGGTAGGTCACCTTTCTCTAGGTAGTCTATAATGGGTATTAGTCCAGTGTCCTTCCTTTGTTCTTCTTTCAACAGTGTGGAGTTGATTGAACTGTCTGGGATTTGGTCTAACATCTGGTCTAATTCCATTATATGCTGTGCCAGCCTTTCTTTGTCTTTCTCTGCCTGGATTGTTTCAGGAGATTTTGGTGCAGGTCTGGTCTTTGTCTGTTTCTTTGGTTGTTCAACTGCTATGTCTGTGTTGGTTGTCTGCTCCTTTGAACTGGCTGCTCCTCTGTTTGTGCTGGTGGAGGCGGCCTTTGTTCTTTTGGGATGGGGGTCAGATTTGCTTTTGTGAGCCTTCTGTGCAGTACCTGCTCTGTCTGAGTGCTTCTGCAAATTGGCTGTGGGTGTGCTGGGTGTTGAAATGGGGGATTTAGTAGGGAAAGAGGATTTGGTTGACACTTTGTTCTTTTTGGCTTTTAGGCCTAATTGCTGAGGGTGGTCATTAGACCTTGTATCCTCTGCAACCGACCGTTTTGCTTTTGAACGTGTGGTGACAACACAAATGTCTCTGTCCTGTTCTTCCTCCATGTCCAGCTGTTCTTCTGCAAATCTGACTACCTTGGTGATTGAAGCAATTTTATGCAGTTTTTCTTCCAACTGATTTTCTGATGCACTGTGTGGTGGTTCACGAGGTGTGGTTTTCACCATCTGTGCAATCCTGTTGGTCTCAACCGGGGTAAAACAGTTTTCTGGGTACTCTTCACAGTATTCCCTTTCACAATGACAGAACACATAATGGGTGGTCTCTTTTAAGATACCTCTGATCACTGGTTTTGGTCTGTCAATTGCTTTTGGTGGGTCATCTCTGTTGAAGGGTATCTTGGTTTGGATTTTAGAGAATTTGGTTCTGGTGGCTGCCCTTTTCCTTCTTGGAGGTGGTGGGGGGTTGGTCATTGGTGGTGCATCTGGATATTCTCTTCTTGACATCACATCTGGAGGAATGTTGTCATCTCCTTTTACATGTTGTATTGTGAATGCAAATTGTTGGATATCCAGTGCCCATCTGGCCCACCTGTGGGTCAAACCTGTGTTTGTGAGCAGTGGTATTAGAGCTGCATGATCTGTGTACAACTGAAAGTGTCTACTTTCTAAGTAGTGCCTAAAATGTAGTATCCCATATACTACACCTAGTAGCTCTCTTTCTGTTGTGTTGTAGTTTCTTTCATGCTTGGATAGTGTTCTACCTGCGAAGGCTACTGGTCTCAGTACTCCTTCACTACTGCGTTGTGATAGAACAGCTCCTAGGCTCACATTTGAAGCATCTGTTGCTAGACTGAATTCTTTGTCATAGTCTGGGTATCTCAATAGTGCATGGGTACAAAGTGCATGTTTCAATGTTTTGAAAGCATTGTCTGCGTCCTCATTCCATTTGAAAACCTTTAGGTTTGTTTGTAGGTCGTACAGTGGCCTAGCAATATTGGCATAGTCTTTGATGAACTTTTTGAAGTATTGGCATAGTCCTGTGAATGATCTGACTTGTTTCACGGATTTTGGGGTGGGAAAAGTTTTGACACTTTCCACCTTTTCTGGGGATGGTTGTAAACCATCTGGTGTGACACGCATTCCTAGAAAATCTATCCTATCTGTGAAGTATTCACATTTTGATTTCTTTAGCTTGAGTTTCCCAATTCTCAGGCTTTTGAAGACATCTTCAAGGTCTGAAAAATGTCGTTCTACATCTGGTGATAGGACTAGAATGTCGTCTAGGTATGGTAGGGCACATTTGTATTTCAGTTTGTTGAGAATTAGAGTTACTAGATGGCAAAATCCTGCCGGCGCGGTAGCCAAACCCATCGGCATCTTTTGATAGACATACTTTTTGTCATTTGCTATGAAAGCAGTTTTGTGTTGATCCTCCCTTCTTATGGGAATTTGGAAAAACCCTTGTTGCGCATCTAGTTTACTGAAAACAGTAGGTTTGAGTGACCCTATCATGTCTAGTGTGTCGTCTGCACGTGGCGTTGATAAAGCTTGGTTTATCATATTAGCATTGACGTGGCGTAGGTCTGTGACTAGACGTTGGCCTCCAGATGCTTTCTGTACTAAAAATGATCTGGATGCCCAGGGTCCCTCTGCACATTCTCTGAGGATGCCCTGTCTGACTAGGTCTTCACAGACTTCTCCCATCTTAGCTTGCTTCTCAGGCGTCTGCCTGTATGGTAGGTAGTGACATGGTACTGCATCTGGTTTGATGTGAATTGAATGTGTGTATAGGTGGGTTGTACCTATGTCATTGTCTTTACCTACAAATACATCTTGATACTTGTGGAGTAACTTTTGGAGTCTCTCTTGTCCAATATCTGTTAGTACACATTTGGGTGGCACATTTTCCATTATGTCTGGCATAATGTCATGAGCCTCACTGTGAATTGTGGCCAATTCATCATCAGTGTCATCTCCACGGTTTGTATCTGGATCTGCATATACTGAGGCACAGTCTGACTCTGTGTCACTACAATTCTCTTCAGTGTCTAGCACTTGTAGTGTGGGTTCCTCAGTAGGGATGTCAGTATCTGGTTGATGTAATTCAGAGGGATCTACCTCTGTGAATAGGGCTATTATATCACCCTTCCTCACCTTGTATGGTCGGTGGCTTGTATTGAGCAGTATGATTGGGTGCCTGTTCATTTCTGAGGGTGTTACTACTCCCTTTTGAACTAGGTATGGAACTCTGTTGTTCCTCTGCAAATTGTCTAATGTGCCTACACATCCTTCTAAACATTTGAGGGATGTGACTTGTCCTAGAACTGCTAGTTCTGTGAAAGGAAGGATTGTAGCCTCCCTAACAGCTCGGACTGGCTTGACTTGTAGCTCTGGGTCTACATTGAATTCGATCTGTGATCGTGTTGCTTTTAAGAAATCTGTGCCTAGGACAACTGGCTTTGTGAGATTTGGAATAATTGAGAATGGGAATTCGAATCTGGTACCATGAATTTTGAATTTCAATACTGCTGCTTGTCTTACATGGCATATGGATCCGTCTGCTAAGTGTACATTGAACTTTCTCTTTTTGATTTCGACATCTCGAGATTTCTGAATTTCCCTAAGAAAAGTATCCCTGACACAGGTGATAGTGGCACCGGTGTCAACTAAACAAGGTATTTCAGTGTGTTCATAGAATCTTGCATTTAAACAGCCATTTTTAAGAAGTTCAACAGAAATTTTGGTACTCTCACCCATTTCCTTTTGCGATGCATCTTGTTGAGGTGTGATGTGAATCACTGATGGTCGGCTTGATTTCCCAGTGTGCATCTGGGGGATTGTCTCTGCTATACTAGCAATTGTCTTTGGTTGTCCTAGGGATTGTTGATCTTGGATCTTGATGGGGGGTTGGAGAGGCTCACAACGCACTGGCCCAGCGGCGCTGTGGGTCTCTAGTTTCCCGAGTTTGAAGATCCTAGTAGCTGCTTGATCTGTTGAAGCACGTCAGGCTGGATAGCTTGAGGTGGCTGTTGGGGCTGCTGTTGGGGGTTGTAGCCTTGTGTGTTGGATCTGTAGCCATTGTAGCTGTCTCGACCTCTGCTGTTGTCACGACTGCGGTTGTAGTCATGCTGTCTGTCACGACTATTGCTGTAGTCACGACGGTTTTGATCCCGACCTCTGTTGTAGTCATGATCTCTGCTCTGGTCACGACGGTGGTAATCACGGTCTCTGCTGTTATCACGGCGATTGTAGTCGCGATTTCTGCTACTATCACGGTGTCTGCTGTTGTCACGACTTCTGCTGTTATCTCTACGGCTGGTGTCCTGACTGTTGCTTTGGTGATCTCGGCTGTTATTTTGGCTGTATCCACCTCTGCCTCGTTGTCCTCCTCTGTTGCTATTTCTGAAGTTTGGGTCAAAGTTTTTGCCTCGGTAGCCTCCTCTGTTATTTCCAGAGTTCCTTTGTTGGCTGTTGTTGGGTTTACCTTGATCCTTCAGTGCCCTTTGTTCTTGCCTCCTCACATGTTCATTTGACATGAGGTTTAGGCTTTGGTCTTCATCCTCTGATGAGTGATCCATTTGAACTGTCTTTGGGTCTGATTTGGCTTTCTTTGAGGGGTTTCCATTTTTCTGTGACTTTGTTTGCTTCACAATCATAGAGTTTACATGTGTCACAGACTTCAGTTGTGCCTGCATGGATTCTATTGTTTCCTGTAGCTCTGAGCCTAATTCTGCTTTTATCTCATCTTTAATGTTACCAGTGGAGACTGTTTGTTGGTTCTCATACTCCTCTGCAACTTCAAGTATTTTATCCCATGTAGTTGCTTCCCTGTGGATGACTACTGCACTGATGTCGTCCCTTAGACCATGTAGCAGGGCTTCCCTTGTTCTCTCCTCAGACTTGTTGTGAGCTGTGGCCATCTTTTGTAAGGCCATGGCATAGTCTGATACAGATTCTTTTGGGTTTTGCTTCCTCAATGCCTTAGCATCAAATCTGTCGTCCTCCTTCTTGAAGTATTTCAGGAAAGCTGCCTTCATTTCTTCATAGTCTGCTGTTGGATGGGCTGTCCTATAGGCTTTGTACCAAATTTTTGCCTTACCATCCAGGTAGTTTGAGAAATACTTGATTCTGTTACTGGGATGGTACCCATATCTGGAATCAAAGTATTGTTCATAGTCTGTGCAGTGCCTCCTGGCGGATTGTGTGAGAGAGGACTGTGAAAATTTTTCTGGCTGTAGAATATCACAGTATTTTTCCTCTTTGTCCCGTTTTAGCTGGTCCCTTAACCCACTGAAAGATGCCTCCCTTGCAACTCTTTCCTCTTTCAAGGCATCTAGGAGTGCTGAGGAGGTGTCAGTGTTAGTCAGGTTCACTCCTTGGGTATTGGGTGCACCTGACTTGAGTGAGGCTAGGGCCTCAGCTAGCTGGTTTTTCATTGTCACTTGTAGATGAGCTTGCATATCAAGTAGTGCTTGAGCGGCTTCAGCTTTTTGGGTCTCCATAGAGTTCTTCAGTGCCTGGTTGGCTTGTCTGAGTAATATTAATTCCTTCTCTTGTTCCTCTTTGGCCTTCCTTAAGGCTCGGCTGGTGCTTTCCTCATGTGTGGTGTGTAGGGCTGTTAGTTCAGGCCTAAGTGTCTTATCCACATGAGTTTCTACATTCTGGGCTATGAGTAGAAGTGCCTCAGCCTCCTCTTTGGCTGCCTGGCCTGGGGGTACTGTCTCATCGTCACTCATACCTGATCCTGGGGTATGCTGACCGTTTGAGAACAAGTCACTCTGTGTGTCCTGGATACTGTCCAGGGCAGCTAGGGTGTCCAGGTGAAGCTTGCCTTGGAAGTCACTCTCTTGAGTGGTGTGGTGTGGTGAAGCTGAGGGTGTTGGAGTGGAGCTCCTGGATGACTCCTTGGAGCTGGGTCTCCTCCTCCTGCTGGGTAGAGATCCAGGGGTAGCTGGTCCTTTGCTGCGGAGGTGAGTCTTGGTAGTCTGTGCTGCCAGCTTGTGGGATCTTGTTAGGACTTCTCCACCACTTTGTCATACAAGGAATCCCCTTAGTTGGGAGACTCCTTGTAATGTGATATGAGGTAAGTTGACTAAGTCTTGAGGTCTTGTAGTATAGTTGGTATTTATTACAAGTTGACAGCAACAGTACAGTAGTACAATGTAGGTTCCACTCAGTTACACCTATCCACACAATAATATAGGTCTTGGTAAATATACCTAATAACCCTGAGGTTAGTACTGGACTAGAGCCAAGGGGGTCCTACACCATGTCTGATAGTTGGGCCTAGTAGGGCATAGCCTATAGCCTTGTTCTCAGTCAGTGGAGAGGTCCTTGCTCTGTGGTGTCCGAGTGTAGAGTGAGGATGGAGATGCCCAGTGCTGGGACCTGACCCTATTTAAGGGGGCCAGGCTACCAGCATGGCATCTTGAGTGTTAGTGTCAGTTGACAGTGGTTGGAGGGCTGTAACAGTCAGAGAGACAGTCACACAATACCCCTCCATAGTTTGTCTACCCCTGTTAGTGTACATCAAAGGGGTGACCCTTATGCTGGTCTGTGGGAAACAATGTGCGGGATGAGCGTCGCCTGGCGGCGGCGGGAGTGCCGACTGGAGCGCCGCCTATGCGGGCCGGCGGGCGCCTGCGTGTGCCGGCGGCGGGAGTAGCGTCTCCCGCCGTCGGCTTGAACACGCGGGCGCCCGCAGCGCCGGGCTCGCCGGGCTCGCCGGTCATACCTGACAGAACGATGAAATACTTTATGTTTGATTCACATGCACAAAACAACGATTTGATACACTACGCAGTAGATGAACAATCATGGCTGTGGGTAGTGACAAATATTATAATGTTAATCAGATTGTATGATGGTGCCACTTACAGTGGTATGTATGTTTACTGACAGATACAATGAGTCAATGCGCTCTCCAAGTTTGATAGGTATAGACGTGGATGAATAGGAACCCCGGATAAGTATCTTTAATTTCCTCCCTTTTTCTCACATAAGCAGAACAGTAGTCTCATTGACTGTGTTCAAATCTATAACAGCAAGTGTATACAAATACATGTACACCTGAAAGCACTATATGATTAATATAGTTATATCTTACCACAAGTCACCATGATCATATTATACCGAATAAACAATTTTGAAAAGACTTAATTTAAGTATGAACTCTAAGAGCCCCATGAATGCATGTAAAAGAAGAGTAAATGTAACTAGAGAAAAATAGCAATTACAAAATAATAATACACTAACCACTTATGCTCAATGGGTAATTTAATGGAAGGAGAGCTATGGACATCCCCAGTCTATTCATTACGAAGACTGTCATACTGGAACATTATATGTATGCTCCACATATGAGTCCTCTCCTATAGATGCACTAACGTAAGGGGAATGGCAGGCTTACACTTAAAACTCCATGCACTGGTATAGGGGTTGGATTAACTCTATGGGGGTGGGTGGGTGCATGTGGAGGCCATCCCTGTTAGGTACCCCTTCAGGTGTGTCCAAATGACATGTGGTCACATGTAGCGCCTGTCTCCGCCTGTCTGGTGTGTCATGTTAGAGATTTGACACCGGCGCGCCCTCTGGCCGACAGCCGACACATTAGGGCCCTATTAGCGGGCATTAACGCGCCTCGTATTGTTGGCGAGGTCCGCTCGGGGGCGCCACTAGGGGGTGGGCGATATAAGGGGAGGTGAGGAGTTGGCAGCCCTGGTGGTCATATATCTCTAGGTATTGTATGTGGGGGAGGCGTTGTGTGGCCAGGAGCAAGGTGGGGTCGTTGGTGATGTCAATCAGTGTGGAAAATCCCCCTGTTGGAGGTTATAAAATTAGTTGTGTGTCATGATATGGGGGAAGGTTTTTCTGTTTGTAGATTTAGCAAGATATAAATCCATGGCTTATGTGGACCTTTAATGAATAGGGAAACGTCCAATTTGATTAAGAGGTGCACCATGCTGTATAGAGTAGATGCATGTTGAAATCTAAGTAAAACATGCAGTGTGGTGTTTGCATAGAACTCATGTCAGAGGCCTCTGTAACCTAACATAAAGGCCATGTTATATAAGCAGTCCTTTAATTGCTGCGGTTAAAATACTGTAAATTCCAAGAAGGTGAAAATGAATAAAATTAGAACTATAACATCCTAGGCATCTTCTGGCAAGTAAAATGGGCAGCTTTTTCCCGTTGAAGACATTACAATATTTCACAAAATACTAAATCCTTCCAAAGATGTTTAAAACACATAGGCCTAATGCATTGTGCAATTTATTATATTCGACTCAATTGAACTAGAAAATGGAAAATGTTTGCTACAATCTCAGAAACCCAGGCAACTTGCATGAGAACTGCTGCAGATGCTCCCTGGTCTATATTCAATCACATATGAACGAACTTTTCAATTGATTCACCATGAGGTATAGGATTTACAATGTTCTATTAATGGAACATGTTATCAGCACAGTGTTCCTTCATATAGCTTATCATTTTCAATACATGGTCCTTATACCCTTTACGAATATTTTTGGTTCAATGAGTCCACATAGAAAGAACTCCTTTATTAACAAAAAATCACGTTCGGTTGGTATTTGTTAACTTATTTCCCAAAAAAATCCATACAATCCAGTTTTGATAACACATTGATTATCAGCTTGTACCAATATATAATATTCACTTTTATCATTTCACACTGTGTTTGGAGTTGTACATACATGATGAATATACAGTCAATGATGATGAATCAGATTAAAGATATGCTATAGAATACATATTACATGTTAACTTAACTAAACAAGCGATCATTATTCAATTTTCCCACTATCTAGAGACCGCACCTATCTACTAGATCATGTACCTTTAATCATGACACACTTAGGAATATCAATACATTAGCTTTTACAGCTTAATCTGCTTACTCCTTACTCTTATTGCACCCTTGATTTTTTTTGGGTACTTTTCGCGCAAATTCACAATGGTTTTCAGTTTCCTCTTGAACTGTGCCTTGGACACACTATGTTTCAAGTCCTCTGGTTGGACGTTCCATAACATGTGTCCATGGTATTGAGGTGACTTCTTGTACCCCTCAGTTACAGGCCTATTCATACCAAAGAGCAGCTTGTCGTCAGACCTGAGTGTACGGTTGTGTGTGACTTGATGCATCTCAACACCATCACGATGGTTTGCAAGATAGTACTTGCGCATTAGTGTCAAGAACAGTTCATCCCACTTCCTGTCCAACATGCAGAGGCGTTCAAGACACTTTTACTCTTTTGAACATTGATTGTCAGCTTTGATGTCTCACACCAACTCGATACCTTGTTCAGAGTTTGCTGTAGGCGCTCTTCAACCCTTTTTGGATTCCTGTCCGAGGTATAGAGAGCAATGTCACCGGCATACATAATGACGTCAACGCCACCCTCCACACAGTCCACCAGTGAGTTAATGAAGTAGACAAACAGTAACGGCCCCAGGACAGAACCCTGGGGCACTCCTGTTCCCACGTCACACCTTTCTGACACCATCTCACCAAAGCATGTACGCTGTGTCCTACTCTCTAGGTAGCTTGCCAACCAGGACAGATTAGCAACAGACAAACCTAGCATCTTTAGCCTGTTTTTCAGGATACCATGGTGGACACAATCAAATGCCTTGCGCAGGTCAAGATAGGCCACACCAGTGTATTTGCCAACATCCTTAGCTTTACACACCTCAGTGACCAGTTTGTACACAGCATCCACAGTCCCTTTGCCAGATTGATAGCCAAATTGTTTCTCACTCAGCCCACCACTCATTTGAATAGCTTCAGTCAGGTGCATGTGCATCAGTCGTTCAGCTATCTTTGAGGGCATGCTCAGGAGGGAGATGGGTCGGCAGTTGCTGGCGTTTGCTTTGTCCCCGGCTTTTGGAATCGGGCATCTTTCCAAGCTTTAGGGAATACACCACTATCGAAGGAATTTTGAAGTAGACAAGTCAACTGTGATACTATGCACAAGAGTGCATGCTTCAAGACGTCCGGCCTAACATTAGGTAGGCCGGAGGTCTTGGAAGTGCTGACCTCCCGTAGAAGTATGTCCACCACCTCTGGGGTTACATGCAGTAATTCAACCTTCTGGACATAATTCTCGTCTGGGGTCACATAAACATCTAGCTCAGGATTGTCAGGGAACTTAGCATTCAAGACTGACCCCATGTTGGCGAAGTAGTCATTTATGTAGTCCGGGGATGCTGTCAGAGGGAAAGTCTCGCCGGTATCTGGATTCTTCATTGTTGGTGCCACTAATTTAGTGGCACTAATTTAGTGGCACCTTTGAAGAGTTTGTTCACTTCACGCCAAAACTTCTTCGGATCATCCTCACACGCTGCCAGTAGCTCCTTCACAGACCTAGCTTTGGCATAACCACATAAGTGATTACTTTTGTTTCTCAGTGCCTTTATCATGTCAAACAGACCATCATCCCTGCTGACTCTGTGTTCCATGATCAAGGCCTCTCTCTCAGAAATAAACTCCAAGATTTCAGCAGTCATCCAATTCTTAGAACCAGCTCTAATAGTCATTGTTTTCAATGGGCAATGATAGTCTAAGAACAGATCTATGTGCTCATGAATGAAATCCCATTGTTCATCAGGCGTCTCTAGCTGCCAGAACAGATCCCAGTTCTTAGTTCTTATAATTGCGGGCAACAATAGTACTATTCACCAGTTCATGCTCTGTCCTGTGCTTCACACCAAAGACAGGTAGGTGATCACTCAGTAAGGCAGCCAATACTCCAGACTTTACCACTTCCTCAGAGTCAGTCAGTATGTGGTCAATGCATGAGACTCTTCTCCCCAAGGCCTAGTACAACCTGTAATCAGGATTCTCAAACCCAACTCCCTGCAACGCTCAACCAAGCACTTACAATATACATTGTCTGGGGTCAGAGTGTTGACATGGATATCGCCCAAGAACCACCTTTCATGTCCAGCAGCTTCCACACTGAGTGAGATATTCTCTAAGTGGTCCAAGAAACCACCAAGACTACCATCCGGATGTCTATAAAGAGCACTCACCAGCATTGGTTTGCAGCTGACACGTCAGTAGCTCAGGGTCGGGCATTCTATGTCACCATTGTTAATTCAGGTACCAACATGCAGTTACCAGCTAACTGGTCACCTACATAGCACAATACGCCCTCCCATGCCTTGTTCTGATGGGTCTTTGGTCTATCCAGTCTATACAAGGTCTTACCGGGCTACTGGAGGAGTGATTCATTGTACCCATCATGCAACCATGTCTCGCTGATGGTTACAAAATCAAAACCCTCAAATAGTCTGAAAATTTGGTGCCTTTTACGGTAGAAACTTCTAGTATTCAAGTGCATCAGCTTCAGACCCTTCTCCTCAACTACTGTCTTAATACTATGTGACATCTTGATACAATGCAGGATTGGTGAAAAAAGAAGAATGAAGAATAGAGTCAAACCAGTGCTGTCGCAGAGCTAGTCAGGTGAAAAGCCTTTAGTATATGTGACCTATGTAAATAGATGTGACCTTGTATATAATATTATACATATATGGCTATGTCTCATGAGATCGGGCCAATTGAAACGTCTTTGACCGGGTGCCAGCTTTGACTGGGTGCCAGCTTTGACTGGTCACCATAATATTTAAGAAAAATTAATTTCTTCTTTGATATGTAAGGGATAAAATAGAGAAAATGGCGGTGGTTGTATCTTTGCCTGCCCTAAATAAACCGTTTTATGCCAGCCGGTCAAAGCTGGCACGGTTCATAGACGTCACCCGGTCAAAGCTGGCACCCGGTCAAAGACGTTTCAATCGGCCCGATCTCATGACACACATTCATATATGTCAGAGTGTTTTCACTAGGTTTTCCTTGGTAACTGGGAAAAGCATATTAACTCTATACCATCTCAAATTGAAAAGGCTCAATACTGAGGTTGTGGATTCTAACCTGAAAATATTATATGGTTCCCAACATGCCACAACATATTACTGTCGACCACAACGCCAGCCCCTGGGAAGCAAACATCCTGTAAAAGTAGAAACCACAAGTCCATATGGTACATGCTATATGATTTTCTAACGGGAACTCGTATATAAAAGGTATCATGAATTATTATTACTTCTGGGTTGAATAAAGACTGATATGTCTATTATTGATCAAACAAGTGTTCCTTCACTGAAGAATTACCACATTTTTATGTTTATAGCATGATGCTACTCTTACGGTGAACTTCTTGGGAATCACACATACTGTAAAAGTGGAAACCACAAGTCCATATGGTGTCGCCATATGCTTTTCTAACGGGAACTCGCATACAGAACATAATTATTATGAATTATCATTACTTCAGGGCTCAATCAAGACTGATATGTCTATTATTGATCAAATAGGTTAGTGTTCCTTCACTGACAATATACCACACTTTTAGGCCTATGGCACAATGCTACACTTAGGATGGACTTCTGTTTCTAAAAAGCAATCTTGCTAAAATGTGGAAGTTCAGAGAAGGCATACAATTCATTTGCTATCGATTAATTTCCCTCTAATTTAGCTTATGTCTGATGTAAATGCAGATGTAAGTCCAATATAATTTGATCAACACTATAACAGACACACATAACTAGGACCCGTGACTCCCCCTATATATAAACTCCCCCTGCCCATGGATTACATGTTATTTCTAGCTACCCCCTATTATACGATACTGGATGGGTGTGTTGAATATATTGGAGTATGTTTAAACCAATTTACTTTCTCAATGTAAAATTATGAAAATCGATGGTCCCTATCCATGGGGTCCAGGATTTGACAAAGGAGGTGCCAAAATGCCAATCTTATAAAAATGTAAGGAACGTTATGAGCATATTAAACAGTGACAGCGTTCAAGCAAGAGGGAAATTGAGGACAAGACTAAATTTTGGCTTGGATTATCTATAAGATTAGAATCGAGAAGGTACAGATAATAATTGACTTCCAGATTAAGAGTTGATAAGACCTTCTTCATGAAGAACACTAGGACCGCAGAGCTTTAATGTGTTATGTCCTTTGTCGTCATGATGCATGAATGCAGCCCAGTGCTACACTCATGCTGATCCTATTAAAGGGGTGAATGAATGCAGCCATGGCGAGTAAACTCACCAGGCCTGCATGCAGACATCATAACATCATTTAAAAGACATATATACCAGATTAAAGCACTATGCGGTCCCTAAAGGGTTATTAAGGAGCCGTGAGGGATGAGCACCGAGCTCACCCCGCACCCCGTGCACCTGGTGCGGCACCGTGACGGTAGGTGCGCGGCCAGTCATTTGGGTGGGGGGTTTTGTGAGGGGGACGTGGGCTGGAACGAGATGCTGCTACTAAACATGGTCATTATAGAGCCCCCAGACCCGGCCCGCGCCAGCCTGGCTGTCCTGCCAACAGCAGCTACGGGGGGGGGGGGGGGGGCTGATAGCACGGGGACTTAAAGGGAACTACTAAGGTAGCGGATCATGAGTGATGAGGGCTAATCAAAAAGAGTAGAATTGATATAGATAGTCTAGGGAATCGTACTTTAATGGGCACCAGTGCTTTGTTCTTTCTAATATCGACCCCAGCTGATTCCTAAAATGATAATTATTATACTGGCCCTTTGTACGCTTGGTAAGAGTTAGATTGGCGATTAACTGGATCTTTCAAAACACAAAGCACTATTTCTGACCTCAATCAATGGGGGAAAGGGTCCGGTGATAGAGCAGTGATATAATAGGCCTACTAGACATGAATTGATCTTAGTCATCAGCCTCCACCTTCCACTTTCTCCCTTCTCCTCCCAGCCACAAGCCTCCCCGCCGCCTAGAAGGAAATTTCTATCGGGGAAATTGGCCAGTAGCGGATCCAGGATTTTGAAAAGGGGGGTGGGCGCTATTGGAAAAGAATTCTTCCTCCCCAAACTTTGGATCAAATTTTACATTAAAAAAACCCGCATAATTAAGAAAAACCTGCATATTTTGGCCAAAATCCACCACTGTGCATGGACAGCATGTCTGAACTAAATAGTCTATCACCGACCTGTGTTTTGAGAGTCTATACAACCATAATCCTGGGCGCCATTAGCTAGTATAGCCCGCAACTACCATTAGCCGGAAGACAGGAATTCGCACCTATTCCAGAATGCATTGCAGTCTGCTGGTTCCAGCCAGGTTGCATCAGCACACCAGTAACAAGCTCACTGCTGGTTCTAGACCGACCAGTAGCCTACCAAATCACCAGTAACAAGCTCTGTGACCAATCAGAGAATTCCTTAAAAGTTATGTCAATCCTGCCCAATGCAATCCCATGGCTGTCTATGGTTGTGTTGATCCACCAGGCGAACTTAGAGGCGATAAGGGCCAATGTGTGGACATATTCATTTACACTGGTAACTGTCCCATTTTGTCCATATGTCTTCTCATTACACACAGAGTTTAGAAGTAACAGTAGTGAGCAATTCTTCACAAGATAGGAAAAGGTAGGGCATAGCGCAGGGACCTCTATAGTGTCAAAGTCGCACCCTTTCAATCTTTTCCAAATGCCTCAACGGCCAAAATTCGATTCATCTTCCCATTTTATCATTGATTATCAAGCTAGAGGGGATGAGGCGGACATAGGCCTACTTCTCCTTTAAGAGTGGGGACCCCCCCCCCCCACACACACACACACACATGTTTCTTAAGTCACTGAACCATTCGCCTCTCAAAGTACTTGCCCCCCCTCCCTCTCCCTTGTCCCTCCTTCCATCTCTTCTACCTTCCTTTATTTCCCCTTCAGCCCCTTCACCACCAACCCTCCTTATAAACAACTCTGAGACTCATCTCCGGCCCGCGTCAGGCAGACAAAACACATGCGCCATCTTGGCAAGGAGCTGGGCAGGTCCCCGTGCAGAAGTAAGAGTCACCATCAAGAAGTGAATCCCTGTGAATGGATAGACATGAAGTCAACAGGTGAAAGATGGCAGGGACGCACGCAGCCAATCCCCCAGAATGATGGCTCGTGGGGGCAGCCAGAGGGGGAGGGGGTGACTTTACGACTTGACGTGTGAGGTGCCTCGTGACTGGGTGGGAGGGTGGGAATTGTACTTGGATCCGCATACCTGAAGTGGGCCCCCAGAGTACAGGAGGATTCACACCGACTGAGAAGTGTTCGGAATTATGTGGTTTTATTTCTGTATAAATTTGTTCTAAAATAGTTCTGCAATGTTCCCTTGTGATGTAAACATGATTATCATCGCATTATCTATTGGATTATCCTAGATTGCAAACTGTGGCACCATGTTTAGTATGTCAGACATTGTGTAAATACCCTTGAATCAAGGTTCGGTTTCTTACTGGCGAATGAGATGATTTACTACTTTCACATATGCCTATTTAAATTGATTCAATCGAACCAGTCATACACTGTCGGAAGTAACTGTAGCTGCACAGCGAATTATACTGTAGATTTACAGTATAAAAGGAGATATTTTTGGTATTGAAACCAAAAATACCTCATTTTATACTGTAAATCTACAGTATAATTCGCTACAGTTACTTCTGACAGTGATCTACCTGGAAGGGTTCTCATCATGGTTATGCTTCATTCTTGAGTAATTCAATTTGTCAATATAATTATAAAATTCCTAGCTTTTCCAAGGTTCAAAATCATTCATAATGCTTGGCATATGGGTTTTAAGCGCCCTCGTAATAATGTGTCCAGAACAGAGGAGGTGGACCACCAATAACCGCTGGGACGAAATATCCAGAGGAGGTAGAAAACCTGCCTAAATAAAGTAGAGGCCATGTCTCACCAGATCAGGCCAATGTTAAAGTCTTTGACCGGGTGCCATCTATGACCAACTTGACAGAAAACGGGTAGGGCAGATGAAGATATAAATGGGCTGAAAAATTAATGGATGTTACAAAACTTTAAATTATTAATGTTATTCAACCTAAATATTCATCTGCCCTAACTAAACCGTTTTCTATCAAGACGGTCAAAAATGGCACCCCATCGCATTGACACCCGGTCAAAGACTTTCACATTGGCCCAATCGATCTGGTGAGACACAGCCGAGAGCCTTGATAGCCAGTGTAATACAATGTCCAAAGGGGATCAATTATCAACAGCCTGAGGGGCAAATTATTGCCTCGATAACTATAGTATAACCGGAGAGGGTGGAATGCTGACAGCCAGGGTAACAATGTCTAGAGGATGTAGGGTCCTGACAGCCAGTGTAACAATGTCTATAGTATGTAGGGTCCTGTCAGCCAGTGTAACAATGTCAAGAGGAGGTAGGATCCTGTCAGCCAGTTTACCAATCTTCAGAGGAGGTAGGGTCCTGTCAGCCAGTGTAACAATGTCCAGAGGAGGTAGGGTCCTGTCAGCCAGTATACCAATGTCCAGAGGAGGTAGGGTCCTGTCAGCCAGTGTAACAATGTCCAGAGGAGGTAGGGTCCTGTCAGCCAGTGTAACAATGTCCAGAGGAGGTAGGGTCCTGTCAGCCAGTATACCAATGTCCAAAGGAGGTAGGGTCCTGTCAGCCAGTATACCAATGTCCAGAGGAGGTAGGGTTCTGTCAGCCAGTGTAACAATGTCCAGAGGAGGTAGGGTCCTTGGAGATGGAACCTCGATAACTATAGTATAACCGGAGAGGGTGGAATGCTGACAGCCAGTGTAACAATGTCCATAGGATGTAGGGTCCTGTCAGCCAGTATACCAATGTCCAGAGGAGGTAGGATCCTGTCAGCCAGTGTGACAATGTCCAGAGGAGGTAGGGTCCTGTCAGCCAGTATAACAATGTCCAGAGGAGGTAGGGTCCTGTCTGCCAGTGTGACAATATCTAGAGGAGGTAGGATCCTGTCAGCCAGTGTAACAATGTCCAGAGGAGGTAGGGTCCTGTCAGCCAGTATAACAATGTCCAGAGGAGGTAGGATCCTGTCAGCCAGTGTGACAATGTCCAGAGGAGGTAGGGTCCTGTCAGCCAGTATAACAATGTCCAGAGGAGGTAGGGTCCTGTCTGCCAGTGTGACAATATCTAGAGGAGGTAGGGTTCTGTCAGCCAGTGTAACAATGTCCAGAGGAGGTAGGGTCCTGTCAGCCAGTGTAACAATTTTCCAGAGGAGGTAGGGTTCTGTCAGCCAGTGTAACAATGTCCAGAGGAGGTAGGGTCCTGTCAGCCAGTATACCAATGTCCAGAGGAGGTAGGGTCCCGTCAGCCAGTGTAACAATGTCCAGAGGAGGTAGGCAGAGAGGAATGAATAACTAGTATGAGAGAGTGCAGTTAGCGATAATCAGTGACGAGAGATTGACCCGCCGATGCCGCGTTACACATAGGAGACAGGCCAGCTTGGGTGAGGGTGTAGCGGGCGCCGGCTCCCATAGGCTGTAGTGCTAAAGGCTCCGTTTCCAGATGTTATTTTAAAATAGAAATCCTTCGAATTTTGAAATGATTTTACCACTAATGGATAAATATGGATCTGTAGTTTATCATACTTAAGGCTATTTTTACCAAAAAGGTGATGTGTTACAGTGAGAGCTGCCGAACCAACTCATAGTGTAGGCACTTTGGCCTCAATCTCTCCCCAGTGTCTGCTGTGCATGGCTACGTGAAGGATTGCAGGCGCATCCTCATAACTCCACTTTCCACTGTCGATACGACCAAAGTAGATGAATAATAACTAATAGAACTATAAACGAGTCATCTTTAGGTATTTCTTGAATATATTCTACAATATGATGGTTGTGGATGAAGTAGAAATATTCATTTTGATAGGTTTACTACTGGTCCTTCTCTCGCTGAGTTTCGGGATTTCCGCTGAATATGCCCCAAAATGTCAAAGTTGCTTGATCTACCGGAGCTCCCCCTAGCTTAATTTTGCAAGCAGACCTAAAATAAATCCAAGAATAAGAAATTTCATGTCAATATCTATCCATACATGGTCGAATTATAATCTAATTCCAAGGATTATCATTTTTAAATAACCCCTGAACTTGGATTGTTTCAGCACTGCAGCCTATGGCAGCGCCCTGCTGCTACACCCTCACGGCACACTGGCGCTCTGTGCCCCCAAAACAGCGCCAAGAACCCTATCACAGTGCTAAATCAATGGGAACGTCGCGCAGAGCCCCGTCTTACACTATACGCTTATCCTCCTTGGTCTTTGAGGTAGGGTCCTATCAGCCAGTATAACAATGTCCAGAGGAGGTAGGGTCCTATCAGCCAGTATGCCAATGTCCATAGGAGGTAGGGTCCTGTCAGCCAGTGTAACAATGTCCAGAGGATGTAGGGCCCTGTCAGCCAGCGTAACAATGTCCAGAGAATGCAGGGCCCTGACAGCCAGTGTAACAATGTCCGGAGGATGTATATAAGATCATGTCAGCCAGTGTAACAGTGTCCAGAGGATGTATGTAGGATCATGTCAGCCAGCGTAGCAATATGTCCAGAGAAGGTGGGGGTCAAGACTGCAACAGCCAGTGTAACACAATGAGTTTCAGTTTGAGGTTTGAGAATTTCTTGTTTTGCTATTTCATTTAACATCAAAAGTATAAATTATTACACGTGTCTTCATTTAATAATCGAATAAGTTTAATGTTTCCCTATAATAACATACAAAACAGAATAACAAATATTGATACAACACCTCTATCACATGTTTAATGTAATGTTCGAAGTAAATGCAATCGAAAATGGTGATTTTATTGTTTCGGGGAGGGGAAGGAATGAGAAATGAGATGGTACCTAGTTACTGCATGATGCGGTATCTGATTGTTTGATAGATAAAAATATAAGCAGAATTGACGCAAAATCAGTATCAAAATACTACATAAATACTTTAAAGATATGTATAATGTCTTAAGCGGCCGAGCAAGTTGGATAAAATTTAATATGTCCAGAGGAAATAAAGTCTTTACAGGCGGCATAGTAGTAAGTCTAGATGTGATGCAGCCCTAATAGCCATGTATTATGTCCAGAGGAGGTGGATCCCAGCACGAAAAGCATGCAGTGGAACCGTATGTCCAGATGTGCTGGAGCCCATTTAGTCAGAGGAGGTAATATCGTGTCAATAAAAGATGGGAAGGGGCAACATGTGCATGAACTGCTTTATTGTTTCTTCTGGACTAATGTACACGAGGTTAGTAGTAGAGGAATGTAACAACAACATACAAGAGACCTTCTGTCCTGGTTCTGTGTGCATGCATGTCCACATGTTGACCCCCATGGTAGCGTGCCCTTACCTAGTGTGAAGAAGGCGCAGGGCGTGCTGGGGTACATGGTTAGGTGCACATACACACAAGTTGACCCCTTAAGGGCGGCATGATGCCTTAATGCATCATGCCCTTGGTCGTCATGATGCATGAGTGCAGCCCTGTTGAGTAAGTCGCTAGTACTGCATTCAAGCAGCATGCCGTCCCTACAGGGTTGAGACACTCCCGAAGGGTCGGCATGATGCATCAATGCAGCCCCGGCGAGTTACTCGCCGGGGCTGCATTGGTGCATCATGACGACAAATGTCACCTTTTAGCAACATCTGTCCTTAAAGGGTTAACAGCCCGCAGGTGCCACTCTTCTACATAAAGCACGGCCCTTACCTCTGCCAGAATGAAAGAGAAAAAAGGGGAATGAGGGGGAAGTCACTTGGCACAAGTTTCAAGAGCTGAGTGGCACGATCCGCCTTTCATGATCGTCTGAATGTAGGCACAAGTCATACTTGTGCCAGTTGACTCTGGAGTGTGCCATGCTTGTTTACTGTGTTAAATGCATATAGCCTCGGATGCTATAGCTATACTGATAATATGAAGTTGTTCGGCTGCACTTGTTTTATTGGACATTACTTCGCGAGAGCAGTTGACTCCGGGAGTTAACTATTGTCTGTGCAGTTTAAGATAATAAACAGGGAAATTTCTTTTATAAAAATGACAAAACAGTTAGTGGAGTAATTGCTGGTCTGGCTTGATCAATAGAAACAAGTCCCTTTCTGTATGTATATACATGTATGCAGGTACGTAAGTCCATGTCCCTCATTGCCCCGGTCCCATAATATATATGCGTGTCTGCTCATGAGATCTTCTGATCATATCCCAGGGTACACTGTTAGAAGTAAGTAGTGTTCCTGTACACCAAATACTGGGGGCAACTTTGGTTCCAGTAGATTGTGCTGTAGCCCTACAGCAAGTGAGCTTTTGTATATTTACAGCACTATGTACTGAATAGGGACAGCAGAATCTTCTGTTACTGTACAGCAAAATTGATTGTAAACGAATTTTAGGTGGATGTAGATGAACAAAAGAAGTGGCTCGACCAAGGATTGAACTCACCACCTGTGGTGTTGGAGATCTAGGTGCTGATCGGTTGCGCCACAGAGCCGGTGTTACAAACATTCATATTGGGATATATCATTCTCTACTCTACTTCTCAACTGATTAGGAATAATTTGTAACGGTCTGGGGTTCGCCTCCCAGTGCTGGTGATATTTTTAATCATCCATGTGAAGGAAAACGAATTTTAGGTGGATGTAGGTAATACAAGAGAAGTGGCTCCACCAAGGATTGAACTCACCACCTGTGGTGTTGGAGACAGGCACTGATCCGTTGCGCCACAGAGCCGATGTTACAAACATTCATATTGGGATATATCTCTACTCTACTTCTCAACTGATTAATAATAATTTGTAAAGCTCTGGGGTTCGCCTCCTGGTGCTGGTGATATTTTTAATCATCCATGTGAGAGGAAAACGAATTTTAGGTGGATGTAGGTAAAACAAGAAAAGTGGCCCCACCAAGGATAGAACTCACCACCTGTGGTGTTGGAGACAGGCGCTGATCCGTTGTGCCACAGAGCCAGTGTTACAAATGGTCATATTGGGATATAAGCTACCTCTGCTATGTCTGTATTAAATGAGCTACAGCCTTGTTGCTAAAGATCCCTGAAGAGAGGTGGCTAGACCTAGGATCGATCCCACGACCTCTCGTGTACATATTACAGGGAAAAGTACCCGGTCACATCGCCTGTTGATGCCGCAGCCCTACCAATAACCATGAACGGAGGTTACTGGGGGTGGTAAACTGCTTCAACTACTTGGGGGTAGTGATAGACCGACACCTGTCCTTCTGCCAACATCTGAAGAAAGTGATAGGCACTGTCAGGAGTAAATACGCTCAGCTCTGGAACACGCGAAAGGAGACCGACAAACAGACAACGTTAATGATATACAAGACAATGGTGCTACCCTGCCTTGAATACTGCCCACTAATTCTAGACAGTGGGCCTGTATGGGCTGTAACCAAGCTGCAGACTATTCAGAACGATTGCCTGAGAATCGTCAACAATATCCATGACGCACGAGAGGCAAATGTAGCTGAACTACATCAAGATGCGGTCTTAGACATGCTCCAACCAAGACGGAACAAACAGTTACTCGTATTGATGTTTCGCAGGTCCAAATGCGAACACAATCTACTACAACCCGCGCGTGCGTTGCGCGGCAACAACAAGCTGAAGTTCAGACTGCACCGCCCACACAAAACCAGCTACATGAACAGCCCGGAGTACAGAGGCTCCAGACTGTGGGACCGCCTGATGTCAGCCCAACAACACAGCCTGGGCGTCAAGGAATTTGTGACATGCCTGAAACCCGCAGACTTAAGAGCCCTCGAACGCATTGTAATATAGTATAATACCAAGTAACACAAACCAGTCACATATCGTGTCTGATGGACAAACACCTAAACTGCGAACAACGGCCTAAAACCCTTGTAATATTCACATTTAGTGATATAGTGTTATATGAATAACTGAGAATAATTAATAATTGGCATAATATGAAAAACGTCTGTATTGTATATGATTTATTAATGCCAAATAAAAATCTAAACTCAAACTCACTCAAACTCTGTAGATCTATAAGTCACTACCGTAACCTGCATCTACAGTAACAGAATTGTACATGTACAGTAGAATTTGCTGTATTATTATTTACAGCTAAAGTACTGTACATTTACAGCAAATTTTGCTGTTCACAAACAACAACTTTTCACAGTGTAAAATGTGTACTTCTCAAACAAAATATTATCATTTGTGGATAACTGTTAACTTAGTATGTATCCTGGTTAAAATAGGTCAGTTGCCTGTGTAGGATTCTGGTTTGACAATGATGTTGTAATTACGGATCATTTAAACATGCATCATCTATCAATCTGTAATGTGTATTTACATTTAGCATATCACATATTGAGGTTATTGGCCTGTTGATATTACAAATAAAATTTATGTATTCCCTTGAAACTAATGAGGCGTTTGAGTGAAGAGTTTACCAGTTAAGAGCTTTACAAAAGGCTATGGTGCATATGAGGTGGTAAAAGACCTGTGTGATAGGTCCTGAAATGAACTGAAAATTGCTACATTCTCGTAGTCTTTGGTGGTGTTGGCTTTCTGAGGTAAAGCATTGACACCCTTTCTACTATTATATCTGCTTTACAAATCAACAATGGAAATGAACCATATAAATCATGATTGAATTGCTTATATGAGTTTCACATTATATGTGGCTAGGATTCATGTATATATGTTATAGGCACTTGTGTGAATATCGGAAAACCTGCCCTCGGTCAGTGCCTCGACAAACAGACGACAATTTTTGTTTCCTGCACTATGCTTCCTGGGCTCACCACTTGATGGCGCCACTGCTTTTAAACGGCTTGTGCTCGGCTGTCTCCCTGACGTAATCCAGATTCAGGGTAAATCCATAGATCACGGATTGGGTTTGTGAAAATGGAGGTTACATGGACGTGATGGGGTGGTCGGTGGAGTGGATAGGAGGGCCGAGCCCTGGGGGTATCTTAGCGTTAAACACGTAAGGAAAGGATGAGGAATCGGACCCTAGGCTGTGGCCACAGATCTGGACGTAAGGAACCGAATATCTTCCTTTGAACCGAATATCTTCCTTTGACCAGGACGCTGGTTTTCTTCAAAGGTGTCTGCTAACGTCTTGAAGTCGTCTGGGTACCAGCAATAGAAGTTCTGCTTCAAAGAATGGCCGCTGGGTGGTGGGATTGTCCTCTCAGAATCAATCTGCCCCCGGGGTGAGGGATTACTACAGAACCCCCGTTCCTGAGTCGGCCTCTCTTATCTCCACCAGGTGGGGCTACGGCACGTGACGTAAGCAGCGTCCCACTGGCATGGCGGCCGCCACTCGGGTGCTTGGAGAGTGCAGCTAATCAGGGGAGAATGGTCAAGGTGTCATATCGGCGGGGGGTGCTGGGGGTACATTTCCAGGTGCTCATCGGCTATTATAAGGCCTCCATATAGCACAGATGAAACCAAAACCCTGGCCTGCGACACATCGTCAGAGGTTATGTAAATCTGGACAATGACCATCAAAGGATTAATGGACGGCTCATTTAGTGGCCCTTTCCCATGAGAGCAGTCCCAGTTAATCTCGGGTAGCGTTATTATGGCAACTGGTTATGTGGGAAGCTGTGAACCTTAAGGAGAGTGCATTTTCTGTATAGAGTTTGTGGTCGACTGCACATTGCCATCAAAACAACTTCAATAAGGCAAAAGAGGAAGAAAAAAGTTTATTTCCAATACAGTATAGTCCTAAACATAAACAATGCAGGGTCTGGCACGCATCTATAACATTGTACATTGTTGCACCGGTATGTCAGGAAATCCACACACACTTTAATTCAATGTAATTTTTAAGCCATCCCGTTCTGCATATCTAAATACTTCCGCTTCGGTCCTTTGGTTATAAACCGTTAGCTGGGTACGTAAAACAAACATATGCCTAATGGCGTTTGCCATTTTTAATAGCCCACATTACCATCACCATGGCAGACATGGCACATGACGGATGGACTGTCCTCCGGATGGACGCCTGTCGTGCTGCGCGCGCACCCCGCCATGGTCTGCTTTATGGACCAACTGAAATGTCGTCTGCTTCTGAAAGGGACAGACAGAATGACCCTTTATGGAGTGGCCAGTGTCCGATTGTTGAGAGAGGGTGTGTTCAGGTAGCAGGTATCTCCTGCACGCCTTCCATGCTGTAGGAAGTATATACCTGTGGTACTGTCAGATGAACCGCCATTACATGTCACACATGCTACAAATGTACAAATTTAGTATAAAGCCTTGTAGAATATTAGAAGTGAAATTCACATCCACGTTTTGCATCATAATGGGAAGATTACATGCATGAAGAACGATGAAACTAACACATGCTCCGATATTTTGGTTATAATAGTATAGATCCGTGAAGTATATCAATAGCAATACATGAACGATCGCGATTTACTGGACGTCATATCGCCCTAGATGTATACACATTTAAATAGATTCAAAGGTGTATATGCAGTTATCATTTTTAACAAATCTTTAGGCCTATAATTGTACTCCGACATTCTTCTCGAGCCAACAACGATTGTTTTATATATCCCGAATTATACACTGATATTCCTAGGCTCCCTATACGACCAATCTCTCAGTCACTATAGTGCCTAACCTAGTTAGTCCTTTTTTGGCTCCCTATACGACTAACCTAGGTAAGTTGTTAATGTCAGGTTGGTCAGTACTGACCAACCCACCTTAGTCTTTTAATTTCCGGGCGGAGCCACGGAGTGGTGATTATAGAATCTTACAGGTGGCCCCAACTAGTGGTATACAAATACAAAACACCAATGATGAACCTAGGTTAGCCACTACTGACTGACCCCTCAGTCATTTTTGAATATAACTTTGCCATTATGACTAACACACATATGACGAACCTAGGATAGTCTGTACTGACTAACCCTTTCATTCTATGGATTTTCAGTGTAGTATACATGTACTATCTCTTACACAAATAGAAAGAAGATAATATCAATTTTCCCAATGTATCTCCCCCAGAAGCAGTGCACTTTCTCGTGAACTGTCTGAATGCCAACAGTCAACGTGTGGTATATGTTTCGGCCAAGGTCAGGCCTAGAGTCACGATAATGATGGGTCATGACATGCCCTGACATAACACATGGACAGTAGCATGTTCATGTCATATTTAAGACAGGACTTCCGGCTATACATTGAGTTGTTAAGGTGTCAATTGGGCAGCAAGAATTGGGTGGAGTGACGTTTTCTGAGGGGGTGTGGATTCCACCTCTGACACTATACCACTGCATGACCATGCCGTTTCGAATATCTCAAACGCAGTTTGCAATAACTATAGTAAGACTCTCAACGTTATTTCAGACTTATTAAGGGGCAATGAATGGCACATGGGAATGAATGGTAAGCAAAAAAGAATTCCAATTTTCAGGTGTTTTTTCATACCGGTTTGAGCTTCCAGAAGAATTTATGGAGAATTTGATAAATGTAGTCCATTTTTGGTGCTTGGCTTGAAAATGATATATTGAATGTAAACGGAACGTTTTCAAGTGATATGTGCATATTTAACACTTTGTGGCTGTCATAGAAATAAACATTCTATATTTTCTAAATTAGAGATGTATAACTATATTGGTTCTGGCCTGTTGGGTATCAACATCTAAACTAGGAACACACAATAAATGCTCCTCCTATATTATGTTCAAGAGTCGTCAATTGTTGATATATTTTCAATGACATGGAATTGAAATTTGATTGATCAATTCATTAACATCAAACATTAGTCATACAGCTGAGCTATATTTTTCACCCTGTCAATGGGATTTTTCAAATGCAGGATGAATATACGTTCGTGTATGGAAGCGAAAACGCTCCTCTCCGAAAACAGACAACCCAGACAGACCAAAGACAATCCCAGACATGCACCTTAGGGTTTACCCGAGTAAACGCAGTTTGACTTTCCAGGGTTTAACATACAATTGACATTTTTATTGACATTTAATCATCAAATTACGCACCACAAAGGGCCCCAGTGGGTGGCTTGTAAGGCCTGCTAATAATATGCAGGGCCTAGGGCATGAGGGATAAAAATAGGGAAATACCTTGAATACATTTTGACAGCCCAGACTTAAATGGTGCCATTGTGTGGTGGTAATTTCAGGTGTTGTGTTGGCAGCTTTGCTGTATGGAGACCATACTTTTTACATTAAGGAAAGGATTGTTCTGGGAAACCAATATAGCCCCTCGCCACCTCCAGACTGAATGTGTACCTGATTGCCCATACACGTGCTGGTGGTACAAGTGGCAGAAGAATGTTAACTCTTTGAGGGTGGTGTGTTGCTTTAAGGCATCATGCCCGTGTGTTGTCATGATGCATGAGTGCATCCCTGAGTGGTAACTTGATACACCCGAAGAGTCTTTATGATACATAAATGTGAGCAGGCAAGCAGAAAGGGGTATCCCCGCGGGATTAGTACCAATTGTAGCCACCAGGGGGCTCCACTATGGCCTAAAATGAATGAAACAGGCTAATATTTCCGTTTTGGTACTTTTTTCTGGAGAATTCAGTAGTTTTATACAAAACCTTCCATTTTTGGTGAAAAGCTACCTTATTTGGAATGCAAAAAGAATGTTTTAGAGCCTAAATTGGTGTCTTTGTTGATATGTGTTGCCATGGAAACAGGATTTTCATTCCAAATAAAGAAAATAAAGAATACCATTGATAAAGTGATTCACGAGGATCACTATGGTCAAAACAGAATAAATCTTTTCTAGATCAAAATCTATGGCCTATAGAATAGAAATGTATGATCATTATCTAATTATTCTAATTATGCTAATTAGATAGAGATATCTTGGAAACTATGAGACTTAGAGCTAATTCAGGTTTTGGATAGGGCAATGCCCACCAATATTCAAATAGCCATTTCTCAAAAACTAAAAATGATATGTTCTTGTGTGATATATCACTGGAAAGCTTATGATATCAATTTTAAAGTTGACATTTTCGTTGGATATCCCTTCTTTCTTGCCTGTACACAAATGCTTATGAGTTACCTGCATGCCAACACTGTGTTGGTGCAGCATGGCGAGAAATGAACACGTAGATGTGAGGCATTATGTGGGCCTTAAAGGGTTAAGCTAGTTGTGGTCAGATTCCTGTCAGTTGTTTGTGGTTTTAAGATTGAATTTACCACAAACATTGCTGTATGATATATAGCTACTGGATGCCTTCTCGGACAAGGGATGGTCAAGCAGGGTAGCGTTGCATTAACCATGCAAAGAAAAACAGCTGTAATAATAAGAAGTGCTCATTCTATGGCAAAGGCCTCCCACTGACTCCACCTGTGTATATGGAACAGGACAAGACTGAGAAGGCTATAATAATTAATTTCTTTGGTATATGTTAATAACCTTTATCATAATCCCATTGCAGTTCTAAAACATGGCCAAATACTTCGATAATCTTTGCCAAAAGTCGTCTGGGGTGAAGTACCACCACCATTGCCTCATCTATATTATATAGTGGCACGCGCACCATGCAGTCTTCTACCTTTACCGCCCCCTACCATCAGTTCAGCAGACCCACCTGAACGATTACAGCAATAAATAGCGAGCACAAAACAAAAGGACTTCTGTTGGATCCTGGCTGCATGTGGCAAGCCGAGAGGGAAATTAGTCTCCGAAGCCTGCATGGTCTCACCCCGCTCCTCCAACCCAGCATGGTAGCGAAGGGAGTAGTCATTGTTTAACCTATTGGGGGGGGGGGGGGGGGGGTAATTTCGATGCTACAACAGCACCCCCCCCCCCCCCCCCCGCCCCCTCTACACACGCTACAGGGGTACAATAATTTCTGCCCCGCCCCATCCTAATGTTGAAATTGTTTGCCTCCACTTTGAATTATAGTATTGTGTCTTTTTTGTCCCGCCCAGGAGCAGTTTAGATTTTTTGGGGGTTTATTATAGCCACCCCACCCATGTTAAATAATGACCGCTCCCTAAGAAGGGACCAAAATATTTTTACCTGTGGTAGTCAATGAAGCCTCCACGAGCCGAGTCTATACCAGCACCCCACTCACCGTATATGACTATGATGGGGGTAATGCGGGTGCCCACCTCTGTGAACGGCTACAGCCTTCAAAATGAGGAAAAGGGAAACTTTAACACAGGCCACTCTCTGTTATTGTTGACACCGATTACACCACCCCCTAGTGGCCATTTTAGGCACAAGTGCTGGCCAATAATGACGTCACAATATGACCACGTGCGCCGCGTGTGTCTACGTGTTTGCGGCTTAGACCACTTGAATGTAACCTGGCGATGAGGAGGTGGAGGGGGTGAGGCTGAAAGGCAAGGAGGGAGAGGAGGGTTGATCCTGTACGGTTGAGTGCCCATGAGTGAGTGATGGGATGTGATGGGACGCCGGGGTCGTCTGTGGATGGGGCAGACGACTTCCAGCTGCCGCACATTGTCTGTTTTCCCGCCATATTGACATCTTAATTACAGCTCAGCTACAAGACGTAATCAACGGCGAGTAAACTGCTATTTTAGGGACTTGTGCTAGAGAAAGGATCTTGGGATGGGGTGGGGTAGGTGCTGAGGAGGGGTAGAAAAGGGGGTGTTTGCGGGGCGTTTGGCTTCTAATCATTGATTGAGGTGGCAGTGACGTCATTTACGTCATCGACGTCGTTACTACGTCCAAGTGATGAGATGATAAATACACACATCAACCGTTCCTGATTACAACCATTAGGAAAGATAACTTGTTCACCGTGTGGAGAGATTTGAATAAAAGCTTGTTATCACATTTCCACATCAAGTGCAACGTCTGTAGCTTTAGAACAAAAAAAGGAATTATAATGGCGATCAGGCTTTGAAATATATATATGTGTAAATGTATGTGTTATAATGCTGGTGTGATCATAGATTTTGTTAATTGGTAAACTGCGGTCATATATTGCTAACTGAAATATCCCAATAATTATGCATTCGGGAGATTTAAGTTATTCTATTCTCCAATGCTGGTTATATGGCTTTTGTCAAGGCGAGGGTATGACATTGTTTCAACAGGGACATAACGAGTTCTTTACCTCTGTGGTTTCAGGCACCACGGTCTTAAGATTAGGGTAACTACGGAGGCGTGTATGCTTTCTCTTCTTTTTCTTTTGATCAACTGATATATATGGGACTAACAAGTCTAAATCTGTATTCCTTAAGAATCAATTTACTGAAGTCAGACAATGATTTAAGCCATTGAGATAACAATGGGAGCTTCTTCTTGGACAAATAATTATTTGCTGAAATGCAGAAAAAAAATTAGATCTCAAAAATTTTCTTTAGACGGGGGATGCTAGGGTCGGCCCTGTTTTTAAGGTAGGGTGGGGTTGCCTGTAGCACACTTTTAATCTATCCATCTACCCTTACCACTTATTTTACACAGGTTGTAATGTCGTTGGGCTTACCCATCTTCAAGCGCTGAATTGTTGTCTCTCTTTGATCAACTTCTCCCTAATTGCATAGACTGAAGGAGGAGCTATTCTTGGCGTTTATGACTTAGAGTCCTCCTTGGTATTGCCTCATTAATTGCGCAACAGTAGTCTTACATTGGTTCCTAACACCCACCACCTCCAAACTTCCTTATTTTCCTCTTCATTAATTGGAGCCCTTTCAACCAGGGGTGTGGCTATGCTCGGCTTGTGCCTGTCCGCCCCCAAAGCTTGCTAATCGCCACCGTTTGATGTCGCCAGTCAATTGGCAACAATTTAGGGCGACACGTAAAAACTGTCAACAATTGTCGCCAATCCCGTCATTCCGCACAAGATCATACAAAATGGCCGCCACCGTCACGTGACTATACCTCCCCCTCGTCTTTTTCAGAAGGTGTTGATGACGTCACGCCGGGGGCGATCGCTGGTACCGCCGCTGTACCGCTTTTGCGACAGTAAATACTACGCCGCGAACCAGCACAAATGAGTGATTATATGACCGCAAGGTGGCAGTGGACAAGATGGCCGCGCCCACAGAACGCTGGCCTTTTGGGGGCGTTGTCAGAGCAGACGACAATTTGTGAAGGCGCACGACAATAGGGGCTCGCTGGTTACCAGCAGGCGGTCTGCATTGTTAGCTACTTTGTTGAAGTGGCTGTAAGTCAGGGTGAGGACTATTGTAACAAACGATGAAGTGAGAGGATCATTCGATCCACTAATCAGCATATATAATGGTACCAGGACCAGAGAGATCGCGAAGCAGACCATTGCAAATGGGATATTATACACTGTTATGATTAGAACATGCATGTGTGGCGGAAAATATAAAGATAACCAAATTGTGTGATGTTTTATAAAAGTTCAATGTATATACTGTCAACTTGGTTTATCAGTGAAGATCAACATGTTGTATATAATTATTATGTAAAAAAAAAAGGTAAATAATTTACTTTAATAGAATGGCAAATTATCGATAGAAAAACTGTTGCTGATATGACTATACATCCACGAGTGGTACTATATAGCTGCAACGTTGTTACAACACGGCAAGGACGTGTATGAGAAGTGGTGTGTAATGGCCGCCGTCCACTGGGGAACTTCGACTGACTAAGCCCATACAGCTTCTATATAACTTCGGCCGATTAGAGCCCAGTGGACGGTGGCCATAAGGAGGGGAGTATTAGGAGTCTGAACCGCCGGCATAAATCTTGTGTGATAAATGAGGTGTTTGTGGAGATCTTTGTTGTGGGCTGCTTACATGAAGGACGACAGAATGATCCCCGTCCTGGTTAATGTGGCCTGGCAGCTGGTTCTGCTGGTGACGGAGCGGGCCCTGGAGGAGGGGCTATGTGGAGGCTGGAGGATATGGGATTTATAGAGGTGAATTTATGCATTTTACCCTTCCCTCCGCCTCTTTACCTCAGCCCCCCGCGCCTCGCCTCGATCTTCCCCTTTACTATTGCAAGGCTTATTGAGGAGGAGGGGGTATGGAGTTGCCCCTTCCCACCTACCCTCCTCCTGGTGCTGCATGCCTCCAGCCGCCCACTCGATGGCATCGTCTTCAGGCAGGCTGCCAGACAGACCTTGCTGGAGGCAGTTGGAAAGTGGGCTGGAGCAGCCAGCACATCGTCCTAGCCTCCTCACAGGAGGACTCAAGTAGCCTTATCGCCCCTCCCCATCTCCTCCCCTGCTCACTGCTCCATCCGTCTGCCTGCCCTGTCAGCACGCACCTCCCCGCCCTAATCCCCCGCCCGCGGGGGGTGGCTTGATCCGGTCGGCGGAAGTCGCCGTCGGTCGCCGGCCGCCGACAGGAAACCTTCATTAAAGTTGTAGTAGTAGGCGGCCTGCTGGTCGGGGGCTAGCACTGCCGCTGCAGCCAGTGCCGAGAGGCGGTAGGGGGCTCGGTCGGGGCCCGGGGGCTGCCGCCGACGCCCGACGACCGGAAGAGCCCAATCACCCATGGCGTCTTGCCGCTTCCATGTCGGCACGGCGGCCGCCAGTAGTACTCCGGGTGCCGCCGCTACGACCACGCCGCCCACCACCGTGCAGGGGCCAGCCCCACTAGGACTCTACCTGCCTGCAGGAGGATTGTCTGACAGCTCTGGAGGAGCTGTGGGTGTAGGAGGAGGAGGCCACCCTGCCGCTAACGCGCTTCTCTCTGCCTCACAGCAGCAGCAGCCGGAGGGGGTAGCCGTCTTCACCTCCTCCCCTTACCTCTGTCGTCCTCCAGGGTTGGTGGCAGCGGGCGGCTTACAGCGTTACTCCAGGGCCGACATGACCCAGCTCATGACCTTGCCGCACCCGCCACCCCCTCACCACAACAACACCCACCACCAGTACCACGCGCCGACGTCCAACGTCGCCACTTCCGGCCCGACACCACACCGCGACCCCTCATCGTCCGCCGCGGCCGCCGTCGTCGTGGTGGCCCCGGTCACAGTGAGCAGCTCCGAGAACCGGAAGTCGAAGCGCTCGGGGTGCAAGTCGACGTACAAGCACGTCCCGCACCGGGAGAAGGCGCCGCACCTGGTAGCGCGACGTAACGCGCGGGAGCGGCGCCGCGTGCAGGCCGTCAACACGGCCTTCGTACGTCTCCGACGTCACGTCCCGCACGAGAACCGCCACAAGCGGCTGTCCAAGGTGAAGACGCTGCACTTTGCCATCGACTACATCAACTACATGCAGCGTATGATTAACGAGTACGACGCGGCTGTGGCGCGGGCGGGCGGCGGGCGGGGCGCGGCGGGGGGCGGGGCGGCCCCGGGGCTCATGGCGGGTCTGGGCGCGGAGCACGGCTCGTGTCGGCTACAGGCAGCCACTGTAGACATGGTGGAGCTCAACTCTACCAAGGAGAACCGCTGGATGCCCGTCAACCTGGTGAGAACATGCTTCTCGTGTGTTTTTATATAGTAATTTCATGATTTATTTTTGATTTTACTATTGGTTTCTATGCGTATGAATTTAACTTATGAGGCACATGCATGTTTATATTATTTGGAAGCCTTGCATTCTGTCACCAAGCAGCTATATCATTTCTTCCCAAGAGAGCATGTTTCATCAATTTTCTTAACGGGTCTAGAAATTCTATCAAAACAACTATTGAAACCACTGCTTGAATGTAAATTAGATTAACTTCTTACACAATTGTATATATTGGTGTTGCAGCCTCCCCCACACGGAGGGGACCCGACCCGGGGCTTGTATCTGACACCTGACGGCTACGGACAGTACCACCAAGGGTAGGAGCTGCTCACCTCCACCCAGAGAGCAGCTCAACATCTGCAGCATACAACTCATGAGCAGAATGGAGACTAAATGCCGTGTCTGTATATGTGTGCTCCTATTACACTGTACGAGGTTATGATATGCTCCCAATTGTAAATAATTATACAGTATATTGACTATAATTCATAGTATAGAGAACTGGAGACTGTTACAATGTTACGTAAAGACTACAGGTCAGTATGTCCTGAACCTTTCATTGTGTTTCTCTAATCGTGATCTGAGATGTTAATAGAAAATAATTGTGGTTGAAATAGCTTTCAATCATTTAAATCTTCGTGAAGTCAGGACGACAAATTTCACAGTTTTGAGGATTGGATAGACCTGAAATGCAGTGGAGATAACATGACTTGTCAAAGCAATACAATGCACAGTCCATAGGAATTACGAATGTCACCAGACAAGCTATTCTAGTTGGAGTTGATTCGAGTTAAAGCATATCAGCACCTCAATGTTATAGTGTATATTATCCTGATTAATGATAACGATATACGTTCATGCACATCTGAGAGGTTTCAACGGGTCTAGGCTAGTCTAGTGCGCGCGGCCATTACCTAAGCTGGTACTGATGAGTTACGCACCGATAACAGCTCTCTTTGTGAGAACCAGTTACACCCTAGGAATTCGGCAGCGAAGACCAGGGAATTATTTTGTGAGAGCTGTTATCAGCTAGTGATATCTCGGCAGTACCACTTTAAGTAATGGCTGCGCCTACTGGACAATAAGCTTTACCCCCTATAGAGAGAGGACCGAAGGCCATCTATCAGGAACGTTAAGTCAGAGGACGTGTCTATTTAGATACTGAAGTCCCGACTGGAGTCTATCTGGGTACTTTGGTATAGCTATCCGTGAAGTCTTCTTTGTTGAATAGCATGTATTGCAGTATCACTACGTTGTACTGAACAGTGAGTTGAACTTATACGAATAAACCAGCGACAGAAGATAACACATGACTTATGCATCATATATATTTAACTCATTTATCACAAGTGAAATGTATTTTACTGTCAATGTGCTGTTGTGAATATGAATAGTATACAGTATAAGAACTCCATTGACACCGAAATAAATAGTTGCGTTTCCTGTCTTTCTCATGACTAAATGGTAGTAATTGATTTAATTTTAAAATCTTCATAATCCGAATTTTAGTCAATTGATATCATAAATGGCACGGATGTGGGGCCGTCCATAAAGTACGTCGGGGGGGGGGGGGGGGGGTCTTCCTTAGAGTGTGTCAAACGTGACCATATTTGTGTGACGTACTTTATGGACGGCCCCTGTGACTACCAAGCACCCCCCCCCCCCCCTCCCCAAGTCCCAGCCTGTCGATAGCAATTCAACTGGCCCCACCACGCGTAAAGTGTA